>CM061133.1:186063524-187547298 GCA_030789695.1 Scilla litardierei
TTGTAGACCAATATTGTAATTTGTTGAGTTATATGAATAAAATTGCTTACCTTTCAAAAAAAATATATGTATGTATGTATCTATTCTATAAAACACAACTTTTTTGAATTTTGTCCCAGTCATAAGTATAGTCATATCTTTGTTTATCCCAGTCACCAAGAATGGCCTGGATTTACTCTAGGGAAGGGCTACGACTTAGCCACGTAACCACATTGGTCCCGCAGTCGCGCATGAGATAAAAAATTTGAAAAGCATCCACACTTTTCAAATCATGTTCAGTCACGTGCATGGGTCCTGCAGTCACGCCCAGTCATGTTGGCAGTATACGAACTCAAAATATTGGGGGGTAACTCAAAATGTCTGGGGGAAAATTCAATCGCTCCGCCTCATACCCTCTTCATCCTACATATCAAAACAAAGACCTCTTCTTCCCTCAAAGCCCTAATGGAGTCGATCCTCACTCGCGCTCTCGAGTCGATTTTGGAGGTAGTTGCCATCAGAACCTTTTGTAGCTTCCAGAGGGCCATCAGATGCCCTAATGGAGTCGATCCTTACCCGAGCTCTCGAGTCGATCCATTCACACGTCGCTTCTTCAAAGTTCAGATCCAAAAACTCTAACCCTAGCAATAGTTCAGATCCAAACACCCTACCGATCCGAGTGCAAGGATTGAGGGAGGATCTAACATGAAAGAGGTCAGGAGCATCGAGCCAAAGGTGATACATTTCATCAATTTTATCTGTCAAATTGAGATTTTTTTATTTTTGGGTTTACTCCTAATTAGCTATTTCCCATTTGGGTTCTTTTCTTTTATGTGATTTGCATGTTACTGCAAGCACATGTTAGCTTCTACTTCCAGCGCTGGGGGTCACCGTCGACACTATCAACCCAAGATTGCAACATATCACATTGGTGAGTACATTGGTGAGTTTTTGGTTTCTGGAATCATTTTGCTTCATCTCATATTTCTGGTGTGAGTACATTGGTTAGTTTATGTTCCTATATGTCAATGAAGAACAAATTCAGTCTCAAAAAATTCAGTTACTGCCAATTGAAATATGTATGTATTCTCAAAAAACATTCAAACTCAAAAAAATTTGAGATTCCCATATTCAATTTTTGAGTTCTATGAAGAACAAATTCATATTTACATTTAAGATGTGGCTTGAGAAAATTGATTGAATGGAAAAACAGAAAACATTGTTTAGAGTTCTTATTCATATTTATATTTAAAGTGTGTGCTGAAAAAATTGATTTAACCACATATGTTTAGCGTTCTGTTTTTTTTTGAGTTCATATTCAGTTTATGTTCCCATATTTCAATCTAAAAAAATTGAGATTCCCATATTCAGTTTTTGAGTTCATATTTCAGTTTATGTTCAATCTACTGAAATTAACAAATCATAAATTAACAAATTGTGTATTGTTGGATTTCGAGCATAAATCAAGGTATTCAGTTTATGTTTATGTTCATATTTCAGTTATGTACAAATCAAGGTATTCATAAATTATGTATTTATGTTATGATTTACCATTGAAATATGAACATAAACATTGAAATATGTATTCATAAATATTTACCATTGAAATATGAACATAAACATAAACATAACAATGGTGTTATGATTTGTTAACAAGGTATTCATCATAAATCAAGGTATTCATAAATTAACAAATCATAAATTAACAAATTAATAAATTAACATTACCTTCATATTCAGTTTATGTTCATATTTCAGTTTGAGTTCATATTCCCATATTTCAGTTTATGTTCCAAATTAACAAATTCAATCTCAAAAAATACTGCCAATTGAAATATGTATGTAATCTCAAAAAAAATTCAAACTCAAAAAAATTTGAGATTCCCATATTCAGTTTTTGAGTTCTATGAAGAATAAATTCATATTTATATTTAAGGTTTGTGATGATAAAATTGATTGAATGGAAAAACCGAACACACTGTTTAGAGTTCATATTCATATTTATATTTAAGGTGTGTGATGAGAAAATTGATTTGACCACATATGTTAAGAGTTTCAGTTTTTTTTGAGTTCATATGAAGTTTATGTTCCCATATTTCAATCTCAAAAAAAATTCAATCTCAAAAAAATTGACATTCCTATATTCAGTTTTTGAATTCATATTTCAATTCATGTTCCCATATGTCAATGAAAAACAAATTCAATCTCAAAAAATATTCAGTTACTGCCAATTGAAATATGTATGTAATTTCAAATTCAGTAAATACTCAATCAAATTCAGTAAAATTTTTTTGTTACATTATTTGTTCACAACATACTGAAGCAATGTCTGTTTTTCCAGGACAGTTGGCAAAGCTTCTTCGAAGATGAAGATATACTTTTCAATCCCGCAAGCTGCTCTTGCATTTTTCCCAGGACATGGTTTTGCCGCTCTTGCATTTTTCCCAGGACATGGTTTTGCCGCATTGTTGGTTGGATAATAAATTCTTTGGATTTAAGATGTTTGTACATTTCCAGTCATGGCATCATCTTTGGATTCATGGCTCCGGGAGTTGAGTGAAGCTTCTAGGCTTGCCGATGATATCAATGCCATGATGTCTGAAAGGGTTTCTTTCCCTTCTTCTGGTCCATACACTCAATGTCATACATTTTCCATTCAGAGGAAGATCACAATTTTGGGGACCAGATTAGATAGCTTGGACTCCCTTCTTTCCAAGCTTCCCTGTAAGCAAGCAATATATGTTATATCTTCTTTATTACAATTTTGCTACCAGTGACTTTTATGTTACAATTTTCGTAGTTCATCTGCAATTCCATATTTCTGTCTCTCAGATTGAAGGTTAAGTTAATTCATGGACATTAACAAATAAAACAACACCATATTCATTTAGAGTTATTTTCAACTTAGCAATTACATTTTCATTGGCTGAGATGCACTATCTACAGACTAGCTACCTCTTCGTCTACTGTGAGGAGTTGATTGACTGTTCATCATTTACTCGGACAAATTAAGAGCATGTGCTAGAATGTATGTATTTCATCAAAATATTCTGTCATAGGTTCCAATCTATGATACCTAATGATTGCATGTGGCTACATCCCAACGAAGATGGAAATGCCATTTTGGAATCACTACTAAATATTCACTGTGTTTAATTTCATGGTCGCTGCATTTCAGTTGCTCCGGCTTCATGGTTAGTGTCTGCAAGTGCTTAATATAGACCAGCTGAATTTTATGTCTTCTATGCACATCATAATTTCAACATTATGCGCAGATGTTTTTGAGAACCTAAGGGATGGATAAAAAGGCTTCCATGCTTATTTCTCAACCGCGACACAACGTCAAGTGTTATGCATGATCAACTTATACAAGTGCTCAATGTTGGGGTTTCCAAGTGAAATGACGATCATGGCTGAAGTAAAGGACTTCGTGAGGACTCAACTCTGCAGGATACAATATGACTTCGAGAAAGAGGATGCATTCCGTGGTCTATGTGCATTGGTATACCTGTATTTTTTCCACACATCATCAATACGTTAACTTATATGTGATGCATACTAACATTTGCCCATCTTTGTAGGTTAAGATGTGCTGTGAATTCGCTTGCTTACATGTGCAGAGCTATTGCCATTTGGCATGTAAGATGGCATTCTTCCGTATATCACTTTCTAATTTTTCATTCTTCTAAGTTTCTGACTTACAATTTCAACCATCAGGACATATACTAGGATTACATCCTTCTCTGAGAAAGAGCAGATGGAAGAGACTGCGGTTCAGAAAAATTACTCTCGATTAGACTTTTTAATGGTCTCAGTTTAAAGATTAGGGCACGTTACTTAAAAATCAGGCCACTTTGAGATATAATCTGAAGTGTCCTGAGTTTGTAATGCTCAACATAGCAAATAGTTCAACTTATTCATTCATTCATCTATTTGTTTAAAATTCATTTCGTGACATTCTAAATACTTTAGGTTGAATGATTTAGGCTCATCAAGTACAGAAAAACATTTTACTGTCATGAATTAGTCTTTATTAAGTAAGTTGTACAAAAAAGGTATTTAAGAATAAAACAGTCAGTATATTTCTCTTGCTCATATGGGGAAAAATATATATCTTTAGCTTATTATATCTTTATTTGAAAAGAGATGCATGTGATACTTGACCATTTCTTTTCGGTTGAAACAATTTTCTCTGAAGTAACAGAAAAAAGGTATTTTTCTTATTTTTCTCTCAGTGTTGCTTTTAGGCTCCTTCATGTATCCTCAGATGTTACTTTTAGTCTCATGGATATGTAATTTTTGAAATTTCAATATGATGTTACTCTTAGCCTTGGTGTTAGCAATATGTATCCTGCAGAAATAAGGATTGAGCAGGTAGGTTGGAATGTTGGATACCTTCAAAATTTGATGTATGTTCAAAATAAGTCAGATTAATGCCCAGAACTTTGGTTTGATGTATGTATGTTCAAAATTTGATGTATGTTGGAATGTTGGATACCTTGATGTTGGCATGTTCTGGCATTTGGTAATTTTTTTTATTGGCATAGTAATTTTTGAATTTTAATTGTTCAAATTATTGCCCCAGAACTTTCCTTCACTTTTGCTTTACAAATTAATGCCCAGAACTTGAATTTATCCCAAATTAAATGCCCAGAACTCCCAAATCTGCCGAGAATTTGTGTATTTGTTCCTATTGATACTTCCAAATAATGCCCAGAACTCCCAATTAAGAACCATATCAATAAGAGACCCATGTAACTCCATTAGGTGTGATGACACCCATCTCAAAAAATTACAGCTATCCTGATTTCTTCTAAATCCAATAAAAATTTTGAATTTTATTTCATTTAAGAGTTAGATTCTAGGAATTCCATGTCAAGCTACTATCATGGCTGCCCATCTTATAAATTTATATATCAGTTTCTACTAAATACATTTGAAGAGCTGAGAGTGCCATCCAAAACTCATCTTCAATGAGGGTAATGTTGCTTTGAAGTACTCTGTTCTTTTCGAAGTGTATGCATCAAGCCAGTTTATTTGTTTTTTTGAAGTACCCAGTTATGTTCAATGAGGGTAATGTTGCTCTGTTATTTTATGTATTTCCATCATTTTCTATTTTTTTGATTGCTCAAACCAATAGGATTAGACTCATTTTGTAATTCCAAATCTCCAAATCTGGTAGGATTAAACCTTTGCCGAATCTATCATATGTGCATCCATCAAGCCCTGTTTCAACGTGCAAACCTTCTTCATTGGGAAATTTATTTACTTTCTTTGTTAATTTATTGGAATAAATTGACTTTTTCCATCAAGTGCAGGATGCAAACTGATGCAAGCATTTGTTTTTAATGGAATAAATTGGCTTGCACTTGGGTAATTTATTTACTTTCTTTCTTATGTGCTGATGAAGATGGTGAGTTGTTTGACTTGCTTGATAAGGCTTGGCTTCAAAGTTATGGTCTTGATGTTATACTTCTGCTAATATTTTTCCAGCATTTATGTGTGACTTAGTTTGTGGTTTTTGTATTCTTTTATTCATTCATGCTAATTTTGTACTAAGCACCAGTCGGTTTTGAATGATTAATTTTCTATTGTTGACTATTGTATATCATGTCTTGCAAAATCTCTATTCAAGTTTAGATCATTGGAAACTGTCGCTGATCCTGGTGAGTTGAATTCAAGGTCGGTAGGTTTGTGTTTCCCCCCAGTGGAGGGGGAGTCGATTGGTTTGACATTTGCCTCCTTTTGATTTCACATGCAAAATTTACATTAACTAAGACATTCTCATAATTTGTGTATTCTTTACCATCAACTGATATATAAAGTCTGGAGTTTATGTGAATTTTTGTGGAATTGACATTTGTGGATTTTTGTGGATTTTTGTTTTGACATTTCAGTATTATTTGTGAATTTTGTGTGAATTCTCATCATTTGTGAATTTTCATCATTTGTGAATTTTTGTTTTGATAGTTGCCCTTCATATTGTTTTCCCTCAAGTGTTGGATTTTATGTGAATTTTTGTGGAACATAATTGATTTATGATAGAACTGTGGGCGATATTACAAGACAAAAATCAGCTCTATACAAAAGTAATTTCTGCCAACCCAGTTTATTTGTTTATATCCATCTTTTGTGCTTCTACTCTGGAGAAGTTCTTTGGGCATTTGATTATTTAGATGAGATCCTTTCAATTAAATTTATCTCTAACGATTTCCTATTCTAATTGCAGGGGAATCGATATTCAGATGAGATCCTTTAAGGTAAATTTATCTCTCTCCGTCGTCGAATACATTTGTGGCTTATCGTTGGTTGTTTGATTATTTATTGTTGTTTTTGTGCCTGATGGCTGGTTGTTTGATGGACTTGTTGATGTTTTTGTTTAAGATGACAACGAGTTAGATCAAAATCAGGTCACATAGGATAACGACTGCACTAGGACTATGCAGTCCCTTTACACGAATCAGAAGAAGGTAAAACTGATTTTTTTTTCTTTTGATAATAAACTTTAGGTTGTAAGGTTTTGTGAAATTTGATGACATAATGAATGAGTAAATTATATGAAATTTACTTATGAGTAATTACATGAAATTACAGGGTCATCCAAATGAAGGGAGTTAAATGGATTTGACAAGATTTGATTCTTTCTCCCGAGGTTTGATTGTTTATCTGAGGGTCATCCAGAGTCGTCAAAAACAGGAGAGTTAAATGAATTTGGTTTGATTCTTTCCCCTGGGAGTTGTCAAAAAACAAAGAGAGTCAAGTGATGCCGTATTCTTAATCATGTTGTTGTGAAAGAATCAAATCTCTGGAGAGTTAAATGGATTCAGTTTTGTGAAATTGCAGTTTTTGTTTAAAATTTCCACAAACCTCAAGTCATGCTGTTATTTGATTCTTTCTCCTATTTGAAAGAGAAATTGGCACTTGAATTCATAAATTTGCAAGATTATATGATTTTGGACAGAAAAACAAAAGAAACCATAAAATTTTGATCGATGGGTTATATGTTTTTTTGGGTTTTTCATGCAATCTTGCAGGATGTTCTAGAATGCCATATGGCTACACAAAACGACGGACAATTGGCTAAATTTCGCCTGTGTGGCCACAAGAAAGGCCAAGCTGTGAAAGTTGGAGGCCTCGAAGCTTGACAGACAATAGGCAAAGAAGTCTTTGGCAATGGAGCAATGTTCGTAGTGGATCAACCTACAAATTTGCTTGACGCGGTCGCGGTCGCGGTCGCTGCCTTGGGGATGATGTTGGTGGTGTGACAAGGCAACGAAGGTGGTAAGTGGAAAGGAAATGAGAAGTGAGAGGACGAAAGGAGACCCATTTTACAGAGCTTTTGTTTTCTTTTGTTCTAATTGTTTGGCATTTACATTTTTTATAGGAGCTAGCTAATAAATTCATTCAATGAAGTTGTCGGTTTTGCATTGGTGTATCCAATAAATTAGTTCTAAAAAAATAAAGTGCATATTTAAACTTGAAATAATATCAATTTTATGCAAAAACCCATCATTTAATTTCAGATTACCATGTGCTCAATTGGTATATTTTGAAGAGACAATATCTCATATGCTTCATAATTTTTGGAGTATGTGTGTATTATGTTGTATCTAGAATTATTTCAGTGTTATAATTATATCTCAATAACGAAAGACATGATTAACATATTCCTTTGTAAACAAATAGATGGATATTAGGTAATGAGACAACTTTTTTTGTTGCCTTCCATCGCTACGTTTATACCATTTCCTTGATGTTCAGATTGTATTGAAACTCATAATCATTGACATAGCAAGTCGAAGGGTCAGGCTGTGTTTCGAGTCAGTAATTCCAATGATCCCAAGTTCCAAAGATCTCAAGTTCTCTTCTGTTGATATTTGAAAGTGCAAATTTTCTTTCTCAAGGTGTTCCCATTTACTCCTTTACATTTGCAATGAACTGATACAATTTTCATGTGTTATGTTATGTTTTGCTTATATGCAAACAAATGGTATGTTTTACACATAACCAACTGTCAATGTTGCTTAGGATATTTTAACTGATGAAGTGTAACTAATGGATAAACTGTTGTTCATGGTGTTTTTGTTTGCAGAATTCGTCGGTTTCGTAGGATGTCGTCATTTACCCTTTGGGTTTAGGAACAATAATAACGATGCTACCGTTGATATACTGCTCGGATCGGTGAATGTATGTAGTTCCCGTTGTAAATTTATTTTAAATTTCATTCAGTGTATTGATTGATTGTTTAATTGATATGTGCATGACTCAGAGACGAAGGAGGACGAGCTTAATACTTTGGAAGCTGATTTGAAAAGGAGAGAACATGGGTTTTAGTTAATTTTCATAACAAAATGAAGAGTAGAAAACTGTTACTAAATTATGTTGTGAAAAAGGCAAAGGTAATAGGTTGTACTCTTCTTTTTGATTTTTTTAGATTCTAATTTGGAAAAAAATGCTTTTATTGGATAGATGACATACTAAAAGTTTAGAGCTTTATACTGTGATTTTTTGTTAAAGAAGATTTTTTCAATGATTTTCATCATCGTGAGGGAAGTTCATGCATATTTTCATTTGGATTGCGAAAATATGCAATCGAGGAGGCTCCATCAACTAATGTGGTTTCAGGGAAGAAAGAGTAAGTTGTTTTCGATGGAGAGCAGATCCTACTGAGTTTTTGAACAAGCTGGATATCAACGTAATGGAATCTATTACATTGGATTTGATTGATTTTGCAAAAAAATTTGGGGTCTTCACAACATCATAAACATTAGGATTTTGTTTCTTTAGCATACTGAACTGAATCAATGCCTGGAAGTGGTGCTTATTTCTAAATTTAGATTTTATGATTCAAGAGAAGAGCAGAGGCACTTTATGTATTGGTTACACATACATGGGATTTTCCCAACAATTTTGCTATTAATCAAGCCTACATTTACGATAGTGTTGAATTGCATTTTCTTCACATGTTTGTTTGTGATTCTATTACTTCAACAAATTATTCAGTTTGGTTGCAGATTGAAGAAGAGCAGGTCATGTGAGCCAAAGAGGTCACCATATGGTCAGGTACAATGAAACTAATATAAATTTAAGTGTATGTATTCATGAAAGTTGAGCTTTGTTGAAGTGACTCCTGGATTTGTTTTATTTTCTTATTTTGTTCTCTCTATTAAATATTACAATTGATTGAGAAGAAGCCAATATAGCCCGAAACTATATCATGTGTTATCAAGTAAAAAATTAAATAAAATGAAAAATAGAACATCCCTTATTTCTCCAGTTATCTATTGGTTGAGCTAGAGGCCAAGTTATTTATGTAGTAGATGATGGAAGGGTTAAGAATTAAATAAAATGAATAGTTTCGAAATCACAATTGGTCAAAAAGCCTGAAGAAAGTAATGTTGAACTAACATTCTCCTCACACAGTGCTACATACATACGATCCGTGTCCATGTGTCCTATTATTTCAAATTTTGTCATGATGGATGCTAGAGGACACTTGAGCACTTCCATGTCACATGTCCACATAGCACCAATACAATGACTATCACTCACTACACCAGGATAAATATATTCAACCTTAAATAGTCATTCTGTTGATTAGCTCTAGGTGAGTATGAAGAGCGGTGATGCTTATCTCTCGCTATTCGCTTGGCTACCTTTAGAGGAGTGTGCTATCTTAGGACATGCTATGCTTATGGTTGCATTTGTTTTGAATTGTTAGATCTTACACAAGGCACACTTTCTTTTGGCAATATGATTGTTTCTATAATTAAGAGAACCCTTAAACTAATTTCCAGTTGAATTTTTTGAATATACTAAAATGATCAATGTCAATTTTCTTTTATGAGCAAAAAGATACCTGAAGATGTAATCAATCAATTGTATTTGTGCATTAGCTATTGCATGTATTTGCATATAAAGAAGTAGAATATCTTATGGGAACATTACATCTGACTAAGAATTGGCAATATGACTACACTGCTAAATGATCTACTATGTTGCACGTTCAATAACCAAAAACGCCTAACCTAAGGCTATATGATGCATTCAAATTATATTTAAAAATATTCTCAAGATATTGTGTCAATCTATGATGTCAGATAAAAAGCTTGCAAAGTGCTTGCATCTGGCTAAATGTATCATCAAATACTGTGGGAACGGTCCAGCAATTTTACAATGAAAAATACATTAAAGTTTTGGAGTACCTACGAACATCAGAAGGGATGCCTTAGCGTGCGAGTGTCTTCACTAGGACAATGGGATCTATTTGACCATGATGCTGCATAGAACACACTTTTGTCAATATAATGGATGTATTTTATGAAAATAAAATCGCTATATTTAACTCTGTGTATGGTGATTCGGTTACATAAGCAGCCTCATATCTGCCATATTCATGCTAAAACTGAGATTTGCAACAAATTGACCCAAAAGGGGAAAACTGTGATGGATTTCTATATACAAAGTTGCTCAGTCATCTCTCTTTAAATCTCTTTTAATCTCCTATAGATTTTGTACCTTTTTAAACTGAAATCATTAGATGCTAGCATCAAGAGATGGGTTTATAAAAACGATGTATACTTTGCATCAAAAATGAACAATTTTTTTTTGAAGAAGTGAGAGAGTGGAAGTGAGATTTTTTGATTTGATTGCCATTTTAGCCCCTTGATGCTGGATTTGTTTGTGCTTCTATTTGTTGGAGCTTATTTTGTGTATTATGATTCTTTCAATGTTAATATATTTGTTTTCCATGTGAAATTATTTTTTTTGTGCTCAATGCGAAATGATTCTTTGATTCATGAATCATTTATTTGCTCAATGTGAAATTATTTTTTTGTAATCCTTTTCTTCGTAGGCATGTATGCTTGGTTAAAAATGAATTATGGGATCTTGAGTAGGCTTGAATCTGAGTTCACATGCAATGTCAAAGCATGAATCTCAAAAGTGCAAAAATCTCTAAAAGTTAGCTAAGAAACTCAAATAGTTTGGCGTTGGTTGTCAATAGTAAAATTAAGTCAACGAACTCGGTTCTATATTAGTTCTTCAAATTTGAATTAGTTTCTTTTAACTTGCCCAAAATCTATATTCGATCACCAAATGTCGTCATTTAAACAATTAGAAATTAGAATGCTAGGAGAAAATAGAAGACATTTTAAGAAAATGTCAAAATGTCAAAAATAAGTTTTTCTCCCTTGCATTTTTGTTCATAAAGGCTTCAGAATACTTTTTTAAGTCAAGTTTTACATGGAGTTTTAGGGTATCCAAGAGGGAGTTGCTACACGTACATACCGTTTTGCTCCCATGCACAACCCGATTTCGACTTATTTTTTTGTGTTACCTAATATCATGTTAACATGAGATTATCCACGTAATGTTTCCAAGATATATTTGTTAATGAAAATATCAAACTGAAAATATGATAGTTTGTTGTCATGCCAAGGTTTTGTGACTTATATTAATCTTGGCATCCTGAAATCTCTCTTTCTACCATTGCATGCTGGGTTCAAAATTGTGATATATCAGTGTACTGGGAATTATGAAGCTCACGTCATTGATTCAAATTCATATCACTTTTTTTGTATCTTTCTAAAATGGAGTCATACTGAATTTTGAAAACATGTCCATTTTCGTCTCCCATCGAGAATATAGGCTTTTCTAAAGTTAAGAAGGAAAATGCTATCTTTATTGCTTCCATTTCAGTTACCTACATTTCTAGGCCATTGGTTTTGTCTCTTTAGTATCTCAAGTAAATATACCCTACAAATCAAGAACATAATATTATGTAGGCAGCCTCTACAATGTACAAATGACATGCAATTTTTGAATGTTTCCAGCATAACAAGAATTTTTACCAATAGAGGTGTGCGGTTAGCTTATTATTGATGTCTCCTATCGCTACATAATTTCTTCCCTTATTTTTACACAAAGGCCAATGTCCCTTTCTTGAACCTAGGAACTTCTCATGTTCCAATCATCTGGCAATCAATTGTTAATACAGTGGAGTGGATCTTTGCTCTATCCTTTACATTATGCACTAAATCTTTGATTTATTGATGCAGGAGAATAATCTGTATTATGGCATAGAATGCAATGATGTTGGGACCAACAAAATGTAAGAGCAGAATGTATTTGAGACTTTGATTGGGAAACAACATCAAAATTTCCTAGCGATTGGTTGTTAAAATGACCTCGAAGACAGCTGATGTTATCTCCCCTTCAGACTATTGATGTTGTGGCGAGTTTTTGTATGTTATTTTTTTGCAGAAGTTTATGCCCTGGAATTTATAGAAAGCATGTGTTCTGCTGGCCTGACTCATAAAGGTGGTGGATGGGTGTTGTTAGCATGTATAATTTTTTTCCTTTTATTCTCTTTAAACCTTTTTTCTGTTTAATGGAAATATTTTCCTGATGCCAAGTAGTTTTAAGTTCAGTTCTTGAATTTATTCAGCTATAAGCAATATATCTGAAGCCACCCTCCTAACTAGCTAAGTTGTTTCCTTTTTGGAAATTAAATCACTTTATATTGGGGGAAATCTGAATTTATTGGTATTGAACTTATTTAAAAGTATTTTTGGTAAAAAATGCGCATTTTGGGTGTTATTTGTACATTTTAAAAGCATTTATCAAAGACCTATGTAATTTGCAGTATGCTTATTATCCTATAAGAATATTTGCAGAGTTCTATATGCATGAGTTCTATATACCGATTCCTCTTTTGCTCCAGAGTAAGTTAACTGTTGCATACCAAAAAATAATGGTCATCCATCTGCAATTGATGTTCAATGACATGGTTAGAAAAAAACAAACACTAGGAATACTTCAACTTATTTAACTAGCAGACATTTTATCTTCATGTTACAAAAGAAAATACATTTACATATTTATTAGGACATACTTATTATGTCATCTTGCCACGCATTTTCAATTTGCTTTGGGTTTGATTGCTATTGTTGTCAGTTTGCTATCCATAATGTTTATTCTTTGAGTGCTACTTCATATATGCTCCATAAACTTTGATAAACACGGCATGTAAAACTATCAATTCTGACCAAATGCTTAGATATTTTGTTGCTAATTACAGAACCTATTCAAATTATTCTAAGGCCACCATGCTAGGTTTTCAGTTGCTTTTTCATTATGCATGCTTATGAAGTGCTCATTTTCTTTGCATAGGTATGAAAACAAAGAACATCATCTCTCAAGATCAATGTCTTGAAGCTGCCACCACACGTATATTATGAATTATATTATCAATGGATAGAATGATATTTTGTGAAATTTTTTAGGGGGAACTAAAATTTTTAAGGGGAACTAAATTCTCTGGAGAACTAAATTTTGAACAAAACTTGATTTTTTTTGAAAATTTTGTGTGTGTTACGACTAATTTGGACTAGCCCGAATTACAACGGCCCACGGCCCAGCCTCAAAGGAGGCGCCCACTAGAAAAGACGGGCCCGCCCGGAAGGGCCCACGGACGGAGCTGGAGGCCCAGCCACGTCACCCTTGGGAGCACCCGACTAGCCCCCATTCGGCCAGATCAACCGCCCCTCGGAATCCGCGATCCCATAATGGCCATTAACGGACCCGTTGATGGGCTACCCCTCCACTACGCATGAATGGGAGGAGGCGGAGGCGGATCGTGGGGACGTGAGGGGCGGCGGGACGTGGTGTTGGATATGGAAGAAGTTAGTACACCCTTGTAGGGGATGTACGAGGGAATACGGACCTCGAACGTCGTGTACACAAAGTCGTGTGCAAAGGGAATATGTTCCCTTGCGGAGAGGATCTCTAGATTGATGGGAAATTCGCATTATATGTGCATAAGTGCATGCGACATATGGCTAATAAAGGGGTAATATCTTAAGTTTATGTTGTACCATGCATATGGTACAACTTAAGCTTATAATATGCCATGTACGATGGTACACCTTAGTTAAATTGTTCCAAAGGAACAATTACTCCTAAAATAACTACCTTGGGGGCTATAAATAAGACCCAAGGGTTAGCCATTTCCATACACTTTTGCATGGCATTCTTGCATGAATTTTTATTCAAGCGAAGCTCTGCCGAAATACTTCCTCTCCCTCTATCCAAGTTCTTAATCTAAAAGTAGAGATTTAGATTGTGGATTTAGTAGCCTTACTCCGTTCGTGAGAAGACTCGATCCGTCGTGGCGAATCCGAAGGCAAAGTTCCGAGACTACCGTGCCGCATACGCAAGCGTAAGTCTCAACTTTATTTATCGATCCTAACTCTGTTTTTGGCAGGATCCTACATTGGTATCAGAGCCATACGGGTTCGCCCCGGTCAAACCGCCGTCCCGTCGAAACTATGAACGAGTCGTTGTCTTTTTCACGAATGAGTATCCTACCATTACGGATATGGTAGGAACGCTTCGTGACGGAGAGAACGCAGCGGTTGTTCTTTTCACGTTAGGGTCTCCTATCATTACGGATATGGTAGGAACTCTCCGTGACGGGAAGAACCGACTGTTCACGTAGTATGATATTTTTCGTTTTTGGCACACGGCCATTAGAAAATAACCACTTTCTCGACGAACGGGTGCTTCATCGACGAACAGGTGCTTCATCAAGGAAGAAGGTGGTGGTTACTCCCATCGGGGAAGATGAATTTTAGTGCATGTGTACCATGGCCAAATGGGCTATGAAGGCCATGCACCCCCCTCCCCATGCGGAGGGGGTTGGCTACGGCCAATAACCACCGCGGCAACCCCCACCGGCGGGGGTGTGCGGCCACCCCACACAAGGGGAGGCCGGCCATGGTCAAAGGGCCATGCCCGGCCAAGGCAAAAAATGGCCTTGGCCATGACCGGCCATGGCCAAGCCATGGCCGGCCATGGCCGGCCATGGCCAGGCAGGCAGTGGCCGGCCCCGGCCAAGGTCAGGGGCCGGCCTGGCCGGCCCTGGCAGTGGCCAGGGCCGGCGCCCTGGCCACTGCCAGGGCCTGGCCGGCCCTGGCCGGCCTCGGCCAGGGCAGAGGCCCTGGCCGAGGGGGCCAGGGCCCCTGGCCGGCCAGGGCAGAGGCCCTGGCCGGCCCTTGGCCAAGCCTCGGCCAGGGCAGAGGCCCTGGCTGGGAGAAGTTGCAGACCAAATAATTGGTCGACCAATTTGGTTGTTTTGGTCGACCAATCCGGCAGAAGGTCTTGGTCGATCGCAAACTTGCCGACTGACCCATACGGGGTGACAAAAGGCTTTGGTCAAACTCGAATGTACCGATTAGCCCATACGGGGCTAACCACAGTGCCGACTAGCCCATACGGGGCTAACATTTTAATGAAGTTTTTCCTTGGGCTCTACTCCTTGAAGATTAGCCATAGTGCTCTACTTCATGCGAGATTAGCCAATGTACTTATGACGTTGTGCTCTACTCTACGGAGATTAGCCAATGTATTTTAAATTTTTTGAAAAAGATGTTTTCAAATAGGTTATGTCCCGTCCTTAATCGGGATAGCGCAATTTAGAATTCCAAGTCCTACCACGATCCGGCCATGGTTATCTAACCCATGGGTGTGTAGAACAGGTCTCGTGGCTTGGCAATTGTTGCGCTAAAATTCTTTGCGCACACTCTCACCTATTCCATTTTGAAAGATATGTTTTTCAAAAATAATTTTCCGCAGCGAAGTACTATAAGAGTACGATTGTTTGATAAGTGATGAGGGAATATTGAAGGTTGTTCTAGATGGTGATTGGAATCATAGAGACCTTTTCGATTCTAGAACAACATCTTCAATATTTTTCAAAAGTAACTTATCAAATATAATATAATTCCAAGTGGGATTTGAATTTTTAGAACTATCCAAATGGGATATTCTATTACCATTTCAAGTGGGAGTTATATTTTAAGAATTTTTATGCAATGTTTTAATCAAATCTTCGGTTTTGTGTCTTTTGCAGCATTTTAAAAGTAAAATGTCTTCCGCTTCAAAGAATATTGTCGCTGAGTTAAACAGAAGTGAAAAACTCAACGGCGATAATTACAAACTTTGGTCCATCAAGATACAATACGTTCTAGAGGAGCAAGAAGCGCTTGAAACTCTAAAGAACGTTATGATTGAACCTGAGTTGGGCACTACGGCCCAACACCGACGAGACAAGGAAGCTTTTGATGCTTGGTCTTGGAAGAACAAGATAGCGTGCATTACGTTATTAAGCAGTATGGATGATGACATAATGCGCATCTTCAGAGAACATGACCTAGCCATGGACATATGGTCCAAGCTAGAGGAGAAGTTCGGTGGCACATCGGTGTCCAAACTTCGCTCCTTAACTATAAGGTTCGATTCATATAAGAAACGTCCAGATCATTCCATGGGGAAACATCTGCGACATATGGCGAACCTTATCTCGGAGTTAAAGGATGCAGGTCATGTGCTCACAGATGAGCAACAAATCCAAGCAGTCATACGTTCCCTACCAAATGGGTGGGATCAGATGAAGATGCATCTCACTCATAATGAGAGCATCAAGACCTTCAACGATGTTTCCAAGCACCTCAAATTAGAGGAAGAGCGGCTTGCGGCTGCCAAGCCAAGTGCAGAAGTGCACATGGTTGCTAGTTCCTCACACGGGGGAAAGAAACGTAAAGATCGTTCGAAGTCTTCTAAATGAACGTAATAAGCAACCTGAGTCTACCAAGGAACCCAAACATAAGGGTGGGCACAAGAAATGGCACAAGAAGAAAAACTTGAAAAGGATCAAGTGCTTCAAGTGCAACAAGCTCGGTCACTATGCTCGTTCGTGTACGAGTGGAAGTGACGAGGTGCCACCGACCACATAGCAAAGGACAGACGGTCCTTTGTGGAGTATCACCGGATACCCCAAGGAATGAAGTGGATCAATGTAGGAAACAACACACGTGTTGAAGTGATAGGCGTTGGGACTCGCAAGCTAGTCTTGGACAACGGCCGCACTCTCCTACTTCATGATGTACTCTTATTCCATATATATTCAAAGGAATATTAAAACTGTGGTCAATTTAATGGGTCTTGGTTATAGTTGGTTCCTTCATGATTGTAATATGGACCTATTTTTGTAATAATTCCTTTATTGGTACTGGGTTTGTATTTCAAAGGATTTATTGTAATAAGTACAATGTATGATTCCTCATGTAATGAAAATTTCCTTGTGACAAATTCTTTGACTAATGAGTCTAATATAATTTATTGGCACACAAGGCTTGGTCATATTGGACCAACGCGTATGGATAGATTTGCCAAACGTGGCATTCTATCAAATGTTTCAAAGGTTGAAATGTCGACCTGCGTACATTGCCTTGTGGGAAAATCTTGTCGCAAGCCGTTTGGAACCGGCACAAGGGCCGAGGTTCCATTACATCTTATCCATTCGGACATATGAGGTCCGATGAATGTCAAGACAAGACGCGGAAAGTCCTATTTCATCACTTTTATTGATGATTTCACCCAATTCGGACATATCTATTTGGTATCCCACAAAAGTGAAGCTTTGGCTTGCTTTAAAAACTATATGAGTTTAGTGGAGAATCAATTAGATCGCAAGATTAAGGTCTTGCGAACTTATAGGGGCGGTGAATATCAATCAACAAGTTTTAAGGAACTTTGTGATGAAAAAGGCATGGTACATCAGGTAACTATGCCTTATACTCCTCAACAAAACGGTGTTGCAGAAAGGAGAAATAGGACTTTAATGGAAATGGTCCGTTCAATGATGGCGCAAGCTAACTTGCCAATCACCTTTTGGGGTGATGCATTATTGACGGCCGCTTTCATCTTGAACCGCGTACCCTCGAAATCAGTTAGCTCCACTCCTTATGAGTTGTGGAACCAAAGGTCTCCTGACTTAAACATTTTGAAACCTTAGGGTTGTGCATTCTACGCACATATTTTCTCCCATAAATATGGCAAACTTGGGCCAAGGGGAAGGAAATGTATCTTTAAACGATACGCAGAAAACTCCAAAGGCTATGTTTTTGTTAGTCAGGAAGACAATGATGGGATAATTGAGTTTGAGTCGAGGGATGTCACTTTCTTGGAAAACGAGTTTCCAAGACAGGGCGAGATAAGTCAGGACTTATCTCTATTTGAGATTTATGATCAAGAAGGATTACCTCATTCGAGTGGGAGAATTCTTGGTGAAAACGAAGATACGTTTCAAACCTCACCAATGGATTATACGAATGACGATTATCCTATTCCATACAGGAATAATGATCCAAGTGGGAGCAATTCTAACGACATTTCAAGTGGGAGTGATATTAGAATTGATCTAACTTCGAGTCAACAAGGACTTGAAAAATCTCAAATACGACGTAGTAGTCATACAAGGTTGGCTCCTCTAACATTTGAGGTTGAAATTTCCGCGAACCTTTATGACTTTACAACAAGAAAATGACGAGCCTGCTACTTTCAAACAGGCCGTATTTTGCCCTACAAAAGACAAATGGATGGAAGCGATGAAGGAGGAATTGAAATCCATGAAAGTTAACCAAGTCTGGGACTTAGTTAACTTACCCTGAGGACATAGAGCAATTGGGAACAAATGGGTTCTCAAGATTAAGCATAAGGCTGATGGCTCTATACATAGATATAAAGCTCGCCTTGTCGCGAAAGGTTTTACGCAACAGGAAGGGATAGACTACGAAGAGACCTTCTCACATGTTGTGCGTTTTACCTCGATTCGCCTGATTCTGGCAATGGTAGCTTGCTTAAACCTCGAATTACATCAGATGGATGTAAAGACTGCCTTTCTCAATGGAGAATTGGACGAGGAGATCTATATGGAACAACCAACAGGGTTTGTAAAAGAAGGAAACGAACATAAGGTTTGTAAACTTCGTAAGTCCATATATGGTCTTAAATAATCCTCGAGGCAATGGTATATACGATTTCAAGAAGTTGTCTTATCAAATGGATTTTCCATGCTTGATGAAGATAACTGCGTATATATCAAAAGGATTAAAAGCAAACATGTTATTATGTCTCTATATGTAGATGACATTTTAAATAACCAGAAATGACAAGGGCTTTGTGATGGATATCAATGCTTGACTTTCATCAGTTTTGAGATGAAAGACATGGGGAAGCCACATATATCCTTGGAATTAAGATTTCAAGGAATCGTTCAAAGAAACTTCTTTCTCTTTCACAAGAGACTTATATAAAGAAGGTTCTAGAACGGTTTAATATGTAGGACTGCAAGTCCAATTGATACTCCTATAAGCAGATGCGATAATTTATATCTGAAATCATGTCCAAAGAACCAAAAGGAAAAGGAAATTATGGAAAAAGTTCCATATTCCAGTACAGTTGATAGTCTTATGTACGCTATGATGCATACAAGACCGGACATCTGTTTTTTTGCCGTTGGAATGGTAAATCGTTACCAATCCAACCCAGGGCAAGAACACTGGAAAGCTGTTAAGAGGATAATGCAGTATCTTAAAGGAACTGCAGATTTGCAAAAGACTATGTTAAAACCAAGAAGGTAGACATAAGGTACATATCTATGCATGAGATGATAGATGATCAGCTTACGAAAGCGATCCCCAGAAATGTGTTTTATAAACACTTATCATCCCAAGGATTGCGTAAGAGCTGAGTTGTACCAATGTAAATTCCCATGTCTGTAAATGATCAAAATTAATAAAAGAATAAGTCCTTTTTCAAACATTGCATATGAATTTCTTAAGAAATGTTTGTGTACATTTTTGAAATCTCAGCTGAATTCTAGTATGTCGGACAGATTGAGGTTGGCTCTCTCACATGAGCAACCGCCTTATTCTATCAGACGGATGGAATAGAGATGAGACCTGTTTGAAGTCAAAATCATCAGACGGATGATTTAAGAGTCATGACTTAAACAAAATGGTCGCATGAAAGATCTGCATCATATGGATGCTTACAAAAGATCTAAGAGGATTTTTTTGAAATCCTATCTGTCTAAATGCGGGATGTGAGTCCAAAGGATTATTTGAGTAGAATAAGGGACTCAAAGTCAGACATTGTGGTGTCTGATCATCATCTTTACAACATCATTGAGACATACACTCTCTTGGAAAGGAGCGATGTTGTAATACGTGTTCATACCACGTATGCATTTCGACCACTGAGTTAGTAGCAATAGTGTTTGCTATTATGTGAGACTCAAAGGCCATATGGGCCTTAACTCTTACCCTCAAGGACTCCAATTGGTTCCTTTAGATTTGACGAGATGATCGCTATCTTAGCGTGTTGCTAATGGGCTATGATAATTCGGCTCGGCGGGGCACGTTAGAAAAGCGAATCAAGTCAAGATCAGAAGGTTTGCAAGAAGAGGAAGATTGATTTCATATTCACATTTGGACTTTAATGATTCAAAGCTGGCCAGCCAATTGTGATCCAGATGGGATTCAATTGTTGAATATAAAGTATAAGAAATGTGAAGAAATAATCTAGGGTAAAGCATGCGTTGAACTACTCAACTTTGCACCTTCGAGGTCGTTGTGTATCTCTTACAAGTGCACAACAACAGACTCTACGCGCATGACGGTCGCACGGTCTATTTCTCAGTATAATAGATGAAAGAACTAAGAGAAAGACGTTCTCTTACAATCACCTTAAGTGTGAGTGGGAGATGTTGGATATGGAAGACGTTAGTACACCCTTGTAGGGGATGTACGAGGGAATACGGACCTCGAACGTCGCGTACACGAAGTCGTGTGCAAAGGGAATATGTTCCCTTGTGGAGAGGATCTCTAGATTGATGGGAAAGTCGCATTATATGTGCATAAGTGCATGCGACATATGGCTAATAAAGGGATAATATCTTAAGCTTATGTTGTACCATGCATATGGTACAACTTAAGCTTATAATATGCCATGTACGATGGTACACCTTAGTTAAATTGTTCCAAAGGAACAATTACTCCTAAAATAACTACCTTGGGGGGTTATAAATAAGACCCAAGGGTTAGCCATTTCCATACACTTTTGCATGGCATTCTTGCATGCATTTTCATTCTAGCGAAGCTCTGCCGAAATACTTCCTTTCCCTCTATCCAAGTTCTTAATCTAAAAGTAGAGATTTAGATTGTGGATTTAGTAGCCTTACTCCATTCGTGAGAAGAATCGATCCGTCGTGGCGAATCCGAAGGCAAAGTTCCGAGACTACCGTGCCGCATACGCAAGCGTAAGTCTCAACTTTATTTATCGATCCTAACTCTATTTTTGGCAGGATCCTACACGTGGGGCAATCACGAGGGACCCTATAAGGGGAAGGCCAGAACGACGAGGAGGAGGATGGAGACTCAGGTAATCAATAGAGAGGTACCCCATCAACGACCTAGGCATTTGCCACTCCATTTCCTCCCTCCCCCAAACTCGCGCCGCCTAGGTTGACGTTCCGGCTTCCTTACAAGCTGGATCTTCCCCGCCGAGTATCCCTTCAGACCTTGATCTGACTTAAGCATCAGAGGGGATTTGGCCGGAACCTAGGTCCGGCCTCCCTAACGAGTTTCCTCATCTGTCCAGGCAGAAGATATCTGAGGTGCCAAGGCTACCCCTCAGCATCGGTCGGTTACCCCCATCGCAGTTGTCAGGTGGACGGCTGCTCAAGCACCAACCCACTTGCAAGGCACCAAGGCTACCCCTCGACGCGGATCCAACCGAGGCCGAGCTCGACCCAGCCGAGGCCAAGCGTAACCTACCGAGCCGAGGCTTCTCTTCAGCTCCCTGAAGGCAGATGATCGACGCTACCCGGAGACTCCCCCGTCTGCGCCCGACCCTCCTTCCTCCCACGCTGAGAACAAGCGGGCTCGGCGATCCCAAGGGACCCCCAAGTCGGTCCCTTGACCACGTTGACCACACAACCGACGGTCAACGAACTGTGGTGAGAAAACACCCGTAAACATCTGGTGCCATCTGTGGGAACCAAACAACACCCACGTAAAACAACCACACCGAAAATGACACGGCTCCGCCCCCTGCGGCGGAGAAGAGGCACAGCCCCAGTGGTGGGCACTGACTAGCGCCGTGGCAAGCAGAGTGAGTCCGTGCCTCCCGGGAGCGCAAACCGGGCGGCGAGCTCGGACCGTGTAGAGGACAGTGCTGAGGAGACCGGTGGCCGACCGTTAGCTTCCCGGGGCAGTAGGATCGGGAGAACACTGGAAAAACCGGGATCTAGCGAAGCGCTGGTGGTATCTCTAATCATAGATACCTCCGTGGTGCGACGACTGCTAGTCGACACCGGCAGCTCGTTCGACATCCTCTTCACATCGACTTTGGAGAGGATGGGGCTGCGTGGCGCGGACTTGGAGCCATGCACGGGGCCCGTGGTGGGTTTCACAGGACACTCCGCATCTATCATCGGGGCGATCCACCTCCCGGTCACGCTTGGGGGAGCACCCGATTCGGTGACGCAGACGGTGGAATTCATTGTGCTGAAGGTCAGCTCGGCGTATAATGGGATCATCGGCCGCCCCCTCCTCAATGCTATCGATGCGGTGGTCTCGACGCTCCACCGGACAATCAGGTTTCAGACCCCAAAGGGGGTCGGGCAAATCGACAGTGACACGAAGGGAGAGAGGATCTGCTACCACCTGACAGATGAGAAGGTTGTCGGAGGGCCTGGCGATCCAATGGCCTCACTCGACCTGAGGCATGGACCGAGACCCACCCCTGCGGAAGAACAAGAGCAGATCCCCGTCACGAACGTCGAGGGGAGATTCGTCTCCATTGGGTCAGGTCTGGATCCTGACTCGAAGCGCAATCTGGTTGAATGCCTGGAGGCTAACCTGGATTTCTTCGCGTGGTTGACCGAGGACATGCCTGGCGTTGATCCCCGGGTGATCGTTCACCGATTGAATGCCGACCCCAACTTCAGACCCATCCGGCAGTAGAAGCGGAACCTAGGTGACGAAAAGATGAAGGTAGCCTCTGATGAAGTAGAACGACTCCTCGACGCCGGATTCATCCGAGAAGTCTGGTACCCCAAATGGCTGTCCAACGTGGTAATGGTCAAAAAACCCAACGGGAAGTGGCGAATGTGTGTGGATTTTAGCGACATCAACAAAGCCTGTCCCAAGGACAGCTATCCACTGCAGCGGATCGACCACCTCGTAAACAGTGCCTTGGGATACGAGATGCTCAGCTTCATGGACGCCTACTCTAGGTACAACCAGGTCCATATGGATCCTGATGATGAAGAGATGAAGGCTTTCACGACGGACCGAGGGACCTTCTGCTACAAGAAAATGCCCTTTGGATTGAAGAACGCATGGGCAACCTACCAAAGAATGGTCAACAAGGTGTTCGACTCCCAGATAGGAAGAAACCTGGAGGTCTACGTCGACGACATGCTGGTGAAATCGAAGGATCCTGCTGACCATATCACCGACCTAAGGGAAACCTTCGAACGGCTATGAAAGTACAATATTCGGCTCAATCCTGTGAAATGCACGTTCGGGGTGAGATCTGACAAGTTCCTGGGATTCATGACCACCAATCGTGGGATCGAGGCCAACCCTAACAAAATTGAGGCACTGATCAACATGCGGGAGTCGACAACCATCAAGGAGCTGCAGAAGTTGAATGGCCGCATCGCCGCCCTCGGGCGATTTCTGTCCCAGTTGGTGGAAAGATCTCTCCCGTTCTTCAAAACTCTGAGGAAGGCCATCGCCGCACCAGCCGACGAGAGGAAGACAATACCATGGGATGAGGACTGCTCCCGAGCATTCGCCGATCTCAAAGAGTACCTCCGCAGCCCCCACTCCTCTCCAAGCCACGAGAGGGGGAGTCATTGAGCCTCTACTTAGCCTGCACGATGGAAGCGGTGAGCTCGATGCTGATCTGGGAGGACGACGGGGTGCAGAGGCCGATATACTACACCAGTCGTGTCTTGAAAGACGCTGAAGGGCGGCACACACCAATGGAGAAGTTAGCATATGCCCTCGTTCTCTCAACCAGGTGGCTCCGACCCTACTTCCAGGCTCACACGATACTGGTCCTAACCGATTCCCAGTTGGAACAGAACCTCAAGAGGTTTGACTGTATGGGAATGATGCTGAACTGGGGGGTCGAGTTAAGCGAATTCGACCTGCGATTCAAGCCATGCACGGCCATCAAAGAGCAGGCGCAAGCTGATTTCATCACCGAGTGTACCATAGAAGAAAGGACCCTCACGCCAGGAGACATCTTGATAACGGTAACAAACCAACCTTTGTATTTACTTATGACTGACACCAACTTGGCTGGCCACTCAGGCGACCAGGACACATGGATTATTCACGTGGACGGCTCGGCGACTCGGGTGGGGAGCGGGGCCAGGATCACGATTCGTTCTCCCGATGGGAACGTCATCGAATACGCGCTTAGGTTCGAGTTCCCGGCCACCAAAAACGTGGCCGAGTATGAGGCCGCGATAAACGGCTTGAGGCTGGCTCGAGAACTCGGAGCTGAGTACGTACGGCTCCTTAATGACTCGAAGCTCATCATCAACCAGCTGCAAGGGAGCTACGAGGTGCACGAAGAGACAATGCAGGGCTACCTGGCCACGGCCAAGACTGAAATGTCCAAATTCAAAAGGGCCGAGACCCTTCACCTCCCGCGGTCAGAGAATTCCCGAGCAGACGCTCTGTCCAAGCTTGCTTCCTCCTCGCCCAGGGAGTTGGGTCGCACCGTCTATATAGAAAACCTCAGGAGCCCCAACACGGAAGAGAAGAAGGTGATGGCGATTGACGGAGACCCCACCTGGATGGACCCAATCATCCGATACCTCACCCATGGGGAAACACCAACCGACGTGGAAGAACGTCGAACCTTGGAGAGGAAGGCGCTCCGGTACGTGATGCATGAAGGAACCCTCTACAGAAGACGGTGGACAAAGACGGACGTCCTCCCCTACCTTAAGTGCCTCGGCCCCCAGGAAGCTGACTACATCCTCAGGGAAGTGCACGAGGGGACCTGCGGGAATCACCATGTAGGCACAACAATCGCCCAGAAGATCTTGAGGCAAGGATACTACTGGCCGACCCTGATCCACGACGCGACCGAGTACGTCCAGAGGTGCCAGGAATGCCAAAGGTTCGCCAGCACCGGGACCGTTCCCCCTTCAGAGCTCGTCCCAATCATTAGCCCAATACCTTTTGCGAAGTGGGGCCTCAATATCCTGGGACCGTTCACGTTGGGCCGAGGGCAAAGGAAATACCTGATCATGGCCGTGGACTACTTCACCAAATGGATCGAAGCCGAACCTCTAGCCTCAATCACCTGGAAGAAGGTAAAGAGCTTCGTATGGAACTCCATCATCTGCAGATTCAGAATCCCCCGTGCCATCGTCACCAACAACAGAAAGCAATTCGACTCAGCCAGGTTTAAAGACTTCTGCACCGAATGGAAGATCAAGCTACTCTTCGCCTCGGTGGTGCACCCCCAGACCAACGGGATGGCGGAGGCCACCAACAAATGCATCATAGAACCCCTCCGCAAGAAAGTAGAAGGCGCCGAAGGGAAGTGGCCTGAAGAGCTTCCCAGGATACTCTGGTCTTACCGTACGACCCACAAACAATCCACGGGTGAGACCCCATTCATGCTCACCTATGGCACCGAAGCAGTGGTCCCAGTCGAGGTGGGCGAGGAGTCCCTCCGCATCCGACATTTCGACGAAGAAAGAAACGTCGAGGGTTTGGAGCTCGGCCTGGAGCTCCTGGGTGAATGATGAGAACAGGCCTTGGCCACCATCATCCGCCAGAAGCAAAAGGTGGCACGTTACTATAATTTCTGCGTCAAGGAGCGGAGTTTTCGCCAAGGGGATTTGGTCCTTAGAAAGGCGGTCTTCTGTCCAGAGGTCGCGCGCAAAGGGAAGCTGGCAGCCAAGTGGGAAGGTCCCTACCAGGTGATCGAAGTTCTAGGACCCGCTACCTATCGGCTAGCAAACCCGGAGGGAAAGACCCTCACCCATTCCTGGAACACCGAGCATTTGCGCAAATATTACCAATAAAGCCTACGAGATCGCCCGCAAATGTAACTCTTTTCTTCCCCCTTTGCTCAATAAATTGGTTTGATCCTGCTTTCTTCTTATAGCATGGCCGTAAAAAACCTTATGGAGAGAGGAGACCCTGCCAAGGGAGTGTCCGGGTGGCACCTCGCAAAGACAGGGGACGACCCCCAAACAGGCTGGTCCCCCCTCCACGTTTCGCCTAGTCAGGAAACTCCCCAGTGCTGAACCTCGGAGTGGGCCAACCACTAGGCGAGGGTAGCCCTCCCAGCGAACGAAACGACTCGAACCAGCCGTAAGGCTGGGAGTAACTCCCCCAGCGGACCGACGAACCGACCGACTGTGAGGCCATGCGCAGCTCCCCGGGCAGGTCGGTCGAAAGGACGACCTCAGAGGTCGACCTCATCGGCTAGTCGCAAGACATGGGGTCGCGCCCCAGGCCGACTAGCCAACTGACCCAGGGGGAACTCCCCCGATACGGCTGCACGTTAACCGAGCCGAGGGCAACTCCCTCGGCCCGTCGACACGCCAACCAAGCCAGGGGCAAATCCCCAGATACGGCTGCACGTTAACCGAGCCGAGGGCAACTCCCTTGGCCCATCGGCATGCCACCAAGCCGGGGCAACTCCCCCGATACGGCTGCATGTTAACCGAGCCGAGGGAAACTCCCTCTGCCCGTCTTCACGCCAACCGAGCCGGGGGTAACTCCCCCGATACGGTTGCACATTAACCGAGCCGAGGGCAACTTCCTCGGCCCGTCGGCATGCCAACCAAGCCGAGGGCAACTCCCTCGGCCTGTCGGCACGCCAACCAAGCCGGGGGCAACTCCCTCTGCCCGTCGGCACTCCAACCGACCCGGGGGGACAACACCCCCGGTAGGAGCGCCGACTCTTCTCCGTCAGAACTCAAAATAAGGCTCCACCCCAAGGGAGGAGGTGAGCAATAGCAAGCAAGAAAAAGACACTTTACTTTCGGAAAATACGAGGGGCTACACCAAAAGCCCTGGTCCCGAAAAACTTAAGGACCAGGCTAGGGATCTAAACACTCCCGCCCTCGTCTTCTCGGGGGCCCCCTCAAGACCGTCAACTGGAGAAGCGACGAACCACTCCGGGATCTCTTCCTCTTCATCGGAGTACGCTTGAAGCTCCTCAAGGTTGATCTCCGCGAGCGGGAACCTCTTTCGAACCTCGGCCAGGCAGCAGGCGAAGCCCTTCTCGAACGCTGAGGACATGGCCTTAGAGGCAAAGGAAAGGGCATATTCCTTCACGGCGTCCTGGGCAACCTTGGCAAGGTCCACATCCTCTAGCTCACGAATCTGACCCTCGAGAGTGGCCACCTGTTGTAGGTGATTAGATCGGATCATCTCGATCTCTTTTGATCTCGTGTTAAGCTGGGATAGGAAGGCCCTCTCCCACTCTTCCGTCGCCTCCAGCAGGACATTGAGTTCCTGGGCATCGGCCGTGATGAAAGGGGCCAGATCGGTGCCTGCCTCAGCTGCCATGCCAGAGGCCACGGTGAGCGCAGCAATTTTCTCCTCGGCCTTGGACTTCCCGACCAGAGCAAAGACTTTTTCCTGGTCCGACATCTCCAGGGCAGAGGAAAGCTCGGCCACGTGAGACTCCAGGGACTTCACGAGCACCTTGGACAAGTGATCGACCTCCTCCTCGCCCTCCAGGGCCCCGGGAACTGGCGCCACGTCCACCTTAGCCTTGGAGAGAGCCACAAACTGGTGCCTCATCGAAAGCCCAACAGAGGATAGCTACACAAAAGAGGCGGGAGTAAGTTGAAGATAGTAGCAAAAGACTGGGTTAGGGAAGAAACCCCACCTGTTGGCCGGCCTGTACCACGAAAGTGGCCAGACGGTCGCCACTGACCTCGTCCAAAACAGCTCGGTTCGAGGAGAGACTGCAGTTCTCAGCCACCCGTGCCGCCACACTGCAGCCGGAAAAGACCGACTCACCCGCTCCTACGGGGAAGCGGGGACGGAGAAGATCCTCCTCCCCCGGAGGTAAATTCGTAGGGTCGGAGCAGAATGCACCTAGATACCGCTCGTATATATCAGGAAGAGGGCCTGGCTGCGGAGACGAGGGGCCAGCCCATGGCCAAACCACCTCGACCGAGGGTGACAGATCCCGGCACTTGGGCAATGAAGCACTAATGTAACGACTGGTTTTCTTGTATCTGAATTTATTATAATATAATATATGTTTTGGTGGATTTTCTCCTCTTGCGTGGTTTTCGTCTCCGTGGCTTTCAATTTCGATCGATTCGTCGTATTTTCTCGATTCTTCCTTAGGATCGTCAATTTTGAAGTACGTCGTTTGTGACGGGCTTCTTAACGGTCATATCTAACTAATAGATCAAGCCTAGGAGTCTTAGGATTCGATCACGGGGCCTCGCGCTCCGTATCGGAACTTTTGGTGCTCATTAGCCGGTATAAGAAGGGGCACTGACCGACTAGATGACGATCCAGTCGGTCGGCAATCCTTCTTGGACCGACTAGTGAGCTTTCTAAATTTTCTCAGGAGTTACTGTTTATCGTTAGTCGGTCTAAGAAGGTTGGTTGACCGACTAGGTTGCAAACTAGTCGGTCGGCGATGCTTCTTGAACCGACTAACACATCATCTTAATTTTAGTTGAGTTACTGTTTACTCTTAGTCGGTCTAAGAACGTTCATCGACCGACTAGTTGCTAAACTAGTCGGTCAGTACTTGTTCATGGACCGACTAACTCTAAATCCTATTTTCGTTCAGGAGTTACTGTTTACACTTAGTCGGTCTGCGTTGGTCGACCGACCGACTAGTTGCCAAACTAGTCGGTCAGTGGTTGTTCTTTGACCGACTAATCTGTGTTAAAACCCTAATTTCTGGGCAGTCGCCAGCCCAACCTATAAATACCCCTCCCAAACGTTTCTTCTTCCTCCAACACGAACCAAAACCCTAGAAACTTCCCCTTTGAGCCCCCATCTTCCTCCAAGCTCCATTTCTTCATTCCAAGCCCTAGAATCATCATCCAATCCAACCATTCACCCTATCTACTTCTCATATTCCCCAAATCTCCATCAAAATCCATCAAACCCATCAAAATCCCCCTAAACCCTAGTTTCTCCAAACTTCCCCAATCATTTCCAGATCTGGTCCTAGGGTTCCCCGGAGTGTTTCTTCCGCCTCCTCTCGGTAAGAAATCGATCTACCGTTGTTTTTATAACCTAGTTATATTTTTATGAAACCCTAATAATAATTCATGTTGTTTGTTGATTGGTCCCCCAAAACAGCGATTTCCCCGTAGATTGGCATCCGTGTGACGAAGTGATCGTCATCCCCGGTGCTAGGCAAGTGAAACTTGCCACTTAGGGTTTAGGCTATGTTTTAGGCCATTTGCATGTTGTAGGCGTAAAAGAGGCTAGGCGACGAAATGATACTCGCCTAGGCGCAAATTGGGAAACTAACTTGACAACGAAGCTAGTTCCGACTTTTAGCATGTTGCACAATTACCATGTCATGTTTACATTCAATTAACGGTACGCGAATATGTTCATGTCATTGCATTTCGCCTGTCACGTTTAATTCAATTAACGGTACGCAAATAAACTGTCATGATCTCGCATTCTTTAGGTATTGCTGTGATTGCGTAGCTTCGCTACAATGTTGTGTTCCTGGCTCGTGTTCCAGAAGCGGGCCCATGTGTTGGTTGATAGCCAATGCCCGAATGGTGTTTCGGCTAGGTGTTCCCTACGCCATACTAGTGTTCCTGGCTCGTGACCAGAAGCGAGCATAATGAGTTGGAAACCCCAACGCTCGAAATGTATTGTGAACTAAGAATACGAGCTCAATGTGCGGGGCAACCCTAGGCTCACTAGATGAGCTCAATGTGCAGGGACCCCAGGCTCCATATTGTGTGGGTATTGGGTAGTGTTTAGTGCCGATCGGTCTGAAATGCTATGCCATTCAGCGAAGGGCGTAAACACCTACAAAATGTGAATTGATTGAATTGATAGCAGCTTGGCTACTCTTGTCTTGTCCCGATAAATTGTTCCCTTGTACAAATTGTCTTGCCATGTTTTAAATTGGGCACTCATGTTATAACTGCCATGTCATGCATACTAAACTGCTAGGTTGCTAGTTGCCTTACTTTCAGTTTCCTTGCCCAAGTCTTTTAGACTTGCTGACATGTGCCCCTTTCTCTTTTGGGTGACGCATGTTAGACCCTGAGCCTGAGTTGCTCGCTGAGGGTGAGGTGTTTGCGGACGCCGAGCTTGAGCCCGTGTTGGACGGGGAGTACGCGGACACTGGGGACCAGTCCTAGTGTCTCCGTTGTGTTTTACTTTTGTTAGACAGTTGTTTGTTATCGGTGCGTGGCACCTATACTTATTTATGTAGTTGCTTTTGTTTGGCCTTGTTCTGGGCCCTTAGACTCTTTTCTTTTAGCCTGGTGGCTTTTCTGTGATGTTGAATACCTTGTGGGCAATTGTGGGATTGGTATTTCATATCCGTCTTATATTATTATCGTTGTTGTTTCGATTGCAATTACAGGGACCTGCTTATACTAAATTGACGCTTATCGGGTTTGGGGGCTTCACCGCTCCACTCCCGTGCGGACCTTTTCACGTCTTGCCTCCATTTAAGGGAAGCGGGTCGTGACAGGGTTTAGTGGTTGCCCATGCAGGTCCTCTGTAACTGCGATTATCGGGATAACGATAATAATGCCAGATTGTCCAACAAATATTTTCGACCTCTGAGCCCTAAGCTATGAGTCTAATTGTTTCGTTTTCTGCGTCATTAGATGGCAGGAAGACGGATCACCCGAGGTGGTGGTAGTGGTGCGTCCCCTCACGACGAGGAGCCGGAGCGGGAGCCCACTAATGGGGAGATGATGAGGATGATGTTGCAGATGATGCAGGTTCAGCAGGGTGTGCTTCTGCAGGTGCAGAATGCTCCGGTGACTCGAGCTGCTCGGGTGGTGGAGACCCCTCGCCCTGAGCCCGGGGCGAAGCAGTTCCGAGAGCTGGGTCCTGCATATTTTGATGGAACCGAAGGTCCCCTAGCTGCTGATGAATGGATGAGGAATATCGAAGACAATCTGAAGATGTCCAAGGTCAACGAGGTTAGTTGGGTTGACTTGGCGAAGCGCCAGCTGAAGGATAACGCCAGGAATTGGTGGGATGCTGAGGAAAAGATGTTGGTTGAGCCGATCGTCTGGGCTACCTTCAAGGCCAGATTTGATGGTGAGTTTTTCCCGAAGGCTGCCAGGGAAGAGATGCTGCAGCGTTTTATCGACCTGAAGCAGGGGAACTCGTCGGTGGACATGTACCACCAGGAGTTCATGAGGCTTAGTCGGTTTGCACCAAAGATGGTGCAGGGCGCAGAGGAGCGAGCTCAGAGGTTCCTTCAGGGACTTGCTTTAGAGCTCCAGAGCTTTGTGACCTCTTCTGACCGGGAATCTTATCAGAAGGTTTTGGTCGCTGCCAAGAGGCAGGAGCTGCTTGTGAACCGGAGGAGAGGATCTTTGGTTGGTGCTGGGAAGAGGCCTGTGGAACAGGCGAGAGCTGCGGTTAGACCTGGATTCAGGCCTAATCAGTCTGCTCAGTTTAAGAGGCCGGGAGGGCCTATTCCGAAGTTTTGCCATTTCTGCGGTAGGCCTGGCCACGTCAAGGATCAATGTCGGAAGTTTCTGGGCCAGTGTTTGATTTGCGGTGATGCTTCTCATGTCGCGAAAGTTTGTCGGCATGCGGACCCGCTGCGGAGGGCTCCTGTTGCAGCACAGCCGTTGCAGCAGCGAGCGCCTGTTCCTGCTGGACGTGGAGCGGCTCTTGTTCCACAGGGGCAGGCTTTTCGGCAGGCTGTTCCGCCGAGGAGGCAGGCATTTCTGATGACAGAGGAGGAGGTCTTGGCCATGGACGAGGTCATTGTAGGTAACTTTCGATCTAGATTGTTCCTTCCTTAATTAATTGATTGTTAAATTATGTGAATGCTTGTGTATGGTGTTGCTAGAGTAAGATTTGATTGATTAGACCGTTTGTTAGGTGTGGTTTTGGTTTGCACGTTCCCTGCCCGAGTCCTCTTTGACTCAGGTGCGTCGATGTGCATTTTGGCCCAGAGCTTCGTGGAGAAGCATTCCTTGTCGACGTCCCCTCTCTCCAAGAGTTGGAATATCGTCACAGGGAATGGAGTAGTCACGGTGCATCGTGGGTGCAGTCCTTGCTCTGTGGTGGTTTGTGGGCATGAGCTTTATGCTGATTTTATTGTCCACAACATCACCAACTACGATGCGGTCTTTGGGATGGATTGGCTTGCGAGCTTCTATGCTACGATCGACTGCAGGAGGAAGAAGGTGGTGTTCGAGATTCCCAGACATCCAGTGTTTGAGTTCAGTCGTGGTAGCAGCTCGCTTGGTCCTGTCAGGTTTCGGGCCAGACCGGTGGAGGTTGTGGCTATGCAGATGGAGCTGGAGTGGCCAGCTATAGTGCGAGATTTTGGCGACGTCTTCCCCGAGGAAATGTCTGGTTTGCCACCTGATCGAGCTTTGGAATTTTCTATTGATCTAGTTCCAGGTGCGCAGCCGATTTCGAAGGCGCCGTATCGTATGGCACCTGCAGAGTTGGAAGAGTTGCGGAAGCAGTTGGATGAGCTGTTGCTGAAGGGTTATATTAATCCTAGTGTGTCTCCGTGGGGAGCACCGGTGTTGCTGGTTAAGAAGAAGGATGGTTCGCGTCGCATGTGCGTGGACTATCGGGGATTGAATGCGGTAACCATTAAGAATAAGTACCCGTTGCCTCGCATTGATGATATTTTTGATCAGCTTGGAGGTTCGAGGGTGTTTTCTAAACTGGATTTGAGAAGTGGTTACCACCAGTTGAAGGTGAAGAGGGATGATGTTCCGAAGACAGCGTTCAGGACGAAGTATGGACACTATGAGTTTGTGGTTATGCCTTTCGGCGTAACTAATGCGCCCGCAGTTTTCATGAATCTGATGAACCTGATTTTCTACGACTTTTTGGATAAGTTTGTCGTTATCTTTATCGACGACATTCTGATCTATTCGAGGTCGGAGGAAGAGCATGCATCGCACTTGAGGACGGTATTGGAAATTTTGAGGAAGCATCGTTTGTATGCTAAGTTTTCGAAGTGCGAGTTTTGGCTGGATCGGGTTGCTTTTCTGGGGCATGTGGTTACTGGAGATGGTATTTCTGTGGATCCCGAGAAGATTCGGGCCATCAGGGAGTGGCCTGTTCCGTCGTCTGCATCTGAGATTCGGAGTTTCCTTGGCTTGGCGGGGTATTATCGGCGATTCATTAAGGACTTTTCCCGTATTGCCGAGCCGATGACCAGGTTGACGCGGAAGGATGTTGCTTTTGTTTGGTCGGGTGATTGCGAGAGTGCTTTTGGTATTCTGAAGGAGAGGTTGACGAGTGCCCCTATTCTTGTCGTGCCTGATCGCAGCGGTGGATTTGAGATCTTTTGCGATGCTTCTGGCAAGGGTCTCGGTTGTGTGTTGCATCAGCACGGGCATGTTGTGGCGTATGCGTCTCGTCAGCTTAAGGTTCATGAGAAGAATTACCCGACGCATGATTTGGAGTTGGCTGCCGTTGTTTTTGCTCTTAAGATTTGGAGGCACTTCTTGTTGAGTGAGAAAGTGAAGATTTTCACCGATCACAAAAGCTTGAAGTATATTTTCACTCAGAAGGAGCTCAACATACGACAGCGTCGATGGTTGGAGCTTATGGCGGATTATGAGATTGATTTGCAGTATCACCCTGGCAAGGTGAATGTGGTTCCGGATGCTTTGAGTAGGCTTCCAGCGGTGAAGATTTTGACCTCGCAGTGGAGATTGCAGCAGAATTTTTGTGGGTCTGGCGTGGAGATTGTTCTTCCTGGGGAGGCTTCTTCGTTGATGTACATGCAGGTACAGTCGACGATCGTGGATCGGATTAAGGCTGGCCAGGTCGGAGATCCGAAGTTGGTAAAGATTCAGGGGCAGGTGGAAGCCGGTCTGCGGACTGACTTTTTGGTTCATGAGGATGGCTCGCTGAGGTTTGGAGCCAGGTTGTGTGTGCCCGCTGGGGATATCAGAGAGGAGCTGATGGTGGAGGCACACAGTTCGCCGTATTCTGTGCATCCTGGTGGCACCAAGATGTACCAGGATCTTCGTCTGAATTATTGGTGGCATGGTATGAAGAGGAGTGTGGCTCGAAGTGTGGCCAAGTGCTTGGTTTGCCAGCAAGTGAAGGCGGAGCATCAGCGTTCGGCCGGGTTGCTACAACCGCTTCCGATTCCGGAGTGGAAGTGGCAGCACATCACTATGGATTTCGTGACTGGACTACCTCGGAGTCCGAAGCAGAATGACGCGATTTGGGTGATCGTAGATCGATTGACCAAATCTGCGCACTTTATTCCGTTCCGAGTGGGACAGTCCACGGAGGTGCTAGCGAGGAGATATATGGAGGAAATCGTGCGACTTCATGGAGTCCCCTTGAGTATCGTGTCTGACAGAGACACGAGGTTCACATCTCAGTTTTGGCAGAGTTTGCAGAAGAGTTTGGGTACGCGTCTGAGTTTCAGCACAGCGTACCATCCGCAGACGGATGGCCAGTCTGAGAGGACGATTAAAATTTTGGAAGACATGCTGAGGGCGTGCATGTTGGATTTCAAGGGTTCGTGGGAGGACCATCTACATTTGGTGGAGTTTTCCTACAACAACAGCTTCCAGGCGAGTATTGGCATGGCGCCTTTCGCCGCTCTCTATGGGAGGAAATGTCGATCGCCATTGAGTTGGGATGACGTTGGTGATCGGGAGTTGTTGGGACCTGAGATGATCGTGGAGGCCGTGGAGATCGTCAGGAATATTCGGGAGAGGTTGAGGATTGCTCAGGACCGTTTTAAGCATTGGGCTGATGCTAAACGTCGTCCTTTGGAATTTCAGCCGGGCGACCATGTGTTCTTGAAGATTTCCCCGAATCGTGGTGTGATTCGTTTCGGGAAGCGTGGGAAGTTGAGCCCGCGATACATTGGACCATTTGATGTTTTGGAGAGGGTTGGCGAGGTAGCGTATCGCTTGGCTTTGCCGCCATCTTTGGAAGGAGTTCACAATGTTTTCCATGTGTCGCAGCTTCGTCGATACATTAGCGATCCATCTCATGCCGTGGATTTCTCGGAGATCGCCGTTCGCTCGGATTTGACGTATGACCAGTATCCAGTGCAGATTCTGGACAGGAGTCAGAAGTCACTTCGAAACAAGGTCGTCGATCTTGTGAGAGTGATGTGGCGGCACGGTTCGCCGGGAGAGTCTACTTGGGAGAGAGAAGATGAGATGCGAGAGCGCTACCCACTTTTGTTTCCGGACTCGTGAATATTCGGAAATTCCGAGGACGGAATTTTTCTTAAGTTGGGGAGGATGTAACGACTGGTTTTCTTGTATCTGAATTTATTATAATATAATATATGTTTTGGTGGATTTTCTCCTCTTGCGTGGTTTTCGTCTCCGTGGCTTTCAATTTCGATCGATTCGTCGTATTTTCTCGATTCTTCCTTAGGATCGTCGATTTTGAAGTACGTCGTTTGTGACGGGCTTCTTAACGGTCATATCTAACTAATAGATCAAGCCTAGGAGTCTTAGGATTCGATCACGGGGCCTCGCGCTCCGTATCGGAACTTTTGGTGCTCATTAGCCGGTATAAGAAGGGGCACTGACCGACTAGATGACGATCCAGTCGGTCGGCAATCCTTCTTGGACCGACTAGTGAGCTTTCTAAATTTTCTCAGGAGTTACTGTTTATCGTTAGTCGGTCTAAGAAGGTTGGTTGACCGACTAGGTTGCAAACTAGTCGGTCGGCGATGCTTCTTGAACCGACTAACACATCATCTTAATTTTAGTTGAGTTACTGTTTACTCTTAGTCGGTCTAAGAACGTTCATCGACCGACTAGTTGCTAAACTAGTCGGTCAGTACTTGTTCATGGACCGACTAACTCTAAATCCTATTTTAGTTCAGGAGTTACTGTTTACACTTAGTCGGTCTGCGTTGGTCGACCGACCGACTAGTTGCCAAACTAGTCGGTCAGTGGTTGTTCTTTGACCGACTAATCTGTGTTAAAACCCTAATTTCTGGGCAGTCGCCAGCCCAACCTATAAATACCCCTCCCAAACGTTTCTTCTTCCTCCAACACGAACCAAAACCCTAGAAACTTCCCCTTTGAGCCCCCATCTTCCTCCAAGCTCCATTTCTTCATTCCAAGCCCTAGAATCATCATCCAATCCAACCATTCACCCTATCTACTTCTCATATTCCCCAAATCTCCATCAAAATCCATCAAACCCATCAAAATCCCCCTAAACCCTAGTTTCTCCAAACTTCCCCAATCATTTCCAGATCTGGTCCTAGGGTTCCCCGGAGTGTTTCTTCCGCCTCCTCTCGGTAAGAAATCGATCTACCGTTGTTTTTATAACCTAGTTATATTTTTATGAAACCCTAATAATAATTCATGTTGTTTGTTGATTGGTCCCCCAAAACAGCGATTTCCCCGTAGATTGGCATCCGTGTGACGAAGTGATCGTCATCCCCGGTGCTAGGCAAGTGAAACTTGCCACTTAGGGTTTAGGCCATGTTTTAGGCCATTTGCATGTTGTAGGCGTAAAAGAGGCTAGGCGACGAAATGATACTCGCCTAGGCGCAAATTGGGAAACTAACTTGACAACGAAGCTAGTTCCGACTTTTAGCATGTTGCACAATTACCATGTCATGTTTACATTCAATTAATGGTACGCGAATATGTTCATGTCATTGCATTTCGCCTGTCACGTTTAATTCAATTAACGGTACGCAAATAAACTGTCATGATCTCGCATTCTTTAGGTATTGCTGTGATTGCGTAGCTTCGCTACAATGTTGTGTTCCTGGCTCGTGTTCCAGAAGCGGGCCCATGTGTTGGTTGATAGCCAATGCTCGAATGGTGTGTTCCGGCTAGGTGTTCCCTACGCCATACTAGTGTTCCTGGCTCGTGACCAGAAGCTAGCATAATGAGTTGGAAACCCCAACGCTCAAAATGTATTGTGAACTAAGAATGCGAGCTCAATGTGCGGGGCAACCCTAGGCTCACTAGATGAGCTCAATGTGCAGGGACCCCAGGCTCCATATTGTGTGGGTATTGGGTAGTGTTTAGTGCCGATCGGTCTGAAATGCTATGCCATTCAGCGAAGGGCGTAAACACCTACAAAATGTGAATTGATTGAATTGATAGCAGCTTGGCTACTCTTGTCTTGTCCCGATAAATTGTTCCCTTGTACAAATTGTCTTGCCATGTTTTAAATTGCGCACTCATGTTATAACTGCCATGTCATGCATACTAAACTGCTAGGTTGCTAGTTGCCTTACTTTCAGTTTCCTTGCCCAAGTCTTTTAGACTTGCTGACATGTGCCCCTTTCTCTTTTGGGTGACGCATGTTAGACCCTGAGCCTGAGTTGCTCGCTGAGGGTGAGGTGTTTGCGGACGCCGAGCTTGAGCCCGTGTTGGACGGGGAGTACGCGGACACTGGGGACCAGTCCTAGTGTCTCCGTTGTGTTTTACTTTTGTTAGACAGTTGTTTGTTATCGGTGCGTGGCACCTATACTTATTTATGTAGTTGCTTTTGTTTGGCCTTGTTCTGGGCCCTTAGACTCTTTTCTTTTAGCCTGGTGGCTTTTCTGTGATGTTGAATACCTTGTGGGCAATTGTGGGATTGGTATTTCATATCCGTCTTATATTATTATCGTTGTTGTTTCGATTGCAATTACAGGGACCTGCTTATACTAAATTGACGCTTATCGGGTTTGGGGGCTTCACCGCTCCACTCCCGTGCGGACCTTTTCACGTCTTGCCTCCATTTTAGGGAAGCGGGTCGTGACAACTAACCTCCCCGGCGAGGGTGCGGACCTTCTTAGAGACGCCATGCTGGGAGGAAGAGGGGACCTTCCTCTTCGACTTCTTGGCACCAGCCGCCGGGTGGTCAACACGTTGTTTCTTCCGGACCGCCAGCACATGATCCCCTCTCCGAGAGACGGGGTTCGGAATCCCGACTTGAGGAGGAAGGGCAGAAGAACTGGAGGGAAACCCACCTGCGCAGGGGAAAGTCATCATCAACCAACCCTATCAGCCACAGAACAGTGGCCACAGAGCATTATCTTCGGAGCGATGAAGGACGGTAAAACTCACCAGCGGGCCACGTGGTCTTCCGCAGATTGAGGTCAGAAAAGAGAACGGTGACTTTCCGATCGCCCGGCGGGATCGCCAACAGGGCCTCCATAGTCTCGAGTTCAGACGCAGTCGGGTCACCCAGCTCCAGTGCCAGCATCACGTCGGCGCTCCAGTGAGGTGGGAAATCCATATCCGACGGGCCGACAATGAAGAGATACTCCTCCTTCCAGAGCTTGACGGAGCTCGGTAGCCCCAGTATCAGGCTCTTCGAGGGCCGAGCGTTGATGTAAATCCAGGCCCCCGACTGATGGTGGCTCAGACGATAAAATTGGGAGAAGAGTCGGAGGGAGGGGACCACCCCCTTCTGAAGGCAGAGCACGACGAATCCGATGATGAGCCCGATCGCGTTGGGGCAGAACTGGCATAGGGCCACACGATGAGCACACAGAAACAAAACGATGAAGGGATGAAGGGGGAACCGAAGCCCGAATCGAAAGCACACCTCATACACCCCGACCGCCTTCGGACCCGGAAAGCAGATCCGCTCGTTAGGCTCAGGGGCCCGGATGGAGTATGGGGGTAAAATATAGCGGACGCGCAAATCTCCGGTGGAGGTGGCACAGAAGGAAGAAGAACATCCCAGAACCTCCGGAGGCACCCCCGAGGGGTCACCCCCATGACTACCGACCGTCGAGCCGGGGCTATCAGACGAGTCGAGGCGGACTGCATCCTCTGGACGACCCGAACCGGGGGCAGGAGAAGACGACATGACGAGGAACTAGAGCAGGATTAGAAAAAGGAGATGCTGAAGGAAAATATGGCCACGTTCGATCAACGGATGTCGGCGCTCCTTTCCGGGTGCCCTTTGAATGACCCTGCACACGGTGGAGATGAACACAAGGGGCACGTGGTGACATCAAGACAGCGGCGATGCTTCGAAATCCGCACCAACGGAAGTTCAAACGGGGTGGTAATAATGACATTCATTTAATGGCGAAGCCTCGACTGACGCACCCATCAGATCACGAAAGAGTCACATCACCCGGGCCGCATCGACGGAAGCCGAACGGCCCGGGCGATGTGGGCAATTGTTACGACTAATTTGGACCAGCCCGAATTACAACGGCCCACGGCCCAGCCTCAAAGGAGGCGCCCACTAGAAAAGACGGGCCCGCCCGGAAGGGCCCACGGACAGAGCTGGAGGCCCAGCCACGTCACCCTCGGGAGCACCTGACTAGCCCCCATTTGGCCAGATTAACCGTCCTTCGGAATCGGCGATTCCATAATGGCCATTAACGGACCCGTTGATGGGCCACCTCTCCACTACGCACGAGTGGGAGGAGGCAGAGGCGGATCATGGGGACGTGAGGGGAGGCGGGACGTGGGGCAATCACGAGGGACCCTATAAGGGGAAGGCCAGAACGACGAGGAGGAGGATGGAGACTCAGGTAATCAACAGAGAGGTACCCCATCAACGACCTAGGCATTCGCCACTCCATTTCCTCCCTCCCCCAAACTCGCGCCGCCTGGGTTGACATTCCGGCTTCCTTACAAGCCGGATCCCCCCCGCCGAGTATCCCTTCAGACCTTGATATGACTTAGGCATCAGAGGGGATTTGGCCGAAACCTAGGTCCGGCCTCCCTGAAGTGTTTCCTCATCTGTCCAGGAAGAAGATATCCGAGACGCCGAGGCTACCCCTCAGCGTCGGTCGGCTACCCACATCGCAGTCGTCAGGTGGATGGCTGCTTAAGCACCAACCCACTTGCAAGGCGCCGAGGCTACCCCTCGATGCGGATCCGATCGAGGTCGAGCTCGACCCAGCCGAGGCCGAGCGTAACCCACCGAGCCGAGGATTCTCCTCAGCTCCCCGAAGGCAGAGGATCGACGCTACCCGGGGACTCCCCCGTCTGTGCCCGACCCTCCTTCCTCCTACGTCGAGAACAAGCAGGCTCGGCGATCCGAAGGGACCCCCAAGTCGGCCCCTTGACCACGTTGACCACACAGCCGACGGTCAACAAACTGTGATGAGAAAACACCCGTAAACAGTGTGGATCTACATCTTAGGGAACTAAATTTAGGGGGGAGACTAAATAACAATTATTTTGATTTAATTATTACTGTTCGTTTAAAATTAGAGGATCAAATATTTCATTGGTGGAATATTTTTAATGAACCATGTCCTTGGCGTACGTGTTGTATCAGGAGGGAACTAAATTTTGTGAGAAACTAAATTATCCGGGAACTAAAATTTTGGAAAAACTAAATAACAAATATTGGGCCTTAATTATTGGTGTTCATTTAAAATTGGGGGATCTAAGATTTTGAGGGGAAATTTTTTAAATGAACTATGCCCTTATGACACATGTTATGACTATCTATATTACATCTGACAACTGTTTTTGAATCTTAGGGCTGACTAGGAAAAGCTGACTAGGATAAACATGTTGATAGAAAGATGGCTTGGATTTAATCTTGAGAAATGAATGGTTGAGATGAGCTTTTGTGGAAAATTTTGGAGTGAAAAATATTTCTAGGGAAATGAAAGTTTCTTGGGAAATGAAAGTTTTTGGGGAATGAAAGTTTCTGCGGAATAGCTGAGTGCACACAATTAATGCATTTGGGAAAAAAACTTTAACTTGCACTTAATGATGCAGATCGAATGCAAGCAATTAATATGAGAATAATTTCCCGCGCCGAAGGCGTCCTGCTAAATTTTTTAACGCTAATTTGTTGTTCCGTGTCGAAGGCGACTGCGACAAATTTGTTATTTCGTGCCGAAGGCGCCCGTGCCGCTAAATATTTTTACGCTAATTTGTTGTTTCGCACAATTTTGACTGTGGAAATAATTTTATGGGAACAAAGATTTCGCGGGTGAAAATTTTAAATGAGGCGCCGGCGCAGAAGGCGCTAAATTTTTTATGCTAATTTTTTGTTCTGAGTCGAATTTGTTGTTTTACGCCGAATTTGTTGTTCCGCGTCGAAGGTGCCCGCACCGAATTTGTTATTCTACCAACTTTGTTGTTCCACGCTGAAGGCGCTTGCTAAATTTTTTTACGCTAATTTTTTGTTCCACGCCGAAGGCGGCCATGCCAAATTTGTTGTTCTACGCCGAAGGCCCCCGCGCCGATTTTGTTGTTCTGTATTGAATGCGCATGTGCCGAATTTGTTATTCCGTGTCGAAGGTGTCTGTACCGCTAAATATTTTTACGCTAATTTGTTGGTCCGCACAATTTTGAATGTGGAAATATTTTTTTGGGAAAAAATATTTTGCGGGGGAAAATCTAAAATGAACCGTGCCCGTGGGCACGGGTTATGACTAGTATATATATATGTGTGTGTATATATATATGTATATATTGCTGAAATTCTCAATTGGTAGATTAATGTGGTTGCAAATATGATGCATGTTAACTTGTCATATGTTAATGTATACCAAAAAATTTATCAACCAATTATAACATTAGGTCAAGTGGGTGTGATCAAATAAAGGATAAATTCAAGGATAGGCATGATGCACCATAATAATATAAATGAGTTATAATGATGTTTTCATAAGTTCATGAATAATTAGATTGGTATTTTCTATAGATCATATCTATATTGCTGGAATTCTTAGTTGTTGTATAATTCATTATCTGACCCCAACTATTCCAAATCCTGTATGAATCCAATTCATCTTGTGGGTATGCTCCATAGATCATATATATATATATATATATATATATATATATATATATATATATATATATATATATATATATATATATATATATATATATATATATATATATGGCGTGATTTTCGGGGAGAGAGAGAGAGAGAGAGAGAGAGAGAGAGAGAGAGAGAGAGAGAGAGAGTTGGGCGACCCAGGCGATTCTTCAGGCGGCGGCGCTCCTAACCCTAGTGCCGCGGTTCTCACAGGGAAGCCACCCTTTTTTGTCGGTGGCGCTCCTAAACCCAAGGGGAAGCCACCCTCTTCGGATGATGCTATCTCTGCTAAGGAGATTAGTAGGGATCAGGAGGCGATTCCAACTCGTTTGCCTGGGAGTACATCGGATGCTTCTGTCGGTGATTGGAAATTGGTGGATCGCAGGAGGAATAAGGCTGCAAGAGTTAACTACCGATCTAATTTTGGTCGTCCTGAGCCTTCGAATAACATCAAATTTGGGGGAAGTTTTCTGAGGAGGGACGCTCGTTCGTCTCTATCTGGTGGATATCGCCGTGAGGAGGGCGCCCTGAGATCTTCTCGTTACTCTACTCCTCAGGCGACAGGCTTTGTTCCCAAGGTGACTGGGGCTGTGCGACCCCCTGCTCCAATTCGTATTAACGCCGTAGATGGGAAAAGGTCATGGGTTGACATTTGCTCAATGCGGCGGAAATATTCGGACCCTCTGGTGATGTCCCTCATCCCTCATCTTATTGGCGATGATGGTGTAGTCAGGGCGAAGATCCCATCTTTTTTGGTAGAGGCTGGTGCGGCTAAATGGAGTAATACCCTTGTTGGTTATGTGCTAGGAGACGTACCCTATTACGGGCAAATTAAGGCTTGGACGGAGCGTCTTTGGCAGCTAAAGGGGGGGCTTCGTATATTCTCTAAGGAGAATGGGTTCTTCTACTTCCGCTTTGATAAAGTGGAGGATTGTGAATTGATCTTGCACGGGGGTCCCTGGCTATTTGATGGACGACTCGTCGTTTTACAGAGGTGGAGCCAATCTTTGACGCTTGACCGAGACATCCTTTCTGCTGTCCCGGTTTGGATTCAGCTGCACAACTTACCCGTGCATCTTTGGACGTTGGATATTTTGAATATAGTCGCGAGTGTCGTGGGAACACCTATGTGTCTGGACCGGGCTACTGCTAATTTGGATAGGATATTGTATGCTCGGTGCCTAGTAGAAGTGGATGCAAAGTCACCATTGGCGCGCTCTATTTTGGTAGAGATAGAGGAAGGTACTACGATCTCTGTGGAGGTAAAGTACGAGGGGGAGCCCCTGCGATGCAATTCCTGCACTTGCTTTGGGCATACCGATTCTCAATGTTCATTACGCTCTCCGCAATTGGTGGAGCCCTCTTCAATCCAATCTGATACGGCACTAAACTCTGGCCCGGTAAAATCTCAAGTTACCTCCTCTGTAGGCGTCGGCAGCTCTTCTCCTAAGGTTGGTATTGCTCCTCAAAAGTCCATCATGAAGAGTGCTTCGTTATCTGTGCAGCAAGATATTCGCTCAGAAGTTGCTGAGCATTCAATTCCAATTGCAACTGAACCTGAAGGGGTTGCAGAAGTTGACTTGTGCTTAAATGATTCTAATAATCCTTTTAATCCCAAGCTGGGACATGTCATTACTGATATTGGAAGTGGTGTAGGGCCGAATTTTGATGAGAAGTTGCAGGGACTTAATAGTACCATGAAGCAAGTATGGTTTGAAGGTGAATGTAGTGCTGCCAGCATTCAAGCAGGGGAGGTCCTTCTACCTCCTATAGCTGAGGAAACTCTACTTCCGATACAAGCTGAAGCTTCTTAAAATATTGCTGAGACCTCTTCCTCAAAAGTATTGCATGTATCTAATCCGGATATGCTCTTTGATAAAGTAATTCAGCAGCCTACCCTTCTTCTTGAGTCTGATGATGCTGAGGCACCTAGAATATGTTCAATTCCTAATCCTAATTGGGATGCTGAACAAGACTCATTAAGATCTTTGTCCTCCAATACTAAAGCTAAGAAAGGAGCGGTGATTACTGCCTCCCAGTCGGCTTCCCGTAGGAGCTCACGGATAGCTAGTGGTGGTGGAGCTCTTCCAACTGTGTCCTAATGTCTGTTCTACTATGGAATACTAGGGGTCTCAACAACTCATCGCGGAGGAGTGAGCTTAAAATTAGAGTTCAGAAACTTAAGCCTTCTATTGCCTGCTTGTTGGAAACTAAGGTGGAGGATGTGAATGCGTCTAGGATTTCAAATTGTTTTCCTAATAGATGGTGTTGTGTTGACAATAGAGCGATGCATTCGGGGGGGCGTATTGTTATACACTATGATGGCTCTATCTGGAGCTGTTCTACGCATTCTAAATCAGCTCAACATATTTCTTTGGTTATCTCTAATGCTTCAGGACTTGTTATGGGCCTTACTATTGTATATGCATTTAATATTGCTCCCCTCAGGCTGGATCTCTGGAGTGAATTATCCGCAGATGCTATCTTTTTGGGTAATATGCCATGGATAGTGGGAGGCGACTTCAATTGTGTTAGATTTTCAAATGAGAAAATTGGTGGGCGTCCTTTGGATACTAGAGGGGTTGAAGATTTCAATAATTGTATAAGGAACTGCCAGTTGATGGATATGAAGAGCATAGGCAACTGCTACAGCTGGAACAATAGGCGTATTGGAGGGGGCCGAATTTCAGCTAGGCTTGACAGGATTATATGCAATTTGGCTTGTATTACTAGACTGCCTCATTCCTTCATGGAGTATGCATCGCCAGGATCTAGCGATCACACCCCTATGATCGTGTACCTCCTCCCCAAGGTACCTTCGTTCCCAAAACCCTTTAAATTCTTCAATTCTTGGTGTAATTTGCCTGGATACAAGAATTTTATCGCTGCAAATTGGCCGAGTAATAATTTGCATGTCTCACCAATGAAAAGGGTTGTAAATAAACTTTTCTTTCTCAAAAATGAGCTGAAAAAATTTTCGGCTATGCACAAATCAACTTCGGCTGTCAACTTGTGCCGTGATGAGCTCCTCATAATTCAGTCACATGCAAACATTCATACTGACATTCAGCTCCAAAGGAGGGAGCAAGATATGACTTTCAGACTTGCAAATGCGTTGGACATGGAGGAGGCTGACTTTAGACAAAGAAGCAGGTAGAATTGGCTGAAGCTTGGTGACAGAAATTCCAAATTCTTCTACAGTGCCTTGAAGTCCAGGTCAAGTTACAATAACCTCTCACATCTGATTAATGCGGAGGGGCTAAGAAGTTCAAATCCAGTCGTGCTTAGGGAGGAGGCCCCTATTTATTATGAGAAGCTCTACTTTCAAGACAACTACTGGAATGTTTTTCCAAATCTCATCCCCAAACGTATTCTCACTGCTGAAGCTAAGGTTTGGTTGGATAGGGGAGTAACCGCAAAAGAAATTAAGGATGCAGCCTTCCAAATTGGTAAGGATAAAGCCCCAGGACCAGACGGTTTCAATGCTTTCTTCTATCAGCATGACTGGGACATTATAGGCAGTGATGTCATACAGGCAGTGGCTTCTTTTTTCAGATCAGGCTCATTGTTACGCCAGGTTAATCATACATTTCTCACTTTGGTCCCTAAAAATGCTAAGGCCACAGGATTAGGTGATTACAGGCCAATTGCGTGTTGCAATGTCCTCTATAAGATTATCAGCAAAATTCTATGTAACAGATTGAAGCAGGTTATTGATGGGCTCATCTCTCCAAACCAGGCTGCATTCTTAAAGGGCCGTCTACTTTCTGACTGTACTCTTCTTGCCCATGAGCAGATTCGGGACTTTAGTAATCCTATGGGTGCTAGAGCTTGTTTAAAGTTGGACCTACGCAAAGCTTTTGATAGTGTCAACAGAGAATTTATTTTATTTATGATGCACCAGATGGGTTTTGGAGTCAATTTTATCAAATGGATCGCAGAATGCATTACTACGCCCTCTTTTTCAGTATTAGTGGATGGTTCTCCTGCGGGATTTTTTTCATCAAACAAAGGTCTGAGGCAAGGTGATCCATTATCCCCTTTTCTTTTCGTTATTGTTATGGAGGCTTTTTCTTTACTTATGGCTCGAGCTGAGGCTATGCAGACTATCCATCCTATGAGGAGAATGGGAGCCATTTCACACCTCCTATTTGCAGATGATTTATTGGTTTTTTCTCGTGCAAACATCCACTCTTTTGAGGGCATTCGGCAGTTGTTGGATACTTTTAATAATTTTACTGGGCTTCAGATTAATATGGAAAAGAGTTCTGTTATTTTTAGTAAAGGTACTAAGGATCCTGGGAGGCTTGCTAATGGCCTTGGTATTAAAAGGGTGTCCTCCCTCTCAATTTATCTTGGATTACCTTTGTCAGCCCATTACCCCAAAGCTTCTATGTTTAATCGACTGGTGGATAAATGCAAAAAGAGGCTCCAGTGTTGGTCTTCGTCTCTCCTCTCTATATCGGGCAGAATTGAGCTGGTACGAACTGTTATATATGGCATGGTTGGTTTTTGGATGTTTGCCTATCGTATCCCTACATCGGTCCTACGTTCGATCACTACTGCCTGCAGAAGATTTATTTGGGGCAATCAGCACATTTGGGCTTGGCGGGATTTGTGCACTCCTAAGGAGGAAGGGGGTGTGGGGCTGAGGCTGCTATCGGATCTAAATGTAGCTTCAGGGGTCCGTCTGTCTTGGCGACTCCTCTCCTCAGAGGGTCCTTGGGCTCAATACATGAGAAGCCATTATATATCAGGTAAGATGGGGTTTTTTGGTGCTAAGCCTGTAGTAACAAACTCTGGTACTTGGAAATTCATGCTTCGCTCTAGATCCATTTCTCACAAACTCATCAGGCGTGTTGTTAAGGATGGTGCTTCTACGTCCTTCTGGTATGATAATTGGTTGCCGTCTGGTCCTATTGCTTTACATCATGATGTCCCTGTTGGTGCAGAGCGGAATCTTGTTATTGATTATTGGTCCCCAAATGGTTGGAAAGATGTCCCTGACATTCGGAATCTGCAGCAGTCCCTAAGGGGGTTCTCCCTTTCACAAGGAAGCGACTCCTGGGAGTGGTTATCGGGGCCAAAATGTACCCTCCGTGAAGCCTGGAACAGTTCACGCACTGTTGGGGTGCCTTTCCCCTATTACAAAGTCATATGGTATAGTAACCACATCCCGAAGATGGCAATCACCCTACTTCGTGCTTTTCATGGCAAGCTCCTCACGAGAGACATGCTTTTTAAGTGGGGGGTTCCTACCAGCCAACTTTGTGTGTTATGTAAGGAGGATGCAATTGAAAGTGTGGATCATCTTTTCTTTGAATGTAGCTACACCCGATACATTCTTTGTAGGGGCCTCCTCAAGCTTGGTATCACAATCCCAACCCCCCAATCCCTAGCTGAGGTGGGTGATCTATTCCTTTCTCGTTATAGTAAAAAGGAGAGTGTTGGTATTTTAGCTAAAACGGCGCTTGCATCTATGGTCTGGCACATTTGGAAGCAGCGGAATAGCAGAATATTTGAAGGGAAGGGTGTGGAGAAAACAGCGCTGTTTGAGGCCATCTCATCTGATGTCAGAATTGCTCTTCGTGATATTGATCGTGATCATCCTTCTACAGCCGGCCCTTTTGAAAACTGGGGTTTCTTAGACTCGTGATTGTATAGAGAGTATACTTGCTTTTGTTTTGTTTTTAGATTTAGCTTCTTTGGCTCAATAGGTTGGGCTTGGGTTATGGCAGTTGGTAGGAGGTGACGGCGCTTGTGCCCTATCCCTCCTCTTTCTTCTATCTACTAAGTCTACCTATTGTTTGGCTTTATTTGTATTGATATCATATGAATAAAGTCACATACTTACTCGTCAATATATATATATATATATATATATATATATATATATATATATATATATATATATATATATATATATGGCTAGGCAGAGCCATAACAACCTTGGGCATCTCATATCCGCTAATGGTTCTCGCAACTGTCCTATTGATATTCTTAAAGCTGAGGCCCCTGAGTTCTATGCTCGTCTATATAATCAAGATGACTACTGGAGGGTTTTTCCTCGCCTTATCACTAAAAGAGTTCTTACTAATGTGGCTGCAAATTGGGTTGAGAGACCGGTGCATGTTAATGAGGTCAAAAACGCTGTTTTTCAAATAGGGGATGATAAAGCCCCTCGGCCGGATGGTTACAATGGCGCCTTTTTCAAAAATTCGTGGGATACTATTGGTAGGGATGTCACCACTGCTGTCCTTAATTTCTTCAAAACTGGGAAGATTCTTCGCCAGATTAATCATACCTTTCTCACCCTCGTCCCCAAGAATGCCAATGCATCTTCCCTGGGGGACTATAGACCAATATCTTGTTGCAATGTTATATATAAGATCATTAGCAAAATTCTTTGCAATAGGCTGAGTAAAGCGGTTGTTGAGCTCATTTCTCCAAACCAAGCCGCCTTCCTCCAAGATCGCTTTCTTGCTGATTGTGCGCTCCTCGCTCATGAGCATATTAGGAGCTTCAATAACCCTATGGGGGCCAGGGCTTGCCTTAAATTGGATCTTCGTAAAGCTTTTGATAGTGTTAACAGGGAATTTGTTTACTACATGCTTCATCAGATGGGGTTCAAGCACAAGTTTATTAGCTGGGTATGTGAATGCATCTCTACCCCTTCATTCTCTGTCATGATAAATGGCTCTCCCTATGGTATGTTCCAATCTAGTAGGGGGTTGCGGCAAGGCGACCCCCTCTCACCTTACCTCTTTGTGATTGTTATGGAAGCATTCTCCTTGCTCATGGCTAAAGCTAATGCCTCTCGCACCATTATGCCTATGAACCGTATGGGAGCGGTTACGCATCTTCTCTTTGCCGATGACTTGTTGGTTTTCTGTAGAGGCAATACTAAATCCTTTGAGGGTCTCAGAGACCTCCTTACTACATTTAAATATTTCACTGGTCTTGATGTGAATTGGAATAAGAGTGCTGGTATCTTCAGCAAAGGTACTAAAGACCCGGGTAGCCTTGCGGAAATCTTGGGTATTCGTCGTGTGCAGACTCTCTCCACGTATTTGGGGTTGCCTCTCTCTTCCAAATATCCCAATGCTGCCATGTATGGTCGTCTGATTGATAGATGTAAGAACAGGCTCCAGGGTTGGTCTTCCTCATTACTTTCCATTACGGGGCGCATTGAGCTTGTTAAATCTGTTATATATGGTATGGTGGGATTTTGGATGCAGGCATTCCGTCTACCAAATTCTGTTATCCGATCCCTTACTTCTATGTGTAGGAAGTTCATCTGGGGGAAAAATCATCTGTGGGTTTGGGATGATATGTGTGCTCCTAAGCAAGAAGGAGGTGTGGGTATTAGAAGCTTCAAAGATCTCAATAACGCCCATGGTATCAAATTAACTTGGCGCTTACTCACACATGGCGGTATCTGGGCTTCTTTTATGAGAAACCATTACATGCGCAATACTGGGTTATTTCTTGAGCAGACTCATCCCATGCAATCTGGGACTTGGAAGTTCATTCTCCATTGTCAGGAATTCACTAAAAAACTGACTAAACGCAATGTCAGAGATGGTACTTCTACGCTATTTTGGTATGACAACTGGCTTTCCTGTGGTATTCTTGCTGATTCTTATGAGGTCCCTGAAGGGGAGGAGAGAAATAAGGTCAGCGATTATTGGGCCAATGGAAACTGAGTTGAAAGCAATTCTCTCGCCGACGTTAGGCATGAAATCACCTCGGTTACCCTATCTCCTGGCGATGACTCATGGGCTTGGCTTTCTAAATCTCCATCTCTTCGCAATGTCTGGGATAATTCTCGGGTTATTAAACCACTTTTTCCCTACTACAAGGTGGTGTGGTTTCAGGGGCATATCCCCAAGATGGCAATCACTTTGTTGCGGGCTTTTCACGGGAAACTCCTCACCCGTGATAAGCTCGTAAAATGGGGAGTGCCTACTTCACCCTACTGTGTCTTGTGTTCTGATAATTTCCATGAAGATAGAGATCGTCTATTTTTTGAGTGCAATTATACTAAATACATTCTTTGCAGGAGCTTCCTTAAACTTGGGATCACCTCTGCTCTTCCATCTACTCTGACGGGTATAGGTGACTTGATCATCACTCATTTTCATAAGAAGAACAACGTTGGTAGGCTTGTCAGAATGGTTCTGGCTGTGATGATTTGGCATATATGGAGAGAGAGAAACATGAGAATCTTTGATGGCACTAATCTGATGTAGACCCGCCTATTTGACAATATTGCTGATGATGTTCGGATTGCTCTGCGGCACATTGGTTGGGATCAGGTTGAGGATGGTCTCACCCCTCAAAATTGGGGGCTTATTGATTAGATTCGTTGTATTTTGGGTTATTTTGACCTACGTATAGCGGAAGGTGCTTGTTTTGTAGGATGTAGGTGTATGTGCCTCTACTTACATTACTTGTATCCTTTTTCCATCCGGGAGTGTCTTGTATTCTTTCTGTTAGATCAATAAAGACGCAAAGCATATTCTTCAAAAAAAAATGACAGGTAAATGTTTAATTTTATTAGAATCTGAACAATACATACAGAAAGGCTAGTAGTTGGACTTGGTAGAGTGAAGAAAGAATGGGGATAGGGCACAAGCGCCGTCACCCACCACTATCTAGACACTAACAAGAGCACCTACGCCAATAATTTACATGAAAAAGGAGAAACAATACAAGATCAAACATTGCAGAAACCCCAGTTGTCAAATGGAATAGCAGATGAAGCCTGGTCACGGTCGATGTCCTATAGGGCTAATAGAATATCCGCATTAATGGCTCTGAAGAGGGCCATTTTACCCACCACTTTGCCCTCAAAGATTCTATCATTGCACTCCCTCCAGATGTGCCATACCATTGATGCAAGCGCAATTTTAGCAAGGAAACCAATGCAATCCTTCTTGCTATACAAATTGAGGAATAAATCCCCTACTCCAGCAAGGGAGAGTGGGACAGGTGCACTTACATTTAACTTAAGTAGGCTCCTGGTCAGAATATAACGGCTGAAGCTGCATTTAAAGAATAGGTGATTCAGATCTTCATCAATATCTGCATCACATAGCACACATTTTGGGCCATAATTGCCGCCCCATTTGCATAGTAAATCCTTGGTCAAGAGCTTGCCATGAAACACCCGCAGAAGAGTAATGGACCATTTAGGAATATGCATAGGGTACCATACTACCTGAAAATAGCGAAAAAGTGTCCCTCTGGCTCGGGCCTCACTCCAAGCATCCCGGAACCTACAAACGGGGCCGGGGATCCACTCCCAACTATCAGGACCAGGGGATAGCCGAAAGTTAGTGATAAGAGGGATAATGGGTAACAAGTGCGGATCATCAGCCCACCCATGAGAGGACCAATAATGACAAACCAGGTGATTTTCTTCACCAGAGGGGACAGAATGTAAAAGGGCCAGAGGACCACACGGGAGCCAATTATCAAACCAGAACGAGGTGGAGGCCCCATCCGCACAACACGCTTGATAAGACGGAGAGAAGTGCCGCGATGATGAAGGATGAATTTCCAGGTACCAGAGGTAGTAGGCAATGCTGTAGCACCAAAAAGTCGCGTCTGATTAGAGCAATAGCGACGTCTCATAAACTGCGCCCAAGGACCAGATGAAGTAAGTAGTCTCCAAGTGAGTCTAACGCCCGATGCAGCATTAAGATCAGATAAAAGTCTAAGGTCGACACCCCCCTCCTCTTTGGGTTTGCAGGAATCCTTTCAAGCCCAACAATTTTGCTTCCCCCAGATAAATCTCTTACACATAGAGGTAATGGTGCGAAGAACAGCAAGAGGGAGACGGTAGGAAAACATCCAGAAAGAGACCATACCGTAAATTACGGTACGCACCAACTCTATTCTACCCGAAATGGATAGAAGCGAAGATGACCAACCTTGCAACCGCTTCTTACACTTATCAATCAGACGAGCATAATTGATAGTTTTTGGATAGTTTGCAGATAAAGGCAATCCAAGATAAACAGAGAGAGAGGATACTTTCTTGATTCCAAAAGATAAAGCAAGGGAGGATGGGTTCCTCGTACCTTTGCTAAAGATGGCAGAGCTTTTGTCCCAATTTACTTCAAGACCAGTAAAAAGGCTGAAGCGACAAAGCAAATCAGAGAGGCCAGAAAATGAGTGTTGATTAGCCTGGCAAAAAACCAGCAAATCATCAGCGAAGAGTAGATGTGAGACAGATCCAGATCTTCTCATCGGGTGGATGGAACATGAAGCTTCGGCCCTTGCTAAAAGAAGAGAGAAACACTCCATGACCATGACGAAGAGGTAAGGTGAAAGGGGATCTCCTTGTCTAAGGCCTCGGTTCGATCCAAAAAAGCCCGTAGGTGAGCCATCAACTAACACTGAGAAAGTTGGTGTAGAAATGCATTCAGATATCCAGGCAATAAACTTGTGATTAAATCCCATCTGATGTAGAATGAAAAGCACAAATCCTCTGTTAACAATGTCAAAAGCTTTGCAGAGGTCCAATTTGAGGCAGGCACACGATCCCATGGGATTGCTGAAATCACGGATCTCCTCATGTGCAAGAAGGGAGCAATCAGATAGTAAGCGACCCTTGAGAAATGCAGCCTGATTTGGGAAGATCAGCTCGTCAATTAACATTTTCAGCCTGTTGCAAATGAATTTACTAATAATCTTATATATAACGTTGCAGCATGATATCGGTCTGTAGTCCCCCAACCCAAAGACCTTAGTGTTCTTAGGGACTAACGTAAGAAAAGTATGATTAATCTCATGTAACATATTACCAGATTCGAAAAAGGAAGAAACCGCACGGACAACATCACCACCAATGATATCCCAATGATGATGGTAAAAGAATGCATTAAATCCATCAGGACCAGGTGACTTGTCTTTACCAATCTGGAAAGCCGCATCTTTAATTTCAAAGTCTGAGATACTCCTATCCAGCCAATTTACTACATCAAAAGTGAGTTTAAATTTCGGAATGAGATTCGGAAAAATAGTCTAGTAGCTGTCTTGGTTGTAGAGTTTCTCATAGAAAGAGGTAGCATCAACATGAATTTGATCAGCATCAAGATTCCTGGAACCATCGGGTTCAACCAAATGGATGAGGCTGTTGTATGAATTCCTTGCCTTCATAGCTGAGTAAAAAAATTTAGAATTTTTGTCGCCAAGGTGAAGCCAACTAAGACGACTCTTCTGCCTAAGATCAGATTCCTCGACATCAAGAGCGCGAGCGAGATTAGCAGAAGCCTCCAGATTGGCCTTGTGCAGCTCTTCAGAAGTGTGAAATTGACTATTAGCATGAATATCAAAGAGCCTCTGCCTGCAAATTGTCGAGTCTACCTTGCTCTTACAGGTGGCCGAAAATGATTTAAGAATGCCCTTCAAAAATTTTAGCTTCTGTACAAAATTTCTCATAGGTAGCAGTCCCAGGTCACGCATGAAAGGGGAGCAAGGGACGGGTACACTATACTTCCAGCAATCTTGTACAATGACTTGATATCCCTCATTCTTGGTCCAAGAATTAAAGTATTTAAATGGTTTGGGGAAAGAGTTTACCTTGGGGTGAAGGGAAATAGTTAGCGGAGAAGGGAAATATATATATATATATATATATATATATATATATATATATATATATATATATATATTGCTGGAATTCTCAGTTGGTAAATATGATGCATGTTAACTTGTCATATGTAAATGTATACCAAAAAATTTATCAACCAATTATAACATTAGGTCAAGTGGGTGTGATCAAATAAAGGTTAAATTCAAGGATAGTCATGATGCAACATAATAATATAAATGATTTATAATGATGTTTTCATACGTTCATGAATAATTAGATTGGTATTTATCTAATTATTCCCCCACTAATTTTGCAAATACCTTCAACCCAAAATATAGATGAAAAGTATCAATATAATTTTTTAGTGGGTATTGGGATCCAACTATCATGGTTTGCCAACCTTGACCTTGGCCAACAAGTTGTTGCACTCAATAGAAGGTTGACAAACCCTTTGTCAATTAAAACTCCTTGTAATTCCTAATATGGTTTTTCCCATATCCCATTATGACCTTGACCATCACCAATAAGTCATAGAGTCTAGTAAAGTCCTTCACATACATTTTGTATTCAATATGGTGTTATGCATGTGCCATTGAACTTTGCCAACAAGGCCATATTTTGCACCCCCTGAATCCATCTTATGGTAGCAACAATGCATCACTTAGGATTGAAAAACCAAGGCTTGACCTTCGAAAACCACCATAGTATCAATCTAAGTACAAATCTTTGAAATGATGGATGACTATAGATAATCATTAAAAAGATTTTAAACGTAATGGACTTGATATAGTTTGAATAACTAAGTCATGTAATTTAAGTGGATAAGAAAAGTCAAACTAATCACTTGGCCATTCCAGCACAATCTGTGGAGGGAGGTTTTCCGTGGGTTGAATCACTAAGTCCACGTTCATTAATTGTGATTCTTCCATGAACTCACCTTTCTTAGTTAAACACCAATGTAATCAATTGAACTTTAAATCCAATAAAATGTACATGCACTATAGTAGTTCCAACTTCATTGGGTTTACATCTACTTATTAATTGGATTAATGAGATTTTTATGCAAAAATATGATACATGAGCAAATAATTTGCAAGCAATCTATATTTCTCAAGTAGCAACATCATTCAATCATATTAAATAATTGCATAATAATTATTTAGACCACGAGGTAATGTCCTACACTATTAGGTTAGATAAATAACAACAAAATGATTGCAGGATCCTTATAATTATTATGTACAAGCAAATACAACCTAATAAAATTGCTTAATAATTATTTGGACCACAGGAAGAAGCCATACACCGTTAGGTTAGATCACTAATGGCAGAGCCATCATAGGATCCTCCTAATTATTTAGCCAATAATCACATTATTAAGCTAATTAAGAAATTTAAGCATGCGAAGCAATCCATGTAACAAAACACATTTGCAAATAAATCATGATCATATCATGAAATTAATGGATCCAAGAATATTATCTCATAAAATTCTTCTAAGATTAATTTATCATGAAACCGATTTGTTATCACATAACAAATATCATGAAAATACAATCTTAAATTCAAATTTTGATTTTACGGACTTTAAGATCATCATAAAACCGCAATATCACATATTGCTTATTTAACACAAATTCTCTAATGCTTGGAGCAAAAATTATCTAATTGTTTTCATCATGCAAAAATATCAACACTTGATTTTTGCAATGCATTGGAAAAATTTTCACGCATGTGCCTCAAGATCGAACAAAACTCTTGCATTAATCTTTCGCATGGGACTAATCGGTGCATGGCAACTTGCTCACGTGATGGGTAGAAGCCTCATGTGTGTGAGTTACCTCCAAGCACACCATGCAAGGGAGGAGCTTGCATGAATCTACTTCTTAAATTAATAATCCATGCATGGATGGAAAAAAGAAAACTTTGAGAACCAAAAGTCACATGTCCAGGGGTAGCATATTAATCAAACAAGTCATGAACATATCACTATGTGTGAATATCTTTTTCGTTTGCATGTATAAAAACCAACCCCATTAATCACATGCATGCGTAAATTGATTTCACTTGGATTAATTAATTTTTGCACCCTCTCAAGAGAGGAAAAAAGGAGATCATATTTGCGTAATATGAACCTTTTGTGAACAACCAAAAATCCACGTTTTGAATATGTTTTCTTTAGGGGACCCCATGGCTTTATTTATAAGGGATGAGAAGAGGTCATAAACTGGTAGTATGATATAAACTCCTTATCTCTCAATATAATGTATTCATAACACTCCCCCTTATCCCGTCATAAGTGTGAACTCCGCTCGTGAATACTTCGGGATTCTGAGCTTCACATGAGTATCACTATTGATGAATACTTCGGGACCTTAGTTGATAGGATTTGCCTCGTTAAAACATTTGGCTATAGAAAACTCAGTAAGAAAAATCCATAGCTAAGGAATAAGAGTACAATTCTCTTTTAACTTCATGTAATCTGTACAAGCCCTTAGGCTTTAAGATCCCTTAGGCGTTTTTACAGCAAGCCTATTTACAACATTCCGAAAAATATATACAAATTACAGATATCACCATTGTTAGGCATATGCTAGATCCCAAAGAACTCTGGAGAGGTGTGCTTTATCTTGTGGCCTCTGATATGGTCTCCTCAAAGTTGGGGTAAGCATGTCACATGGTCTTCAGACTATGTGGTCAGCTCCAAATCAGAAGCCTTTCATCCAATCGTCACTGGGATGTGATGTACCAATAGGCGCACCGAAACACACCCTCGATTTGTTTATGTAATGGTGAGGATCTCAGAATGATAGAATAATGTTGCCTTCATAATTTTCTTTGCAGATCTATAGTAGATGGACGTCCCACTTTCGGTACCCAATTTGTGATTTCTCAATATGGGGGTTGGACCTGTAACCTGCATCTGCATAAGCATGAAGGATAATTCTTTATAATATAAGCACAAATCCATCGAGCCATGGAGGTAGTGCAAAAGATGTTTAACTCTGGTGCACTGGTGCTTTTTAGGCGCATCACTATATATGGCTTGTGAATTTACTGCAACTGCTATAACAAGATGCGTGCAGTTAGCCAGAAGTGTTCTGATTGAACTTAGATAAGGGACTTCAGGACATATAATATCATCCACCTCTTCCAGCCAGTGGAAGTGGTCTTTAAGTACATCTAATGAACGTATTACCATATGTGTACTTATTGGATAACAATGGTCCTGGTTGTAATTTCTTCAACACACGTTGGGTGTATGAAGTTTAATCTAACATGAGTTTATCTTTTTAGATAATAAATCTATGCGCCATGACTTATTTTATTTTACCTAGACCTATTATATCATAAAACTAGAACATTTATTTCGGTTTTCTCTTCAGGAGATACGATGATATTTAAATTGTTTACAACTATACCCTCAAATCCTGTTCTTTGCTCTTTATAAAGATGCAAAGACAATGTCGATGGATTAACTTGGTTGTACAGTATTTATAATCACTTTGATAGAATAGACATCTCGAAGTCCATTCAGGCATTTAATAAAATGAGGAATGTATCTTTATCAAGTATCCATGGAGGTAGCCTTTCACAACATCCGATATCAGCATATCTATAATTTCCTTTGCCAAATCATAAGGTATTTGCAATTTATAACTAGGGAATCTGATGCATCATTTATATAAGTGAGTTATGCTCATCTTAATTTGTTATTTCCCAGTTTTAGCGAAAAAAATCCTTGAGCTATAGGTTACACCTTATAGCAGATGATTTGTACTTATATGTTTATTTATGCAATACTTATTATGCCAACAGGTTTGATACCTTTTGGTGTCTGGACTTCTGGTCCGAACACTTAAAGTTTCACAAGCGAGTCCAACTTAGCATTTATTGACTCGTTTCACGTTTTGGCCAATCCTTACGTTTGCATTTTAGCAATGGAGTGTGGAACGATATTACGCAATTCTCGTCGCTTTTGCGATGTAAGTGGTAATATGATACTTGAATGCATTGTCGACAATTTGGGTTATTTCTGTCTAACTCCTCTCATGTACGTATAACATTTAATTATATCTCAGTTTCTCCCGGATTTTCCTCTTCATGGAATTTCGGGAGGGGTGAGGGTATAGACATGAGCTCATTGTCCGTTGGTAATAGAATTACGATTGAAAACCCTAGCCTTGGTCCAATCTCTTGCAAACCAATCCTAGAGGAGTCCAATCGTAAATCTAAATCGAATTTCTAGGCCTTCCTATCAATTGGGACCCAATCTCTTGCAAATCCCAATCGATATGAATCCCTAGCTATCCGTAATTTATCAATCTCAACCTAACCCTAATCAATTCTACCAATAATTTCACTAATTCATCACAATTTAGAAATAGGGTCCATAGGGTTTCTCCCTATGCCCTAAGACGATAAAACTACTCACTAATCATCATGCAATTCATGAGAAAATCCATGACAAATTCAGCACAATTCATTGCAATAGAGAAATTATCAACAAAAATAGAGTTTTTGATAAGAAAAGAGACAAACCAATGAGAACCTAATAGCATCCAACAAAAATAACCTTTCAATCTCCAAGAGAAAAGCTAAATCTAATGATCTAAAAAGCTCTCTAAAAGGCTACCAAAAAGTATCAAAAAGTCCCCCTAAACTAGGGCAAAAACTGGGTTTAAATACCCCTCAAAATCGCCCAAAAAATCGTGACAAAAATGCCCTTGCGCAGCCCAGAAATCGCAGTTTACGCAGCAGGCGGGCGGCTCACTCAGCCGAGTGACAAATGTCACTCGGCCGAGTGACAGACCCTGTACATTTCCAGTAAGTCGGGGATTTTTGGGGGTCTGTCTTTAGAGGTGACTCGGCCGAGTGGCTTTACTCACTCGGCAGAGGGGCAATCCATGCTCGGCCGAGTGACGACTCTGAAATCGACTGTAAAATTCCAGTAAGTCGGCTCTTTCGGTGGTGGATTTTCCTGTGCCACTCGGGCGAGGGGATATCCATACTCGGCCGAGTGGACAATCGTCACTCGGCCAAGTGCACGCTGATTTCCTTCTGTGGTGCGTGTCTGGTCTGGTCGGCCGAGTGGTCTTCTGGCTCGGCCGAGTGAGTGCTTCACTCGGCCGAGTGACATGCTGTAGATGCCCATTCTTCATCATTTCGCCTCCTCGTCGCTCCTACGAAGTTCCTTCTTCTTCCACTTTGTCTTCCATCGCCGAATAGCCCTCAAAAGAGCCTTGGGTGACACTCTGGAGTGGGTGCAAATCCTCTTGATCTCAAAATCACTCCGCATCGCTCCATATCTCCTGAAATACGACAAAAACAAGAAATCGTGAAAAGCATCGCAATATTGTCGAATAATTGTGAAAAAGAGGATATGAGCGATCAAAGTGGCATGCAGACATGCAGAAAAAGTGTGTAAAATATGGAGTGATCAAAATCCCCAAGCTTACCTCTTACTTGTCCTCGAGGAAGATGAGTAAAAAGCAAACCCAACGGGCAAAATAATGGAAAAGAAGGAAAATAAAAAACTAAAGTAGAATAGAAAGCGAAGAAGGGGGTGCTAGATCATTTTTCTCAGGACGTGGGTTTTGCTTACTCATATAGCATACATCGAATATAAAACACACGTCACAGACTTTTATTTCGATATCATAGTATAATGATGCATTCGAAATAGAAAAACCCAAAATATCAGAATAGCATGAAATATGGAATCATTCTAGGATTAACATCGTCTGAAGCATCTAAAGCGGTATGCGCAACCATAGATCACACACTTTTCAATTGAATGCTTTCTATAAGGAGTATAAGAGATATCACACGATATGGAATAGTAAGAATAGAAAAGTATTGTTTTCATGAAATGAGTGCTAAGTGTCGATTTCTGGATTTCGTGAAACTTTAGCAATCTCGCCGAGTATAGAAGATTACTTTGTCTAGGTTGTCATGCACCGTCAAGTAGTCACTCTCTCACACATCATTGGATCCTCTCACCTAAGCTTATCCATAAGCATGGTGGCATAAACAGATCAATATGTACAATCCCGATTTCTTTTGAAGCTCCAAAAAAATAAAAACAAAGACAAAAGAGGGAAGAAGGAGAGAAAGAGTATGAGATGGGATCGTTTATAAACTTCTTTTCTCTTTTCTTTTCTTTTTCTCAATTTTTCTCTTCTCTCTTTTTTTTCTTTTTTTTCTTTTTTTTGAATAAACATATACATAAGCGATCCCAAATCAAAAGAGAGAAGGATATACAAGTATTTTTTTCTTTTTGATTTTGGGGATTTGGAGCATGAGAATTAATAGCGGGGGAAATGCCGATAATAGACTTGCTAAGGGGGATTCACCAATGAATTTTAAATAGAGAAATGATGCTCAAGATATGTGGAGAAAGAAATAAATGTATCACTCGGTTCACTCTATAGGACGTGCACGACAACTTTCAGCAGACTAATATAATCTACTCAGTTTAATCTCAAAAAGTAAACTAGTCCAGATATATCGTCCTAGCAAACATTCAATCAACCTGAAAGTGAAGCGTACAATTCATGCAATAAGAAGTGATATATAAAGGAAAGCAGTACTCCAGATATAAGCAATCAATGCGTGAAGATTGGTGTGTTTTCTATGATAAGCATACATATAAATCATCAAACATCAGCTAATAAAAGAATTTCATCCATATTCATACAGAAAAAGAGTAGGTTACTATTTCAAATGCAAAGCAGGACATAGCATATGATATCTGAAACAAAAGCTATGACGTGACAACATAGCATGCACATAGAGATAGCTACCACCACGTTATCATCATCACAGAAAAATCATCTCTAGTAAAAGATGAAAGAAATAATGATAAAAGAAAATAGATACTACTATGTACAATGCACACAAAGAAAATAAGAAAACGTGATGCATGATAAAAAAATGAAAAAGTGAGTGAAAGTGGTGTAAAAACAAAGAAAAGGTGGAAAAAAATAAATAAAAGGTGGCGAAAAGCAAAAAGTGTGAGAACTCACTCCGCCAAGCTAAAGTGCACAGTGTCCTCAATGTGCAAAGTGTGGCACACCGAGAGACGTGAAATAGGTGGGGTGGTTGAGGATGCATGCATGATGAAAAAGAAAGAAAAAACAAAAAGGAAATAAGATGTGAATGAATGTGATGCATGCAAAGATCAGTATGATGCAGATATAAGTGTCCCCAAAAAGTCTCTCCCTCACTCCCAAAAAGATATAAAAAGATATGATCAGAAAGGCACCAAAGTAGTATGAGGAGGAGGGGGCAAAAAATCACCAGGCCCAAGAACAAACGGGCAGCAAAACGACAAAAAATATCAGAGGCATCAAGAGTGTGCCTAAGCTGGTGGTGGCGATGCGCCAGCACCGTCCTGTGTCGGAGGTGGTGGTGGAGGTGATGGGCATGGTGGCTGCTGGGAGGGTGTGGGTGGTGGAGGCAGACGTGCCAGAATCTAATTCAGGCAAGCCTGAATACTGGGAAGGATGGCGACGTGGGTCTGCACGGAACTGACGATGGCAGAGAGAGCCCTAAAGTCCCCTCGCAGTCCACTAACTGCCCCCTTAAGAGCATGAATGCTCTGAACTAGAGTGTCTGGGGGTGGTGGAGCAGAGGGATGCACATGTCTAACAGGTGAGGTGCGGGGCTGTCTCTGGCGGGCAGTGAATAGGACGGGGCCAGCAGGAAAGTGTGGAAGGGGTGCTGTGCTCGATAAGTGATGCCCAGCCTCGGTGTGAGGCTGGGACGCAGGCTGGGTCGAAGCAAAAGCAACAGCAGAGGTGGAAGTCAAAATGGGCGACGAGGCAGCAGGAGAGGTCAGTGACGCAGAAGTGGGGCCAGATGTCACGTCGCTCTCGGTAAAGACATGGGTGGTGGAGACCGAAAGGTCGACCACTAGGGAGGCTGTGTAGGGCACAAAAGATGACTCCACAGGAGTCGTGGACAGCAATCGGTGTTGAGTATTGGTGTTTCATACCAATCTTATTTTAATGATGATCACAACATTATGTTGTTGCTAATGAATCTCATGTTTTAGTCTCTCAGTTTATTCCAAGGATATCTTTCTTGGAGACTAATCACTTGGTGTAAGGATGGACATCATGTGAAGAAGGGCCAAAGTTTGGACTCAAGGAGTGCCAAAGCTTGGAGATGATGGAGAGCTATCAAGGCATCAAGATTGAAGACTTAGACTCTTAAGAAAGCATTGTAATCCATGTAATTTACTTTATTGCTTTCTCTCTCTTTTAAGTCTAGGGTTGATGTAATGCCTTGGTAGATGGTTTGCTCTTTCATGCACATGCATTTAACCATCTTAGTGAACCTTAGGATTATCATAGAATCCAACCTAATAGGTTCACTTTTTCCGTCTGTCGCCTGATGAAGGAAACACAGCCGACTGGGTGATTTCCAGTCGCCTGTAGATCCTTCTACAGTCGCCTGATCTACACAGCTCAAGTCAACATTTCTATTAACTCAAACTTGAGCTTTACGCACAGTCGCCTGTTTACAGTCACCAGGATATTGGCCAACAGCCGCCTGTCTAGCGTAAGTGTAATCTCTGCATCTCTCTGTCTTCTCTCCATACTTTACAGTAGTCGACTAATGAAGAATGTACAGTCGCCTGACTATTTGACAATCGACTGTAGTATTAACATCAGTCGCCTGTGCGAAGAATTGGAGAAAGAGTGCAGCTCTCTCTTTCGATCCATCCCCTGCAGTAGTCGTCTGCTGAAGGATTTACATGCGCCTGTCCTATTTGTCAGTCGACTGTATTGATTTCGTCAGTCGACTGTCCTGGCTCAGATTATAGCTGTTGGATATTTTCTAGCCGTTGATCAGTCGACTGTCTTATGATCATCAGTCGACTGTTCCTGTCGTTTTCACCTAGTTTCTAGCCGTTGCAGATTTGATTATTTGGCTGTTTCTTTGGGTTTTTGGGCTTGATATAGGATTCCTATATATATGAGTGTGTTTCCTATACTTAAACTTCTTGATTGATTCTTGATTACTCTTGATTCTTTTGAAAATCTCAAGAGATCTTTAAGCCACTCTCAAGCTCCCTCATTGACCTCTATTGAGCATTCATCTCTTCATGCATTGAAGTCCAGCTCAAGGGAAATCATCCAAGTGCTCTCAAGCATATTCCAACACTTGGAGATTGATCACTCCATATTTTAAACCTTTTTCCCGCATGTTTGCAAGCCATTTGAATCGCTCAAATCACGTTTTTCACGATTTATCGACAACATTGCGATACTTTTCACGATTTGTTGTTTTTGTCGTATTTCAGGAGATTTGGAGCGATTTGGAGTGATTTCGAGATACACCCACTCCGGAGTGTTACCAACGACTTCCCTGAGGGGTATTTTGAGATTGGAGAGGAGCAGAAGAAGAAAGAACGTCGTAGGAGCGACGAGGAGGCAAAAATATGCAATTTGGGCATCTTCAGTATCTCACTCGGTCGAGTGAAGGAGTCACTCGGCCGACCAACGAGACCCCGCTCGGCCGGCCAGATCGGACACGCTCCAGGCAGTATATCAGCGTTCACTCAGCCGAGCATCAGAAGCCGACTCGGCCGAGTGACGTATCCCGTCCGCCCGAGTGGCACCCAGACGACGGCCATCAAAAAGAGCCAACTTACTGTAATCCGTCAGTCTGAGCAGCAGAAGCCCGACTCGGCCGAGTGGCAATCGCCGTCCGCCCGAGTGAAGATAGCCCATCGGCCGAGTGACGACAACTCACTCGGCCGAGTGACGCCCGATGTGACGACCCCCAAGACCCCAGAGTTACTGGAATCCGTCAGGGTCTCTCACTCGGCCGAGTGACCTTTGTCACTCGGCCGAGTGAGCAGTGCTGCCTGTAGCGGAAATCACGATTTTGGAGCTGCGCATGGGCAGTTTGGTCACGAATTTTTGGGCAGTTTTGGGGGGTATTTAACCCCAGATTCTAACCTAGTTTAGAGAGCTTTTTCTATTGCTTTTGGCAGCCTTTTAAGATTAGATTTTTAGAGTTTAATTCTTGTGATTGGAGAGGAGAGAAAAGTGTTATTTTGTTGGATTCTTGGAAAGCTACATTGGTTTGTCTCCCTCTCTATTAAAAATCCTATTTTTATTGCTATTTTGAATATTGCTATGAATTTCATTGTTGTTTCTATTGATTATTCTTCCATTAGCAATATGATTTGTGAGTAGTTTTAACGTCTTAGGGCGTGGGGATGAACCCTACGAGCACAATTTCTGATTTGTGACAATTTGGTAGAACTATTGCTAGAATTGAATAGGGTTAGTTTGGGATTGATATAATACTGATAGCTAGGTGTTCATATCGATTGGGATTTGCAAGAGATTGGATCCCAATTCGATAGGAAACCCTAGAAATCTGAATTGGGTTGAAAATTGAGTTTCCGTAGTATCGGTTTGCAAGAGATTGGACCGATACTAGGATTCTCGGTTGCAATTCTATACCGATACCCGTTTGCAAGAGATTGGACGGGTAGGAACTATCCCAACCTAGGTCGTAGCCCGAGATTGCACGAGAGTGGGCTCGGGATGCGATTGAACGATGACATTGATCCTAATGCTAGCTTGCCTAGGCTAGGGTTTGCAAGAGATTGGACCCAAGCCTAGGTTTGCTATAGACCGGCAACAGCGCGAGAGCGTGAGCTAGGTTTTACATTCAGTTGCAACTAGTTCACCTGACATTCTACCCTAGCAATTGTGAAACCGATGAATCACAATGACGAGATACGGTGAATAGTGGGGATTCCCTATTCCCTAGGCGTCTTTATTTGATTTTATATCTCTTTTTACATTGTTTGACGATTGTGAAAACATCACCGAAAGGTAATTTCCTACACTTTTGTCCCCATAGCCAGGTTGTTCGGAGAAGGCACTATCATACGTCCTCCCTGTGTTCGATACCCGCTCACCGCTACACCGTGCGCTTGCGGTAAGACTACACGGTTGCTCTCTAGGGTGTACGCCCGGGCGCGATCAAGTTTTTGGCGTCGCTGCCGGGGAGGCAATTGTGTTTGATCCTACCACCCTAGCTATTTCTTTCTTTTTGTTTTATTTCATCCTTTTTTATCTAACCCTTCCATTGTGCTAATCACTTCTTTGAAACTTTGTTTTCCCGTGCATGTACACGAGATCCACAGCGGACCCCGTAGATATATTGTTTGATCCTGAGCTCGAGCGTACGTTGCGGAGAATCAGAGCGGAGAGGAGACCCAATACGGAAGGGAGGTTTATGAACGTTCGGGAGACGCCTGAAGAGTTAGCGGCAAGAATGGCGAGGATTATTTCCATTCGAGATAGGCTCCGGCCTAAGACTTCCTCCAGTACCTCGTCCATAGCTATGCCGCAGTTGGCGGCCGATAAAAACTCCGAGTTGAAGACCTGATTAGTGGTCCTTATGTAGCAGGATCCTTTTCATGGGAATCCCCATGAAAATCCCCACTACCACATCCAGCTCTTCCTAATAAAGTGTGCCACCTTCCAGATGCTGGGTGTCACCCTAGATGCCATCAGACTGCGCCTCTTCCCCTTCACACTAAAGGATAAAGCTCTTTATTGGTTGAGGACGCAAGCTGAAGGAGTCTTCACCACATGGGATGAGTTGGCGAGCGCGTTTATCGACAAGTTCTACCCGCCCTCCAAGACGGTGAAGATTAGGAGTGCTCTCATGTCCTTCAAGCAAGGACCTCACGAGACACTCTACGAGGCATGGGAGCGCTTCAAAGACCTGTAGCATCAGTGCCCCCACAATAGCATTGAAGATTGGGAGCTCGTCCATAGCTTCTACAATGGTCTCCAACCGGGGACCAAGCAGATTATTGATGCCACGGTAAATGGGGCCATCCTATCGAAGACTCCCGACGAATCTACGGCCTTACTTGAGGAGATGGCCTCGAACAATCAACAGTGGGGCGACGAGCGAGGACACTCTTCGTCCTCCTTGAATCCATCTAGCATCTATGAGGCCAAGGCCGTGGCAGAGCTTGCCAACAAGTTTGATTCTCTCCACAAGGTAGTGGAGAGACTGGAGAAATATATTACGGAGCCCCAAGGAGCCCCTTCCATATCCACACCAACAAGTCAAATGAGCGATTGGCAAGACTAATCTCAAGCTATGTATTTGGGAGGAGAACAAGGAGATGGATCTTTGGAGCAAGTTCAATACGTCGCGGGGAACCAAGGATATTGGGCCAATCCGGCCACTAGAAACCATCCCGGTTTCTCCTATGCCAACAATGATGGAGCATTGAACCCCCCCGCAACAACTACCTCATCAAGCTCGACCATAACAATAACAACAACAACAACATTATCCACCATGGGGGCCACCGCAACAGAATCTACCACCAAGGCAACAAGTGGGACCCTATAGGCTGCCCGGATACAATCAAGGGTGGAGAAATCCAAACCCTCCACAAGCTCAACAACGATCTGAATTTGAAGCTAAGGTGGAGGAGTTTATGGTCGAGCAGAAGAAGATCAATACTTCCTTAAAGGCGGGCCAAGACTCTCTTACAACTGTTGTTGGACAAATTACGGAGCAACTTGCGTTGCTCAATAGAAACAGTCAACAGTTGCCGGCTCAACCCGAGCAAAATCCACGGGGCAACACCGGCCATATCAATGTCGTGGTTGCAGTTACTACGAGAGGCGTGAAGGATACCACTCCCATCATGATTCCTACCGAGGAGCCCGAGGTGGAGATTGTAGAGCCAAGCGAGCCGGTCATTGAAGTTGAGAGAGAGAAAAAGCCGCAAGTGGAAGAAAAGTCCAGAGCGGAGCAGCAAATTGGGGAGCGCCGTTTTATGCCACCGATCCCATTCCCTCAGAGGCTAGCTAGAGCAAAGATGGAGAAACGGCTAGCCAAGTTTCTCGAGTATTTGAGAGGGGTAAGCCTCAATATCCCCTTCCTCGACGCTATCATGGAGATCCCAACATACGCCAAGTTCTTAAAGGATTTGATTACGGGAAGAAAGAGGAAGGAGAAAAGCATGCTCACTGAGGAGGGGACTTGGTTCACAAGAAAAGAGAAGGAGCCCGCCAAATTCAAAGATCTGGGGAGTTTCCAAATTCCTTGCACCTTAGGAGGCGTCCCTCTACAAAAGGCGTTAGTAGACTTAGGGGCTAGTGTTAGCCTCATGCCTCTCTCTATGTTCCGAAGACTGAACACCGGCACAGATTTGAAGCCTACCGACATGCGGATACAACTAGCAGATGGTCAGATCACAAGGCCGATAGGGATCGCAGAGGACATCCCGTTACAAGTCCAGGGAGGCATATGTTTGCCATGCGACTTTGTGGTCATGGATGTCAAGGAGGAGGGCGATACGTCGCTAATACTTGGAAGCACATTCCTCGCCATCGCCGGTGTCATTGTCGACGTATGTGAAGGGACTCTAACATTGAAAGTTGGCAACATCGAAGTGGAGCTTCATATACCCAAGGCAATAAAACACATGCCTTATCATGAGGAGCTCGACTATATGGACCTCCTTGACGAGGTCATTGAGGAGGCGATCCCCCATTCCATCGGCGCAATATTCGAGAATGACTTCGAAGAAGGCCCAGATTTGGGCCAAGAAGAAAAGACGAAGCACTCCCCCGATCTCTCCATGGAAATTGATGATGTCGACGCTGATGTCACAAGAATACGGGAGCTCTGCAAGCTCTCAAAGATGAGGACTCCGAAGAACGCTCCACCGATATGGAAATCGGTGTCACCGGTGAAGCCAAGGCCCGGAGCAAGCACTAGCTTGGGGGAGCCACCCCCCCAACACTACCTGAGAAGAAGGAGCACTGAGGAAGAACACGTTGCCACAACATCCAATCCGAGCGTTCTTCCCGGTAAATTCGACGGGTGCATCTCATATGCACCCAATATCCCACATTAAATTGAAAATCCAAGGGGGTCGAGCTCAAGACCTTAAACGAGCACTTGTCGGGAGGCAACCCGATGGTTATCGCTTTATTTTTACTTTGTTCTTTATTTTTGTTTTAGAAATTATTAGTGTTTTGAGTTGTTTGCCTGAAAAATTCGTGATAACGGGTCCTATTTTTCTTTGACAGGAGAGGAGAAAGGGATATATATCATTAGGAGGATGAACAAGGCGACGAAGAGCACTCCAGGAATGCGCTCGATGATTAGGAGAAGGGAGAAATCAACTGGAGGAAGAAAAACAGAGATTAGAGCCTAAACGAAGCCAAACAGCAGAAAACAGGAGTCACTCGGCCGAGTAGAATATCCACTCGGCCGAGTACATAAGTTCATCCGCCCGAGCGGCACACAAACGAGGGAAGTCTGCTGTACCCAACTCTCTGTTTCTTTTCTTGATTTCAATATAATTGCCACTCGGCCGAGTATATATCTTCACTCGGCCGAGTGAAACTGATACGCTCCTAGGGCGAGAACTGCCGAGTAGCTTGTGCCACTCGGCTGAATGGACTTTTTCCACTCGGCCGAGGGTGGCAAAGCCACTCGACCGAGTTGTAAGCAGGGAGAAATTTTCAAAAATATTTCCGTTACGATCACTCGGCCGAGTGACACTTTCACTCGGCCGAGTCGTAACTTTTCCTTTATAAGAGACGCGGGCTCGGCACGGAATTCGAAGCGTCACAATCTTCGTTCGTCCGAGCCCACGCCCCTTTACTCCCGACCGCTGCGACCCCCACTCGCCCGATCTCACCTCGCCGCTGCTGCGATCGGCCGACCATCGCCGACCGACGCCGCCGCCCCTCCGCCCGAGTCGCCGGCGACGATCTCACCGTCGGCCGAGCTCCGGTAACCCCATTTCGCTCAATTTTCTCCTATTTCTTGTATTTTTCGACGATCCATGTGCTAATGAAACCCCTAAATCAAATTAACTTCAATATTTATCTAGTATACCCCTAACCCCCCATACATTTTGAATGTTACACGCTGATATCTTCGTTTTATGTGCAGGCTATATTGGGGAGCTTAGGGGAGCTTAGGGGAGCTTCCGGGGAGCGTTTTTGGCTTTGTGGAGGCGGCGTCTTCGCACACATCCACTATTTTGCTCTCACGACGTGTTCCGGTATATTCGTTCCACTTATTTTCGCACGCTGCACTTTTTCTGTTCTTGGTGAGCACTCGGGGCACCTATGCCGCCCCGGACACGGCCACGGTCTAGGAGAGCTTCCGCCAAGCGGAAGCGGTCGGATGAGCATGGCCCTTCCCATGAGATGGAGGACTCTCCTCTACCTACACCACCCCACCCCGCACAGCCACAGCCTGCAGACCCCGTTCACCCTGCACAGCCACTCCCAGTCGACCCACTGCCACCACCGGCTCCACTTGTCGGGCCGCTGGGTATTACCTTCCGAGACGACGCACATCGCGTCGCTTTTGAGCGTATCACCCAGCGCTCGATAGTGCCCTCCAGGTTCGCACACCTTGCTGACCTAGGACGCCTGGGGGTACTCGAGGGATTACTCACGTTGTATGACAACGTGGGTTGGCGAGACTTTCTTTCTGTGTCGGCAGACACCTACGTCCGTCCGACACTCGAGGTCCTCAGATCGATCGCCCGGACCGCTGAGGGATGCTCCTTCCGACTCATGGATCGAGAGTGTCAGATCACTCTCGATATGCTTCGAGCGTTCTTTCAGTGGCCCACCATCCCCACACCCGACCGAGCCTACGCCCCCACACACATCCCTCCCCCATCCTTCGATTCACACACCTTCTGGGCCTGGATCACAGGTTTACCACCGGCCTTTGACCCTAGTAGGGCCAAGGCCACGGCCATAGTCCACCCCTGCCTCCGCATAGCACAGCGCCTTATGCCGACCACCTTTCTGGCGAGGTACGAGCCTGGGACGATGTCTATGCCTGAGCTCTATATGCTCTATGCGATGACTCGCCCCAGAGTTCTAGATAGGGATGGAGTTACGTTGGTCCCCGCTGTGGAGATTGACATCGCTAGCTGGTTTTTGGACCGCATCATCGTATCGGTGGGTGCTCGCTCCCCGATATGTTGCGGCGGTCTGATCACCCTGCTAGCCCTGATGACCGGCGAGGACCTTCCGGCTGACCTGCGACGAGCCCCGGGCTCCACAGCATTATCGATAGACGTCATGGCCCAGATGAAGATGCTTCGTCTGCACGGTCAGCGGCACTGGGTTTGGTTGCACGGTCTGTACGGTGCTGACTACATGATCCTTCCGAGCCCCGCTCGGACACACTTAGGACCAGCACACGACGACTGGCTTCCGGTGATGGATCTCCTGATCCCCGTCGCCTACGTGCTTGAGGCCGAGGAGGCTGAGCAGGCTGAGCAGGCACATGCTGCACACGCTGCACCCGTCGACCCCGTGGCCCCTCAGCCTATGCGTGGGATTTCTGCTGCTCCCGACACCACTGTCCACACTTCTGCCGGTGTCGAGAGTACACTTGCTGACACTGTTTTCTCTCAGCCTGAGCCTGCACTATCTGCTACTCCCGACACTTCTACTTCTGCCAGTGTCGGGAGTATACTTGCTGAGCCTACGCCCACCACGTCTACCACTGCCACCACCACTTCTGTGCCCTTGTCGGTTGAGCCACTCACTTCTCTGCTACCCGAGCGCCCACCTACTTTTGTTGAGAGCGGAGAGCCTTCTTTCGCTGTCGTCATGGAGACCATGGCCAGTATGATCTCCGCTGGGATTTGGCCTTTTGGACCCCACATTGCCTCCCCAGCGGTTGACACTTCTGTCTCCACCGTAGCCGTTCTATCTGAGAGTGTCGTGACGTCTGTCCCCACGTCTGTGTCACTGACCTCTCTTGCCGCCTCGTTACCGATTCTGTCTTCCACTCCCTCTGCTGCTGCTTCCACCTCACACCAGCCTGCGTCCCAGCCTCACCCTGAGGCTGGGCATCCACTAGTGAGCACATCACCCTTACCACCCAGGCTTGCTGTCCCGATCACCTACACCGCCCGTATTAGACATCCCCGACCAGCCCAGCCTAGACCTGTCCGTCCCTCCGCTCCACCACCCCCTGACGCCTTAGTTCAGAGTGTTCACGCTCTTGAGGGGGGGTTGACTGGACTCCGGGGCGATTTTAGGGCTTTGTCTTCCACAGTCACCGCCATGCAGCACCGCCTCGACCTACTTCATAGCATTCACTATTGCTTGACCCAGATTCTCGAGCGACTGCCACGACCACCACCCACTCAGCAGACTGTTCCACGTCCACCACCACCCCACCTGCGCCTCAGGACGAAGATGGCGCACCACCACCAGCTTAGGCACACCCTTGATGCCTCCGATTTTTTTGTCGTTATGCTGCCCATTCTCTGCTTGGTCCTGATGATATTTTTGACCACCCCCCCTCCCATCACTATTTTTGTCCACTTTTCGATCATATGATTCTATATCCTTTTTCCGAGAGTGAGGGAGAGTATTTTTGGTGACACACACATATCTGGATCACTCTTGTCCTTGCATGCATTACATTCACATCATATTTTTCATTTTGTCTTTTTTATTTTTTTATCATGCATGCATCCCCACCCCCCTCCCATTACATGTCTCTCGGTGTGCCACACTTCGCACATTGAGGACATTGTGCACTTTAGCTTGGGGGAGTGAGTTCTTACGCTTTTTGATTTACCACCTTTATTTTTAGTTTTTTTTTCACGCCATTTTCGCATTTGCACTCATTTTCATCACTTTTTCTTTTTTTTTACCATGCATCACATTTTTCTTATTTTCTTCGTATGTCGCATTGTAAATAGTTTTATTTTCCCTCTTTATCTTTATTTCTTTCATCTCATGCTAGAGATGACTTTTCTGTGATGATGATGACGTGGAGTTAGCTTTCTCTATATGCATGCTATATTTGTCATGTCTTAGCTTTTATTTCTGATATCATATGATATGATCTGCCTTGCATTTAGAGATAGTAACCCACACTTTTTCCGTATGAAAATGGATGAAATTCTATTATTAGCTGAGTCTGAATATTCATATGTATGCTATCGTAGAAAACACACCAAGATTCACACATTGAATGCTTATATTTGGAGTACCGTTTTCTTTTCCTATATCACTTCTATTTGCATGACTTGTACACTTCACTTCAGGATGATTGAATGATGTTAACTATGATAAATCTGGATTAGTTTGCTTTTTTGAGATCGAAATCGAGTAGATTAGATTACCCTGCTGAAGTTGTCATGCACGTCCTATAAAGTGAACTGAGAGACATATTTATTTCTTTCTCCACATATCTTGAACATTAATTCTCTATTTTAAAATCATTGGTGAATCTCCCCTTAGCGATTCTAGTATTTGACATTTCCCCCGTTACTAAATTCCTAGCTCCAAATTTCCCAAAACCAAAAAGAAAAATAATAATACTTGTATATCCTTCTCTTTGATTTGGGATCATTGAGTATATATGCTATTGAAAAAAAAGAGAGAAAAAAAAAGAAAAAAGATTTGAGAATAAGAAAAGAAAAGAGAAAGGAAGCTCAAAACGATCCCATCTCATACCCCTTCTCTCTTTCTTCCCTCTTTTTGTTTTTGTTTTTATTTTCTTTTACTTTTGGAGCATCAATAGAGATGGGGAATGTAAGTATTGTTTTGTATATGCCATCACGCTTATAGATAAGCTTGGGGGAGAGAATCCAATGATGTGTGAGAGAGTAACTACCTGACGGTGCATGACAACCTAGGCTAAGTAATATTCTATACTCGGTGAGATTGTTTTAGCTCCACGAAATCCAGAAATCTACACCTAGCATTCACTTCATGAAATCCACGCTTTTCTATTCTTCCTACTCTATTGTGTGATATCCTCTATACTCCTCATAGAAAGCATTCAATTGAAAAGTGTGTGATCTGTGATATTGTATACCGCTTTAAATGATTCAGACGATGTTAATCTTAGAATTATTACATTTTTCATGCTATATCGATATTCTTGGGTTTTCTATTTCTATTTGCACCATTATACTATGATATCGAAATAAAAATCTTTGACATGTGTTTTACATTCGATGCATGCTATATGAGTAAGCAAAACCCACGTCCTGAGAAAAATGATCTAGCAGCTTCCCTCTTCGCTTTCTTCTTTCTTTTTTCGTTTTCCGTTTTTCCATCGTTTTCATTTTCTAAATCTACCGGGTTCGCCTTTTACTTATCTTCCTCGAGGACGAGTAAGAGGTAAGCTTGGGGGATTTTGATCACTCCATATTTTACACCTTTTTCCCGCATGTTTGCATGCCATTTGAATCGCTCAAATCACGTTTTTCACGATTTATCGACAACATTGCGATACTTTTCATGATTTGTTGTTATTGTCGTATTTCAGGAGATTTGGAGCGATTTGGAGTGATTTCGAGATACACCCACTCCGGAGTGTTACCGACGACTTCCCTGAGGGGTATTTTGAGATTGGAGATGAGAGGAAGAAGAAAGAACGTTGTAGGAGCGACGAGGAGGCAAAAATACACAATTTGGGCATCTTCAGTATCTCACTCGGCCGAGTGAAGGAGTAACTCGGCCGACCAACGAGACCCCGCTCGGCCGGCCAGATCGGACACGCTCCAAGCAGTATATCAGCGTGCACTCGGCCGAGCATCAGAAGCCGACTCGGCCGAGTGACGTATCCCGTCCGCCCGAGTGGCACCCAGACGACGGCCATCAAAAAGAGCCAACTTACTGTAATCCGTCAGTCTGAGCAGCAGAAGCCCGACTCGGCCGAGTGGCAATCGCCGTCCGCCCGAGTGAAGATAGTCCATCGGCCGAGTGACGACAACTCACTCGGCCGAGTGACGCCCAATGTGACGACCCCCAAGACCCCTGAGTTACTGGAATCCGTCAGGGTCTCTCACTCGGCTGAGTGACCTTTGTCACTCGGCCGAGTGAGCAGCGCTGCCTGTAGCGGAAATCACGATTTTGGAGCTGCGCAGGGGCAGTTTGGTCAAGAATTTTTGGGCAGTTTTGGGGGGGTATTTAACCCCAGATTCTAACCTAGTTTAGAGAGCTTTTTCTATTGCTTTTGGCAGCCTTTTAAGATTAGATTTTTAGAGTTTAATTCTTGTGATTGGAGAGGAGAGAAAAGTGTTATTTTGTTGGATTCTTGGAAAGCTACATTGGTTTGTCTCCCTCTCTATTAAAAATCCTATTTTTATTGCTATTTTGAATATTGCTATGAATTTCATTGTTGTTTCTATTGATTATTCTTCCATTAGCAATATGATTTGTGATTAGTTTTAACGTCTTAGGGCGTGGGGATGAACCCTACGAGCCCAATTTCCGATTTGTGACGATTTGGTAGAACTATTGCTAGAATTGAATAGGGTTAGTTTGGGATTGATATAATACTGATAGCTAGGTGTGCATATCGATTAGGATTTGCAAGAGATTGGATCCCAATTCGATAGGAAACCCTAGAAATCTGAATTGGGTTGAAAATTGAGTTTCCGTAGTATCGGTTTGCAAGAGATTGGACCGATACTAGGATTCTCGGTTGCAATTCTATACCGATACCCGTTTGCAAGAGATTGGACGGGTAGGAACTATCCCAACCTAGGTCGTAGCCCGAGTTTGCACGAGAGTGGGCTCGGGATGCGATTGAACGATGACGTTGATCCTAATGCTAGCTTGCCTAGGCTAGGGTTTGCAAGAGATTGGACCCAAGCCTAGGTTTGCTATAGACCGGCAACAGCGCGAGAGCGTGAGCTAGGTTTTACATTCAGTTGCAACTACTTCACCTGACATTCTACCCTAGCAATTGTGAAACCGATGAATCACAATGACGAGATACGGTGAATAGTGGGGATTCCCTATTCCCTAGGCGTCTTTATTTGATTTTATATCTCTTTTTACATTGTTTGACGATTGTGAAAACATCACCGAAAGGAAATTTCCTACACTTCTGTCCCCATAGCCAGGTTGTTCGGAGAAGGCACTATCATACGTCCTCCATGCGTTCGATACCCGCTCGCCGCTACACCGTGCGCTTGCGGTAAGACTACACGGTCGCTCTATAGGGTGTACGCCCGGGCGCGATCAGAGATCCTCTTCCATGCCTTGCATTCATTCATGAGTAAGCATCTCAAGGCATAGGTATGAGTATTTACTTTACAGGGTGTAATTTGTTTTCCTATTTCTCTTTGTGGGATTAGGATACTCTTATTGTGGGAGTTTCTCTCTTTGTGGGAGGTTGTCTCTTTGTGGGACTAGGGAATTCTCTTTGTGGAAATTAACTCTCTTTGTGGGAGTTCGAGTGTCCAAGTGCAGGGTTAACCCTAATTCTCTGAGTGGGACTTTTTGATTCTCTGTGTGGGAGTCTTGATCCTAGTGTAGGATTGGTTGGGTCCTTATGTAGGGCATAAATCCTCTTTGTGGGGTATCTCCTTGTGAGATTTGTATTCACTTCTCTGTATGGGAATATAGTGAATATTGGTGTGGCTGGATGTACCCAAGTTTGGGAAACTAGGGTAAAACTTTGTGTTTGCATTTGGATTGATTGTGCCATTTAATTCCTCTTGCATTTATAATTCCGCATTTGCAAGTTAAATTTTATTTGGACAATTTTATTGCCATTACACTATTCACCCCCCTAGTGTGTGTTGTTAGTATTGCAAGGGTTAGACGATCCCTACATTCGGGAGAGGGTCTCCACGGTAGCAGTAAAGGAAGACTCGCCGCTCTCAAGAATAGTGGGTGGACGTTCGGGGCTCAGTGTGGCAATGGGCTCGACGGTAATAGGCGCGGTGGTGGTGGACAACTCAGCTAAATTGCTCCCGACACTAACAGACTTGTGGACAGAGGTGTCGGGAGGTGCAGACAGTGCAGGTGCAGGCCGAGGGATCACGGGGTCAATAGGTGGTGCAGGGGGTGCCTGCTCAGCATCCTCGTGCTCAAGCACATAGGCAACGGGGATGAAGAGATCCATCGCTAGAATCCAGTCCCCATGAGCCGGTCCAATGTATGTCCGAGAGGGGCTCGGAAGAACCATGTAGTCAGCGCTGAAGGGACCGTGCTGTTGGATCCTGTGGATGGCAAACAACACTAGAAGGGGGGTTGAATAGTGTTGTGCAAATAGTAAACTTTTTCGATTGTTAATAAACGTCCTTCTAATGTTGCCTAAGAAACCAAGTAGAGCGATCTACGCTTGGTTCTTAATCAACAAAATAATCTTAAAATACACAGAGTAATTTTATAGCAGGTAGTCGACTCCCTATGAACAGTAGTCGACTCCCAGAGTATTTATAAGCACAGATAAGATTGCAAGTAATACAAATATTATATTCACAGCGGATAGAAGTAAGTTGATCTTTGAAATAGAGGAACAACAATTAGCAAATAACAAAGTAAGAGCAAAGATAAACAAACAAAGATAAGCAATCGCAGACACAAGGATTTTTATTGTTGAATATTGGACTCCCCGGATTTGGTTTTGATGATGAGCAAACATAAATAATCCATGAACTAACAATTTGTGAGCGCAGTTTTGGAGATCGTCGCCAAATTCACGAGAACATTCAAAGCGACATCTCAACACTTCCCAAAGCTCATACTCATGCCTAAAGCTTCGTTGAAGCTCTTGCGACGCTTTGGAAGTTATGAAGATTCAATCGAAGCTCTAGAAGACCGTTTATTAAGGTTTTATTTATAGTCTTTTAACTTCGATATATAGAATGTTAAGCCTTGAGTATATCTTACGTTTCTATCTTCATTTCGCTCATTTCGTAGCTCTAGGATCCTTGCACAAGTTCATTCTAACTTCCTCGAAGCGTCGCGCTTCGATTCGGATTGGTATGTGCATGTTAGTTGGTACAAGAACATGTACTGACCGACTAGATGGTGATCTAGTCGGTCGGCAACTGTTCTTGGACCGACTAGTTTGATTCCTTAATTTCTTGGACTTTACTGTTTACAGTTAGTCGGTCTACGTTGACTCACCGACCGACTAGTTTGTGAACTAGTCGGTCAGTGATGCTTCTTTGACCGACTAGTTGTGACTTACTGTTCACTCTAAAATTCTCCTAAGCTACTGTTTACCGTTAGTCGGTCTAAGAACGTTTGGTGACCGACTAGTTGACAATCTAGTCGGTCAACGTTTGTTCTTGGACCGACTAAGTCACTTTGTCTTCAGACTAATTCTTTTTGCTCTTAGTCGGTCTACGTTCATTGACTGACCGACTAGTTGTGAAACTAGTCGGTCAGACAGTCTTCTTGGACCGACTAGATTTTTAGGTCTGAAATTCTATCTCTTCTCAGATCTGCTCTTAGTCGGTCCACGTTGTTTGTCTGACCGACTAGTTGATGAACTAGTCGGTCAGTGATTGTTCTTTGACCGACTAACTCTCACAGATTTCTATCCGTTGGTGAATGACCTAATTTGTTTTTATGGGACCCTATAAATACGAACCTAGGTCATTTCTATCTAGGTTAGAGCTGCCATTAAGAGATTCATTGAGTTCTAAAGAGATAGCTATTCTCCCTCAAATCTAAAGCTCTCTTCCTCACAAGAAACCCATTCTCTCTCATTTCTAGATCTAGAGAGAAGCTTGTTCTTGGTGAGCTCTTCAAGCTATTGCTTGATCCAAGTCTCCAACTCATTCCTAGGCACCGATTGCTGGTCATTTCCTTGGTGCTAGGTCTTGGTGACTTCATCTTCCTCAAATCCTTCATTCCACCTTTTGGGTAAGAAAAACTCAAGATATAGGATTTTGTGGTAAGTTTGCTTATTTCAATATAACTCATTTATATTGCTTGTTGATTCTCTCGGTTGTGAGAGAAGGTTGTGATCCCGGGTTGTGTGATTCACGTTTGCTATTGCATGTATGATTTGATCTTGTGATGGTTTTTCACAAGATATTCATAGTGGAAATCTTGAGTTAGGGTTTCTAACTCAAGTATCCGGAGGGGATCCGGGTGGTTGGGACGTAGGATCACCGGGAACAAGTCAGGGAGACTTGGGTGGATCCGAACCCATTAACATCGTGTGTTTGCATTGTTAATTTTATTGTTGTCATTCAATTTAAACTTCCGCAAATTGATTTGGTAGTTGTTTGCAATTTAATTTGGAATTATACTCCTTATTATTTTAAAGTACTATTCACCCCCCTCTAGTACTTGTGCAGTAGCTGGTAGGGCATTACATTTGGTATCAGAGCCAGATACTCAGCTATGTCTGCCAACGACAACAAGACCGTGCCTCCACCTTCCAACTATGACACCTTCAGGAACCGTGAAGGAGCGTCATCGGTGATGGAAGGACATTCCTTTACGAGGCCTCCATTCTTCAACGGTACCAACTACGGGTACTGGAAGTGTCGGATGGAGACTTTCCTCCGGAGTGCATCCTTATGGAGGACTACAATGAAGGAATACATCGAACCCAAAGAAGAAGACTTTGAGAAATGGACTACCGCGGAGGTCGCCACGGAGGTAAGCAATGCCAAGGTAATGAACGCCTTGCAATGTGCATTGGAGCCCGAGGCTTTCAATAAGATATGCACATGTAAGAGTGCATATCAAATTTGGAACTCTCTCCTCATTCTTCATGAAGGGACGAGTAGGGTAAGAGACTCTAAACTCGTAGTCGTAAACAAAGATTACGAAATGTTTCATATGCAACAGGGCGAGAAGATGAAAGAATATTACGCTCGCTTCGTTGACATAATAAACGAGTTAGAGGCCCTCGGCAAGTCCTACACTCAAAAGGAGAAGTGCTCAAAGATTATTGAAGGACTTCCCTCTTCTTGGGAAAAACGTACCTTCGCCATCGAGGAAGGCAATGACATGAATAAATATACCGTTGTTCAACTAATGGGTACTTTGATGTCATACGAGGTACGCAAAGATAGCAAGGTGAAGTTACAAGAAAAGATGAAGTCCTATTTGAACCTAGATGCGCCTAAGAAAAAGGCGATTGCATTCAAGGCGGCTTCATCCACCTCTACCGATGATGAGGACTCGGAAGAAGAAATGGACATGGAATCCATTGCACTCATGGCAAAGAAGTTCAATCGCTTCTTCCGAAAGGGTAAATTCAAACAAAAATCTAAGTTTACTTCTACTAACGCCTCTCCACCTTTGTGTTTTAAATGCAATAAGCCGGGACACATCAAAGCGGATTGTCCTCAAAACAAGCAAAAGGAGAAGTGGAAGGCGCCGAAGTTCCACAAGTCAAATAAGTACAAAAAGGGGTACAAAAAGGGACTTGTCGGAACTACATTCACCGACTCCGAGGATTCCTCAAGCGGAGAGTCGGATGATGAGAAAGTGGAGCAAGCGCACATGTGTTTCATGGCAAGAGAGGAGCACGATCAAGGATCCTCCTCTTCCGATGATAGCGACGACGAAGGCGATGAGGTAACGATGGATGATCTTAGGGATGCTAACTCTCACTTATGGTCTAAATATACAAAATTAGTAAATCGATATACTAAAGTAAAAGATGACCTAGCTAGCATTCAAACCTCGCCTAAGACTATCATCACCAACAACGACACCGTTGTTGAAGAGTTAAGAAATGAGATTGTTAATCTCAAATCTAAACTTGAACATGTTAGCATAGATGATCCTGAAGAACATAGGATAGCGGATTTAACTTCTCAAAACTCGACTTTGAGTATTGAGAACGAGAATCTTAAATCTCGTGTTTTTGTGCTCACATCGCAAGTATCCAATTTAGATACTTCTATGCGTTCTCTCAAAGAGAAATATGAGAACACATTAGGCCGAATCACTAGATTCAATAAAGGTAAGGACCATTTGGATAAAATCCTAAGTGACTTACTTCCGGCCAATCACCACATTGGTTTGGGGTACACGATGGGATGTCCATCCAAAGCGGCCACTACTTTTGTTAGGCCAACTTCCGGTGACTCTACGAGTGGTAGCAAACACTCTATTGGTAGTTCATCTACCAATGGTGCTTCCACCTCGTCCACGCCCTCTTTTGGAAAGAAACCCACTTCGGGTGGACCTCCAAAGAAGGGGCATGCTTATATGTACACCAATACCATGCCACGTAGGAACACACGTCCTACTCCACCATCTCACACATATGATGATATTTATGCAACACATTCTCGGGCACGTGCACACCATGTGAGACACCCTCACACGCGTGTTCCCACACATGCATATGTTCACCCACCGCATCATATGAATAATTCTCGTCGTGCACCATTCCATCATGTCCCGTATGCCTATCCACAACATGCATCACGTAGAAATCAACTTCGCATGCATGCACCCAATAGGATGATGGCTCCCAAAATATTCACTATTTGGAGCCCGAAGGACACAAGCATGGATGAAAAACAAGTATATATGAATGCTTATTTTTCGAATGTTGTGCAAAGTAGGAATTATGTGGGGAAGTCAAAGTCCAATTGGACTTGGCTTCCAAAGGTCTAACCCTTGAGGACCCAATGACCTTGGGTACCATGATATGAAAGTTTCTATCTTTAGGTACTCAAGGGAAAGAAAAAGGAAAGGGGCAACAAATTCAAATTTGGCTCCAAAGGGAATTGGATACTCGATAGCGGGTGTTCAAAACACATGACGGGTGACGCTAAATTGCTCTCCGGAATTGTTCCCATTGCAAATGGAAATCACGTCGTATTCGGAGGCAATGAGAGCGGAACCATCGTCGGTGTTGGTAAAGTGGGTAACCCTTCTAAACCCTTAATTAGCGATGTTTATCTAGTTGATGGTTTAAATCATAATCTTATTTCAATAAGCCAGCTTTGTGACAAAGGTTACAAAGTTAGTTTTGCGAAAGGATTGTGTCATATTTCAAATGATAATAATAAATTATTATTTTCCGGCACACGCCATAAAGATATTTATATTTTGGATCTTCCTAAGTCATATGAACAATGTCTCGTTGCCAACACAAGTGAACAACACTTATGGCATCGACGCTTTGGACATGTGAACTTTGGAACACTTTATAAGCTTTCGAAATTAAATTCCATTAAAGGTTTTCCGAAGCTCGTTTTTGAAAAGAAAAGTTTTTGTGATTCTTGTCAACGTGGCAAGCTTCCTAAATCTTCATTTAAACCTAAGAAAAGCATTTCTACGAAACGGCCACTAGAGCTATTACATCTAGATTTATTTGGGCCAACTAGAGTTGCTTCCTTAGGAAATGCAAGATATGGACTAGTCATCGTTGATGATTATTCAAGATTTACATGGGTATTCTTCTTATGCAATAAAAATGAAGCTTTTGAAAACTTCACAATATTTGTAAAGAAAGTACAAAATCTCATCGGAACCACCATTGTCACTATTCGTAGTGATCATGGGGGTGAATTTGAGAATGAGTCTTTCTCAAATTTTTGTGATGATCTTGGAATTACTCACACGTTTTCTTTCCCTCGCGCACCTCCTCAAAATGGTGTTGTTGAGAGGAAGAATAGAATGTTTGTGGAGTGTGCTCGCACTATGCTCGAAGATAGTCAACTTGGCTATCAATTTTGGGCGGAAGCGGTACACACCGCTTGCTATGTGTTTAATAGAATACTTTTGAGGCCCGGCACCAAACAAACTTGCTATGAATTGTTGTTTGGTAGATTGCCTCAAGTTAAACATTTTCGTGTTTTCGGCGCAAAATGTTTTATTTAAAACACATATGATAATTTGGACAAGTTTGATCCGAGATCGGATGAGGGGATATTTGTTGGGTATTCCTCACGTAGCAAAGCCTACCGGATATACAACAAAAGATCCTCTACGATCGAGGAATCACTTCATGTCTCTTTTAATGAGAATTTTATTACTTCTAGAATTTCAAATGACAATGATTCTATGGATGTTTTATGTGATTCGTTTGAAAATTCTAAGTCCATTGATTCGATTGATTCTATTGAGACTAACCCAACTAATGAAGTTGTTGAGAATGTGCCTAATGATCAAGGTATTCCCAAGCGGCTTCAAACCGACCGCGACCATCCCCATGAGCAAGTAATTGGCAATATTCATGATAGTGTCAAGACGAGATCGCAAGTCCACCACTTCGCCAATAGTGCCTTTGTCTCATCAATAGAGCCAAAGAATATAGTTGAAGCTTGCGAAGATAGTGCTTGGATCCTTGACATGGAGGAGGAACTCATTCAATTCGAGAGGAATGAGGTATGGGAGCTTGTTCCTTTGCCATCGAAAAACCACACCGTCATAAGGACAAAGTGGATCTTCATGAACAAATCCGACGAAAATCAAGTCGTCATCTGGAACAAAGCTCGGTTAGTTGCTCAAGGCTATCGCCAAGAGGAAGGTATCGATTTCAAAGAATCCTTCGCTCCGGTAGCTAGATTAGAATCAATTAGACTTTTATTGTCTTATGCATGCCATAAAAATTTTAAGTTATTTCAAATGGATGTTAAAAGTGCATTTTTAAACGGAGATGTCGTTGAGGAAGTTTACGTTTCTCAACCTCCGGGCTTCATAAATGAAAATTTTCCAAATCATGTTTTTAAACTAAAGAAAGCTCTTTATGGTTTGAGACAAGCTCCTCGAGCTTGGTATGATCGCCTAAAGAATTTTCTTTTGGATTTGAATTTTAAAATGGGCGAAGCCGATTCTACACTTTTTGTTAAGCATGCGAATAATGATATTTTATTAGTTCAAATTTATGTTGATGATATCATTTTCGGTGCTACTAACTTCACTCTTTGCGAAGAGTTTTCTAATGTTATGAAGGAACAATTTGAGATGAGCCACATGGGCGAACTCAAATATTTCTTAGGTCTCCAAATTCGCCAAATGAACGATGCAATCTTCATCCACCAAACGAAGTATACGGTGGAGTTGCTTAAGCGATTTGGAATGGAAAGTGCTTCCGGGAAAAAGACTCCAATGAGCACGACTACGCATCTCGACAAGGATACGGTTGGTAAGGATGTAGACATTCGTCTATATCGAGGTATGATAGGTAGCTTACTTTATCTTACCGCAAGTAGGCCCGATATTATGTTTGTCGTATGCATTTGTGCTCGTCATCAGTCTCTACCTAAGGAGTCTCACTTAGTAGCGGTAAAGCGTATTTTCCGTTATCTAAGTTACACTTTAGATTTTGGATTACTTTATCCGAAATCTAGCACGTATGAGTTAGTCTCATACAGTGATGCTGATTATGCGGGATGCAAATCCGACAGGAAAAGTACTAGTGGCACTTGCCATTTTCTAGGAAATTCTCTTGTCTCTTGGTTTTCCAAGAAGCAAAATTCCGTATCACTTTCAACCACCGAGGCGGAATATATTGCCGCCGGTGCCGCTTGTGCCCAGGTTCTTTGGATGAGACACACTTTGAAGGATTTTGGTATTCACTGTGATACTAGCCCTATCATGGTGGATAACCAAAGTGCTATCTGTCTTTCAAAGAATCCGGTGCACCATTCCCGATCAAAACACATAGATGTCCGACACCATTTTTTAGATGATCATGTTGCTAAAAAGGACATCATTTTAGTGTACGTTGAAACCCAAAAGCAAATCGCCGATATTTTCACGAAACCCCTAAAGGAGGACTCCTTTGTGCGGTTGCGTCGAGAATTGGGGATTATGGGTGAATCCGAGATATAGGATTCATATTTCATTCAATTATCTTGCATGCTATTATATTTCGCGATATTTCATTCATGCTAGATTTATTGAATTTTTGGGAATTTTATGTGATTTGTTCGAATTTATTGCTCGAATTCGTATTTCAATGTCGTATTTAAGATTTCGACGTTTTATGGGGTAATTTAGATGACTAATGAGTGAGTTATGATGTTTCATCCAAGTGGTTTGTGAAGAGAAATCAATTATAAATTTTTGGACTCCTCTAGTCGGTCTAAGTTCACTTGTCAACCGACTAGATGCTCATCTAGTCGGTCAGCAAATGAACTCAGACCGACTAGATCAAGCCTATATCTAACTCCTATCATTTTCTTTCGTTAGTCGGTCACAGTACACTTACCGACCGACTAGATTGAAAACTAGTCGGTCAGTGTATATACTGCGACCGACTAATTCTTGCCCTAGAAAATTCATCTGTGCCTCTGTTTCGACTTAGTCGGTTCAAGCTCATTGACCGACCGACTAGATCGTAATCTAGTCGGTCAGTACTTGAACTGTGACCGACTAAGTGGGTTAGGGCAGTTGAGTCTTTTCGTTTCCCGACCGACTTATTCTCTTATTTCGTTCGACTAAATCATTTTTTAGTCGGTCTCCTCTCAGCTCAAACTCGAAAACCCCCAAAACCACGATCGAGCCCCTTCAAATTCCGTCGTCTCCGGCCATATCTCCGGCCATCCCCGCCGTCCGCCGCCGTCGACTCCACCTCCTAGGTATCTCCGCGTCCTTTGGGTACGCCTCTGAACGCGACAGCCGTGAAGAAATCTCTAGCGGCACTTCGTCACGTGCAGAGATCTACCGCATCTGCTTCTCAGGCTTCTCCGTCAGCTGCTACAGCCCCCTCTCGTCCTGCTACATTGGACGATGTCGTACGCCTTCTTCGTCGGCACGAGTCACGTTTGGCTCGTACCGAGGAGGTCGTCTGCCGTATGGCTCGTTTGATGTGGATTGATCTTCCTCCTTCAGTTTCTGAGGCCGAGGAGATGGACGATGAGGAGATTGACAAGCTTGTCACTTCTTTGGCTCGTGACGATGTTGCCACGGCCACTGCTGCTGCTGCTGCTGGTACTTCCTCTTCTGCTCCTGGAGATGGCACCACTTCCGGTGTTCCAGAGCCATCTGCTTCAGCTCTTCAGCCTTCTGAGCCTGCTGCTGACCTTGTTTCCGAGCATGCTCATGTATCTCCTGCTGCTGCTGCTGCTTCTGTCGAGACCCTTGCTGCTGTTGAGATTCCAGTTGATGAGCCTGTTACTGAGATCTCCACTCCTGCCCCGATGATTCCATCTGTTGAGACACCTCTACTCCCTGCAGAGCCTGAGTCCACTCCGTCGACTGGACCCACGGACACTGCAGATCCTGCCTCCTCCTCGTGATCGCGTGTTTCGAGGACTCTCCACTACGCTTTGGATGATTTTTTAGTGAGAGTATTTTGGGTTAGGATGGGGTTTGAGAGATGTTTTGATGTATTTTGATACACTTTGATGATGTTGATGATGTATGATATATTTCTTTTTGATGATATGTAGCACTTGATATGATGTATCTCATATATTCGATGTGATATCTTTTTGGATATGCTCATGTTGTCCCTACATATATGTATATGTTCATCGTCATTCACTTTGTCATTTATTCGTCGTGCATTTTTTATATATATATTCGTTGAATGCATTTGAATTGTGAATTCGTCGCTCGACGATTAAGAACTTGGTTAAATAGATTATATTTCTATAATGATACAGAATTGTTTTCCATGCACTAAATTAACCAAGAATATTGAATATTGAAGAGTATGTTTCTTTATTCAATTAATGAATAATTATTTGGTCTTTTTGATGATTTTGATCTTCACTTTGTGATAATGGACAATTGGCACACTATGATTTGATTTCATCGCTTTTCCTTTGGTGTCAATTAATTCCATCGTCATTGTCTACGACTCCCGATGTTGGATTTTCCATTTCCTAATTGTTGTCGTTGTATGCCCCCCATTTTTGGGATAATGCCAAAGGGGGAGAGATAATGATAATAAATAGTGCAAATGAAAATTTAACTCATTTTCCAAGAATCTAGTTTGATATGTTAGATTAAGGGGGAGTTAAGATACATATAAGGATTTTTCAAAATCCGATATTCCGAAAATTGATTCGCTTTATTTATCTTACTCATCTGATTGATGCAATTCATATATATTCATTTTGGAATTAACGTGTCATCAATGCAGGGGGAGTAAGTATTTTACATTTGAATTATTATTTTTGATTATTATTTATGTTGGTTTGTCATCACCAAAAAGGGGGAGAATGTTGAATATTGGACTCCCCGGATTTGGTTTTGATGATGAGCAAACATAAATAATCCATGAACTAACAATTTGTGAGCGCAGTTTTGGAGATCGTCGCCAAATTCACGAGAACATTCAAAGCGACATCTCAACACTTCCCAAAGCTCATACTCATGCCTAAAGCTTTGTTGAAGCTCTTGCGACGCTTTGGAAGTTATGAAGATTCAATCGAAGCTCTAGAAGACCGTTTATTAAGGTTTTATTTATAGTCTTTTAGCTTCGATATATAGAATGTTAAGCCTTGAGTATATCTTACGTTTCTATCTTCATTTCGCTCATTTCGTAGCTCTAGGATCCTTGCACAAGTTCATTCTAACTTCCTCGAAGCGTCGCGCTTCGATTCGGATTGGTATGTGCATGTTAGTTGGTACAAGAACATGTACTGACCGACTAGATGGTGATCTAGTCGGTCGGCAACTGTTCTTGGACCGACTAGTTTGATTCCTTAATTTCTTGGACTTTACTGTTTACAGTTAGTCGGTCTACGTTGACTCACCGACCGACTAGTTTGTGAACTAGTCGGTCAGTGATGCTTCTTTGACCGACTAGTTGTGACTTACTGTTCACTCTAAAATTCTCCTAAGCTACTGTTTAACGTTAGTCGGTCTAAGAACGTTTGGTGACCGACTAGTTGACAATCTAGTCGGTCAACGTTTGTTCTTGGACCGACTAAGTCACTTTGTCTTCAGACTAATTCTTTTTGCTCTTAGTCGGTCTACGTTCATTGACTGACCGACTAGTTGTGAAACTAGTCGGTCAGACAGTCTTCTTGGACCGACTAGATTTCTAGGTCTGAAATTCTATCTCTTCTCAGATCTGCTCTTAGTCGGTCCACGTTGTTTGTCTGACCGACTAGTTGATGAACTAGTCGGTCAGTGATTGTTCTTTGACCGACTAACTCTCACAGAATTTCTATCCGTTGGTGAATGACCTAATTTGTTTTTATGGGACCCTATAAATACGAACCTAGGTCATTTCTATCTAGGTTAGAGCTGCCATTAAGAGATTCATTGAGTTCTAAAGAGATAGCTATTCTCCCTCAAATCTAAAGCTCTCTTCCTCACAAGAAACCCATTCTCTCTCATTTCTAGATCTAGAGAGAAGCTTGTTCTTGGTGAGCTCTTCAAGCTATTGCTTGATCCACATCTCCAACTCATTCCTAGGCACCGATTGCTGGTCATTTCCTTGGTGCTAGGTCTTGGTGACTTCATCTTCCTCAAATCCTTCATTCCACCTTTTGGGTAAGAAAAACTCAAGGTATAGGATTTTGTGGTAAGTTTGCTTATTTCAATATAACTCATTTATATTGCTTGTTGATTCTCTCGGTTGTGAGAGAAGGTTGTAATCCCGAGTTGTGGGATTCACGTTTGCTATTGCATGTATGATTTGATCTTGTGAAGGTTTTTCACAAGATATTCATAGTGGAAATCTTGAGTTAGGGTTTCTAACTCAAGTATCCGGAGGGGATCCGGGTGGTTGGGACGTAGGATCACCGGGAACAAGTCGGGGAGACTTGGGTGGATCCGAACCCATTAACATCGTTTGTTTGCATTGTTAATTTTATTGTTGTCATTCAATTTATGCTTCCGCAAATTGATTTGGTAGTTGTTTGCAATTTAATTTGGAATTATACTCCTTATTATTTTAAAGTACAATTCACCCCCCCCTCTAGTACTTGTGCAGTAGCTGGTAGGGCATTACATTTATCCTGGTTCCCCACAACTTTTGGGTACGTCCAGTCCCCGACCAATCCGGTACGAGATTTTCCACTATCTGCCGTGGCAAATACAAGTACCTAAATCCACTCGTTAGGATTTCCAACGACCTAGTCTTGACCAGGATTTCCAACTGGCAACACCTAGACTTGTCTAGTGTTCCAACAACAACACAATAAAACTGATATCCAATTCACCACAATAAATTGGTGGAGATTGGTTTTACACCCGATTCTATAGCCAAACAATGATAGACAAAATTACGTGTAGTGGCTTGATAGAATAAGATTCTAGATCACACTTTTGATACAAATGAATTCTTTGTGATATATCTAATGGTTTTCAAAAATCCTATAAACAAAAATCAAAAGAAAAGTAATACGGATTTGAAAAACAGTTAGCCAATAAAAAGAGATTATGATCTTTAAAAATAATAACAGAATTTGCAAGATCACAAATAAAATAGAATTGGTTAAAGAGAGAATGAGAGCTTAGAACTTTAGAGCGTTTGCACGAGAGAATTTGAATTCAATAGTTGTTGTATTTTTCTCAATGAAAACGGTCCTCTATTTATAGGACAAAACTGAGAATTCGAATTTCAAAAATACTTTGACTTTTGTCCCAAAAATTATGGAGAAAATCGCTCAATGATATTTCAAAATTCAAGTGAAAAACGTCAAACTTTTACAGCTGGTAGTCGCCTCCTTATGAGTGGTAGTCGACTCCCAGTGTGTTTTAGGAAATCTTGATTCTCAGCTGTAGTCGACTCCTTTGGTAGTCGACTCCCAGAGGGGGTTTTCCTGCGACACAGCTAGTCAGACAAGTAGCTAATCCAGGGTGTGTGGAGTTTCCCTACGGAATTTATAAGATGACTAGAGAAAGCTCTCAAAAACATTTTTGAAGATGTTTTAAAAGATATTCAAAAACATTTTCAAATTGTTTGTTTGTGTGTGTGTTTGTCTGTATGGTTTGGCTTTAACAATACCCTAAAAAGACACAACACACTCACTATAGACTTAGGACACGTCTTCAGATGTTTGATCAGTTTGATGAAGTAGATGTGAGCTTCACTTGAGCTTCTTGTTCTATTTGAGCTTTGAGCTTCATCATTTGATCTTAGTCACGTTCGTCCTTGTCTTTGAGCGTAGATTTGCGCTTCTTTAAGTATGAGTAAAGCTTCGCATATCCTGCACACTTAATTTTAGTGTAGTTAGTACACTAAGCTTCATTTGGTGTGCTCATCATCAAAATCACTTAGGGTGGAATTCAATTTCTATCACTCTCCCCCTTTTTGATGATGACACCCAAATGAAAAATGAAGTAAGCTAAAATGTTGAAAATACAAAGTAGTATACTTACTCCCCCTGCTTTGATGCGGTTCTCCCCCTGCATCGAAGCCGTTAGAAAAACAATTCATATGATTTCATTTTTGCATTTCATAAATTTTCTCCACCTTGTCATCAACAAAAAAATATTTCAATGACAAAGTATTAAAGCATATGAATCATAATATGATTAGGAGGGGAATTCAATTTCCTATTCCTACAAGAGAAATATTAGTTCATAAGAGCAACTAATATATTGCATAGAGGATAAGTTCATGGTAGCAAGCATCACACAATGAAAGTTATTACAAACCATAAGTTTTAAAGACATAGTTTTTGAGAACCATTGTTTAAAAAACCATTGTTTTTAAGAAAAGCTAACGATGACTGCCGTTCTTCTTCAGTTCCTTGATCTCATCAAGGATCATGACAAGCGTGTCCTCCGTCATTTTGTTGCTTTTCACAATGAGCTCCTTAAGGTCGTCCACCTTTCGGTTAAGGTCTTCAAAGCCTTTCTCTTCTGATATCTTCAATTTCCCAATTTTCTTTAGAAGCATTTCTTGAAGCTCAAGAATATACGCCGGTGCTTCTTTTCTTCCTCTTCGCTTCCTCTTTCTTCTTCTCCTTGTTCTTCCTCCTCAGAATCTGAAATAAAAATTTTCTTACCTCTCCTGGAGGATGATGATCCTCCTTCAGCTGCAAGTTTTTCTTCGGGAATGTTCTCATCAAGATCATGGTGTAGATTCATTCTTCCAAGTGCATGAACATCAAAAACTCGAGCCGGTTCTAGAATTGAGGTTTCATGATCCAAAGGCACATTATAGCTAATAAACAAGATTGTGAGATAGTGCCCGTGAGCTAAGTTGGATGAGGGTCTATCAGAAGAAGCTAAAGCAAGAATAGAATCCATGATTACTTTGGCCCAATTGATTCGGATGTTCCCTAGTATAGCATAGATACATTTGGCCTGCTTCTCAGATAGGATAGAATGACTTCCAGATTTTTGAGTCCAAAATTCTTGCCGGATAGCGAAGGTCGCTACATGGAAGTTTAGTCTAAAAATGTCTTCCTGGCAAATACATTCTCTCTAGAATACTTCCTTCAGTCATTTCTATTTTATAAAGCAACATGCCAGAATATGGAATTCCTAGGGCTTCTCCTAGGGATTTAACAGTAATGGCAAGCTTAGTATCAAGGACTTTGGTTATAAAGCGGCTTTTAGCAAGATCGTAATCCATATTAGCATAGAACAAGTGCACAAGCCTGGGATAGCAAAGATAAGTGTTTTCAGAGGAAAATAGGTTGGCTAAGTTCTGAAAATCTAGTAAGCTATCAAGCCATAGTTTATAACATCATCAAGCTTAACAAAACGTTCATGGAGGATGAGTTTCTTAGAGATTTTAATGAAGTGTTCATATGTGGTGTTCTTGAATAGATATGGTAAAATGGTTTCTTTCTCAGAGTCAATTTCAGATGAGGTTTTTCTCTTCTTGGTAAATATTCCTTTGAGAGGCATCTAGATAGAGTAAAAACAATATTTTTACAATACTAGATAAACAAGAAAAAAATAATGAAGTAAAGATCATGAAGTAAAAAGTTTTTTTTACCTTGAGTAATTTGAGAAAGAGATGGAGTTGACAGAGCTCCAAGCAAACAAGCACCAAGATGAAATTTCAAGAGAGGGGTAGTCGGCTACCCTAGGGTTTCTCTTGGGGGTTTTTTTAACATAGGATGAAAGATGGTGAAGAATGAGGGCCTTAGGATCAAGTGTTGGATGGTTAGGATAGAGTTTTAGCTTATTGGTTATAAGTTGCCTTTGTGGATATGAACCCATTAACTGTATAGAACCCAATAGGAGTTAGTCAAAAAACAAACCAAAAAATTCGCATACGGGCTGGTAGTCGAGTCCCTCATGTAGGTAGTCGACTCCCTACTGGGTTGAGTCGTTTTCTCATCCCGAGGGGTTTTTGATCCAGGTTCGAGTGCGTTTTTCTGAACACGAAATGTTTTAAAAGTATAACACAAATATATAAGATCATATAAAGAGGAAAAATATTTATTTAAGTAAATTTAATCATATATATTTAGCAAAGAAAAATTGAGTCGTGCAAGAAAGCTTTTGATATTGATCCCTTTACAAAGCGTTGGATCTCGTTTTCTTCCTTTCATTTCTTTGGAGTACCTGAAAAAAAATAAACGTTTATGGTACTCTTTTGCTTTTGAGTCCGAGGAGTTAGTCTTTAGGAAGCCAAACCCATTATGTTTTAGTTCCTTCATGAAAAACATATTTATAATTTTTGTTTAAATGAATTTGTTGAACAAAGTCGGTAGCGTACCTTTTCCTTCGTTGATCGGATAATTTCTTTGGTATCCAGATGCTCAAAAAAATTATCGTTAGAATGATGCATCCTAGTATGCTTAACCCATTTCTTGGTATGATGTGAATCATAACCGAGTCCGGTTTTGCTAGATGAGGCTTTTTGATCTTTTATTATACTATCTAGCTTCCCTTTTCCTTTGTTGAAGTTCTCAATAATTTTCATCATGGCATCGTATTTATCTTCAACAGATACGAGAAGATTATTCAGATTCTCAACTTTTTCATTTACCAATGAAATATCTTTTTGCAGAAAATCATTCTTTTCTTTAAGGAGACTATTTTCTTTAATGATTTCTTCTTTTTCTTTAGTATCCCTTTTAATATTTCTAAGTGTTCTTCTATGTTCTTTTATGAGCTTTTCATGCATTTTGCATAGCTCCTTATATGCTCCCCTATAAGCCATGTCTTCATCATCACTTGATGATGAATCATTGTCGCTAGATGAATCATGATGTGAGCTTACCTTGGAGGATGTGAATGCCATGAAGCACATGTGTGATGTTTCTCTTCTTTCATCGTTATCTTCTTCTGAGGATTCATTGGATGAGAAATCGTCGCTCTGGTCGAAGGCTGCGTAAGCTTCCTTATTTGGTCGTCGGAATTTATTTCTTCCATTGTTTCACTTTTCATTATTGTCTTTGTTCTTCCCACGATCTCTGGAATCACGATTGTTTCTCTCCAATGGACAGTCTCTCTTGACGTTCCCTGGTTTATTGCAACCAAAACAAATAATACCGTTAGTGGGTCTAAAAGAGCGTTTTCCATACTTACTTGTGATGAACTCTTTAAAGTTTTTTGAGATGAAGGCGATGTGGTCTTCTTTATCCGTGTAATCAGAATCTTCTTCTTGGGCTTTGAACGTGAGATTCTTCTTCTTTGGTTTTTCTTCGATCTTCTTGTCTTCTTCAAGCTCAATCTCATATGCCATGAGATTTCCCATTAGCTCTTCGATGGTGAGGTCTTTTATATTATGAGCTTCTCGAATGGCAGTTGTCTTTCCCTTCCACTCGGGTCGGAGGGATCTTAGTATCTTCATTACTTGCTCATATTCAGAAAGTTTCTTTCCTAATCATGCGAGCTCATTTGTAATATTAGTAAAACGAGTATTCACATCGGTGATACTCTCTCCTTCTTCCATTTTAAAAGATTCGAATTTTGAATGTAAAACATTTATGCGGGATTCTTTTACCTTTTCGGTTCCTTCGTGACTTACCTAAAGAGTATGTCATATTTGGTGTGTTGTCTCACATTGGGAGACTCGATTGAACTCATTTCCTGTAATGGCGCAAAATAGTGCATTCATTGCTTTTGCATTGAGATTAGCTCTCTTCTTGTCGTCGACAGACCATTTCCCAAACTCCACGTCGGTAGGTGCGATGTACGAGACTTTAGTTACGGTCCAAGCTTCAATGTCTAATGACTCTAGGTGAGTCTTCATTCGGATCTTCCAGCTAGCGTAGTTGGTTCCGTTGAACAGTGGTGGTTGCATGGTATTCAGTCCTTCAGAGTGAAAAGATGTTGACGCCATCACCTTTGTAGCCTCGCTCTGATACCAAGTGTTGGATCCTGTGGATGGCAAACAACACTAGAAAGGGGGTTGAATAGTGTTGTGCAAATAGTAAACTTTTTCGATTATTAATAAACGTCCTTCTAATGTTGCCTAAGAAACCAAGTAGAGCGATCTACGCTTGGTTCTTTATCAACAAAATAATCTTAAAATACACAGAGTAATTTCACAGCAGGTAGTCGACTCCCTATGAACAGTAGTCAACTCCCAGAGTATTTATAAGCACAGATATGATTACAAGTAATACAAATATTATATCACAGTGGATAGAAGTAAGTTGATCTTTGAAATAGATGAACAACAATTAGCAAATAATAAAGTAAGAGCAAAGATAAACAAACAAAGATAAGAAATCGCAGACACAAGGATTTTTATCCTGGTTCCCCACAACTTTTAGGTACGTCCAGTCCCCGACCAATCCGGTACGAGATTTTCCACTATCTGCCGTGGAAAATACAAGTACCTAACTCCACTCGTTAGGATTTCCAACGACCTAGTCTTGACCAGGATTTCCAACTGGCAACACCTAGACTTGTCTAGTGTTCCAACAACAACACAATAAAACTGATATCCAATTCACCACAATAAATTGGTGGAGATTGGTTTTACACCCGATTCTATAGCCAAACAATGATAGACAAAATTGTGTGTAGTGACTTGATAGAATAAGATTCTAGATCACACAAAGATATGAATGAATTCTTTGTGATCTAGATCTAATGTTTTTCAAAAATCCTTTAAACAAAAATCAAAAGAAAAGTAATACGGATTTGAAAAACAGTTAGCCAATAAAAAGAGATTATGATCTTTAAAAATAATAACAGAATTTGCAAGATCACAAATAAAATAGAATTGGCTAAAGAGAGAATGAGAGCTTAGAACTTTAGAGCGTTTGCACGAGAGAATTTGAATTCAATAGTTGTTGTATTTTTCTCAATGAAAACGGTCCTCTATTTATAGGACAAAACTGAGAATTCGAATTTCAAAAATATTTTGACTTTTGTCCCAAAAATTATGGAGAAAATCGCTCAACGATATTTCAAAATTCAAGTGAAAAACGTCAAACTTTTACAGCTGGTAGTCTACTCGCTAGAAGTGGTAGTCGACTCCCAGTGTGTTTCAGGAAATCTTGATTCTCAGCTGGTAGTCGACTCCTTACCTTTGGTAGTCGACTCCCAGAGGAGTTTTTCCTGCGACACAGCTAGTCAGACAAGTAGCTAACTCCAGGGTGTGTGGAGTTTCACTAAGGAATTTATAAGATGACTAGAGAAAGCTCTCAAAAATATTTTTGAAGATGTTTTAAAAGATATTCAAAAACATTTTCAAATTGTGTGTGTGTGTGTGTGTGTGTGTGTGTGTGTGTGTGTGTGTGTGTGTGTGTGTGTCTATAAGATTTGGCTTTAACAATACACTAAAAAGACACAACACACTCACTATAGACTTAGGACACGTCTTCGGATGTTTAATCAGTTTGATGAAGTAGATGTGAGCTTCACTTGAGCTTCTTATTCTATTTGAGCTTTGAGCTTCATCATTTGATCTTAGCCACGTTCGTCCTTGTCTTTGAGCGTAGATTTGTGCTTCTTTGAGTATGAGTAAAGCTTCGCATATTCTGCACACTTAATTTTAGTGTAGTTAGTACACTAAGCTTCATTTGGTGTGCTCATCATCAAAATCACTTGGGGTGGAATTCAATTTCCATCACGTGCAACCACACCCAGTGTTGGCGACCGTGGGGACAAAGCATCTTCATCCGGGCCATAACATCTATGGAAAGTGCGGTGGGGCCCGAAGGTCGACGCAAGTCGTCAGGTAGGTCCACGCCGGTCATAAGGGCCAAAAGAGTGATCAGAACGCCACAGCAGATAGGTGAGCGAGCGCTCACCGAAATGATAATGCGGTCCAAAAACTAGCTGGCAATGTCGATCTCGACGGAGGGGACCAAATCGTCGCTACCCCTATCTAGAACCCTAGGGCGAGTCATCGCATAGAGCATATAGAGTTCTGGCGTAGACATGGACCCGGGCTTGTATCTCGCGAGGAAAGTAGTCACCATGAGGCGCTGTGCAATGCGGACGCATGGGTGCAGGATAGCCGAGGCCTTGGCCCTACTAGAGTCAAAGCCGAGTGGGGATCCCATGATCCGTGTCCAGAAGGTGTGGATGTCGAACGACGGGGGTGGGATGTGCTGGGAGCGTAGGCGCAGTCAGGGTCAGGGATGACGGGCCACTGGAAAAATGCTCTAAGAATGTCGAGAGTGATCTCATACTCTCGATCCATCATACGGAACGAGCATCCTCCAGGGGTCCGGTCAATGGAACTGAGGACCTCTAGTGTCGGACGGATGTAAGTATCCGTCGACACCGCGCCATCCCACGTTGTCGTACAATGTGAGAAGCCCCTCGAGTTCCCCCTAGGCAGTCAAGGTCGGCTAGGTGTGCAAACCTAGAGGGTACTATCGAGCGATGGTAGATACGCTCGAATCTGGCGCAGTGTGCGTCATTTCGAAATGTAATCCCCATCGGCCCGACGGCGGGAGCGGGTGGAGGGAGGGATCAGCAGGGATAGGCTGTGTAGGTGGCGGTGGCGGTGGTGGGCTAGGTGGAGGGGAGTCCTCCCTACCGGAAGAGGGACCAGGATCATTGGTCCTCTTTCGCTTCGAAGCGGCTCCCCGTGTACGTGGCCTAGTGCGCGGCGACATGTGTGCCGCGAGACGTGTCCCAACCAAATATGTAATGCGACGTGCTATGTGATGGAATTAATGTACCTGAACACGCCGCGAGAGCATATCAGCAGTGTGTGCGAAGAGACGCCTTCACCGCGAAGCTCAATGCACGTCCAGAAACTTTCCAAAGCTCCCCCAAGATAGCCTGTAAATCAAACGATTAAATCAACGAATAATATTCAATAAATATGGGGGAGATGGGGGATAATAGATAGATATGAAAATTAATTTGGATTTGGGGTTCACGGGCGTACAAATCAAGAGAAATAGGTAGAAATTGGCATTTTGGGGTAAAATTTGGGTGTTCGGAGGCGGCGCCGACGGTGGGGGGGTGGCCGATCGTCGGCGGTCGATGGGGTGTCGATCGCCGGTGAGGGGAGTCGGCTCGGGCGGCGGCAGGGTCACAACGGGCGAGGAGAGATCGCAGCGACTGAGGAATCTCAAGCGACAGCGGGCTCGGGCGGAAATTATGATTTTTTTGGTGTTTCAAAATCCGCGCCGCGACGCTTCAGCTTATATAGAAATTGTTACGTCTCGGCCGAGTGAAAATCTCACTCGGTCGAGTGGAGTAAACGAAAAAATTTCAAAATTCTCCTCGCCACTTACGACTCGGCCGAGTGGCTTTGGTTCACTCGGCCGAAGGGAGAAACTCCACTCGGCCGAGTGGCTCTGCCACTCAGCAATTCTAGAGCTATGATGGTATCTGTTTCACTCGGCCGAGTGGTAAGGTACTCGGTCGAGTGGCAATTAACGCTAAAAGTTACAGAAAGTGACAGAGAGTTGGTCTGCAGAAACTTCCTGTTTCGTACTCCCCTCGGCCGAGTGGAGTCTGTGCTCGGTCGAGTGGCATAAGCTACTCGGCCGAGTGAAGTGCTGTTTCTGCATCGGCTCTCTGTTTTCGCTCTGGTCTCTGTTTTTCTTCCTCCAGTCTGTTTCTTCCTCCTCCTAAGGCCTGAGCGCGTTCCTGGAGCGCTCTCCCTTGCCTCGATTATCCTTCATATGATTGATCTCCCTTTCTCCTTCTACTGTCATGAAAATTAGGACCCGTTGTCACGATTTTCATGGACATAAGACTCTAAACACTAATAAAAGGATAAAACAAAAATGAAAATAAAATAAAAAAAATGCAAAAACCGTCGGGTTGCCTCCCGACAAGCGCTCGTTTAAGGTCATGAGCTCGACCCCTCTAGATATTCGTTTAGCTCGTGATGTTGGGCACATATGAGATACGCCCGTCGAACTTGTCGGGAAGGCCGCTTGGATTTGGGTCGTGATGATCATCGGTCTTCATCGATGCCCCCTCATCATGGTTAATGTTGGGGGATAAGTCCCCCAAGCTAGAGCTTGTTCCTATCTTCTTCTTGGCCAGTGACACCGATCTTTCATTCGGTGGAGCTTTCTTCGGATTCTTGGCCTTTGAGAGCTTGCAAATCTCTCGTATTCTTGTGACATCAACATCACCTTCATCACCATCCGTGGAGCTATCTGGAGGGTCCTCCAACTTCTCTTCTTCACCCGAAGCTTGGCCTTCTTCGAAGCCATCGTCATGGAAAGCGCCAATAGAGTGGGGGATTGCTTCTTCAATCACTTCATCGAGGAGATCCACATAGTCTAACTCCTCGTGATAGGGCATATGTTTCATGGCCTTGGGTATGTGAAGCTCAACTTCTATGTTCTTGACATTCAAGGATAGAGTTCCTTCGCGCACGTCAACGATAACACCGGCGGTTACGAGGAACGGGCGTCCAAGTATGAGCGAAGTGTCGCCCACTTCCTTGATGTCCATTATGACAAAATCACAAGGCAAGCATATCCCTCCTGGAACTTGGAGTGGAATATTCTCTGCGATCCCTACCGGCCTAGTAATCCGACCGTCCGCAAGTTGAATTCTCATGTCGGTCGGCTTCAAGTCGATGCCCGTGTTCAAATTCTGGAACATGCTAAGGGGCATAAGGCTCACACTCATGCCCAAGTCAACTAGAGCTTTTTGCAAAGGGACGCCTCCTAGTGTGCAAGGGATGCGGAAGCTCCCGGGATCCTTCAATTTCGCCGGCTCCTCCTCCTTCCAGGTAAACCAAGTTCCTTGTTCGGCAAGCATGATTTTTTCCTTCCTTTTCTTTCCCGAAATCAAGTCCTTCAAGAACTTCACGTAAGACGGGATCTCAACTATTGCATTTAAGAAAGGAATATTGAGGCTTACTCCCCTCAAGTATTCTAGGAACTTGGCGAGCCTTTTCTCTATCTTGGCTCTAGCTAGCCGTTGTGGAAACGGCACCGGTGGCATGTAGCGGCGCCCATCAAGTGGCTCCATCACTTTAGAATTTCCTTCTCCAATCGGCTCCTTTGGGCTCTCCTCTTCAATTGTCGGTTCTTTTTCTTCCAAAATCTCCACCACGGGTTCTTTGTTTTGGGTCATAGGGGCGTGGTATCTGTTGGATATGGAAGACGTTAGTACACCCTTGTAGGGGATGTACGAGGGAATACGGACCTCGAACGTCACGTACATGAAGTCGTACGCAAAGGGAATATGTTCCCTTGCGGAGAGGATCTCTAGATTGATGGGAAAGTCGCATTATATGTGCATAAGTGCATGCGACATATGGCTAATAAAGGGGTAATATCTTAAGCTTATATTGTACCATGCATATGGTACAACTTAAGCTTATAATATGCCATGTACGATGGTACACCTTAGTTAAATTGTTCCAAAGGAACAATTGATCCTAAAATAACTACCTTGGGGGCTATAAATAAGACCCAAGGGTTAGCCATTTCCTTACACTTTTGCATGGCATTCTTGCATGCATTTCATTCTAGCGAAGCTCTGCCGAAATACTTCCTCTCCCTATATCCAAGTTCTTAATCTAAAAGTAGAGATTTAGATTGTGGATTTAGTAGCCTTACTCCGTTCGTGAGAAGACTCGATCCGTCGTGGCGAATCCGAAGGCGAAGTTTGTAGACTACCGTGCCGCATACGCAAGCGTAAGTCTCAACTTCAATTATCGATCCTAACTCTGTTTTGGCAGGATCCTACATTGGTATCAGAGCCATACGGGTTCGCCCCGGTCAAACCGCCGCCCCGTCGAAACTATGAACGAGTCGTTGTCTTTTTCACGAATGGGTCTCCTACCATTACGGATATGGTAGGAACCCTTCGTGATGGAGAGAACGCAGCGGTTGTTCTTTTCACGTTAAGATCTCCTATCATTACGGATATGGTAGGAACTCTCCGTGACGGGAAGAACCGACCGTTCACGTAGTATGTTATTTTTTGGCACACGGCCATTAGAAAATAACCACTTTCTCGACGAATGGGTGCTTCATCGACGAACAGGTGCTTCATCGAGGAAGAAGGTGGTAGTTATCTCCATCGGAGAGGATGAATTTTAGTGCATGTGCGCAATGGCCAAATGGGCTATGAAGGCCAAGCACCCCCCTCCCCATGCGGAGGGGGTTGGCTACGGCCAATAACCACCACGGCCACCCCTCCGGTGGGGTGTGCGGCAACCCCATTCAAAGGGGGTGGTCGGCCATGGCCAAAGGGGCCATGGCCGGCCAATGCCAAATGGCCCTGGCCATGACCGGCCATGGCCAAGCCTTGGCCTGCCATGGCCAGGCCGACAGTGGCCGGCCTGGCCGGCCCTGGAAGAGGCCAGGGCCGGCCTGCCGGCCTGCCGGCCCTGGAAGAGGCCAGGGCCGGCGTCCTGGCCTCCAGGCCAGGGCCGGCGCCCTGGCCCTGGCTGAGGCCAGGGCCGGCGCTGGCAGAGGCCAGGGCCGGCGCCCTGGCCTCCAGCCCAGGGCCTGGCCTCCCTGGCCGAGGCCAGGGCAGGGGCCCTGGCCCCGGCCAGGGGCCTGGCTGCGCTGGCAGAGGCCAGGGCAGCGCCCTGGCCTCAGGCCAGGGCCTGGCCGCCCTGGCCTCAGGCCAGGGCCTGGCCGCCCTGGCCTCAGGCCAGGGCAGGGGCCCTGGCCCCGGCCAGGGCCTGGCCGCCCTGGCAGAGGCCAGGGCAGGGGCCCTAGCCTCAGGCCAGGGCCTGGCCGCCCTGGCCGAGGCCAGGGCAGAGGCCCTGGCCCCGGCCAGGGGCCTCTGGCCTAGGCCGGGCCAGGCAGAGGCCTGGCTGGCCTCTGGCCGAGGCCTGGCCGGCCAGTGGCCCGGCCGGCCCTGGCAGTGGCCAGGGCAGAGGCCCTTGGCCAGCCTCGGCCAGGGCAGGTAGAACATGAACGTACAGAGAAGACCAAATTTTGGTCGCCCAATTTGGGTGTTTTGGTCGACCAATTCGGCAAAAGGCCTTGGTTGAACATGAACGTACCGACTAACCCATACGGGGCCAAACGACAGTCGTCTGCATCAAAATTCTCTCATACGGGGAGAAACGCCTGGATCCATACGGGAGCCAGCGACGATAGTTTGCAGAAAAATCCCAAAAGGGGGATCCGACCTTGGCACGGCTACGGCTCATTCCCGACAAATGGTCAGGAAGTACCGAATGTTTCACTAAGTATCATAAGGGTACTAAGATGAAATATTCATTTTTTTTGAAAAATACGTTTTCATACGTTTTGAAAAATAAGTTTTCAAAAATGCGTTTCCGCTGCAAAGTACTATAAGAGTACTAACATTTGATAAAGTGAGGGAGAAATATTGAAAGTTACTCTAGATGGTGATTGGAAACATAGTAACCTTTCCGATTCTAGAGTAACATCTTCAATTTTCGAAAGTAACTTATCAAATTATAAATATCATTCCAAATGGGAGTTGAAATTAGAACTATCCAAATGGGATATTCTAATATCACTTCAAATGGGAATTGTATTTTAAGAATTTTTCAATGCAATTTTTTGATCAAACCTTTGGGTTTTATGTCTTCTGCAGCATTTTAAAAGTAAAATGTCTTCCGCTTCAAAGAATATCGTCGCTGAGTTAAACAGAGGTGAAAAACTCAACGGCGATAATTACAACCTTTGGTCCATCAAGATACAATACGTTCTAGAGGAGCAAGAAGTGCTCGAAACTCTAAAGAACATTATGATTGAACCCGAGTTGGGCACTACGGCCCAACACCGACGAGACAAGGAAGCTTTTGATGCTTGATCTCGGAAGAACAAGATAGCGCACATTACGTTATTAAGCAGTATGGCTGATGACATAATGCGCATCTTCCGAGAACATGACCTAGCCATAGACATTTGGTCCAAGCTAGTGGAGAAGTTCGGTGGCACATCGGTGTCCAAACTTCGCGCCTTAACTATAAGGTTCGATACATATAAGAAACATCCAGATCATTTCATGGGGAAACATCTGCGACATATGGCGAACCTTATCTCGGAGTTAAAGGACGCAGGTCATGTGCTCACTGATGAGCAACAAATCCAAGCAATTATACGTTCCCTACCAAATGGGTGGGATCAAATGAAGATGCATCTCACTCATAATGAGAGCATCAAGACCTTCAGCGACGTTTCCAAGAACCTCGAATTAGAGGAAGAGCGGCTTGCGGCTGCCAAGCCAAGTGCAGAAGTGCACATGGTTGCTAAATCCTCACACGGGGGAAAGAAACGGAAAGATCGTTCGAAGTTCACTAATGAACGTAATAAGCAACCTGAGTCTACCAAGAAACCCAAACATAAGGGTGGGCACAAGAAATGGCACAAGAAGAAAGACTTGAAGAGGATCAAGTGCTTCAAGTGCAACAAGCTCGGTCACTATGCTCGTTCATGTACGAGTGGAGGCGACGAGGTAACTTGTAAATATACTAGTTACATATGTGTTTCTAGTTCAATATTTCTTGTGGAATCTAATCCATTTTGGATAATTGATTCAGGTGCCACCGACCACATAGCAAGGGACAGACGGTCCTTCGTGGAGTATCACCGGATACCCCAAGGAACGAAGTGGATCTATGTAGGAAACAACACACGTGTTGAAGTGAAAGGCGTTGGGACTTGCAAGCTAGTCTTGGACAACGGCCGCACTCTCCTACTTCATGATGTCCTCTTCGCTCCAGATATTCGAAGGAATATAATTTCTGTGGTCGTATTAATGGGTCTTGGCTATAACTGATTTTTTCATGATTGTAATATGGACTTAAGTTGTAATAATACTCTTATTGGTACTGGGTTTGTATTTAAAGGATTTATTGTAATGAGTACAATGTATGATTCCTCATGTAATGAAAATTTCCTTATTGCAAATTCTAAGACTTATGAGTCTGATGTGATTTGTTGGCACGCAAGGCTTGGTCATATTGGACCAACGCGTATGGATAGACTTGCCAAACGTGGCCTTCTATCCAATGTTTCAAAGGTTGAAATGTCGACCTGCGAACATTGCCTTGTGGGGAAATCTTGTCGCAAGCCGTTTGGAACCGGCACAAGGGCCGAGGTTCCATTACAGCTTATCCATTCGGACATATGTGGTCCGATGAATGTCAAGACAGGACGCGGAAAGTCCTATTTCATCACTTTTATTGATGATTTCACCCGATTCGGACATATCTATTTGATATCCCACAAAAGTGAAGCTTTGGCTTGCTTTAAAAACTATATGAGTTTAGTGGAGAATCAATTAGATCGCAAGATTAAGGTCTTGCGAACCGATAGGGGCGGTGAATATCAATCAATAAGTTTTAAGGAACTTTGTGATGAAAAAGGCATAGTACATCAGGTAACTATGCCTTATACTCCTCAACAAAACGGTGTTGCAGAAAGGAGAAATAGGACTTTAATGGAAATGGTCCGTTCAATGATGGCGCAAGCTAACTTGCCAATCACCTTTTGGGGTGATGCATTATTGACGGCCGATTTCATTTTAAACCGCGTACCCTCGAAATCAGTTAGCTCCACTCCTTATGAGTTGTGGAACCAAAGGTCTCCTGACTTAAACATTTTGAAACCTTGGGGTTGTGCATCCTACACACATATTTCCTCCCATAAGTATGGCAAACTTGGGCCAAGGGGAAGGAAATGTATCTTTATACGATACGCAGAAAACTCCAAAGGTTATGTTTTTGTTAGTCAGGAAGACAATGGTGGGCTAATTGAGTTTGAGTCGAGGGACGTCACTTTCTTGGAAAACGAGTTTCCAAGACATGGCGAGATAAGTCAGGACTTATATCTATTTGAGATTTATGATCAAGAAGAATTACCTCATTCGAGTGGGAGAATTCTTGGTGAAAACGAAAATACGTTTCAACCTTCACCAATGGATTATACGAATGACGATTATCCTATTACATACGGGAATAATGATCCAAGTGGGAGCAATTCTAACGACATTCCAAGTGGGAGTGATATTAGAATTGATCTAAACTCAAGTCAACAAGGACTTGAAGAATCTCAAATACGACGTAGTAGTCGTACAAGGTTGGCTCCTCTAAGATATGAGGATGAATTTCTGTAAACCTTTATGACTTTACTACAAGAAGATGACGAGCCTGCTACTTTCAAACAGGCCGTATCTTGCCCTGCTAAAGACAAATGGATGGAAGCGATGCAAGAGGAGTTAGAATCCATGAAAGTTAACCAAGTCTGGGACTTAGTTGACTTACCCAGAGGATGTAGAGCTATTGGGAACAAATGGGTTCTCAAGATCAAGCATAAGGCTGATGGCTCTATTGACAGATATAAAGCTCGCCTTGTCGCGAAAGGTTTTACGCAACAGGAAGGGATAGACTACGAAGAGACCTTCTCACCTGTTGTTCGTTTTACCTCAATTCGCCTGATTCTGGCAATGGTAGCTTGCTTAGACCTCGAATTACATCAAATGGATGTAAAGACTGCCTTGCTCAATGGAGAATTGGACGAGGAGATCTATATGGAACAACCAACAGGGTTTGTAAAAGAAGGAAACGAACATAAGGTTTGTAAACTTCTTAAATCCATATATGGTCTTAAACAATCCTCGAGGCAGTGGTATATACGATTTCAAGAGGTTGTCTTATCAAATGGATTCTCCATGCTTGATGAAGATAACTGTGTATATATCAAGAGGAATAAGAACAAGTATGTTATTATGTCTCTATATGTAGATGACATCTTAATAGCCGGAAATGACAAGGGCCTTGTGATGGATATTAGGGCTTGGCTTTCGTCAGTTTTTGAGATGAAAGACATGGGAGAAGCCGCATATATCCTTGGAGTTAAGATTTCAAGGAATCGTTCGAAGAAACTTCTTTCTCTTTCACAGGAGACTTATATAAAGAAGGTTCTAGAACGTTTTAATATGCAGGACTGCAAGTCCATTGATACTCCAATAAGCAAGTTCGACAATTTATGTCTGAAATCATGTCCGAAGAACCAAAAAGAGAAGGAGATTATGGAAAAAGTTCCATATTCCAGTGCAGTTGGTAGTCTAATGTACGCTATGATGTATACAAGACCAGATATCTGTTTTGCCGTTGGAATGGTAAGTCGTTACCAATCCAACCCAGGGCAAGTACACTGGAAAGCGGTTAAGAGGATAATGCGGTATCTCAAATAAACTGCAGACTTTGCTTTATGCTATCAAGGAGATGCCTTGAGGCTCGAAGGCTACACTGATGCTGATTGGGCGGGTGATCTCGATGAGTGACGATCGACCTCAGGATATGTTTTTCTACTCGGATCTGGTGCAATATCCTGGAGTAGCAAGAAACAATCCTGCATCGCACTTTCAACCATGGAAGCCGAGTTTGTAGCATTTAGCATGGCAGTCCAAGAGGCTGTTTGGCTTAGGAAGTTCTTAGACAGGCTAATTAATGCAAGTGACTCAGGTGTTGTACCTATACACAGCGACAGTCAAGCATCTATAGCCTATGTCAAAGATCTGAAATTCCATTGTAAGACCAAACACATAGATATCCGCTACAAATTTGCAAAAGACTATGATAAGACCAAGAAGGTAGACATAAGGTACATATCTACGCATGAGATGATAGCGGATCCGCTTACGAAGGCGATCCCCAGAAATGTGTTTTACAAACACTTATCATCTCAAGGATTGCGTAAGAGCTGAGTTGTACCAATGTAAATTCCCATGTCTGTAAATGATCAAAATTAATAAAAGAATAAGTTCTTTTTCCAACATTGCATATGAATTTCTTAAGAAATGTTTGTGTACATTTTTGAAATCTCAGCTGAATTGTGTGTATGTCGGACAGATTAAGGTTGGCTCTCTCACATGAGCAACCGCCTTATCTTATCAGATGGATAAGATAGAGATGAGACTAGTTTAAAGTCAAAATCATTAGACGAATGATTTAGAGTCATGACTTAAACAAGATAGTCGAATGAAAGATCTGCATCATATGGATGCTTACAAAAGATCTGAGATCTGTATCACAAGGATATTTAAAAAGGATCTCCTAGGATTTTTAAATCCTATCTGTCTTATGCAGGATGAGAGTCCGGGAATATTTCATGGGTAGTAAGGGGACTCAAAAAGATAGGCACTGTGGTGTTTGATCTTTCATCCGTACAACATCATTAAGACATACTCTCCCTGGGAAAGGAGTGATGTTGTAATACGTGTTCATACCACGTATGCATTTCGACCACTGAGTTAGTAACAATAGTGTTTGCTATTATGTGAGACTCAAAGGCCATATGGGCCTTAACTCTTACCCTCAAGGACTCCAATTGGTTCCTTTAGATTTGACGAGATGATCGCTATCTTAGCGTGTTACTTATGGGCTATGATAATTCGGCTCGGCGGGGCACGTTAGAAAAGCGAGTCTAGTCAAGATCAGAAGGTTCGCAAGAAGAGGAAGATTGATTTCATATTCGCATTTGGACTTTAATGATTCAAAGCTGGCCAGCCAATTGTAATCCAGATGGGATTCAATTGTTGAATATAAAGTATAAGAAATGTGAAGAAATAATCTAGGGTAAAGCATGCGTTGAACTACTCAACTTTGCACCTTCGAGGTCGTTGTGTATCTCTAACAAGTGCACAACAACAGACTCTACGCGCATGACGGTCGCACGGTTTATTTCTCGGTATGATAGATGAAAGAACTAAGAGAAAGACGTTCTCTTACAATCCCCTCAAGTGTGAGTGGGAGATGTTGGATATGGAAGACGTTAGTACACCCTTGTAGGGGATGTACGAGGGAATACGGACCTCGAACGTCGCGTACACGAAGTCGTACGCAAAGGGAATATGTTCCCTTGCGGAGAGGATCTCTAGATTGATGGGAAAGTCGCATTATATGTGCATAAGTGCATGCGACATATGGCTAATAAAGGGGTAATATCTTAAGCTTATATTGTACCATGCATATGGTACAACTTAAGCTTATAATATGCCATGTACGATGGTACACCTTAGTTAAATTGTTCCAAAGGAACAATTGATCCTAAAATAACTACCTTGGGGGCTATAAATAAGACCCAAGGGTTAGCCATTTCCTTACACTTTTGCATGGCATTCTTGCATGCATTTCATTCTAGCGAAGCTCTGCCGAAATACTTCCTCTCCCTATATCCAAGTTCTTAATCTAAAAGTAGAGATTTAGATTGTGGATTTAGTAGCCTTACTCCGTTCGTGAGAAGACTCGATCCGTCGTGGTGAATCCGAAGGCGAAGTTCGTAGACTACCGTGCCGCATACGCAAGCGTAAGTCTCAACTTCAATTATCGATCCTAACTCTGTTTTGGCAGGATCCAACAGTATCCTTCCCGCCCCTTGTTGTAACCGCTACCACCGCATTGATGTGTCCGGTGTTGCTCCATGGATTGGGCTCGGGTTGAGCCGGCAATTGTTGGGCGTTCTTGTGAAGCAATACAAGTTGCTCCCCAAGTTGAGCGACGACGGTATTTAGTGAATCCTGTCTCGCCGTTAACCTAGCATTGATATTCCTTTGCTCCGCCATGAATTCCTCCACCCTAGCTTCGTGGTCTGATCGTGGTTGAGCTTGAGATGGGTTGGGAGCTCTCCAACCTTGATTGTAACCGGGAGGTCTATACGGTCCCGCTTGTTTCCTAGGCGGGTAATTTTGTTACGGTGGACCCCTTGGTTGATACTGAGGTTGTGGTAGTGGAGGCCGAGCTTAAGGAAGTTGTTGTGGCGGGGGGTTCAAAGCAACATCATTGTTTGCATATGAAAAGCCCGGATGGTTTCTAGCGGCCTGGTTGGCCCAATATCCGGAGTTCCCCGCGACATATTGTACTTGTTCCAAGGCCCCATCTCCATGCTCTCCTCCTACATACATGGCTTGAGACTGGTCTTGCCAATCGCTCATATTGCTTATAGGTGTAAATGTTGAGGGTGCTCCATATGGCTCGGTGATATATTTCTCCAATCTCTCCACTACCTTGTGGAGAGAGTCAAATTTGTTTGAAAGCTTCGCTACGGCCTTGGCCTCATATATACTAGTGGGCTTCAAGGAGGAAGAAGAATGACCTCGCTCGTCGCCCCATTGTTGGTTATTAGAGGCCATCTCCTCTAATAAGGCCGTAGCTTCATCCGGGGTCTTTGATAATATGGCTCCATTGGCGGTTGCGTCTATAATTTGCTTCGTGCCCAGTTGGAGTCCATTGTAAAAACTATGAACAAGCTCCCAATCTTCTATACTGTGATGGGGGCATTGATGCTGTAAATCCTTGAAGCGCTCCCATGCCTCATAGAGGGTCCCCTGCGGTCCTTACTTAAAGGACATGAGAGCTCTCCGTATCTTCACCGTCTTGGATGGCGGGTAGAATTTGTCAACGAAGGCGCTAGCCAACTCATCCCAAGTGATGAATGTACCTTCCACCTGCGTCCTCAACCAATATAAAGCTTTGTCCTTGAGTGTAAAGGGGAAGAGTCGCAGTCGGATTGCATCAACAGAAATGCCCGGCATTTGGAAGGTGGCGCATTTGGACAAGAAAAGCTGGATGTGATAGTGCGGATTCTCATGGGAGTTCCCATGAAATGGGTCTTGTTGCATCAATACTACCAAGCCCGTCTTTAGCTCAAAATTCTTATCCGCCGCCAATTCCGGCATGGCGATGGATGATGTGGTGGAAGAAGTCTTAGGCCGAAGCCTATCTCTAATGGATATGATCCTCGCCATACGTGCGACTAGCTCCTCCGGTGTCTCCGCACGGTTCATACAATTGTCCCCCGTAGCGTGCCTTCTCTCGGCTCTAATCCTCCTCTCGGTACGCTCGATCTCCGGATCAAATATAATATTCTCAGTATCCGCCGTTGATCTCGTGTTCATGCAAATAGAAACAGAGTTTCAAAGGAATTGTTAGCACGATAGAAGGGTAAGAAAAAAAGAAACAATAATACAGCAAAAGGAAATAGCTACGTAGGTAGAATCAAACACTGTCGCCTCCCCGACAACGATGCCAAAAACTTGATCGCGCCCCGGTATGCACACGCACCCGGGACAAGCGACTCGTAGTCTTACCGCAAGCGCATGGTGTAGCGGCGAGCGGGTATCGAACTCAGGGAGGAACAATGACAGTGTCTCTTTCCAATAACCTAGCTATCAAAATGGTCGAGAATGATTCGAGGTGAAATCGTCACAATTGTTCAAACGTCTAAGGAAATATCAATAAAATAAAAATGCCTAGGGATAGGAAATCCCCGCTACGGACCGTATCTCATCGTTGTGATTTGTAGGTTTCATCATTGCTAGACTTGAATCTTAGGTGGACCAGTCACAACTAGATGTAGAACCATGCTCACGCTCTCGCGCTATTGCCGGTCTATAGCGAATCTAGGTTAGGGCCCAATCTCTTGCAAACCCTAGCCTAAGCCGCTAGCATTAGGATTGATATCATCGTTCAATCGTATCTCAAGCCCACTCTCGTGCAAACTCGAGCTACGATTTAGGTTGAGATAGTTCCTACCCGTCCAATCTCTTGCAAACGGGTATTGCTATAGAATTACGATTGAAAACCCTAGCCTTGGTCCAATCTCTTGCAAACCAATCCTAGAGGAGTCCAATCGTAAATCTAAATCGAATTTCTAGGGCTTCCTATCAATTGGGACCCAATCTCTTGCAAATCCCAATCAATATGAATCTGTAGCTATCCGTAATTTATCCATCCCAACCTAACCCTAATCAATTCTAGCAATAATTTCACCAATTCATCACAATTTAGAAATAGGGTCCATAGGGTTCATCCATATGCCATAAGACGATAAAACTACTCACTAATCATCATGCAATTCATGAGAAAATCCATGACAAATTCAGCACAATTCATTGCAATAGAGAAATTAGCAACAAAAATAGAGTTTTTGATAAGAAAAGAGACAAACCAATGAGAACCCAATAGCATCAAACAAAAATAACCTTTCAATCTCCAAGAGAAAAGCTAAATCTAATGATCTAAAAATCTCTCTAAAAGGCTGCCAAAAAGTATCAAAAAGTCCCCCTAAAATAGGGCAAAAACTGGGTTTAAATATCCCTTCAAAATCGCCCAAAAAATCGTGACAAAAATGCCCCTGCGCAACCCAGAAATCGCAGTTTACGCAGCAGGCGGGGCGGCTCACTCGGCCGAGTGACAAATTCACTCGGCCGAGTGACAAACCCTGTACATTTCCAATAAGTTGGGGATTTTTGGTGGTCTGTCTTCGGAGGTGACTCGGCCGAGTGGCTTTACTCACTCGACCGAGGGGCAATCCATGCTCGGCCGAGTGACGACTCTGAAATCGACTGTAAAATTCCAGTAAGTCGGCTCCTTCGGTGGTGGATTTTCCCGTGCCACTCGGGCGAGGGGATATCCATACTCGGCCGAGTGGACAATCGTCACTTGGCTGAGTGTACGCTGATTTCCTTCTGTGGTTCATGTCTGGTCTGGTTGGTCGAGTGGTCTTCTGGCTCGGCCGAGTGAGTGCTTCACTCGGCCGAGTGACATGCTGTAGATGCCCATTCTTCATCATCTCGCCTCCTCGTCGCTCCTACGAAGTTCCTTCTTCTTCCACTTGTCTTCCATCGCTGAGTAGCCCTCAAAAGAGCCTTGGGTGACACTCCGGAGTGAGTGCAAATCCTCTTAATCTCAAAATCACTCCGCATCGCTCCATATCTCCTGAAATACGACAAAAACAAGAAATCGTGAAAAGCATCGTAATATTGTCGAATAATAGTGAAAAACGCGATATGAGCGATCAAAGTGGCATGCAGACATGCAGAAAAAGGGTGTAAAATATGGAGTGATCAGGCCTTCAGGTGTTTTCCTCTTTCTGTGAATTTTTACCCGTGGAGCCTGGTGGTCTGCCTCTTTGAGGAATATCCACTTGTGCTGCTGGTGGATTGCATCCATTCTCGGGGATGTCAATCCTAGCTAGATTATTAGCAGCACGGATGTATGATCTTACAAATTTTCTTATTATTAGTGACTATATTCGGTAACTGTTGAACAGTTTTCTTGGATGTGAAGGATCTTCATGATCTCATTATCACATTTCATAATTTTTGGATCAAAGATTTTTGTTTATTTATTTATTTTAAATGATCAGTATAGATGCATGCTTCAATCGAGTTGAACCTAGCACTAAGAATGTGGACACATCTATGCATAGTTGTCGAGACGTGCTTTTAATGCTTCCTATGTTTGGGGTGCAAGATCTCTAGGGTTTATCAAACACTACATAGATTCCAAGACAATGTTGGGGGCTTGATTTTATTCTCTGTGGTGTTGTGGGATGTAAACTGCACACACAAAAAATCTTCAAATGAGAGATATTTGGTGGTGTAACGTATGTTGGTAACATCGGAGAACAACTTTGATTCCCAGAGGGTTTGAGTCTTAGTTATGAAGCAGCATGCATGAGTGCATGTCCCTATGCAGTTACCATCAACTGGAATCAATGGATGTGTGATCCATTGGAGTCGTTTTAATAATCGACTTTTTCAAACCCATTTTTGGTGTGAACACAAGCTTCAAGCTACTCAACTTTAATTACAGTTTCAATTTATTATTTATATCCCAGTTTTATCCATTGTGCCCGCAATTTTGGTAATTTGTCCTATTAGCTTAGAAAAGCTGGACGGCGATTGGATAATAGGCATACTTGTGACCATTTGGAGGTTGATAAGTACGGTAAAGTACTTTATTGGCCCATCATAGGGAGTGAGTAAATCTCTCAAGTACTCTCAAGGGAAAAGTCTTATTATTTTAATTTTTTAATGGAGATTGGTTTTCACTATATAAAGTGGAGATTCACCTTTCTGAAGAATCTTCATGTTCTTCATAGTATTTTCATAGGATTGGGATATGATGAAGTGCATCATCACCAATCCTGGGTATTTAAACAACTCGTATCAAAGTATAAACTTATATAAGTTCAGGCACATTTGTGTGCTACATTAATTTTTCTCCATTCTTCGAATTTTGTATGTTATTGACTTTTTGAAGGTACAATCAAACACTCAAGTATGGTCTTCAGGTCATTAATTATCTTGAGTTGTTATATATGAATATTCGGTATTTATTTATTTCGTTAGTTTCACTATGAATTTCGTATCGACGAATATCCTTGAAACTTTACTTTTTCCAAATTTTTTGAGAGTATTGACCATCCTCATGTTTTGTTCAGGAGTTTACATCATGAGTTTACATACTTGCATTGTTTGATTCTCAATTCAGGCGTCCAAGATAGTACTTCATGACTATCATTATAGTGGGATGATTAAGTTAGCATACGTTATGGGTGATCATGTGGATGGAAAAATTATCCATAGTTTGTTTGACTTAGTTTAGTCAAACTTATAGTAATCATAACTGATGTGTGCCAAAATTACACATATTTACACTCTTTTCATTTGCATTGCATATCATTTCATGCATCGTTTCACCCTATTTTCTCCGGTTTTTGTTTCCTTTCACACTTTTTGGTATTTCCCGTGCGTTGCAGGAGAAATCAAGAATTTTGGGCTCAAAACAAGGACAAAAGAGGATAAAATAGGGCGAGAACATGGGAAGAAAAATGCGGAGCAAAGAGCTCAATTGTGTCCCACGCGGTCGCGTGGATCAATCCGTGCGACCGCGTGGACCAGGACACACCAAGGCAGCCAAATGGAAGCCACGCGGTCACATCATCAAGGCCAAATGACCGTATGAAGGAGATGAGAAGGTGGAAGAGTCTGAAGCCATGCGGTCATGTGCCTAGAAGCCAAACGACCGCATCGTGCAAGCTGAAGGAAGAGATGAACCGAGATGATACGGTCAAGTCCATGCAAATGATGTGGTCACGTCCTCCCTAGTCATGCTGAAGCCAAACAGCTGCTCCACGCGACTGTTTTAGATCATTTTTGGGGCAGAGAAAACCTAAAGGACATGGTCGCATGGCCAAGCCATGAGGTCGCATCGCCTATAGGATTTGTGACACTGTTTTATGCATTTGGGCCACGCGGTCGCATTTTTCTTGATGCGACCGCGTCCTCCTAGGTTTTGGGGCCCAAATGGGCGCCATCCAGGGGTTAATTTGGTTTTTGGGAGTACTATTTAAACTTTTTGAGTCCCCTCTGCGTAGGGGATCTATTCTGGACGAATTTTCAGAGCTTTTCAGAGGATTTCAGGTGTACAAACCTCTTTTTCTTTGCTAGTTTAATTGTTCCTTTTGTTCTATCTTGTCTTTTAGTTTAATAATTGAATAGTAAATTTCTCCATTTATTGCTCTTGTGATTTTTGGGTAGTTTTATATTGAATCCCTATCATATTCTACTGCAATGAATGCTCTTTCAATGAATCTTATCATCTATTGTTGCATGGATTGTGAGTAGTGATTCATCTAGGGCCAATGGGTTGGACCCCATTGGATTAGACTATGAATTGGTAATTTGTTGTGAAATTATTGAGCAATTGAGGATGAGGGGTATATTAGGATGATAATTATCAATGTAGATCAGACTCTCCCTTCATGGGTAATTAGATTAATTCACGATTGATGTCTGGGTTAATCTAGGGTTTTCGAATACATTTATCCTTACTATCGGATTGCACGATTGACGTCGGTAACCGATTAGAGCCCTCCTAACATAGATCTGAATCCTAATCAACGGAAGTGGCGTGGATGAAGATTTTGGGATATTCGTCGGACGTAATGCACCTTGTGTGTATCGATGCATGATTGACGTCAATATCGATACGGGCTATGTAGGTCTATCATGCACCACTGAAGTGGGAAGGTATGAGAATACCCTTAGATTAGACAACCTCTCCTGAACCTCAAGAACTCAACAATCGATTAACTCTAATCAATCCTAGTTTAATTCAATGGTGGGGATATCCATGTCCTGGAGCCTTTATTATTGGTCCTTATAACTCTTGACCTTTCACTCGATTGTGTAGATATTAATTTAGAAAGAAACTGATAGCAACATCTGCCTCCCAGAGGATAACCCGTATAGCGTTACAACTACACCATGCACTTGCAGCTATATATTTAAAGATGGTATATGAACGTGAACAAGCTTTTGGCACCGTTATCGGGGAGGCACGGCTTGTAATTAGCTTTTATTCTTTGTAGATAGTTCACATATTTTTTCCTTTTTCTTGTTGTCTTCTCTGTTATTGATTATTGATGCTTTTGATATTTTCTTTTGTTGTAGCTCTTATTGTGTATGCACAAGAGATCACAGGGTGTAGCAGATTTGCATCCATTGTACCCTAAAATTGTAGCAACTACACGTAGGAGGAACGCTGGGAGGAGAAGGAGATTAGCACTTGAGACAATGGCCGAGGAGATTTACAATCCTAATCCTAAGGCTGCTAGGTCCCTTATGGACTTTTATATGCCGTTCAATGGATTGACATCGAGCATATAAAGCCCAGCTGTGGAGGCCAATTTCAAACTAAAGCCTGCATTGATAAGCTTTATATAGCATGACCAATTTGGAGGGAAGCCAATGGAAAATCCCAACGAACACTTGAATACATTCTTGGAAAAAATGGACACACTGAAAATGAATGGCGTCACCTCTGACGCCATCAGGCTAATATTATTTCCTTTTTCTCTTAGGGATAAAGCTAAGGACTGGCTTAGAAGCCACAATCCTAATACGTTTACCGCATAGGATGCTTTATCATGCGCATTTCTAACTAAATTCTTTCCTCCAGGGAAAACAGTCAAAATGTGTAACAAGTTAGCGTCATTCACCCAGCTCGACTAAAAATCATTGTATAAATCTTGGGAAAGATTTAATGATTTGCACCGCAACTGCCCACACCACGGTGTGCCCGATTGGCTATTAATCCAAGCTTTCTACAATGGACTCTCTCGCGAGGTGAAGATATCGATCGATGCCGCTGCTAATGGCGCCATTATGAACAAGACCCCGGAAGAGGTCAAGAAGATATTAGAGAACATGGCCGCTAACAAAGATTCTTGGAACAATGAGAGAGCTACCTCGAAGAAAGCAGTTAAGTATGAACTTGATGTGGTTTCCATGTTATTTGCCAAGTTCGATGCTCTGATGAAGCAATTATCTAGATTAGGACTTGATACTACTAATCCGCTCACGACGGCATTTTGTGAGGTTTGTGCTATACTGGGACACCCGAGAGAAGAATGCCCATCTACCCAAGACACATCTCCGGGAATGATGATAGAGCAAGCCAATGCTCTATATGGAACAATCAGCGACAAGGCAATAATCCCTACTCCAATACCTTCAATCAGGGGTGGAAGAACCACCCAAATTTCAGGTACCGGAGTGGAGGAGTATAGCTACAGATGCCATTCCCACAGCAGCAACAACCTTATGGACCCCCTCAAAATTTTCTGCAATCCATTCAACAACCATCCCCTCCTACTGTTAAGTCCAATCTTGAAAAACTAATGGAGAGTTTTATTGTTATGCAGGGGCAGAAAAACGAATACGTCTAAACATCCATCCTGCAGCTCATGACATGCCAAAAGTCCGTGGATACTCAGGTTGCACAACTGACCAAGCAAGCGGCGCATCTAAATAGGCAACAAGGGCAGATGCCAGGGCAGACAGAAAATCCACGGGGACATGTCAATGCCATTACCACGAGGAGTGGTAAATAGACCGAATACCCGATGATGACATAAGCTGAGGAGAGGGAGCCCCTGGTGGAAGTTGATCCTCGCATCAAGATCGAGCTCGATGAAAATGACATTGTAGAATCATTGACTGTGGAACCACTAAGGGAGAAGGAAACTAAAAAAGCTGATGGAGACACCCCAGCAGAGCCTCCAAGAATGTATGTACCTAAGGTTCCATTCCCTTCAAGAATGGGAAAGGCAAGGCTTAAAGAAAAGTACGGGAAGTTCTTCAATATGCTGAAGCAGCTGAACATTACGATCCCGTTCTTGGACGCCATCTCAGAGATCCCGTCGTATGCGAAATTTCTGAAGTAATCGATAACAACCAGAAGGAGAAGGGAAAAGGTCGTATTATCCATAGAGTGTAGTGCCGTCCTCCAGAGGAAGAGCATCGAAAAACTTGAAGATCCAGGAAGCTGCACAATCCATTGCACCGTAGGAAATATGACAATCAAGAGGGCACTATGCGACTTGGGCACAAGTGTGAACTTGATGTCGCTAGGCATAAGCGAGACATTAGAGATGGAGGAGCCGAAGCCCATAAGAATGATGGTGCAACTCGTTGACAGGTCAATCAAATACCCCCGTGGGAACTCTGGAAGACATACCGGTGAAGGTGGGAGATGTGATAATCCCATGCGACTTTGTAATAATGGATATGCCGGAGGATGCCTATATTCCTATTATTTTGGGCCGTCTGTTCCTAACCACCATGGGAGTGATGATAGACGTGAAGGGAGGGAAGTTGTTCCTCAATGTCGGAAAGGAGAGAGCTGAATTTGACCTCAAGAATAGCATGAAAGAGTTTATGGTGGATGACTATGACCAAGTTGATCATTTGGAAGAGGTGATTGAGAAGATGGAACTAGAGGATGTATTCCTGAGCTCCACAGAGAAGCTTTTGTATGCAAGCTCCAAGTACGAAGAAGATATGGAGACGGTAGCTCTAGCGAGGAAACTTGATGGAGCACCGAGGAAGGGGGTCAAGAAAGAAGACCCACGATCACATCCCATTGACTCCGGAGAGTTGAAGATGAAGGAACAATGCATTGCTACGTCAAGCAACAATAAGGAGGAGCATGGAGCGAGGGTCGACCACACGCTCTCCATTCCAGAACCACCATGAGAAACTATAAAGGGAGTCGAGTTAACGACTTAAAACAAGCGCTTCTTGCGAGGCAACCCAAGTTTGTAGTCTTTTTATTTCTTATTTTTACTACTTAGGATAGTTTGATTTTGAGCAAATAAAAGAATCCCCAAAACCCATATTTGATCCAAGTCATTTAAATTATAGGGAGAGTGACGCATCACATGAGATATCCCACACGACCACGTGGAGGAAGGCAAGGGAACCAAGAAATCAAGGCTGCTTGTCCTGGCAGACGCAATCGCGTGATGTCTCACATGTGACCGCATCAATGGAGGCAAAATATGAAGAAAATTGAAGGGGGAATTCGAGATTGACAACGTCGTTTCCTCGCCACCATGCGACCACATCCTGGAGCAAAATCTCTAGAAAAAATGGCTCTAAATTCCCCATTTTCAATCACCTGACACGGTCGCGTCATCCAAGCAACACGATCACGTCAACCTACTCCTCAAGAAAACTTCCAAGGTGAAATACATCCTCCATGCGTTCATTTCATCCCAGCAAAATGACCGTTTTGACCGTCCATCCACCAAACCAAATTCCAACCCAAATGACGCGATCATTTCGTCAAAGCGACGCGACCACATCCCAAGCCCAAAATTTTGAATTTTTGGCTCAAAATCACCATCTGACGAAACGGTCACATCAACTAGGCGATGCGACTGTGTGGAACCCAAATTTTGCCTCTCATATTCCTCGACGATGCGGTCGATTTGCTAGCAACGTGATCGCGCTGCCCCACCTGTGTCGCACAGGTTTTAACCAAATGAGGCGATGCGACCTCTCATCTAGCGATGTGACCACGTCGTTGGACCGTGTAGTTTGCCTATATAACACAATTCACCCCCAGACAGCCGAGTTCATCCGAATTGCTTGAAACGTTTCAACTTCCCCTTTCGTCCTCCTTCTCCTCAACAACTTTACCCAGCCGCCATCCCCTCTCCAAGAATCGCATCCCTACACCCCTCCTCTCCAACTACCCATTCCCACCATCTCCATCATCAAAGCAACCGACGCAAAACCCTAAACATCAGCTTTAGAGGTTTTTTGTTGAAGTCCACCATGACATAGGCACCAGAATAGCTTGGGGGAGAATCAATAGCAGCATGGAGACATCTACATCACATCGAGGATCTTCAACCACTTGGGTACACCCATTCTCAAACTCTATCTCAATTTTTAGCCAAATTAATTTCATCACTCGCTGAATTTATGAAATTTGCGTGAAGTCGTGCATTGCACTCACTCTCACACACACTTCACATTGCATACGAACTCTACACATCAACAATCCCCCTCGCAAGGGAAAACACAGCACCTCTTGACCCACACAAGGGAGGAAAACACGAGCATGCACGTCCATAGACGTTGCGTCTGCTTCCACTGCCCCCACCTGATCAACCTGCATTCCACCTCTATAGATTGAATCTATGGGGATTTTCTTTGCTGATGAACACAAGCTAGAGAACTTCATGAGCCTCTATTATAGACCCATTATCCCTACCAAATTCCCGAGCATTCCTACTCTGAATTCACTAGGTCTCACTGAGGGTGTCCAAACCATACTTAACAACTTAGGGTGGATTGATTTCTTAGAGTGTGAGGCACAGACCTACCGGAGACTCACCCTTAAGTTTCTGAGTTCCATCAAGCATCAAAAAGATGGTTTCTCCTTTTGCTTGATGAATAAGGACTACAGCATGTCCTATGATTTCCTTACTAACATCTTCAAGTGGTAGATGGCCCTCTCCCTAAAGCATATAGATATACGTCTGGTGTGTCCCAATCTTATAATTCCGATGCTTTCTGGGAGAGTATCATTGGCCATCCAGAATTTCCCATCACTAGGGCTAAGGCATCATCCATCGTCCATCCATGCCTCTGCATAGCCCTTTGCATCATAACCAACACCATTTTCTGTCGGGAAGAGACCGGACAGGTCTCCTGAGATGAGCTTTTCTTTCTGTGGGCAATGACCCAACCCCATAGAGTTCATGATGGCGGCATCACTACCCATTGTATTCTCATTCATGCCAGTTCCTTCCTGGGGTATATGCATTTCCACACTGTTAGTAGCCCCCAAGCCACGATTTACTGCGGTGGGCTCATCACTGTCATAACCCACCTCCCTCCCATATCTTTTCAACCCCCCTGATGATTGGATGCCCGTCCTAGGCCCGACCTAACTAGATCTCTCGGTCCTCACGAACATGCATATGATTAAGGATATTGGGAACAAGAGATATCATTGGCTTTACAGGCCCACTTCCAAACCATACACGATTCTTCCCAACCCCAATCATTTTAGGATTCCTGCAGCTAGAGCTTTGCAATGGAGATTTTCATATGATCTAGATCTTCATGCCACTACCCAGTCCCATCCTGCACAAATTGCACAGCCACAACCTCACCCTGATCCTGTACAGATTACACAGCCTCACCCTGATATCTTAGTTATTCCTGATCCTCCCATCGCCACATAGTCATGCCTCGTCAGGCCTCCACCACATACACTACGACAGACTTCCATTCGTCAGTTTCACCGAAGATCTCGCCATCCCGACGAAGGTTCTAGCAGCACCCCTCCTCCACCTCTCTCCTCTGACGAGAAACTTGCACTATTGGAAAGGGCAGTCCAGGACTTCAAGTCTTCCATGATCAGCAACATGGCTGGATTTAAGGACACATTAGCTGCGGTCAGATCCTCGGTAGATGGCCTCACATCTATAATCATGACACTCCAGACACAGTTCGAGGCCATCTACCGTTGGCACTATACCCAGAGACACTATCCCGCTGCTATACCATATCTCCTTCTCAAGCCACCCCCACCCCCACCCCCACCCATCTGAGCTATCAACGTCTGCACAACCATCCACTTCCAAACCACACATTCCCACACCACCTCCATCACCCCCACACATCAAGAGCACCACCACCATCCACACGTGAGCCTTCACCCACACCATCTACCACATCATGCACTTCTGCTATGGACCCACCACCCTCTGATGAACCCACCAATCCACCTCACCCACATTGCCACCACCTGACAATGGCTCTGCTTGATGAGAGTACTGAAGGGTTTTGGTGGACCCTTTGGGCTCATGTCTGTGTCTGTCCTAAGTCGGACGGACAATAGAAACATAAAAAAATACAGCGGAAAAACAAACGCTAAATATTTTAGTGAAGCCCTAAGGAAATCCAGAACCTTAGCCAAGATCTATGCCGACTTGAGGTGGATTTGACCACCCCAAGAGGGATCTATACTAATGCGACATAATTAAAAAAGCTACAAAATGACATACCCGGAATCCTGTCTTGGAGCAGGCAAGATGTACCACATCACCTTCTTTCGCTCTTCGAAGCTGAGCCGCCTTACGCCCTTGATCCGATCCACCTGAAGTGAGCCGACACCCGCCTCCAAGTCAATCCACCCGAAGATTTCACTTGAGAAGATCCACGTCAGAGACTTCTCGATCAGGTCAAAACCTCCTCGCCATCTTGCTAGGACTCGATTGGAGGATAGGAAGAGAGAGGAGAAGTAATTAAGTCGTCGATCGAGCGTGCTCAAAAATTAGGAGCTTCTCGAATCGGAGACTTGGTGCAAAATTTTACAAGGGGTGTGCACCCCTATTTATATAGGGAGCCGTACCCCATGCTCGTCGCATGAGTAATGTGGAACTAATTAGTGAAAGGTGGATTTAATTAAGTTAGTAAGCCTTTCTCAAAGGCCTAACTTCAATTAATTAAATCTCCCTCACCATTGAGCTTTAGAGACGATACAACCTATCATTTCGAAGAGCTTCAAATGGTGAACACGAAGAAACAAACGGCGACGAATTCCGACTTCGTTTGACCCCTCAAACAATTGCTCAAAGTTGAGCAAAAAGTCATAGCTCATAGCCATCGTCAGGGTTTCAAAAAACCCTAGAGAGCAGACAATGGGGGGGCCCTAGCCTGCGGGCACGCCCGCATGGCCCAGCGGGCGCGTCTGCCTCTATTACACGCGAGCGCCCGCAACTGGGCGCAGCGAGTGCCCGGTCGGCTTAGCGGGCCGCACCCGCTGCGCTAGGCGGGTGCGGCCGCCCGCTCATAGCGGGCGGGCCCCTCTTCGCCCTGCATGTTTTGCCTCCCTAAAGTGGGTCTGACCCACTTTAGCACTTTTCTGCTGTTTTCCTATTTTTGGGCTCGTTTGAGCTTCGATTCCAACGCGGTTTCTTCCTATGGATTCCTAAGGAAGTCCTCTTCAATCCCAAATGCTAAACCCCTTTAGCTTTATTCTCACAACTCATTTGTGAGCTTAATTATTCCATTGCATCAAATGCATTCCTCTTAATATTCTTCCTATTACTAAGACGTGAATACTACTCGGTGTGAGACCCTAAACCTGACCATACTACAGGTTGGGACTCGAAGTTCATAGACGACAGTAACGACGAGCAGCATGTGTCGTCACTGTTTCAGAATCATACTTACGCGATTGACCCATTGACTAAAGTGTCGTTGGGATCACTTAGACTGTGTCAGCGATGAATACCGTAGTTTTAGTCCCTTCGTCATGACTGTGTCGCTGCCTGGCCTAGGTTATGGTAAATCGTCAACCCCACTAACCAGCATCAGTCAGTATACAACAGTCTTTGTTATATACATGTTGTACTTCCTACAACGCACCTCGGTCGAGGATAATAACAAAGACCGTACTGAGCACGTGACACTAACTTCCCTTTAACGGAAGAGACGAATCCCATCTTAGTCATCTAATTACCTCGTATGCTTTAGGTGTCACCCAACCTAAGACCTTTCAGCAGGCCTAGCCTCGAAGCTAGGTCATAGGTCTAAGTAACAATATTCACAAACAGTTTTGTACAAATGACTTCAGGTCTTAAGAACCGGCTAGCCTATCATCACTCTAGAGTTATTATTGACAGTTTAGTTAAAGATTAACCAGATAATAACTTTAAGTTGGTCATTCAGTGAACTTATTCTCCAATGAGCACATGTGACTTGTCTCCGACTTTGCCAGGCCGAATGACTATGAGATCATCATTACCCTTAAGGTAAGACAATGACACAATAGTCTATCCGAAATGCTGATATCCTATTCACGACACATCTATGACCATGAACCATTTAAGACTTAAGTTCTTTATCGGTCGTTTATTTCCCACAATTTAGATCTACATCTAGATACGTAATAACCTCATTTTGAGTCTAAGGAAATTATTTAAGTATATAATTTATAGAATTTATAGTAGTACAGTTTGTATCGTATCATCATTAGAACAAGATGTTTAACTCGGGATAAATGCCTCAAGGGCATACATCTTCCTGCAACTCCCACGTACACTTAGGCTATTTAACTCGGTATCTCATACCGCTACAGTATATCAGTCGAACTGGACATCACATGCCAAGCCTAAAAGTGGCTTTGCTAACGCGTATCTATTATGCATTTAAATGGAGTCTTATTTATACATCACTTGATCATACCAGGTTGATCTTTCGAAATGTCTTTAGATCTCATTCAACGATTTTCCTTCTTGTATAGCTAACGATTAGCTCATATAACTTGATGTAGTGTTTATCATATCTACTAGTCAGTCATAGCATGTTTCAGTTATTTTTGTTTTAATTATGTCAAGTACATAAATGACACCAAAATTTCTATATCTTTGACATAATCAAAACTTTTGATTTGATGTCACATATAGAGTTTAATAACTGGGACTTATAACTTAGTCCGAAACAAAACTAAGTCTACATGCCAGCTCCCATTGACTTTGAGAACCATCTGGTTAAATACTTCGATTTAAATATCTAAATCTCATTTAGAATATTTATTAAGTATAACCAGCTTATTCAGTGCTGACTTATTAAATAGGAATTTACCAGTGTCAAGTTGATTTGATGAATAAGTCATATCAAGATCCGCTTATATGAATCTTGATGCTAACTAACTCAATCAAAATTTCCTACATTGTTCTTTCCTTAACTGCATTCAATCTTCTAACTTGAAGTATTAATGTAGTCCAATAAGAACCATTCTTATTGTGTAAATAAGTTAGATCATATCTATTATATGCACTTGGAACCTACATGTTACTTTGATTAGCTAATATATCTGTATATATATATATATATACCGACAACTTCCAAATAATCACATTAATATAGAAGTTTTCACGACAGCTCAAGAAATTTTGCACACCAACTTTGATAGCCATATCCTCAGCAATCATCCATTTTCATCAAATCACATTTTAAATAGAGCGTATCTTCCAAGGAAATTAACCAACAACTAATTCATTGGCAATGAATCAAACTTGTTTAACATGAAATAAACATTGAGTGACAATCACTCAATCATTGTTTTGAAACAAAATAATCGACACATTATTCAAATAAAAGAGTGTCGACTTCTTCTTCTTCTTCTTGTTGTCTCCTTAAGTTCACATGCAGCCCCAGCAGCAATGATTACTCTGATGCCGACCATGAACTGAACTTCTTCCCTCCATTGCTTTGCCTTAAGCACCTGTAGACATTATACACATGTCTTAGTAAATATATTGGTATCGCATACCATATACCAAAGCTTAATGGAAATTTTATGCTCTTAATTAAAATTTGTACCTGAGGTATAGTCATCAGCATGCCCCTTCTTCTCTGCAAGGTAAACCTTGCAGTTCCTCTTCCAATGGCCTGGCTTATGGCAGTGGAAGCAATCGGATTTCAACGGAGCCCCTTTCTTCTTCTTCCCCTTCTTCACCTTGGTTGGTTGTGGGACATGCCTCTTCTTACCTTTGCCTTTCGGCAGGTCCGAAGAAGCATAGCCAACAACCAGCACAGTCGGCTTCTTCTCGATCTCCTCAAACTGCCTAAGCATGTTCAGGAGACCAGGAAGATCCGTTTCAGTACTGTTCATGATGAAACCAGTAATGAATTATTTGAAGTCGAGGTTTAAAGACTTCAGGATAATGTCCATGCTCATTTCGTTTTCGAGGACAAAACCTAACTGGGCAGCATCTTCTATGTAGCTGATCATCTTTATAACATGATCTTGCACAGGGCCCGTCCCTATCTTAGTTCCCAAAGGTTGTAGGTGGCTTCAAACCTGGCAGCTCTTGACTGACTGCCTTATAACTCCTCTGCGTTCAGAAGCATACTTTGAACATCCATTTGTTCATGCTTCCTTTGCAGGTCGCTGGTCATAGAAGACAGAGTAAGGCACCTGGCCTTCTCTGCATCCTTCTGGTGCTGCCTATAAGCCTCCTTCTCCTCGTTGGTGAGGCTTTTTCGGAGCGTCCTACCGGTCAGCGAGAGGACCAACTTAATGTTCCTTGGCCAATCTTTGTAGTTGGTTCCATCTAGCACGTTCTTCTCAATAATGAACTTGAGTCCCGACTCCATACTGCATTTTAGTATAGATCGAATTAGCATATGTTCTTTGTATAGTTTAAGCGGTTTTTATTAAAACTATACTCTCCCAATGATTTTAAGAATTAAAGCCACAATAATAAACAATTTACTATAATAAAATTTTTGTGGGAGAGTGATCCGACTACCCTGAGTCTGTCAACCTTGAATGTAGCTCAACAAGTTGTTAGACTCTGTAGTCGACACATGAACTCTTCATGAATCATATCACATATGACTCCTTATCTATTTTACCCATTGCCATTTATGATCATGAGTGACGCTCATCCAAATCATAATGTCTAGCCTAGTCGGACCCTTGTTCTCGAGTCTAGCTTAACTTACGCCAGTGCTCGGTGTATTCACGACACGACGGTTTGGGTAAAATCAAGATTACATCATATGTATTTAAGAAGTTGGTTTCTATAAGGTTGTCATGTCACAACTTGATTGTAGCACAGCAACGGGAACACGGGTCCTATAGTTGCCAACCCCAAAACCAAGGAGGGCTACGTTTTATCTTGAAAAAGATTATTAACGTATTCGACTTAGGTATAGTTCAGGGTGTCATATAATCATGATTTGTGTCATTGCGGTCCAGTGGACACGGCCAGGAATTGACTAAGCCAGGATCACTTACCCCCAGACTAGCTAGGGTGACCCAACAAACTTAGCCAAGCACATTGACCGGTATCATGATCCATTGAATGACACTTATCATTTATATATGCGTGTCGTAAACTAAAAGGCTGTTATTAACACTAATTAATCCTATCAACTAGTGGAATCCTTAAAATTCAAAATTTATTAGGATTTGTTAATAACTTTTATTAAGTCCTTATCAACTATAAGGTTCAATGTCCAACGTGCTACCCTAATCAACATTAGGATTTTAATAAATCAATTTCAACACTTTTAAAGTGTAGTCATTTAATGAACATTATTATTGAAACGATTAAAATAATAATCTTCGTTAAAGTGGACTACCCTAATAAGGAATTAGGTTTAAAGATTGTATAGATTCATTAAAACATAGCATGTCACAATAATTAAAAATTCATCTTATAAATTTTAAAGAATAAACGCTAACCTATAAGGGTTCATGAATAATCAAATTATACATCATGCCATTAAACATAAACAACGCTAATCATTCTCACATAAATTTAGGGTTCAACTATTTAACAGTTAAATAGAACATCATGTTAAAACATTTATCTAATAAATATTTAACCTGCTATCTTTAAAATTTAACATTTAAAAAAAAGATGTGATTTTAAAACTTAAACATTTTATCTAATAAAATATTGGTTTCATAAAAATTATCAAATAATTGTTTATTACAACCTTTGTATTTAAAATCATTACGAAAAATTAGAACGCTTGCTAAGAGGACTCTATCGTATAAAATGATCTACGAGCATCTAATCATAAGAGTCTTATTTTAACTTCATCGCATAAAATCAAAATATCTCTTATAAAAATTCCATGCTTTTAAAACAATTAAAAAACATTTTTCATGAAGGGGTCCATTCTAACGATATCGCATAAAGTCAGAATCTCCATTTGCATTTAGTAAGCATTCATAATTTTAAAAAATATCTCAGTCTAAGATCATCATGCATACTTAGATTCTCTGATACCACTGAAGGGTTTTGGCGGACCCTTAGGGCTCATATCTGTGCCCATCCTAAGTCGGACGAACAACAGAAATATTAAAAAACACATCGAAAAAACAAACGCTAAACATTTTAGCGAAGCCCTAAGGAAAGTCAGAACCTTAGCCAAGATCTATGCCGACTTGAGGTGGATCTGACCACCCCAAGAGGGATCTATACTACTACGACATAATTAAAAAAAGCTACAAAATGACATACCAGGAATCTTGCCTTGGAGCAGGCAAGATGTACAGCACCACCTTCTTTCGCTTCTCGAATCAGAGCCGCCTTGCGCCCTCGATCCAATAACCTGAAGTGAGCCGACACCCGGCTCCGAGCCAACCACTTGTCGAGAAGATTTCACTTGAGAAGATCCACATTAGAGACTTCTGGATCAGAACAAAACCTCCTTGCCGTCTAGCTTTGACTCGATTGGAGGATATGAAGATAGAGGAGGAATAATTTAGTCGTCGATCGAGCGTGCTCAAAAATTAGGAGCTTCTCGAAGCGGAGACTTGATGCAAAATTTTCCAATGGGTGTGCACCCCTATTTATATAGGGAGCCATACCCCATGCTCGTCGCACGAGCAATGTGGGACTAATTAGTAAAAGAGGGATTTAATTAAGTTAGTACGTCTTTCTTAAAGGCCTGACTTCAATTAATTAAATCTCCCTCACCATTGAGCTTTAGGGACAATACAACCAATCATTTTGAAGAGCTTCAAATGGTGAATGCATAGGAACAAACGGCGACGAATCCCTACTTCGTTTGACCCCTCAAACAATTGCTCAAAGTTGAGCAAAAAGTCGTAGCTCGTAGCCGTCATCAAGGGTTTCAAAAAACCCTAAAGAGCAGCAAATGGGGGGGCCCTAGCCCGTGGGCGCACCCGCTAGGCCCAACGGGCACGCCCGCCTCCATTGCGGGCGGGCGCCCACAACTGGGCACAGCAGGCGCCCGGACCGCTCAGCGAGCTGCACCCTCTGCGCCAGGCAGGTGCATCCGTGCGCTCAGCAGGCAGGCTCCCGCTGGGCCACAGTAGGTGCCAGGCCCGCTAAGCGGGCCGGCCCCGCTTTGCTCAGCGGGCTCGCACGCCCGCTTACCGGGGGCGCCCCGCTCTTAGCGGGGGGCCCGCTCGCTTAGCGGACGGGCCCCGCTTCACCTGGTGGGTGTGGCCTCCCCAAAGTGGGTCTGACCCACTTAGCGCTTTTCTGTCGTTTTCCTATTTCTAGGCTCGTTTGAGCTCCTATTCCAACATAGTTTCTTCCTGTGGATTCCTCAGGAAGTCCTCTTCAATCCCAAATGCTAAACTCCTTTCTCTTTATTCTCACAACTCATTTGTAAGCTTAATAATTCCATTGCATCAAATGCATTCCTCTTAATGTTCTTCCTATTACTAAAACGTGAATACTACTCGGTGTGAGACCCTACAGCCTGATCCTACTACAGATTGGGACCCGAAGTCCCTAGACAACAGTAACCATGAGTAGCAGGTGTCGTCCCTGTTTCAAAATCATACTTACGTAATTGACCCATTGACTAAAGTGTCGTCAAGATCACTCAGACTGTGTCAGCATTGAATACCGCAGTTTTAGTCACTTCGTCATGACTGTGTCGATGCATGACCTAGGGTAAGGTATACCGTCAACCCCACTAGCAATCATCGGTCAGTATACAGCAGTCTTTGTTATATTCACATTGTACTTCATACAAGGCTCCTCAGCCGAGGATTATCACAAAGACTGTATTGAGCATGTGACACTAACTTCCCTTTAACGGAAGAGACAAATCCCATCTTAGTCATCTACTTGCCTCGTATGCTTCAGATGTCACCCAACCTAAGACCATTCAGCAGGCCTAGTCTCGAAGCTAGGTCATAGGTCTAAGTGACACTATTCACGAACAGGTTTGTACAAATGACTTCAGGTCTTAAGGACCAGCTAGCCTATCATCACTCTAGAGTTATTATTGACAGTTTAGTTAAAGATTAACCATATAATAACTCTAAGTTGGTCTTTCAGTGAACTAATTCTCCAATGAGCACATGTGCCTTGTCTCCGACTTTGCTAGGCCAAATAACTATGAGATCATCATTACCATTAAGGTAAGACAAAGACACAATGGTCTATCCGATATGTCGATATCCAATTCTCGACACATCTATGACCATGAACCGTTTAAGACTTAAGTTCTTTATCGGTTGTTTACGTCCCACAATCTAGATATACATCTAGATACGAAATGACCTCACTTTGATTCTAAGGAAATTATCTAAGTATATAATTCATAGAATTTATACTAGGACAATTTGTAACGTATCATCATTAGAACGGGATGTTTAACTCAGGATAAATGCCTCAAGGGCATACATCTTCCTACAAGTACCACACTCTTCCCCCTCACATTTTTGTCCTCACACACTCATGATTATCGCTTTGAGAACAATGCGAGATTTAGCTTGGGGGAGGATCATTTACATGCTCAGTTTCTTTTATTTTATTCCTTCCCCACTCACACATCCATGTTTTTCTTGGTTTTAATTTTTATATCCCCATTTTCTGTTTTCCTTTCCTTTCTTTTCTCTTTCACCATACATCATGTTTATTTCACGCTCCTACTTACATCAAAAGTCCATAAAAATTTGAAAAATCAAAACCGACAAAAATACCATCATTCGCATCATGTATCTTGCATCACTATGCATCCATCTGTATATATTTTGCATTCTCCTTGAGAATTTCTAGAATTTGAGGTTTCATATGCATAATATATCAAGTCGAATTTCATTTTCAACTTTTACGCTCGATTGCTCGTTGTTGCTTAGGATATTTAACTAGGATAAACTTCTTGCTTCAGATCCCATTTAATATGTATTTCGGGACTATTCGCATAACCCCTAAGATAGAAGTATATGAAACCGTGCTAAGTTAAGTTTACTTAGGAGTCCACTTTATACATGGAACGATGAATTGATAGCCAATTATAGTGTTTTATAACTCTTCGGGACTTGGACAATGATGTATCCCTCAGTACTTAGGATTGTCGTAGCTTGACCCATTCATGCTTTTGAAAAAAAGGATTATTTACTTATGTGTATATGAATGAAAAGAAAAAAATAAATAAATGCACTGTTCTCCCAGCGACGCAGAGTAGCCGGATCCCCATGACTCAGGAATCATCGGGGCCTCGCGTCGAAAGGTTTAGCTTGGGAGAGTGCATTCAAAAAAATAAGGATTCACATTGGTTTGAGCTAGTATATCCGAGGGGTCCTTCTTGGCCCAGTGCCCTAAGGTTGTCTGGCATGGGATTCACCGACCCAACGCTCCTTACACGAACCAATGAGGACCCCAATAAAATAAAAAATGTAAAAGAAGAAAATTTAGAAGCATGAATGAGATAGCAACATCATGAATCAAGGAACGTTGGTACACCATAGGAACCATTTCCTTATATGAGCAAATAACTTATTATCCTTGACTTATCCCTCCACCGACTATTATATAACTTCGATTCCTTCGTTTTCAACTTAGAGATGGGTTAGAGAAAATATCCTAGGACTTGGGTATAGTCGTGATCTTAGCATATTACTTGACGATTGGGACTAGAAGTGATGTCCAATGTTTATATTCTAACCAATGGAGAGGGATCGACATACTTTTTTTTTATGAATTTGAAATTTCCACTCGATCACGTATATAAGCTTAATTTCGTGATTCTCTCAAGCTCCATGTCATCATTTACTTGCATGCATTTCTCCAAGCTCTACCCTTTCATGTCTTCCTTGAGGACACGGAAAATTTTAGCTTGTGGGGGTTTTGATGTGTGCCAAATTACACATATTTTACACTCTTTTCATTTGTATTTCATATCATTTCATGCATCGTTTCACCCCATTTCCCCTGTTTTTGTTTCCTTTCATGCTTTTTGATATTTCTTTTGATATTTCTCGTGTGTTGTAGGAGAAGCCAAGAATTTTGGGCCCAAAACGTGGAGAAAAAAAGGATTACATGGGGCGAGAAGGACTTGGGAAGCAAAATGAGGAGAAAAGAGCTCAATTATGTCCCACGCGGTCGCATGGATCAACCTAAGCGACCGTGTGGACCAGGACACACCAAGGCAGCCTAAGTGGAAGCCATATGAATGCATCATTAAGGCCAAATGACCACGTGAAGGAGCTGAGAAGATGGAAGAATCCGAAGCCATGCGGTCGCGTCCTTAGACGCCAAATGATCGTGTTATGAAAGCTGAAGGAAGAGATGAATCGAGACGATGCGGTCACGTCCTCCCGAGTCACACTGAAGCCAAATGGTTGCTCCACGCGGCCATTTTAGATCATTTTTGGGGCAGAGGAAACCCAGACGACGCTGTTGTGTGGCCTAGCCATGTAGTCGCGAAGCCTGTAGGATTTGTCGCCATGTTTTATGCATTTGGGCTATACAGTCGCGTCATTCTTGACGTGACCGTGTCCTCCTAGGTTTTGGGGCCCAAGTGGGCACCGTCAAGGGGTAATTTTGGGTTTTTGGGAGTACTATAAATACTTTTTGAGTCCCCTCTGTGCAGGGGATCTCTTCTGGATGAATTTTCAGAGCTTTTAAGAGGATTTCAGGTGTACAACCCTCTTTTATTTGCTAGTTTAATTGTTCATTTTTGTTCTATTTTGTATTTTATTTTAATAATTGAACAATAAATTTATCCATTTATTGCTCTTGTAATTTTTGGGTTGTTTGCTATTGAATCCTTATCATATTCTACTGCAATGAATGCTCTTTCAATGAATCTTATCATCTATTGTTGCATGGATTGTGAGTATTCATATAGGGCCAATGGGTTGAACCCCATTGGATTAGACTATGGATTGGTAATTTGTTATGAAATTATTGAGCAATTGATGATGAGGGGTATGTTAGGATGATTATTATCAATGTAGATCGGACTCCCCCTTTGTGGGTAATTAGATTAATTCACTATTAACGTCGGGGTTAATCTACGATTTCTGAATACATTGATACTTACTATCGAATTGCATGATTGACGTCGGTAACCAATTAGAGCCCTCCTAACATATATCCAAATCCTATTCCACGAAAGTGGCATGGAGGAAGATTGGAGATATTTATCGAACGTAATGCACCTAGTGTGTATCGATGCACGATTGATGTTGGTATCGATACGGACTAGGTAGGCCTATCATATGCCACGGAAGTGGGGGGTATGGCTAATATACGGGGATATCTTATCATGCCCCACGAAAGTGGGGCGTAAGAGAATACCCTTAGATTAGACGACCTCTCCCCGAACCTCAAGAACACAACAATCGATTAACTCTAATCAATCCTAGTTTAATTCAATGGTGGGGATATCCATGTCCTAGAGCCTTTATTATTGATATTTTCCTTAGTCCTTATAACTCTCGACCTATCACTCGATTGTGTAGCTATTAATTTGGAAAGAAACTGACAGCAACAGCTGCCTCTTAGAGGACAACCCGTACAGCGCTACAACTATACCATGAGCTTGCGGCTATAAATTTAAAGCTTTCATATGAACGCGAACAATAACCATTGCAACATATACATCAATAAAAAACATAACCATTTGATCTTAAGCTATGGCATGTAAAGAAAACATTTCATAGGATTTAGTGCATAGAAGTATAATTATTTTGTTGCAATTTATAACATGTAATGATAAATACTCCTAACAATTTATACTTTATAATTAGTCATGAGAGCATATTGGGACCTGTAGCTACACAACATACACTATACCAAGCGTAAATAGTGTAATAGCAAACAATATGCATAATTAAAAGTTACTAAAATTAAACACACAATACGCAGCAGAAATAAAAAGAATGTGCTCACAACAACAACCCAAAGAAATATTACACAAAAGCAAATGCAAATACAAGGGGTGTTTCCTGGTACAGATTCCTACACGGTGATCCAACTCCAATCCCACGTTGCAAATGCACTCAGTGGTTTCCACTGACCCTTCCTTGGTCCAAACAACCAACACCACAACTCGGTACTTGGTTTCACTCTCCCACTACATGAGTACAAATGCCAAAAGGAGTTACCCTCCTAGGCACGCTCTAACTGAGTACAATCCCTAACCATGATACAATCCCTAACCAGGATATGGAGTAACCCTCCAAATGGAGTAACCCCCCACAATGTACTCACAACCCGAGTACTAGGTTTCGTAATAAAAAGAAACTAAAAACAACAATCTTACATGTGCCTTGAATGTATATTACTTATGTGTGCGAAGGCATGAAGATTGAAATCACCAAGTGCTAGATGATGTAGAGCCTGGATGCACTTGGAAACTTCTCCTTAATGCTAGGGTTAAACCACCACTAGATCATGCATTAGATGAAGGAGAAGAAAGAGGAAAAATAATTCCCTTCAATGAATAACCCCTAAATTTGGCTATCTCAAATGATTCAAATAAGTGTGAAGAGAAGCCAAAAACAGCTCCTCAAACTATCTTAAATAAGCTCACAAAACTGTTGGATCTGGATCTAAGCATATATAGGGGTGAATAGGCTAATAAAAATTCTTGTGCAATCCACGAGCAATCACAGGCAGTTATAGCAGATGTAGAGTAAATAATAAGCAATCACAGAGTACACAGCAGATTTACCCTGGTTCGGTCGCACCCACGACCTTCCAGCCCCAAGCAGATACTAGCATTAATAGGTTTCCTTGTACAACTACAATGAACTATGAGCCCCAACTCAACTCTCACCTAGTTCGTACCACACTCCTCGAGTGCAAAACACTATCAACCTAGTAAATGCTCTATCTTGACAAGCACCAACTCGTCAAGACCCTCTTGTCTAGTCTCGGACTAAACAAGACCACAAAAGACACAAATATGGTAAAGTTTCCCCTACAGAGATCTATACACCAATACACAAAGATAAATAAATATGAGTTTAGAATAGCTCAGTGATGGTGTAGTCATCTCTGTCAATCAGCTCAGGCCAGACCAAGTCTGACAAGATGTAGTCGTCAACGTTACGTCATCATCCTTGGATGATGATCTAAGCAAGCCCCCTTGATGAATTTGTGGCCTTGGTGACTCCTTGTTGTTGCTTGCGCAATGTGTGAGGTTGAGGTAACTTGCTCCTTGTGTAGTTGTGCAATGTAGAGACTCACTCTTGGATGTTGACTTGAGCAATGTGGGAAGAGGACCTCTTTGGATATATTTCGGCCATGATGAAGTTGGAGATGGATACAAGTTGCGGCCTTGGAGAGGTAGTATGGCAATGGAGTTCTCTTGGCTATGAGGAGAAGTAGCTTCCACAATATAGGATAGGCAATGGAGATAGCTTGTTACTAGCGCAATGTGTAAGGGGCTCTTGGCAATGAGATTTCGGCAAGGAGATGGAGCTATGGTCTTGTTGCAACATTGGGATGGATGGAGATCTTTTCTTCAAGTTGCTTGCTATGGATTTTGGCAATGAATCTTTAGCCTAGAGATGTTGGGCAATGTGTAGACGATAGGCAATGGGAGTTGCGCAACAAAGGGGAGACGACTCTAGCAACTTGCGCACCAAAGGAGTAGAGATGATGATGGCCAAAATTTTCTTGGTTTCACTCTCTCTTCTTTCTCTTTGAACATAGGTTTATATAGGAGAGGATGTGATATGCTAGAATCAAACAGAATCCCATAATTGATGGAGATTGGAAGGAATCCTAACTTGAATAGGATTTAAATGAATCACCACGGATATGGAGTTTGAATATGGATGGCTATATGATTTGAATTTGAATAACTATAGGATTTCATTTAATCCCCATTGATTTGCATGAGATTCTCCATATCTCTCCATCTTTGACCAAGTCTTCAATTTGCATGGCTTTAGGATTTGATTCATGCACCAATTGATTTGAATCAATTCAAATATGGATTTGAATTGATTTCCTCCTTATCTTCCCATCTTTGACTTAGTCCAATATTTGTAGCCATTATCTCCATCTTAGACTTAGTCCACTTGGCTAATGCATGGAAAATTATCCATCACTTTTACTTATTCTCTCTTTGAGTATTTTCGAGAGTGCCATTCTTGAAAACAATTAGCACAAACATTAAATCGTTCACACACGTTTGTTATCATCAAACACGAAGTCATCGATCGTTGTATTCAACTACACGTTGTATCCAACAATCTCCCCCTTTTGATGATGACATACGATTATAGGATTTGCAATAATGATTCAAATGATATCATCGTGACATGTGTGTGTGAAGTGTGGTGATGGAGGATGTATGTAATAATTGTGACAATGGTGTGTAACATTCAAGCATGCAACAATATAACATATAAGCATGGTATGCTCCCCATATTTTCATGCTCCCCCTTGAATCAATATTCATATATTTCATGCATGTAAGCATTAATGCACACACCAAATCACCAAATCTTCCTCAATATTTCTCTCCCTTTGTTATCATCAAAAGTGTATACATAAAGTCAAATTTCATACCACATGCAAACTAAAGAGTAATATAGATTACAACAAACACTTGCACGTAGACATCCATAGAATACGTATTCCAAATTCAATGAAAATTATAACATAGACTTCAACACCTTCGTGTAAGTGTGATGATTAAACATTGAAGTACATAAGGAGAACTTTTAAGGAATTCAACCAAAACCAATCTATATTTTCCATTAAACATGAAATCAGCTAGGATTGATTTTCCCATCTCATTAAAAATGAGTTCAAGGTACCACACCCAAAACATAGACTATAAGGACTCTTTGATGTGGGGGTGGCATTGCTTGATGAGTATAACACCAACGCTAAAGATTACCCATAAAGCTTATGTTGGATACTCGTGGGTAGTGTCATTGTCAAGGATTGTATCCATTTTTCATACGGAGCTATTTTCATTTTTTTTTCAATTTTTTCATATTCAAGTATTTTTGTGCTCAATTTTTATCATTGGCAAAACACATCACATCCCTTAGATTTTCAGTTATTTTTCATCCTACATTCAATTTCCAATATTTCATAAAAGATGTCTCCAAATGTATGACAATATTTAATATTCGTGGAAGTGAAAGTGTAGGTGTAGAAATCATATTAATCAAATCATTGAACATGTCGTGGCTATTTAGAAAATCAAAAAATGCGCATGTAGCCATAACAATAATACATCAATTTCTACCTGGATATGAGTATCATTCATTAATCTCACTTAAATGATTCAAAAGAAAGATGTACATTAAGCAGCATTTTTTTTTGCTTTTTGTCTTTTCCAATTTTTTGATTTTTCTTTTATAAAGAACTAAAACTAGTAAGCAAACAAACTAGCTCACAAATAAAAAACAAATCATGCACATAAATAATGCTATGAAGGTATGCATTAAGTTCAAAAATAAAAACCATACCTTTGCGTCGTCGTTTGGCTACGGAACTTTAATAAGATGCAACATTCAATTCATAGTTCCTAGCCACCTCCATCTTACCTACACTGAAGATGTTATGTGTGACCTTGGAATCCAACAAATTCCACTCATGTTAGTCATCAAATTTTTAGGAATTCACACTTGCTTAAACTTTATGTTTGTGTTCCTAAATTTGCAATAATGAGAAGTATGACCAACACTTGCATAAGTAAACCACTTTGCATAAACATTTTTCACTTTGGTTGACACATTGTGAAATCTCTTATAATTAGTCTTTTCAGCATGTTTCAAACCATATACAAGTCCACGTCAATTATTGCCTTATAGTTGATTTTCAAAAATAGTATCCAGAGATCGTTTTCAAATAGAAAATTTCTTGATGGACAATTCTAGGTGTGTGACTTTGGATTTCAATAAAGCATTTTCATTCACAAGCAAAGTGCATTTATTAATAAAAGCTTTCTTGCTTTCCTCTTCTTTCTTTTCAAAATCAATCATTTTCCTTTTAATCTCATTATTTAGCATGCACATTTTTTCAATTAGCAATTTATTTTCAGTTTCAATCTTAATCAATTTTTCTTTATGCATGCTAATTTCTTTTAACAAAGTTGGACAAGAAAGGCATTCAATTTCTTCATTAAAGTTAGATTTCTCCTTTTTCATCAAGTCAATTATAAGATTACATGCAACAAGTTTTTCTTTCAGATTATCAATTTCTTCAGACATGTCACAATTTTCTTTTTGCAATTCAAAGCTAGAATTTCTATTGCATTCTACAGTAGATTCTAACTCAACAATCTTATCAGACATGTCATAGTTTTCTTGTTGGAATACAAAGTTATCATTCATGTAGCTATCAAAGGTAGATTCTAATTGTCACACCCCGCTTCCCTAATATGGAAGACGAGACGTGAGGAGGTCCGCTCAGACGTGGAGCTGTGAAGCTGCAATCTGATAAGCGTCAATAAAAATTTCAAATCGTAGCAGGTCCTTTGCATTGCGATGAAACAGTAATAATAAAAGCAGAAAAAGAAACATCCACCAACAAAACATCCAGCAAATTATTTCAACATCGCAGAAACGTCACAAAAGTATAAGTCTGAACAATTAGGCCTCAAACATGGCCGAAACGAAAGTAAAGAAGGTCAGGTGCTATGCACCGGAAACTAACTGCAACTACTAAAAGAAGTGACAACTAAAAGACTCCAGGTGAGCCTAAGACTGGTCACCAGTGTCCTCGAACTCGGTCTCTACATGCACCTTGAACTCAGCGTCCACGAACTGCTCGTCCTCAGTGGGTAACTCTAACTCAAAACCTGATATGTGACACCCAAAGAGAAAAGGGCACATGTCAGCAAAAGTCTCCCAAAGAAAGCGTAGGAATTTTGTGCAATGATACAAATAACAAAAAGACGGCTAGCAGTTCTAAAATAATGCAATGAGTTGTAATGACATTTAAGAATGCAACAATTAAAGATGACATGATGGCATGCATTACGAGAATATTAATTCACAATCACGATCACTATCCTATCACATTGTGCACAGGGTTTACCCCTTACAGCTGAAGGAGCGGATCAGGCATCCTTCTATGCTGCGTGGCAGCTTAACCCTACCCCTCCACGTGTATCGAGCCAGGGTTTCCCAAGTACATGAGCTCGCTTCTGGATCACGAGCCAAGAAATGTTTTTGGCATAGGGTTGTGTCCGCAAAAGCAGGTGCCTAGCCTCAATCATTACAATAAGTGTAGCGTGTGCGACGCAATCATGATGAAACATTTGATGCATGCAATGACATGGCAATGAAAAGATAATTTGCGTTCCGTTAATTGAATTTAAACATGGCATGGTAATATGAATGCAAGTATGATAAAGGTGTCGGATCTAGCTTCGTTGTCAAGCTAGCTCTAAAAGTGTCGTCTAGGCAGCTATCATTTCACTGCCTAGTCTCTTTTACACTACTGTACAAAATGGCCTAAGACGTGGCCTAAACAGAAAGCGGGCAAGTATCACTTGCCTGACAAATAACCAAGTCAAGATCCTGCTCAATCAGTCCGAGTCTACCTATGTGTTCAGTTCGCAGTCCAGCCTACAGTCCCAATTTTATTATCTTGATTAGTGAGTTAAAAAATAATCGGAAGCTATGATTTATAAATTGATTAACAGGCGTGGTGTGGGGTTCCTACGGATAGAGACTTACCTCTACATGACGCGAGAGCTACTCTGACGTCGGGTAGCGACGTCAGGGGTTGGATTCCGGTTTCGCGATCGGTACGAAACGACGGGTTCTCTGAGACAAAACACGCACGTATAAGTTTGTGACGACGGCTAGAATTTATTAGAAAAAACCTAAAACGTCTAATGACCCAATTAAGTTTTTCTGTCCTACGGTGGGTGTCACATCATTAATAATGTTATAAACTCGCTAATAGTGCTAAGTCGCTAGATCGAAGATCAACAATATGCAACATAGGGTTAAACAATCACTGACTTAATAATTAACATTACTAACTCATACCAAACTTAAAAATATAAGTTACTGACTTAATATCTAACCTAAAGTAAGTTTATAAGGCTAACATGTAGGTATGACAAACAGGGTATTAAGAGAAGTATAGTATATAAAGATTTTAATTACCATGTAATAATTATATCCACCAAAACCAACACTTGCTGCATGAATTAACTTCCAAATAACATGATCAGATATAAACTAAATGTTCAAGTTCACTTCTAACATCCATGATGAGGGGTTTATTCATAACCTAGCATTTAACATCAGTATATGCTAACAAATGATATTAACATGGTATTAAGAAAACATAACATATGATAAAAACACTAATATACCCTAACATGTTATACAGTTAATAACAACCAAATATTAACTAAGGACAATTATTTAATACGTGGGAAAAAATAGCAGCTAGGGTATGAGGGATTACTAATCATAAGGAAACATAGTTTTAATGCAACAGCTAACTTAAAAAATACTAACAACTAACCTAAAAAGAATACAGCTTAAGATTAAAACTTACACAAACAACTCCCTAACCCTAGACATGAAAACATAGAGCTAACCTCTTGGGGATCTCCTTCTTTGTCGTTTGCTGCATGTGGGGGAGCAAGGAGGACGCTGGAGATGCACGGGGCGGCACCTGGGGACGTCGCTGTGGCAGCATCGGTGCCGCTGTGCTGGGGAGGCACACGGGGAGGCCGGACGTCGGACGGGAGGGCTAGACGGCGGGGTTGGTCAGGGTACGGTGGAGATAGGTGGAAGAGCGACGGAGAGAAGAAGGCGAGGTCGGAGAGCGCTTGGGGTTTCTCGCGATGAAAACACTGAGGGTGGCGGCTCGTTTTTTGTTGGCTGGGAGAAAATTTAAAGCCATAGGCTGCAGTTTAAAATAGAGAAATGCTACCTGCACCCCTATTCATAGGGGTGCATTGACTCTAATTTTCCTAAATTGGGTAATAAATAAAAAGTCTTGGGGGAGAGAAAGTGATAAATTTCTATTTTAATGAGTATTTTGCACAAAAAGTAAGATGCACCCCTATGAATAGGGGTGCAGTTAGCAATCCTCTTAAAATATTGGGTGCTTGCTATGAAAAAAAAGAGGAAACCTAGGTTGCCTATTAATAGGGGAGGGGCTTGCATCACGTGGGGGGTCTAGGGTTTTATGTGTAGGATTTGATTTAAAAATTAATAAGTAATAGGATGCTCTCTATTTTTTGTTTTTGAAGCAGGGTTATAGGTAATATTAAATGTTTAAGAGGGTAACGCACCAACCCTAGGATAAAAAAACTAACTTATACTAAAATGTTTTAAACTTCAACATTAGAAGTTAACAGGTTATGAAATTAACCTTATAAGAAATAATATTAATGGGGTTAAACAGATTTGTCCTCCGACCTCCGAAAAATAAAAAAAAGTACCGGGATGGTCGCGCCTTCGAGCGGATCGTGAATACGTGGTTAGGTCGCGCGTCTGAACTACGAAGAGCAGTAATAAAAATCAAAAATACAAAATGCACACGAACACGGCTACACGCTAAAATATGTACGGTCGGGACGTGACCGTTACACTAACTCATCAATTTTATCTTGCATTCCCTTGCAAATATTCACAATTCAACTTTAATGCAAGATTTTACCTCGTTGTGCTTTGTCATCAAGCAGAGGGAGGAGTGCACAGTTTCCTCCTAATTTTCATCTTCAATATCCATATCCCACATTATCGCTAATGATTTTCCTTTCTTTTCGGCGACATCATTCTTTTCTTGTGGGTAATTTCTCGCGAAGTGTCCTTTCCTCCTACATTTAAAACATTCAACTTTATCACCAGTATTCTGTTCAGAAATATTTCTAGCAGGATTATATTTATTAGAACGATTAAACCTTTACGCTGTTTCAACTCTTCCTTACTTGGTCTTGATGTATCTACTGAACCCTCTCACCATTAGAGCTTGCCCCTCCTCAAGATCATCATCGCCATCTTCGCTACCTTAAAGAGCTAGAAGTTTTGGAGCATTTTCCTTTGGTTTCTCTCTTTCTTCAATGTTCTGCAGCTCAAGCTCGTGTGACACCAAGTAACCTATCAAGTCCACTACTCTCACTTGTGATAAATCTTTAGCTTCTTGAATGGCAGTGACTTTAGGGTGGAATAAGCTTGGCAGTGCCCTCAAGATTGTCCTTATCTGCTCAAGAGTAGAGTATGGCTTGCCAAGGGAGCTAGACTTGTAAACGATATTGGTGAACCTCTCAAACATCTTTGAGATGGATTCTAATGGAAGCATGAGAAAGCTCTCGTGCTCTATGCTCAGCAAGGCAAATCTAGACTCCTTCACCTGTAATGTTGCCTTATGCGTCACCTCCAGTGTATGCCATATTTCCTACATAGTTTGACAATGTGAGATACGATTAAATTAAAATTTATCAAGATTGCAGATAAGCGCATTCATAGCTTTACCATTAAGAGAATAAAGACTTCAATCAGCATCATTCCATTTTTCTTCTGGTTTAAATATTTCAGTGTCTTCAATTTTAATCATGGGTGGTTTATAGCCATTTTTAACAATTTTCTACACTTTATAATCAATAGACACTAAATAAATTTTCATTCTAGATTTCCAATAAGCATAATCAGCACCATTAAATTTAGGGGGTCGTGATATGTATTGACCTTCAGCAAAAGCACAATCAATAGAATTCATGGTCAATCTAGCCTAGATCTTCTAACTGGCTCTGATACCACTTGTTGGATCTGAATCTACGGCTAGAGGGGGTGAATATGCTAATAAAAATTCTCGTGCAACCAACAAGCAATAACATGCAGTTATAGCAGATGCAGAGTAAATAATAAGCAATCATAGAGTACGTAGCAGATTTACCATGGCTCGGTCACACCCATGACCTACGTCTAGCCCCAAGAAGATACTAGCATTAATATGTTTCTTTGTACAACTACAATGAACTATGAGCCCCAACTCAACTCTTACCTAGTTCGTACCATACTCTCCGAGTGCAAAATAATATCAACCTAGTAAATACTCTATCTTAACAAGCCCCAACTCGTCAAGACCATCTTGTCTAGTCCCGGACTAAACAAGACCCCAAAAGACACAAATATGGTAAAGTTTTCCCTACAGAGATCTGTACACCAATACACAAAGATAAATAAATATAAGTTTAGAATAGCTCAGTGATGGTGTAGTCGTCTCAGTCGATCAGCTCAGGCCAGACCAAGTCTGACAGGATGTAGTCATCAACGTACCTCCTCCTCCTTGGATGATGATCTAAGCAAGCCCCCTTGATGAAGTTGCGGCCTTGGTGACTCCTTGTTGTTGCTTGCGCAATGTGTGACGTTGAGGTAACTTGCTCTTATGTAGTTGCATAATGTAGAGACTCACTCTTGGATGTTGACTTGACCAATGTGCGAAGATGACCTCCCTGGATATATTTCAGCATTGATGAAGTTAAAGATGGATGCAAGTTGCGGCCTTGGAGAGGTAGTATGGCAATGGAGTTCTCTTGGCTATGAGGAGAAGTAGCTTGCACAATATAGGATAGGCAATGGAGATAGCTTGCTACTTGCACAATGTGTAAGGGGCTCTTGGCAATGGGATTTTGGCAAGGAGATGAAGCTATGCCCTTGTTGCAGCAATGGGATGTATGGAGAGCTCTTATTCAAGTTGCTTGCTATGGATTTTGGCAATGAAGCTTTAGCCTAGAGATGTTGCGCAATGTGTAGATGATAGGCAATGGGAGTTGCACAACAAAGGGGAGATGACTCTAGCAACTTGTGCACTAAAGGGCTAGGGATGATGATGCCTGAAATTTTCTTGGTTCCCCTCTCTCTTCTCTCTCTTTGAATATAGGTTTATATAGGAGAGGATGGGTATGATAAAATCAAACGAATCCTATAATTGATGGAGATTAGAAGGAATCCTAACTTGAATAGGATTTGAATGAATCACCATAGATATGGAGTTTGAATATGGATGGCTATGGTATTTGCATTTGAATAGCTATAGGATTTCATTTAATCACCATTGATTTGCATGAGATTCACCGTATCTCTCCATCTTTGACCAAGTCTTCAATTTGCATGGCTTTAGGATTTGATTCATGCACCAATGGATTTGAATCAATTCAAATATGGATTTGAATTGATTTCCTCCTTATTTGAATTGATTTCCTCCTTATCTTCCCATCTTTGACTTAGTCCAATATTTGTAGCCATTATCTCCATCTTTGACTTAGTCCACTTGGCTAATGCATGGAAAATTCTCCATCACTTTTACTTAGTCTCTCTTTGAGTATTTGCGAGAGTGCCATTCCTGAAAACACTTACACACACATTAAATCGTCACACACGTTTGTTATCATCAAACATGAAGTCATTGATCGTTGTATCCAACTACACGTTGTATCCAACAAAAACATCCCACAAACAGACAAAAACGGCTAGAGACGGCTAGCTAGTGTTTGGAAATCTAGCCCAACCCAAAGTGGTTTTGATGATGATCACACTAGATGTTGGTGTGTACTAATTATACTGATTAAGTGTGTAGGTTGTGCAAATAAGCTATGTGAAGCTCAAAGCATACTCCGAGAAGAAGAAGAACTTAAACCACACTCATATAAGATGAAGATGAATTTTGCTCGCTATTCGAAGTCTACATTCTATAGCTTCAGTTCAAGCACAAGGGAAACTCAAAGATGAAGCTCAAAGAAAGTGCTTAAGCTCAAGCTAAAGATAAGCTCAAATTCAAGTGAAGTCCATGCTACTAAATTAGTTAAATATGCACACACACACACAAAATGGTTTTCTAAAATATTTTTTAAAACGTATTTTAAACTCATTTGAGAGCTTACTTTCCATTGGAGCTAAAGTTCAATATGTAGTCAACTACAAACACCAAGTAGTCAACTACCCCGAAATCTGCCCTCACCCCGAAAAGTCTCTGGGAGTCGACTACCACCCTAGGAGTCGACTACCAGCTGTGTTTGTCACGCCCCGGTCGCTTCCTAAAACGACAGAAGGGAGGCATGACTAAGGTCCGCATGGGTCGGAACAGTGAGGCTCGGGCCCAATAAGCGTCTGTAAGGGTACCATTTTAATGTTACAGGTTCTTGCATATATAAATTTCGTAACAATCAGAATAAGAGTACTCGAAAGGAAATTTGCATTCATTAATAAAAGAGACAATATCCAGCATTTATATCAAGTCTAATAAAAGAAGCCTAGCATGGCTAAAACTACTGAAAGGAAACTAATGATGCAAGCACCTAACCTAGGCTGAAAATTAAACGGTGCTACGCACCCAACTAGAAAGTAGTAACCTCTGTAAGATAGCGACAGGAAGGAGCTCTATGTCTGGTCCTCGTCTGGTAGGTACTCCGGTCAACGACCTCTGACTCTAAGTCCCCCGAAAAAGCTGGATTGTCTACGTACTCTGGCTCTGTGCCTGATGTACATCACCCAAGAGAAAAGGAACTGTACGTCAGGTAAAGTCTACAAGGTAGGGGTTAGAGTCTACTGTAAGTGTAAGGTAATATAAGAGCAACAATTTACTGGTTGATTACATGCTGTTGTTAGACATGGCAGTTATACTATGCAGAAAGTAAAACGGTGCTGGAAAGTAAACGTGACAGACTGTAGCCGTAGCAAGTGCTACTGGCTATGGGACTAAGCTAGACGGGACATGACAAGACAATAAATACCGTGTTTGTTACGAAGGGTTCATGCCTTACGGTTTGAGGGCGGCCAGACCGTCTCCCTGTGTGACCGCTCAACCCTACCCCAAACCCAAGTGCTCAAGACAAGACAACCAGAGATCACTCTCACATGGAGAGCACCTGAAACGCCTGTAGGCTTTTTGTAACACGAAGATCACTCTCGCATGAAGAGCATGTAACGGTCGGTGCTCACTTTTTTGTTATATGGCTGTGCGTATAGCAATTTCAGGTACCTGATTGGTTTTGTTGCTTTGTATGTGAGTCGTGTCGTTGTGTCGATAGGGCCGTAGCACCTTGGTTGCACCTTTAGCAAGCCAACCCCGACGTGTGCCCAACTGGGGATTACTGTCGCCTTTGGACCCCATATCCTTTGTACGCTTTTCGTGCACGTAGTCTTGTTCGTGCACGTATTTAGTTTAGACATTGTCTGTATCCAAACCCTATAGTGTGATATGCCGTTGTGACCCTCTCGAAGAATATTAAATTGTGGAATTAATTTGGAACGTCATTTCATGGGTCGTTCTCCCACGATTTGACCTTGTTTGATGAGACGTCGTGATTTTTTACTTTTGTCGCGAGGCCTTTCTATTTTTAGTTTCGTTTCTCGTCATCGAAATTGTGATCCGTCTTCTTAGTTCTGTTTCTCTTATCGGCACGGTCATCCCAGTATTTATTTTATAATTTTTGGGCTTCGTTTGACCTACTTTCTCTTTTTGCCCAACCTAATATTGGTCTAACCCTAAGTTCTTTTGGTTCTTTATCCCCTAATAATTAGTTAATAATAATATATCTCCTAATGATTAACCTAGCCCACATTTTTTATCTTGGCCCAACACATTTAGACTAACACACACCTAGTCTAACACACACATAGCACGGGTAGAGAGAGAGAGAGGAGTACATTGTTATTATTTTTTAAAACCAACTAATTAAACCCTAGTTTCCCCTCGTGATGCCAGCACCCCCTCCTATTTAAATTTTAGCCTATGGTTTTTCTCTCGCAATCAAAAAGAAACACAGCAGCCGCCACACAAAATCTTCGCACGCAGCTTCTTCCCCGCGCCCCCTTCTTCCGACCTCCGACCTAACTCCGACGATACCCGCACCGTGCTCCACACTGTCACACCGCTACGTCACTTGGAGATCCACTCGACAGCCCCCAGGATGCCCATGCGTCGTTCCTGGGTGATTCAGCAGCAGCAGCATGCAGCGCCGCCCACGGTGCCGCCTGACCCCCCTTCAGTCTCCCCTCGCTGGAGTGCGTCGTCCTGGTGACTGCAGCGCCTCCCTGAACACTGACGATAGTGGTGAAGTGTTGTTCTTGCGACAGCAACATCGTTCAGCGGTAGCAAGACCCCCCGCTCGTCGGATTCCGGCGCTGCCTTCTCCAAGAGCGCGGCAGCGAACCCCCACGGCCTCCCGTCTGACTTCCGACACCGCCTTGCTAGGCCATCCGTGAGGAGTTCGCCATTTATACACGTAAGTATGCGTTATAACGTTGGGGGCATGTGTTATACTCATCATCATTCATCATACGTTAGTTCATAAGCTTATTTTAGGTTATGATATAGGACAGTAACCTTGTGTTATTAAATCTTGGTATGTTATTGATGTTAATTATTATATTAGTGAGTGTTTAACCTTATGCTACACGTTGTATATTTTTGTACTAGCGACTTAGCACTATTAGTGAGTCTATAATGTTATTAATGATGTGACACCCACCGTAGGACAGAGAACTTATTAAAATCGGATCAATAGACGTGTTAGGGTTGACTAGTAATTCTAGCCGTTGTCACAAACTTATTTCGTGCACGTGTTTTTAACTAAGAGTATCTGTCGTCCCGTACCATTTACACTGCCGGAATCCAATCCCTGGCGTCACTACCCGACGTCAGAGTAGCTCTCGCGTCGTGTTGAGGTAAGATCTACCTGTAGGAATCACCACTCGCCTGTTAATCAACTAAAAATTGGTAGCTTCTAATTATTTTTGTAATTCACTAATCAAAGATTAATAATATGGGATTGTAGGCTGGGATGTTTGATTTGCAGCACATAGGTAGATTGGACTGGTTGGAAGGTATTTTCAGAACGACTGATTGCAGGCAAGTGAAACTTGCCAATTTGTGCTTTAGGCCATTTCTTAGGCCATTTCCCCGTTTTTTGAGTAAAAGAGACTAGGCAACGAAATGATACTCGCCTAGACGCAATTTTAAGATCTAGCTTGACAACGAAACTAGATCTGTCACCCTTCCATGTCATTCATGCATTTCTGCATGTCACGTTTAAATATTCATAACTGCATACTTATGCTCTGCCTGTCACGTTTAAATTCCTTATCTGTACGCTCTTAAATTATAACTTGCCATGACATGTCATCCATGCTTGAATGTTGCATTCGTAGCATACACTGCGTACTTCCTTGTCAAGGCTAGGCACCTGCGTTGCAGGCACAACCCTATGCCAAATACACTTCCTGGCTCGTGATCCAGAAGCGGGCTACATGTTTTGGTCAAAAGCCAATGCCTGACTTGTTGAGGCTAGGCACATGCGTTGCAGGCACAACCCTATGCCAAATGTATTTCCTGGCTCGTGATCCAGAAGCGGGCTACATGTGTTGGTCAAAAGCCAATGTCCGATTACACGTGGAGGGATAGAGTTAAGCGACCACTCAGCGTAGAAGTGTGCATGTACATCCACTTCAGCTATATGGCGTAAACTCTGAGCACGACATGTTTACTTGACCTGTAAAATCCACGTGAATGTTTGAGTAGCTTTGCTACCCATGCCATGTTATACTTGCTGACATGTCATACTTGTTGCATTATCTTACTTGTAGCATCCATGCATTAAATTGCCATGTCATCGTACATTTTAGAACTGTTAGGTTGCTTCCTTCTTTTAGTTTCCTTGCACAAGTCTCTTGTAGACTTGCTGACATGCGCCCTCGTCTCTTTGGGTGTCGTATGTTAGTTGCTGAGCCAGTATCTGTTGCTAAGGACGAGATGTTTGCTGACTTGGAGTCTGGGTCCACTGTTGACGTGGAGTTCGAGGACACCGACGATCAGTCGTAGAGACTTCTTTCTGTTGCTTTCAGCTTATTTCTTGTTAGGTTGTCAGTGTGTAGCACTTTTTTGTCTTTTCTGTACGTTGGTTTATTTCTGTTGGCCATGCTGGGGCCTTTTAGACTTTTCTTTTAGCCTGGTGGCTTTTCTGTATGTTGAGATTTTATTTGTGGACATTCTGAGATTGGAATAATATATCTGTCTCTTTCTTTTATTATTATCTTTGTTCGGTGTCGCATTTGCAAGGACATATACTTGGTTAATCCAGATGCTTTACAGACTGGAGTCTCACAGCTCCAAGTCTGAGCGGACTTCTCATGCCTTGCCTCCATTTTAGGGAAGCGGGTCGTGACAGGTTTTATTGGTGGCCCATGCTGGTCGCTGCAACTGTGAATCATCGGAACACCGATAATAAAAATAGAATGTCCATTAAATAAATTAAAACAACCAAATCGTAAGCCTTGAGTCTAATTTTTATCGTTTCCTATGTCTTAGGTGGCTGGTAGATGTATTGCCCGAGCATCTATCTCAGCTTAGTCGGGAATCCATTAGATCAGGACTATAGTAAGACTTAGTTAGACGTCTGTGTTTGCTAGTTAGAGGTCCCTGATTGATAGCTAGACTCTTTGCTAGAAATTGATATAATCGTCTTAGGAGTTACCTTAGTGGCTCTTGCCTAGCTCTGACCATATTAGACTCCTAGAAATTCTTGAGTCGTTCGCTTGGGTTCATCGATTTTGGGCCAAGCCGGACGCAGTTTATTACAGTCTAGTTCCTTAGGAAGTCTTAGTGCTAAGTTTCCTAATCTTTAGTTGGTCCCCGTAGAGTTTCGTGAGTCATATCCTAGGCGTAATTTGTATAAGAACACACAATCTTATTCTTGCCCTCGTTTCACGTGATCGCTTCATGGCGATTATCGTTATTCTTTCGAATTTTCTCCTTCAAAGTCAATTTCAATTTTTCCTTATTAAATTTTTTTTTGCTCAATTTAATTGTTGTTTTAACACCCTCTTCTTATGTATTTAATTCCTCACTATTCGATTGAGTTAAAATCCTTTCGTAGATTTTGGAGTCTATTGGTTGAAATTTTTAATTACTATCTCGTAGCTATTTGCTAACCTATATTTCTCGCATTTTGGTTTTAAAACTTTATTACTATTTTGATAGATCGATATACCATCTTTTTCTAAAATACGAAATTCATTTTAGCCATTTACTATATATACTTTAGAATATCTTCCATGATAAATAGAACTTCAATTACTTTTATGTATATCAGTTCTAGGTTCGTGGTACTCGTACTTTAAGATCTTTGTATAAATCAGTTCGTTTAGCAAATCCAGGTTTCTCTAAAAGTATTTTCAATATTATTTATTTGAAATTTCTCTCCAGTTTTAAGCTTGGAAAACATTTAGCATGAGCTTAAATTCTCTACACTATAGTTGATCTGATTTCATTCTTTGAATTTCAAAACTTTTGCCGAAATTATTAAATTACTACCGCATAATATTTTCTAACCTAATTTCTTATTGTTCGTGTGAATGTTTTACTTCTTCCTTATAAAAATTTTTCAATAAGCTAATAAACCAGTATTCTTATTCTGTAAATACGACTGAAACTTATTTCGAACAACTCATTTTATCGACCACCAATATTAAGAGAACTCCAACTTTTGAGATACGACCGGTTTTCTACTCTTCGTATTTTAACTTATATCTTTTACACACTATTTTCATGTATCCTAACGGAGCATCATTACATCTTTCTTTTCCCGCCGAAACATTCATAATTATACCCCTGATTCACCTAACCAAGCTGTCTCCTTATCTTTGTCCTATCTGAACTCGTGCTTTTCGATCTTTCCTTCGTTACACTTTTGGTTTCGGTTTCCTACTTTCGTAGTTTTCGTCGTTGCCTGTGTCAACCTTATCATAGCATCGAGCCCATTGATTTTTTTGTTTTTGCGATGTCGTCGTGGTGCATGTATAAGTAAATGTGTTGGTATACAAATTATAGGTAGATGGAAATGGTGTGAATATATATGTTACATGTGTTTGACTATACGATGAATGCATGTATTAGGGATGGTATTATAATTATACATGTGTTGATGTCTGTAATATTATTATGATATAAAAGTGATTGAGCTATGTGGGAGTTACCTGACTAAATATTAAGTGTGATTGACATTATGGTATGTATAAGGTTATGTTGATAGATGTGTATACATTGGAGTGGTATTGGTATAGGTATGGATACCGTGTTACGTATATAGAGTATTCTGATGTGTGTTTTGAGTCTCACTCAAGCTTGAGTGGGTGTACTCTAAATATATTGTTACATATATCTGTGGTTTGCGTGTAGTACCATGAATATAGCAATGGATGATGTATGTATAGTGATAGGATTGTTTGTGCCTGGTTGTGTTACGCACATGATTGTGGGTCGCTATACCAGTATATATTTATAGGTGTTGGTCTTGTGATATATGTATTTACTAAGAACTTGCCTGTGTGAATGTATCTGTGCTAGCTAAACTAGGTGTGTAGATGTGCTGGTTATATAATGGTACGATTGGTATATGTGAATGAAATGTTAGCGTGTGTGGGTGCGCACCATGCACGAGTAAGTATGTGCTTAGTTATAGGAATTGGTGACTATGGTATGTGTGGCGTGGCGTGAATATAGTTATAGGACCGTATGTGATGTGAATATATGGTGAAATAATTGCATGCATTTTAATGACTATATAATTGTGAAATTATAGTAGCAGTAAGTGTATCTTAGATATAATAACATGATTTAATATTAAGTGGTGTGGTTACTTGAGTTGATATATTGACATTGGATGTACACTAGGAGATATAGGGAGTAGTGTATCTTTATTGTTTTGTACGTAGGTAGTTATCTAAACGTGGAGTATTACGATTGTATTTGCTGGTGTGAACTATTTAAATTGTTGTGAGTGTGTGCACCATGGTATGTAATAAGTGTTTAATAGTTATATAGGGATGTACGTGACTATAAGAATGATTGAAATATGTGTATGAATTTGACTGGCTATGATAGGTATAAGAGTATAATGTGCGTGAATATATACATGTTAGTAGTGTTAATGTTTGACTACCTAGTGCATGTATAAGCACTTGTAATGACTATACCTGGTTTGAATTATAATGTGATATGATTTGGGGCAGCTACTAGAGTGACTAGATATATTTATAGTTAGAAAGTCCGAGGACGTACTTTATTCTAAGGTGGGTAGGATGTAACGGCTGATACTCACTTTTTCGTTATACGGCTGTGCGTATAGCAATTTCGGGTACCTGATTGGTTTTGTTGCTTGTATGTGAGTCGTGTCGTTGTGTCGATAGGGCCGTAGCATCTTGGTTGCATCTTTAGCAAGCCAACCCCGACGTGTGCCCAACTTGGGATTACTGTTGCCTTTGGACCCCATATCCTTTGTACGCTTTTCGTGCACGTAGTCTTGTTCGTGCATGTATTTAGTTTAGACCTTGTCTGTATCCGAACCCTATAGTGTGGTATGCCGTTGTGACCCTCTCGAAGAATATTAAATTGTGAAATTAATTGGAACGTCATTTCACGGGTCGTTCTCCCACGATTTGACTTTGTTTGATGAGACATCGCGATTTTTACTTTTGTCGTGAGGCCTTTCTATTTTTAGTTTCGTTTCTTGTCGTCGAAATTGTGATCCGTCTTCTTAGTTCTGTTTCTGTCATCGGCACGGTCACCCCTGTATTTATTTCATAATTTTTGGACTTCGTTTGACCTACTTTCTCTTTTTGCCCAACCTAATATCGGTTTAACCCTAAGTTCTTTTGGTTCTTTATCCCCAAATAATTAGTTAATAATAATATATCTCCTAATGATTAACCTAGCCCACATTTTTTATCTTGGCCCAACACATTTAGATCACACACACATAGTCTAACACACACATAGCACGGGTAGAGAGAGAGAGAGAGGAGTACATTGTTATTATTTTTTAAAACCAACTAATTAAACCCTAGTTTCCCCTCGTGATGCCAGCACCCCCTCCTATTTATATTTTAGCCTAGGGTTTTTCTCTCGCAACCAGAAAGAAACGCAGCCGCCGCCACACAAAATTTTTGCACGTAGCTTCTTCCCCGCTCCCCTTCTCCCGACCTCCGAACAAACTCAGGCGATCCCCGTGCCATGCTCCGCACTGTCACACCGCTGCGTCGCTTGGAGACCTGCTCGACCACCCCCAGCAAGCCCAAGCGCCGCTCCTGGGTGATTGCAGCAGCAGCAACACGCAGCGCCGCCCATGGCGCCGCCTGACCCCCCTTCAGTCACCCCTCGCTGGAGTGTGTCGCCCTGGTGACCGCGGCGCCTCCCTGAACTCTGACGACAGCGGTGAAGTGCTGTTCTTGCGACAGCAACGTCGCTCGGCGGTAGCAAGACCCCCCCTCTTGTCGGATTCCGGTGCTCCTTCTTCAGGAGCGCGACAGCGAACCCCCACGGCCTCCCGTCCGACTTCCAACACCGCCTTGCTAGGCCATCCGTGAGGAGTTCGTCATTTATACACGTAAGTATGCGTTATAACATTGGGGGCATGTGTTATACTCATCATCATTCATCATACGTTAGTTCATAAGCTTATTTTAGGTTATGATATAGGACAGTAACGTCGTGCTATCAAATCTTGGTATTTTATTGATGTTAATTATTATATCAGTGAGTGTTTAACCTTAAGATACACGTTATATATTTTTGTACTAGTGACTTACCACTATTAGTGAGTCTATAACGTTATTAATGATGTGACACCCACCGTAGGACAGAGAACTTATTAAAATCGGATCAATAGACGTGTTAGGGTTGACTAGTAATTCTAGCCGTTGCCACAAACTTATTTCATGCACGTGTTTTTATCTCAGAGTATCCGTCGTCCCGTACCGTTCACATTGCCGGAGTCCAACCCCTGACATCGCTACCCGACGTCAGAGTAGCTCTCGCATCGTGTTGAGGTAAGATCTGCCCGTAGGAATCACCACTCGCCTGTTAATCAACTAAAAACTGGTAGATTCTAATTATTTTTGTAATTCACTAATCAAAGATTAATAATATGGGACTGTAGGCTGGGATGTTTGATTTGGAGCACATAGGTAGATTGGACTGGTTGGACGGTATTTTCAGAACGACTGATTGCAGGCAAGTGAAACTTGCCAATTTGTGCTTTAGGCCAGGTCTTAGGCCATTTCCCCGTTTTTGGAGTAAAAGAGACTAGGCTACGAAATGATACTCGCCTAGACGCAATTTTAAGATCTAGCTTGACAACGAAGCTAGATCTGTCACCCTGCTATGTCATTCATGCATTTCTGCCTGTCACGTTTAAATTTTCATAACTGCATACTTGTGCTCTGCCTGCCACGTTTAAATTCCTTATCTGTATGCTCTTAAATTATAACTTGTCATGCCATGTCATCCATGCTTGAATGTTGCATTCGTAGCACACACTGCGTACTTCCTTGTCAAGGCTAGGCACCTGCATTGCAGGCACAACCCTATGCCAAATACACTTCCTGGCTCGTGATCCAGAATCAGGCTACATGTGTTGGTCAAAAGCCAATGCCCGACTTATTGAGGCTAGGCACCTGCGTTGCAGGCACAATCCTATGCAAAATGTATTTCCTGGCTCGCGATCCAGAAGCGGGCTACATGTGTTGGTCAAAAGCCAATGCCCGATTACAGGTGGAGGGATAGGGTTAAGCGACCACTCAGCGTAGAAGTGTGCCCATACAGCCACTTCAGCTGTAAGGCATAAACTCTGAGCACGACATGTTTACTTGACTTGTAAAATCCGCGTGAATGTTTTAGTAGCTTTGCTACCCATGCCATGTTATACTTGCTGCCATGTCATACTTGTTGCATTATCTTACTTGTAGCATCCATGCGTTAAACTGCCATGTCATCGTACATTTTAGAACTGTTAGGTTGCTTCCTTCTTTTAGTTTCCTTGCACAAGTCTCTTGTAGACTTGCTGACATGCACCCTCCTCTCTTTGGTTGTCGCATGTTAGCTGCTAAGCGAGTACCCGTTGCTAAGGACGAGATGTTTGCTGACTTGGAGTCTGGGTCCACTGTTGACGTGGAGTTCAAGGACACCGGCGATCAGTCGTAGAGACTTCTTTCTGTTGCTTTCAGCTTAGTTCTTGTTAGGTTGTCGGTGCGTAGCATTTTTTTCTCTTTTCTGTACGTTGGTTTATTTCTGTTGGCCATGCTGGGGCCTTTTAGACTTTTCTTTTAGCCTGGTGGCTTTTCTGTGATGTTGAGATTTTATTTGTGGACATTCTGAGATTGGAATAATATATCTGTCTCTTTTCTTTTATTATTATCTTTGTTCGGTGTCGCATTTGCAAGGACATATACTTGGTTAATCCAGACGATTTACAGACTGGAGTCTCACAGCTCCAAGTCTGAGCGGACTTCTCATGCCTCGCCTCCATTTTAGGGAAGCGAGTCGTGACAGAGCAGGTGAAACGCCCGGAGGCTTTTTGTAACACGGAGATCACTCTCGCTTAGAGAGCATCTGAAATGCCCGAAGGCTTTTTGTAACATGGAGATCACTCTCCCTTGGAGAGCATCTGAAACGCCCGGAGGCTTTTTGTAACAGGGACCATAACACGACAAGTAGCAAGGAGTTGTTCATTCTAAGGGGTCCACACACACACACACACACACACACACACACACACACACACACACACACACACACAGATAGAACCTAGGGTGTTAGTTATTGTTGTTGTTGTGCTTAGACTTCATCGTCAAGTCTAAGCTGTCAAGGGGGTTCCCAGATGCTATCATTTCACGTCCGGTTCTCTTTAGTCGTACTTTTACAGTTTAAGGAAAGATGGCCTAAACATGGCCGAAAAGTACGTAAGTGAGAAACACTTACCTGTGGTGGTGGGTACGTCGTCGGTCCGGATCGTCTCGTCGAAGCGATGCGTCAGCGATGGTTCGTCTGAAATGAGCCAATGCCGGTGTCAAATCGTGTTTTTCATCAATCCTATTATGGTAAGTTTCTAAATTTGACTGGGGTACCCTAATAGTTCCAAGTCACGATTTTGATGTTGATTGTTATGCCTAATCGACGACTATCCTATGTGCACAGATAATCAAGTCAATTCATCAATTTTCTAGAGTTGAACATCGTTTTAAAAGAGCGTAAAGTAAACTTTAGTTAATGTTGGCGATTTTTAGATTAATTTTCAGTTTGCTACGTTTTGGGTTCTTACTACGAGTTAGGGGACTAACCTTTACGACGTTTGAAACATAGATCGGATGTCGGGTCTGAACGGTGGTAGATCCTTGTTGTCAATAACGTCTCGACCGCGGGTAGCGCAGCAGAATGGCTAGCGGCAACGGTGAAGGTGTCGTGATCGCCTTGGTTTTGAGTAGCACAATGAAAAGTAGCATCGCAACGGGTCGATGCGGCAGCGAGAAGACACGCGAAGAGAAGCAGGACAGCGGCGCGGTAGTGCGGCAGTGGTGGCGCGGCGGCGTAGGATGGCCGGTGGCAAGGGGAGATGGCTGGATCTGTCGTGCGGCCTAGGGGAAGGTCGGAGGTGTATATGGTGGCCGACAGTAAAGGGAAATTGGCAGTTTACGGGTGAATGAGGGGCCTGCTGTTATAGGTGGCCAGAGCTCTATTGTTGGTGGAGGGGAGAGTGGCTGGAAGCAATGGGGAGGTCCAGGCCGACAGTTTGTGTAACGGCCGGTTTTCGATCGTACCATCTTCGTGCACGTGCTTTTGACCGTGCACGCATTTTTTTATAGACCTTGTTTGTTTCTGTACACTACAGTGTGATATGCCATTGTGACCCTCTCGGAGAGTATTAAATTGTGGGACTATTTTGGAACAACATTTCATGGGTCGTTCACCCGCGGTTTGGCCTTGTTTGAGAAGACGTCAAGATTTTCACTTTTGCCGTGAGGCCATTCTATTTTTAGTTTCGTTTCTCGTCATCGAAATTGTAATCCGTCTCCTCTATCTTCCTTCTCTCGTCGTTCCGGTCACCCCAGTATTTATTTCATAATTTTAGGACTCCGTTTGACCCTAATTCACTTTTTGCCCACTCTATTAATGTTATTTTTGACCCATGGGCCCATCAGACACACACACACACCAGGTTCCTCTTCTTAAAAAAATTGATAATAACAATTCTACCCTATAAAACAAGCCCTACCTGACTTGCCCCCCCCCCCACACACGTGATTGTCTTGGCTCATTGTTGGGCTTTTGCAAATCCTATAGGAAATAATAAATCAAAGGAATAGAAACCCTACCAACCCTAGAACCTTAGCTATCCACGTGAGCTACCATCTACCCTATTTAATATAACCCTAGGCTAATAAAATTTCTTTCACAGCTTCATCAGCCGCCGCCGCCACCCAAAACACAAACCCGATCTCTCCTTCCCATCTCCCTCTCGCACTCACCCTGGCCCGCCATTGCCCCCTCTTCCTCCGACGGCCAGCTCCCCGCGCCACCTCGTATCCGGTGCCCTGAAACCCGCCCGCGGCCGCCTGAAGTTCCCCGTCGAACGGCTGTGATCCGCAGCAGCGGCGACGGCAGCGGCAACCGCCGCTGCCTCCGATACTCCGGCGCTGTTTGATCCCTCACAGCCGCTCCGACCACCTGAGGGGCCCGAACGCCGTCGGTCATCTCCGGCGGCCTTCTCACAGCCGCGGCGATGCCTCGACACCGTGAACAGCAACCCACGAGAGCACTCCTAGGTTAGTTGCAGTTTTTCGTTGGGTTGTTTTGATATTATTTATCTAATGTTAATAATTAGTTAGCGTGTTGTTCTTGCATGGCCGGAGATTTGTTAGACTTGTACTTATAATACATCTTAGTTTATGTTACCATTAAAGTAATTGATGAGATTGTAGCATACTTTGTTAAGGCCTTATTTTAACGACCAGCAAGTGGATGTTGAGCCTGGGTACATGAAATATTTATTATGAGAGTTAGTAATATTATAATGTTAAGTTGTTAGTGGGATTAGTTTATAACAGTTTGTCAATGAGATGTTGGCATAGTTAGTGCCTTAGCTATGCATGTATGTTAGTTCCTAGATTGCATCTGTTGTTGTTTTAATAGTTGGTAATATATATTAACCGTCTGTATACCAACAGTAAATAGCAGCGACCCGTTGCGCAAAACTGTCCGCTATCTCCGTCCGCTGCCCTCATGTTCAGTCCGCTGCCAGAGCGTGTCTGGCTACGCTACCCGTAGCCGAGACGACGCCGACGACGCCAATCTCCTACAGTTCAGACCCAACACCAGATTTCCTGCTTAATCGTCATTTCAGGTTGGTTCCCTAACTCGTAGAAACCCCCACCGCAGCGAATCGAACCCTAAACTAAAAATCGACAAATTGGAATTAAATTTACTTTTCGCTCTTTTAAAACGTTGTGCAAATCCTAGAATATCGACGAATGAACTTTTTGACTGTGCACATAGGATAGAATCATCGAATAGGGCAGAACATCAAAATGTGATGATTGACAAATAGGATAGCCCCGACAACCTAGAAATGAACCTAAATAGGATTTATTGAAAATGCGACCTGACACCGTCGACGTGACATTGTTTCAGACGGACTACCGCGGACGCGATGATTGGACGAGATGCCCCGGACGGACGACACACTCGCCAACGCAGGCAAGTGTATCCACTTGCACTTTTGGCCTTGCTTAGGCCCTAGTTGGTTAGAATCGTTATCTGTGAACAAATAGAACCGGACGTGAAATGATAGCGTCCGGGACGACTTCCGACGGCTCAGACTTGACGACGAAGTCTGAGCCTGACAACAACAACTTTTGATATTGTAGGGCTATTATGTGTGTGCGTGCGTGTGGACACCCTAGAACAACAACTCCCTACACTTGTCATGTCGTGTCCTGTTACACAAAAAGCCTACGGGCGTTTCGAATGCTTTCCTCCGCGAAAGTGATCCCTGTTACCAAAAAGCCTCCGGGCGTTTCGGATGCTTTCCTTGCGAAAGTGATCCCTGTTATACAAAAAGCCTCCGGGCGTTTCGGATGCTTTCCTTGCGAAAGTGATCCCTGTTATACAAAAAGCCTCCGGGCGTTTCGGATGCTTTCCTTGCGAAAGTGATCCCTGTTATACAAAAAGCCTTCGGGCGTTTCGGATGCTTTCCTAGTGGAAGTGATCCCTGTTAGACAAAAAGCCTTCGAGCGTTTCGGATGCTTTCCACGCGAAAGTGATCCCTGTTACACAAAAAGCCTTTGGGCGTTTCGGATGTTTCCCTAGCGGAAATGATCCCTGTAAATCTTGTCCTGAGTTCCTGGGTTTGGGGTTGGGTTGAGCGTGCGCACGGCAAGAGGGTCTGATCCCCCTCGAACCGTAAGGCGTGAACCCTTTCGTGTCTCACTTGTCCTGTCTTGTCTTGTCCCGTCACGTCCCGTCTTGTCTTGACACCTGTAGGTTAGTCCCGTAGTTGGTAGCACACGCTACGACTACTACCTGTCCCGTTTTACTTTCCTGCTGCGTTACTTCCTGTCGTGTTACCCTGTTATAACCACAGCATGCTAATCAACCAGTAAACTGTTGTGTAAAAGAACCTCAGCATGCTAATCAACCAGTAAACCGTTGTTTAAAGTTCGGTGCACTTGCAGTAAAGTCTAACCCTTATTGTAGACTTTACCTGACGTACAGTTCCTTTTCTTGGGTGTTGTACGTCAGGTGTTCAGCCAGAGTTCGTGGACGAGGCAGACTCGCTGGAGTACGAGGAGCCGGGACGCTGACCCAGAGCACGTGCCTGACAAGGACCAGACCTTGAGGTCTTTTTAGTCGCCACCTTCAGAGGTTACTACTTTCAGTTTACTTTGCCATGCTTAGGCTTCTTTTTAGACTTTGTACTTGTTGAATATCATATCTCTAATTTAATGAATGCAATTTCTTTTCTGTACTTTTGTTGTTTCGAACTATAAAAATGCAAGAACCTGAAAATCTTTTAAAATGGTACCTCTACAGACGCTTATTGGGTTCAAGCTTCTCAGCTCTGGCCTAAGCGGGCCTTGTCACGCTTCGCCTCCGTCCATTTTGGGAAGCGGGGCGTGACAGGTTTTAGTGGTGGCCCATGCATGTCGAGCAAAAGTTTTGAACAATAAAAGTACCGCATTCATTTAATATCCACGTACAAGTCTGAATTAGTTTCCCAGTCTTAGATAGTAGGAAGACTTAGATTGACGCCCAGGTTTGATAGTCTGACGCCTTGGTTAAGATTTAGTCGTCCTCATCCTAGACTACCTTAGCATCCCCATTTGATTCTGACCGTGTTAGATTTCTGGAGCCCCTCTCTTTTAATCGTTCGCTCGGGCTCATCGATGTCGGGCCTAATAGAACGTAACCTTGATTCTCTTAGGAACCTTTCCCTTAGACCCTGATATAGTCTTGTTCACTAGGAAGTCTTAGTGCTGAGCTTTCCCTGATCTTTAGGCAGCCGATAATTAGGAATCTTGGATTTCTAGCATCTTCCAATCGTTACACTCTTGTGTTATCAGTTGTAGAGTTCATCGTAGTTTTTATAAATCTTATATTAGGCATTCTTCATACGATCATGTTTCGATTCACGTGATCGTTTTCGGACGATTATCGTTGAACCTTCGAACCCCTTCCTTGGCCCATTTTGCCTCCTCTAAAAGTATTTTCGAAATTCCTTATTCAGTTTCTTCGCTCAGCTCAATTTCTTTAAAAACCCCTATACTATATAATTAAAATTTCTTGTTTTCGGTTGAATTAAATTCTTTTATTGACTTTGAAACCTTTTTGGTCGTAAAATTATTTTACTATCTCGTACCTATTTTTAAATCGGTATCTTTCGTATTTCAGTTTTAAACCTTGTTATCAATTCTATAATCCAATATACATATATATTACTTTTTTTTAAACTACAAAAAAAAATTATTTCTAAACCACTTACCGTACGTACTTTTAGAATATTTTCTAAACTAAAGGGAACTTTAAATTTTTTTTGTATATATATATGACTCGTACTACAAGAATTCTTGTTTTAAAAAAAATTTATTTTCATTTGCAAAACAACCATCACCTCACCCTGCTTTTATTTCCTTCACCTGACTCTTTTCCAAATCGTAATAATTTTACCAGCTGCTCACTTTTTCCTACATAATTTTTTATAAGTATAAAAGTATATGATACCATATTTTACACGTAAGTCTCCTTTCATCTATCTAGTATTTTGAGAAATATTTTTGTTCCATCCAACCAGCCATCTCCTTACCTTGCCTTATTTGGACTCGTTCTTTCCGATTTATTTCGTAACACTTTTGGTTCTGTTTCCTTTATTTTGCGTAGATATTAGCCCTTGCAGTTGTCCATGCTGTCTCCAGTTTAGGAATAGGCCCTTTGGTAGGTGATGTCGTCATGGTGCATGAGTATAGGTAGAGTGTGTAGACCTGTATGAGTGTGTCATTGTTATGGTCCTGATGATTGCCTTTGTGTCTTGAATGTGTGCTCAGTGTTACCCATGATATGCTTGGAGTTGCCTGAATGACGGTATCCATACTTGTATGAATAGGGTTATAGCAGGCAATTTTCTCAGACATAGTTTTTCGAAATTATAGAATAGCTTATCTTTGACATCATGTGATTGCATCAAAACTTTGTTTCCTTTTTAAAACCAAATCTTTAAAGTTTTTTTTGAAATTAGCTCACAAGATCACAGATCACTTATCTTTCCTCATCCATTTCCACAACTCCACACGTTTTCCCAAATATTTTAAAATGTGTCTTGGTCTTGAGTTTCCCTTTCCCTTCTCTTCTTTCTCCCTTAGAAATTCTGTGTTTATGGTTGTTATGTTATTGGGACTAGCTATTATCGTTATAGGATTTTGTTTGCGGGTAGACTCAGGGAGAGATGAGTTTTATCATAGCAGTGATTAATTGATTTTGAAACACAAGGATGTTAGATTTAAGATTTCTTTGGAAGAAAAGAATGAGCTGTCCAAGACTTGTTTATAATACCGATATGTGACAGACTCAATGGAGAATTCTGGCCATATGAAAGTATATGTGAGAAGATGATAACTTATCAGACTTGAGGCTTAGACGAGTAGTAGATAGGAGTAGCTGCGGAGTATAGTATGAGTTAGGATGATCATAAGAATGAGTAGAACATTTAAAGCATCAAGACTTGATTGTCGAGTTGACGTGATAAGACATTGTGAATGACACGACGTGTTGAGATGAACGGATGGTTAGGTAGTCGGACTTAATATTGGTTTGGATTAATTATAATGAGTAGGATAAGATATGATTTTGGTAGTTCAATTATTTGGCGGATAAATTTATGGGAAGATATGACAAGGAATATATTGAGGACACGACGATGGTTGATTTGTGAAAGTGTTATAAGATAGACAGAGTTTTTGTTTTGGGTTGGTGATCGACTAGAACATCATTTTAGCGTTTGATTAATTTTGAGAGGAGATCGAGAAATTTAGAGATGTTTTGAGCGATGATGTTTAGTGGAGAAGTATGGTATGAGAAGATGATTACTAATCTTTTATGAGAACTTGGAGTTAGAAATTTGATCAGCAGTGATGGGTCTATAGTTAAGTGTTAGGATGTGAGTTTAGTCGTGGCATTATCCAGTAAGAAGGCGGGATGTGATGGAGTATTTGAGAAACGTTGTTTGAAGTTATAGGATTGGAGATTATTGTGTGGAAGATGGGAGTTATAGGCTTAAGTGTTTATAGATATTATTATTATTATTATAAGTGATTCCGAGGGCGGAATCATTTCTAAGGTGGGTAGAATGTAACGGCCGGTTTTCGATTGTACCATCTTCGTGCACGTGCTTTTGACCGTGCACGCATTTTTTTAGACCTTGTTTGTTTCTGTAAACTACAGTGTGATATGCCATTGTGACCCTCTCGGAGAGTATTAAATCGTGGGACTATTTTGGAACAACATTTCACGGGTCGTTCACCCGCGGCTTGGCCTTGTTTGAGAAGACGTCAAGATTTTCACTTTTGCCGTGAGGCCATTCTATTTTTAGTTTCGTTTCTCGTCATCGAAATTGTAATCCGTCTCCTCTATCTTCCTTCTCTCGTCGTTCCGGTCACCCCAGTATTTATTTCATAATTTTAGGACTCTGTTTGACCCTAATTCACTTTTTGCCCACTCTATTAATGTTATTTTTGACCCATGGGCCCATCAGACACACACACACACCAGGTTCCTCTTCTAAAAAAATTGATAATAACAATTCTACCCTATAAAACAAGCCCTACCTGACCTTCCCCCCCCCCCACACACGTGATTGTCTTGGCTCATTGTTGGGCTTTTGCAAATCCAATAGGAAATAATAAATCAAAGGAATAGAAACCCTACCAACCCTAGAACCTTAGCTATCCACGTGAGCTACCATCTACCCTATTTAATATAACCCTAGGCTAATAAAATTTCTTTCACAGCTTCATCAGCAGCCGCCGCCACGCAAAACACAAACCCGATCTCTCCTTCCCATCTCCCTCTCGCACTCACCCTGGCCCGCCATTGCCGCCTCTTCCTCCGACGGCCAGCTCCCCGCGCCACCTCGTATCCGGTGCCCTGAAACCCGCCCGCGGCCGCCTGAAGTTCCCCGTCGAACGGCTGTGATCCACAGCAGCGACGACGGCAGCGGCAACCGCCGCTGCCTCTGATACTCCGGCGTTGTTTGATCCCTCACAGCCGCTCCGACCACCTGAGGGGCCCGAACGCCGTCGGTCATCTCCGGCGGCCTTCTCACAGCCGCGGCGATGCCTCGACACCGTGAACAGCAACCCACGAGAGCACTCCTAGGTTAGTTGCAGTTTTTCGTTGGGTTGTTTTGATATTATTTATCTAATGTTAATAATTAGTTAGCGTGTTGTTCTTGCATGGCCGGAGATTTGTTAGACTTGTACTTATAATACATCTTAGTTTATGTTACCATTAAAGTAATTGATGAGATTGTAGCATACTTTGTTAAGGCCTTATTTTAACGACCAACAAGTGGATGTTGAGCCTGGGTACATGAAATATTTATTATGAGAGTTAGTAATATTATAATGTTAAGTTGTTAGTGGGATTAGTTTATAACAGTTTGTCAATGAGATGTTGGCATAGTTAGTGCCTTAGCTATGCATGTATGTTAGTTCCTAGATTGCATCTGTTGTTGTTTTAATAGTTGGTAATATATATTAACCGTCTGTATACCAACAGTAAATAGCAGCGACCCGTTGCGCAAAACTGTCCGCTATCTCCGTCCGCTGCCATCATGTTCAGTCCGCTGCCAGAGCGTGTCTGGCTACGCTACCCGTAGCCGAGACGACGCCGACGACGCCAATCTCCTACAGTTCAGACCCAACACCAGATTTCCCGCTTAATCGTCATTTCAGGTTGGTTCCCTAACTCGTAGAAACCCCCACCGCAGCGAATCGAACCCTAAACTAAAAATCGACAAATTGGAATTAAATTTACTTTTCGCTCTTTTAAAACGTTGTGCAAATCCTAGAATATCGACGAATGAACTTTTTGACTGTGCACATAGGATAGAATCGTCGAATAGGGCAGAACATCAAAATGTGATGATTGACAAATAGGATAGCCCCGACAACCTAGAAATGAACCTAAATAGGATTTATTGAAAATGCGACCTGACACCGTCGACGTGACATTGTTTCAGACGGACTACCGCGGACGCGATGATTGGACGAGATGCCCCGGACGGATGACACACTCGCCAACGCAGGCAAGTGTATCCACTTGCACTTTTGGCCTTGCTTAGGCCCTAGTTGGTTAGAATCGTTATCTGTGAACAAATAGAACCGGACGTGAAATGATAGCGTCCGGGACGACTTCCGACGGCTCAGACTTGACGACGAAGTCTGAGCCTGACAACAACAACTTTTGATATTGTAGGGCTATTATGTGTGTGCGTGCGTGTGGACACCCTAGAACAATAACTCCCTACACTTGTCATGTCGTGTCCTGTTACACAAAAAGCCTATGGGCGTTTCGGATGCTTTCCTCCGTGAAAGTGATCCCTGTTACCAAAAAGCCTCCGGGCGTTTCGGATGCTTTCCTTGTGAAAGTGATCCCTGTTATACAAAAAGCCTCTGGGTGTTTCGGATGCTTTCCTTGCGAAAGTGATCCCTGTTATACAAAAAGCCTTCGGGCGTTTCGGATGCTTTCCTAGCGGAAGTGATCCCTGTTATACAAAAAGCCTTCGGGCGTTTCGGATGCTTTCCACGCGAAAGTGATCCCTGTTACACAAAAAGCCTTCGGGCGTTTCGGATGTTTCCCTAGCGGAAATGATCCCTGTAAATCTTGTCCTGAGTTCCTGGGTTTGGGGTTGGGTTGAGCGTGCGCACGGCAAGAGGGTCTGATCCCCCTCGAACCGTAAGGCGTGAACCCTTTCGTGTCTCACTTGTCCTGTCTTGTCTTGTCCCGTCACGTCACGTCTTGTCTTGACACCTGTAGGTTAGTCCCGTAGTTGGTAGCACACGCTACGACTACTACCTGTCCCGTTTTACTTTCCTGCTGCGTTACTTCCTGTCGTGTTACCCTGTTATAACCACAGCATGCTAATCAACCAGTAAACTGTTGTGTAAAAGAACCTCAGCATGCTAATCAACCAGTAAACCGTTGTTTAAAGTTCGGTGCACTTGCAGTAAAGTCTAACCCTTATTGTAGACTTTACCTGACGTACAGTTCCTTTTCTTGGGTGCTGTACGTCAGGTGTTCAGCCAGAGTTCGTGGACGAGGCAGACTCGCTGGAGTACGAGGAGCCGGGACACTGACCCAGAGCACGTGCCTGACAAGGACCAGACCTTGAGGTCTTTTTAGTCGCCACCTTCAGAGGTTACTACTTTCAGTTTACTTTGCCACGCTTAGGCTTCTTTTTAGACTTTGTACTTGTTGGATATCATATCTCTAATTTAATGAATGCAATTTCTTTTCTGTACTTTTGTTGTTTCGAACTATAAAAATGCAAGAACCTGAAAATCTTTTAAAATGGTACCTCTACAGACGCTTATTGGGTTCAAGCTTCTCAGCTCTGGCCTAAGCGGGCCTTGTCACGCTTCGCCTCCGTCCATTTTGGGAAGCGGGGCGTGACAGTTTGGTTGGTGCGGACTTGATGCCGGTCGAAACTAATGGCAGTCGAAGAGGTGAAGGGAGGCCGGCGGTGAGAGAGGGGTGTTGCACGGCCTGCTGCTGTCGACGTCGGATGGAAGGAAGGAGGTCAGCGGTTTCTTGCCGTGGGGGAAAGAGAAAAGAGGGAGAGAATAACGGCCTGGCTTTGTGTGGAGGTAGCGAAAGGAAAGCGCGGCCTGCCGTAGGGGTTGAAGGCCGGAAAGGCTGTGCTTGGCCGTGGTGCACGCGTCGAGAGAGGGAGGTAGCATCAAGGGGGCTCTAGGGTTTTAAGTTTCGGCCTGTGAGGGAGAAGATAGGGTTGGGATATTAAAAAAATTTAAAAACAAGTAGAGCTGCTCTTGTTTTTGGTGTGGTTCATAAGGTTTGCATAACCCTAGAGATAGCTTTATAGAGTAGGTTAGAATAGGAGGCTGTTGATGATAGTCTCAGGTAAAAATTTCAAATTCTAGGCCATTCACGTGGGCAGGGAAGAAAGGAGATGTCCTAGGCTTAGATTTAGAAAGAAAATTATAATAGCTAAGTCTAGGGTAAAACATGTGAGCATGACAATGCCCTAGACTAAGGTTAACATAGGAAAGAGGTGGGAGCAGCACGTGGGGAGAGAGAGGGGTGAGTGGAGGAAAACGTGGGGGTTACGTGATAGGGGGAGTAAAATATGGGCACAGCTTAGGATTTGATAGGATTTGTTAAATGGTTAATTATGACTTGATTTGATAAAAAGAAATATAAAAGATTTGATCCCTTAACAGGAAGTTGGCAGCATTAAGGAGATTAAAGTTAAGATATTTCAAAAAAAAATTAAGTTTGTTTAAACCACAAACGTATAGCTTTCGAAATTCTAATGAAAGTTTAAAAAAATAAAAAGTTTAATTTTTTTAATAATGTGTTATGCAGAAGGGTCCACAGACATCCAAAAATTACAAGGAAAATGTCGGGGTGCTCGCGCCTCCAAGAGGATCATGAATACGAGGTGTGGTCGCGCGTCTGAACTACGGAAGACAGTAATAAAAATCAAATACACAAAACATACACGAAATACAGTTACACACTAAAAATACGTACGGTCGGAAAGTGACCGTTACATCCTACCCACTTAAGAATGATTCCGCCTTCGGAATCAACAACAACAACTGATCAGAGAACAAAAGCGGGTAGCGCTCTCTCATCTCTTCTTTGCGCTCCCAAGTGGACTCTCCAAGTGATCCGTGACGCCACATCACTCTCACCAGGTCGACTACCTTGTTCTCAAAAGCTTCTGTCGACGGTCCAAAATCTGCACTGGCTGCTGATCATATGTCAGGTCCGGACGGACTGTGATTTCTGAAAAATCAACAGTGTGCGATGGATCACTGACGTATCGACAAAGTTGAGTTACGTGGAATACGTCGTGAACTCCCTCCAAAGATGGTGGCAGAGCAAGGTGATAAGACACTGCTCCCACACGCTCTAGCACATCAAACGGTCTAATATACCTCGGACTCAGCTTTCCCCTCTTCCCGAAATGAATGACTTTGCGGTTCGGAGAAATTTTCAGGAAAACATCATCACCAGGCTGAAACTCCAAAGGTCATCTCTTGGTGTTTGCCCAATGCTTATAGCGGTCTTGTGCAATCCAAAGCTTATCTCTGATGTCCCTCACGACTTCCACAGCTTCCACAATCATCTCCAGACCCAACAGCTCTCGGTCTCAGATGTCATCCCAGCTCAGTGGCGATCGACATTTCCTTCCATATAAGGCAACAAACAACGTCATTGCCAATGCTCGCCTGGTAGCTGTTGTTGTATGAAAATTCCACCAAGTGGAGATGATCTTCCCACGAACCCTTCAGATCGAACGTACAAGCTCTCAGCATATCCTCCAGAATCTAAATAGTCCTCTCGGACTGGCCATCGGTCTGTGGGTGGTACACCATGCTGAAGCTTAGAATCGTATCCAAATTCTCAAGCAGACTCTTCCAGAACTGAGATGTGAACCTCGAGTCTCTGTCAGACATGATGCTCACCGGGACTCCATGTAAGCGTACAATCTCCTGCACGTATATAGTCTACATCACGAACTAAACTCAAGGAGGAACTATAACATAGAAGTAAAATAAAATTTACCTCAAGATATTTCCTCGCCAAGACTTCCGTGGACTGTTCCACTCAGAAAGGGATGAAGTGCACAGACTTGGTTAATTGATTAACGATCACCGAAACTGCGTCGTTCTGCTTCGGGCTCCGAGGTAGGCCTGTCACGAAATCCATTGTGATGTGCTGCCACTTTCACTCTGGAATAGGAAGTGGTTGTGGTAATCCATCTGTCCTATGTTGCTCTGCTTTCACCTGCTGGCATACCAAACACTTGGCAACGCTCCGTGCCACACTCCTCTTCATGCCAATCCTCCAATAATTCAGACGGATGTCCTTATACATCTTGGTACCTCCAGGATGTATGGAATAAGGCGAGCTATGAGCCTTGCTCAACAGCTCCTCTCGAATATCACCTGCATGTACGCAGAGTCTACTATCATACCTCGGCAAACCATCCTTATGAATAACGAACTCCGTCCGAAGCCCAGCTTCCACCTGTCTCCTGATCCTCTGCAGCTTCGAATCTCCTGCCTGAGCTGCCTTGATATGACCCATGATCGTGGACTGAATCTGCAAACTCATCAGTGAAACGATTACTCTAGGTAGGACAACCTCGATGTCCATCCCTCTCAGCTCCTGCTGTACTCTCCAGTCGGCAGTATGCATCATCACTGTAGGGAGTCTGCTCAAAGCATTAAGCACTACATTCACCTTCCCCGGGTGATATTGCAGATCTATCTCATAGTCAGCCATCAGCTCCAACCATCGTCTCTAATGCATGTTGAGCTCCTTCTGCGTAAAGATATACTTCAAGCTTTTGTGATCGGTGAAAATCTTCACACTCTCACTCAGCAAGAAGTGCCTCCAGATCTTCAACGCAAAAATCACCGCTGCCAACTCTAGATCGTGCGTCGGATAATTCTTCTCATGAGCCTTCAACTGATGAGAAGCGTACGCGACCATGTGACCATGCTGATGTAAGACGGATCCAAGGCCCTTTCCAGATACATCACCATATACCTCAAAGCCTCCACTCCGATCCGGTACAGCCAATACCGGTGCTGTGGTCAACCTCGCCTTCAAGATACTGAAGGCCTCCTTACAAGCTTCTGACCAACAAAACTCTACATCTTTCCTCTTCAGCTTCGTCATCGGCTCTGCAATCCTCGAGAAATCCTTGATGAACCGACGATAATAGCCAGCTAAACCAAGGAAGCCCCTAATATCTGATGCTGACTGCGGAGTCGGCCAATCACTGACTGCTCTAACCTTCTCCAGATCCACCGATATGCCATCTCCAGACACTACGTGTCCCAGGAATGCAACTCTATCCAAACAGAACTTGCACTTACTGTATTAGGCATACAACTTATGTCGCCTCAGAGTCTCCAACACTGTCCTCAGATAACGGCTGTGCTCCTCTTCTGACTTCGAGTAAATAAGGATGTAGTCTATAAAGATGACGACAAACTTATCCAGGAAGTCATAGAAAATTAATTTCATCAAATTCATGAACACGGCTGGAGCGTTGGTCACACCGAATGGCATGACCATGAACTCATAATGTCCGTACTTCGTCCTGAAGGCTGTCTTCTAAATATCATCCTTCTTCACCTTCAGTTGATGGTATCTTCTCCTCAAATCCAATTTCGAGAAGACTCTCGAACCTCCAAGCTGGTCGAAAATATCGTCGATACGCGGCAGTGGATACTTATTCTTCACGGTCACAGCATTCTAACCACGGTAATCCATGCATATCTGACGGGATCCATCCTTCTTCTTCACAAGCTGGACCGGTGCACCCCATGGTGACACACTAGGGTGAATGAATCCCTTCTACAGCAACTCATCCAATTGCTTCCGCAGCTCTTCAAGCTCTGTAGGAGCCATCCGATACGGCGCCTTCGATATAGGTTGCGCTCCCAGCATAAGATCTATACTGAACTCTAAAGCTCTATCGGGTGGCAAACCTGAGATATCCTCCGGGAATACGTCGTCGAAATCTCTGACGACAGCTGGTCGACTGATCTCCATCTGCATAGATGCAATAATCTGCTCCTCTGGCTTGGCCCGTAATCTGACGGGCCCAAGCGATTCATCTCTGCTATGGAACTCGAACTCTGGATGGCGTGGAATCCTGAATATCACCTTCTTGTTGCAGCAATCGATCGAAGCATGGAAATCTTCCAACCAATCGATGCCAAGAACAATATCGAAGTGTGGCAGATCATGGATAATGAAGTCGGCATAAAGCTCATGTCCACTGATCAACAACGAAATCGAGCAGCATCCCAAATTAACCGTCACCACTCTGTTCCCTGTTGTGATGTCCCAACACTTAGGGGGTGTATAGGTGGGAATGGAGTGTTCTGTTACGAATCTCCAGGTAATGATGCACATAGATGCACCGGAGTCGAACAAGATCAACGTCGGGAATGACGTCACTAAAATGGTGCCTAACATAGAGAGATCATAACTAAGGTCACACTAGGGTCACTAATCTAACCAGAGATTAGTAGACTTGTACATGTTAAACTGGATATTTTAAATGAATGTGAGTAATTCTATTACTACGAACTTTTCGCACGACCTGCATAGGCCACCACTAAAACCTGTCATGTCCCGCTTTCCAAAACAACAGAAGGGAGGTGTGACTAAGGTCCGCATGGGCCGGAGCTATGAGGCTCGGGCCCAATAAGCATCTGTAGGGGTACCATTTTAATGTTACAGGTTCTTGCATATATAAAGCTTCTAACAATCAGAATAAGAGTACTAGAAAGGAAATTTGCATTCATTAATAAAAGAGATAATATACAGCATTTATATCAAGTCCAATAAAAGAATCCGAGCATGGCTAAAACTACTGAAAGGAAACTAATGATGCAATAACCCAACCTTGGCGGGAAAGTAAACGGTGCTACGCACCCAACTAGAAAGTAGTAACATTTGTAAGACAGCGACGAGAAGGAGCTCTATGTCTGGTCCTCGTCTGGTAGGTACTCCGATCAACGACCTCTGACTCCAAGTCCACCAGAAAAGCTGGCTTGTCTACGTACTCTGGCTCTGTGCCTGACGTACATCACCTAAAAGAAAAGGAACTATACATCAGGTAAAGTCTAAAAGGTAGGGGTGAGACGCTACTGCAAGTGTAAGGTAATTTAAGAGCAACATTTTACTGGTTGATTACATGCTGTTGTTAAGACATGGCAGTTATACTATGCAGAAAGTAAAACGGTGCTGGAGAGTAAACATGACAGACAGTAGCCGTAGCGTGTGCTACCGGCTACGAGACTAAGCTAGACAGGACAAGACAAGACAAGAAGAACCGTGTGTGTCACGAAGGGTTCACGTCTTACGGTTTGAGGGTGGCCAGACCCTCTCCCCGTGCAACCGCTCAACCCTATCCCAAACCCAAGTACTCAAGACAAGACAACCTAAGATCACTCTAGCATGGAGAGCACCTAATACACTTGCGGGCTTTTTGTAACACGGAGATCACTCTCACATGTAGAGCATGTGAAACGCCCGGAGGATTTTGTAACACAGAGATCACTCTCGCTTGGAGAGCATCTGAAACATCCGGATGCTTTTTTGTAACACGGAGATCACTCTCGCTTGGAGAGCATCTGAAACGCCCGGATGCTTTTTTGTAACACGGCGATCACTCTCGCTTGGAGAGCATTTGAAACGCCCGGAGGCTTTTTGTAACACGAAGATCCCTCTCCCTTGGAGTGCATCTGAAACACCTGGAGGCTTTTTGTAACAGGGACCATGACACGACAAGTAGTAAGGAGTTGTTCATTCTAGGCGGTCCACACGCACGTACACACTGATAGAACCAAGGATGTCAGTTGTTGTTGTTGTTGTGCTTAGACTTCGCCGACAAGTCTAAGCTGTCAAGGGGGTCCCGGATGCTATCTTTTCACGTACGGTTCTCTTTAGTCGTACTTTTACAGTTTAAGGAAAGATGGCCTAAACGTGGCAAAAAGTACGCAAGTGAGAAACACTTGCCTGCGATGGTGGGTGCGTCGTTGGTCCGGATCGTCTCGTCGAAGTGGTGCGTCAGCGATGGTTCATCTGAAACGAGCCAACGGCGGTGTCAAATCACGTTTTTCATCAATCCCATTATGGTAAGTTTCTAAATTTGACAGGGCCACCCTAATAGTTCCAAGTCACGATTTTGATGTTAATTGTTCTGCCTAATAGACGACTATCCTATGTGCACAGATAATCAAGTCCATTCGTCAATTTTCTAGAGTTGAACATCGTTTTAAAAGAGCGTAAAGTAAACTTTAGTTAATGTTGGCGATTTTTAGATTAAGTTTCGGTTTGCTACATTTTGGGTTCTTACTACGAGTTTGTGGACAAACCTTTACAGCGCTTGAAACGTAGATCGGACGTCGGGTCTGAATAGCGGTAGATCCTCATTGTCAATGACGTCTCAGCCGCGGGTAGTGCAGTAGAATGGCTAGCGGCAACGGTGACGGTGTCATGATCGCCTTGGTTTCGAGTAGCGCAACGAAAAGCGGTAATGCAACGGGTCGCTGCGGCAGCAAGAAGACGCGCAGAGAGAAGCGGGATAGCGGCGCGGCGACGCTGCGGCGGTGGCGCGATGGTGTAGGGTGGTCGATGGCAAGGGGAGATGGCTGGATCTGTCGTGCGGCCTAGGGGAAGGCCGAAGGTGTATATAGTGGCCGGTGGTAAGGGCAAATTGGCAGTTTGTGGGTGAATGTGGGGCCTGCTGTTATAGGTGGCCGGAGCTCTGCTGTTGGTGGAGGGGAGAGTGGCCGGAAGCAATGGGAAGGTTTAGGCCGGCAGTTTGGTTGGTGAGGACTTGATGCCAGTCGAAACTGATGGCAGTCGGAGAGGTGAAGGGAGGCCAGCGGTGAGAGATGGGTGTTGTACGACCTGCTGCTGTCGATGCCGGAAGGAAGGAAGGAGGCCGACGATTTCTTGCCGTGGGGGAAAGAGAAAAGAGGTAGAGAAGAACGGCCTGGCTTTGCGTGGAGGTAGCGAAAGGAGAGCGCGGCCTGCCATAGGGGTTGAAGGCCGGAGAGGCTGTGCTTGGCCGTGGTGCACGCGTCGAGAGAGGGAGGTAGCAGCAATGGGGCTCTAGGGTTTTAAGTTTCGGCCTGTGAGGGAGAAGATAGGGTAGGGATATTATTAAAAAAAAATTAAAAACAAGTAGAGCTGCTCTTGTTTTTGGTGCGGTTCATAAGGTTTGCATAACCCTAGAGATAGCTTTATAGAGTAGGTTATAGAATAGGAGGATGTTGATGCTAGTCTCAGGTAAAAATTTCAAATTCTAGGCTATTCACGTGAGCAGGGAAGAAAGGAGATGTCCTAGGCTTAGATTCAGAAAGAAAATTATAATAGCTAAGTCTAGGGTAAAACACGTGAGCATGACAACGCCCTAGACTAAGGTTAACATAGGAAAGAGGTGGGAGCAGCACGTGGGGAGAGAGGGGTGAGTGGAGGAAAAAGTGGGGGTTACGTGATAGGGGGAGTAAAATATGGGCACAGCTTAGGATTTGATAGGATTTGTTAAATGGTTAGTTATGACTTGTTTTGATAAAAAGAAATATAAAAGATTTGATCCCTTAACAGGAAGTTGGCAGCATTAAGGAGATTAAGGTTAAGATATTTTTAAAAAAATTAAGTTTGTTTAAACCACAAACGTACAGCTTTCGAAATTCAAATGAAAGTTTAAAAAAATAAAAAGTTTTATTTTTTTAATAATGTGTTATGCAGAAGGGTCAACAGACATCCAAAAATTACAAGGAAAATGTCGGGGCGCTCGCGCCTCCAAGAGGATCGTGAATACAGGGTGTGGTCGCGCGTCTGAACTACGGAAGACAGTAATAAAAATCAAATACACAAAATACACACGAAAACATCTACGCGCTAAAAAAATACGTACGGTCAGAAAGTGACCGTTACAGTGTTCGAGCAGACTTCCTTGATTTCCTCTCCCATTTATTCATTGCTAACTTTTTGGGCTAAAGTCAAACTTCATTTGAATTATTTCAAATCCTCCTTTAGCTCTATAAATAAAGAACCTTTGAGATATTTTTCCTAACCAATTCATTCTTGAACAAAGCTATAATCTCTTAAAAGTTCTCAAAGTTCTTCATAGCCAAACGTTCTCAAATTTTTGATCTTATTATTTCGTATTTTCTTTTCTAAATCCTTTTTTAAGATAATTATTTTTTGCTATTGTAAATTGTTTTTCAAAATCCTCTCTACTTTAATTTTTATATTCTTAAAGGATTTTTGAAAACAACAAGAGTTCTTGATTACATCGAATCATTTCATATTCTTTGTATGATCAAAAGAACAATTTATTCTTTAGCCACATTGAGCACAATTGCAAATTCATCTTGACGATAGAATTATTGGGTGTAAACCAATCTCCATGAAATTTATTGTGGTGTATTGGATCTGATTTTACTTGTAGTCCCTTGGAGATAAGGGTATTGGAAATCCTAGCTAAGACTAGGTGATATAAATCCTAGTTGAGTCTAGGTGGTTAGAGATCCTAGTGGTGGAACTAGGTCGTTGGAAATCCTAGCGAGTGAAGCTAGGTAATTGTATTGCTAAGGCACTAATGGATTAAATCTCGATCTGTGACGGTCGGAGACTGGATGTACCTAGGTTGTGGGGAACCAGGATAAATCTCTTGTCTCTCTGTGTGATACTTTCTGTGATTGTTTCTTGTTATTTATTTTGTATTAACTCATTCATTATTTAAGTGTATGTCTCTTGTAATCATTTGTTAATTTACATGTTAATAAAGTTTATTGTTGCAAGTTTATTATTCATTCCTCTGTGAGATCTACTCTGTTGTAATTACTCTTTTGATCTTTATTATTTATATCTTATCTTATCTCTATTTGGAGATCATCATGTTGATTAAGGACCAAGCGTAAATCATTGTACCTGGTTCCTTAGGTAACATTGGAAGAGAAGTTAGTTTTGTATTATTGCTCGTTGAAAAAGTTATATTCATACAACACTATTCAACACCCCTTCTTGTGTTGTGTGCCATCCACAGGATCCAACACTTGGTAGCATAGCAAGGGGAAGGCGATGGCATCAACAACGTTCTTTTCTCCCAAATGTACCATACATACTCCACCAACCCTTGATGGCACTTTCTATTCCCAATGGAAAAGAAGGCTGGAGATCTTTTTGGAGGCATAAGATCTAAAGTACGCACGATTTCTTAGAGAACCATATGAAATTCCAACCACTCCTCAAACTCAATGGAATCCAGATTAAGAGGAAGCCTACTTCAGAAACATAAAGATACTGCATCTATTTTATATTGGTTAACTAATGAGATACTAGATCTTGTAGTAGAGACAGACACCACACACCAAATACTTAATATATTGGAATAAAGATTCGGATCAAACTCTAAAGCAATCCAAACACCCATGGAGACAACCAAATCAAACGATGAGAGTTTTAGGAAAGAAATATGCATGATGGCTCGTTAGGACAACAAGGATGAGGTATGTGAATCTAGTTCTGATGATGAAAATGATTTTGACATTGCTAGTGCATATGAAAATTTGTATAGAGTGTATGAGAGATTGAAAAAGAAATACAAAAGTTTAGATAATAAGTATAATATTTGCATGATGAACATGATAATCTTAAGAACAAATTTGATTCTCTTGCTAGTGAGTATGATTCAATAAAACATCATTGTAATATTAACAATGATTGTGAAGATTTGAGAATTAAATATGATAAATTAGCTTGTGATCATGATGTATTGAAAAATAAACATGCTTTGTATGTTTCTTGTTTAAATGATAAAATAGATTCACTTACAAATGTTATTACTTCTAGCCGTATAAAAGTATGAAGAATTAGTTGCAAAATTTGATTGTATCAAGAATAGTTCTATTTCTTCTTGTTCTTGCTCCTATAAATTTTGTTGATAGATCTACTCATGGTCTAGTCTCTACATCTAAAGATATGAGTAGAAATGTAAATGTTGTGCATGCCACTATTAAAAAGTATGCTTTCATATATGGGAGATATGCTAGACACAATATTCATAGTGCACACCATGAACCCCATGGTTCACATTATCCACATGTTACACATAATATATTACACAAACCATATGTTGCACATCACAAAGTTGCATGCAACATTTCACAAACACCACCTAATATGCATTATACTAACAATAATGTTACAGTGCATGCAATATGATTTAGGTGCCAAAGAATTTGACTGATAGAGATAAAAATGTTTATATTGAAAAATTTTTACATGATATGTATAAAATTTGTGATTATGTGCATGTGCATAGGAAATCAAATTCAAATCGAATTTGGGTTCATAATGGTTAGTTGTGATTGAACCCATGAATTTGGGGTATCCACATGCCTATATGATTATCGTGTTGATACCCTAATGTAGAATTATAAAATGGATGTTAGATTAAATCTTGATTATGGTTGTTTGAACAAAATTGATTCAAAATGTTATTTATACCATGCTTACCATTCTATTGAAATAGTAGCCGACTACTTTTATAAATTAGTCGACTAATTCTGTGTACTGAAGAACATTTTATTATTCATTCAAATTGATTACTTTATAACACTTCTTTGAGTTGTTATTATATTTGAACACTCATGTCTATAATTTCAGCATGTCAATGAGATTAAATAGAATTAATTATAGTTGAATGTAATGTTATATTCTTTTATGAAAAAATTAAATATGATTTATGATTAACCTCAAGGACCTTAAAAATTACGTGTACCAAAAACTATTATTTTTCAGGTAATATTTACAAATTAAAGCCAACCCCTTCAACTCCATGATTTTCAAAAAAATTGTTACTCACAGAAGGAGATTGACATTCGATATGCTCATTTGTAAGGGGAGCTAAAAGTTGTAAGTATGAAAATTTATTTATAAAACGTTTTAGATTCTTAATCACATGCATCATGGTTTTTATTCCACTACACGATATTTTCAACACTTGATATTTTCAATATATGAAAATTTAGTTGATGACATGACATAATAAGTTTAATTTTTATTCAACAGGTGAGTTAATATAAATGATTATGTCATCATGTACTTATGGCACATCATATCTAGTGTGCGAATTATCATGATATGCTATTTTGTCACACACATTGATTAATTCGTGGATTTATTTTCATGTGCCTAATTATTATATCCTATTTGAAGAAAATAGTTAGTTGACATAATTGCGCCTACTCTTTATTGAATATCAACAACTCGTGTGATATTATTGCTCAATTGTAATATCTCATTGATTATATTTGATGCATCTTAATGCTCATGATATTATTTAGATATCCATTTCAATACTTGGTGATATCTTGAATATTTTGTACATTTTGAGTTTTGTCACACATTATTAAAATATTAAAATTATTGATTGATGTATATTTGTTGATTTATTTTTTATAAAATTTCATACTCATAGAAATCATCACATTGCAATATATTATATGTCAACATTATTTATGATAACATTCTTGAATATATTATGCATTTGATAAGTTGGAATATGGTATATTGAAATTATGGACAAATGAACATGACATATTCCTAAAATGCTAAGACATGCATATGTTGATATGTGACATTCATGAAAATATTTTGAGTTAGGCTAATTTTGTGATATCTTGTGCTATAACTCTTTTGAAGCCCATCTTTCAGAATAGTCACACATATGCTCATTGTTCATACTTATTGTGTATCACTATATAACAAATTATAATTTCTTGATTGTATTTATGTTGACTATGTCATATTGCTTATTGACATGTCCATGTATCTATCTTGATGTCTATTTTGGATATAGTATCATAAAAATTTATTTTGTGAACTATGACCTTTGATGACATATGAATCCATGCCTATATTTTTTTCATTTATCTATATGTGATATTATAAAACTTGGTAAGAATATATTTTCAAAACTTCGTCGAGATTTAGGAATTATGGGGAAAAGAAATTGAAACAAGATTGATTTTTTTCACTCATGTTAAATTTTTTAACTCTATTTGTCACTTGATTACAGTAGGTATGCACACTAGTATATTTTTGTATGATGACAAAGGGGAGAAAAATAGCGAAAAGCAAAAAAACATGAATGAATAATATGTTGCTAACCAATTTTGATGCAGTGGGAGTATCATATAATTTCACACCTCTTCTAAGCAGGGGGAGTAAGTACACTTACTCATTAGTTTTCATTTCATATTATTCATATGTTTTTCATTTGGGTGTCATCATTAAAAAGGGAGAGTGTGTCGGGAAATCTAATCCCACCCCAAAGTGGTTTTGATGATGATCACATCAAATGTTGTTGTGTACTAATTATACTGATTAAGTGTGTAGGTTGTGCAAATAAGCTAAGTGAAACTCAAAGCATACTCCGAGAAGAAGAAGAACTTCAACCACACTCATAGAAGATGAAGATGAATTTAGCTTGCTATTCCAAGTCTACATTCTATTGCTTCAGTTCAAGCACAAGAGGAGCTCAAAGATGAAGCTCAAAGAAAGTGCTCAAGCTCAAGCTAAGTAGAAGATCAAATTCAAGTGAAGCACATGCTACTGCATCAGTTCAACCATGACTTCAAAGTCTTCATAGTGTCTAGTGTGTGAGTTGTCTTTTATTTTCTTTGGATTTTGTTAAAGCCAAGAAGAGTATGCACACACACAAAATGATTTTCTAAAATATTTTTTAAAACGTATTTTAAACTCATTTGAGAGCTTACTTTCTAAGGAGCTAAAGTTCAATATGTAGTCAACTAACAAACACCCAGTAGTCAACTACCCTGAAATATGCCCTCACCCTGAAAAGTATCTAAGAGTCGACTACCACCCTGGGAGTTGACTACAAGCTGTGTTCGAGCAGACTTCCTTGATTTCCTCTCCCATTTATTCCTTGCAAACTTTTTGGGCTGAAGTCAAACTTCATTTGAATTATTTCAAATCCTCCTTTAGCTCTATAAATAAAGAACCATTGAGATCTTTTTCCTAACCAATTCATTCTTGAGCAAAGCTATAATTCTCTCAAAATTTCTCAAAGTTCTCATCGCTCTCAAAGTTCTTCATAGCCAAACGTTTTCAAATTTCTGATCTTATTATTTCGTATTTTCTTTTCTAAATCCTTTTTTAAGATCATTATTTTTTGGCTATTGTAAATTGTTTTTCAAAATCCTCTCTACTTTAATTTTTATTTTCTTAAAGGATTTTTGAAAACAACAAGAGTTCTTGATCTTATCGAATCATTTTATATTCTTTGTGTGATCAAAAGAACAATTTATTCTTTAGCCACATTGAGCACAATTGCAAATTTATCTTGGCTATAGAATTATTGGGTGTAAACCAATCTCCAGTAAATTTATTGTGGTGTATTGGATCTGATTTTACTCGTAGTCCCTTAGAGATAATGGTGTTGGAAATCCTTACTTAAGACTAGGTGGTGTAAATCCTAGTTGAGACTAGGTGGTTGGAGATCCTAGTTATGGAACTAGCCTAGCAAGTGAAGCTAGGTAATTGTATTGCTAAGGCAATAGTGGATTAAATCTCGATCTATGACGGTCGGGGACTGGACGTACACAGGTTGTGTGGAACCAGGATAAGTCTCTTGTCTCTCTGTGTGATACTTTCTATGATTGTTTCTTGTTATTTATTTTGTATTAACTCGTTCATTATTTAAGTGTGTGTCTCTTGTAATCACTTGTTAATTTACTTGTTAATAAAGTTTATTTTTGCAAGTTTATTATTCATTCTGCTGTGAGATCTATTCTGTTGTAATTACTCTTTTGATCTTTATTATTTATATCTTATCTTATCTCTATTTGGAGATCATCGTGTTGATTAAGGACCAAGCATAGATCACTCTACTTGGTTCCTTAGGCAACATTGGAAGGGAAGGTAGTTTTTTATTATTGATCGTTGAAAAAGTTTTATTCATACAATACTATTCAACCCCCCTTTTAGTGTTGTTTGCCATCCACAGGATCCAACAGCTACAAAGTCCCATTGGCAACATTTTGGGGTCGACCAGGTGCCTGATAAACAATGACCAGATGTTTGATGAAGAGTGGTCAAACTTTTGATCCGATATTGTGCAGCCTCTGGTCTGATAGACTCTTCATAGAAAAGCACTTGATCACCAAAAAATTCATAACTTTCATAAATGAACTCCGATTGAGGTGATTCAAGATGCGTTGGAAAGCTAACAAGATTTGCAATCTGATGGAATTAGAATGATGAAAAGTTCCAACAACAAAAACAACTGACAACCGATTAAATTCAGAAACAGATTGCAGAATTTACAACAGACTTAACCGAGAAAACACTAGAACACCAAAATGGTCATACCTCACACAAATGAACTCCGATTGTGGTGATCTAAGATGAATTAGAAAGCTAAAAAAGAATGAAATCCAATGGGCTTGGAATATATGTGAAATTCCAACCATAGAGAAACTGACATAGGTTTGAAATCACAGAATGATTGCAGAAGTTCCAACGCAATTCAACCAGACGTCTGGAGTACACCACTCAAGCATCTGGGACACTGTGCAGACGTATGAGAATCCTTTTTCAAACGGCTGCCAAATATGGATCCGTCAGACAAATAGAACAAGAAAGTTTACTTACTCTGTCCAGTCACCTGAGCACATGACCCAGACGTCTGACCCACTTTTAAGACGCCTGGTCAAAGACCATCAGGCGACTGACCCAAGGCTGTATTAAGCAGAACAAAATATTTACATGCCAGGCGTGTGGTGACCCTTCACCAGGCGAATGTCATGTCCCAAAATACACAACAAAGAGTGTATTGAGCAATGGACCAAATAGGATGGGTTCAACATGATTTCTAATGAACCCTAAGATGGATATGATGCATATGTGAGTGTGGTGTGCATCTATTCAAGGCTACAAATTTTTTGAGTAAAAGAAACAAAATTACATGAAGAATAAAATGAAAATACACTTAAATCTACAAGTCTTCATGCAATGCTTTGGTCCATAGCCTTGAACCATCATCCACCTGTAGGAAGATATATGCCCTCGAGGCAATTTATCCTAAAAACATCTTGTCCAAATATAAATGGTACTAATTATCCTAGTATGATTAAATGTTTTTTAATACTTAGATGATTTTCTTAGACTTAAAGTAAGGTCATACATTTATCTAGATGGAGATCTCGATTATGGAGAGTGAATGACCAATAGGAACTTGAGTATTAAAAGGGTCATGGTCATAGATGTGTCGAGAAAAGGATATCGGCACATCGGACAGAACATTGTGTCTTTGTCTTATCCTAAAGGGTAATGATGATCCCATAATCATTCGATCTGGCGAAGTCGGAGACAAGGTTCAGGTGCTCATTGGAGAATGAGTCCACTGAACGACCCAATAAAGAGTTATCAAATGGTTAACTTAACTAAACTGTTATTGATAACTCTCTAGTGATGATAGGCTAGTTGGTCCTTTAGACTTGAGGTCATTGTACGAACCTGTCCGTGAACGGTGTCACTTAGATCTATGATCTAGCCTCGAGTCTTCACTCGTTAAAAGGCCTTATGTTGGATGAAACTTGAGGCGTACGAGTTAAGTCGGACTAAGATAGGATTCGTCTCTTCCGTTAAAGGGAAGGTAATGTCACAGGCTCAGTACGGTTCTTTGTGCTAAACCTTGGTCGGGCTATGTTGTAGGAAGTACAATATGGACATACCAAAGACCGATGTTTGCCGACCAGTGCTAGCTAGTAGGGTTGACAATATACCATACCCTAGGCTAAGAAGTGACATAGTTATGACGAAGGGACTAGAACTACGGTATTCATCACTGACATAGTCAGAGTGATCTCGACGATACTACTGTCAATGGGTCAATCACGTAATTATGATGTCGAAACAGGAACGATACCTGCTGCTAGTGGTCACTGTTGTCTAGGGGTTTCGAGCCCGAACCTGTAGTAGGGTCAGGCAGTAGGGTCTCACACCGAGTGGGATTAGCGTCTTAGTAATAGGAAGGATTCAGGAGGAGTGCACTCGGGTGCACGAGAATAATTGAAGTCATAAAGAGTTTGTGACAAAAAGTCTATATTAAATGGGATTTAATAATGTCGTAAAAATGATTACGATTTTAGCATTAGTAGAATGCTATAAGGGATTGTTTCATATAATGCAAAATGGTTGAAAATATATTGTAAAATATTTACAACAATATTTACATAACAAAAGGCATAGAAATAGATACATGGCTTCTTGGGATAGTTCCATTCGAACCATGCTTTCAAAGGGATCTGAAATCGGCTCAATCGGAGCTGTAAAGCTCAGGAAATAGCCCAAAGGCCTGAACTGGGCTTTTGCCCAGTTCTGGCCCTGCACAGCCTAGCCCAACCCAGACTAGGCGGGCTAGCCCCAACGATTGGGTCCAAGCTAGTCTGCTCAGCCTGGGCAGACAGGTCCACCCTGCTAGGCAGGCTAGACCTGCCCGCCAGGCGGGTGGGTCAGACCCGCTCGCTGATGCAGGAGTGTCAAGCCCTCCCGTCCAGCGTGGGTGGGCACAGGAATGGGCTTGGCCTGCCCTTTTGGCATGCTCAGTTAGCCAGTGGGCCCCACCAGCAAGGTCCATACTTCAAAAACCCTAAGGGTTTTATGATGGCTGCGATTTTAGCCTATTCGTGACTTTTGCTCAACTTTGAGCATTCGTTTAAGGGGTTAAACGAAGTCGGAATTGATCGATGTTTGTGCAGGGGATCTGGTCTATGGGAAAAATACTAGAAGGGGGGTTGAATAGTGTTTATGCAAATTTAAAAGGAATTTACGCCAAATAAAATGCAATCCAGCAAATAATGCGGAAATAGAATTAAACCCAAATAAGAAACAATTGCAAACACAATTATGTTTCTAGGGTTCGGATTACCCAAGTCAACTCCCGACTTGTTCCCGGTAATCCTACGTCCCTTCCACCCGGATACCACCGGATACTCAAGTTAGAACCCTAACTTGAGGTTTCCTTAAACACCACTTGTAGCAACCTAATAAGTTCAATCGAATACAATCGATGTCCTTCACTCCCACAACTTGGGAGCAAGCAAACCACTCTCACAACCGAGAGCAAAACTCAAATAACGAAAGTTATGAAATAATGAAAACAACACTTACAATCACATATGCCTCGAAGTAGAACTTGAAGGAGGAGTGTGATGTGTGTTGAAGAACTCTCTTAGAAGAGAGGAGAAGCCCTTTCTCTTGACTGCACCAATTGCCTAGATGATCACTCTTTGGTTCTAGGTTGGAGAGCAAGAGAACAAGATTTGGAAATACTTAGGGCTTTGGATTTGAGAGCTTTAATCTTTGAAAATGAAAGCTTGAGGGATTTTGCAATGAATGAGTAACCTTCCAATGGAACAGTAGAAACTCTACTTATAGCTTTCTCAAATACACAAAACAGTTTTGGCAAAAACCCAATTGGAATCCGTGAGAAAAATCTCAACGGATAGAATCTGAACTCGCGACAGTTGACTGTTGAACAATCCACAGTCAACTGTTGCACAGTCAGCAAGGGTAGGTGAGAATTCATAACGGTAACTTACCACGTGGACAGTCGACTGATGGAGCAAAGACAGTCGACTGTTAAACCAATATGCGACTGTAATTCCTTCTACATGCAACTGGCCGAGAGATGGGTAAGTTCGAATAATACTGGAAATCTCACAAGTAACAGGATAGACGACTCATGGAGGAACACAGTTGACTGTTAATCAGAACAGGCGACTGTAAATCCTTAAACAGACGACTGTCAAAAGCCTGAGAAATTTCCAGAGAGCTGAGTCAAAGAAATGACTGACAGACAGGCGACTGTTGCAGCATAGCCAGTCGACTGATCCAAGAGACAGTCGACTGTATATACAACATTAGTTGACTGGCCGTAAAAGTTAAATCAAACAGTGTTTGGGCAAAGGATAGACAGGCGACTGATTTGCAAAGCACAGTTGGCTGTCACTAGGACAGGCGCCTGTGAATCATTCATCAGTGGCCTGTGCAAAATAAACAGAGAAGGCCCAAAACTATATTGTAAAAGTGTAAGCATAACAGGCGACTGTAGAACAAAACACAGTCAACTGTTTTTGAGACAGGCGATTGTAAACTATTAAGCAGTCGACTGTTATAAACAATCCTTGCACAATCAATAGAGAGATGAATTGAAGTCAAAGGACAATTGATCTAATGAAGTCCTATGACTGAATGTAGATGTGTGTTAGTGCTCCAACAAAGTTCTACTTCTAAGCTACATACTTGAAGAGATAAAAGAAAATTACAATTGACGAATAACCTCTTCTTTCCATCGTATGATCTTGAAGTATTCACGAAGCTTCAATCATCATCTACGATCATCCAATCCATGTCATTTGCCTTCAATGAAGTTTGTGAGTCATCCATTGCTAGTAGATCTTCATAATTAGCTTAGGCAATGGATTAACTGCAAAATAGGGGATTAGTCACAAGTATTTATTTGCTCATCATTAACACCAAGTGAGGAGAAGTCCAATACTCAACAGTTTGTTTCTATGTGTTCACCATTCATAGCTCTTCGATTTGATAGGTTGTATCACTTCCGAAGCTCAACGACGAGGGAGAGAAAATTTGTTGAAGTTTATCCTTAGTGTAAGGCAAACTAACTTAATGTTCTCCCCTAATTTTAATTAACCCCACATTGCTCGTGAGACAAGATAGGGGTCTAGCATCCTATATAAATAGGGTCTGGCTCCCCTTGGAAAAATTGCACCAAGTCTCCTAATCAAGTATCTTCGAAATTTTTTGAGCACGCTCGATCCGAGATGAAATTATTCTTTCCTCCTATAATTCTTCTGTTCCTTTGTTTGTGTCCTAGTAAGACGATGAGGAGGATTGGATTAGATCCAAAGTCTAAGACGCAGATCACTTTCAAGTGAAACTTTCTTTAGCGGGTGATTGGCTCGGAGGCACGGTGTCGGCTCGCTTCGAGTGGACCAGTTTCGAAGGCCAGAGGTGGCTTGCTTCGAGGAAGCTAAATCTGTTGCTGAAAACGACGCTTTGTTTTCTGCAGAAGCAAAGTTTCGGGTATGTTTTAATGCTTTCACTTTCATATTGTTGCAGCAGTTTAGATATATTTTGGGGCTAGGCAGACCCACCACATGATAGTAGAGATCCTAGCTAGGGTCTTTGATATCCTTATGGCGTTTTATTAAAGTATTTAATAATTCTTATTTTCCTCTGCTGTTTCTATTTTCTATCGTTCGTCCGACATAGGACGGGCATAGATTTATGCCCTAAGGGTTCCTCAAAACCCAACATTTGTATCAGAGCCTAGGTCTATTTTGATCTAAAATCTGCATAGGATATAAATGCATATATGTTTGCTAAAAACATGATAATGTGATTATCTAGTTTTAACATTATGAGATAATTGTTGAAAATGGAACAAATTAATTTTATAAGATAAAATTTTAGATGCTTTAAAATTATTTATGTGATAAATTTTTAAGATGCATGCTATCATTTATGTGATAAATTTTAATTTGTTGTTCATATAAATAATTATGAGATAAATATTAAAAAGATAGTAAGCTAATTTTATGCGCTATTTTAAGTTGCTACTCTGCATGCTAATTTTATGAGATAAAATTTAGTTGACATGTTTCAAGGGTAATTTTTACCTTCTTGCATATTATATGATAATTCAAGAAAGCCTGTTAGGTTAGCCATTAAAATTTTTCTAAAACTTATGAGATAAATTTTAGATTGACATGCAATGTTTAATAAATTGTTACAACAATTAAATTCCTAGTTCCTGATTAGGGTAGCCCTTTTCAACAATTATTATTTTAAACGTTCTGATAATAATTTTGGTAAAAGGCTATATTATAAGTTGTTGTAATTTAAATTTATTAAAATCCTAATACATGATTAGGATACCACATTGAAACCAATAAATTCTTATAGTTGATAAGTGTAACGGTCACTTTTCGACCTTACGTATTTTAGTGCGTATTTTGCTTCGTATGCGTATATTCAGGTTCGATTTTTATTATTATGTTCCTTAGCCCTAACATACGACCAGACCCCGTATTCTCGACCCTCGCGACCCCACGATCACCCCAGCATTTTCTTTTTAATTTTTTGATATCGGGGGACAAGATTGTAATAATCTATTACTATTTTCATACGTATTAAATATTATTTTCCCAAGTTCAAAATTTGAAACCAGATGAAAAATTCAAAATATGTTTAATATTATTTTAACTAAAATCAATAATATCCTACCAACTCCCACACTTCTCTCTTACGGGTGCAACTCCCCACACCCCCACCTCACGTAACCCCTTTCCACGTCACCCCTCATTTTCCCCCACGTTATCAATCTATCTCTCTCTCCTTTACAAATGACCAACATGGGAGCTTTCCTCCTCTCCCAAAAAAACAAACAAACAAACAAACCCTGCCCATAACTTTCCTCCCTTATCGTCACCTTCAAGCCTTAGACCTTGCACCATTTTCCCTTTGCAACAGCGACCGAACATCGAACTCTGACGCCACCTTTCTCCAGCCCTCTCCTCAACTCATCCCACTCGGCGTTCATTCACCTCCGACCTCCCGCATAAGCCACACCATCGGCGTCTCCTTCACCTCACCACCGACGGAGAACCGCAGACACGCCGTAGCCCTCTGTCACCGGTAACTCCCCAACCGGCCTGTAGCCTCGCCACCGCACGGCCAACACCTTCCACTTTGCTTCGACGTGCAGCCCCACCGGCGTCGAAGCTCCAAGATCAATGCATCCCGTCGAGATCTGCCCGTACCCCGTGGGTTACCAACCCCTTCGACCAACGACAGTTGGGCCGGAGCCTCTCCGGCCAGCGGCAGCTGGGGAGCCGATCTACCCTCTGCCACCTTTTTTCGACGACAGCTATGCCCATGTTGCCACAGCCGCCATGCCATTCCTTTACGCTGCCACAGCCGCCGGCCGTCTCCCCTTTACCAAGTCACCATCCGACTTTCACTCTGCAACAAACAACAACAAACCGTGAGTACTTTTCCCCTTATGAACAGAATTTTGTTTAGGAGGACCAGGTTTTATAAAAAGAGTTATTGGTGTTATAAACCGTAATGAACAAGAACAGATTTAGAGGAAAAGTACAATACTTTAAGATATTAAATTATATAATAAGTTAGTATTACTATTAATGTTAGCTAATAACATGGTACTGATAGTGTTATAATTAATATTATTTGCAGTATACCCCTAGTATCACTTTAAACAATTATATACTTGTAAGTTATATATAAATTGTTGTATATTAAGTTATATACATATATACATATTTCTGTTATTATAAACAGTGAAGATTTGATGTTAGCAAATGTTAGTATAAATCGATGGTTATTTTAGTGAATGTATATTTCCCCTTAGCTTGGTATTCTAAATCTCATGACGTAGATATAACACTCCTTCCATCACGATCACCGGGACCCGAAATCGTTAAACATGCAAGGCTGCGAATTTTATACAAATTTTTGGAGTATTAATGTTTAATTGTATTTTTTGTGCGAGCGTGTGTGTGGACCCCTATTAAGTAACTTGATAATGTCAGGTAAACGACACGAAATACTTGAACAGACTTGGTTAATGAATTGTATTACACAATCTGTGGGGAATAAGGCACTCTCCAAGATAGAGAGAGTGATCATTTGTATGGATAACCTACGGGGAATAAGGCACTCGCCAAGATAGAGAGAGTGATCCTTTGTATGGATAACCTGCGGAGAATAAGGCACTATCCAAGATAGATAGAGTGATCCTTTGTATGGAATACACAACCTGCGGGGAATAAGACACTCTCCAAGACAGAGAGTGTGATCCTTTGTATGGATTTGTCTTGTGCAATGGGTTGGGGTTGGGTTGAGCGGTCGCAAGGTCTAAAGGGTTTGATCCCCCTCTATGTTAAGGCGTGAACCCCAGAGTCACACTTGTCTTGTCTTATCTTGTCTTTTAGTCGGTAGCACACGCTACGGCCATTGCCATGCCACGTTTACTTTCTTGCACTGTCTTTTACTTTCCTGCCATGTATATATGAATTGCCATGCTCGTTACTTTACTTTTAAAATGCTTTAGAACTACCATGCTAGAAGTACCTTACTTTACCTTGTTTTAAATTTCCATGTTTAAATTATGCTGACATCTTGTATAAAACAATTAATGCTTCATAATTTATTATTCGCGCACCTTGCCTTGGGTCTTCTTAATCCTACTTGCAAGCCCTTGCTGACATACATTCGTGTTTTTGGAATGTATGTCAGATCACGAGACAGATTACCAGGAGGACTTGTTTGAGACACATGACCTAGAAGGCCAGGAATTAGCTGTAGACGCTAAGTCACTTCCAGTGGAGGACTAGAGTCTAGTGTTGTTGCTGCTTTCCTAGACATGCTTTAGTACCTTGTTTTAGGATATGCTTTCCCTTTTGTAGTTTTTTGGCCATGCTGAGGCTTGTTGTTTTATTTCTTGTACGAACTCTGAATGTGGTTTTAAATTAATGAAATGTTTTTTTTATTGTTTTGAAATGCATGCAAGAATCCTGCTACGTGTTGTTATTACAGACGCTTAGTGGACTTGAGTTTCACAGCTCCAGTCCACGTGGACCTTAGTAACATTCTCGCTTCTGTCATATTTTGGGAAGCGGGACGTTACAGGTTTTAGTGGTAGCCCATGCAGGTAGTCCATTTGCAAACCTTAGAACAATAGAAATACTATCGTTAGCCAAAACATCTAGAATTAGCTCGTACGTGAAATTTACCCAAGTATCGTGTCTCTGCATAATAGGGAGACCCAACGCCAGGATTATATGGAGAGTTAGTTAGACACATGTGCTTGTTAGTTAGATACCTTTGCTGAGATTTAATATAATCATCTTAGGAGTTACCTTAGTAGTTTCTTACCCAGCCCTGTCCATCTTGGATTCCGGAACCTTATTTAGTCGTTCGCTTGGACCTATCGAATTTCGAGACCAACCGAACAAAGCGATCGTCACATCCGTGCAAGTCGAACCTGAGAAGCCTACAATAGTTAGAGACTTTGAAGGCGTATTTTCTAAGGATATTCCAGGCCTATGCTCGTGCAAAATACTCTTAAAACCAACATAGATGAGATTACAAATTCGATCCTTAAGGGACCCTTTCCTTGAATTCTATATCACAGTCTAGTTCATTAGAAAATCTTAGTACTAAGCTTTCTTAATCTTTAGTCGACCCAATAATTAAGCCCCTGATTTTTATTATTCCTAATCATTACACAACCACATTAATGACAGTATAATTTCATCGTAGCAGATTCACAAAGTTATTTCCTAGTCATATTTACGTTTTAATCATTCAATTCTATTCCTTGCCCTCGATTCACGTGATCCCTTCATGACAACCATCATTAACCCTTTTGAATCTTCCTCATTGCATATCCTGATACTTATTTGATTCATGCTAGTTACTTTAAAAGCCACCATGATGACATTACAATTCTGATTCTTTTAAAAGTGCTTTTCGATTTTCGCCGAGTTTAATTCCTTTGAAAACCTTTAGTATATACTTAGGTTTCCTACCTTTCAGTTGACTTAAATTTATTCTTGATTATGAAACTCGCTTTGACATAATCTGTAGTTACTATCAAATAACGATTTTCTAACCTATATCATCCGTACTTTTGTTTCACAAAATCTTGTATGTTTACTCTACTTTCTTCATATAACGAACTTTATTTTTAAACCTTATTTCTGTTTCACTAATTCAATGTAACATTCCTTTTTCTTACTATACTACTAAACTTCTTTCAAAACAACTTATCGTACATACTTTTAAATATTTTCCTATGCTAAATAGAACTCCAACTTTTAAGTGTGTCAGTTGTATATTCATCATATTCATACTTCAAAAAAAATTTGTACAAATCTATTGCCATTTGCAAAACAATCACTACATCACTATGCTCATTATTTTCTTCGTCTAATGCTCTTTTCATGTTTTAACTTATACCATCTACTCGCTATTCTTATATACTTTTAAGGATATTATTATAATTTACACATATCTTTCATTCTCCTATTTAATTTTTCATAACTAGTTTTATGCCACCTAACCAAGCTAACTCATTATTCATGCCTCATCAGAAACTGTTCATCACGATCTTGTTTCGTTACGCTATTCGACTTCGGATTCTTTACTATTGCTTAGTCATCCCATTAGTGCTTATCATTGCTTATGTCAAATTTAGTATGAGTATAATGGGTCCATTAGTATTAATTGTGATGTTGGTGTGTTGCATGTATATAAATAGTGTGTGTGGACCCGTGTGTGTGAATCTCAGTGTCGCACTCAGGTATGAATGGGCACCCTCTTGGCATATTAGTATGTTTGTCTATTGTGTTGTATAAGCATATGCGATGATATACGTGATATATATATAGTTACATATGGTAGTAAGCGTCGTACTAGTACCTATGTCCGATAGCTATATCACTATAGGGATATCCGTATGTATTGGAATTGGTGCTTGTTATCTACTAGAGGTAGGTGCTTTAGATGTACTTGTTAATTCTTGTAATTGTATGCTATTAAAGTGATGTGCATATTAGGTGTAATGAATAATAGGTATACTTATAGTTGAGCATACAGACCCATTGTGTGATCTATATATTAGAGCGTATGGGCGTGTGCCCATGCGTGGATAAGTGTGTGTGTAGTTATAGGTATCTATTATACATTTGACAACTGTTATTGAATTCTACGGCTGACTAGGACAAGTTGACTATGACAAAGGGGTTGATAGAATGACAGGCAGGATTAATTATTGGGGAATGAATGGTTTAGATGAAGCTTTGAGATGAAGTATTTGTATTTTAACACATACTTTTGATATTTGTTGGTCCCATTTGATACCAACAGGCTTCTTAAATCATTTTAACTCAGAAATAAACTCGGGGATAGCAACATGCTTTTTGGGGAAGAGCAATAGGCGTTTTTGGTGGAGAGTTCCCCAAAACTCCTCTTGCTTTTCCCCAAAATCATTTTCCCAACGTCTGGCAAGGTGAAGAAGGGAGACCGTCTCCTTTGTCTTCTCTCCAAAAGCAGCAAGATCATTTGCTCTTCTCCAAAGTAGCAAGCGGAAGAAGAAGAATCTCTTGCACTTCCCCAAAGCAGCAAGATCATTCCCCCGAGGGCACGATTTCTTGCTTGCTGCTTTTCTGAAGGTACGAATGTCTGAAGGCAGCTGCATGAAATTTTTCGTCATTCCTTTGATTTCTCACAAAAAATTATGAAGTTCCACAGATCTGAAGGCAGCTGCATGAAATTTTCTCCCAAAAATCTACATTGAGGAAGAGAAATTATGCTGAAATTTCATAGAAATTGATAACTATTTTCGTTCAGCTCTTCTGTAAGTATCGGTTCCCCTTCATTTACTCTTATAAATTGATGACTATTTTCCTTCAGCTCTTCTGAAATTTTCTCTGATTTTTATTTTCTGAAGTTGACTGATGCGTGTGTGTGTGTGTGTGTGTAAAGGATTGGCTGTTAACAAGTTAACTTCTTTCTTTTTTGATTTTTTTGATCAAACTTTATGATTTTTTGACAATTGAAATTTGATATTTCTACCATTGTATGGACTTTGATGATTTATAAAATTGAGTAACAACCATATCCTTTTTTCGTATATTTCTTTTGTAGCTTACAACATTATGAAATTTGCAAAGAAATATGCGTCTTTCTTCTAATACAAATTTGCAGTAAACTTTTCCCAAGTCTTTTGGGCTTTTGCATGAAAGATGAATTTAGCTTTATTTCTGGCGTCTCTTTTGCCAAATCTATATTTTTAAAAATTGATCGTGATGCATTTTGGTATACCTTAATACCTTAATCTTATTGGTAACTGTGACTCTATTTCTTCTGCATACTTTAGCATTCCTTGGTCCTTGATGCGCATTCAAAAATAGCATATTGATCCTCATCCATGTCTTGAAAGGTATTATAGATGTATTAATTTAGTACTCAGTCTTTGGAAGAATCGCCTATTTCTGAAGGTACGTAGCAAGATCATTTGATCATTTGCTCTGAAGATCATTGGAATCTGAGGGTGTTTAATTCTAGTTGCAGCAAGATCAATTCTTCTCGACGATCTTGCCTATTTCTGGAATTCTTCTCGCCTATTCTTACTGGAATTTTACTTCCCAGGCGTGTTTCCATAATCGTTAATCTTACTGGAATTTCTGTTCTTAATGTGCAAGGATAGAAAATTGTAATGTGCGTTTTCATGCCATTGTTCTGTGAAGACTTGGAAGCAAATTGCATATAGTGTTTATCAAAGTATCCTTTTTTAGCATGACATTGTCTTGTGAATATAGTGTTTATCAAAGTATCCTTTTTTTGCATTATGGTGCTTAAATTGCATAACCATGTAATTATACTTCAGGTTAATTTACATGCAACCATGTAATTATACTATCAGAATTAAGGCTTGAAATTCTATTCCACTATCTTCATGTATTTTTGGCTTGAGATTTGCAAAAGAACTAAACTTCAGGTTAATATCATCTAAACTGACTTCTTATTGGCCATTTATTTATTTCTAAACATCTGGTTCTTGCTGATGCAATAACATCCTTCAGGATTTACATTGTTTTTTACTGAGAAGATGACAGTTGCATGCATAGCCATCTTTTTTTGGAAGCAAATGCTGTGCTGAGATGCCCATTAAAACTAAAATTCAACATAACTGAGAGTCAAGGAAGCTCTTTTTCCATACCGACTTAACGTCTGATAATTGCTGAAGTTATCTGTTCTTAATATGCCTTAATATTTTGTTCTTAATATACCTTAATATTTTTAACTGGAAGAATATTAGGCATTTGAGAACAGATAGATAAGAACGCATATCTGTTAAAAATGCATATCTGTTAAAAATGCCTTAAAATATTAAGGCATTTGAGAACAAGCTTTTTCACAAATGCCTTAACATTTATTAAGGCATTTTATTAGGGTTTTTCCCATATTAGTCCATTAAATTATGTGTAATTTGATATTAGTCCCTTAATTCTTCGTATTTTGAGTTTAATCCCTCAAATCTTCATCCATTAACCTAAATAGTCCCCCCATCGTATATTTTGTTAAATAGTTAGATTAATTAACGATTAATCAGAAATTAGTGTTAATTAACGAAGAATTAAGCCCTAGTAGGGGAGGGAGGTGGGGGAGGCGGAGGAGTGGGAGGTGGTTGTGGGAGGGGGAGGCGGAACTCCTCCCTGCCGCCCCCCTACTCCCCGCCGCCGCTCTTTCCCTCCCCTTCCCCCTTCATCCCCCTCCTCCTCTCCCTCATCCCCTTCCTCCCCACCGTCGCTCACCCCCTCCTCCTCCCCCTTCATCCCCCACCTCCCCCTCCTCATCCCCCTCATTCCCCTCCTCCCCGCCATTGCTCTCCCCCTCCTCCTCCCCCTTCATCCTCCTCATCCCCACTGCCGATAACCCCCCTAATCCCCCTCCTCCCCATCGCCGATCCCTCCTCCTCCGCCCCCTCATCCCCCTCCTTCCTGCCATGAATCCCCCTCTCCTCCTCCTCCCCATCATTCCCCTCCTCCCCACCGATCTCCCCTGCCTCCTCCCCCTTCATCCCCCTCCTCCCCACCGCCGCTCTCCCCCTCCTCCCCCTTCCTCCCCGCCATCGGGAGAGCTTTCCCCTGCCTTCGCATCCTCCTCATCCCCCTCCTCCATGCTGCCGATCCCCCCTCCACCTCATACCCCCCAACCGATCTCCCCTCTCTTCCCCCTCCTCCCCCTCCTCCCCGCTGCCGATCCCCCCCTCTACCCCATAAACCACCCCCACCACCCACCCCCACCGATCTCCCCCTCCTCCCCCTCCTCCCACCTCCTCCCTGCCCCCGATCCCCCCTCCCCCCTCATCCCCTCTCCTTCCTGTCGTAGCCCCTCCTCCTCCTCTCCCTTATCACCGTCACTACCACCGCGAACAAGCTGGACATGTCAGCACTAACAGCCACGTCAGCATTAACGGAGTTTTTTAACCGAAAATTAGAGTGGGGGACTATTTTTGTTATAGTTAATGATTTGAGGGATTAAACTCAAAATTCGAAGATTTAAGGGACTAATATCAAATTATGCAAGATTTAAGGGACTAATATAAGAAAAACCCTAAAAAATATTAAGGCATTCTGTCCCATCCTGTCCCATATGTGAGAACAGGTCATATATGTTCTTAATGTGCAAGGATAAATAATGTTGTTAAACCATTCTGTCTCAAAGCATATATGTTTTTAATTGTTTTTTCTTAGCATATATGTTCATATATGTTCTTAATTGCATGTTAGTTTTGTGAAAAGGATTGTGTAGGGTCTGATATTTGCTGCTTTGAACCATTCCATTGAAATAATGGTATGCATGTAGCTTTTTGATGTAGGGCACTTCATGTAATTTGCTGGGAATTTATTTTTAACAGTAGATAGGCTGGCTGGCTGAATTTTTTACAATCTATATTACATTTGACGACGTTTTCGAATTTTGTCCTACGTGGCATCAAAAATATGACTATGACATAAATTGGTTACTATGACATGGCCATTTGCAATTTTTAAAAACCAAATAACCAATCTATTATACATTCGACGACGTTTTTCCAATTTTCGTGGATTTGGATGCCAGGTTTGGGTTTTGAATTTTCATGGGTTTCTACTACTAGCCAGTTCCATGTTATCTTATTGGCGCGGATAAACATTTTTTCAGGGAGAACTAAAATTTTGGGATAAACTAAAAAATTTTGAACTTGAAAATTTATCGGGGTGAACCCTAAAATTTTGGATATGAACTAAATTTTGACTGTACTAATTTTTTTGGGGAACTAAGATTTTTGTGATGAACTTAATTCCTTGGGATGAGCTAAATTTTTGGGGAACTACGCTTTTGATAGGGGAATATCTTAACTGAACCGTGCCCTACGGACACGGGTTATGACTAATATATACATATTGAATGAATATGTGTGTTTTACGTATAGTAGTAGGATGATAACATCGTATTACTTCCCTTATGGGATGATGTATGTGCATGTGTATACCAGGAGGTATGCATTATTGTATATTTGTAACTATGTATGGATGGGTGTGTGATAATGTAAGTATGGTTAGGTATGTAATGTGTATGAGTGTATTTATAGGTATGTGACTATATGATGTATGTGTAAGTGTATGAATATGAATATGCATTTTTTTATAATAAATGTATGCCTAGGATAGAGTGACTATATGGTATAATTCTGACCATCCCTAAGTTGCCCTACTCAAGGAAGTCAGAGGACGGACTTGATTTTTTAGGGTGGGTAGATCGTGATGACCTTAGCCCTATATATATATATGTGTGTGTATATGTATATGTATATATACATATATATATGTATATATGTATATATATCTACTCTATAAAATATGGATGTTATCAAGAGAAATCGGATAAGAGAAATTGGACAAGAGAAATTGGATAAGAGAATTTGGATAAGAGTATATACATCTATTCTATAAAATAAGGATGTTATCAAGAGAAATTGGATAAGAGAATTTGGACAAGAGTATATACATACATATAGATACATACATATCTACATATACATACATACATATACATCTATTCTATAAAATAGGGAAGTTATCAAGAGAAATTGGTTATGAGAATCTGAACAAAAGCATATATATACATATATTTATATACATATATACATATACATACATACATATACATACATCTATTCTATTAAATAGGAATGTTATCAAGAGAAATTGGATAAGAGAAATTGGACAAGGGAAATTGGATAATAGAATTTGGACAAAAGTATACACATACATACATATACATACATACATATATATACATATGTATACATACATATACATACATCTATTCTATAAAATAGGGATGTTATCAAGAGAAATTGGATAAGCGAATTTGGACAAGAGTATATACATACATATTTACATATACATACATACATATGCATCTATTCTATAAAATAGGGATGTTATCAAGACAAATTGGATAAGAGAAATTGGACAAGGGAAATTAGATAAGAGAATTCGGACAAGAGTATATACATACATATACATACATACATATACATACATACATACATACATATACATACATACATATACATACATCTACTCTATAAAATAGGGATGTTATCAAGAGAAATTGGATAAGAGAAATCGGACAAGAGAATTTGGATAAGAGAATTTGGACACGAGTATATACATCTATTATATGAAAGTGGGATGTTATCAAGAGAAATTGGATAAGAGAATTTGGACATGAGAAATTAGATAAGAGAATTTAGATATCTATTATATAAAAGAAGGATATTTTCAAGAGAAATTGGATAAGGGAATTTAGACATGAGAAATTGGATAAGAGAATTTGGATAAGAGAAAATATAAGAGATGAGATTTGAGGGATAAGAGAATAGGTTGTGAATTTTGCACATACAACCCCGGTTTTTGCATTTTTGCCCCTGGAGAAATTGGATAAGAGAATTTGGACATGAGAAATTGGATAAGAGAATTTTGATAAGAGAACATATAAGAGATAAGATTTTGGGGGTACGAGAGGAGGTGGGGAATTTTGCACATACAACCACTGTTTTTGCATTTTTGCCCCTGGACCCTCCCCACACACCCACCCACACTTTTTATTCCCCCCACGTTTCCGACCATTTTTTCCAGTCCTTAGAAGATTTTGAATCTTAGCCTACTAGGACAAAGCTTTGTCCTATGTGGCAAGTTTGTCCTAGGTGGCAATGACAATTTTGGGGGACTTAAATTTTGGGGGAAAACTTAAATTTGGAGGAAAACTTGAAATTTTATGGAAAAACTTGAAATTTGGGGGAACTTGAAATTTGTGGGGGAAAAACTCAGTCATTAAATAAACCATGTCCTATGGGCACGGGTAATGACTAGTACATATGTATATACATATATATGTATATATGTATATATATATTAGAGCATGTCTATTGTTGTGTATTGTGTAGTGTATCGTGTACATCTATACGTGTAGTGATATTTATTACGTGATGTATAAAGTAGTATATAGTATGTAAAGTGATTATACTATTGTTGTATTAGTTGATTGAATATTCGGGTGCTTATGTATTAGTATTAAGTGATATACGATATATACATATATATGATTGTGTATTATGATTGTATACGTATGGTGGTGCATGATGTATTAATAATATTGTGTATTAATTGTGGTATATTAGCAATAATTGTGCTTATGTATTAGTATTAAGTGATATACGATATATACATATATATGATTGTGTATTATGATTGTATACGTATGGTGGTGCATGATGTATTAATAATATTGTGTATTAATTGTGGTATATTAGCAATAATATTGATATGAATTGGTGATGTATGTAAGTGTGTTATTATTACTACTAGCATGGTTATTAATTAATATTACCAGTAGTGATACTACTATAGTTATTATTATTAGTGTTTATATTATTAATTGAGTATTTACACGTGAGTGCGTAGTTGTTATTATTAGCAGTGTACGTTCAAAGTAGAGAGTGTGGTGTGCGTATATCGAGAGAGGAGATACATGAACGACATACTTATCTATTCCCCGCACCCTACTTGGTAGAAATTCTGAGGACAGAATTTTTTAAGGTAGTTAGGATGTAACGGTCACTTTTCGACCGTACGTATTTTAGTGCGTATTTTGCTTCGTCTGCGTATATTCGTGTTTGATTTTTATTATTAGGTTCCTTAGCCCTAACAGCAGACCAGACCCTGTATTCTCGACCCTCGCGACGCCACGATCGCCTTGGTATTTTCTTTTTAATTTTTGGATATCGGAGGATAAGATTGTAACAATCTATTACTATTTTCATACGTATTAAATATTATTTTCCCAAGTTCAAAATTTGAAACCAAATGAAAAATTCAAAATACGTTTAATATTATTTTAACTAAAATCAATAATATCCTAACAACTCCACCACTTCTCTCTTACAGGTGCAACTCCCCACACCCCTACCTCACGTAACCCCTTTCCACATCACCCCTCATTTTCTCCCACGTTATCAATCTCTCTCTCCCTTTACAAATGACCAACAGGGGAGCTTTCCTCCTCTCCCAAAAAAACAAATAAACCCTGCCTATAACTTTCCTCATTTACCGTCACCTTCAAGACATAGGCCTCGCACCCATTTTCCCGTCACCGCAGCCACCGAACTCCGAACTCCGACGCAACCTTTCTCCGGCCATCTCCTCAACTCATCCCACTCGGCATTCCTTCACCTCTAACCTCCTGCACAAGCCACACCATCGGTGTCTCCTTCTCCTTATCGCTGCCGGAGAACAGCAGCCACATCGTAGCCCTCTGTCACTGGTAACTCCCCAGCCGGCCTGTAGCCTCGCCACCGCGTGACCAACACTTTTTGCCGTGCTTCAACGTGCAGCCCCACCAGCGTCGAAGCTCCAAGCTCCCGCATCCCGTCAAGATCTGCACGTGTCACACGGGTTGCTAGACCCTTCAACCAGCGGCAGTTGGGCCGGAGCCTCTCCGACTAGCTGCAGCAGGGGAGCCGATCTCCCCTCTTCCACCTTTTTCCGATGGCGGTTATGCCCACGTCGCCATAGCTACCCTGCCATTCCTCTGGGCTGCCACCGCCGCCGGCCGTCTCCCCTTCACCAAGTCGCCATCCGACTTTCACTCTGCAATGAACAACAACAAACCATGAGTTCTTTTACCCATATAAACAGAAATTTGTTTAGGAGAACCAGGTTTTAAAAAAAGGGTTATTGTTGTTATGAACTGTAATGAACAAGAACAGATTTAGAGGAACAGTACAATATTTTAAGATATTAAATTATATAATAAGTTAGTATTGCTATTAATGTTAGTTAATAACTTGGTACTGATAGTGTTATAATTAATATTATTTGCAGTATACCCCTACTATCACTTTATACAATTATATACTTGTAAGTTATATATAAACTGTTGTATTACGTTATATAGATATAATCATATTTCTATTGTTATAAAACGGTGAAGGTTTGATGTTAGCTAATGTTAGTATAAATCGGTGGTTATATTAGTGACTGTATATTTCCCCTTAGCTTGATATTCAAAATCTCATGACGCAGATATAACACGCCTTCTATCACGATCACCTGGACCCAAAATCGTCAAACAGGCCAGTGTGTGAATTCTATACAAATTATTGGAGTATTAATGTTTAATTGTATTTTCTGTGCGAGCGTGTGTGGACCCTTATTAATTAATTTGATAATGCCATGTAAATGACAAGAAATGCTTGAACAGACTTGATTGATGAATTGTATTGCACAACCTGCGGGAAATAAGGCACTCTCCAAGTTTGGGGCCCGTCTTCTCCTTGAAGACCCTCTAAAATCTACTCCTTCTTCTCCAATTTGAGCTAGGGTTTAAGTTGTAGGTGTTTGGTCGGGGAACGATAGCAAGACTGCTTGTATGTGTTAGGAAGTGAGGATGAGTGATCTGGGGAGATTTCCTTTCTCCATTTCCGTTCTTTCTTTCCCCTTTTTTCCTCTGAAAAACATTCCCACATTTAAATCCTAAGATTTGCTTAATCATCATCCTAAAGTCATCAAAGTATGCCATGTGGAAAAAGTATGTAGAAACTAAGAGGGGATTGACACCTGTTAAGTAGGAGGTGTTACTTTAAGGAATTTTTTAAGGTATTGCATTCTTAATAGATAAAATGCTCCTTTAAATACCTCATACTCCCTATTATACTAGTATTTCATCCAAATACCCTATTTATTAAAATCCAAATGATCTTTAAAAATTGTTTAAAAATAATTTTGTTATTATAAAAATTAAGAAAAGTACCCAAAATTCTATACATACAAATACGTCCAAAATATGCATATTATACTCGTATATATGAATATGGGGTATTACATTCTACCCACCGTAAAAATAAAGTCCGCCCTCAAACTTTCGGACATTAAGAGGCTGACTTAAGGTTGAATGGATCTAAGGGTCGTCCCACCTACTGTATATCAACATGATCTCTCATAGTTATACGTATCACATACACATATACATATAGGACATACATTTCTCCCATGGAGAAACACACAAACCCTAGTTTCACACACTACATTTTAATCCAGTACGTAGTTATATAGTATATATATATTAGACTAACACATCAAATACAAATAATACTATGTATAAATTCACATGCACAAATACCTCACATCTACACAACTATATATTACACTTTTATTAACGTTATCCATCTACCCCTTCCTACTAGCTAATCATACATACATCCAGTTTTAAAAGTGTATCATATAATATCAATACACATCCATATCCACTCTAGAGGCATCATTCATCATTCATCCTAATCTCAACCACGTATAACTTTACACAGTATTATACTCATGATAGGTATAGACAACAAGTATTCGCCCATTTCATACCATGTATATGATGCTACAATGTTAATCTAATAACATATTATTATATGTACCGTACTATATTAATAAAACAAATTATATACACTTAACACACACGTATGTCCATATTCACATTACTTTATGCATCTAATTACACCATGCTCATATAATTGCCATATATGAACTTACTACATGCATGGCATAGACAGGTGCACACACAATCACAACATCAAGACAACACATACCCATATACACACTAAATATAATTATACTTATGACATACATTCATGCAAATAATTCCATTTATTCATTCAAGTTCACCCAGATAAGAACACATATATCCACACCCTAATTTACTTATTCATGAATACTTACATATGTCCTTGCGTAAGTAGCTGTTCAAGAATGTAGGTCACTGATGTGTCCATATTTTACATGTTTTAATCGCATCATTTCATGTCATATTCTCCTCCAAACTCCATATTTTCATATATTATCGCGCTTCTAATGCCATATTCGAGTTTTGTATTGCTTTATGGATTTTCAGGAGTTTTGGAGCGAATTGGAGCTATTTTGGGACATGGACACATCCGGCACGTCCGACATGTCATTGGCAAGGCTCCATGAGAGTTCACCGAGGAATGGAAGAAGATTGGATGAGTGGAGGAGAAGAGAACGAGAAATGGTAAAGTTCAGTTCAGTTTCCCAGGTGACTCGACCGAGTAGCATAAGCTACTCTGCCGAGCTGACACGCTAAAATCACACAGGAAACGGCCCAACCCTACTCGACCAATCAAACAGCTGACTCGACCCGAGTCACACCAAACAGATGATAATTTTGAGCTTTTCTCCAAGGCATTCTAGCTCAACTGAGCAGCAAAGCAACTTGACTGCGCAGCTCACCTACTCGACCCGAGTTGTCAAGAAACAGAGCAGCGTTTTGGAGGAAGTTTTGATCTACTGTAGCTCGACCGAGTAGGGGGGCTACTCGACCGAGTGGCCCGTATCAGCCAGATACAGAATCGACAGCAACTGGAGCCTGAAGCCGACTCGACCGAGCAGGCTCCGCTACTCGGTCGAGTAGCACGACGCGACCAACCTAGTTGGTGGGCCCAAGTGTCCAGATTTTCTGAGATTTTTTGGGATTTCTACCCTATGTATTTAAGCACATTTTTAGCTTTATTTTCAGAGAACAACTTTAAAGAAACTTTTAGTTCAGTTTTAATTAGGTATTTGAGAGTTTGTGTCGTCGCTATTTTTATGAAGCAAAGCTTGGATTTTTATTATTATTTCACGCATGGAATCTTATTTTCGTAATTCTCTTTGGATTGCTATTGCTCCATGACGTGTTGGTAACGATTCTCTTAACTCTCTATTGATTTCGATGTTTTCCAATGCATGATGAATTCCATTGCATCTATTGAATCTTTTGTTGTTATTTCTATGATGCGTGAGTAGTTCTATCTAGGGCTAATGGATTAGCCCATGGATTTTAGGATTTAGATGCAAAGTTAGGTTTTTTAGGTTGCGTTGGTATAAAAGGGACGTATTTTGGTTGATCTTGCAAAGTTTGTAGGAGAACTCATACTGAGATCGTGCCCACGGTCGATGGAATCGATTGGCTTAACGAGTATCCTATTGGCTTAATTACAGAGTTAGTGGATTCAATTGGGACTCGTGACCATGCCCGGCTCGTGTCATGATGGGATCCACCGACGAACTATATTACTAATTGACGGCTACCACCATTGCATCAATGAGAGCCACCAAAATACATCGAAGCTCTAACCCACGAGTGTGGCGTGAGCTGAGATCATTCTGTCCACGAGAGTGGTATGAATATTGTCTATTCTTAATGCACGTATCATGTGCGCCTATTGCAAGAGTGGGGTTAATGCGATACGTTAGGTTCATAGTGCTTAGAACCATGAATTCCACATCTTGGATGCAACAATCCTTAATAAAGCTAATGCAACGTAAGAGTCTTAACCAAGCATCGACATCCGACGATCCTAGTGGTGAGTCCTAAAAGCCTATTCTTTATTAATTGTTCACAATCCTAAACAAACAATCTCTCGAAAACCGACTACTACCTAAATTCTGAGATTTAAAAATAGCCCAAGACAATAACATCTCTACCTTCCCTGTGGGATCGATATCTTTTATTCTATTACTTGACACCGTACGCTTGTGTAAAGTGCCAAGAATTTACATTTGGGATTCATCTAGCACTTGGTGTTCGTGTCATTGCTATGTGGCTTCCAGGTGTTAGTCGCGGTCGACCAAGTTTTTGGCTCTGTTGCCAGGGAAGGTAACAGTGTTACTTGGATTATTTTTCTATTGACGAATTTGTTAGCAAATCTATCATCTCCTATCTTTCCATACTTTTTATTCTTTTATTACTTGGCTACTGACGGTATTTTTCTGAGTTGTTGTTGTTGACCGCACGTCCGTTTGGCACTCAAATCGGGACGGGGATACTAGGATTAGAATTTGTAAACCGCAAGCGCACGGTGTCGAAGTGTGGCTTGGGGGTCGATCACAGGGAGGCGTGTGTTGTGCTTATGAACATTCGGGATCCGGATCACCCGGTGGGTGAGCTAGCTTAATTTCTTGTTGTGTGTCACGATAGTAAACTAATGAAAAAGGTGTAAGCGATAAAAAGGCAAGCTAGGACTTTAGCTTCCGCCCTATCACGAGTTCTCATTATTACGACCGAATGATATGAATGTGATCGGATTCTAAGGTTTAGCGGTGAGACGTTGCCTCTAATAGTGGTACCTAGCGTCCCATGGGCCCGATATTCCGGTCGATGCCCAGGAAGATACACTAGGTTTACCCGGGTTCGGACGGTGGGCATTCCCATGTCCAACACCGCCCGACTCTGGGAGCACTAAGCTCGTAACAATTGCTCCCGACATTTCTTTCAATCCATTCCCACGCGCGAGGAATCAATGTCTACGCTAGGGGGTGAGCTGTGGCTAGAGAATCAAACTCTCGTTTTATTTCCCATTGGCCTGACGGTCAAAGGCGGTCTTTCTCCCGCCAGTGACAATAAAACGCTCCGCATAACAATCTAAATCCCTATATCACATTGAATCCCTAATCCTATGGCCTTCCTACGGAGAACCCACGAAGGGGCTTCCACCAATGTCCCAGATTTAAGAACTACTTACTAATCATGCCATGAGATGCAATAAAACGGATTATAGCCATCAAAATGGAAATCAAGCAATAGATTACTTTAGCAAATAGAAGTATAAACGCAATATTAAAATATAAGAGCGATCAAGGAACTTACAAATAGAAATAAATTCAGAGCAGCCAAAATCCCTAAAAACATCTTAAGAAAATGGGGATTACGTTTTCTGGGAAAACCTAGCTCTATTTATACATTTTGGCAAGATGCCTGGGAATATTCCGACTAAAAGACAAAAATAGACGTTCACCTGATCGGGTGAGACTTCACCTGATCGGGTGAAACGACGGGAAATTTGGTCTTCAGCTTCTGATAAACCTCGCCCGATCACTGAACCGATCGGGTGAGTCTTCGGGTTCTCAAGCTTGGGAAGCAGCTGCTACAGGTGACCCGTCGGTTGGCAAGTCAACCGGTTGACTGGGTGAACTTTGGCTCTCAAAACAGCGTCCTGTGTCACATCCATCCGATCACTGAACCGATCGGGTGGAGTTGCCTCTTCATCGGGACTGATACGGCCGCACGAACCAATCAGGTGGATCTGTCAACCCGATCGGTTGAGAGCTGATACAAGGTTCATCTTAACGATTGGCTCTCAGGGTCTCATGCGACACCTCCCGTTGCTTCGGGGACACATAATGTTGGCCTTGTATGTCCCCTGTGCCAGCAATATCCTGCAAAAGCACACAAACACAACGAAAGTAAAAAGGAACTAAAAAACAGAAAGGAACGGATTCGAAACAACGAAAAACGACGGGAAATTACGGAGAAGACATGCATGAATATATAAAATATAAACCCATGTCAAAATCCCACAAGATGAACCCTTCCTCGTCCTCGAGGAAGACGAGTGAGAATAGAAGCTCGGAGGGGAAAACAGAAAGAAAGAAACAGGAAAAGAAATGGAAATCCTAGATTACCCGTCAGAGCCAACGGAAACTAACACGACACACTAAGCAAGCATGCGAGAAGCATGGCACTAAGCCCAGGAATACGAGTCCCTACTAGTGTCGTGGGGTCCATGCGGTGAAGTGCAAGTGAGTGTGGTTGTGAGCTAGCCAATGGTGTAACTATCTAAATCATGCAATCAAGCTCCATATACACATATCCATGGAATGACCCAAATATCAAATCAATTCGAGTTAGCGGTGAATAATAGTTCAAGCATGCATGAGAAGAGTAAGAATAGAAACATGTCACATGTCAGGGACTCTACTGCTAGAAACTAGGAAATCGCCGCACGATTGTCAATATGATTGCTAGAAAGCTCCTATGCCAAGTGTGTTTGAAAACGGAAGGGGTTGAGTAGGTGTGAAGGAGAGCACTTGGTGCAAATTCTCGCCTTCCCTTTATTCACGACGGTAGGAGTAATATTCACAACAGGAATTTTTTCGGGTTTTGGATATTTGTATATTTTTTTGCATTTTGGCTATACATATTCTTTCTTTTCTCTCTTTTTTTATTAATTTTCTTTTTCCTTCTCTTTTTTTGTAGAAGTGGGATAATGCGCATTCTCCAAAAGTGGGAGAATGAGAGGGGATTTGCACCAAGAAAAACAAAAAAGAATTCGAATTCTAAACACTTGGGTAAAAGGAAGTTTTTCGCGGATAAGAGCGTAAGCAACATGGGTTATCCTAGTCCTATTGGTAGAGTCCCGACACATGCGATTTGAAGCGTAAATATATAAATGATTCATGCATAAAGAAGCAGACGGTGGAGGCAATATACCGCATATTCGAAATTGAAGCATGATAGTCTAGGGGTCATCCAAGGACGGGCATATAAAAGAAAATCACAACGTAGAAGCACACCAACTAGCTAGTCATAACACACAACTCACACAAAAGGCAAAGTGAACCCACGGAGCATAAAATGCAATAGAACTCGGCTTCCAAAGGTGAGTGAAGATAGGTGTTGTTGCTTAGCTATGTGTGTGTGGTTGAGTGGCAGTGTCATCAAGCGAGGTCATCTCTAGGAGAGGGTGAAAAAAGGAAGGAAAGAAAAAAAAACCACGACAAAAACGACTCAAAAATGGTGAAAAAACACGACGGACGCACATAGTGCGAATCCCCCAAGCTGAACGTTGCATTGGCCTCAATGCAATAAGAGTAAATGCGGGAGGGCAACGAAAGATGGGGAGAGTACGCATAGACAAAGAAACGGAAAAATCATGAAAAACACACAAAAAGAGACATAGAAAAATAAAGAAAATAAATACTGAAATGAACTATACGAAAGACATACACACAAACAAAGAAAACAAACACAGCGCAAACAAGTGACACGACGACAATCACAAAATATTGATTTTCCCCCAAGCTGATATCAATAAAGCCTGAAAAAAGATATGATTAAGGTGATGCAGAAAAAATGGCTAGGGGGAAATCAGAAAAAAGGGAAATCAAGGTGTAGGAGCGGAATGCTCCTCATCTTCCTTGGAAGAGAGTGGAGGGGTGTGGTCAAGAGAGGTGACGGGTGTACGAAGAAGTGGAGAAAGGGGTGGAGATGGTGGACGGATGGGCTCGGTGGGGGTGTGAATGATGGATGGGGTGTTGGTGGCAACGGAAGGTGGTAAGGATACGACGACTGATGAGGAGGGTGTGGGTAATGATCTCGCACGCACAGCGATCTGTTTCTTGCGACGTGAGTAGGCGGTGGTGATGGAGGTGAAAGGTGGGGGGAGTGGAGGGTCAACGCTAGTGGTGGTGGGAGAGGATGATCGTCTAGGAGGCGATGGAGGAGGTGATGGGAGTGGAGATGGTGGTGGAGGACCGTGGACATGGGTAAGAAGGCGGAGAATGGCGGTGACGTTTCGCTCAAGAGCGAGGAAACGGGGAAGTGATAGGAAAGAAGTAGATGGATCTGAGGAGGTGGATGAGGATGCACCAGCACGTAGAGCAACCATCTCAACCTCGAGAGCAAGGCGAGCTGAAGTGGCACGGTGCACGACAGAGTGTGTACTGGTAGCAGTGGTCGTGTCGACATGAGAGGCCAGGCCATGCAGGGCCGTGAACAGGGCCTCGGAAGAAACGGTAGCAGCAGCTGGGTGGTGACACTGGGTCCAGCCCCGGGGTCCTCACTGAAATCAAGAATATTCTGCTTGCCCAAGTGGACGGCAGTGGAAGGTGGTCTAGGAGCGTCAGGGAGAATAAACTGAAGGTGTAGCCACCCACAAATTTAGGATCTGATGGAAAAGACCAATCTGCCTGAAGCTCAATGGTCATGCGGCCATGGTTCGACAGAATGGTATAGGGTGTAGGGAGATGGCCGTAGTGGAAAGCAAACCAACCGTCGCCTAGCAGTCTGATCATATGAGTGTGCCTCAGGACATCGATGTCAAGATAGGTAGATCCTGGGGCACGGGGCAAATCAGGGGGAAGCTCGATGTTGAAGGGAGGGTGTAGGGCAATGATAGTGATGAGGCCACCATAGCAATATTTTTCTTTGTTTACGCGGCTAATATCAACAAGCTTTTGAATTAGCCATGCAGCGGCGTTTATGCGTATGTGCGGTGCCTCGAAAGTAATCCCGTCAACACCGAGAATGTATGGAAAGGTCATCGCCCATAAGATGAAAAGATCTGGGATGGTCACGGTGTCAGACTCATCCCACAGAAAGAAAGTGCTCGAGATAATGCGATGGGCAAGACGGAAGACTGGGTGGATAATAGAAGAGGCCTTGGCCTTGCCTCTAGAATAATGATCATGTAATGTGAGGCGTCCCCAAAATAAGTCGACATCAAAGTCGGCTTGCAATTCATGGGGGAGGGAGCTGCCTTCAAGATTGGGGAAACCGAAAATATCGTTGATGGTGGTCAAAGGGGCACGGAAGTTTCGGTCTCGAAGGCTAAAATCGATATTTGACCCCGTCTCAATTTTGATAGTGGAGAGAAATTCTAGTGTGAGAACGGGGTTAGATAGGGCATGGGAGTGCATGAAACTAAGCCAACCTAAGTTTGTGAATAGGGATTCGACTTCGATGAAAACTCCGAGATCGAATAGGGTTTGATCATGTACAAACTTGGTGGCTAGGTGAGAACGTTGGCTGAGGCGAGAATAGAAATATTTGTGTGCTTGGCTCATAAAACAAACTCCCTGCGGTCCAAGCAGTGGGTCTACTACAGGTACGACAGGTTGGGGTTGTGGTTGGGTAAGCGGTGGTGGAGGAGCGTGTCCATGCGTAGAACGTGTGGGTCGTTGTCTCTTGCGAGATGGCTCCTCTTCCACCATGGGTTGCTTACCCTTATCTTTGTCTTTTGCCAAGATGTTGTGGCGATTTGGTGTGATATGCAGGATGATATGTAGGTGCATGCAACAAATGACAAAGTGACAAAATAAAAATTCTTGGGCAATGTAATAATCAAGTTATGGAGCGAGTTTACCCAGCAATGATGCGACTCCTAGCTCCCCAAAGATCCCGCAATGCACGAAGGAGTGATCCGGGGAGCCGCCACACGCTAATACAAAGAAAACAGAATTTTTGAAAATCGGGAGGTTAGGCTATGGTTTTGAGTGGCTTGCGGCTTGAACATGGTTGATGGAGGGGATTGATGGTAGGGAAGAGGTAGAGGAGGTGGGGGAGTGCGATTAGGAGTAGTCGGAGTGATGGGGAAGATCGTTTGGGAAGAAGGCAAAACGAACCGCTCGAATGGATTTTCTGGAGGTCGGGTGAAATGAAGTCGGGTGGGGGTGATATATATAGGGTTTGGGTGAACCGATCGGGTGAAAATCACCCGATCGGTTGGGTCAATCTTCAAAAAATTCTATGGATCAGTAGCTACAGGTCACCCATTCAGGTGAGATCTCACCTGATCGGTTGACCGCTCTCTGAAAAAATCCCTAGGCATCTGTTTTCATCACCCGACCAGCGACCCGATTGCCGACTTTATCACCCAATTAGTTCACTCTTCGACTGAAGCTGGCCACTTACTGAAACGATCTACCCGATCGGTTGATGTATGACCCGATCGGGTGGGGCAATTCCTGCACAAAAAGTATAAATCCTCTAAGTGTCCCAACAAAAATCCCCATAGCAGCATTTATCTACAAAAATTAATAAATTAATCCTAGTAAAACCAACAGAAGTTTAGGGCATGGGTTGCCTCCCATGAAGTGATGTTTTTTATAGTAGTTTGCTCGACTCCCGATATGATATTCAGGGTGGCTTGAACGGGTGACGCTCAACGGTCGGCATCCTCTTATCGGTTGGGGCAGAAATTCTGGTTTTTGACAGCGACGACAAATGGATGGTCTTAATAACTCCCCCACTGGTGATATCCGGGGGCTTCTCCTTTGTGTTGGCGACACTCGCCACTCTCTTCAGAATTCGAACTTCATCAGCAGTGTAGAACTTCGTCACGATAGTAAACTAATGAAAAAGGTGTAAGAGATAAAAAACAACCTAGGACTTTGGCTTCCACCCTATCATGAGTTCTCACTATTATGACCGAAGGATATGAATGTGATCGGATTCTAGGGTTTAGCGGTGAGACGTTGCCTCTAATAGTGGTACCTAGCGTCCCATGGGCCGGATATTCCGGTCGATGCCCAGGATGATACGCTAGGTCTACCCGGGTTCAAACGGTGGGCATTCACATGTCCAACACTGCCTGAATCCAGGAGCACTAAGCTCATAATGATTGCTCCCGACATTTCTTCCAAGCCGTTCCCACGCACGAGGAATCAATGTTTACGCTAGGGGGTGAGCTGTGGCTAGAGAATCAAACTCCCGTTTTATTTCTCCTTGGCCTGACGGTCAAAGGCGGTCTTTCTCCCACCAGTGACAATAAAACGCCCCCGCGTAACCATCTAAATCCCTATATCCTAATGAATCCCTAATCCTATGGCCTTTCTAGGGAGAACCAACGAAGGGTCTTCCACCAATGTCCCAGATTTAAGAACTACTCACTAATCATGGCATGAGATGCAATAAAACAGATTATAGCCATCAAAATGGAAATCAAGTAATAGATTACTGTAGCAAATAGAAGAATAAACGCAATATTAAAATATAAGAACGATCAAGAAACTTACAAATAGAAATAAATTCCTAGCAGCCAAAATCCCTAAAAACAGCTTAAGAAAATGGGGATTACGTTTTCTGGGAAAACCTAGCTCTATTCATACATTTTGGCAAGATGCCAGGGAATATTCGCACTAAAAGACAAAAATAGACGTTCACAAGATCGGGTGAAACGTCGGGAAGTTGGGTCTTCAGCTTCTGATAAATTTCACCCGATCGCTGAACCGATCGGGTGAATCTTTGGGTTCTCGAGCTTGGGAAGCAGCTGCTACAGATGACCCGATCGGTCGACAAGTCAACCGATCGGGTGAACTTTGGCTCTTAAAACAGTGCATTGTGTCACATCCACCCGATCATTGAACCGATCGGGTGGGGCCGCCTCTTCCTCGGGACTGATACGGCCGCACTAACCGATCGGGTGGATCTGTCAACCCGATCAGTTGAGAGCTGATACATGGTTCATCTTAATGATTGGCTCTCAGGGTCTCGTACGACACCTCCCGTTGCTCTGGGGACTCTTGATGTTGGCCTTTTATGTCCCCTGCGCCAGCAATATCCTGAAAAAGCACACAAACACAACGAAAGTAAAAAGGAACTAAAAACACAAAGGAACGGACTCGAAACAACAAAAAAACAACGGGAAATTACGGAGAAGATGTACGTGAATATAATATAAATGCACATCACCAAGCTGTAGTTGTAGGGTGATCTTCTCTGATTCGAAATGTACCGAGCCAGGATGTTCTCAATCGGAGAGACCACTCGTTGATTGTACTGTTGTTGTTGGGGCGGAGGTTACTGATTTCGAGGAGGAAACTGCTGTTACAGTTGTTGTTGAGGTGGAGGAGGCTGATATTGTTGTTGCTGATGCGGTTGGTGAAGTTGTTGGTAGGGTGCCGTGTAGCTGAAATTTGGATGATTCCGATTGTTGGGAGAATATCCAGGATTAGAAATCGTTCTCGACGGATAGGGTGCAGTTCCCGTAGGATTATAAAATAGGGCACTTGCTTGATCCACGGGCGTCGAGATGTCTCCAACATCGAAGTCTCCCATCACTTCAGTTTCCACTGCTGCTACTTGCTATGGGTTAGCGGCACCAGCTCCAACTATGAAGGCTGAAATCTGAGTGGAAAGCAAATAGAATTTGCTTGATAGCTTATCCACTTCCTTAACCCAATGCATTCCTCCAGCTTTTGGCATAGCACGCTTGTCGCTCTACCTCTCATTGTTGGATGCCATGTTCTCCAAAATAGCTCTGGCATCCACTTCATTTCTTGCCATGAAGGATCCACCCGCTACGGCATCCATAGAGGACTTCAAATCGTCTCCCAATCCATTATAAAACAAGTTGATGATCTGCCAGCGGGGGAGCTCATGGAGAGGACATTTTCTCTGCATTTCCTTGTACCTCACACACGCTTCATGCAGCGACTCATGACTAGCCTGGGAGAAAGAGGAGATTTCGCTTCTTAGCTTCATCGTCTTCCCTGGAGGAAAGAACTTGTTCAGGAATGCATTCGAGAGCCGCTCCCAGGTTGTGAACGTCTTGGGATCCTTCCCCCTCGGCCATTGCTTCGCTTTATCCCATAGAGAGAACGAGAATAATCTTAACCGAAAAGCCTCGGTTGATACGCCATTGATCTTGAACGTCTCACTCTTCTCCAAAAAAGAGTCCAAGTGCTCGATCGGATTCTCCATGTGAGCTCTAGAAAATTGGTCCTGTTGGATCCAAGCCACAAGTGATGGCTTCAGCTCAAAGTTTCCAGCGTAGTGGCCGGGGGTTGAATGCTGGATGTGGACCCAATAGACGTCATCGAATACTCGAGCAAAGAATTTGGAGGAGTGATATTTCCTGCCATGGCAGTAAATTCTTCTCTTCTTCTTCTTTCTGCGTTCAAACACCGCAGGGTGGCGTTGATCTCAGGATCTAAAGGAACTAAGTCGTCAAGACTTCTCGAGTTCCTACGCATGAAAAATCAAGATATACCGTGAAGCACGTATGGTATGATGCGATATAAAAACAAGAATAAAGACAAAAATAAAAACAAAAGTGTAGAATGTGAAAATTATCACGGGGTAAGGATGTGAGATAGTCTTGAAGATAACAGAGTCGTAAATGTAACAAGCACGTTGCCTCCCCAGCAACGTCGCCATAAAGCTTGACCGCCCATCCATTTGGCACTCAAATCGGGACGTGGATACTAGGATTAGAATTTGTAAACCATAAGTGCATGGTGTCGACGTGTGGCTTGGAGGTCGATCACATGGAGTCGTGTGTTGTGCTTGTGAACATTCGGGATCCGGATCACCCGGTGGGTGAGCTAGCTTAATCTCTTGTTGGGTGTCACGATAGTAAACTAATGAAAAAGGTGTAAGAGATAAAAAGGCAACCTAGGACTTTGGCTTCCGCCTTATCACGAGTTCTCACTATTACGACCGAATGATAAGAATGTGATCGGATTCTAGGGTTTAGCGGTGAGACGTTGCCTCTAATAGTGGTACCTAGCGTCCCATGGGCCCGATATTCCAGTCAATACCCAGGATGATACGCTAGGTCTACCTGGGTTCGAACGGTGGGCATTCCCATGTTTAACACCGCCCGACTCCAGAAGCACTAAGCTCGCAACGATTGCTCCTGACATTTCTTTCAAGCCGTTCCCACGCGCAAGGAATCAATGACTACGCTAGGGGGTGAGCTGTGGCTAGAGAATCAAACTCCCATTTTATTTCCCATCGGCCCAACGGTCACAGGCGGTCTTTCTCCTGCCAGTGACAATAAAACGCCCCCGCGTAACCATCTAAATCCCTATATCCCATCGAATCCCTAATCCTATAGCCTTCCTAGGGAGAACCCACGAAGGGGCTTCCACCAATGTCCCAGATTTAAGAACTACTCACTAATCATGGCATGAGATGCAATAAAACAGATTATATCCATCAAAATGGAAATCAAGCAATAGATTACTGTATCAAATAGAAGTATAAACGTAATATTAAAATATAAGAGCAATCAAGGAGCTTACAAATAGAAATAAATTCAGAGTAGCCAAAATCCCTAAAACATCTTAAGAAAATGGGGATTACATTTTCTGGGAAAACCTAGCTCTATTTATACATTTTGGCAAGATGCCAGGGAATATTCCTCCTAAAAGACAAAAATAGACGTTCACCCGATCGGGTGAAACGACGGAAAATTTGGTCTTCATCTTCTGATAAACCTCACCCGATCGCTGAACCGATCGGGTGAGTCCTCGGGTTCTCGAGCTTGGAAAGCAGCTGCTACAGGTGACCCAATCGGTTGACAAGTCAATAGATCGGGTGAACTTTGGCTCTCAAAACAGCGTCCGGTGTCACATCCACCAGATCACTGAACCGATCGGGTGGATTTGCCTCTTCCTCAAGACTGATATGGCCGCATGAACCGATCGGGTGGATCTGTCAACCCGATTGGTTAAGAGCTGACACATGGTTCATCTTAACGATTAGCTCTCAGGGTCTCGTGCGACACCTCTCGTTGCTCTGGGGACTCATGATGTTAGCCTTGTATGTCCCCTGTGCCAGCAATATCCTGCAAAAGCATACAAGCACAACGAAAGTAAAAAGGAACTAAAAAACACAAAGGAATGGATTCGAAACAACGGAAAATGACGGGAAATTACGGAGAAGATGTGCGTGAATATATAAAATATAAACGCACGTCAATTGTGCATGAACACTCGTCATGAGGGACTTGACAAAGAATTATTATTTGACACCGAGATCTAAAAGACCGCAAGAAGGCTCAGAGCAAAGAAAAGGAGTTAGACTACTATAGATCCAATGACAAAGGGAAATGCTTCTCATCCACGCAAAGGGTCCAGTCTGGACTATATAAAGGCAAATTTTACTGGAGCTTCTTCTATCTTGAGGCTACATCTAGCGGCAGGAAGTTTTGAGCTGAATACTGGGTTGATAAATTTGATTCAGTATGACCCCTTTCACAGGCATCCTTATGAAAACCCAACCCACTACATTGACACATTCTTGGAAAATTGCGACACGTTCCATGCTAAGGACGTGAGTGAAGATGCTATACAGCTGATGTGTCCATATTTTACATGTTTTTATCGCATCATTTCATGTCATATTCACCTCTAAACTCCATATTTTCATATATTATCGCTCTTCTAATGCCATATTCTAGTTTTGTATAGCCTTTTGGATTTTCAGGAGTTTTGGAGCGAATTGGAACCATTTTGGGACATGGACACATTCGACACGTCCGAGACACCATTGGCAAGGCTCCGTGGGAGTTTGCCGAGGTATGAAAGAAGATTGGAGGAGAAGAGGAGAAGAGAACGAGATATGGTGAATATTCAGCTCAGTTTCCTAGGTGACTTGACCGAGTAGCATCAGCTACTCGGCCGAGCTGACATGCAGAAATCGCACAGGAAACAGCCCAGGCCTACTCGACCGAGCAGATAGCCGACTCGACCCGAGTCGCATCAAACAGATGAAGATTTTGAGCTTTTATCCCAGGCACTCCAGCTCGACCGAGTAGCAAATTAACTCGACCGAGCAGCTCACCTGCTTGACCCGAGTAGTCAAGAAACAGAGCAGTGTTTTGGAGGAAGTTTTGATCTACTGTAGCTCGACCAAGTAGGGGGCTACTCGACTGAGTAGCCTATATCAGCCAAACACAGAAGTTGCAGCAAGCAGAGCCAGTAGCTGACTTGACCGAGCAGGCTCAGCCACTCGGTCGAGTCACACGACATGAACAGCCTAGTTTGTGGGCCCAAGTGCCCAGATTTTCTGAGATTTTTTGGGATTGCTACCATATGTATTTAATCATGTTTTAGCTTTATTTTCATAGAGGAATTTTAGAGAAACTCTAAGTTTAATTTTAATTAGGTTTTTGAGAGTTTGTATCGTCGCTATTTTGTATGAAGCAAAGCATGGATTTTTGTTGCTATTTTGCACAAGGAATCTTGTCTTCTGAATTCTCTTTGGACTGCTTTTGCTCTACGACGCGTTAGTAACACTTTTCTACACACTCTATTGATTTTGATGTTTTCTATTGACATGATAAATTCTATTGCATCTATTGAATCTCTTGTTGTTATTTCTATGATGCATGAGTAGTTCTATCTAGTGCTAATGGATTAACCTATGGATTTTAGGATTTAGATGCAAAGTTAGGATTTTTTAGGTTGTATTAGTATAACAGGGACGTATTTTGGTTGATCTTGCAAAGTTTGTAGGACAAATCGTACTGAGATCGTGCCCACGGTCAGTGGAATCGATTGGCTTAAGGAGTATCCTATATGCTTAATTAGGGAGTTAGTGGATTCAATTGGGACTCGTGACCATGCCCGGCTCGTGTCTTGATGGGATCCACGGATGAACTATATTACTAATTGATGGCTACCACCATTGCATCAATGAGAGCCATCAAAATACATCGAAGTTCTAGCACACGAAAGTGGCGTGAGCTGAGATCATTCCATCCACGAGAGTGACGTGAATATTGTCGATTCTTAATGCACGTGTCGTGTGTGGCTATGGGTTAATGTGATACATTAGATTCATGGTGCTTAGAATCATGAATTCCACATCTTAGATGCGATAATCCTTATAAAGCCAATGCAACGTACGAGTCTTAACCAAGCATCGATATTGGACGATCCTAACGGTGAGTCCTAAAGCCCTAGTATTTATAATTATGCACAATCCTAAATAACCAATCTTTCGAAACCGACTGCTACTTAAATTCTGAGATTTAAAAATAGCCCAAGACAATAACATCTCTACCTTTCCTGTGGGATCGATATCTTTTATACTATTACTTGACACCGTACGCTTGCGTAAAGTGTCGGAAATTTGCATTTAGGATACATCGAGCACTTGGTGTTCGTGCCATTGCTAAGTGGCTTCTAGGTGTTAGTTCGTGGGCTATCAAGTTTTTGGCGCCGTTGCCGGGGAAGGTAACATTGTTACTTGGATTATTTTTCTATTGACGAATCTGGTAGCAAATCTTATCATTTCTTATCTTTCAATACTTTTTATTCTTTTATTTTTTTGCTACTGATAGTATTTTAATTTTCTGAGTTCTTTTTGTACATGAACACTCGTCTTGGGATCTTGACAAAGAATTATTATTTGATCCCGAAATCGAAAAGACCGCAAGAAGGATTAGAGTAGAGAAAAGGAGTCAGACTATTATAGATCCAATGGCAGAGGGAAATGCTTCTCCACCACGCAAAGGGTCCATTCTGGACTATATTAAGCCAAACTTTGCTAGTGCTTCTTTCATCTTGAGGCCGCAGCTGGCGGCATGAAGTTTATAGCTGAAGACTGGGTTGATAAATCTCATGCAGCTGGACCCCTTCCATAAGCATCCTTATGAAAACCCAACCCACCATATCGACACATTCTTGGTGAAGTGTGACACGTGCCATGCTAAAGACGTGAGTGAAGATGCTATCAAGCTCAGGCTATTCCCGTTCACTCTGAGGAACAAGGCTTCTTATTGGTTGCAAGCGCATCCTTCTAATACCTTCACGACTTGGGAGCAGTTGGCCACCGCCTTTGTGAACAAGTTCTATCCACCGTCCAAAAAGGTGAGGATTCAAGGAGCGATCTCAAATTTTAAACAACTTCCTCGGGAGTCATTGTACGAGGCTTACGAAAGAATTAAAGAAGTGCAGCGTCAATGCCCGCACCATGGAGTCGTAAAGTGGGATCTTGTTCAGAGCTTCTATAATGGGCTCCAACCAAGCACGAAGATGATTATCGACGCCTCCGCTCAAGGAGCTCTCTTGTATAAGCCATCCAATTAAGCTTTATCTTTGCTGAAGCAAATGGCCGCAAATACTCAGTAGCGGGGCGACGAACGCTCATCTATTAAATCCCTCGAGGTAAAAATCGCTACCAATCTTGATAGTCATATTGAAACTCTTTGTAAACAGGAAGCGAGGCTTGAACAGAGGTTGGATTCCATTTCAACCACCTCTATAGCTTTAGCTTATCCTACACACGAAGGCTATGCAGAGCAAGGCTATGCTCCTAATGAAGGATCCTATGATGGAGCAGACATGCAAGTTGAGCAGGTACGCTTTCTAGCTGGAGAGGGGAGGAATCAATGGCAACATCCTATGGTGAGATATCATCTCGGATTTTCTTATGGCAATCCCAATGGAGGATTGCAACCTCCTCAGCAGCAGAGACCTCCTCCACCTCCTCCTCAGCAACAAGGGCCACCTTCGCAACAATATGAGTTTATGCCATCTGGGCCCTACAGACCACCGGAGTACAATTACCAACAATAACAATAATATGCATCGTTGGATTCAAAACCCAATCTCGAGGCAACATTGGACACTTTCATGAGTGGGCAATCCAAGATAAATCCAGAGAATTCAGCTCATTTCAAGTCTATCAATGATTCCATCGATGAGCTCAAAGGTCAAATGTCCCAATTTTTGAAGATGCAAGGGAGATTGCCTTCTCAGCCGGAGTCCAATCCTATGGCCCAAGAAAATGCAGTGGTCGTAGTTACCACGAGAGGAGGAAAGACTACTGACACTGTCATGGTGCCGGTTTCTAACAATGTGAGACGAAAGCCATCTACTCATGCTCAAGATGAAGATGCTACTACCACTAAAAAGGACAAGGAAAAGGCCACAGAGGAGCCCCATGCTATTGAAGAAAGGGAGGCTTTGCCTTCTACTTTACCTACCACCACCACGGCACTGGCGGATGTTACTACTACTTCCGACAAATCTATTCCAAAGGATGCCCCTAGAGACACGACGAGTCGACCTCTACCTTTGTCACGCCCCGCTTCCCTAAAATAGAGGAGAGACGTGAGAAGGTCCGCTCAAGCGTGGAGCTGTGAAGCTGCACGCCTGATAAGCGTAAATTTAGTATAAGCAGGTCCCTGTAATTGCAAGCGAAACAACAATAATAATAATAATAAGATGAGACAGATATGAAATACCAATCTCACAGTTTGTCCACAAAATATTCAACATCACAGAAAAGCCACCAGGCTAAAGAAAGAGTCTAGGGGCCCAGAACAAGGCCAAACAAAAGCAAACATAACAGAGTATCAAACTAGGTGCCACGCACCGACAACCTAAGCAATCTAACAAAAACTAGACGTAGACACTAAGACTGATCTCCAGTGTCTACGAAGTCCTCGTCCAACACGGGCGCAAGCTCGGCGTCCGCAAACACCTCACCCTCAGCAAGTAACTCAGGCTCAGGGTCTAACATGCTTCACCCAAAAGAGAAAGGGGCACATGTCAGCAAGTCTGAAAGACTTGAGCAAGGAAACTGAAAGTAACTAACAACCTAGCACTTATAATATTAAGCAATGACATGGCAATTAAGTATGATGCAATAGTTTAAAGGAAGAGACAAGCACGCACGATGTAGCAAAAGATACCAAATCACTAATTCACGAATCACTCATCACGACTATCACTTATCACGATTATCACTGAAGCAATAGAGATTTCGCCTGCTGGCCGGAGTGGCGGATCAGGCCAACTCGGGGCTCAGGTGGCCGCTTATCTCTTACCCCACCCATATGTGTCGAGCGTTGGGGTTTCCAACTCACTGAGCTCGCTTCTGGATCACGAGCCAGGAAGTGTATTTGGCATAGGGGTTCACCTAGCCGGTATCCGAGCGTTGGGGTTTCCAATTACAGGGCTCGCTTCTGGAACACGAGCCAGGAATATAATATTGTAGCGTGTGCTACGCACTCACGATGAATAATCATTATGCAATGACATGAACAGATATTTGCGTACCGTTAATTTAAATTAAACATGACATACAAGCATGATGAGGGTGACGGACCAAGCTTCGTTGTCAAGCTAGGTCAATGGCGTCTAGACGGCTATCCTTTCACCGTCTAGTCTCTTTTACGCTAAAGCAAGGGAAATTGCCTAAGACATGGCCCAAATCAAGAGATGCAAGTTTCACTTGCCTGATACCGGGGTTGACGAGCAACGAAGATCGTCACACAAGCTAACTAGGGAATAGATCGCTGTTATGGCAAAACAATCATTAGAACAATGATTCTAAATCGATTTCTTAATGGAACCCTAATCATCTAACAATCCATTTTATTAGGGTTTCACAATGTCAATGGGGGTTATGCTAAAACTAATGGAATCGAGTATTACCGTGAAGAGGCGGAGGAGCGATGCCGAGCAACCACGGTAACGGAAGAACGATCCGGCTCAGATCTGGAAATGAGGGAAAAAATCTGGAGAAATGGGTTTTGATGTGGATTTTGGGGGTTTGATGAAGGTTTGGGGAAGATGAGAGATGAGTTGTGACAAGGGAGGGTTTGGATGATGGAGGATGAGCTTGGGATGAAGGATTAATGGCTTGAGGAAGATGGGGGCTCAATGGGGGAGAAATTAGGGTTTTAGGTCGTGAGGGAGAAGAGGAAAACGTTTGGAGGCGTATTTATAGAGTTTGGTGGCGGCTAGGGCAAAACTAGGGTTTACAGCACTGGTTAGTCGGTCAAAGAACAACCACTGACCGACTAGTTTGGGAACTAGTCGGTCGGTTGACCAACGCAGACCGACTAAGTGTAAACAGTAGCTTTAGTCGAAAACCTGAACTAAGAGTTAGTCGGTCATAGAACAACTAATGACCGACTAGTTTATCATCTAGTCGGTCGATGAACGCTCTTGGACCGACTAAGAGTAAACAGTAACTTGACTGTATAGAAGAACTAAGAATTAGTCGGTCTGAGTACAAAACTTAACCGACTAGTTTAACAACTAGTCGGTCGAAAGATGAACTTAGACCGACTAAGAATGAACAGTACTGATACCAAGAAAATAGTAAATGAGTTAGTCGGTTAAAGAAGCATTGCAGACCGACTAGTTTGCAACCCAGTCGGTCAACCAACGTTCTTAGACCGACTAACAACAAACAGTAACTCCTGAATAACTTTTCAAGCCCGCTAGTCGGTTCAAGAAGGTTTTCCGACCGACTAGATCGTCATCTAGTCGGTCGGTGCCCCTTCTTACACCGGTTAACGTGCACCAAAAGTTCCGAAATGGAGCGCGAAGCTCCGGGATGGTTGCCTAAGTCTCCTAGGCTCGTTCTAACTCAAAGATATCGACGTTATGAAGCCCGTCACGAATGACTTACTTCAAACACGCCGACCGACGGGAGAATCTAGAGAATCACGACGAAACAAACGAAAATGAAAACTACGGAGACGGAAAAAGGAAATCTCAACAAGGGAAAGCACCCAAATATATAAATATTTATAATAAAATCCATACATGAAAACCAGTCGTTACATCCTCCCCAACTTAAGAAAAATTCCGTCCTCGGAATTCCCAACACTCACGTGTCCGGAAACAAAAGTGGGTAGCGCTCTCGCATCTCATCTTCTCTCTCCCAAGTAGATTCTCCTGGCGAACCGTGCCGCCACATCACTATAACAAGATCGACGACCTTGTTCTGAAGTGACTTCTGACGCCTGTCCAGAATCTGTACTGGATGCTGGTCATACGTCAAATCTGGGCGAACGGTGATCTCCGAGAAATCTACGGCATGAGACGGATCGCTGATGTATCGGCGAAGCTGTGACACATGGAAAACATCATGGACTCCTTCCAAAGATGGCGGCAAGGCTAAACGATAAGCTACCTCGCCAACCCTCTCCAAAACATCAAACGGTCCAATGTATCGCGGGCTCAAATTCCCTCGCTTCCCAAAACAGATCACTCCCCGATTCGGGGAAATCCTCAGAAACACATGATCGCCCGGCTGAAACTCCAAAGGACGACGTTTAGCATCCGCCCAATTCTTAAAACGGTCCTGAGCAATCCTCAGCCTCTCCCGAATGTTCCTGACAACCTCCACGTCCTCCACAATCATCTCAGGTCCCAACAGCTCCCGATCGCCAACGTCATCCCAACTCAATTGCGATCGACATTTCCTTCCATACAAAGCGGCGAAAGGTGCCATGCCAATAGACGCCTGGTAGCTGTTGTTGTAAGAGAACTCCACCAAGTGTAGATGTTCCTCCCATGAACCCTTGAAATCCAACATGCACGCTCGCAGCATGTCTTCCAAAATCTGAATCGTCCTCTCGGACTGGCCATTCGTCTGCGGATGGTACGCCGTGCTGAAACTCAGACGCGTACCCAAACTCTTCTGTAAACTCTGCCAGAACTGAGATGTGAATCTCGTGTCCCTGTCCGACACGATACTCACGGAGACTCCATGAAGTCGCACGATCTCCTCCATGTATCTCCTTGCTAGCGACTCAGTGGACTGTCCCACTCGAAATGGAATAAAGTGCGCGGATTTGGTCAATCAATCAACGATCACCCAAATCGCGTCATTCTGCTTCGGACTCCGAGGTTGTCCATTCACGAAATACATAGTGATGTATTGCCACTTCCACTCTGTAACGGCCTGTTTTCGGACCAATTTGAATTTTGTGTGTGCACAACAATTAGGTCTGTGTGTAAAGTGATTTGGTCTATGTGCATAGCAGATGTCGTATGTGCACGCAGTAGGACCCTAGAAACTTGCTTGAACCTATAGATAGCCTCCGTGACTCGTGTCCGACTTGTGAAAACGTGTCAACCCAAGCCAACCCCGACGTGTGCCCAACTTGAGTCGCCGTTGGATCCCGTACCCTTTGTACGCGTACCTCACTTGAAGTTCGCGTATTTTTCTTAGCCTTACCTTTCATCCGGACACTACCGAGTGATATGCTGTTGTGACCCTATCTGAGAGTATTAAATTGTGGTGTAAATTGGGAACATCCTTTCCCGGTCGTTCCCTCCCGATTTGACCTTGTTAGTAGAGACGTCACGATTTTCACTTTTGTCGTAAGGCCTTTCTATTTTTAATTTCGTTTCTCGTCGACGAAATTATGATCCGTCTCCTCTGTCTTTTTTCTCTCGTCGTCCCGGTCACCCCAGTATTTATTTCACAATTTTACAGTTTCGTTTGACCTATTTTTCACCTTCTGCCCAACCAATTATTGGATTAGCAAGATAACCTAGTTAGTTGTCCCTAATAATTCATGATAATAATATTACTCCCTAATGCTGTAGCCAGCCCATTGCCTATGCCTTGGCCACACACCTAGAGGAGAGAGAGAGGGTGTGAGGTTCTTGTTTTAATTCGGGATGATAACTATAACCTTGTTACTATTTTTCTTATTCAAACAACCACAGCCCCCCTAGCCCATGCCCAATAGGTATTAACCAAGCCCATACCCAATAAGTTTTAACCTAGCCCTAACCAAACAATCACGTGAGCACTCCTTGTAAATAGCAGCCCTAGGGCAATTTTGTCACGCAATAACCCCTCCCTAGCGCCGCAACGCGATTTCCTCTCCCCTCATCAATCTCCGACGTGGCCTTCTTCTTCCTCCGTGTGAAAAACATCGCAGCAGCCGCCGCGTTTTTCTTCGACCTCCGACCCCGACTCATCGTCGGCGACTTCCTCAACTCAACCCCCTGCCTCGTCACCTGCACGCTGCCACAGTGGCCACCGTGAGTCCCCTCTCCAACCTCGCACGGCGGCCCTACCCGTCGTCGGATCTCCCTTGCCGTCTCCCCGGAGCCCCCTCCTCCTTCTCGAGCAGCGCCCGAGTCCCCTCTCCATTGGACACAGCCGCCACCAGCTCCTGAGAAGTCACCGCCCTCGGCAGCCTCCCGATTACGCCGACCACCTCCCCTGTTTCCCTCAATTCCCCTGCTCAGAACAGAGCTCCTATCCGACCATCCCCTCGCACGGCCACCTCCCCACGTCGGCGACTCCAGAGGGCGCTTTGGCCGCCGTTTGCTCCGCCCGCAAGGCCGCAGCGCAGCAGCGCTCGAACGCCGCCCAGGCGACCGACGGCGCCGCACTTTGCCACCCTATCGCCGTTCGCCCCGATCCGACCTCCCGCCTGTAGAAATCCTCCGCTCCCCTCATCGCAGACCACGACCGCCCAGCTCCATGCCCGTGCATCACCTCCGACCTGTTCCGACGTCCCCCGTCGCCTCACAACGCCGCTTGTTGTCGCCGTACGGAGCTCGCCCATCTCTAGTCGTTGGACATTGCAACCGCCCGTGCCCGCTGGCCAGTACAAGCGGCAGTTGATCATAAGAGGGGTGAGTGCATGTTGTTTTTTTACGAAAGTTAAGGGTATGCATCATCATCTATTGTTAGTCCCAATATTGGACAGTAGCTTATAAACAACATTACATATATTTTATTAGAAAATGGATCCAGTCAGCTATTTTTATATAATTAGTAAGTGGTATCATGAGTTCAACGATTGGCAGTATGCATCATCATATAGTGAAGCACCCATTGAGATTTATGAGACGGCAAGTCATAACTTGATTTATTTATGTATAAGATTTAGTATAAATGGATATACGATTGTTTTTATATACATATTGCTACCATTTGGCATACATGATGTAATATAATAGTATTGTATAAATTAAGTATATGTTATTTCGATAGTTAGGCATTTTAGCTTGATATACCGTAAACCTGATGACGCAGATAGAATACGTCCTTCTTCGCGACCCTTTACTTTTCCGAGCCGACGCCAGTGTAGCTTTCGCGTCGTGTTGAGGTTCCGTAGATCTGTTGGTTGACCCAAACCCTGCTGGACTACATCCTTGTCGGAATCTTTCAGGCAAGGAATGAGACTTTAGTTACTGCTTTTATAATTTTCTAGAATTGATGTTAGAACTGCTAGATTTACTTCCGCAAAATACTTGAAAATGATCACATGTTACTTTCTGCTCGAACCCACTTTTAAGATGCAACTTGAACCTCACATGCTAATTAATAAACCAGACATTATAATTGTGTGGATCTTGTAGAAGATCACAGGTGTGGGCCTCTCCTATACGGAGGTTGGCACTACTCTTGTGGAGCGTCTGCTGGCTAGCCCAGAGACGGCTCGCTTATGGATAGTTAATCGATGACGGGGGTGACCATTGAGAACTGGTGTTCCCCAGCTTTGGCTCACCCGTGACTGGTGCACTCCGGTATGATACGTAGTATCATTCATGATTAATGATTTGTTTCGGATCGACGACGGGGGTGACCATTGAGAACTGGTGCTCCCCAGCTTTGGCTCACCTGTGACTGGTGCGCTCCGGTATGATACGCCGTATCATTCGTGATCCTTGTCTTGTCTCGTGTCTAGATGGAGCGTTTGTTGGCTCGTGTCCATAACACAAACGACTCGCGGGTGGGGTAGGACAAAAGAGTCTAGCTGGGCCTGGGGGGGTAGCTCCCCTCCGCCTACGCAGCTTGAGTCCTTAGGTTTTATCTTTGTATCGCAGTTGGTGCACTCCTGCCTGCTTCGCAGGGATGCATTCCGGTCGTTTGACCGTTTCTAGACTTGGACAATCTGACCAGATGGACACCCCTTGCAGATTGATAGAACTACATGAACAACTCTTAGACGATCTGACTAGATGGACACCCCTAGCAGATCGATTAGAACAACCCTTACTTATTTCCTGTTTTCTAGAACTCCTGTGTAGGTTGTCATTTAAATTCCATATAGAACTGCTAGAATTGTATAACTGCTTTAATTATGGTCTCATTAGTTCGTTGCTGACATGTGTTTTGCACATGTCACAGACATGACTGAGCTGGCATCACCTGAGGATCCCAGCAGACTCTTCACTCTTTAGTTGCCCCTGGTACGTGCAGTTTTAGTTCTATGTTAAACTCTTTGTTGGTTACCTTCCGCTTTGAATAGTATCTTATATTACTGTTTGACTATTGTTTCATGCTAAACCATTCGGTCGGACCTTCTCCTCCGCATCATAACTTGCCTAGACGCTTATTGGACCCCGAGCCTCAACGGCTCGAGTCCATGCGGGCTGGCCATGTCTCGCTTCCCAAATCTTTTGGGAAGCGGGGCGTGACAGTTTTTGTGGTGGCCCATGCAGGTCATGATCGAATGATTTATCGAAACTATAGTGTTGCAGTGACTATTCAAACAACCAACAATAATCGAGTCTAACATGAGTTGGTTAGGTTTAGACTAGTTCCTTGGCCCCCTCTAGTTTGGATTTGAGTAAGAATACATGAATAAGATGAAGTTTAAAGTGATGTATTTCTAACACATAGGATAGTTATAAGGTTGGATTCTCGACTTAACAAGGAACCATGGAAGTGAGAACATTGAATCGAGGGAATGTGATCGACTCTTAGTATACTGCTCGTGATAGAAGTGTGGTGCTTAGAAGTCTTGTCTTAACGACTAAACGCGTAGATCTACATCGATCAAGTGAAATGTTATGCAACAGATATTATGAGCATATTTATATATGAGCAGAGTAGCAACAGTATAACTGGAGTTTTGAGGTAACGTGGTTGAAGTAAATAATTTGATCATTAGAGATGAACAGAAGAGATTCAGAGTAATAATGTGATGACGAGATTGATCTTATGATGGATTGTATAAGATCGACAACATGATCTGTTTCGGACACAGTGATTTAAAGGAAATAAGAATCTTGGGAATGTCATGGGAGTTTCAAAGTTGACCGTTCGAATACGCATCGAGTGCGTACTGATCACTGGATTTCAGTTAAAGTTTACGAAATGGTGAAAGGCGATGGCTTCTCCAGATCATGTGGATGGATTATAGTCACCAGTGACTAGCAGTTTAAGTGTCAATGGAAATTCTGGGTCAAGTCAAGAGCAAGTTTGGGTTTTATGAGTGCTCAATGATCAGGAAATATGGGAAAGGAGTTAGTAGATTTCCTTGGTTGTTTGGATTGAAAAGGAAATCGTAAGTAAGTCTGACGCCCGAAAATCTAGGATTGGTTGGTAGTTTCACTTTAGAGATTCCTAGAGGCAGCTAAGTCAAGAACCAATTGAAGCGGAGAACAACAGGATCATTATGACAGGTTCTTATGAACTGGCTTTTGAGTTGGAAATTTTATGGGTGATTAAAATGATTGGGACCAGCCAATTAGGGCTGATTAGTTGGAGGTTGTTTAACCACCCTAGATGTCAAATATTGGAAGTGTCTGCACTTTAGAGCCTTGTGCTTGCTCTGCCTTTCCTGTAGATCCATGAGGAGGAATACCCGGCTCGTGTGAATATATATATCATTGTCGGGCATGCTTAGTATTATTACTTAGGTATATGTGGGCTTGTGGATGAATAATGAAATATGTGAATTGCGATGAATGTAATGATTACGTGTATACATTACATGAAAAATATAGATACTTATGTAAGATAATAGGTGTGAATATATAATGCCTGTGAATACATATAAGTCTTAGTGTTCCCTCGAGTACGAGTGGACATGCTTATAGATACTAGGATAAGAATGTGTTGCGTGATTGTATATACGTATATATGGGATAAGTATGAATTACACGTACTGATGTGTGAATGATTGTATAGTGATGTCTAGCTATTTACTAAGGCTACATATGATGAGTCGTGTCATATAGATATATAGGAGTGTGTGTAAGTACATAGATTGTATATTGTTTGGTATGTATCTTGGAGTCTCACTCGAGAGCGAGTGAGTATGCTCAGTAAGTATTTTATAATGTGGTTGTGATTTGTGGATGTGAGTATAGTGTTATATATATCCCTGCATGATAGGATTCGATGAATGTAGTTATATAGGTGTTTGTGCTGGGTTACGCTACGCACCTGGACGTGCGTAGCTACACCATATTTAGATACAGGTTTATTCTATATTTATGACTGAAGGGTTTACAAGTTTGAATGAGTATGTGTGAAATATGATATATGTATAGTTATTAGGCTGGATGCATTGTGTTTGTAGGAATAGATTAATATGATAGTGTGATTATGTATTGCTTGTAATAAGAAATTGTTTGTCATTTGGTATTGTGGCGAATAGTTATAATATAGCTAGGTATTATTGTTATGATTGGTGTGTTGAATGTATACTAGGGGTTATACCTTTTGTAGGTTATATTGAGTAGATATATGTATTTTTCGGTTTTAAATTCGTGATGAATTTAAATACCCTGGTTAGTATATGTGTACTATATGTATAATACAATGGTTGTATATGATGGGGTGATTATTGAATGTTGGAATATGATTGTGCGTAGGTATGGATGTGCGGAGGCACTTCCCTGAGTTAGAAATGTATGCGTGAATAATATTAACCTAGCTATAAGTACAAGATATAATGGTTGGGAAATAATTGATGTATATTATTACTGAGCATGTATATAGATATCTGTATTAGGTTATATGTTGGTTGAAGTACTGTGCTAGGAATGATCGGGGTAGTTACTATAGTTAACTAGATGAGTATAACCATGCCTGAAATTAAGAAAGTCCAAGGACGGACTTTATTCTAAGGTGGGTAGGATGTAACGGCCTGTTTTCGGACCAATTTGAATTTTGTGTGTGCACAACAATTAGGTCTATGTGTAAAGTGATTTGGTCTGTGTGCATAGCAGATGTCGTCTGTGCACGCAGTAGGACCCTAGAAACTTGCTTGAACCTATAGATAGCCTCCGTGACTCGTGTCCGACTTGGGAAAACGTGTCAACCCAAGCCAACCCCGACGTGTGCCCAACTTGAGTCGCCGTTGGATCTCGTACCCTTTGTACGCGTACCTCACTTGAAGTTCGCGTATTTTTCTTAGCCTTACCTTTCATCCGGACACTACCGAGTGATATGCCGTTGTGACCCTATCTGAGAGTATTAAATTGTGGTGTAAATTGGGAACATCCTTTCACGGTCGTTCCCTCCCGATTTGACCTTGTTAGTAGAGACGTCACGATTTTCACTTTTGTCGTAAGGCCTTTCTATTTTTAATTTCGTTTCTCGTCGACGAAATTGTGATCCGTCTCCTCTGTCTTCTTTCTCTCGTCGTCCCGGTCACCCCAGTATTTATTTCACAATTTTACAGTTTCGTTTGACCTATTTTTCACCTTCTGCCCAACCAATTATTGGATTAGCAAGATAACCTAGTTAGTTGTCCCTAATAATTCATGATAATAATATTACTCCCTAATGCTGTAGCCAGCCCATTGCCTATGCCTTGGCCACACACCTAGAGGAGAGAGAGAGGGTGTGAGGTTCTTGTTTTAATTCGGGATGATAACTATAACCTTGTTACTATTTTTCTTATTCAAACAACCACAGGCCCCCTAGCCCATGCCCAATAGGTATTAACCAAGCCCATACCCAATAAGTTTTAACCTAGCCCTAACCTAACAATCACGTGAGCACTCCTTGTAAATAGCAGCCCTAGGGCAATTTTGTCACGCAATAACCCCTCCCTAGCGCCGCAACGCGATTTCCTCTCCCCTCATCAATCTCCGACGTGGCCTTCTTCTTCCTCCGTGTGAAAAACATCGCAGCCGCCGCCGCGTTTTTCTTCGACCTCCGACCCCGACTCATCGTCGGTGACTTCCTCAACTCAACCCCCTGCCTCGTCACCTGCACGCTGCCACAGTGGCCGCCGTGAGTCCCCTCTCCAACCTCGCACGGCGGCCCTACCCGTCGCCGGATCTCCCTTGCCGTCTCCCCGGAGCCCCCTCCTCCTTCTCGAGCAGCGCCCGAGTCCCCTCTCCATTGGACACAGCCGCCACCAGCTCCTGAGAAGTCACCGCCCTCGGCAGCCTCCCGATTGCGCCGACCACCTCCCCTGTTTCCCTCAATTCCCCTGCTCATAACAGAGCTCCTATCCAACCATCCCCTCGCACGGCCACCTCCCCACGTCGGCGACTCCAGAGGGCGCTTTGGCCGCCGTTTGCTCCGCCCGCAAGGCCGCAGCGCAGCAGCGCTCGAACGCCGCCCAGGCGACCGACGGCGCCGCACCTTGCCACCCTATCGCCGTTCGCCCCGATCCGACCTCCAGCCTGTAGAAATCCTCCGCTCCCCTCATCACAGACCACGACCGCCCAGCTCCATGCCCGTGCATCACCTCCGACCTGTTCCGACGTCCCCCGTCGCCTCACAACGCCGCTTGCTGTCGCCGTACGGAGCTCGCCCATCTCTAGTCATTGGACATTGCAACCGCCCGTGCCCGCTGGCCAGTACAAGCGGCAGTTGATCATAAGAGGGGTGAGTGCATGTTGTTTTTTTACGAAAGTTAAGGGTATGCATCCTCATCTATTGTTAGTCCCAATATTGGACAGTAGCTTATAAACAACATTACATATATTTTATTAGAAAATGGATCCAGTCAGCTATTTTTATATAATTAGTAAGTGGTATCATGAGTTCAACGATTGGTAGTATGCATCATCATATAGTGAAGCACCCATTGAGATTTATGAGACGGCAAGTCATAACTTGATTTATTTATGTATAAGATTTAGTATAAATGGATATACGATGGTTTTTATATACATATTGCTACCATTTGGCATACATGCTGTAATATAATAGTATTGTATAAATTAAGTATATGTTATTTCGATAGTTAGGCATTTTAGCTTGATATACCGTAAACCTGATGACGCAGATAGAATACGTCCTTCTTCGCGACCCTTTACTTTTCCGAGCCGACGCCAGTGTAGCTTTCGCGTCGTGTTGAGGTTCCGTAGATCTGTTGGTTGACCCAAACCCTGCTGGACTACATCCTTGTCGGAATCTTTCAGGCAAGGAATGAGACTTTAGTTACTGCTTTTATACTTTTCTAGAATTGATGTTAGAACTGCTAGATTTACTTCCGCAAAATACTTGAAAATGATCACATGTTACTTTCTGCTCGAACCCACTTTTAAGATGCAACTTGAACCTCACATGCTAATTAATAAACCAGACATTATAATTATGTGGATCTTGTAGAAGATCACAGGTGTGGGCCTCTCCTATACGGAGGTTGGCACTACTCTTGTGGAGTGTCTGCTGGCTAGCCCAGAGACGGCTCGCTTATGGATAGTTAATCGATGACGGGGGTGACCATTGAGAACTGGTGCTCCCCAGCTTTGGCTCACCCGTGACTGGTGCACTCCGGTATGATACGTAGTATCATTCATGATTAATGATTTGTTTCGGATCGACGACGGGGGTGACCATTGAGAACTGGTGCTCCCCAGCTTTGGCTCACCCGTGACTGGTGCGCTCCGGTATGATACGTCGTATCATTCGTGATCCTTGTCTTGTCTCATGTCTAGATGGAGCGTTTGTTGGCTCGTGTCCATAACACAAACGACTCGCGGGTGGGGTAGGACAAAAGAGTCTAGCTGGGCCTGGGGGGTAGCTCCCCTCCGCCTACGCAGCTTGAGTCCTTAGGTTTTATCTTTGTATCGCAGTTGGTGCACTCCTGCCTGCTTCGCAGGGATGCATTCCGGTCGTTTGACCGTTTCTAGACTTGGACAATCTGACCAGATGGACACCACTTGCAGATTTATAGAACTACATGAACAACTCTTAGACGATCTGACTAGATGGACACCCCTAGCAGATCGATTAGAACAACCCTTACTTATTTCCTGTTTTTTAGAACTCCTGTGTAGGTTGTCATTTAAATTCCATATAGAACTGCTAGAATTGTATAACTGCTTTAATTATGGTCTCATTAGTTTGTTGCTGACATGTGTTTTGCACATGTCACAGACTTGACTGAGCTGGCATCACCTGAGGATCCCAGCAGACTCTTCACTCTTTAGTTGCCCCTGGTACGTGCAGTTTTAGTTCTATGTTAAACTATTTGTTGATTACCTTCCGCTTTGAATAGTATCTTATATTACTGTTTGACTATTGTTTCATGCTAAACCATTCGGTCGGACCTTCTCCTCCGCATCATAACTTGCCTAGACGCTTATTGGACCCCGAGCCTCAACGGCTCGAGTCCATGCGGGCTGGCCATGTCTCGATTCCCAAATCTTTTGGGAAGCGGGGCGTGACACACTCCGGAATCGGAAGCGGTTGTAGTAACCCGGCCGTACGCTGATGCTCCGCCTTCACTTGCTGGCAAACCAAACACTTGGCCACACTCCGAGCCACACTCCTCTTCATGCCATGCCACCAAAAATTCAGACGAAGATCCTGGTACATCTTGGTCCCACCAGGATGCACAGAATACGGCGAACTGTGTGCCTCCACCAACAACTCCCCTCTAATATCCCCAGCTGGCACACACAACCTGGCTCCAAACCTCAGCGAGCCATCCTCATGAATCAAAAAGTCAGTCCGCAGACCAGCTTCAACCTGCCCTCGAATCCTTACCAATTTCGGATCTCCGGCCTGACTCGCCTTAATCCGATCCACGATCGTTGACTGCACCTGCATGTACATCAACGAAGAAGCCTCCCCAGGAAGAACAATCTCCAATCCGGACTCGCAAAAATCCTGCAGCAATCTCCACTGTGAGGTCAACATCATCACCGCGGGAAGCCTACTCAAAGCATCTGGAACCACATTCACCTTGCCAGGGTGATACTGCAAATCAATCTCAAAATCTGCCATAAGCTCCAACCATCGACGTTGTCGCATGTTGAGCTCCTTCTGGGTAAAAATATACTTCAAGCTTTTGTGATCGGTGAAGATTTTCACTTTCTCACTCAGCAAGAAGTGCCTCCAAATCTTAAGAGCAAACACAACGGCAGCCAACTCCAAATCATGCGTCGGGTAATTCTTCTCATGAACCTTGAGCTGACGAGACGCATAAGCCACAACATGCCCGTGCTGATGCAACACACAACCGAGACCCTTGCCAGAAGCATCGCAAAAGATCTCAAATCCACCACTGCGATCAGGCACAGCAAGAACAGGGGCAGTCGTCAGTCTCTCCCTCAGAACACCAAAAGCATCCCCACAATCACCCGACCAAACAAAAGGTATATCCTTCCGCGTCAATCTGGTCATCGGCTCGGCAATACGGGAAAAGTCCTTAATGAAACGCCGATAATATCCCGCCAAACCAAGGAAACTCCGGATCTCCGAGGCCGACGACGGAATAGGCGACTCTCTGATGACCCTAATCTTCTCAGGATCCACAGAAATACCATCTCCAGTCACCACATGCCCGAGAAAAGCAACTCGGTCCAGCCAAAACTCGCACTTTGAAAACTTAGCATACAACCGATGCTTCCTCAGAATCTCCAACACCGTCCTCAAGTGCGAGGCATGCTCTTCCTCTGACTTCGAATATATCAGAATGTCGTCAATAAAGATGACGACAAACTTATCCAAAAAGTCGTAGGAGATCAGGTACATCAGATTCATGAAAACTGCGGGTGCGTTAGTCACGCCGAAAGGCATAACCATAAATTCATAGTGTCCATACTTCGTCTTGAACGCTGTCTTCAGCACATCATCCTTCTTCACCTTCAACTGATGGTAACCACTCCTCAAATCCAACTTAGAAAACACCCTCGAACCTCCAAGCTGATCAAAAATATCATCGATGCGAGGCAACGGGTATTTATTCTTAATAGTCACCGCATTCAACTCCCGATAGTCCACGCACATGCGACGCGAACCATCCTTCTTCTTCACCAACAACACCGGTGCTCCCCACGGAGACACGCTGGGATAAATGTAACCCTTCTGCATAAGCTCATCCAACTGCTTCCGTAACTCTTCCAATTCAGCAGGTGCCATACGATATGGTGCCTTTGAAATCGGCTGCGCACCAGGAATCAAATCGATAGAAAACTCTAAAGCTCGATCAGGTGGCAGTCCAGACATCTCCCCGGGGAAGACGTCATCAAAATCTCACACCACAGCTGGCCTCTCCAACTCCATCTGCATAGCCACAACCTCCACCGGTCTGGCCCGAAATCCGACAGGACCAAACGAACTGCTACCACGGCTGAACTCAAATACTGGATGTCCAGGAATCTCGAACACCACCCTCTTCCTCCAACAGTCAATCGTAGTATAGAAGATCGCAAGCCAATCCATCCCAAAGACCGCATCGTAGTTTGTGATGTTGTGGACAATAAAATCAGCATAAAGCTCATGTCCACAAACCACCACAGAGCAAGGACTGCACCCACGATGCACCGAGACTACTCCATTCCCTGTAACGATGTTCCAACTCTTGGAGAGAGGGGACGTCGACAAGGAATGCTTCTCCACGAAGCTCTGGGCCAAAATGCACATCGACGCACCTGAGTCAAAGAGGACTCGGGCAGGGAACGTGCAAACCAAAACCACACCTAACAAACAGTCTAATCAATCAAATCTTATTCTAGCAACATTCATACACAAGCAACCAACATAATTCTAACAATCAACTAATTAGGGAAGGAACAACTAGATTGAAAGTTACCTGCAATGACCTCATCCATGGCCAAAACCTCCTCCTCGGTCATCAGAAATGCCTGCCTCCTCGGCGGAACAGCCTGCCGAAAGGCATGCCCTTGCGGAACAAGGGGTACCCCACGACCAGCGGGCACCGGAGCTCTCTGCTGCAACGGCGGGGCAGCAATAGGTGTCCTCCAAGGTTGCTTCAACTTCGGGCACTCCCTGAGAGCATGGGCGGGATCTCCACAGGTAATACATTGCCCCAAGAACTTCCTACACGATTCCTTGATATGGCCCTCCTTGCCACAGAAATGGCATGTCCTCCGAACAGGCCCTCCTGGCCTCTTAAACTGAACCGGCTGGTTCGGCCTGAATCCAGGTCTAACCACAGCTCTCGCCTGTTCCACAGGCCTCTTCCCAGCACCAACAATAGACCCCCTCCTCTGGTTCACGAGCAGCTCCTGCCTCTTGGCTGCTACTAAAACCTTCTGATAAGATTCCCGGTCAGAAGAGGTCACAAAACTCTGGATCTCCGAAGCAAGTCCCTGCAGGAACCTCTAAGCTCTCTCCTCAGCGTCCTGCACCATCTTCGGTGCAAACCGACTCAGCCTCATGAACTCTTGGTGATATCGGTCCACCGACAAGCTTCCTTGCTTCAGATCGATAAAACGCTGCGGCATCTCTTCCCTGGCAGCCTTCGGGAAGAACTCACCATCAAATCTGGCCTTGAAGGTAGCCCAGATGATCGGCTCCTCCAACATCTTCTCTTCAGCATCCCACCAATTCCTGGCGTTATCCCTCAGCTGGCGCTTCGCCAAGTCAACCCAACTAACTTCGTTGACCTTGGACATCTTCAGATTGTCCTCGATATTCCTCATCCATTCATCAGCAGCTAGTGGACCTTCGGTTCCATCAAAATATGCAGGACCCAGCTCTCGGAACTGCTTCGCCCCAGGCTCAGGGCGAGGGGCTTCCACCACCCGAGCAGCTCGAGCCACCGGAGCATTCTATACCTGCAGAAGCACACCCTGCTGAACTTGCATCATCTGCATCATCATCCGCATCATCTCTCCGTTAGTGGGCTCCCGCTCAGGCTCCTCGTCATGAGGGGGCGCACCACTACCACCACCACGGGTGATTCGCCTTCCTGCCATCTAATGACACAGAAAACGAAACAATTAGACTCATAGCTTAGGGCTCCGATGTCGAACTTATTTGTTGGACAATCTTGTATTAATATCGTTATCCCGATAATTGTAGTTACAGAAGGACCTGCATGGGCCACCACTAAAACCTGTCACGCCTCGCTTCCCTAAAATGGAGGCGAGACGTGAGAAGGTCCGCTCAAGCGTGGAGCTGTGAAGCTGCACGCCTGATAAGCGTAAATTTAGTATAAGCAGGTCCCTGTAATTGCAAGCGAAACAACAACAATAATAATAATAAGATGAGACAGATATGAAATACCAATCCCATAGTTTGTCCACAAAATATTCAACATCACAGAAAAGCCACCAGGCTAAAGAAAGAGTCTAGGGGCCCAGAACAAGGCCAAACAAAAGCAAACAAAACAGAGTATCAAACTAGGTGCCACGCACCGACAACCTAAGCAATCTAACAAAAACTAGACGAAGACACTAAGACTGATCTCCAGTGTCTACGAAGTCCTCGTCCAACACGGGCGCAAGCTCGGCGTCCGATAACACCTCACCCTCAGCAAGTAACTCAGGCTCAGGGTCTAACATGCGTCACCCAAAAGAGAAAGGGGCACATGTCAGCAAGTCTGAAAGACTTGAGCAAGGAAACTGAAAGTAACTAACAACCTAGCACTTATAATATTAAGCAATGACATGACAGTTAAGTATGATGCAATAGTTTAAAGGAAGAGACAAGCACGCACGATGTAGCAAAAGCTACCAAATCACTAATTCACGAATCACTCATCACGACTATCACTTATCACGATTATCACTAAAGCACTAGAGATTTCGCCTGCTGGCCGGAGTGGCGGATCAGGCCAACTCGGGGCTCAGGTGGCCGCTTACTCTTACCACACCCATATGTGTCGAGCGTTGGGGTTTCCAACTCACTGAGCTCGCTTCTGGATCACGAGCCAGGAAGTGTATTTGGCATAGGGGTTCACCTAGCCGGTATCCGAGCGTTGGGGTTTCCAACTACAGGGCTCGCTTCTGGAACACGAGCCAGGAATATAATATTGTAGCGTGTGCTACGCATTCACGATGAATAATCACTATGCAATGACATGAACAGATATTTGCGTACCGTTAATTTAAATTAAACGTGACATACAAGCATGATGAGGGTGACGGACCAAGCTTCGTTGTCAAGCTAGGTCAATGGCGTCTAGACGGCTATCCTTTCACCATCTAGTCTCTTTTACGCTAAAGCAAGGGAAATTGCCTAAGACATGGCCCAAATCAAGAGATGCAAGTTTCACTTGCCTGATACCGGGGTTGACGAGCAACGAAGATCGTCACACAAGCTAACTAAGGAATAGCTCGCTGTTATGGCAAAACAATCATTAGAACAATGATTCTAAATCGATTTCTTAATGGAACCCTAATCATCTAACAATCCATTTTATTAGGGTTTCACAATGTCAATGGGGGTTATGCTAAAACTAATGGAATCGAGTATTACCATGAAGAGGCGGAGGAGCGATGCCGAGCAACCACGGCAACAGAAGAACTATCCGGCTCAGATCTGGAAATGAGGGAAAAAATCTGGAGAAATGGGTTTTGATGTGGATTTTGGGGGTTTGATGAAGGTTTGGGGAAGATGAGAGATGAGTTGTGACAAGGGAGGGTTTGGATGATGGAGGATGAGCTTGGGATGAAGGATTAATGGCTTGAGGAAGATGGGGGCTCAATGGGGGAGAAATTAGGGTTTTAGGTCGTGAGGAAGAAGAGGAAAATGTTTGGAGGGGTATTTATAGAGTTTGGTGGCGGCTATGGCAAAACTAGGGTTTACAGCACTGGTTATTCGGTCAAAGAACAACCACTGACCGACTAGTTTGGGAACTAGTCGGTCGGTTGACCAACGCAGACCGACTAAGTGTAAACAGTAGCTTCAGTCGAAAACCTGAACTAAGAGTTAGTCGGTCATAGAACAACTAATGACCGACTAGTTTATCATCTAGTCGGTCGATGAACGTTCTTGGACCGACTAAGAGTAAACAGTAACTTGACTGTACAGAAGAACTAAGAATTAGTCGGTCTGAGTACAAAACTTAACCGACTAGTTTAACAACTAGTCGGTCGAAAGATGAACTTAGACCGACTAAGAATGAACAGTACTGATACCAAGAAAATAGTAAATGAGTTAGTCGGTTAAAGAAGCATTGCAGACCGACTAGTTTGCAACCTAGTCGGTCAATCAACGTTCTTAGACCGACTAACGACAAACAGTAACTCCTGAATAACTTTTCAAGCCTGCTAGTCGGTTCAAGAAGGTTTTCCGACCGACTGGATCGTCATCTAGTCGGTCGGTGCCCCTTCTTACACCGGCTAACGTGCACCAAAAGTTCCAAAATGGAGCACGAAGCTCCGGGATGGTTTCCTAAGTCTCCTAGGCTTGTTCTAACTCTAAGATATCGACGTTATGAAGCCCATCACGAATGACTTACTTCAAACACGCCGACCGACGGAAGAATCTAGAGAATCACGACGAAACAAACGAAAATGAAAACTACGGAGACGGAAAAAGGAAATCTCAACAAGGGAAAGCAACCAAATATATAAATATTTATAATAAAATCCATACATGAAAACCAGTCGTTACAACCTTCATATCCCTAAAGGTTGGCACTAGCGAAGATGGAGAAGAAATACGCAAAGTTCTCAGAGCCCCTCAAAGTATACAACTGAACATCCCTTTTATGGACACTATCACTGAAATCCCCACATACGCCAAGTTCTTCAAGGACCTTATTACAGGGAAGCGTAAACAAGAAGAGGTGAAGCTCTTGGATAATTGCACCTCAGTTATTAAGAACCATCTACCGAAGAAGTTGACGGATCTCGGGAGTTTCACTGTGTCATGCTCCATTGGCAGCACCCCTATTAGTAGAGCGTTGATCGATTTAGGAGAGAGCATTAGTTTGATGCCGCTCTCCATCTTTAAGAGGATAAACAACGGGACAAAACTTGAGCCCACCGATATGAGCATTCAATTGGTGGACTGGTCGCGTCCGAGTGTACACCCAAAAAACGACTTGTAGTCTTACCGCAAGCGCATGGTGTAGCGGCGAGCGGGTATCGAACTCAGGGAGGACAAATGACCGTATGTTTTTCCAATCACCTAGCTATCAAGAGAATCAAGAATAGTTTTGGGTATAATAGTCGCAATCGTTCAAATATCAAGAGAAGTATCAATATAATAAAGCGTCTAGGGATAGGAAATCCCCACTACGGACCGTCTCTCATCCTTGTGATTCGTAGGTTTCATTGTTGCTAAGCTTGAATATATGTGAACTAGTCGCAACTTAATGTAGAACCAAGCTCACGCTCTCGCGCTATTGCCGGTCTATAGCAAACCTAGGATAGGGCCCACTCTCGTGCAAACCCTAGCCTAATCCGCTAGCGTGAAGAACGACATCATTGTTCAATCGCATCTCGAGCTCACTCTCGTGCAAACTCGAGCTACGACCTAGGTTGTGATAGTTCTTATCCGTCCAATCTCTTGCAAACGAATATTAGTATAGATTCAAAATTAAAAATCCTAGCTTTGGTCCAATCTCTTGCAAACCAAATCTAGAGAAATCCAATTGTTAATCTAAATCGAATATCTAGGCCTTCCTATCAATTGGGATCCAATCTCTTGTAAATCCCAATCGATATGAATTCCTATCTACCCGTAATCAATTGATCACAACCTAACCTTAATCAATTCTAGCAACAAATCTACAAATTCATCACAATTTAGAATTAGGGTCCATATGGTTCATCCCTACGGCTTAGGACGACGGCACTACTCACTAATCATCATGAAAATCTCAGAAAAATCAATTATGATAACGGCACAATTCATTGCAAAAGAGAAGTAATGCATAAAAATCAAGTTTTTAATGGAAATAGACAAACCAATGTAATTACCGACGATCTCTGGCTGAGATTTAACAAAGAGTAGCCGTCAAAATCCTAAAAGAAAGTGTAAAAATTAATGTTCTCCAAAGATCTCTAAACTAGGATAAAAACAGGCTTTAAATACCCTCTAAAATCGTCCAAAAAATCATGACCAAACTGCCCCTGCGCAGCCCAAAAATCGCAACCCTAACAGTAGGCAGAGAGGGTTACTCGGTCGAGTGACCCTTGTCACTCGGTCGAGTGACAAACTCTGTAAAAAACAGTAACTTCGGATGTTTCAGGGTCTGTCTTCGGGGGATGGCTCGGCCGAGTAGACTTATTCATTCGACCGAGTAGGTATATCGTTCGGCCAAGTGGGGCTTCATCAGGATCTCTGAAAATTCCAGTATCTCTGGCCTTTCTCTGGATGATTTCCCTGTACCACTCGGGCAAGTGAGCTTTCTCACTCTGTCGAGTAGGCTTCGTTCGGCCGAGTATACACTGAAAACTCCGTGTGCGTATCTGTTTTGGTCGGCCGAGTGGGACTTCTTGTTCGGCCGAGTGGCTGTTCTACTCGGTCGAGTGATGTGCTGAAATGCCTGTTTCTTCTTATTTTTGCCTCCTCGTCGCTCCTTTTGATTTCATTCTTCTTCCGCTAATCCTTTATCGCTGATAAACCCTTAAATGAGCAGTGGCCGACACTCCTAAGCGCGTACAAATCCCTTGATCTCAAATTCTCTCCAAATCGCTTCATATTTCCTGAAATATGACAAAAACAAGAAATAGTAAAAAAGCATCGCAATATTGTCGAATAATCGTGAAAAACGTGATAGGGCGATCAAAACGACATGCAAACATGCAGAAAAAAGGTATAAAATATAGAGTGATCAAAATCACCCAAGCTTACCTCTTACTCGTCCTCGAGGAAGATAAGTAAAAGGCGAACCCGACGGGAAAAATAATAATAATAATAATCAGAAGAGATAGAAAATAAAGAAAGAAAGCAAAGAGAGAGGTGCTAGATCATTTTCTCAGGACATGGGCTTTGCTTACTCATATAGCATACGGCGAATATAAAACACATGCCAAAAAATTTTATCTCGATATCATGATATAAGGATGCATTCAAAATAGAAAACCCGAGAATAGCAAAATAGTATGAAATATGGAATCGTTCTAGAATTAACATCGTCTTAAGCATCTAAAGCGGTATACATAATCATAGACCACACACTTTTCAATTGAATTCTTTCTATTTGGAGTATAAGAGATATCACACAATATGGATCAAATAGAATAGAAAGGTATGGTTTTCATGAAGTGCATGCTAAGTATCAATTCCTGGATTTCGTAAAACTTTTAGTAAACTCACCAAGTATAGAAAATTACCTAGCTTAGGTTGTCATGCATAGTCAAGTAGTCACTCTCTCACACATCATTGGATCCTCTCCCCCAAGCTTATCTATAAGCATGGTGGCATAAGATAAATCAATAAGTACATTCCCCATTTTTTTTGAAGCTCCAATAAAATAAAAACAAAAGAGGGAAGAAAGAGAGAAAGAGTATGAGATGTGATCATGTATAAGCTTCTGTTCTCTTTTCTTTTCTTTTTCTTCTTCTTCTCTATTTTTTTTCTTTTTTTTGTAGCATATATACATATGTGATCTCAAATCAAAAGATTGAAAGATATTCATGTATTCTTTTTTTGGGGTATTGAAGCATGGAATTTAATAGCGAGGGAAATGCTAATAATAGAATCGCTAAAGGGAGATTCACCAATGAATATAAGTATAGAAATAATGCTCAAGATATATTGAGAAAGAAATAAATTTAACACACGGTTCACTCTATAGGACGTGCACGACAACTTTCAGCAGAGTAATGTAATCTACTCAGTTTAATCTCAGAAAGTAAACTAGTCCAGTTATATCAACCTGACATACATTCATTCAACCTGAAAGTGAAGCGTACAATTTTCATGCAATAAGAAGTGATATAAGAAAGGAAAGCAGTACTCCAGATATAAGCAATCAATGCGTGAAGCTTGGTGTGTTTTCTACGAAGAGTATCCATATAAATCATCAGATTCAGCTAATAAAAGAATTTCATCCATATTCATACATGAAAGTGCGGGTTACTATCTCAAATGCATAGCAAGACACAGCATATGATATCTGAAATAAAAACTATGGCACGACAAAGTAATATGCATATAGTGATAAGCTAGCACCACGTCATCATTATCACATAAAATTCATCTCTACTAAAAAGATGAAATAAATAAGGATAAAAAGGAAATAAAAACTACTGTATATATGCAGCACACATAAGAAGTACGGAAAACGTGATGCATGGTAAAAACGAAAAAGAGGGTGAAAAAGGTGTAAAACAAAGAAAAGGTGGGAAAATAAAAATTAAAGGTGACAAAAAAATAAAAAGTGTGAGAACTCACTCCCCCACGCTAAAGTGCGTAGTGTCCTCAATGTGCGAAGTGTGGCACACCGAGAGGCAAAAAGTGGGTGGGGTGGGTGAGGATGCATGCATAATGGAAAAAATGAAAGAAAATGATATGAGAATGCATGTGAAGCATGCAGAGATCAACATAATGCAAATATGAGTGTTGATCAGTCCTTATTTTACACTTTTTTCCCGCATGTTTGCATGCCATTTAGATCGCTCAAATCATGTTTTTCACGATATATCGACGATATTGCGATGCTTTTCACGATTTGTTGTTTTTTTCGCATTTCAGGTGATTTGGAGCGATTTGGAGTGATCTCGAGATACGCCTACTCCAGAGTGTCACCGATGACCTCCCCAAGGGGTATTTTGCTATTGGAGAGGAGCGGAAGAAGAAAGAACATCGCAGGAGCGACGAGGAGGCCAAAACAAGCTGTTTGGGCATTTTTGGTGGCCCACTCGGCCGAGTGAAGGAGTCACTCGGCCGACCAGCAAGACACCGCTCGGCCGACCAGATCGGATACGTTTCATGCGTGCACTCGGCCGAGCATCGGAAGCCACATCGACCGAGTGACAAGATCACGTCCGCCCGAGTGGCACCCAGACGACGCATGTCAAAAATCGCCAACTTACTGTTTTTCGTCTGCCTGAGCTTTAGAAGACCCACTCGGCCGAGTGGCAAATGCCGATCGCCCGAGTACCAAGAAGCCATCGGCCGAGTGACGACAACTCACTCGGCCGAGCGACTCCCGAAGTGAAGACCCCCGAAGACCCAGACTTACTGGAAATTTACAGGGTTTCGCACTCGGCCGAGCGACTTTTGTCACTCGGCCGAGTGCGACGCGCTGCCTATAGCGAAAATTGCGGATTTCAGGCTGCGCAGGGGCATTTTGGTCACAGTTTTTTGGACGATTTTGGGGGGTATTTAACCCCTGTTTTTACCCTAGGTTAGAGAGCTTTTCTTTTAGATTTTTGCAGCTTTTTAGATTAACTTTTTGGCTTTATTCTTGTGATTGGAGAGGAGACAAAAGTTGATTTTTGTTGGATTATTTGAAGAACTACATTGGTTTGTGTCTCTCTCCTCTAAAAATACTATTTTTATTGCATATCTCAATATTATGATGAATTCTCTTGTTAATTTCATTGATTATTTTTGTGTTTGTGCTATGAATTGTGAGTAGTCTCCACGTCTTGGGGCGTGGGGATGAACCCTACGAGCCCAATTTCAGATTTGTGATGAATTGGTAGAAATTTTGCTAGAATTGCTATTAGGGTTAGATTGGGATCAATTTACTACGGATGTCTAGGTATTCATATCGATTGGGATTTGCAAGAGATTGGATCCCAATTCGATAGGAAACCCTAGAAATCCGAATTGGGTTGGAAACGAATTTCCGTAGTATCGGGTTGCAAGAGATTGGACCGATACTAGGGTTTCCGGTTGCAATTCCATACCGATACCCGTTTGCAAGAGATTGGACGGGTAGGAACTATCCCAACTTAGGTCGTGGCCCGAGTTTGCACGAGAGTGGGCGTGGGGCGCGATTGAACGATGATGTTGATCCTAATGCTAGTTTGCCTAGGCTAGGGTTTGCAAGAGATTGGACCCAAAACCTAGGATAGCTATAGACCGGCAACAGCGTGAGAGCGTGAGCTAGGTATTACATTCAGTTGCAACTAGTTCATCCAAATTTTATTCTAACAATTTTGATACCAATGAACCACATTGACGAGATACGGTGAGTAGCGGGGATTCTCCATTCCCTAGACGTTCTTTATTTGATTTGATATCTTCGTACTTTGTCTGACGATTGTGACAGGATCGCCAAAGGCAAATTCTCTCTTTTCTATACTTAAATAGCCTGGTTGATTGGAGCAAGCACGGTCATTCATCCTCCCTGTGTTCGATAACCCGCTCGCCGCTATACCGTGCGCTTGTGGTAAAACTACAACCGTTCTTCGGGTTACATTCCGGAGCAATCAAGTGTCCCCAAAAAGTACTCCCTCTCTCCCAAACAGATATATACAGATAGGACCAAAATGTGAACAAAACAGTGTGTGGAGGAGGGGTGCAAATTCAGCAGGCTCACAAAAAGTATCTAGTGTATCGACAGCAAAAATAAGGAAGGCATCCAGTGTGTGCCTAATGGGGTGGGGGTGCACCAGCACCGCCCTGTGGCGGAGGTGGTGGGCAAGGTGGACGCTGGGTGGGTGTGGGTGGTGGAGGCAGTCGGGCAAGGATCTGGCTCAGGCAAGCCTGAATACCAGGCAGTAAAGCGACCTGCCTCTGCACGGAGCTGACAGTAGCGGAGAGAGCCCTAAAATCTCCTTTAAGTCAACTGACTGCCCCCATCTAGAGCACGGAGGTGCTGAACTAGAGTGTCTGGGAGAGGTGGAGAGGAGGGACGAACTGGAGAGGCGTAAGGCTGCCTCACACGGCTACTGTAAATAATGGGTGCGACGGTGGGGTGGTGAGGAGGTGATGTGCTCACAAAGTGATGCCCAGCCTCTGTGTGAGGCTGAGACATAGGAATGGTAGACGAGGATGGAGCGGCAGCAGGAGTGGAAGTGGTGGCTAACGACGAGGTGGGCAAAGAGGTCAGTGACACAGACGTAGGGACAGACGTCACTACGCTCTCGGAAAATACAGCGACGGTGGAGATGGTGAGGTCGACGACTGGGGAGGGCGTGAAATGTGAAGGGAAAGACTCCCCAGGGGTTGAGAACAAAAATGAGGACAATGTCTCTACTGCGGAAGCAAAAGAAGGCTCGCCGCACTCAACTATGGTAGGGGGACGCTCGGGGCTGGCAGCAGAAATGGGATATATCGAAATGGGCACAGTGGTGGTGGTGGCCTGGGTGGACTCAGCTGAAGTACTCCAGACACTAGCAGAAGTGTAGACAGAGGTGTCGGGAGGTGTAGACAAAACAAGCGCGGGCTGAGGGATCACAGGGTCAAGTGGTGGAAGGAGGGACTCCTACTGAGCGCCATCAGGCTCTAGCACGTACGTGACGGGGATGAGAAGATCCATCGGTGGAATCCACTCCCTGCCCGCGGGTCCAATATGCATCCGAGCAGGACTCGAGAGGATCATGTAATCTGCATTGTGGGGACCATGCAACCAAACCCAGTGGCGCTGACCATGAGGACGAAGCATCCTCATCCGGGTCATGACATCTATGGAAAGTGAGGTGGGGCCCGACGGTCTCCACAAGTCATCTGGGAGGTCAACTCCGCATAATAGGGCCAAGAGGGTAATCAGACCATTGCAGCAAATAGGTGCACGAGCACCGACAGAAATAATGATGCGGTCGATGTACCAACTGGCGATATCAATCTCTACAGCATGGACCAGAACGTCAGCTCCGTCAAAAACCCTGGAACGTGTCATCGCATAGAGCATGTAGAGCTATGGCGTCGACAACGTCCCGGGCTCGTACCTCGCAAGAAAAGTGGTCGCCATAAGGCGCTGAGCAATGCGGAGGCACGGGTGGAGGACAGCAGAGGCCTTGGCCCTGCTAGGGTCAAAGGCAAGGGGTGATCCTGTAATCCGGGTCCAAAAAGCGTGGGTGTTGAAAGACGGGGTTGGGATGTGCGTGGGAGTGTAAGCGCGGTCTGGGTCAGGGACAACGGGCCACTGGAAGAATGCTCGGAGCATGTCCAAAGTGACATGTCACTCCTGATCCATCAGGCGAAATGAGCATCCTCCTGCGGTCCGCTCAATAGAGCTAAGGACCTCTAGTGTCGGGCGGATATAAGTATCCGCAGACACCGACAAGAAATCACGCCACCCCCACGTTGTCGTACAACTGGAGTAGCCCCTCTAGGACCCCTAGGCGCTCTAAGTCGGCAAGGTGCACAAACCTAGTGGGTACAATCGAGCGTTGGGAGATACGCTCGAATCTGGCGCACTTGGCGTCATCTCGAAACGTAATCCCCATCGCATCGAACGCGGGGGGCAGGCTATACAGGTGGTGGAATGGGATCTGCAGGAGGCGGCTGTGTAGGTGGTGGTGGGCTAGGTGGAGGGGAGTCCGTCCTAGTGGAAGAGGAGCCAGGATCACCTGACTTCTTCCGCTTGGAAGCGGGCTCCCAGGTGTGTGGCCTAAGGCGAGGCGGCATGAGTGCTGCGAGTTGTACCCACCCAAAATAAAAATGCGACGTGCTATGTAATGAAACGAGTATACCTGAGCACGCTGCGAGTGCAAAATCTGCTGTGTGCGAAGAACGCCTCCTCTGCGAGGCTCCGAGTGCGTCCAAAAGCTCCCCCAAGCTCCCTCAAGCTAACCTGAAATGCAAACAATAGAATCAGTGAATGATAATCAATATACATAGGTGAGGTAGGGGATAACAGATATATATAGGAGTTGATTTGAGTTTGGGGCGCAATGGGCGTACGAAATGGGAGAATGGAGGAGAAATTCGAAATTCGGGGCGAATTGGGGGTGAACGGTGGCGAGGGGGGCGGCTGGGGTGGTGCCGGTGACGGTCCGGCGTCAGCGACGGTCGGCGGTGAACGTCGGCCAGCGGCGGTGAGGGATCAGGCGAGGGGGACAGCAATTTGAGCGAAGGGAGTTGAAGCGGCAGCGGGCTCGGGCGATGATTGGGGATTTTTTGTGTTTCGAAATTCGCGCAGCCCGCTCAGCATATATATAGGAAAGTTGCGACTTGGCCGAGTGACGAGCTCACTCGGCCGAGTAAAAAAATTTCGAAATATCTTCGCAACTTACGACTCGGTCGAATGGCTTTTCACACTCGGCTGAATGGATAAGTTCTATTCGGCCGAGTGGCATAGCCACTTGGGAATTTTTAGAGCGCATGGTACCTGATTCACTTGGTCGAGTGCCAAGTCACTCGCCCGAGTGGAAAAATACTATAAATCGCAAAAAATAACAGAGAGTTGGTTAGAACGATCTTCCCTGATCTGTACTCCACTCGGCCGAATGGAGTCTTTGCTCGGCCGAGTGACATATGTTACTTGGCCGAGTGGCATCCTGTTTTCTGCAACTGCTCTCTGTTTTCGCTCTATTCTCTGTTTTTCTTTCTCCATTCAGTCACTGCCTTCTCATAAGGCCTGAGCACATTCCTGAAGCACTCTCCCTTGCCTTAGTCATCCTCCATATGAATGATCTCTCTTTCTCCATCTCCTATCAATAAAAATAGAGCCCGTTGTCACGATTTTCATAGACGCTAGACTCTAAACACTAAGAAAAATCTAAAATAAAAATAAAAATCAACTGAAAATAATATAAAACCGTCGAGTTGCCTCCCGATAAGCGCTCGTTTAAGGTCATGAGCTCGACCCCTTATGATTTTCGTTTAGCGCGTAATATTGGGCGCATGTGAGATGCGCCCGTCAAATTTACCGAGAAGGCCACTTGGATTTGGTTGTTGATGATCGTTGGCCTTTCTCGGTGTCCCCTCATCATGGGTAGAGTTGGGGGATAAGTCCCTCAAGCTTGAGCTAGAACCAATCTTCTTCCTCGCCGGTGACACCGACCTTTTATCCGACGGAGCTTTCTTTGAATTGTTGGCTGTTGAGAGCTTACAAAGCTCCCTTATCCTCGCGACATCAGAGTCGTCTTTATCATCGACCGTAGAGCTATCCGGAGGGTCCTCCAACTTTTCTTCAATGCTAGAAGTTTGGCCTTCTTTAAGTCCATCATTATGGAGAGCGCCAATGGAATGCGGAATGGCTTCGTCAATTACCTCATCAAGGAGGTCCACATAATCCAACTCCTCTTGGTAGGGCATATGCTTCATGGCCTTGGGTATGTGGAGCTCAACCTTGATGTTGTCGACATTCAAGGATAATGTACCTTCTCTTACGCCGACTATAACACCGACGGTGGCTAGGAACGGGCGTCCAAGTATAAGTGAAGTGTCGCCCTCCTCCTTAATGTCCATAATGACAAAGTCACAAGGCAAGCATATCCCTCCCAGAACATGTAGCGGAATGTTCTCCACGATCCCTACCGGCCTAGTAACCCGACCATCCGCTAGTTGTATTCTCATGTCAGTCGGCTTCAAGTCGGTCCCCGTATTCAATTTCTGGAACATGCTAAGGGGCATTAGGCTCACAATTGCTCCCAAGTCAACTAAGGCCTTTTGCAATGGGACTCCTCCAAGTGTGCATGGGATGCAAAAGCTTCCGGGATCCTTGAACTTCACGGGCTCTTTTTCCCTCCGGGTGAACCAAGTTCCTTGTTCGACAAGCATTATTTTCTCATTCATCTTCTTTCCCGATATTAAGTCCTTCAAGAACTTTGCATACGACGGGATCTCCACTATAGCATCCAAGAAAGGTATGTTGAGGCTTACTCCCCTCAAATATTCAAGGAACTTGGCGAGCCTCTTCTCTATTTTGGCTCTCGCCAACCGTTGTGGAAAGGGTACCGGTGGCATGTAGGTGCGCTCCTCATTAGGCTTCTTCAGTTCAGAATTTCCAACTTCTTGCGCCTCTTTTGTGCTCTCCCCTTCAATAGCCAGCTCTTTGTTGTTCAAAATCTCTTCCACGGGCTCCTTGGTTTAGACCATGGTGGGAGTGGTATCCTTCCCACCCCTAGTTGTGACCGCCACTACCGCATTTATGTGACCGGTATTGCTCCGTGGATTGGACTCCAGTTGAGCCGGCAATTGTTGAGTGTTTTTGTTTAGCAACGCAAGTTGCTCTCCAAGTTGCGCAGCGACGGTATTCAACGAATCTTGTTGTGCCGTCAACCTAGCATTGAGTTTTCTTTGCTCCACCATGAATTCCTCCACCCTAGCTTCATGATCCGATCGTGGTTAAGCTTGTGGTGGGTTTGGATCTCTCCAACTTTGGTTATAACCGGGCAGCATATACGGTCCCGCTTGTTGCCTAGGCGGGTAACTTTGTTGCGGTGGCCCCCTCGGTTGGTATTGAGGTTGTGGAGGTGAGGCCTAGCTTGAGTTTGTTGCGGCGGTGGTGGGTTTACAGAAGAAAACCCCGGATGATTCCTTGCGGCCGGGTTGGCCCAATAACCGGAGTTCCCCGCAACATATTGCACTTGTTTCAAGGCTCCCTCTCCATGCTCTCCTCCTACGAACATAGCTTGAGATTGGCCTTGCCAATCACTCATATTGCTCCCCATCGTAGATGTGGAAGGAGCTCCATGCGGCTTGGTGATATACTTCTCCAATCTCTCCACTACCTTGTGGAGAAAGTCGAACTTATTGGAAAGCTCTGCTACGGCCTTGGCCTCATATAAGCTCGTTGGCTTCAAGGAGGTAGAAGATTACCCTCGCTCGTCGCCCCATTATTGATTATTAGAGGCCATCTCCACTAATAGGGCCGTAGCTTCATCCAGTGTTTTGGAAAGAATGGCTCCGTTGGCGGTTGCATCTATGATTTGCTTAGTGCCTGGTTGGAGTCCATTATAAAAGCTGTGAACTAGCTCCCATGCTTCTATGCTGTGATGGGGGCACTGATGTTGTAGATCCTTAAAGCGCTCCCATGCCTCGTATAGGGTGTCATGCGGTCCTTGCTTGAAGGACATGAGTGCGCTCCTAATCTTCACTGTCTTAGATGGCGGATAGAATTTATCAACAAAAACACTAGCCAACTCATCACAAGTAGTGAATATACCTTCCTTTGCGTTCTCAACCAATATAGAGCTTTGTCTCTGAGGGTGAAGGGGAAGAGTCATAATCTAATAGCATCAACGGAAATACACGGTATTTGAAAGGTGGCACACTTGGACAAGAATAGCTACAAGTGATAATGTGGATTCTCATAGGAGCTCCCATGGAAGGGGTCTTGTTGCATTAAGACCACTAATCCCGTCTTGAGCTCAAAATTCTTATCTGTCGCCAACTCCGGCATAGCGATGGAGAAAGTGGTGGAAGAAGTTTTAGGCCGAAGCCTATCTCTGATAGATATAATCCTCGCCATACATGCCGCTAATTCTTCCGATGTCTCCGGGCGGTTCATACAATTATCCTCTATATTGAGTCTCTTCTTGGCTCTGATCCTCCTCTCAGTACGTTCGATCTATGGATCAAATATTATATCCTCTGGGTCCACCGTCGATCTTGTGTACATGAAAATAAAAACAGAGATTCGATGGAATTGTTAGCACGATAGAGGAGTAAAAATAAAAAATAATAAAACAAAAAGAAATAGCTAAGTAAGGAAAATAAATCATTGTCGCCTCCCAGGCAACGGCGCCAAAAACTTGGTCGCGTCCGAGTGTACACCTGAAAAACGACTTGTAGTCTTACCGTAAGCGCACGATGTAGGGGCGAGCGGGTATCGAACTCAGGGAGGACAAATGACCGTGTCTTTTTCCAATCACCTAGCTATCAAGAGAATCAAGAATAGTTTTGGGTATAACAGTCACAATCGTTCAAATATCAAGAGAAATCTCAATATAATAAAGCGTCTAGGGATAGGAAATCCCCACTACGGACCGTCTCTCATCCTTGTGATTCATAGGTTTCATTGTTGCTAAGCTTGAATATAGGTGAACTAGTCGCAACTTAATGTAGAACCAAGCTCACGCTCTCGCGCTATTGCCGGTCTATAGCAAACTTAGGATATGGCCCACTCTCGTGCAAACCCTAGCCTAATCTGCTAGCTTGAATAATGACATCATTATTCAATCGCATCTCGAGCCCACTCTCGTACAAACTTGAGCTATGACCTAGGTTGTGATAGTTCTTATCCGTCCAATCTCTTGTAAACGAATATTAGTATAGATTCAAAATTAAAAATCCTAGCTTTGGTCCAATCTCTTGCAAACCAAATCTAGAGAAATCCAATTGTCAATCTAAATCGAATATCTAGGCCTTCCTATCAATTGGGATCCAATCTCTTGCAAATCCCAATCGATATGAATTCCTAGCCACTCGTAATCAATTGATCACAACCTACCCTTAATCAATTCTAGCAACAAATCTACAAATTCATCACAATTTAGAAATAAGGTCTATAGGGTTGATCCCTACGGCCTAGGATGACGACACTACTCACTAATCATCATGCAAATCTCAGAAAAATCAATTATGATCACGGCACAATTCATTGCAAAAGAGAAGTAATGCATAAAAATCAAGTTTTTAATAGAAATAGACAAACCAATGTAATAGCCGACGATCTCCAACTGAGATTTCACAAAAAGTAGCCGTCAAAATCCTAAAAGAAAGTCTAAAAATTAATGTTCTCCAAAGCTATCTAAACTAGGGTAAAACAGGGTTTAAATACCCTCTAAAATCGTCCAAAAAATCGTGACCAAACTGCCCCTACCCAGCCTAGAAATCGTATCCCTAACAGCAGGTGGAGAGGGTCACTCGGCCGAGTGACCCTTGTCACTCGACCGAGTAACAAACCTTGTAAAAAACAGTAATTTCGGATGTTTCAGGGTCTGTCTTCAGGGGATGGCTCGGCCGAGTAGACTTATTCATTCGGTCGAGTAGCTATATCGTTCGGCCGAGTGGGGCTTCATCCGGATCTCTGAAAATTCCAGTATCTCTGGCCTTTCTCTGGACGATTTCCATGTACCACTTGGGCGACTTAGCTTTCTCACTCAGCCGAGTTGGCTTTCTTCATTCGACCGAGTATACGCTAAAAACTCTGTGTTCGTATCTGTTTTGGTCGGCCGAGTGGGAATTCTTGTTCGGCCGAGTGGCTGTTCTACTCGGCCGAGTGATGTACTGAAATGCCTGTTTCTTCTTCTTTTTGCCTCCTCGTCACTCCTTTTGATTTCCTTCTTCTTCCGCTCATCCTTTATCGCTGATAAGCCCTCAAATGAGCCGTGGGTGACACTACTAAGCGTGTACAAATCCCTTGATCTCAAATTCGCTCCAAATCGCTCCATATTTCCTGAAATACGACAAAAACAAGAAATATTGAAAAGCATCGCAATATTGTCGAATAATCATGAAAAACGCGATATGGGCGATCAAAACGACATGCAAACATGCAGATAAAAGGTATAAAATATGGAGTGATCATGGACCACTCTATTACTTATCCGGTAGGCATCGCATGCGACATCATCCTGTAGATATCGCCCGGGCTATGCGTGCCAGTAGATTTTGTGATTATGGACATGCCAGAGAAAGGTAGCTTGCAGATCATTTTGGGTCGTCCATTCATGGCCATGGCCGGTGTCTTGATCGACATCCGTGAGGGGACGTTATCTCTGAACGTGGGAAATATTGATGTCCAATTCTGCTTGTAAAAGCCTATGAGGGAATGCCCACCGCTGGAAGATGCTAATTACCTTGATCTCTTGGAGGACGAGGCTACATATGAGCATACCAAGGAGGAGATTTCCACAAATCCAATGAAGATGATCTTGGACAATGACGGCGACGTCATATACAACAAGGTGGTGGCCGCCTAACTACGAGTCCTTGACAAGGAGCCGGACATACACTTGCACCATCAAGAACAGGAGGCTACTATCTCCTTGCCCGCTGAGGGCCGACACAAAGAGGCACCCCAAATACCACTGCACAGGATTATTAGGAAGCATGACGTGCGTATTTCATATGCGCCCAACATCATTCATTGAAAATATTGAGGGAGTTGAGCTTACGACTTAAAACAAGCGCTTATCGGGAGGCAACCCGATTTTCTTTCCCTTAGTTTTTATTTTAGTTTTTGTTTTTCTTTTCTTATTCAAAAACAAACTAAATACGTTTTTAATTCTAAGAAAATACAAAACCACAAAAATTTGATGAGTTCCCCCTTCTACAGGTTGAACAATGAGGAGAGCGCGACAAACGACGAAAAGAAGGAGTAGGAACCAAGGAAAGAGCACCTTAGAGAAATACAAGCTTGGGGGAAGAGTTACAAGTGACTCGGCCGAGTGGCTACCCTACTCGGCCGAGCTGCAAAGAACTCGAGAAAGAAGGTAAAAACAGGCTCTGTAAATCAAACTCAACTCGATCGAGTAGCACCCTACTCCATCGAGTTACAGTAAGAGCTGTAGAAAGCTGGAGGAACAGGCAAAAAGTGACTCTGGAAATTAATTGTGACTCGACCGAGTAGCACCCTACTCAGTCGAGCAACAGGCAGAGCCCAAAAATATCGAAAAAGAGCACTCGGTTTCTAATTCGACTCGACCGAGTAGCTACCCTACTCGGTCGAGCTGCAGGGAGAGTCCCAAAAGTACTAAAAGGGTGCTCTGAAAAGCTTAATGGACTCGACCGAGTAGCTATCCTACTCGACCGAGCTACAGGGAGAGCAAAAGAGAGCTGAAAATAACACTATGTTTCAGTTCAGCTCGACCGAGCTGAGTAAGCAGCTCGGTCGACTACTAGGGCACAATTTCTGAGCTTAATTTCAAAATTTTAAAATCTTTTATTACTCGACCAAGAAACTACCGCTGCTCGACCCGAGCAACAACTTAATCAGCTGGGGCCCACCACTTAACCGAGCTCGACTCAGTTCGTATGAAATCGAAAACAATTCGGGCCATCCTAATCCTACTAGAAATCATCCCCCAAATCCCCGAGCTCACCTAACCCTAGCCCTAAACCCCATACTCAATCGGACCTCCGCCACATCCTACGTTGCTCCGCTCGAGCACCGCCACCGACTCAGCCCGCCCCACCCTCTCTCTATCTTTCTCTCTCTATTTCCTCGTCTCCTCCTCTCTAACACCCATAGCCCCCTACCCTAGCTACTCTACCGGAGTAGCGTCGCCTGCACCACCCGTGCCGACGGTGCTTCTCCCCCACCACCACCCCTTCTCTCTCTCTCTCTCTCTCTCTCTCTCTCTCTCTCTCTCTCTCTCTCTCTCTCTCTCTCTCTCTCTCTCTCTCTCTCCCTCCCTATCTCCCTTCCTACACATCTCTCTCTCCCCCTTTCCCAACCCTTTGCTACAGCAACTCGTCGAAGCTGTGTGCCCAAGCCGCAGCCCGAGCTGTCGCCCAAGCACACCATGTGTTCGGGCCGAGCAGCCCCCCACTACCCCCTTCTTCATCTCTCATTCCACCCCATCTCCCCCAAATCCAAATCATCCCCAACCCTAATTCTTTCAATTTTTGAACCCTGAACCGGATTAATTTTCGAACTTGCGTAATAATTTTTTCATATCTTATTGCAGGTATACTTGGAGCATCTTCGAGGACCTAATGAGCTTGGTTTGGATCAACTTGGGGGATCACTTGGATTCGATGCTTTGCACGTGCATCCCACTTTTGCTTTCACAGTGACGCTCGAATATTGGTAAACTCGTTCCTTATTTTATTTTATTACCAAATCATCGTTGTTTGCCACTATCGCACGATGCCTCCTCATCTTAGACCGAGGAAGCCTCAACCGGCGAAGAGGAAGGCCACCTCTGCTCCCTCCTCTTCCCGGCCCGCACGATGCCCACGGCGTTCACCTTCACTCACACCCGAGCCGTACTTGTAATGCCCTACAAGCTACTGCACAAGTACTAGAGGGGGGGTGAATAGTACTTTAAAATAATAAGGAGTATAATTCCAAATTAAATTGCAAACAACTACCAAATCAATTTGCGGAAGCTTAAATTGAATGACAACAACAAAATTAACAATGCAAACAAATGATGTTAATGGGTTCAGATCCACCCAAGTCTCCCCGACTTGTTCCCGGTGATCCTACGTCCCAACCACCCGGATCCCCTCCGGATACTTGAGTTAGAAACCCTAACTCAAGATTTCCACTATGAATATCTTGTGAAAAACCTTCACAAGATCAAATCATACAACAACGGCAATAGTGAATCCCACAACCCGGGATCACAACCTTCTCTCACAACCGAGAGAATCAACAAGCAATATAAATGAGTTATATTGAAATAAGCAAACTTACCACAAAATCCTATACCTTGAGTTTTTCTTACCCAATAGTTGTAATGAAGGATTTGAGGAAGATGAAGTCACCAAGACCTAGCACCAAGGAAATGACCAGCAATCGGTGCCTAGGGATGATTTGGAGACTTGGATCAAGCAATAGCTTGAAGAGCTCACCAAGAACAAGCTTCTCTCTAGATGGATTCTAGATCTAGAAATGAGAGAGAATGGGTTTCTTGTGAGGAAGAGAGCTTTAGATTTGAGTGAGAATGGCTATCTCTTTTGATCTCAATGAATCTCTGAATGGAAGCTCTTACCTAGATAGAAATGACCTAGGTTCGTATTTATAGGTTCCCATAAAAACAACTTAGGTCATTCTCCAACGGATAGAAATCTGGGAGAATTAGTCGGTCAAAGAACAATCACTGACCGACAAGTTCATCAACTAGTCGGTCAGTCAAACAGCATGGACCGACAAAGAGAGGAACTGAGAAGAAAGAGAATTTCAGACCTAGAAATCTAGTCGGTCCAAGAAGACTTTCTGACCGACTAGTTTCACAACTAGTCAGTCAGTCAGTGAACGTAGACCGACTAAGAGGCAAAATGAAATAGTCTGAACACAAGTTGACTTAGTCGGTCCAAGAACAAAAGTTGACCGACTAGATTGTCAACTAGTCGGTCACCAAACGTTCTTAGACCGACTAACGATAAACAGTAGCTTAGGAGAAATTTAGCATGAACAGTAAGTCACAACTAGTCGGTCAAAGAAGCATCACTGACCGACTAGTTCACAAACTAGTCGGTCGGTGAGTCAACGTAGACCGGCTAACTGTAAACAGTAAAGTCCAAGAAATTAAGGAATCAAACTAGTCGGTCCAAGAAGAGTTGCTGACCGACTAGATCACCATCTAGTCGGTCAGTACTCCTTCTTGTACCAACTAATATGCACAAACAAGTCCGAATCGAAGCGCGATGCTTCGAGGAAGTTAGAATGAACTTGTACAAGATCCTAGAGCTACGATATGAGCGATATGAAGATAGAAACGTAAGATATACTCAAGGCTTAACATTCTATATATCGAAGCTAAAAAGACTATAAATAAAACCTTAATAAACGGTCTTTGAGAGCTTCGATTGATTCTTCATAACTTCCAAAACGGCGCAAGAGCTTCAACGAAGCTTTAGGCATGAATACGAGTTTTATGAAGTGTTGAGATGTCGCTTTGAATGTTCTCGTGAATTTGGCGACGATCTCCAAAACTGCGCTCACAAATTGTTAGTTCATGGATTATTTATGTTTGCTCATCATCAAAACCAAATCCGGGGAGTCCAATATTCAACATTCTCCCCCTTTTTGGTGATGACAAACCAACATAAATAATAATAAAAAATAATGATTCAAATGCAAAATACTTACTCCCCCTGCATTGATGACACGTTAATTACAAAATGAATATATATGAATTGCATCAATCAGATGGGTAAGATAAATAAAGAGAATCGATTTTCGAAATATCGGATTTTGAAAATCCTTATATGTATCTTAACTCTCCCTGAATCTAACATATCAATCTAGATTCTTGGAAATTGAGTTAAATTTTCATTTGCGCTATTTATTATCATTATCTCTCCCGCTTTGGCATTATCCCAAAAATGGGGGGCATACAACGACAACAACTAGGAAATGGAAAATCCAACATCGGGAGTCGTAGACAATGACGATGGAACTAATTGACACCAAAGGAAAAATGATGAAATCAAATCAAGGTGTGCCAAATTGTCCATTATCAAAAAGCGAGAATCAAAATCATCAAAAATAATATTTGGTAAAAAAAATTTCATTTAATGAATAATGAAACATACTCTCCAATATTCAATATTCTTGGTTAAATATGTGCATGGAAAACAATTCTATACAAATATAGAAATATAATCTATTTAACCAAGATTTTCAATCGTCGAGCGACGATTTTACATAGCATGGACATTGAATGAGAATTAATGTGCATGACGAAATTAATATCACAACAATTACATCGATGAACGAAGAAATCACATCTCATACCATGTAGACAAAGAGAACGACGATGTATAAATATATGTAAATACCATGAGTACATCCAAAAAGATATCGATACATCAAATGCAACATACCCATCATAACAACATTGATACATCATCATCATCTACATCAAAATATAATATCAACATCAACATTATCCAAAGTACATCAAAATATCCAACACCGACATCCAGAAGACGCAAAAATACATCAAAAACAACTCTCAAACCCCATCCAAACCCAAAATACTCTCACTAAGATATATCATCCAAGGCGTAGTGGAGAGTCCTCGAAATAGACAATCACGAGGAAGTGGCTGGATCTGCAGTCTTCGTGGGTCCAGTCGACGGAGTGGACTCAGGCTCTGCAGGGAGGAGAGGTGTCTCAACAGACGGGATCGTTGGGGTAGGAGTGGAAACGACTGGCTCAACAGCAGGGGTCACAACAGCAGGGGTCTCAACAGTAGCAGGTGATAGATGTGCAGGGTCGACAGCAGGATCAGCAGCAGGCTCAGAAGTCTGAAGTGCTGAAGCAGAAGTCTCTGGAGCACCGAAAGTGGTGCCATCTCCAGGAGCTGAAGTGGTAGCAGCAGCAGCAGTGGCCTCATCGCCACGGGTGAAGGAAGTGACAAGCTCGTCAATCTCCTCATCGTCCATCTCCTCGGCCTCAGAAACTGAAGGAGGAAGATCAATCCCCATCATACGAGCCATACGGCAGACGACCTCCTCAGTACGAGCCAAACGTGACTCGTGCCGACGAAGAAGGCGTACGACGTCGTCTAATGTGGCAGGAGGAGCGGGTGCTGCAGCAGCTGAGGGAGTAGACTGGGAAGCAGATGCGGTAGACCTCTGCACGTGACGAAGCGCCGCTAGAGATTTCTTAACGGCCGTCACGTTCAGAGGAGTACCCAAGGGACGCTCATCGTCAGGAGGGAGATGGACTCGGAAATGACGAAACACAAGGGTCAGCAGACAAGGGTATGGAATATGTGCAGATTTATTGGTCTTGCGTATACACTCGAAAGAGTCCATCTTATCGAGTATCACGCGAGCCCAATTAATCTCGCACCCCGAAGAAAAGAGCGTAGATCAATTTCAAGAACGGCTGGGATGGAAGTGAAGATGATCCATACTTAGGGAGAAGGCATGACTTCAAGATCAGGTTAAGGACCCACGCATTCGGCTTGAAAGATTTCGATGGAACACCAATGAATACGGAGGGAATAACCTGGAAGATATCTGAAAGAACTGACTGATCCAAGGAGGAAATATCATCGACGGAAATGTCCGAAGGAAGAAGACCAGACGACGAGCAGCCAAGAATCTCCCCCAAGATTTCTGCCGTGAGAACTATAGGAGTTCCCAAGACAGTAGTCTCAATGGAGTGGCTGGCATCGTACTGGCCTCGAACACGATTGGCATAGAATAATTTTATCAGACGAGGATATGGTTTAGGATTGGCCTTAAGATCGTATCGAAGATAATCAAGAAGGCCACTATAGGAGAGAAGATCAGCAAGGCCGAGAAAATCAAAAAACTGAACGTAATGCTCTAACAACAGTGGACAGTGCTCTATACGGTTGTACGCTGCGAGACACTGAGGGTCATTGCGGCACAACGATATGTCTACACCGCCGACTGGCATAGGAGCTTTACCCTTAGCCTTACGGGTCTTCGGAGGAGGAGTAGGTTCCCTAGGGCCAGACTCATCCTCAGGCACGAACTCAGAGTCGAAATCTGGAGGAGTAGCAGGAGAGTGGAGAATGGGCTTTTTGGTCTTAGATTTTCTGGGTTTTACCGTCGCCATCCTCGGCTTCTTAGGAGGAGGCGAAGATGGAGAAGCTTGGGTTGATTTGGCACGACGTTTAGGCTTAGGCGGATTCCTAGGGTCGGAAGGCCCTATAGACATAGGAGAAGCCCCAGAAGAGGCGATAGGAATCCTCGTCTTTGCCATGGTCGTGGCACGACGAGTACAAGCTAATGATGACGGAAGATCAAATACCCTAGCTGAAACCCTAGATACCCTAGATTCCTACAGCAACCACGAAATACACAAACCCTAGAAGAACTTTGAAACCCTAGGAGCTAGAACCCTAGATGAGATATAAAACAAACCCTAGAGAAGGAAATCGACACCTAGGAGAGGGAGTATTACCTAGGAGGAGGAGGTGACGGCGGCGGACGGCAGGGATGGCCGGAGATCTGGCCGGAGTCGACGGGAATACGAAGAGACTCGAGAGGGTTTGGGTTTTTGCGGGCTTGAGCTAAGAAAAACAACCGACTAAAATGAATTTTAGTCGACTTAAAATGGGTTTAAGTCGGTCTGGATCTGGAAAAGACACAAATGCCCTAACCTACTTAGTCGGTCACAGTTCAATCACTGACCGACTAGATTACGATCTAGTCGGTCGGTCAATGAGCTTGAACCGACTAAGTCGAAACAGAGGCAAACAAGGATTTTTAGGGCTAGAATTAGTCGGTCGCAGTATATTCACTGACCGACTAGTTTTCAATCTAGTCGGTCGGTAAGTGTACTGTGACCGACTAAAGAAAGAAAATGATAAGAGTTAGATAGAAGCTTGATCTAGTCAGTCTGAGTTCACTTGCTGACCGACTAGATGAGCATCTAGTCGGTTGACAAATGAACTGAAACCGACTAGAAGAGTCCAAAAATTGATAATTGATTTCTCTTCACAAACCACTTGGATGAAACATCTTAACACTCTCATTAGTCATCTAAATTACCCCATAAAACGTCGAAATCTCAAATACGACATTGAAATACGAATTCGATAATAAATTCAAACATATCACATAAAATTCCCAAAAATTCAATAAATCTAGCATGAACGAAATATCGCAAAATATAATAGCATGCAAGATAATTGAATGAAATATGAATCCTATATCTCGGATTCACCCATAATCCCCAATTCTCGACGCAACCGCACAAAGGAGTCCTCCTTTAGAGGTTTCGTGAAAATATCGGCGATTTGCTTTTGGGTTTCAACGTACACTAAAATGATGTCCTTTTTAGCAACATGATCATCTAAGAAATGGTGTCGGACATCTATATGTTTTGATCGGGAATGGTGCACCGGATTCTTTGAAAGACAGATAGCACTTTGGTTATCCACCATGATAGGGCATGTATCACAGTGAATACCAAAATCCTTCAAAGTGTGTCTCATCCAAAGAACCTGGGCACAAGCGGCACCGGCGGCAATATATTCCGCCTCGGTGGTTGAAAGTGATACGGAATTTTGCTTCTTGGAAAACCAAGAGACAAGAGAATTTCCTAGAAAATGGCAAGTGCCACTAGTACTTTTCCTGTCGGATTTGCATCCCGCATAATCGGCATCACTGTATGAGACTAACTCATACGTGCTAGATTTCGGATAAAGTAATCCAAAATCTAAAGTGTAACTTAGATAACGGAAAATACGCTTTACCGCTACTAAGTGAGACTCCTTAGGTTGAGACTGATAACGAGCACATATGCATACGGCAAACATAATATCGGGCCTACTTGCGGTAAGATAAAGTAAACTACCTATCATACCTCGATATAGATGAATGTCTACATCCTTACCGCCCGTATCCTTGTCGAGATGCGTAGTCGTGCTCATTGGAGTCTTTTTCCCGGAAGCACTTTCCATTCCAAATCGCTTAAGCAACTCCACCGTATACTTCGTTTGGTGGATGAAGATTGCATCGTTCATTTGGCGAATTTGGAGACCTAAGAAATATTTGAGTTCGCCCATGTGGCTCATCTCAAATTGGTCCTTCATAACATTAGAAAACTCTCGCAAAGAGTGAAGTTAGTAGCACCGAAAATAATATCATCAACATAAATTTGAACTAACAAAATATCATTATTCGCATGCTTAACAAAAAGTGTAGAATCGGCTTCGCCCATTTTAAAACTCAAATCCAAAAGAAAATTCTTTAGGCGATCATACCAAGCTCGAGGAGCTTGTCTCAAACCGTAAAGAGCTTTCTTTAGTTTAAAAACATGATTTGGAAATTTTTCATTTATGAAGCCCGGAGGTTGAGAAACGTAAACTTCCTCAACAACATCTCCGTTTAAAAATGCACTTTTAACATCCATTTGAAATAACTTAAAATTTTTATGGCATGCATATGACAATAAAAGTCTAATCGATTCTAATCTAGCTACCGGAGTGAAGGATTCTTCGAAATCGATACCTTCCTCTTGGCGATAGCCTTGAGCAACTAACCGAGCTTTGTTCCGGATGACGACTTGATTTTCGTCGGATTTGTTCTTGAAGATCCACTTTGTCCCTATGACGGTGTGGTTCTTCGATGGCAAAGGAACAAGCTCCCATACCTCATTCCTCTCGAATTGAATGAGTTCCTCCTCCATGGCAAGGATCCAAGCACTATCTTCGCACGGTTCAACTATATTCTTTGGCTCTATTGATGAGACAAAGGCACTATTGGCGAAGTGGTGGACTTGAGATCTCGTCTTGACACTATCATGAATATTGCCAATGACTTGCTCATGGGGATGGTCGCGAACGGTATGAAGCCGCTTGGGAATACCTTGATCACTAGGCACATTCTCAACAACTTCATTAGTCGGGTTAGTCTCAATAGAATCAATTGAATCAATAGACTTAGAATTTTCAAACGAATCACATAAAACATCCATAGAATCATTATCATTTGAAATTCTAGAAGTAGTAAAATTCTCATTAAAAGAGACATGAAGTGATTCCTCGATCGTAGAGGATCTTTTGTTGTATATCCGGTAGGCTTTGCTACGTGAGGAATACCCAACAAATATCCCCTCATCCGATCTCGGATCAAACTTGTCCAAATTATCATATGTGTTTTTAATAAAACATTTTGCGCCGAAAACACGAAAATGTTTAACTTGAGGCAATCTACCAAACAACAATTCATAGCAAGTTTGTTTGGTGCCGGGCCTCAAAAGTATTCTATTAAACACATAACAAGCGGTGTGTACCGCTTCCGCCCAAAATTGATAACCAAGTTGACTATCTTCGAGCATAGTGCGAGCACACTCCACAAGCGTTCTATTCTTCCTCTCAACAACACCATTTTGAGGAGGTGCGCGAGGGAAAGAAAACGTGTGAGTAATTCCAAGATCATCACAAAAATTTGAGAAAGACTCATTCTCAAATTCACCCCCATGATCACTACGAATAGTGACAATGGTGGTTCCGATGAGATTTTGTACTTTCTTCACAAATATTGTGAAGTTTTCAAAAGCTTCATTTTTACTACATAAGAAAAATACCCATGTAAATCTTGAATAATCATCAATGATGACTAGTCCATATCTCGCATTTCCTAAGGAAGCAACTCTAGTTGGCCCAAATAAATCTAGATGTAATAGCTCTAGTGGCCGTTTCGTAGAAATGCTTTTCTTAGGTTTAAATGAAGATTTAGGAAGCTTGCCACGTTGACAAGAATCACAAAAACTTTTCTTTTCAAAAACGAGTTTCGGAAAACCTTTAATGGAATTTAATTTCGAAAGCTTATAAAGTGTTCCAAAGTTCACATGTCCAAAGCGTCGATGCCATAAGTGTTGTTCACTTGTGTTGGCAACGAGACATTGTTCATATGACTTAGGAAGATCCAAAATATAAATATCTTTATGGCGTGTGCCGGAAAATAATAATTTATTATTATCATTTGAAATATGACACAATCCTTTCGCAAAACTAACTTTGTAACCTTTGTCACAAAGTTGGCTTATTGAAATAAGATTATGATTTAAACCATCAACTAGATAAACATCACTAATTAAGGGTTTAGAAGGGTTACCCACTTTACCAACACCGACGATTGTTCCGCTCTCATTGCCTCCAAATACGACGCGATTTCCATTTGCAATGGGAACCACTCCGGAGAGCAATTGAGCGTCACCCGTCATGTGTTTTGAACACCCTCTATCGAGTATCCAATTCCCTTTGGAGCTAAATTTAAATTTGTTGCTCCTTTTCTTTTTCTTTTCCTTGAGTACCTAAAGATAGAAACTTTCATATCATGGTACCCAAGGTCATTGGGTCCTCAAAAGTTAGACCTTTGGAAGCCAAGTCCAATTGGACTTAGACTTCCCCACATAATTTCTACTATGCACAACATCCGAAAAATAAGCATTCATATACATTTGTTTTTGGTCCATGCTTGTGTCCTTTGGGCTCCAAATAGTGAAAATTTTGGGAGCCATCATCCTATTGGGTGCATGCATGCGTTGTTGGTTTCTACGTGATGCATGTCGTGGATAGGCATAAGGAACATGATGGAATGGTGCACGACGAGAATTATTCATATGATGTTGTGGGTGAACATATGCATGTGTGGGAACACGTGCGTGAGGGTGTCTCACATAGTGTGCACGTGCCCGAGAATGTGTTGCATAAAAATCATCATATGTGTGAGATGGTGGAGTAGGACGTGTGTTCCTACGTGGCATGGTATTGGTGTACATATAAGCATGCCCCTTCTTTGGAGGTCCACCCGAAGTGGGTTTCTTTCCAAAAGAGGGTGTGGACGAGGTGGAAGTACCATTGGTAGATAAACTACCAATAGAGTGTTTGCTACCACTCGTAGAGTCACCGGATGTTGGCCTAACAAAAGTAGTGGCCGCTTTGGATGGACATCCCATCGTATACCCCAAACCAATGTGGTGATTGGCCGGAAATAAGTCACTTAGGATTTTATCCAAATGGTCCTTACCCTTATTGAATCTATTGATTCGGCCTAATGTGTTCTCATATTTCTCTTTGAGAGAACGCATAGAAGTATCTAGTGTGGATACTTGCGATGTGAGCACATACACACGAGATTTAAGATTCTCGTTCTCAATACTCAAAGTCGAGTTTTGAGAAGTTAAATCCGCTAACCTATGTTCTTCCGGATCATCAATGCTAACATGTTCAAGTTTAGATTTGAGATTAACAATCTCATTTCTTAACTCTTCAACAACGGTGTCGTTGTTGGTGACGATAGTCTTAGGCGAGGTTTGAATGCTAGCTAGGTCATCTTTTACTTTAGTATATCTATTTACTAATTTAGTGTATTTAGACCATAAATGAGAGTTAGCATCCCTAAGATCATCCATAGTTACCTCATCGCCTTCGTCGTCGCTATCATCGGAAGAGGAAGATCCTTGATCATGCTCCTCTCTTGCCATGAAGCACATGTGCGCTTGCTCCACTTTCTCATCATCTGACTCTCCTCTTGAGGAATCCTCGGAGTCGGTGAATGTTGCTCCGACAAGTCCCTTTTTGTACCCCTTTTTGTACTTCTTTGACTTGTCGAACTTCGGCGCCTTCCACTTCTCCTTTTGCTTGTTTTGAGGACAATCCGCTTTGATGTGTCCTGGCTTATTGCATTTAAAGCAAAAAGGTGGAGAGGCGTTAGTAGAAGTAAATTTAGATTTTTGTTTGAAGTTACCCTTTCGGAAGAAGCGATTGAACTTCTTTGCCAAGAGTGCAATGGATTCCATGTCCATTTCTTCTTCCGAGTCCTCATCATCAGTAGAGGTGGATGAAGCCGCCTTGAATGCAATTGCCTTTTTCTTAGGCGCGTCTTGGTTCAAATAGGACTTAATCTTTTCTTGTAACTTCACCTTGCTATCTTTGCGTACCTCGTATGACATCAAAGTACCCATTAGTTGAACTACGGTATATTTGTTCATGTCATTACCTTCCTCGATGGCGAAGGTACGTTTTTCCCAAGAAGAGGGAAGTCCTTCAATAAGCCTTGAGCACTTCTCCTTTTGAGTGTAGGACTTGCCGAGGGCCTCTAACTCGTTTATTATGTCAACAAAGCGAGCGTAATATTCTTTCATCTTCTCGCCCTGTTACATATGAAACATTTCGTAATCTTTGTTTACGACTACGAGTTTAGAGTCTCTTACCCTACTCGTCCCTTCATGAAGAATGAGGAGGGAGTTCCAAATTTGATATGCACTCTTACATGTGCATATCTTATTGAAGTCCTCGGGCTCCAATGCGCATTGCAAGGTGTTCATTGCCTTGGCATTGCTTACCTCCGCGGCGACCTCCGCGGTAGTCCATTTCTCAAAGTCTTCTTCTTTGGGCTCAATGTATTCCTTCATTGTAGTCCTCCATAAGGATGCACTCCGGAGGAAGGTTTCCATCCGGCATTTCCAGTACCCGTAGTTGGTACTGTTGAAGAATGGAGGCCTCGTAGAGGAATGTCCTTCCATCACCGAAGATGCTCCTTCTCGGTTCGTGAAGGTGTCATAGTTGGAAGGTGGACGCACGGTCTTGTTGTCGTTGGCAGACATAGCTAAGTATCTGGCTCTGATACCAAATGTAATGCCCTACAAGCTACTGCACAAGTACTAGAGGGGGGTGAATAGTACTTTAAAATAATAAGGAGTATAATTCCAAATTAAATTGCAAACAACTACCAAATCAATTTGCGGAAGCTTAAATTGAATGACAACAACAAAATTAACAATGCAAACAAATGATGTTAATGGGTTCGGATCCACCCAAGTCTCCCCGACTTGTTCCCGGTGATCCTACGTCCCAACCACCCGGATCCCCTCCGGATACTTGAGTTAGAAACCCTAACTCAAGATTTCCACTATGAATATCTTGTGAAAAACCTTCACAAGATCAAATCATACAACAACGGCAATAGTGAATCCCACAACCCGGGATCACAACCTTCTCTCACAACCGAGAGAATCAACAAGCAATATAAATGAGTTATATTGAAATAAGCAAACTTACCACAAAATCCTATACCTTGAGTTTTTCTTACCCAATAGTTGTAATGAAGGATTTGAGGAAGATGAAGTCACCAAGACCTAGCACCAAGGAAATGACCAGCAATCGGTGCTTAGGGATGATTTGGAGACTTGGATCAAGCAATAGCTTGAAGAGCTCACCAAGAACAAGCTTCTCTCTAGATGGATTCTAGATCTAGAAATGAGAGAGAATGGGTTTCTTGTGAGGAAGAGAGCTTTAGATTTGAGTGAGAATGGCTATCTCTTTTGATCTCAATGAATCTCTGAATGGAAGCTCTTACCTAGATAGAAATGACCTAGGTTCGTATTTATAGGTTCCCATAAAAACAACTTAGGTCATTCTCCAACGGATAGAAATTTGGGAGAATTAGTCGGTCAAAGAACAATCACTGACCGACTAGTTCATCAACTAGTCGGTCAGTCAAACAGCATGGACCGACTAAGAGAGGAACTGAGAAGAAAGAGAATTTCAGACCTAGAAATCTAGTCAGTCCAAGAAGACTTACTGACCGACTAGTTTCACAACTAGTCGGTCAGTCAGTGAACGTAGACCGACTAAGAGGCAAAATGAAATAGTCTGAACACAAGTTGACTTAGTCGGTCCAAGAACAAAAGTTGACCGACTAGATTGTCAACTAGTCGGTCACCAAACGTTCTTAGACTGACTAACGATAAACAGTAGCTTAGGAGAAATTTAGCATGAACAGTAAGTCACAACTAGTCGGTCAAAGAAGCATCACTGACCGACTAGTTCACAAACTAGTCGGTCGGTGAGTCAACGTAGACCGACTAACTGTAAACAGTAAAGTCCAAGAAATTAAGGAATCAAACTAGTCGGTCCAAGAAGAGTTGCTGACCGACTAGATCACCATCTAGTCGATCAGTACTCCTTCTTGTACCAACTAATATGCACAAACAAGTCCGAATCGAAGCGCGACGCTTCGAGGAAGTTAGAATGAACTTGTACAAGATCCTAGAGCTACGATATGAGCGATATGAAGATAGAAACGTAAGATATACTCAAGGCTTAACATTATATGTTGTGATCTGATTCCCCGGATTTGGTTTTGGATGATGAGCAAACATAAATAATGTATACTAACTTATTTGTGAGCGCAGTTATGGAGATCGTCGCCAAAATACCACGTTCATCAAAAGCGACTTCTCAAGACTTCTCAATACGCGTGATCGTGTGCCTGGAGCTTCGTTGAAGCTCAAGGAGCAATATGGAAGTCAAGAGGAATGAAGATTGAAGCTTTGAAGACGGCTCGTAAGGTTTATTTTATAGTCTTCTAGCTTCATAGATTAGAATGTTAAGCCTTGAGTAGGACTTACTTTATAATCTTCATTTCGCTCATATCTTAGAGCTAGGATATTCATAGAAGCCATTAGAAACTTTCCCGAAGCCTATCGCTTCTTCCCTCGGCTTCGAGTGCATGTTAGTTGGTTCAAGAAGAGTCACCAACCGACTAGATGACGATCTAGTCGGTCGGCAACTCTACATGAACCGACTAGTTTGCCTTCTCTATTTTCAGCTCTTTTCATGACTACAGTTAGTCGGTCAAAGAAGAGTCACCGACCGACTAGATGATGATCTAGTCGGTCAGGAGTCCTTCTCAGACCGACTAGTTGTGTACAGTCATTTTCAGCCTGAGCTACTGTTTCGAGTTAGTCGGTCAAAGAACGTTTACCGACCGACTAGTTGAGAAACTAGTCGGTCAGCATTTGTTCTTAAACCGACTAAGTCATCTTGAAGTCAACCTATTCTATTTCGATGTTAGTCGGTCAAAGAACATTCACCGACCGACTAGTTGTGAAACTAGTCGGTCGGCAAGTCTTCTTAGACCGACTAGTTGTCTTTGCCTGTACTTCGACTTCTTGGCTGTTCTATCGTTAGTCGGTCTACGTTGTATCACCGACCGACTAGTTGATGAACTAGTCGGTCAGTGATCCTTCTTTGACCGACTAGTCTGGTTCAGAATAGAGCCGTTGGGATTCTTTCAAACTCGATTTCTCTTGCCCCTTTAAATAGAATCCTGATTCGTTTGAAGAGGGGTTAGAGGTCCTATTTCCAAGCAATTTCAGACCTAAGAGAAGAGCTCTCCCAAGCTATTTCAAAGCTCTCTCTCCCTCACAAGAATCTCTCCCTCAACACCTTGAGCCCTAATTCCTCAAGAGAGATTCTCTTCTTTGTGAGCTTCTCAAGCCAAGAGCTTGATTCAAGTCACCATACTCCACCCTAGGCTTCCTTTGCTAGTCATCTTCTTGAAGCTAGGGTTTGGTGGCATCATCTTCCTCAAAATCCCTCCTTGCCCTAATTTGGTAAGATTCACTCAAGGCATAGGGTTTTGTAAGGTAAGAGTTTATTTCATTTCAATCGTATTTGAATTGTGTCTCTCGGTTGTGAGAGAGGTTGTGATCCCGGTTTGTGGGAGTCACATGTCTTTTGTATGATTTGACTTGTGAAGGTTGTTCACAAGTATTTCATAGTGGAAATCTTGAGTTAGGGTTGCTAACTCAAGTATCCGGAGGGGATCCGGGTGGTTGGGACGTAGGATCACCGGGAACAAGTCGGGGAGACTTGGGTGGATCCGAACCCAGTAATATTGTTTGTTTGCGCATGTTTTAATTCTTGTTGATAGTTGTTTAATTCCGCATTGTCGTTTGTTTCTTGCACAATAATTAGGAATAACTATCTTGATTATTTTAAGTACTATTCACCCCCCCTCTAGTACGTGTGCAGTAGCTACCACAGGGCACTACAATTGGTATCAGAGCCAAGGTTAAAGCTACGAGTTCAAAGCTATGACGAACAACGACTACAACGCCTTCAAGAACCGCGATGGAGCTTCTTCTGTTATGGAAGGACTATCCTCCGTCAGGCCTCCACACTTCAACGGTACCAACTATGGGTACTGGAAATGCCGGATGCAAATTTTCCTCCGGAGCGCTTCACTATGGAGAGCCACCATGACGGAGTATGTCGAGCCTTCCCAAGAAGATTTCGCGAAGTGGACTCCCGCGGAGGTCGCCGCGGAAGTTGCCAATGCCAAGGCAATGAATGCCTTGAATTGTGCGTTGGAGCCCGAGGACTTCAACAAGATATGCACATGTAAGAGTGCATATCAAATATGGAACCAACTCCTCATATTGCACGAAGGATCGAGTACGGTAAAAGATTCTAAACTCGTCGTTCCTAATAAAGAATTTGAGTTGTTTCATATGGAGCAGGGCGAAACCATGAAGGATTATTACGCTCGTTTCGTGGATATATCAAACGACTTGGAAGCTCTTGGAAAGACCTATACCCAAAAGGAGAAAGTCGCGAAGATTATCGACGGTCTTCCATCATATTGGGAAAAGCGTACCTTTGCCATCGAGGAAGGTAACGACATGAATAAATATACCGTCGTACAACTAATGGGTACTTTGTTGTCTTATGAGGTACGCAAGGATAGTAAGATCCGGATGAAGGAAAAGATGAAGGCGTACTTGAAGCAAGACGAGCCAAAGAAAAAGGCAATTGCATTCAAGGCCGCTCCTTCTACCGATGATGAAGAATCGGAAGAAGAATCGGACGAAGAATTGGACATGGAAACATTGGCCAATATGGCAAAGAAATTCATCCGATTTTTCCGACAAGGTAAGTTGAATCGTAATTCTAAATTTATTTCGACTAATGTTTCTACTCCCGTGTGTTACAAATGCAATAAGCCAGGACATATCAAGCCTGACTGTCCTCTCTACAAACACAAGGGGAAGTGGAAGGCATCCAAGCACGACAAGTCAAGAAAGCACAAGAAAGGACTTGTCGGGACATTCACCGACTCTGAGGACTCCTCTAGTGGAGAGTCGGATGATGAACGTGTGGAGAAAGCACACACGTGCTTCATGGGAAGAGAGGATCGTGATGAAGACACATCCTCCGATGAAAGCGAGGATGGAAGCGAGGATGAAGGCGAAGAGGTAACCAATGATGAACTTAGAATAGCCAATGAACAACTTTGGAATAAATTTTCTAATATGGCTAATAAGTTTATGAAGACTAAAAATGAATTAGATAGTCTTAAAAACTCGCCTAAGCCTTTCATCGTCAACAACGACACCGTTGTTGATGGGTTGAGAAATGAGATTGAAAATCTCAAGTCTCAACTTGAGCATGTTCATATCAAGGATTCGGATGAACATGTGATAGCGGATTTGACGTCTCAAATCTCAACTTTGAGTATTGAGAATAAAAATCTCAAGTCACGTGTTTGTGCACTCGCATCGCAAGTGTCCACTTTGGATGCTTCTTTGCATTCTCTCACCGAGAAGCATGAGAGCACATTTGGCCGAATTCATGAATTCAACAAAGGTAAGGGCAAGTTGGATGATATCCTAGATGACTTACTTCCGGCCAATCATCACATTGGTTTGGGGTATAAGATGGGAGAGTCATCCAAATCGTTCGCCGCCTTTGTTAGGCCATCTTCCGATGCTTCTACTAGTGGAAGTAAACACGTCATGGGTAGATCTTCTACCAATGGTGCTTCCGCTAGGAACACGCTCCCTTTTGGAAAGAAACCCACTTTGGGTGGACCTCCAAAGAAGGGTCATGCTTACATGTATACCATGCCACGTAGGAACACACATCCTACCCCACATGTTAGCACATATGCCGATTTCTATGCTCCGCATCCACGAGCACGTGCACACAATATGAGACACACTCATGCACGTGTTCCTCCACATTCATATGTTCATCCTCATTCTCATATGAATAATTATCGTCATGCACCATTGCATCGCATGCCATATGCTTACCCACGACATGCATCACATAGAAACCAACAACATATGCATGTTCCCAATAGGATTAGGACTCCCAAGACTTACACCATTTGGGGTCCGAAGAACACAAGCATGCATAATAAGAATTTGTATGTGAAATCGTTTATTAATGATGTTATCTTGAATGATGATTATGTTGGGAAATCAAGCTCCTCGTGGACTTGGTTTCCGAAGGGTTAGTTTCCTTTGACCCTTCATTGCTTGGTACCATAAGTTTAATTTCATTTTATGGGTACCAAAGCAATTGTGGTTTGTATGGGTTACATTTAATTTGAATTTAGTTAGCTAAATTTATGGACTAACCCATAGGATCCAAAAGGATTTTTGGATACCAAAATGATATTCTCTAGGTTAAATCCACCATGAGATACCAACCCTACCAACTCCGTGATTTGCAATGATTTTCATTCGATTGGAGTTGATGGTGCTTGAATGATGCACCAAAGTAGGGGGAGCTTAATGTTGTAAGTATTTTCATACTTTTGAGTCATATTGGTATCCATTGGTAGAATATATTACGATTGGTATCATTTTGTTTCATTTGGTATGCTAGATTAGTGTATGCCATTGTTATATGATGTTCTATCTATTTTTGGCATAATATTCTTGCATACTACATTTGGTATGCACATCGGATTATTTTTGTCTCTGATGTTGATTTCGTCGTTCGACGATTTTATGGATTTAATAGAATTCTTTCTATGGAAACATAGAATTGTTTTCCATGCATTCTATTGATTTTGGAGAGTATGTTCCAAAACTCAATAAGTAAAATCGATTTGAGTTTTTGATGATTTCGGATTTCGTTTTTCGCCTATGGCTTGATGATTTCGTATTTCGATTTTCGCCTATGGCTTGGTGATTTCGTTTTCCGATTTTCGCCGATGATTTTATGATTTCGGCTTTCGATTTTCGCCTATGGCTAGATGATTTGGTATTTCGTATTTCGCCTATGGTTTGATGATTTCGGTTTCCGATTTTCGACTTTGGTCTCCTTGACACGCTTTGCTTTTATTCGGTATTTTGTATTTGATATTTTGCATTGACGTTATTTTGGACCTTGGTCGTATTCTTCGACTCCCATGCGTTAATTTTAAGCCATTGTTTTTGTCTCCTCCCGCTCTTTTTGCTAATGCCAAAGGGGGAGAGATATAATAATGTGCTAATTAATAATTCAAAGGAATTTACCATGAATCTAATTTGATGTGTTAGATTCAGGGGGAGTGAAGATAAAAAAAATGGATTTTGATCCTATATGTCCAACACTAGGATTCATATTTTATATTTCCCTTGCTGCTTGATGCATATGAACATTATTGAATATGGAACTAACGTGTCATCAATGCAGGGGGAGTAAGTAAATTTCAATTGAATCATTATTATTGATTATTATTTATGATTGGTTTGTCATCACCAAAAAGTGGGAGAATGTTGTGATCTGATTCCCCGGATTTGGTTTTGGATGATGAGCAAACATAAATAATGTATACTAACTTATTTGTGAGCGCAGTTATGGAGATCGTCGCCAAAATACCACGTTCATCAAAAGCGACTTCTCAAGACTTCTCAATACGCGTGATCGTGTGCCTGGAGCTTCGTTGAAGCTCAAGGAGCAATATGGAAGTCAAGAGGAATGAAGATTGAAGCTTTGAAGACGGCTCGTAAGGTTTATTTTATAGTCTTCTAGCTTCATAGATTAGAATGTTAAGCCTTGAGTAGGACTTACTTTATAATCTTCATTTCGCTCATATCTTAGAGCTAGGATATTCATAGAAGCCATTAGAAACTTTCCCGAAGCCTATCGCTTCTTCCCTCGGCTTCGAGTGCATGTTAGTTGGTTCAAGAAGAGTCACCAACCGACTAGATGACGATCTAGTCGGTCGGCAACTCTACATGAACCGACTAGTTTGCCTTCTCTATTTTCAGCTCTTTTCATGACTACAGTTAGTCGGTCAAAGAAGAGTCACCGACCGACTAGATGATGATCTAGTCGGTCAGGAGTCCTTCTCAGACCGACTAGTTGTGTACAGTCATTTTCAGCCTGAGCTACTGTTTCGAGTTAGTCGGTCAAAGAACATTTACCGACCGACTAGTTGAGAAACTAGTCGGTCAGCATTTGTTCTTAAACCGACTAAGTCATCTTGAAGTCAACCTATTCTATTTCGACGTTAGTCGGTCAAAGAACATTCACCGACCGACTAGTTGTGAAACTAGTCGGTCGGCAAGTCTTCTTAGACCGACTAGTTGTCTTTGCCTGTACTTCGACTTCTTGGCTGTTCTATCGTTAGTCGGTCTACGTTGTATCACCGACCGACTAGTTGATGAACTAGTCGGTCAGTGATCCTTCTTTGACCGACTAGTCTGGTTCAGAATAGAGCCGTTGGGATTCTTTCAAACTCGATTTCTCTTGCCCCTTTAAATAGAATCCTGATTCGTTTGAAGAGGGGTTAGAGGTCCTATTTCCAAGCAATTTCAGACCTAAGAGAAGAGCTCTCCCAAGCTATTTCAAAGCTCTCTCTCCCTCACAAGAATCTCTCCCTCAACACCTTGAGCCCTAATTCCTCAAGAGAGATTCTCTTCTTTGTGAGCTTCTCAAGCCAAGAGCTTGATTCAAGTCACCATACTCCACCCTAGGCTTCCTTTGCTAGTCATCTTCTTGAAGCTAGGGTTTGGTGGCATCATCTTCCTCAAAATCCCTCCTTGCCCTAATTTGGTAAGATTCACTCAAGGCATAGGGTTTTGTAAGGTAAGAGTTTATTTCATTTCAATCGTATTTGAATTGTGTCTCTCGGTTGTGAGAGAGGTTGTGATCCCGGTTTGTGGGAGTCACATGTCTTTTGTATGATTTGACTTGTGAAGGTTGTTCACAAGTATTTCATAGTGGAAATCTTGAGTTAGGGTTGCTAACTCAAGTATCCGGAGGGGATCCGGGTGGTTGGGACGTAGGATCACCGGGAACAAGTCGGGGAGACTTGGGTGGATCCGAACCCAGTAATATTGTTTGTTTGCGCATGTTTTAATTCTTGTTGATAGTTGTTTAATTCCGCATTGTTGTTTGTTTCTTGCACAATAATTAGGAATAACTATCTTGATTATTTTAAGTATTATTCACCCCCCCCTCTAGTACGTGTGCAGTAGCTACCACAGGGCACTACATTATATATATCGAAGCTAAAAAGATTATAAATAAAACCTTAATAAACGGTCTTTGAGAGCTTCGATTGATTCTTCATAACTTCCAAAACGGCGCAAGAGCTTCAACGAAGCTTTAGGCATGAATACGAGTTTTTTGAAGTGTTGAGATGTCGCTTTGAATGTTCTCGTGAATTTGGCGACGATCTCCAAAACTACGCTCACAAATTGTTAGTTCATGGATTATTTATGTTTGCTCATCATCAAAACCAAATCCGGGGAGTCCAATATTCAACAGTACTTGGATGATTCGTCGTCCTCGTCCGACGCGTCACGATCCCATTCCCCAGTGCCTCTAGCCATAAAGGCCCCACACACCACCCACACTACATCTCCTCCCATCCCCACCACCGCTCCTCCACCCCGTCAAGTTCCTCCTCAACCCACCCTAAGGACGTACGATATCATCTTCAGGGACAATGCTCACCACGAGCGTTTCATAGCCATGTCTCACCGCACCATCGTCCACATCTGCTTCGCTCACATCCCCACCCTCCAGTGCCTTGGACTCCTGCAGGGTGTCCACAGGCTTTACCAGGTCATTTGTTTTGACTGCCTCCGTGCCATCCACACCCGAAACCTACACACACCTCACACTTGAGGTGTTGAGCTCTATTGTCGTCACTCCAGCGGGTGATGGCATTAGTTTTCGGCTGCTTGACCACGACGTAGTGGTCATGCATGCCATGATTTGTGCCCACTTCCACTTTCCCGCCATCCCCGACTGCACCCTCGCCTTCTCCCCAGACTTCGAACCCACCTTGTTCAATGTCGAGCAGTTTTGGCATCACATCACTGGTCTGCGAGGATATCGCCCTAGTAGGGCGAAATCCTCTTGTATCATCCACTTATGTCTCTGCTACGTCCAGCGCCACCTTCCCACCACACTCTTTTCAAAGCCAGAGGTCGGGACACTCTCCCTGCCATGGCTTTCCCATCTTATGGGGATGACTTGACTTCCGTGCTTCCACCCCGAAGGTACCCTCCACCCCTTCCTACTCTCCGATGCAACACACTGGCTATGTCATCGCCTCCTTAATACCTTCCACGCTGCCACCGATATCTGTTGTGACAGATTTTTCACCATTTTCATCCAGATGCTCGGCCTTGCCCTTCCTGCACGTCTGCGACTGCCATCAGGCCTACACGCCTGACGATGGATGTGCTCACCCACATGTCCATAATCAGGCCATACGGTGCGCGTCACCAGATTTACCTTCTAGGCACCCACCATGAGCAGTACATCTACCTGCCCTGCCCTGACCTCACCCATGTCACCCCAATCATGCTTGACTGGCTCACTCCCTGCATTTTCCCTATTCCCCCCGCCCATGTCCTTGAGCCACCTGGAGCACCAGTCACCGACGACATCAACGACTGGGTGCTCAGTTCTGACGAGGATGAGCCTGACATTACTGCCCTCGTGGCAGCCCAACCAGTCCACCCTGCACATCCACCCCTACCTAGGAGCACTTCTGTTCCCACTTCTGTTAGTGCTCCCACCCCACCCCCTAGAGACCCCGGGGACTGTCCACACCTCAACCCCGAAGGTCACTACCTCTATCTTTGATGTGCCCAGACCTGAGGGCATGGTTGTTTTTACCGCTCCAAATCTTACTTCTTCCACCCCTTTGGAGCGAGCCAGTTCTTTCGCTCCTGAGCCTACCGATTCACCTACCTCAGAGCATGTTGTTACCATCGCCCTTCCGCACCTGTGGACCTCCTCACTTCTCTTCCTACCACTCTAGGGTCCACAGTTTCTCTATCTGGCACCACTTCTACATCAGCATCAGCTGTTTTCTCTGAGAGCGTCGTGGTATCTGTTACCACTTCTGTTGCCACGACGTCTCCCATTTCTGATGCTGCTGCTGCTTCTATCTCTGTACCGGATCTCGGATCCATTCCACTCACATCTACTTCCTCCGAGATCCCTGCTAGACCACCCTCTCCTGACTTTCAGTTTAGACCTCAGGTATCACCTGCTTGTGGGCACCCTACAAGGGTGGTTTCTAGCAGTTCACGACCACCTCTTAGCTCTTGCACCACGGACGCACATCTTTCTTTGATGGAGACCAAGGTTGTCACCCTGAGGCGTGCCTTTGACACCCTCGCGGCCTCACTCTCCTCTTTTCAGCAGTACGTGGAGTGGGACCTCACCTCCATTCTCGATATCATTAGGCATCAGCATGCACCTACTATCATACATGCACCAGTCCCTCCTCCCGGGCTAGACCCTGTCTCTTCTGTCCCTCCTACACTGCTCACTGTGCCCTACTCTCAGGCTTCTGTAGGGCATGTCACTTCTTCCCTTGAGCCAGCCGCATCGCAGTTTGAGACTTCCGTTGTCGACACACACGTTCTCACACCTGTCGACACTCTAGCTGTTGCATTATTTTTGAGCCTATCGTCTCTTCTGTGGCCTCACCAGCTGACACACCTGTCGAGCCTTCACCTTCTGTACCCGATGTTCCTATCTCAGCTCCCCAGCAGTTGGACCCATCATCACCTCCAGAGGGTGATGCCGCTACTTGATCTTTTCACTATTTTTGCTCATGTCGCCCCTTTTTTATTTTTGTGCCCATCTGTCTCTTTGGGGCCCTGAACTTGCATAGCTTGGGGGGATGACCTTTTTGCACCACCTGTATATATTCCATCATTTTGTATTTTCATACATTCCACCTGCATCATGTCATCATTTGCATCTCTGCCTGCCTGTTCATATCTTTGCACCTTAGGCATTAGGTCATGCACTTTTTCTTTTATTATTTGCATAGTTTCTCTTTTATTATTTTCCTTTTATTCACCAGCCGCCCACCCTAGCCTCATTTTCCCTTCTAACTAGTGTGTTCTCAGCAGGGAGGACATTGCTGTGTTTAGCTTGGGGGATGAGCGCTATTGCTTTTACTTTCATTTTTTTCCATTTTTTTCCATTTTACACCTTTTTATTTTTATTTTCCACCACTTTTTCACCGTTTCATTTTTAGCATCATATTTTCCATGTTTGGTATGCTTGCATGCTTACTTTTATTTTATTTTCTCCGCCTTTCTTTTCCCCTTTTTGCTAGATATATTCCGAACGATGATATCTCTCTTAGCTTTAGTAACTATCACGATGCTTATTACTTTTGCCATGTTACTTAGAGTATTTTAGTTCTTACTATTCGTATGCTTGCATATATATTTTGTTGACGATCTCTATATATGAATGCATGAAATGAATTGAAGCTGAATGTATGCAGTAGTATTTAGTATGCTTATGTTGGATATGCATTGAGACTCACGCATCTTTAGACTATCTGAAGCATCTGCCTTGTTATCTTTTCCACTTCTTATTGCAAGCCTGCTATTATTGTATGCCTTACCGCATGACTTCATTATTCGTTGAAATGAATGAAAATATCCATGATTTCTTATGAGTTTAGTTTGAGTATTATCTTATCGAACCATTGTTCACATCTTATGAGTGAACCGAGTGATTATATTATTTCCTTCTCCACATATCTTGTCACGCCCCGCTTCCCTAAAATGGAGACGAGACGTGAAAATGTCCGCACGAGAGTGGAGCTGTGAAGCCCCAAACCCGATAAGCGTCAATAAAACATAAGCATGTCCCTGTAACCACAAAGGAACAACAATAATAACACAAAGAGAGAGACAGAAATAAAAGCTCAAATCTCAGAATTTGTCCAACATTAAAATAAGTTCAACATCACAAAAAAGCCACCAGGCTAAACGAAAGAGTCTAAAGGCCCAGAACAAGGCCAACAAAGCCGACACGGCACAAAGTATTGGTGCTACGCACCGACAACAAAAGCAGTCTAAACAACAACAAAACAGTCTCTACGACTGATCACCCGAGTCCACGAAGTCCTCGTCAAACACGGGCTGGGGCTCGGCTTCTGCAAACGCCTCGTCCTCAACAACGAACTCAGGCTCGGGATCTAACATGTGTCACCCAAAAGAGTAGAGGGGCACATGTCAGCAAGTCTAAAAGACTTGGGCAAGGAAACTAAGAGGAAAGTAAACTAGCAACCTAGCAGTTATAGTGTGCATGACATGGCAAGTATGGTACGGGAATGACAAGTAAAAGGGAAGTGCAAGTATTTCACGTCAAGTGAACACGTCAAGTGGCAAGTCAAGTAAACACGTCAAGTATACAAGTTGTGCACAGAGATTTCGCCTGCTGTCTAGAGTGGCTGATCGGGCCAACTCGTAAGCTCAGGTGACCGCTTATCCCTACCCCTCCACGTGTATCGAGCCAGGGCATTACCCCCGAACACGGAATGCTCGCTTCTGGATCACAAGCCAGGAAGTGTATTTGGCATAGGGTTGTGCCCACGAAAAGTGGGTGCCTAGCCGAAAATAAGTAGATCGGGCATTGGGTATCAACCAACTCACGTGGCCTGCTTCTGGAACACGGACCAGAAAACACAAGTATTGTAGCGTGTGCTACGAATGCGACATTCAACATGGATAGCATGGATGACAATTAATTCGCGTACCGTTAATTAAAATTAAACGTGACATGGTAGTTATGCAACATGGTAAATGACGGATCTAACTTCGTCATCAAACTAGATCAAATATGCGCCTAGGTGGCTATCATTTCACTGTCTAGTCTCTTTTACGCTACTACAAGCAAATGGCCTAAAACATGGCCTAAAACCCTAAGTGGCAAGTTTCACTTGCCTAGCACCGAGGATGATGATCATGAAGGTTCACCTCACAAACGCTAATATACGGGGAAAGTCGCTGTTAAGGGGAAACAACCATCAAACAACATTTGTTTTTATTAGGGTTTCTCAAAGATCACAAAACGGGTTATGAGAATATTAAGAGATCGATTTATTACCATATCGGAGTGGAAGAACGATGCCGAGCAAGCATGGCGACGGAAGAAACGATCCGAGGAACCTAGGGTTCAGATATGGAAAGGATGGGGAAATCTGGAGAAAATGAGATTTTTGGGGTTTTGGGGGGTTTTCCGGCGACCTAGAGGAGGTGGCCGGCCTAAATGGAGAGGGGAATGGACTCTCGATGAAGGAGGAGGGCTAGGGCTAGATGGAAGATGATTTGGGGAAGAAGGAGGCTCAGGAGAAGTGAAAAAAAAGAAAAGAAAAACGTTTGGGGGGTTTAAATAGGCACAGCCGGCGGCTGCGCAGAAATTAGGCGTTCGACACTGATTAGTCGGTCAAAGAAGGTTGGCTGACCGACTAGTTTGAGAACTAGTCGGTCGGTCGGATAACTGTGACCGACTAACACCAAACAGCGAAAGTAGGGAAAAATCTAGGTAATGAATTAGTCGGTCTGTGAAGGCCCGTCGACCGACTAGTTTGCAACCTAGTCGGTCGGTGAGTGTTCATGGACCGACTAACGATAAATAGTAACTTAGGCGAAATTTACTGACTGAAACTAGTCGGTCAAAGAAGGTTTGCCGACCGACTACATCGTCATCTAGTCGGTCGGTTCCCCGTCTTGTACCGGCTAACGTGCACAAAAAATTCCGAAATGGAGCGGGAAGCTCCGGGATCGATTTCTAAGACTCCTAAGCTTGATCTAACAATAAGATATGACCGATATGAAGCCCGTCACGAATGACTTACTCCAAAATCGACTTCAACGAAAAAAGCTAAGAAAACACGATGAAATGATCGAAATGAAAACTACGGAGACGAAAACTACACATGAGGAGAAAAATCCTCCAAAACATATATATAATATAGATAATCCGGTTACATAAAAACCAGTCGTTACATCCTCCCCAACTTAAGAAAAATCCCGTTCTCGGAATTTCCCAACACTCACGCGTCCGGAAACAAAAGTGGGAAACGCTCTCTCATCTCATCCTCATTCTCCCAAGTAGACTCTCCTGGCGAGCCGTGTCGCCACATCACCCTCACAAGGTTGACAACCTTGATCCGGAGTGACTTCTGACGCCTGTCCAGAATCTGTACTGGCTGCTGGTCATACGTCATATCAGGGCGAACGGTAATCTCTGAGAAATCCACAGCATGAAAAGGATCGCTAATGTATCGACGAAGCTGCGACACATGGAAAACATTGTGAACTCCTTCCAAAGATGGCGGCAAGGCTAAGCGGTAAGCTACCTCGCCAACTCTCTCCAGAATGTCAAACGGTCCAATGTATCGCAGGCTCAACTTCCCTCGCTTCCCAAAGCGAATCACACCACGATTCGGGGAAATCTTCAAGAACACATGGTCGCCCGGCTGAAACTCCAAAGGACGGCGTTTACCATCTGCCCAATTCTTATAACGGTCCTGAGCAATCCTCAACCTCTCCCGAATGTTCCTGACGACATCCACGTCCTCCACAATCATCTCAGGTCCCAACAGCTCCCGATCACCAATGTCATCCCAACTCAATGGCGATCGACATTTCCTCCTATAAAGCGCGGCAAAAGGTGCCATGCCAATACTCGCCTGGAAGCTGTTGTTGTAGGAAAACTCTACCAGATGTAGATGGTCCTCCCACGAACCATTGAAATCCAACATGCACGCCCTCAGCATGTCCTCCAAGATCTGAATCGTCCTCTCGAACTGGCCATCCGTCTGTGGATGGTACGCCGTGCTGAAACTCAGACGCGTACCCAGACTCTTCTGCAAACTCTGCCAGAACTGAGATGTGAACCTCGTGTCTCTGTCCGACACGATACTCACGGGGACTCCATGAAGTCGTATGATCTCCTGCACGATTCACGTTACATCACCATCTATACTAGGAAAAGGGAAATAAAACGGAGAGTAAAAGAATTTACCTCCATATATCTCCTCGCTAGCGCCTCAGTAGACTGTCCTATTCTGAATGGAATAAAGTACGCGGATTTGGTCAATCAGTCTACAATCACCCAAATCGCGTCATTCAGCTTCGGACTCCGAGGTAGTCCAGTCACGAAATCCATAGTGATGTGTTGCCACTTCCACTCCGGCATCGGAAGCGGTTGTAGCAACCCCGCCGTACGCTGATGCTCCGCCTTTACCTGCTGGCAAACCAAACACTTGGCCACACTCCGAGCCACACTCCTCTTCATACCATGCCACCAATAGTTCAGGCGAAGATCCTTGTACATCTTGGTCCCACCAGGATGCACGAAATACGGCGAACTGTGTGCCTCCACCATCAACTCCTCTCTAATATCCCCAGCCGGCACACACAACCTAGCTCCAAACCTCAGCGAGCCATCCTCATGAATCAAAAAGTCAGTCCTCAGACCGGCTCCCACCTGCTCCCGAATCTTAACCAACTTAGCATCCCCAACCTGACCAGCCTTAATCCGATCCACGATCGTCGACTGTATATGCATACACATCAACGAAGAAACCTCCCCAGGAAGAACAACCTCAATCCCAGACTCGCAAAAACTCTGCTGCAATCTCCACTGCAAGGTCAACAACATCACCGCTGGAAGCCTACTCAGCGCATCCGGAACCACATTCACCTTGCCAGGGTGATATTGCAAATCAATCTCATAATCCACCATGAGCTCCAACCGTCGACACTGTCACATGTTGAGCTCCTTCTGAGTAAAAATATACTTCAAGCTTTTGTGATCGGTGAAGATCTTCACTTTCTCACACAGCAGGAAGTGCCTCCAAATCTTGAGCATAAACACAACAGTACCCAACTCCAAGTCATGCGTCGGGTAATTCTTCTCATGAGTCTTGAGCTGACGCGAAGCATACGCCACAACATGCCCGTGCTAATGCAACACACAACCGAGACCCTTGCCAGAAGCATCGCAAAAGATCTCAAATCCACCGCTGCGATCAGGCACAACAAGAATAGGGGCAGTCGTCAACCTCTCCCTCAGAATGCCAAAAGCATTCTCATAATCACCCGACCAAATAAAAGGTACATCCTTCCGAGTCAATCTGGTCATCGGCTCAGCAATACGTGAAAAGTCCTTAATGAAACGCCGATAGTAACCGGCAAGCCCAAGGAAACTCTGGATCTCAGATGGTGACTGCGGAACAGGCCACCCTCTGATGGCCCGGATCTTCTCGGGATCCAAAGAAATACCATCTCCTATCACCACATGCCCCAGAAAAGCAACCCTATCCAGCCAAAACTCGCACTTTGAAAACCTAGCATACAAACGATGCTTCCTCAAAATCTCCAACACTATCCTCAAGTGCGAGGCATGCTCCTCCTCCGACTTAGAATAGATCAGAATGTCGTCAATAAAGATAACGACAAACTTATCCAAAAAGTCGTAGAAAATCAGATTCATCAGATTCATGAAAACTGCAGGTGCATTGGTTACACCGAAAGGCATAACCACGAACTCGTAGTGACCATACTTCGTCCTGAATGCTGTCTTCGGAACATCCTCCCTCTTCACCTTCAGCTGATGATAACCACTCCTCAGATCCAACTTCGAAAACACCCTCAAACCTCCAAGCTGATCAAAAATATCATCGATGCGAGGCAACGGGTATTTATTCTTAATGGTCACCGCATTCAACTCCCGATAGTCCACGCACATACGACGTGAACCATCCTTCTTCTTCACCAGCAGCACCGATGCTCCCCATGGAGACACACTAAGATTGACATAACCCTTCTGCAAAAGCTCATCCAGCTACTTCCGCAACTCCTCCAACTCAGCGGGTGCCATACGATATGGCGCCTTCGAAATCGGCTACGCCCCTGGAATAAGATCAATAGAAAATTCCAGAGCGCGATCAGGTGGCAACCCAGACATCTCCTCAGGGAAGACGTCATCAAAGTCCCGCACAACCGCTGACCTCTCCAGCTCCATCTGCAAGGCCACAATCTCCACCGCCTCCACCGGCCTGGCCCGAAACCTGACCGGACCAAGCGAACTGCTATCCCGACAGAACTCAAATACTGGGTGTCCAGGAATCTCGAACACCACCTTCTTCCTCCGACAGTCGATCGTGGCATAAAAGCTCGCAAGCCAATCCATCCTAAGGACCGCATCATAGTTGATGATGTCATTGACGATGAAATCGGCGTAAAGCTCATGCCCACAAACCACCAACGAGCAAGAATCGCAACCAAGATGCATCGAGACCATGCCATTTCCTTTGACGATATTCCAACTCTTCGGAAGAGGGGACGTCGACAAGGAATGCTTCTCCACGAAGCTCCGAGAGATAATGCACATCGATGCACCTGAGTCAAAGAGGACTCGTGCAGGAAATGTGCAAACCAGAATCACACCTACAAACAGTCTAACAATCAAACCTTAGTCTAGCATACAATCATATTCAAGCAACCAACATAATCTAACAATCAACTAACTAGGAAAGCAACAGCTAGATTAAGGATTACCTGTGATAACCTCATCCACAGCTCCGTTCTCCACAGCGGTCATCAGAAAAGCCTGTCGCCTCAGTGGAAAAGCCTGCCAAAAAGCCTGCCCCTATGGGACAAGAGGTGCTCCACGACCGGCAGGAACAGGCACTCTCTGCTGCAACGGCTGTGCTGCAACAGGCGCCTTCCAAGGCTGCTTCGACCTCGGACAATCCTTCATGGTATGGGTAGGGTCTCCACAGACAACATACTGGCCTAGGAATCTCCTACACTGATCCTTAACGTGGCCAGGCTTGTCGCAGAAATGGCAAGTCTTCAGAATAGGCCCTCCTGGCCTCTTGAACTGCACCGGATGATTAGTCTTGAAACCAGGCCTAACCACCACCCTGGCCTGCTCCATAGGCCTCTTCCCAGCTCCAGTAACATGCCCTCTCCTCTGACTCGGGTTCAGCTCCTGCCTCCTCGCAGCTATCAGAACCTTTTGATAAGAGTCCAGATCAGAGGAAGACACAAAACTCTGCAGCTCCAAAGCAAGTCCCTGCAGGAACCTCTGAGCCCTCTCCTCAGCATCCTGCACCATCTTCGGTGCGAACCGACTCAGCCTCGTGAACTCTTGGTGGTACTGATCCACCGTCGAGCTCCCTTGCTTCAGATCAATGAAGCGCTGCAGCATCTCATTCCTAGCAGCCTTCAGAAAGAACTCCTCATCGAAACTGGACTTAAAGGTAGCCCAAGCTATTGGCTCCTCCAACATCTTCTCTTCCGCATCCCACCAGTTCCGAGCATTATCCTTGAGTTGCCTCTTCACCAGATCAACCCATCCAGCCGGGGTGATCTTCGCCATCTTCAAGTTATCCTCTATGTTCCGAATCCACTCATCGACAGCTAGAGGACCCTCAGACCCATCAAAATAAGCGGGACCCAACTCCCGAAATTGCTTCGCCCCAGGCTCGGAGTGAGGGGCCTCCGGAAGTGCCCGAGCACCCCGAACAACTGGAGCATTCTGGACTTGTAGTAGTACGCCCTGCTGCACCTGCATCATCTGAAGCATCATCCGCATCATCTCCACATTGGTGGGCTCCCGCTCGGGCTCCTCGTCATGAGGGGGCCCGCTACCACCACCACGGGTAAATCGCCTTCCTACCATCTAGTGACACAGAAAACGAAACAGATTAGACTCGTAGCTTATGACTCGGATGTCGAACTTAGTTTATTGGACATTCTATTATTATTATCGTTATTCCGATATTCGCAGTTACAAAAGGACCTGCATGGGCCACCAACAAAACTTGTCATGCCCCGCTTTCCTAAAATGGAGGCGAGACGTGAAAAGGTCCGCACGAGAGTGGAGCTGTGAAGCCCCAAACCCGATAAGTAAAATATAAGCAGGTCCCTGTAACCACAAAGGAACAACAATAATAACACAAAGAGAGAAATAAAATCTCAAATCTCAGAATTTGTCCAACATTAAAATAAGTCCAACAACACAGAAAAGCCACCAGGCTAAAGGAAAGAGTCTAAAGGCCCAGAACAAGGCCAACAAAGCCGACACGGCACAAAGTATTGGTGCTACGCACTGACAACAAAACCAGTCTAAACAACAACAAAACAGTCTCTACGACTGATCACCCGAGTCCACGAAGTCCTCGTCAAACACGGGCTCGGGCTCGGCGTCTGCAAACACCTCGTCCTCAACAATGAACTCAGGCTCAGGATCTAACATGTGTCACCCAAAAGAGTAGAGGGGCACATGTCAGCAAGTCTAAAAGACTTGGGCAAGGAAACTGAGAGGAAAGTAAACTAGCAACCTAGCAGTTATAGTGTGCATGACATGGCAAGTATGGTACGGGAATGACAAGTAAAAGGGAAGTGCAAGTATTTCACGTCAAGTGAACACGTCAAGTGGCAAGTCAAGTAAACACGTCAAGTATACAAGTTGTGCACAGAGATTTCTCCTGCTGGCTAGAGTGGCTGATCGGGCCAACTCGTAAGCTCAGGTGACCGCTTATCCCTACCCCTCCACGTGTATCGAGCCAGGGCATTACCCCCGAACACGGAATGCTCGCTTCTGGATCACAAGCCAGGAAGTGTATTTGGCATAGGGTTGTGCCCACGAAAAGTGGGTGCCTAGCCGAAAACAAGTAGATCGGGCATTGGCTATCAACCAACTCACGTGGCCCGCTTCTGGAACATGGGCCAGGAAACACAAGTATTGTAGCGTGTGCTACGAATGCGACATTCAACATGGATAGCATGGATGACAATTAATTCGCGTACCGTTAATTAAAATTAAACGTTACATGGTAGTTATGCAACATGGTAAATGACGGATCTAACTTCGTCGTCAAACTAGATCAAATATGCGCCTAGGCGGCTATCATTTCACCGTCTAGTCTCTTTTACGCTACTACAAGCAAATGGCCTAAGACATGGCCTAAAACCCTAAGTGGCAAGTTTCACTTGCCTAGCACCGAGGATGATGATCACGAAGGTTCGCCTCACAAACGCTAATATACGGGGAAAGTCGCTGTTAAGGGGAAACAACCATCAAACAACATTTGTTTCTATTAGGGTTTCTCAAAGATCACAAAACGGGTTATGAGAATATTAAGAGATCGATTTATTACCGTATCGGAGCGGAAGAACGATGCCGAGCAAGCACGGTGATGGAAGAAACGATCCGAGGAACCTAGGGTTCATGTAACGACCACTTTTCGTGGTACGTTGTTCGTGCACGTGCTTTTGACCGTGCACGTGTTTGTTTTAGACTTTGTTTGTTCGTGAACACTTTCGTGTGATATGCCGTTGTGAACGTCTCTGAGAGTATTAAATAGTGGCACTATCTTGGAACGACACTTCTCGAGTCGTTTTTCCACAGTTTACACTTACTCGATGAGACGTGACGATTCTCACTCTTGACGGGATATGTTTCTATTTTTAGTTTCGTCGTCCGACGTCGAATTTGAGATCCGTCTTCTTAGTCAGCTCACATTCGTCGTCACGATCACCACGATATTTATTTTATAATTTTTGGAGTTTATTTGACCACTTTTATATTTTTAACAAGTTTTATATTATTTTTAATAATTAATTTATAAATTATTTTCGGCCAATTAAAATTTATTTAAGTTTTAAACGTTTTAAAGAATTTTTGAGCCAATTTCCAGCTCATTTGGACCAAGTCAAACCCTTGGGTGAGTTGGAGTAGTTTTAATTCAAATTTTAAATTATTTTAATATTCTAATCCTATTAGATTTAGCCCTAGACCAAGTCAACCCATCTACACTATATAAACAACCCCTAGGAAGACCCATTTTCGCAAGAAATTAGGCCTAGCCCCTTCCAAAACCCAAATTGGACGTTGCGACGATTCGTCGCAACGTTGCGACAAGCTGCCCCCGCTCTGATCGAAGAAACGAGGCTGTTTTCCCCGCACCGACCGCTGCCATTGCCCGCTCCCCCGCTCCGCTCGCTTGCACGGCCGTCGCCCCGCTTCAGCTGTGTCCGACCGAGGAGATCTCTCGGTCAGACCGATGGCCGCCCCCGCTCACAGCCGCTCCCCGCATCGCTGCAAGCCCCGCAGCTGTCGCCCGCATAGCTCCGCATCTGACCGAGGCGCCCGCCCGCCATCGCTGAAGCTCGCAACGTTGCAACACTTGCAACATTGCAACGCTTGTCGCCCGCAGCGACCGACCCGAACGCCCGCAGCGACCGACCAAATCCCCCACACCAAGGCCCGCACCGACCCGCTGCGCTGCACCAAGCCGTTCCCCCGCAGCGACCGATGGCCGCCCCCGCATTTGGCTGTGTACGACCGAGAGCAAACGTCGCAACCACGCACCCGTCGCATCGCTTGCCACCGTTGGCCCCCCAAGTTCTCCAGAGTTATTGTGGGTCCCCCAAAGGTCCCTAGGACGACTGTGGGCCCCACCTAGGTGCTTTCTCTCCGACGATTCACCGTGCACGACGTTGCGACAAGTTGAAGCCCGTCGTCGCACGTGCTAGCTTTGGAATCTGGAACCGTCGCCCCGGTTGAAGCTCTGAATTTTCCAGCGAGGAATATATATTGGAATCAGGACTTGGAGCGCGTTCTCTTATTCCAACCCCCGGTGTCGCTACCCGACGCCGGTGTAGCTTTCGCGTCGTGTTGAGGTAACGCTTTGCACCCCTAGGACCCCAAACCCAATGCATGCTAATCAAGACTAAAATCAGTATTTTCAAAGTATTTTAATTGTTTTAAATTCACTAATCAAGATTAATAATATGGACTTTAGGCCGGTGGACTTGTGCACGTAGGATAATTGTGATTTTTGGACTCATTGGACGGTGTGCTCAGACGTCGAACTTGCAGGCAAGTGAAACTTGCCAACTCTTGTGTAGGGCCATGTTTTTAGGCCACTTCCTTGTTTTTAGCGTAAAAGAGACTAGTCAGTGAAATGATAGCTGGCTAGACGCCTACTTGATCTAGTTTGACAACGAAACTAGATCCGTCACCTAATTGATCTAGCTTGACAAGGAAGCTAGATCCAACCCTTAAACTTGTTGTTCATGCATACTAAACTGTCACGTTTACTTTCCTTACTTGTACGCCTTACTACTTGTCATGTCATGTCATCCATGCATTGCATGTCGCATTGGTAGCACACGCTACAATACTTGTACTTGTACTCCCTTGACTGGCTAGGTGCACCCCTAGACCAGCAAGATAAAACACTTCCTGGCTCGTGTTCCAGAAGCGAGCATTCCCGTTCGGGGGTAAGGCCCTGGCTCGACACACGTGGAGGGGTAGGGATAAACGTTCGCTTGAGCTTAGGAGTGGCCTGATCAGCCCTCTAGCCAAAAGACGGAATCTCTGTGCACGAGGTGCTTACTTTTCTTGTCTTGTACTTGTCTTGTGAATGTCATGCCATGCTAGTACTTTACTTCGCTTTACTTTACCTGTTGCACTCATTACTTTAACTGCCATGTCATTGCATCATGCTAGAACCTTTAGGTTGCTTTTACTTGTACTTTCAGTTTCCTTGCACAAGTCTCTTGTAGACTTGCTGACATGTGCCCCTTGCTCTTTTGGGTGTCACATGTTAGACCTGAGCCATAGACCGTTGCTGAGTGCGTGGGGTTTTGCTGACGCTGAGCCTGAGTCCATGATTGCCAATGAGGATTTTGGTGGACACCGGTGACAATTCTTTGAGTCTTTGTTGAGCTTTATTTTGTTTTAGGCCTTTTGTTAGTTGTCGGTGCGTAGCACCGTTGTTTTGTTCTTGTACTTTGTTGGCCATGTTTGGACCTTTAGTCCCTTTTTCTTTTAGCCTGATGGCTTTTCTGCGTTGTTGGAATTTATATTTATGGATATTCTGAGATTATTCTTTTGTCTCATTTCATTATTATTATCTTTGTTTCGTTCGCGTTGCAAGGACCTGCAGTTTTAAATTGATTGACGCTTATCGGACTTGCAGCTTTGTAGCTTCAAGTCTGAGCGGACCTTCTCACGCTTCGCCTCCATATTTTTGGGAAGCGGGGCGTGACAGGTTTTGTTGGTGGCCCATGCAGGTCCAGTCTTGCAATTGCGAGTTAACGGAACAACGATAATAACAGAATGTCCATTAAATAAATTGCAACATCCGGGTCATAAGCCCGAGTCTAGTCGTTTTCTTATGACACTAGGTGATAAGAAGGCTTAGTTAGATGTCTGTGCTTGCTAGTTAGAGGCACTGATTGTAGCTAGACCCCCTTTTAGCAATTGACTTAATCGTCGTAGGAGTTACCCTAGTGGTCCTTGCCTAACCCTGGCCATATTAGACTTCTCGATTTTCCTTCGGACGTTCGCTTTTGGTTCATCGATTTCGGACCAAGCTGAACGCTTTCCTTTACCGTCTAACCTTTAGAAGTCTTAGTGCCTAGTTCCAAATCTTTAGTTGGTCGACCGTAGGAGTTTCCCCGTAGATCCTCCAGAATCATATCCTAGGCGTATGTATGTTCTGATCACCCGACCAAAGTTCCTTGCCTCGATTCACGAGATCGCCTCATGACGATCGTCGTCAATTTTCAAACATCTCCATTGCAAAACTTGAATCTTCTGAAAGTACTTTTCAATCTTCCCTCCCACTAAGTTTAATTCTGTTCAAAATTTTAATATACCTATACTTCATACTCCTTCATTGATTTAAATTTTTAAAACATTTGTCGGAATTTTTGAATACTAGCTTATAGTATTTTCCCAGCCTATGTTTTTCGTACTTATGTAATTGCGTTGCCCCTTCATATACTAATTTTATTCTGAACCGTACTTTTATTTTCCCAATACGATTTATAATTTTCCTTCTTATTTGTGTTATACGAATGATACGTCGTGTTACTCTTATATACTTTCAAGACACATGGAATTTCCAGCTTTCAGCAAGTTGGCCTTGGCTCCTCGTTTTCGCTACTTCAGATTTTTGCAAAATTACTATTTTCATAACCTCTGCCTACTTTAGACCCTCCCTGATTTGATTTTAAAGATTTGCTATTCGATCTTGATAATTCTTATGCTAAGTTACTATTAATTTTCCTTCCGCTCACCATACACGCTTTTAGAAAAATTTCCAAACCAAATCGAATTTCAATTATTTTTATATCCGTGCCAGACTTGTCGTGCTAGTATATTAAGAACCCTGTGTAAATCATTTTTCATTCCTGGCAAACCCTGGTTCTCTAAAAGTAGTTTCAAACCGATCATTTTAAATTTCTCCATAGCCTAAAAGTTTTGAAAGCATTTAACATGAGTTTAGATTCTTCCGTTACTTGATTTCATTCTTTGACTTCCCAAAACTTTTTGACAACATTATATTAAACTGATGACGTATAAGATTTCTAAAACCTCGTCCTTAATATTCGTGTAAATGATTTCACTTCCTTTTGCATTGATTTTATATAAACCAATAAAAGATTTTCTCTTATTATGAATATTCGACTCAAACTTATTTCAACTCGCTTTATCGATCTTCAAATATTTTATACAGATGAGGAATTCCAATTTTTTTGAAGTACAACAGTTTCCAATTTTGCGTATTTTAGCTCATGCTATTTACCCCATTTTCTTTTTCCCCTCCCATACAAGCATCACTACATCTCCTCTCCCTTCAACCTAAACTTCGCCATTGAGTCAACGTTTCACCTAACCAAGTTGTCTCCTTGTATTCGTCCTATCTGAACTCGTGCTTATCGATCCTTCCCTCGTCACGCTCTCGACCTCTCTTTATTGCTTAGGCCTTAGGGTCCTTCAATGTCTGTGTCAACTCTAAGTTTTAGTAGGCCCTTGGACCTTGTGAGGTAGTCGTAGTGCACGTACCTAAGTTGTGTGCGTGGGCTTGAATGAGAATTCCCATAGTATAATGATGTTTGCCTATTGAGTGATATATATATATACTCGGAGTTATTCGTGATAGTATGAAGTTGTTGTGTGTTAGTAGTTATAGATTTTTGTGTGGATAGCTATACTATACTAGGGATGCCGGTGTGTGTTAGAGTTAGCGTTGAAATATCTAAGTTGTGTATATAGTTAGAGATACTTATAATGGTTGAAATAAATGATTGGTAAAGCTATGTGTATGTTAGTAGTGATAATAATAAGAGTACGTATGGTTAAGAGGGTAGGCCTATTATGTGATCTATATGTTAGCACGTATGAGTGTGTGCTCGTATGTGGGTATGTATTGTGTTTAGACGTAAGTAGTTATGTTTTGTTGCCTGAGTATAGAGGTGATATACATATGGTAGTAGGAGTATAATTTTGATTTGTATTGCTTACTTTTCGGGATGTTGTATGCGTGCGTACCGTGAGGTATACACGACTATTGCACATCTTAAATTATGTGTGAATGTGCTAGTATACTAATTATAGGTAGTAGGCTATGGTGTGAATATATACATTATTTATGTGTGACTATACGGTGAATGTTTGTACTAGAGAGGGTATTATAAATATGTGGGTGCTGATGTCTGTAATGTTATTATTATGGTATATAATTAGATTGAACTATGTGGGTGTTATCTGACTAAATATTAAGTGTGATTGATTTATGGAATGTATATGGTTGTATTGGTAGATGTATATATATGGGAGTAGTATTGGTATATGTATGAATGTCGTGTTACGTATATAGAATATTCTAATATGTGTTTTGAGTCTCACTCAAGCTTGAGTGGGTATACTCTAAGTATATTGAATGTAAGTTGTAGTTTGAATATATCAATGTTTGATGTATGTATAGTGATAGGAGTGTTTGTGCCTGGTTGTGCTATGCACATGATTGTGGGTCGCTACGCCAGTATATAGTTATAGGTGTTGGTCTTGTGGTATAGTTATTTACTAAGGACTTGCTTGTGTGCTAGCTAAACTAGGTGCATAGATGTGCTAGTAATATAATGGTATGAATGGTATGCGTAAATGAAATGTTAGCGTGTATGGGTGTGCACCATGCACGGGTAAGTATGTGCTTAGTTATAGGTTTTGATGACTATGATATATGTGGAGTGTCGTGAATGCAGTTATAGGACCGTACGTGATGTGAATATATGGTGAACTAATCGCATGTATTTGAATGACTATATGCTGTGAAACTATAGTAGTGGTGAATATATATATATAGTGAAACTTGATTAATTATGGTATGGTGTGACTGCTTATGTGGATGTGCTTAGTATTGGATGTATACTAGGAAATATTAGAGGGTAGTATACCCTTGATGTTTGTGCATAGGTAGCTATCTATACGTAGGGCAATGATTGTATTTGCTAGTATGAGATCATACCTATATAAGTATCTGAACTATTGTTTTGTGAGTAGCAGTTATATAAGGGATGTATGTTTATTTATATATGTGATTGAAATATGTGCATAAGTTTGACTGACTATAATAGGTATAAATGTATAACGTACGTGAATATATATATATATATATATATATATATACGTGTTGGTAGTATTAATGTTTGACTACCTAGTGCATATATAAGCGCTTGTAATGACTATACCTGGTTGAATTATTATACGACTTGATTGGGGTAGTTATTAGAGCGACTAGATATATTAGAAAGTCCGAGGACGGACTTTATTCTAAGGTGGGGAGGATGTAACGACCACTTTTCGTGGTACGTTGTTCGTGCACGTGCTTTTGACCGTGCACGTGTTTGTTTTAGACTTTGTTTGTTCGTGAACACTTTCGTGTGATATGCCGTTGTGAACGTCTCTGAGAGTATTAAATAGTGGCACTATCTTGGAACGACACTTCTCGAGTCGTTTTTCCACAATTTACACTTACTCGATGAGACGTGACGATTCTCACTCTTGACGGGAGACGTTTCTATTTTTAGTTTCGTCGTCCGACGTCGAATTTGAGATCCGTCTTCTTAGTCAGCTCACATTCGTCGTCACGATCACCACAATATTTATTTTATAATTTTTGGAGTTTATTTGACCACTTTTATATTTTTAACAAGTTTTATATTATTTTTAATAATTAATTTATAAATTATTTTCGGCCAAATAAAATTTATTTAAGTTTTAAACGTTTTAAAGTATTTTTGAGACAATTTCCAGCTCATTTGGACCAAGTCAAACCCTTGGGTGAGTTGGAGTAGTTTTAATTCAAATTTTAAATTATTTTAATATTCTAATCCTATTAGATTTAGCCCTAGACCAAGTCAACCCATCTACACTATATAAACAACCCCTAGGAAGACCCATTTTCGCAAGAAATTAGGCCTAGCCCCTTCCAAAACCCAAATTGGACGTTGCGACGATTCGTCGCAACGTTGCGACAAGCTGCCCCCGCTCTGACCGAAGAAACGAGGCCGTTTTCCCCGCACCGACCGCTGCCATTGCCCGCTCCCCCGCTCCGCTCGCTTGCACGGCCGTCGCCCCGCTTCAGCTGTGTCCGACCGAGGAGATCTCTCGGTCAGACCGATGGCCGCCCCCGCTCACAGCCGCTCCTCGCATCGCTGCAAGCCCCGCAGCTGTCGCCCGCATCGCTCTGCATCTGACCGAGGCGCCCGCCTGCCATCGCTGAAGCCCGCAACGTTGCAACGCTTGTCGCCCGTAGCGACCGACCTGAACGCCCGCAGCGACCGACCAAATCCCCCGCACCAAGGCCCGCACCGACCCGCTGCGCTGCACCAAGCCGTTCCCCCGCAGCGACCGATGGCCGCCCCCGCATTTGGCTGTGTACGACCGAGAGCAAACGTCGCAACCCCGCACCCGTCGCATCGCTTGCCACCGTGGGCCCCCCAAGTTCTCCAGAGTTATTGTGAGTCCCCCAAAGGTCCCTAGGACTACTGTGGGCCCCACCTAGGTGCTTTCTCTCCGACGATTCGCCGTGCACGACGTTGCGACAAGTTGAAGCCCGTCGTCGCACGTGCTAGCTTTGGAATCTGGAACCGTCGCCCCGGTTGAAGCTCTGAATTTTCCAGCGAGGAATATATATTGGAATCAGGACTTGGAGCGCGTTCTCTTATTCCAACCCCCGGCGTCGCTACCCGACGCCGGTGTAGCTTTCGCGTCGTGTTGAGGTATCGCTTTGCACCCCTAGGACCCCAAACCCAATGCATGCTAATCAAGACTAAAATCAGTATTTTCAAAGTATTTTAATTGTTTTAAATTCACTAATCAAGATTAATAATATGGACTTTAGGCCGGTGGACTTGTGCACGTAGGATAATTGTGATTTTTGGACTCATTGGACGGTGTGCTCAGACGTCGAACTTGCAGGCAAGTGAAACTTGCCAACTCTTGTGTAGGGCCATGTTTTTAGGCCACTTCCTTGTTTTTAGCGTAAAAGAGACTAGTCAGTGAAATGATAGCTGGCTAGACGCCTACTTGATCTAGTTTGACAACGAAACTAGATCCGTCACCTAATTGATCTAGCTTGACAAGGAAGCTAGATCCAACCCTTAAACTTGTTGTTCATGCATACTAAACTGTCACGTTTACTTTCCTTACTTGTACGCCTTACTACTTGTCATGTCATGTCATCCATGTATTGCATGTCGCATTGGTAGCACACGCTACAATACTTGTACTTGTACTCCCTTGACTGGCTAGGTGCACCCCTAGACCAGCAAGATAAAACACTTCCTGGCTCGTGTTCCAGAAGCGAGCATTCCCGTTCGGGGGTAAGGCCCTGGCTCGACACACGTGGAGGGGTAGGGATAAACGTTCGCTTGAGCTTAGGAGTGGCCTGATCAGCCCTCTAGCCAAAAGACGGAATCTCTGTGCACGAGGTGCTTACTTTTCTTGTCTTGTACTTGTCTTGTGAATGTCATGCCATGCTAGTACTTTACTTCGCTTTACTTTACCTGTTGCACTCATTACTTTAACTGCCATGTCATTGCATCATGCTAGAACCTTTAGGTTGCTTTTACTTGTACTTTCAGTTTCCTTGCACAAGTCTCTTGTAGACTTGCTGACATGTGCCCCTTGCTCTTTTGGGTGTCACATGTTAGACCTGAGCCATAGACCGTTGCTGAGTGCGTGGGGTTTTGCTGACGCTGAGCCTGAGTCCATGATTGCCAAGGAGGATTTTGGTGGACACCGGTGACAATTCTTTGAGTCTTTGTTGAGCTTTATTTTGTTTTAGGCCTTTTGTTAGTTGTCGGTGCGTAGCACCGTTGTTTTGTTCTTGTACTTTGTTGGCCATGTTTGGACCTTTAGTCCCTTTTTCTTTTAGCCTGATGGCTTTTCTGCGTTGTTGGAATTTATATTTATGGATTGGAGCTATTTTGGGACATGGATACACCCGGCACATCCAAGACATCATTGGCAAGGCTCCATGGGAGTTTGCCGAAGTATGGAAGAAGATTGGAGGAGAGGAGGAGAAGATAACGAGAGATGGCAAAGATTCAGCTCAGTTTCCCAGGTGACTCGACCGAGTAGCATCAGCTACTCGGCCAAGCTGACACGCAAAAATCGCACAGGAAACAGCCCAGGCCTACTCGACCGAGCAGACAGCCGACTCGACCCGAGTTGCACCAAACAGATGAAGATTTTGAGCTTTTCTCCAAGGCACTCCAGCTCGACCGAGCAACAAAGCAACTCGACCGAGTAGCTCACCTGCTCGACCCGAGTCGTCAAGAAACAGAGCAGTGTTTTGGAGGAAGTTTTGATCTACTGTAGCTCAACCGAGTAGGGGGCTACTCAACCAATTAGCCCGTATCAGCCAAACGCAGAAGCAGCAGCAAGTGGAGCATGTAGCTGACTCGATCGAGCAGGCTCTGCTACTCGATCGAGTCGCGCGACGCGACCAGCCTAGTTTGTGGGCTCAACTGCCCAGATTTTTTGAGATTTTTTGGGATTGCCACCCAATGTATTTAAGCATGTTTTTAGCTTTATTTTCATAGAGGAATTTTAGAGAAACTCTTAGTTGTTATGAATCAACTACTGAGGGGAGAGCCCTCAGGTTTATATTTATAGCCAAAGGGGAGAATACAAGTGGGCTTATACAGATATGGGCCCAAACACTTGGGTTGGCCCAATAACTCATCCAACCAAGTAAATACCCATTCACAACACTCCCCCTTATCCAGCCATAGTTGTGGACCCTGCTCATGAATACTTCAGGATTCTGAGCCTGCATGGGTCTCACATGGGGTGGATACTTCAGGATCCTGAGTTGGTGAGATTTGCCTCATTAAAAACATTTGGCTATGGAAAACCCAGTGGGAAAAACCATAGTTAAGGAAAAAGAGTGCAAACGCTCTTTAACTCCCCCTGATTTATACAAGTGACTCTGCTCATGAATACTTCTGGATTCTGAGCGTCACAGAGGGGTGGATACTTCGGGATCCAGAGTTGATTTGATTTGCCTCGTTAAAACCTTTGGCTATGGAAAACCCAGTGAGAAAAACCATAGCTAAGGGAAAAGAGTACAAATTCCCTCAACTCCCCCTGATCTGTAAAAGCTCTTAGGCTTTCAGATCTCTTAGGCTTATCTCATCACTCCTATTTACAATATTCCGAAAATGTACACAGATTACAAATTTTGTCACCATCAAGCAGTTGCTGAATCCAGAAACTCTGGAGAGGTGTGCTAAGTTTCGTCGCCTCTGATGTGGTCTTCAGACTATATGGTCAGCTCCACAGAACCAGCCTCTATCCCAGTCGTCACTGGGATGTGATGTACCACCAGGCGCCCTCAAATACACCATTGGTGAGGATCTCGGAATGATAGGATGATGTTGCCTTCATAAGTTGCTTTGCATATTTGCAGTAGATGGTCATCCCACTGTTGGTACATGTTCTGTGATTTCTCAGTATAGGGACCGGATCTGTAACCTGCATTTGCATAAACATTGGAGGATGCTACTACATTTTGTAAGTCCAAATATTTCGACCCTTGGAGGAAGCACAGAAGGCTTAACTCACGTCTAATGGCCCTTTTTAGGTGCCAACTATCTCTGGCTAATGAGTTTACTGCAATTGCTATACCGGGACACATGCATTTAGCCAGGAGTGCATGATTGCACTAAGATAAGGGACTTTAGGACCAGTTATATCCTCCCCCTCTTCCAGCGATCGGAAGTGTTCTTTTTGTTCATCCAGTAAGTGTACCATCGTAGGTGTACTTTGGATGACAATGGTCCTTTTAATATCTCCAACGCTCTTCTGGGCGTTTGTAACAGGATTCTATGAGCCATGACTTTATATTTGCCTAGGTCTTTTTGTTTCATGTTTAAAAGTCAGGCTTATACATTTTTTTTCGGTTTTCTCTTCAGGAGATCCGATGAGATGTTAGTTGTCTACAACTAAGATCTCTAATCCTGTTCTTTGCACAGATGCAAAGACAACTTTCAGTAGGAATCATTGACTTGTCAAGTGATTCTCTTGGTTGTACATTTATTTATACTTATTGTTTTTCTTGAATAGACGTCCCGAAGTCTATTCAGGAATTTTAAGGAAATGTGGAAATTATTTTTACAAGATATCCACGAAGGTATGCCGTCACAATATCCAATAACAGCATATCCAAAATTTTCCTTCGTCAAATCGTAAGGTATTCGCTTTTGATAACTTAGGGAGACTGATGCATCATTTATGAGACATGCTCATTTGAATTTGTTCGATCCCTAGTTTCAGCGAGATTTTCCTTGGGCTATAGGTTGTACCGTATAGCATACGATTTTGTATTTATTTTTCTTATGTTTGCAATACTTTGTTTTATCCACAGGTTTGACACTTTTTGGTGTCAGGACTTCAGGTCCGAACATTTCACGTTTCATAAGTGAGTCCAGCTCATCTTCTATTGCCACGTTCCACATTTTGGCCAATCTCTACGTTTGCCTTCTAGCAACGGAGTGTGGAACGATAATTTACAAACATCATCGCCATTGCGATGTATATGGCAATATAATACGTGAATATATTGTCGACAATTTATGTTCTATCTGTCCAACACCTCCCCAGTACGTACAACATTTACTTAATTTCACTTTTTCCCGGCAATTCCTCTGCAGTGGATTCCGGGAAGGGTGATGGTGTGGACAGGAGCTCATTGTCCTGTGGTAGTATTGTCTTAAGGTCTTCAGGAGTTTCTTGGCCTAGGAGCCTGGTGGTCTGCCTCTTTTCTGTTGAGGATCAGCCACTTCTGCTGCTGGTGGATTGCATCCATTCTCGGGGATGTCAATCCTAGCTGGAGTTTTTGCAGCAGGGATGTGTGATCTGACAATCTTCTGGTTGTCAATAAATGATTCCGGTAATTGGTAAACAGTGTTCTGTATGTGGAGGATCTTCGCGATCTCATCTACACATTGTATTGTTACCGGATCATAGTGGGTCAAACCTTTTGTATCCCACGTTATAATTTTCTTCGCGCCAGATTTTCTAGTATCTGGGCATATTTTTGGGAAACTCGTCTTATCGAAATCACAGTCTTCAAGATGTGCCTTAAATGCGTCCCCCGTTTGGGGTTCTAGGTATCTTATAAGTGAGGGTGAGTCAAACCCTGCATGGATACCTAGGCGACGTTGAGTACCGTTTTGGTCCTCTTTGGTGGTGCAATGGGGATTTAAGACTGCGCGACCGAAGATTCTCAGATGAGAAATGTTCGGTGGCATTCCATATGCAAGTTGCATTGGAGACTCTGACCTCTAGAGGGTCTTATTTTCATTTACGATGCAGCATGCAGAGTTTGCATGTCCCCATGCATCCATAGGCAATCGGGAATTAATGGACATTCAGTCCATTGGAGTCTACTTTTTAGTGACTCTGTCGACCCATTTTGGGTATGAACATGCGGCACTTGTATGTTCATTTTCAATTCCCGTTGATTGGCAGTACTCTTGAAAAGACTGGGAGGTATATTTCCCAACATTAACCAGACTTATTTACAACATTTTATTGTCTGGGAAATGTGCCCGCAACATTTTTATTCTTGTGCCAATAGCTTTTGGAAAAGCTAAGTTGCGGGTCTTGTAGTAGACATACGTATGAATATTCTGAGGATGCATTTATCAGTACAATGATGTACCAAAATAGCCCACTAGGGGTGGTGGATTTTATCCATATCTGTCTCCTTGTATTCTTTTTGAGGAAGCGTGGAGATCCTTTTTCAACTTTTCGTGGAGATGGCCTTGTAATTAATCTTCTCTTATAGTAAGGGATGCGAGGGAATTTTCCCTTCTGAAGAATCTTCTGGTTCTTCAAGTCATACCCATAGGATAAGATGCTGTGCATCACAAATCCAGGGTGGCCAAGTCCAACATGCCAGAGTAAAAACTCGGCTGATGTAGGGCACTTCAGGTGCTCCATTTAATTCTGCTTCCTTTCTCCGAATCTTCGTATGGTAGAGGCCTATAAGGCTCTCAAAACGTTCAAGTGTGGATTTTACTCCTTTTTCTTGAGACGTTGCATACGGTAATTTTTCATTTACATTTGCTGTTTCCAAGTGGGATCCGTTGAAACGGATGTCCTTGAAACTTAGAAAGTTTCTTTTTGGAATTCGGAGGGTTTAGTGCATCCATTTTTGTGTCGTTTGGGGGCAACTGTGTTGCATTCCCGGGGTCTTCAATATAGCCCTGATATTGGGCTTTGTATTGAAAGAGATCGTACGTGTTTATTGTCTACTAAACATTTATGAGAGCAGTTTCAAAAGATGAAACGTGTCGGCACATGCATATTCAGATAGACATATTCATTTATTGTCTACTAAAAATTTTTCAATCAAAACAGATTGCGTAATACAAAAGCTCTCATAACGTGAGATGTTCTAAACAATTTGCTAAGATAAAAGTAAAGGCTAGTCCAGCATGTCATTATTTTCGAAGTCGTCAGCTGAAAAACTTAACTGGAGCATCAGATGTCATCAGGTTTGTTTCAGCTTTATTTTTCTTGTTCTCTTTATACAAATCCTGGAGATGATGTGGAGTTCGGCACACTCTGGACCAGTGGCCTTTCATGCCACAATTTTGGCACTGGTCTTCCCATTCCCTCTTGGGTGGGGGTATATCATTTCTATTTTTGTTATTTCTGTGCCTTGTGAACTTCCGCTTACTTTCATTATTTCGCTGCTGCTGTACATGGCCCTTGGCATTTTTTTTGTTGACCCCCCTTCTGTGGTCTTTCTTTTCTTTTATTATCTCTCTTCTTTTTGAAGGAAGAGGAATAGTGAGCTTCTGGTGGGGGGCAGTGCCGGGGAGCGTATATTGTGAGTGGAGAGAAGAAGCTCTCTGTTTTACTCGGCCATGAGTAAACATGACGGCAGCTCGGAATACTTGGTGAACTTGCGTTCACAGTATTGCTGCATGAGTATCGCATCTTTTTCATGGAAGGACGTATACGTCTTTTCCAGCATGCGATTTTCTGAGACTTTTTCACCACACAACTTCAGGCGTGAGGTGATTCTAAAAAAATGCTGAGTTGTACTCAGCAATGGACTTAAAGTCCTGTAGTCTCATGTTCTCCCACTCATATCGTGCCCTTGGGAGTATAGCATCTTTCTGATGTTTATACCTGTCCTCAAGGGCAGTCCATAGCTCAAGTGGATCTTCGACCGTAAGGTATTCAGCCTTTAAGGTCTTGTCCACATGGCGGCGAATATAGATGATGGCTTGCGCCTTCTCTATATCGCTAACATTTTCTTTTTCAGTCACAGCAGCGATGAGGGATTTTGCCCGCAGGTGAAACTTTACATCTAGCTACCAACTTAGATAGTTTCTACCTGATGCTTCCAGTACTTCGAAATTAACGCTTGCAATATTAGCCATTTATCTAACAGAGCACAAACATGCATGAATTAATAATTAATTCAGAGAAAACATTTTCATGCGGAGGCAATATTTAACGAAAAACTAAATGTGTGGATCGGCCAGTCCCACAAGAAAGAGTCCAAAAAAGTCCACAGTCCAAATTATACAAATTTGCAGCTTAAAGAAAATGAAAATACAACTTTGGAAACCCCGTGGGTCCCATATGATATTTCCATCTTCAAGCGTGGCCTCCGTCTTCGTGGAAGTTGGTCTTCTTTCTTTGACATTTACATAAATTCCTCACTACAATTTCTCTCAAAAATAAAAGAAAAGTGCGGGAAATAAGCTGTGGGACTAAACGGCCGATCCAAAACCACATTTATCAATTCATGCAGAAATATTGTGCTCATCAACATTTTCATCATACATTTTCATCACAGGCATCACAGGCATTTAATATTCGCAGAGATGGATAAATAATTTAAACACTTAATAATTATTGGACCACTGGGCAACGTCATACACCGTTAGGTTACTAACGGCAGAGCGGTCGCAGGATCTTCCTAATTATTAAGTTTTAAATACAATGCACAACCACGCATATAATATCCAACAGAATATACCAGAGATACAAAGCATGTAAATATGATTTTTGCAGAAAAAATCATCACAATGCAAAGGTTGTAAATTGAATGGGTTTAATCAATTAAATTGATTAAGAGCCCAAAATAAACATTTTCGTTGTCAGAGGAAAAAGTTTTCCTCATCATCCCAAAAGCCCCCCCAAGAATCCCCAAAAAGTCCTCGCCTGCCCGATATTAGTCCCGTAATTTACCGTGATTTTTCACGAATATTTTGCCCTTAAATCCCCCTTTTAAATTAATTTTTAGGCTAGCAAGTTGCCTTTTAAGGCTTGTTAATAGCCTTTGCCTCCCCCAATTTTTTTTTTCCAGATAAAACATACTGCGGGTCTGAAGCCCGCAGTCGGCCTATGGGCTTCAGGCCCATATGATTTTTTTTAATTAATATATATATATAAATCTGTGGGCCTGAAGCCCACAGATCTGCTGTGGGCTTCAGGCCCACAGATCTGGATTTTTTTTTGAAGAAGTAATTGGCCTGTGGGCCTGAAGCCCACAGCCGGCCTGTGGGCTTCAGGCCCACAGGCTTTATCCCATCATTTTTTTTGAATCTCACGTTTAGGGTTTGAGAGGGGGGGCGCCGCCGCCTCCCCCTGCAGGGGGGCGCGGCCGGCGCCGCCGCCCCCCCCCCCCCCCCCCCCCCCCCCCCCCCCCCCCCGCAGGGGGGCGCGGCCGCGGAGGCCGCCCCCCCTGCAGGGGGGAGCGGCCGGGGCCGACCCTTGCAGGAGGGGCGACAGGGGCCGCCCCCTGCAGGGGGAGGCGGCCTCGGGGGCTGCCTCCCCCTGCAGGGGCGGCGGCGGGGGCCGCCCCCCTGCAGGGGGAGGCGGCCACGGGGCCGCCGCCCCCCCTGCAGGGGCGGCGGCAGGGGCCGTCGCCCCCTGCAGGGGCGGCGGCGGGGGCCGCCCCCCTGCAGGGGGAGGCGGCCAGGGTGGTGGGGGGGCGGATTCCGGCGAGGGGGGTTCCCCTAAAAATTAGGGTTCAAAATTAGGGTTTTTACCCTAAAAATTGGGTTTTTGCCCTAAAAATTGGGTTTTGGGGATGAAAAATCCGTCGTTTTCAAGGCGACGATGAATCCCCATGACGATCTTGTGAGATCTAGGGGAGGGGTAATCATACGTATGATTAAAAATATCGTTTTTAGTGTTTTTACCTCTATATCCGTCCTCCGGATATAGCGACGGTTGCTCGAAGCCCTACGCGGATGACGACCCTTGATGGAGGAAGCCTTGCACCGCGCTCGTCAATCTCCCGTCTCGCCTTCGCCTTCGCCTTTGCAACGAACGGAAAAAAAATTTGTGGAAAACAAAAAATTTTAGAGGCTCGTGCTGATAACGTGTTATGAATCAACTGTTGTGATATGGTTCCCCGGATTTGGTTTTGGATGATGAGCAAACATAAATAATGGATACTAACTTATTTGTGAGCGCAGTTATGGAGATCGTCGCCAAAATACCACGTACAACTAAAGCGACGTCTCAAGACTTCTCAATACGCTGATCGTGTGCCTGGAGCTTCGTTGAAGCTCAAGGAGCAATATTGAAGTCAAGAGGAATGAAGATTGAAGCTTTGAAGACGGCTCGTAAGGTTGATTTTTATAGTCTTCTAGCTTCATAGATTAGAATGTTAAGCCTTGAGTAGGACTTACTTTATAATCTTCATTTCGCTCATATCTTAGAGCTAGGATTATCATAGAAGCCATTAGAAACTTTCCCGAAGCCTATCGCTTCTTCCCTCGGCTTCTTGTGCATGTTAGTTGGTTCAAGAAGAGTCACCAATCGACTAGATGACGATCTAGTCGGTCGGCAACTCTACATGAACCGACTAGTTTGCCTTCTCTATATTCAGCTCTTTCCCTGTCTACAGTTAGTCGGTCAAAGAAGAGTCACCGACCGACTAGATGACGATCTAGTCGGTCAGGAGTCCTTCTCAGACCGACTAGTTGTGTACAGTCATTTTCAGCCTGAGCTACTGTTTCGAGTTAGTCGGTCAAAGAACGTTTACCGACCGACTAGTTGAGAAACTAGTCGGTCAGCATTTGTTCTTAAACCGACTAAGTCAACTTGAAGTCAGCCTATTCTTTTTCGACGTTAGTCGGTCAAAGATCATTCACCGACCGACTAGTTGTGAAACTAGTCGGTCGGCAAGTCTTCTTAGACCGACTAGTTGTCTTTGCCTGTACTTCGACTTCTTGGCTGTTCTATCGTTAGTCGGTCTACGTTGTATCACCGACCGACTAGTTGATGAACTAGTCGGTCAGTGATCCTTCTTTGACCGACTAGTCTGGTTCAGAATAGAGCCGTTGGAGCTTTTCTTGAAACGTTTTTCACTCCCTCTCTCCTCTATCCTATATATAGTTGGAGGGGCTCTTTCATAAGATCCAAGGCTGCCATTTTAGTGATTTGAAGAAACCTAAGAGAAGCTATTCAACTCCATTCTAAAAGCTTTCTCTTCCTCACAAGAATCTCTCCCTCAACTCTTTGAGCCATTTCCTCAAGAGAGATTCTCTCCATTGTGAGCCTTCCAAGCCTAGAGCTTGATCCAAAGTCACCATCCTCCATCCTAGCCTTCGATCGCTGATCTTATTGGTGGAGATTCGGTTTGGTGACATTCTCTCCTCAAAATCCATCATTGCCCTAATTTGGTAAGTATACTCAAGGCATAGGATTTTGTAAGGTAAGAGTTTATTTCATTTCATTTCATTGAATTGTTGTACACTCTCGGTTGTGAGAGTTTGAGTGATCCCGGGTTGTGGGATTCACCGGAATCGATTGTAGGTCGATTGCACTTGTGGAGTTTCCGCAAGTGGGTTTAGTGGAAATCTTGAGTTAGGGTTGCTAACTCAAGTATCCGGAGGGGATCCGGGTGGTTGGGACGTAGGATCACTGGGAACAAGTCGGGGAGACTTGGGTGGATCCGAACCCAGTAATATTGTTTGTTTGCGTATGTTTTAATTCTTGTTGATAATTGTTTAATTCCGCATTGTCGTTTGTTTCTTGCACAATAATTAGGAATAACTATCTTGATTATTTTAAGTACTATTCACCCCCCCCTCTAGTACGTGTGCAGTAGCTACCACAGGGCACTACATCAACTACTGAGGGGAGAGCCCTCAGGTTTATATTTATAGCCAAAGGGGAGAATACAAGTGGGCTTATACAGATATGGGCCCAAACACTTGGGTTGGCCCAATAACTCATCCAACCAAGTAAATACCCATTCACAACATTAGTTTATTTTTAATTAGGTTTTTGAGAGTTTGTACCGTCGCTATTTTGTATGAAGCAAAGATTGGCTTTTTATTGCTATTTTGCACAAGGAATCTTGTCTTCTTAATTCTCTTTAGATTAATATTGCTCTACGATGTGTTGGTAACACTTTTCTACACACTATATTGATTTTGATGTTTTCTATTGCCATGATGAATTCTATTGCATCTATTGAATCTCTTGTTGTTATTTCTATGATGCATGAGTAGTTCTATCTAAGGTTAACGGATTAGCCCATGGATTTTAGGATTTAAATGCAAAGTTAGGATTTTTAGGTTGTGTTGGTATAAAAGGGACGTATTTTGGTTGATCTTGCAAAGTTTGTTGGAGAACTCGTACTGAGATCGGGCCCACGACTTGGGGAATCGATTGGCTTAAGGAGTGTCCTATATGCTTAATTAAGGAGTTAGTGGATTCAATTGGGACTCGTGACCATGCCTGGCTCATGTCTTGATGGGATCCACCGACGAACTATATTACTAATTGACGGCTACCGACATTGCATTAATGAGAGCCACCAAAATACATCGAAGCTCTAACCCCACGAGAGTGGCGTGAGCCGAGATCATTCTGTCCACGAGAGTGGCATGAATATTGTTGATTCTTAATGCATGTTCGTATGCGCCTGTGGGTTAATGTGATACATTAGATTCATGGTGCTTAGAACCATGAATTCCACATCTTGGATGCGACAATCCCTATAAAGCCAATGCAACGTAAGAGTCTTAACCAAGCATCGACATCCGACGATCCTAGTGGCGAGTCCTAAAGCCCTCGTCTTTATTAATTGTGCACAATCCTAAACAACCAATCTTTCGAAACCGACTGCTACTTAAATTCTGAGATTTAAAAATAGCACAAGACAATAACTTCTCTACATTCCCTATGAGATCGATATATTTTATACTATTACTTAACATCGTACACTTGCGTAAAGTGTCAAGAATTCACATTTGGGAGACATCTAGCACTTGGTGTTCCTGCCATTGCTAGGTGGCTTCTAGGTGTTAGTTAGTGGGCGATCACAAGCTCAGGATATTCCCATTCACTCTGAGGGACAAAGCCTCCTACTGGTTACGAGCGCATCCTTCTAATACCTTCACGACTTGGGAGCAGTTGGCTACCACCTTTGTGAATAAGTTCTATCCACCGTCCAAAATGGTTAGGATTCAAGAAGCGAACTCAAATTTTAAGCAACTTCCTTAGGAGTCATTGTACGAGGCTTGAGAAAGATTTAAAGACATGCAGCACCAATGCCCGCACCATGGAGTCGTGGAGTGGGATCTTGTTCAGAGCTTCAATGGGCTCCAACCAATCACAAAGATGATTATCGACGCCTCCGCCCAAGGAGCTCTCTTGTATAAGCCATCCGATGATGCTTTATCTTTGCTGGAGCAAATGGCCGAAAATACTCAGCAGTGGGCGATGAACGCTCATCTACAAAAGCCCCCAAGGTAAAAATCGCAACCCATCTTGATTGTCATATTGAAACTCTTTGCAAAGGTCGCGAGGATTGAATAGAGGTAGGACGCTATTCCAACCACTTCTAGAGCTTCAGCTTATCCCACATAGGAAGGCTATGCGAAGCAAGGCTATGCTCTTAATGATGGACCCTATGATGGATCAGACATGCAAGCTGAGCAGGTACGCTTTCTAGCTGGAGAGGGGAGGAATCAATGGCAACATCCGATGGTGAGATATCATCTCGGATTTTCTTATGGCAATCCCAATGGAGGATTGCAACATCCTCAGCAGCAGAGACCTCCACCACCTCCTCCTCAGCAACAAGGGTCACCTCCGCAACAATATGAGTTTAGGCCATCTGGGCCCTACAGACCACCGGAGTACAATTACCATCAACAACAATAATATGCATCGTTGGATTCAAAACCCAATCTCGAGGCAACATTGGACACTTTCATGAGTGGGCAATCCAAGATAAATGCAGAGAATTCTGCTCGTTTCAAGTCTATCAACGATTCCATCGATGAGCTCAAACGCCAAACGTCCTAATTTATGAAGATGCAAGGGAGACTGCCTTCTCAGCCGGAGCACAATCCTATGGCCCAAGCAAATGTAGTGGTCGCAGTTACCACAAGAGGAGGAATGACTACCGACACTGTCCTGGTACCGGTTTCTAGCAATGTGAGCCGAAGGTCGTCTACTCATGCTCAAGGTGAAGATATTTCCGCTAAAAAGGACAGGGAAAAGGCTACAGAGGAGCCCCATGCTATTGAAGAAAAGAAGGCTTCGCCTTCTACTTCGTCTACTACCACTACGGTACCATCAGATGTTACTACTACCTCCAACAAATCTATTCCAAAGGATGCAGCTAGAGACAAGGCAAGCCGACCTCCATCTCCATATCCTCAACGATTGGCACTAGCAAAGATGGAGAAGAAATACGCCAAGTTCTCCGAGCTCCTCAAAGGTATCCAACTAAACATCCCCTTTATGGACGCTATCACAGAAATCCCCACATACGCTAAGTTCTTAAAGGATCTAATTACGGTAAAGCGTAAACAAGAAGAAGTGAAGCTCTTGGATAATTGCACCTCAGTTATTAAGAACCATCTACCGAATAAGTTGCCGGATCCTGGGAGTTTCACGGTGCCGTGCTCCATCGACGGCACCCTTATTAGTAGAGCATTGATCAACTTGGGAGTAAGCATTAGTTTGATGCCGCTCTCTATCTTTAAGAGGCTAAATACCGAGACGAAACTTGAGCCTACCGATATGAGCATTCAATTGGCGGATCACTCTATTACTTATCCAGTGGGCATCGCACGCGACATCATCCTGAAGATACCGCCCGGGCTATGTGTGCCGGTAGATTTTGTGATTATGGACATGCCAGAGAAAGGTAGTTCGTAAATCATATTGGGTCGTCCATTCATGGCAACGACCAGAGTCTTGGTTGACGTCCGTGAGGGGACGTTATCTCTGAACGTGGGAAATATTGATGTCCAATTCCGCTTGCAAAAGCCTCTGAGGGAATGCCCACCGCCGAAAGACGCTAATTACCTTGATCTCTTGGAGGACAATGCTACCTATGAACATACCATGGAGGATATTTCAAAAGATCCGATGAAGATGAGCTTGGACAGCGACGGCGACGTCGTATACAACAAGGCGGTGGCCGCTTACCTACGAGTTCTTGACGAAGATCCCCCGGACATACACTTGCACCACCAAGAATCGGAAGCTACAATCTTCTTGGCCGATGAGGGCCGACATGGAGAGGTGCACCAACTTCCGTTGCATGGGATAATTGGAAGCATGACGGGTGCATTTCGTATGTGTCCAACATCATTTGTTGAAAAACTTGATGGAGTCGAGCTTACGACTTAAAATAACTGCTTATCAGGAGGCTGTAATGCCCTGAAAACTACTGCACAAGTACTAGAGGGGGGTGAATAGTACTTTAAAATAACAAGGAGTATAATTCCTAATTATTGTGCAAACTACTACCAACAAATGCGGAAGATAAAATTGACAACAACAAATATTCAATGCAAACAATTGATATTACTGGGTTCGGATCCACCGAAGTCTCACCGACTTGTTCCCGGTGATCCTACGTCCCAACCACCCGGATCTCCTCCGGATACTTAGGTTAGAAACCCTAACCCAAGATTTTCACTATGAATATCTTGTGAAAAACCTTCACAAGATCAAATCATACAATCAATAGCAATAGTGAATCCCACAACCCGGGATCACAACCTTCTCTCACAACCGAGAGAATCAATAGCAATAAATGAGTTTATATGAAATAAACAACAACTCACCACAAACCCTATACCTTGAGTATTCTTACCGAATTAGGGCAAGGAGGGATTTGAGGAAGGAGAAGTCACCAAGACCTAGCACCACCAATATGGGCAGCAATGGGTGCCTAGGAATGAGTAGGAGACTTGATTCAAGTAATAGCTTGGATGGCTCAACAAGAACAAAGTTCTCTCAAGATGGATTCTAGATCTAAAATGAGGGAGAGAATGATTTCTTTTGAGGAAGAGAGCTTTGAAAATGAGTTTCAATCTCTAACTCTTTCAATCTGAATAAATATCTTAATAGCAGCTCTAACCTTGAGAGAAATGACCAAGCTTCATATTTATAGGGTCCCATAAAAACGAGCTAGGTCAACTTCCAACGGATATAAATCTGAAGCAATTAGTCGGTCAAAGAACAACCACTGACCGTCTAGTTCATCAACTAGTCGGTCGGTGAAACAACATGAACCGACTAAGTTATGAACAGTGAACAGATGAAATTTCAGACCTAAAGAACTAGTCGGTCCAAGAAGACTTTCCGAACGACTAGTTTCTCAACTAGTCGTTCGGTCAGTTAACTTAGACCGACTAAGAGTCAAAGACTATTAGTCTGAATACAAATTGATTTAGTCGGTCCAAGAACAAATGTTGACCGACTAGATCATCAACTAGTCGGTCACCAAACGTTCTTAGACCGACTAACGATAAACAGTAGCTCAGGCTCAAATTTGCTTGTACAGTAAAGCTCAACTAGTCGGTCACAGAAGCATCACTGACCAACTAGTTCACAAACTAGTCGGTCGGTGAGTCAACGTAGACCGACTAACTGTAAACAGTACCGAGCTAGAAAAGACTGACTGAAACTAGTCGGTCCAACAAGCTTTGCCGACCTACTAGATCACCATCTAGTCGGTCAGTTCTTCTTCTTGAACCAACTAACATGCACAAGAAGTCCGAATCGAAGCGCGATGCTTCGGGAAAGTTAGAATGGACTTCTACTAATATCCTAGAGCTAAGATAGGAGCGATATGAAGATCAAATGATAATACCTACTCAAGGCTTAACATTCTAAAGAACAAAGCTAGAAGACTAAATATAAATCTAGACAAACCGTCTTCAAAAGCTTCGATCGAATCTTCATGACTTCAAAGTTGGTCCAAAAGCTTCAACAAAGCTTTAGGCATATGAATACGTGCTTTGAGAAGTCTTGAGACGTCGCTTTGGATGTTCACGTGAATTTGGCGATGATCTCCATAACTGCGCTCACAAAGTGTTAGTTCACGATTTATTTATGTTTGCTCATCATCCAAAACCAAATCCGGGGAGTCCAATACTCAACATTCTCCCCCTTTTTGGTGATGACAAACCAACATAAATAATAATCAAAAATAATGATTCAAATGTAAAATACTTACTCCCCCTGCATTGATGACACGTTAATTCCAAATTGAATAAATATAATACGCATCAAGCAGAAGTGAGAGGTATAAAACATGATCCAATTATTGAAATTTAAGATCGTAATCCATTTTTATATCTTCACTCCCCCAGAATCTAACATAATAAATTAGATTCATGGACAATAGAGTTAAATCTTCATTTTGCCACTTGTCATTATTACTATCTCTCCCCCTTTGGCATTATCCAAAAAGAGTGGGGGGGATACAACGACAACAACTAGGCTAAGGAAAATCCAACATCGGGAGTCGAAGAATACGACGATGGTCTTAAAAGACACCAAGGAAATAAAATACAGGAAGAAAATCAAGGTGTGCCAAATTGACCATTATCCAAAAGCGAAAAATAAATTCATCAAAATACCAAATATAATTCACTAATTGAGTAAAGGAACGTGCTCTCCAATCTCAACATTTTGGTTAAATTAGTGTATGGAAAACAATTCTATGTTTTCATAGAAATAAATTCTTTTTAACCAAGTCATTATCGTCGAGCGACGATATCGAACATCATAGACATTAAAACGAATATAAAATGTGCACAACGAAGTAAAAGAGAACAACGATGTATATATATATATATATATATATATATATATATATATATATATATATATATATATATATATATATAAATAAAGCATCATGAGTACAACCAAAAGATACATCGACTCCATAAGATCAAAGGCACAAAATACATCGACTCCATCAAAATGTCACATACTATATCAACATCAAAACGTCAAAATCCATCATCGACTACAACATCACCAACATACATCCAAAAATGATACAACATCGACATCGAGCATAAAAACATCAAAATACATCAAAATCAACACCAACCCTGTCCTAACCCAAACTCTCTCTAAAAGATGAATCATCTAAGGAGCATCGGAGAGTCCTCCAAACAGACTCTCAAGAAGGAGGGGTAGGATCAGCAGTCTCCGTAGGTCCAGTCGAAGGAGTGGACTCAGGCTCTGCTGGGAGGAGTGGTGTGTCAACAGACGCAATCGTCGGGGCAAGAGTGGAAACATCAACAACAGGGTCAACGGTTAAGGCACCAACCGGAACGTCAACAGGAGCAGACGTCTCTGGAGCAACAGTAGACTCATCCACTAGAGCAGAAGACTCTGGAGGACTCGAAGAAGTGGCAGCACCAGCGACGGATGTGGTAACAGCAGCAAGAGTGGCCTCAGCGCCCCGAGCAAGAGAATCAACGAGCTTAGCGATCTCCTCATCATCCATCTCCTCGTCCTCAGAAACATGAGGAGGGACCTCAACACCCATAACACGAGCCATACGTCACAGAATCTCCTCGGTACGAGCATACTGAGACTCGAGACGACGAATGTCATGAGCGAGACTATCAAGTGTGGTGGGAGGTCTAGAAGAAGCAGCTGCAGAAGAAGTGCCCTGAGAAGCTGAAGGAGTCGTCCTCTGCACGTGACGGAGTGCCGCAAGTGATTTCTTTACGGTCGTCGCGTTCAGGGGAGGACCAAGTGGACGCTCGTCGTCAGGAGGCAAAGGCACGTGGAAATGACGAAACACCAAAGTCAACAGACAAGGATAAGGGATATGCACAGATTTCGTGGTCTTGCGAATACACTCGAAAGAGTCCATCTTATCGAGTATAACGCGAGCCCAGTTAATCTTGCAACCCAAGAAAAGAGCGTAAATCAACTTTAGGAAGGGCTGGGATGGCAGAGAAGATGAGCCGTACTTGGGAAGCAAGCACGACTTCAGAATAAGATTGAGCACCCATGCATTTGGCTTAAATGACTTCGATGGGACACCAATGAAAGCTGGAGGGATCACCTGGAAGATATCGGCGAGAACGGACTGATCCATAGAAGAGATATCATCAACTAAAATGTCAGACTGGAGGAGGCCAGACGACGAACAACCAAGCAACTCCCCCAAGATTTCTGCCGTGAGGACTATAGGAGTCCCCAAGACAGTAGTCTTGATGGTGTGGGTCTCATCGTACTGCCCTCGGGTATGGTTTACGTAGAAGAGTTTGATCAGGCGAGGATAGGGTCGAGGGTTCGCCTTAGGGTCGAAGCGAAGGTAGTCTAGGAGCCCACTATAGGATAGGATATCTGCTAAGCCAAGGAAGTCGGAAAACTGAACATAGTGCTCCAATAACAGCGGGCAATGTTTGATATGGCTGTATACCGCTAGACACATAGGGTCATCGCGACATAGAGAGATATCGACACCACCTGCTGGCATTGGGGCCTTTCCCTTAGGCTGTCGAGTCCTAGAAGGAGGTGGAGGTGTGGGTTCCTTATGGCTAGGCTCATCCTCGGGTCTAAACTCAGGGTCAGAATCTGGAGGTGTAGTGGGGGTATGGAGTATAGGCTTCCTAGACTGAGAACGTCTACCGGGTTTGGCGGTCGTCGTCCTCTGCTTCTTCAGAGGAGGCGAAGACGATGAAGGTTGGGTTGTTATAGCTCGGCGTTTGGGTCTCGAAGGATCCCTAGGGTGTGGTTCTATAGTCATAGGATAAGCACCGGAGGGAGTGATCGGGATTCTCGTCTTTTCCATAAGTGTGACAAAACGAGATCAAGCAAACAATCACAAGAAGAGATTGAAGAACCCTAGAAGCGAAACCCTAGAACAGAAATCGAAATAAGCTTGAAACCGAAACCCTAGGAAGGAAATCGACCTAGAACGAAGCCCTAGATGCAAGAGAGGGGAGGAGGGATACCTAGGAGGAAGATCGACGGAGATCCACAGCCGAAGTTGGTCGGAGATCGACGAACGGCGGCGGAATCGACGGGAGGAGACGAAGGGTCGGGGGTTTTAGCTGGAGAGGAAACCGACTAAAATGATAATAGTCGAATGAAACTGAGTATAAGTCGATCGAAATGCGAAAAGACACGGCTGCCCCTGAGCACTTAGTCGGTCACAGTTCAAGCACTGACCGACTAGATGACGATCTAGTCGGTCGATTACTGAGCTTGAACCGACTAAGTCGAAACAGCGGCCAGAGAAAGTTTTTAGGGCTAGAGTTAGTCGGTCAAAGTTCAAGTACTGACCGACTAGTTTTCATTCTAGTCGGTCGGTAAGTGAATGAGGACCGACTAAAAGACGTCAGTAGCAAAGGATAATTATAAGCTTGAACTAGTCGGTCTGAGTTCATTAGCTGACCGACTAGATGTGCATCTAGTCGGTTGGCTGATGAACTGAAACCGACTAGGTGAGTCCAAAAAAATTTAGAATACGAAATTTTGATTTCTCTCCCAATCGCACTTGGACAAAACATCGTTCAACACTCAAAAATCATTGTACTACCCCAATAAACATTGAAAAACTTAAAATACGACGTTCAAGAGTAAATTCGAGCATAAATTCCAAAAATTCACAAAAATCCCGAAAGAATCCAATAAGTCTAGCATGAACAAATATAGCGAAATAGAATAGCATGCAAGATTATTGAATAAACATGAATCCTATATCTTGGATTCACCCATAATCCCCAATTCTCGACGCAACCGCACAAAGGAGTCCTCCTTTAGGGGTTTCATGAAAATATCAGCGATTTGCTTCTGGGTTTCAACGTACACTAATATGATGTCCTTTTTAGCAACATGATCATCTAAGAAATGGTGTCGGACATCTATGTGTTTCGAACGGTAATGGTGTACCGGGTTCTTGGAGAGACAAATTGCACTTTGGTTGTTCACCATGATAGGGCAAGTATCACATTTTATACCAAAGTCTTTAAGTGTGTGTCTCATCAAAAGAACTTGAGCACACGCGGCACCGGCGGCAATGTATTCTGCCTCGGTGGTTGAAAGTGATACGGAATTCTGCTTCTTGGAAAACCAAGAGACAAGAGAATTTTCTATAAAATGGCAAGTGCCACTAGTACTTTTCCTGTCGGATTTGCATCCCGCATAATCGGCATCACTATATGAGATTAACTCATATGTGCTAGATTTTGGATAAAGTAATCCAAAATCAAGTGTATAACTTAGATAACGGAAAATACGTTTTACCGCTACTAAGTATGACTCCTTAGGTTGAGACTGATAACGAGCACATACGCATACGGTAAACATAATATCGGGCCTACTTGCGGTAAGATAAAGTAAACTACCAATCATACCTCGATATAGACGAATGTCTACATCCTTACCGCCCGTATCCTTATCAAGATGTGTAGTCGTGCTCATTGGAGTCTTTTTCCCGGAGGCATTCTCCATTCCAAATCGCTTAAGCAACTCCACCATATACTTTGTTTGGTGGATGAAGATTGCATCGTCGATTTGGCAAATTTGGAGACCTAAGAAATACTTGAGCTCACCCATGTGGCTCATCTCAAATTGATCCTTCATCACATTAGAAAACTCTTCCCAAAGAGCAAAGTTAGTAGCACCGAAAATGAGATCATCAACATATATTTGAACTAAAATTATATCATTATTCAAGTACTTAACAAATAACGTGGAATCAACTTCTCCCATTTTAAATCCTAAATCCAAAAGAAAATTCTTTAGACGGTCATACCAAGCTCGAGGAGCTTGTCTCAAACCGTATAGAGCTTTCTTAAGTTTAAAAACATGATTTGGAAATTTTTCATTAATAAAACCCGGAGGTTGAGAAACATAAACTTCCTCAACAACATCTCCGTTTAAAAACGCACTTTTAACATCCATTTGAAATAATTTAAAATCCTTATGGCATGCAAAAGACAATAATAATCTAATTGATTCTAATCTAGCTACCGGAGCGAAGGATTCTTCGAAATCAATACCTTCCTCTTGACGGTAGCCTTGAGCAACCAACCGAGCTTTGTTCCGGACGATGACTTGGTTTTCGTCGGTCTTGTTCTTGAAGATCCACTTTGTCCCTATGACGGTGTGGTTCTTCGATGGCAATGGAACAAGCTCCCAAACCTCATTCCTCTCGAATTGAATGAGTTCCTCCTCCATGGCTAAGATCCAAGCACCATCTTCGCACGCTTCATTAACATTCTTTGGCTCTATCGAGGAGGCAAAGGCACAATGAGCAAAGTAGTTCACTTGCGATCTCGTCTTTACACTATCATGGATATTGCCAATGACTTGCTCATGAGGATGGTCACGAACGGTATGAAGCCGTTTGGGAATACCTTGATCACTAGGAACATTCTCAACAACTTCATTAGTTGGGTTAGTCTCAATAGAATCAATAGAATTATTAGAATTAGAATTAACAATTGAATCACATAAGACATCCATAGAGTCATCATCATTAGTAATTCTAGTTGGAACAAATCCTTCATTAAATGAAACATGAAGAGATTCCTCGATCGTTGAGGTTCGTTTGTTGTATATCCGGTAGGCTTTGCTACGCGATGAATATCCAACAAAAATCCCTTCATCGGATCTTGGATCGAATTTGTCCAAGCTACCATACGTGTTCTTAATAAAACATTTTGAACCAAAAACACGAAAATGTTTAACTTGAGGCAACCTACCAAACAACAATTCATAACAAGTTTGTTTAGTGCCGGGCCTCAAAAGTATTCTATTAAATACATAGCAAGCGGTGTGTACCGCTTCCGCCCAAAATTGATGGCCAAGTTGGCTATCATCAAGCATCGTGCGAGCACACTCCACTAGCGTCATATTCTTTCTCTCAACTACACCATTTTGAGGAGGTGCACGAGGGAATGAAAAGGTGTGTGTAATACCAACTTCATCACAAAATGTCTCAAAAGACTCATTCTCAAATTCCCCTCCGTGATCACTACGAATAGTGGCAATGGTGGTTCTAATGAGATTTTGTACTTTCTTAACAAAAATTGTGAAGTTTTCGAAAGCTTCATTTTTATTACATAATGAAAATACCCAAGTAAACCTAGAAAAGTCATCAACGATGACAAGTCCATATCTTGCATTACCTAATGAAGCAACTCTAGTTGGCCCAAATAAATCTAGATGTAATAGCTCTAGAGGCCGCTTAGAGGAAATGCTTTTCTTAGGTTTAAATGAAGATTTTGGAAGCTTGTCTCGTTGACACGAGTCACAAAAGCTTTTCTTTTGAAAGACAAGCTAGGGAAGCCTCTAATAGAATTTAACTTGGAAAGCTTAAATAGTGTTCCAAAGTTCACATGACCAAAACGTCGATGCCATAAGTGTTGTTCACTTGTGTTGGCAATAAGACATTGTTCATGTGATCTTGGAAGATCTAGGATATATATATCCTTATGGCGTGTGCCAGAAAACAATAATTCATTATTATCTTTTCTTAAAATATGGCACATTCCTTTCGCAAAATTAACTTTGTAACCTTTGTCACAAAGTTGACTTATTGAAATAAGATTGTGGTTTAATCCTTTAACAAGGTAAACATCACTTATTAGGGGTTTAGAAGGATTACCCACTTTTCCAACACCTATGATGGTTCCGCTCTCGTTGCCTCCAAAGACTATCCGGTTCCCATTTGCGATGGGCACCACTCCGGAGAGCAATTGAGCGTCACCCGTCATGTGTTTTGAACACCCGCTATCGAGTATCCAATTCCTCTTGGAGCTAAATTTAAATTTGTTGCTCCGTTTCTTTTTCTTTCCCTTGAGTACCTAAAGATAGAAAATTTCATATCATGGTACCCAAGGTCATTGGGTCCAAAGGATTAGACCTTTGGAAGCCAAGTCCAATTGGACTTAGACTTCCCCACATAATTACTACTATGCATGACATTCGATAAATAAGCATTCATGTAAATTTATTTTTCATCCATAGTAGTGTCCTTTGGGCTCCAAATTATGAAGATTTTGGGAGCCCTCATCCTATTGGGTGCATGCATGCGACGTTGATTTCTATGTGATGCATGACGTGGATAGGTATAAGGAACATGATGGAATGGTGCATGTGGATAATTATTCATACGATGATGTGGGTGTACATATGCATGTGGAAGAGCACATGCATGAGGGTGTCTCATATTATATGCACGTGCCCGTGAACGTGTAGCATAGAAATCATCATATGTGTGAGCCGGTGGAGTAGGACGTGTGTTCCTACGTGGCATAGTATTTGTGTACATGTAGGCATGGCCCTTCTTTGGAGGTCCACCCAAAGTGGGTTTCTTTCCAAAAGACGGCGTGGACGAGGTGGAAGCACCATTGGTAGATGAACTACCAATAAAGTGTTTGCTACCACTCGTTGAGGCACCGAAAGTTGGCCTAACAAAAGTAGTGGCCGACTTGGATGAACTTCCCAACTTATACCCCAAGCAAATGTGTTGATTGGCCGGAGGTAAGACATTTAGGATGTTATCCAAATGACCCTTACCCTTGTTGAATTCATTGATTCGGCCTAATGTGTTCTCATACTTCTCGGTGAGAGAACGCAAAGAAGTATCCAAAGTGGATACTTGCGATGTGAGCACATAAACACGAGATTTAAGACTCTAATTCTCAATACTCAAAGTCGAGTTTTGAGAAGTCAAATCATCTATCTTATGTTCTTCCGAATCCTCAATGCTAACATGTTTAAGTTGAGTCTTGAGATTAACAATCTCATTCTTCAACTCTTCAACAACGGTTTCGTTGTTGGTGATGATAGTTTTAGGCGAGGTTTGGATGCTAGCTAAATCATCTTTTACTTTAGTATACCTATTTACTAATTTAGTATACTTAGACCACAATTGAGAATTAGCATTCCTTAAGGTCATCCATTGTTACCTCATCGCCTTCGTTGTCGCTATCATTGGAAGAGGAAGATCCTTGGTCATGCTCCTCTCTTTCCATGAAGCACATGTGCGCTTGCTCCACTTGCTCATCGTCAGACTCTCCGCTTGAGGAATCCTCGGAATCGGTGAATGTTGCTCTGACAAGTCCCTTTTTGTAGCCCTTTTTGTACTTCTTGGACTTATCGAACTTCGGTGCCTTCCCCTTCTCCTTTTGCTTGTTTAGAGGACACTCCGCTTTCATGTGTCCTGGCTTGTTGCATTTGAAACACAAAGGAGAGGAGGCGTTAGAAGAATTGAACTTCGATTTGTTTTTGAAGTTACCTTTCCGGAAGAACCGGTTGAACTTCTTGGCCAATAGAGCCATGGACTCCAAGTCCAACTCGTCTTCCGAGTCTTCATCATCGGTTGATGTGGATGTGGATGGAGCGGCCTTGAAAGCAATAGCCTTCTTCTTTGGCTCGTCTTGCTTTAGATAGGACTTCATCTTGTCCTGCAACTTAAGCTTGCTATCCTTGCGAACCTCGTATGACATTAAAGTACCAATTAGTTGAACAACGGTATAGGTTTTCATGTCATTACCTTCCTCGATGGCGAAGGTCCGTTTCTACCAACTAGAAGGAAGTCCATCGATGATCTTCGAGACTTTCTCCTTTTGGGTGTAGGTTTTGCCGAGAGCCTCTAACTCGTTTGTGATGTCGATGAAGTGAGCGTAGTACTCCTTCATCTTCTCACCCTGTAGCATATGAAACAACTCGTAATCTCTATTAACTACCACGAGTTTAGAGTCTCTTACCCTACTTTTCCCTTCATGTAATATGAGGAGGGAATTCCATATTTGATATGCACTCTTACATGTGCATATCTTATTGAAATCCTCTAGTTCCAAGGCGCATTGCAAGGCGTTCATTGCCTTGGCATTGCTCACCTCCGCGGCGACCTCCGCGGGAGTCCACTTCTCAAAGTCTTCTTCGGTAGGCTCGACGTATTCCTTCATTGTGGCCCTCCATAGAGATGCACTCCGGAGGAAAGTTTCCATCCGGCATTTCCAGTACCCGTAGTTGGTATCGTTGAAGTATGGAGGCCTCGTTGAGGAATGTCCTTCCATCACCGAAGATGCTCCTTCACGGTTCCTGAAGGTGCTATAGTCGGAAGGTGGACGCACGATCTTGTTGTCGTAGCGTAGACTTGGCTTTGATACCAAATGTAATGCCCTGAAAGCTACTGCACAAGTACTAGAGGGGGGGTGAATAGTACTTTAAAATAACAAGGAGTATAATTCCTAATTATCGTGCAAACTACTACCAACAAATGCGGAAGCTAAAATTGACAACAACAAATATTCAATGCAAACAATTGATATTACTGGGTTCGGATCCACCCAAGTCGCCCCGACTTGTTCCCGGTGATCTTACGTCCCAGCCACACGGATCCCCTCCGGATACTTAGGTTAGAAACCCTAACCCAAGATTTCCACTATGAATATCTTGTGAAAAACCTTCACAAGATCAAATCATACAATCAATAGCAATAGTGAATCCCACAACCCGGGATCACAACCTTCTCTCACAACCGAGAGAATCAATAGCAATAAATGAGTTTATATGAAATAAACAACAACTCACCACAAACCCTATACCTTGAGTATTCTTACCGAATTAGGGCAAGGAGGGATTTGAGGAAGGAGAAGTCACCAAGACCTAGCACCACCAATATGGGCAGCAATGGGTGCCTAGGAATGAGTAGGAGACTTGATTCAAGCAATAGCTTGGATGGCTCAACAAGAACAAAGTTCTCTCAAGATGCATTCTAGATCTCAAATGAGGGAGAGAATGATTTCTTGTGAGGAAGAGAGCTTTGGAAATGAGTTTCATTCTCTAACTCTTTCAATCTGAATAAATCTCTTAATAGCAGCTCCAACCTTGAGAGAAATGACCAAGCTTCGCATTTATAGGGTCCCATAAAAACGAGCTTGGTCAACTCCCAACGGAGAGAAATCTGAAGCAATTAGTCGGTCAAAGAACAACCACTGACCGACTAGTTCATCAACTAGTCGATCGGTGAAATAATATGAACCGACTAAGTTATGAACAGTGAACAGATGAAATTTCAGACCTAAAGAACTAGTCGGTCCAAGAAGACTTTCCAACCGACTAGTTTCTTAACTAGTCGGTCAGTCAGTTAACTTAGACCGACTAAGAGTCAAAGACTATTAGTCTGAATACAAATTGATTTAGTCGGTCCAAGAACAAATGTTGACCGACTAGATCATCAACTAGTCGGTCACCAAACGTTCTTAGACCGACTAACGATAAACAGTAGCTCAGGCTCAAATTTGCTTGTACAGTAAAGCTCAACTAGTCGGTCACAGAAGTATCACTGACCGACTAGTTCACAAACTAGTCGGTCGGTGAGTCAACGTAGACCAACTAACTGTAAACAGTACCGAGCTAGAAAAGACTGACTGAAACTAGTCGGTCTAAGAAGCTTTGCCGACCGACTAGATCACCATCTAGTCGGTCAGTTCTTCTTCTTGAATTAACTAACATGCACAAGAAGTCCGAATCGAAGCGCGATGCTTCGGGAAAGTTAGAATGGACTTCTACTAAGATCCTAGAGCTAAGATAGGAGCGATATGAAGATCAAATGATAATACCTACTCAAGGCTTAACATTCTAAAGAACAAAGCTAGAAGACTAAATATAAATCTAGACAAACCGTCTTCAAAAGCTTCGATCGAATCTTCATGACTTCAAAGTTGGTCCAAAAGCTTCAACGAAGCTTTAGGCATATGAATACGTGCTTTGAGAAGTCTTGAGACGTCGCTTTGGATGTTCACGTGAATTTGGCGACGATCTCCATAACTGCGCTCACAAAGTGTTAGTTCACGATTTATTTATGTTTGCTCATCATCCAAAACCAAATCCGGGGAGTCCAATACTCAACAGAGGCAACCTGATTTCCTTTCCCTTATTTTTTGTTTTTCTTTTTGTTTTTCTTTTCTTATTCAAAATACCAAATAAATACATTTTTAATTCAAAGAAAATACAAAAACACAAAAATTTGATGAGTTCTTCCTTCTACAGGTTGAACAATGAGGAGAGCACGATAAACGATTAAATGAAGGAGAAGAAACCAAGGGAAGAGCACCTTATAGAAATACAAGCTTGGGGAAAGAGTTACAGGTGACTCGGCTACGTAGCTACCCTACTCGGCCGAGCTGTAGAGAATTGGAGAAAGAAGGCAAAAATGCGCTCTGGAAATCAAACTCGACTCGATCGAGTAGCATCCTACTCGGTCGAGCTACAGTTAGAGCTGCAGAAAGATGAAGAACCAGGCAAAAAGTCGCTCTGGAAATTAATTGCAACTCGACCGAGTAGCACCCTACTCGGTCGAGCTACAGATAGAGCCCAAAATGTCGAAAAAGAGCACTCTGTTTCTAATTTGACTCGACTGAGTAGCTACCTTACTCGGTCGAGCTGCAGGAGGAGTCCCAAAAGTGCTACAAGGGCGCTCTGAAAAGCTTAATGGACTCGACCGAGTAGCTACCCTACTCGGCTGAGCTGCAGGGTGAGCAAAAGAGAGCTGAAAACAACACTTTGTTTCAATTCAGCTTGACCGAGCAGAGTAAGCAGCTCAGTCGAGTACTAGGGCACAATTTCTGATCTTAATTTCAACTTTTTCTTTTCTTTTCTGCTCGACCGAGCAGCTATCGCTGCTCGGCCTGAGCAGCGACTTACCCAGCTGGGGCCCACATCTAATCCGAGCTCGACACGGCCTATACTAATACAAACTCGACTCGGGCCATCCCTAATCCTAATCGAAATCAACATTTCCCCAAATCCCGAGCCCCCCTAAACCCTAGCCCTACTCGACCCGACCCCGCCGCCGTCGCTGCCGTGTTCTGCTCGAGCGCCACCCGTCGTCGCGACTCGGCCTACCCCGCCACCCCCCTTTCCTCCCTATCTCTTTCTCTCTCTTCCTATCTCTATATATATCCCTCTCTATCTCTCTTCTCCCCCCCCCGACGCCCTAGCTCCAGCATCTCGCTGGAGCCGCACTGCCGGTGCCGCCCAATGCCGGCAGCGCATCCGGTTACCCCCTCTCCTTCCCCTCTTTACCACCCCCGCTCTTTCTCCCCCCTTTATTTCCCCTAAGCCCCATCCCACCCCTTTTCTCCGGCACCTCACCGGAGTTGTGCGCGTGCTGCCCGAGCACACCCCGTGCTCGGGCCGAGCAGGCAACCCCAACCCCCCTCTTCATTTCCCCCTTCTTCATCCCTCTCATCCCTCCCTATCTCCCCCAATTACAAACCACAACCCTAATTTTTGCCATTTTAACCCCAAACCAGATTAATTTTCGAAATTGCCTAATACTATTTTCATATCTTATTACAGGTATATTTGGAGCCCTTCTAGGAGGAGCTGGGTTTGGAGCGGCTTGGAGGATCGCTTGGATTCGAGGCTTCGCACGTGCGCATTCCACTTTCACTTTCACATCTAGGCTCGGTGTTGGTATACTCTTTCCACACTTCATTATTTTTAATATCATATCATCTTCGTTTGCCACTATCGCACGATGCCTCCTCGCCTTAGGCTGAGGAAGCCTCCTCAGGCAAAGTGGAAGGCACCACTGGTCCCTCCTCTTCCCGGCCAGCACGACGCCCATGGTGCTCACCTTCACCCACACCCGAGCCATACTTGGACGATTCTTTGTCCACGTCCAACTCGTTACGGTCCATAACACCCGTGCCTCTAGCCATAAGGGCCCCACACACCACCCACACTACCGCTCCACCCATCTCCACTATCGCTCCTCCACCCCGTCCAGTTCCTCCACCACCCACCCTGAGGATGTATGATATCCTCTTTAGGGACGAAGCTCACCGCCAGCATTTCGCTGCCATGTCCCACCGCATGATCGTCTCCACCCGCTTCGCTCACATCCCCACCCTCTAGCGCCTTGGACTCCTACAGGGTGTCCACAGGCTTTACCAGGTCAGTGGTTTTGATTGCCTCCTTGTCGTCCATGCCCGCACCTATACATGCATCACCCTTGAGGTGTTGATCTCTATTGTCGTTGTAACAACCCGCTCTTCAGGACACCCGTGAAGTACGAATCCGTCCCAAGTATTCCCAGAGCAGCAAGTGTTATGAGGAAAGAGAGAGAAAAAAGAGTACAAAAGAATATGCAGGTCACTGCGCACGTGTTGGGAAGTACATCCAAGTATTCCCAGATCAATGAGTGTCACGTAGAAAGAGAGAAAGGAAGATAGTAAAAAGAAAATTGCAGGTCACTGTGCACGTGCTGGAAAGTACAAGTAAAGTTCCAAAGAGTGACACTCGTTGATCTGGAAATACTTGGGATGGATTTGTACTTCACATGTATCCTGGAGACCGGGTCGTTACAGTCGTCACCCCAGCGGGTGATGGCATTAGCTTCCAGCTGCTTGACCGCGACGTAGTGGTCACGCACGATATGATCCTCGTCTAATTCCACTTTTCCGTCATCCCTGATCGCACCCTTGCCTTCTCCCCAGACTTCGAGCCCACTGCATTAGATGCCGAGCAGTTCTGGCATCACATCACTGGTCTGCAAGGATATCGCCCTAGCAGGGCAAAATCCTCTTGTATCGTCCACCCCTGTCTCTGCTACACCCAGCACCAGCTCGCCACCACTCTCTTTTTCAAGTCAGAGGTCGGGACACTCTCCCTGCCTGAGCTTTCCCATCTTATGGGGATGACTCGACTTCTGTGCTACCATCCCGATGGTACCCTCCATCCCTTCCTACTCTTCGACACAGCGCACTGGCTGTGTCATCACCTCCTCCAGACCGTGCATGCCACCACCAATATCTGCTGCAGTGGATTTTCCACCATTTTTGCCCAGATGCTCGGCCTTGCCCAGATGCTCGGCTTGCCCTCCCTTCACCTCTAGTGATTCCCACCGGCCCTACATGCCTGACATTGTATGTGCTCACCCGCATGTCCATCATCAGGACGCACGATGAGTGTCACTGGATTTACCTTCTAGGCACCCACCGCGAGCAGTACATCTACCTGCCCCGCCCCGACCTCACCCATATCGCCCCAGTCATGCTTGACGGGCTCACTTCTTGCATTTTTCCTATCCCTCCCATCCACGTCCTTGAGCCACCTGGAGCACCTGTTGTCGACAACATCGACGAATGGGTGCTTAGTTCTGATGAAGACAAGCCTGACATTGATGCCCTTGTGGCAGTCCAGCCAGCCCATCCTGTACATCCACCCCCACCAGGGAGCACTTCTGTTCCAACTCCTGCCAATGCTCCCACCACCACCACCATCGTAGAGACCCCGGGGACTATCCACACCTTTACCCCAGAGGTCACTACCTCTGTCTTTGTTGTGCCTGGACCTGAGGGCACAGTTGTTTCTGCCGCTCTAGATCTTACTTCTTCCACCCCTTTGGAGCCAGCCAGTTCTTTCGCTTTTGAGCCTACCGATTCACCTATTTCAGAGCCCGTCGCTGCCAGTGCCCTTCCCGCACCTGTAGACCTCCTCACTTCCCTTCCTACCATTCTAGGGTCCACAGTCTCACTACATGGCACCACTTCTACACCAGCATCAGCAGTTTTCTCTGAGAGCGTCGTGGTGTCTGTCACCACTTCTGTTGCCACGACGTCTCCCATTTCTGATGCTGCTTCTTCTTCTGTCTCTACACTGAGATCCCCGCTAGACCACCCTCACCTGACTTTCAGTTTAGACCCCGGGTATCACTTTCCCGTGGGCACCCTATGAGTGTGGTTTCAAGCAGTTCACACCCACCCCTTAGCTCTCGCACCATGGACACACGTCTTTCTGCGATGGAGACCGAGGTTGTTACCCTGAGGCGTGCCTTTGACACCCTCGCAGTCTCGCTCTCCTCTTTTCAGCAGCCTGTGGAGCGGGACCTCATAGCCATTCTTAATATCCTTAGGCATCATCATGCACCCACTGTCATACTTGCACCAGCCCCTCCTCCCAGGCCAGACCAAGTCCCTTTTGTCCCTCTTGCACCGCTCATTATGCCCCACTCTCAGGCTTCTGTAAGGCCTGTCAATTCTTCCGTTGAGTCGGTTGCACGGCAGTTGGAGACTTCTGTTGTCGACACACACATTCTCACACCTATCGACACTCTAGCTGTTACACTATCTTCTGAGCATGTTGTCTCTTCTGTTTCCTTAACAGCCGACACACCTGTCGAGCCTTCACCTTCTGTGCCTGATGTTCCTATCTCTAGTCCCCAGCAGTCAGACACATCACCACCTCCAGAGGGTGGTGCCGATGCTTGATCTTTACACTATTTTTGCTCCCATTACCCCTTATTCATTTTTGTGCACATCTATCTCTTCGGGGCCATGTCCTTGCATAGCTTGGGGGATGACCTTTTTGCACCACCTATATATTCCATCATTTTGCATTTGCATATATCCCACCTGCATCATTTCATCATTTGCATCAGTTGCCTGCCTATTCATATTTTTGCATCTTTGGCATTAGGTCATGCATCTACATTTCTTCTTTTATTTGCATAATTTCACTTTTATTTTATTATTTTTCCTTTATTTACCACTCGCCCACCCTAACCTCATTTTTCCTTCTTGCCAGCGTGTTCTCAACAGTGAGGACACTGCTGTGTTTAGCTTAGGGGATGAGTGCTATCGCTTTTATTTTTATTTTTTTCCTTTTTCTTCCATTTTACACCTTTTTATTTTTATTTTCTACCACTTTTCACCGTTTCATTTTTTTGCATCAAATTTTCCATGTTTGGTATGCTTGCATGCTTGCTTTTATTTTACTTTCTCCGCCTTTCTTTTCCCCTTTTGCTGGATGTATTCCGAATGATGATATCTCTCTTAGCTTTTGTAGCTATCACGCTGCTCATTACTTTTGCCATGCTATTTAGAGTATTTCAGTGTCTTACTATTCATATGCTTCCATTTATATTCTATTGACGATCTCTCTATATGAATGCATGAAATGAATTGAAACTGAATGTATGCAGTAGTATTTAGTATGCCTATATTGGATATGCACCTAGATTCACGCATCTTTAGAATATTTGAAGCATCTGCCTTGTTATCTTTTTCACTTCTTATTGCATGCCTGCTATTATTGTGTACCTTACAGCATGACTTCATTATTCGTTGAAATGAATGAAAATATCCATGCTTACGTATGAATTTAGTTGGAGCATTATCTTATTGAACCGTTGTGCACATCTTATGAGTGAACCGAGTGATTATATTATTTCCTTCTCCACTTATTTTATTATTCTCTACATGTCACGTGGGTTCACCCCCTTTGCAGCTACATATACCGCATCATATTCCCAAAAATCCCAAAAGAAAAGGTTAGCTTCAAAAAACCCCAAAAAGCCAAAAAGGAGCCAAAAATATATGTATCTCATATTGCTCCTACGAAAAAAAGAATTCAAAAAGAAAAAGAAAAATATTTCCTATGTCTTATTACTTGGAGCTACACAAATACTTGGGAAAAAGCCACAAAAATTCCTTCATTATTCCTTAGATGTGATGCCTCAAGCTAAGCTTGGGGGTGAATCCATTTGATTATATGAGTGAGTACGCCATTAGAGTGGAGTTGTGCACATTTGGGGATATTTGATAATGATCATACTTTGCGAAATATATTAGCTATGGACATTTTTCCTGATTTGAGATGAATATATAAACGCCATGATCCTTATTCTATTCTCTGTTGCATGCTTGGTATGACTCTTATATGCTTCATTTATTTCTATTGATTGAAAAGTGTGTCGCCAACATGTTCATACTACACTCTATGAATTGCATGCTGTGTATATGAATTGATCGCATGAATTTAGAGAATCCCTTCCTTTGTTCTTAAATGTTTGCAAGTAATATGTTTAGCTAAGATATGAAATCATTATTAGCATGTGATCCACTTTCGAAGTATTGTAATATGTCGCTATAGCTTGAGATCTGACCGAATACTCTAGCACCCCCTATCCATCTTCCATTCTTTTTGTATTTTTTTATTTCCATCGCCCGGTGAGCCTCGTATTCGTCTTCTCGAGGATGATCGCGCCCCGGATACATGCCCCGGGGCGAGACTCGCTAGTCTTACCGCAAGCGCACGGTGTTATGGCGAGTGGGTATCGAACACGAGGAGGGCAAATGACGGTGTCTTCTTCAATTCACCTGGCTATAAGAACAGTCAAGAAATATTCGCAATAAAGCGGTCACAGTCATTCAATTGTGTAAAGAAAATATCAATTTAATAAAAACGCCTAGGGATAGGGAATTCCCGCTAAAAACCGTATCTCGTCATTGTGATTCGTAGGTTTCACAATTGCTAGACTTGAAATTCAGGTGAACTAGTTACAACTAAATGTAGAACCAAGCTCACGCTCTCGCGCTATTGCATGTCTATAGCAAACCTAGGGTAGGGTCCAATCTCTTGCAAACCCTAACCTAGGCGAGCTAGCGTGAAGAACAACATCATCGTCCAATCGTATCTCGAGCCCACTCTCGTGCAAACTCGAGCTACGACCTAGGTCGGGATAGTTCCTACCCATCTAATCTCTTGCAAACGGGTATTGGTATAGAATTGCAATCGAAAACCCTATTTTCGATCCAATCTCTTGCAAACTGATTCCAGAGAAACCCAATTGTAACCCAATTCGAATTTCTAGGGCTTCCTATCGAGTTGGGATCCAATCTCTTGCAAATCCCAATCGGTATGAATCCCTAGCTATCCCTAATAAATCGATCTCAAACTAACCCTAATCAATTCTAGCAATAGTTTCACCAATTCATCACAAATTAGAAATAGGGTTCGTAGGGTTCATCCCTACGCCCTAAGACGATAAGACTACTCACAATTCATAATGCAAATCATTAGAAATTCAATAATAAAAACAAAAGAATTCATTGCAATAGACAATATATCAATAAAAATGAGATTTTTGATAGAAAGAGAGACAAACCAATGAAGTTTGAATAGCATCCAACAAAATAGAACTTTTTGTCTCTCTCCAAGCACTAAATCTAATCTCCTAAAAAGTATTCTAAAAAGGCTGCCAAAAGTATGAGAAAAATCTCTCTAAACTAGGTTAAAAACTGGGGTTAAATACCCCCCAAAATCGCCCAAAAACTGTGACAAAATTGCCCCTGCGTAGCTTGAAAATCGCACTTTACGCTACAGGTAGCGCAGCTCACTCGGCTGAGTGACAAATGTCATTTGGCCGAGTGACAAACCCTGACGGATTCCAGTAAGTCTGGACTTTTTGGGGTCGGCTCCTCGGGAGTCACTCGGCCAAGTGACTTTCTTTGCTTCGACCGAAGGGACTTCTTCATTCGGCCGAGTCGAAACTCGGGACTGCACTGACGGATTACAGTAAGTTGGGAGTTTTTGGTTGCCGTCGTCTTGATGCCACTCAGGCGAGTGGTGTCTCCGTGGTTCGGCCGAGTGGGCTGGCGATGGTCGGTCGAGTGCACGCTGATACTCAATCTGTTGCGTGTCCGATCTGGCCGGCCGAGCGGGCTGTCGATGGTCGGCCGAGTGACTCCTTCACTCAGCCGAGTGACATGCTGAAAATGCCCATTCTTTATATTTTTGCTTCCTCGTCGCTCCTACGACGTTCTTTCTTCTTCCACTCCTCTCCAATCGCAGAATTCCCCTCAAAAGAGTCACGGGTGACACTCCAGAGTGGGCGCATCTCAGAATCACTCCAAATCGCTCCAAATCTCCTGAAATACGACAAAAACAAGAAATCGTGAAAAGCATCGCAATATTGTCGAATAATCGTGAAAAACGCGATATGGGCGATCTAAATGGCATGTAAACAAGTAGAAAAAAGGTGTAAAATATAGAGTGATCAAAATCCCCAAGCGTACCTCTTACTCGTCCTCGAGGAAGATGAGTAAAAAGCGAACCCGGTGGATAAAGATAATGGAAACGATGGAAAAATGGAAAATGAAAAATGAAATACAAAATAGAAAACGAAGAAGGAAGTCACTAGATCATTTTTCTCAGGACGTGGGTTTTGCTTGCTCATATAGCACACATCGAATATAAAACACATGTCAAAGTCTTTTATTTCGATATCATAGTATAATGGTGCACTTGAAATAGAAAACCCAAGAACATCGATATAGCATGAAAAATGGAATAATTCTAAAATTAACATCGTTTGAAGCATCTAAAGCGGTATACAAAATCGTAGATCACACACTTTTCAATTGAATGCTTTCTTTAAGGAGTATAAGAGATATCACACAATAGAGTAGTAAGAATAGAAAAGCGTGGTTTTCATGAAATGAATGCTAAGCGTAGATTTCTGGATTTCGTGAAACTTTTAGCAATCTTACCGAGTATAGAATATTACTTAGCCTAGGTTGTCATGCACTGTCAAGTAGTCACTCTCTCTCACTTCATTGGATTCTCTCCCCCAAGCTTATCCATAAGCGTGGTGGCAGAAACAAAACAATATTTACGTTCCCCGTTTCTTTTGAAGCTCCAAAAGTAAAAGAAATAAAAATAAAAGCAAAAGGAGGGAAGAAAGAGAGAAAGGGTATGAGATGGGATCGTTTTCGAACTTCTTTCCTCTTTTCTTTTCCTTTCTTCAAATCTTTTTCTGTTTCTTTTCTCTTTTTTTTTACAATAACATATATACACAAATGATCCCAAATCAAAAGAGAAGGATATTCAAGTATTTTTTTCTCTTTTTGGCTTTGGGGAATTTGGAGCATGGGATATAATAATGGGGGATGCCAATAATAGAATCGCTAAGGGGAGATTCACCAATGAATTCAAAACAGAGAAATAATGTTCAAGATATGTGGAGAAAGAAATAAACGTATCTCTCGGTTCACTCTGTAGGATGTGCATGACAACTTCAGCAGGGTAATTTAATCTACTCAGTTTGATCTCAAAAAGCAAACTAGTCCAGATTTATCAATGCTAGCAAACATTCAATTAACCTGAAGTGAAGCGTACAAATCATGCAATAAGAAGTGATATGAGAAAAGAAAGCAGTACTCCAGATATAAGCGATCAATGCGTGAATCTTGGTGTGTTTTCTACGATAGCGTACATATGAATTATCAGACATCAGCTAATAATAGAATTTCATCCATTTTCATACGGAAAAAGAAGTGGGTTACTATTTCTAAATGCAAAGCAGGACATATCATATGATATCAGAAACAAAAGCTATGACATGACAAGATTAGTATGCATATAGAGAAAAGCTAACACCACGTCATCATCATCACAGAAAATGTAATTTTAGCCTGTAAGGATCAATACACTAGAGGGGGGTGAATAGTGTATATTAAAAAAAATTGTCGCAAATAAGATGTTAGTAATATTTGCAAAGATGGCACAGAAATAAAATGACAAGTGCTGAAAATTAAACCAATCGCAAACACAGAGATTTATCCTGGTTCGGATCCTTGTGATCCTACTCCAGTCCTCTACCCCGTAGAGATTTTTAATCCACTATAATCACTTGCCCCGCAAGCACAAACTTACAAAAATGGCGACACTCCCCGTGTCCCAAACTTTGTACAATCTCTAAACATAGATTCCAACCTGTTAAATAAGAAATAGAAAAACACCTATAGCCTTGTTATAAATTTCAGAGAATGAATTCAAGGATGGTGTTTAGAAGATGAACTTCAAGATGTAAAAGATATGTAATGAAGCGCAACACTTGAAGTTCTCTGGTTCATAAAAGAAGAGAGAGATCTATTGATATCTTCTTGCAATTATGAACACAAACAACTTTCCAAAAGTGATGTTGAAAATCCAAGTTCTTCCGTTCTTAAATGAAGAGAGAAATCTAATGATTTCTTCTTACAAATAAGAAAAGAACAACTAATGGCAGAATTACTTAAGAAAATCAAAGACTTGCTTTCAACAAAATCAGAATTAAGAAGAGGAAAGTGTGTGGAAAATGAGAGGGGGTACCCCTCCTTTTATAGGTTTTAGAAACGGTTGTGAACGGCTCTAAAAGAGACGTTGCACAACGTTCAGAAACTGAGAGGAACGTTGGAGAACAGTCAGAAACTGTTCTGGAAAGTTTCAGTCCCAAAAGCATTTTGGCATCCTACGAAAATTCGTAGCCTGCCAATTTAGAAACGGTAACAAACGGTCACAAAATTTTGGTGACGTGGAATAGATAACGAATAGATCCTTTTCTGAAAGTATCAAGTCAAAATATAACTGTTTTGGTAGTCTAGGAAAAATCCTAGTAGGCTAATACTTAAGAATACGAATTTTGACTTAGGATCGAAATGAGTTAGGAGATGATGTAGATTTGAGCTTTAGGGATATATGATAAGATATAACCAAGGCTCTGAAGCTATCTAAAAAGTAAAAATTACATCATTCCGTAGATACGTGTTTCACACGTAATTTGAGTAGCAAGGTTGTTTTTGCAAAATCTCCTTGTAATTTGATCATATGCGTGATGTGAATGAATTTGCGTTGAGAAGTGAAGTATGTGAAAAATATTCAACAGATGTGAAGGGTCTCACGTGAGTCCAAAGAGAGTAACCCTAATAAAGAAAGATAAAATGAGGGGATGAAGCGGACCAATAAGAAATACCCATGTGGTGGTTTTTTTTTAAAAGCCGAATTTAAATTGGGTGGCGGTTTGATTGCGGTTTTGGCCAGAGGGTAGGTGGCCGAAATAAATTAATAAAACAATTTCCAACGAGAGGATTGGGTTGCGAGTTTGGCATTGAAAAGAGGCAGAAGAATTAAATTTTCTGGCTTCTTGTGAAATCCAAACCAATAGAGAAACGAAGTACAAATGGAAAGTTTGAAGAATAAGAAGAAATGTCAGTGCCTTGTCCAACGTGAAAAGCAGAAAATATCGGAAAAGACAAAAGAGAAGTATCCATGTGGCAGTAGAGAGAACACAGATAGCAACAGGAATCAAAAAGATAGAGACAAAGTGGACGAGAACGGGTAAGAATTTTTGATATGAAATTTGATTTGAGAATAAAATATAGGAGAAGTGTTTAAAAAATCCAAATTCCAGGGATCAAAGTAGGTACAAAACGGAGAACAGAAAAAAAATTGTTTAAAAATTGGTTAAATTGGTATGCTACGAAATTTGGTAGCATGCCAAAAATAAATAGTAACCAAACAATTATAGAAAAATTCACAAAAATCAAAAATAAATGAATATACTCATAAATCAAATTCTGAGGCACTAATAATGCCTAGATTTCTTCTAAGCTTGAGAAAAGTTTCTTCCTTCAAAGGCTTATTCAAAATATCGGCAACTTGATGTTCAGTAGAAATAAATTTTAAAATAATATCACCTTTCGGAACATGATCATCTAAAAAATGATGACGTACATCAATATGTTTAGTGCGTGAATGATGAACTGGATTTTTAGACAAATTAATAGCACTAGTATTATCACACATTATAGGACATGTGGAACAATTAATACCATAGTCTGAAATAGTTTGTTTCATCCATAAAATTTGTGCACATGCTAAACCGGCGGCAATATATTCTGCCTCGGTTGTAGATAATGAAACAGAGTTTTGCTTTTTGCTAAACCAGGAAACTACGGCTTGTCCTAAAAAGTGACATGTACCACTAGTACTTTTACGGTCTGATTTACAACCAGCAAAATCTGCATCACTATATGATAATAAATCAAATGTGTTTGTTTTAGGATAAAATAAACCAAAATCAGAAGTATACTTAACATATCTAATAATCCGTTTTACGGCAGTTAGATGTGAAACTTTAGGAGCTGCCTGATATCGTGCACATAAACAAACTGAAAACATAATGTCTGGTCTACTTGCAGTTAGATAAAGTAAGGAGCCAATCATACCTCTGTATAGACGTTGATCAACACTCTTACCATTTAAATCTTTGTCGAGGGAAGTAGATGTACTCATCGGAGTACGTTTTTCTGCAGAACTTTCTAAACCAAAACGTTTGATGAGTTCTTTAGAGTACTTGCTTTGGTGGATGAATATTCCTTCCTTCATTTGTTTGATTTGAAGACCGAGGAAGTAGTTTAGTTCACCCATGTGACTCATCTCAAATTCTTTCTGCATAATTTTAGAGAAATCTTGACAAAGAGATTCGTTAGTAGAACCAAAAATAATATCATCAACATATATTTGAATAATGATAATATCAGAATTTATGTTTTTAATAAATAAAGTAGAATCTATTTTACCAATAGAATATCCTGAATTTAAAAGATAACTTTTAAGTCTTTCATACCAAGCACGAGGTGCTTGTTTGAGACCATATAAAGCCTTTTTCAATTTAAAAACATGATTTTCAAAATTTTCATGAATAAAACCTGGAGATTGTTCTACATAAACTTCTTCTTTAAGAAAACCATTTAGAAATGCACTTTTCACATCCATTTGAAAAAGTTTAAAATCTTTAAAACAAGCGAATGATAATAACATTCTAATTGATTCAAGACGAGCAACTGGTGCATAGGTTTCATCATAATCAATACCTTCTTCTTGATTATAACCTTGTGCAACCAATCGTGCCTTGTTTCTAATTACCTGACCAGATTCATCCAATTTATTTTTGAATACCCACTTGGTACCAATAATTGAATGATCTGATGGTCTGGGAACTAATTCCCAAACATCATTTCGTTGAAATTGGTTAAGTTCTTCCTGCATAGCCATAATCCATGAACTGTCTTCACATGCATCTTTGATGTTCTTTGGTTCAATGGTGGAGAGAAATGCACAATGTGCCATTTGCTCTATTTGGCGACGAGTTCTTACTCCATCTGTAATATCTCCAATAATTAACTCTGATGGATGATTTGGAACTTGTGCAAATGCCTTAGGAAGATCTGCATTATCTGAAACAGACTCAACAGAATGTTTAGTAGCATCAATTTCATCAAGTTTCATATTATCTAAGGAATTAGAAAGAGGTAATATATTCTCTTCATCATCAATAATGGGAGAATTAGATGAGGGATTCTCATCAAATATGACATGAAGTGATTCTTCAACTGTTGAAGTTCTTTTGTTGTATACTCTAAAGGCTTTACTACGTGTTGAGTATCCAACAAAAATACCTTCATCAGATTTAGAATCAAATTTATCAAGTGCATCTTTAGTATTTAGAATGAAACATTTACAACCAAACACTTTAAAATATGATACACGTGGAATGCGATTAAAGAATAATTCAAAACATGTTTTATTAAGCAATGGCCTAATTAGAACTTTATTCATAATGTAACAAGCAGTTGCAACAGCTTCTGCCCAAAAATATTTAGGAAGATTACTATCACAAAGCATTGTTCTTGCACATTCTTGTAAAGTTCTATTTTTCCTTTCTACTACGCCATTCTGAGGAGGAGCACGAGGAAAAGAAAAATTGTGTGTAATGCCATTTTCATTACAAAACTTGGTAAATGATTCATTTTCAAATTCTCCCCCATGATCACTACGAATAGTGACAATGTTAGAGGATTTGATCTTTTGAATCTTTTTACAAAATATTGAAAACTCTTCAAAAGCATCATTCTTGTTTTGTAAGAATATAACCCAAGTGTATCTAGAATAATCATCAACAATGACAAATGCATATCTACTTCTATTCAAAGAAGCTACTCTTGAAGGACCAAACAAATCTAAATGTAAGAGTTCTAATGGTCTCTTTGTTGAGATAACATCCTTTGATTTAAAAGAAGATTTGTGCATTTTTCCTTGTTGACAAGCATCACAAAAATGTTTGTGTTTAAAAGAAATATTTGGCATTCCATTAACTAACTTGTGTTTTGAAATACGTGCTAGATTTTTGAAATTTGTGTGTCCAAAACGTTTATGCCATAAAAGTGTATCATCTAATGTAGTCATTAAACAATGATTATTAGTGGAAATAGACATGCATAAGATATAAATATTATTCTTACGCTTACCATGAAATAAAATAGATGACATATCAGAATCATAAATGATGCAATCATTTTGTTCAAAAACTATTTTGTAATTTTTATCGCATAACTGACTAATGGAAAGTAAGTTGTGTTTCAAACCATCAACCGGGAGAACATTTTCGATGATAGGCTGATTTGTACTACCAACTGTTCCAGTGCATATGATTTTGCCTTTGTTGTTGTCACCAAAGGTAACTGTGCCTCCTTGTTTGTACTTGAAGGTTGAAAGTAGTTTGACATTTCCTGTCATATGTTTTGAACATCCACTATCCAAAATCCATCTTTCCTTTTTAGGTACCTGAAAGATAAAACATTAAGCATTGGTACCCCTTTTTGAGGGTCCTTGGGATTAGATTTTTGGAAACCAAACCCAAGTGGAATTTGGCTTTCTAATGTAATCACTAGAATAAACAATAGAATGCATATAGTGAGAAATATAACTATTTCTAATTTTTAAACATGAATCCTTAGGAACCCATATACTAATTGTAGTAGGTTTCCTAGGAAATGTTTTTGAAATGTTAGTAACATTTCTTTGTGAAGAAGAAGTAGGAATGTTTACTTTCTTCGTGTAAATAAATGCATGATTCTTCTTTTGTGGTTTAACAAAAGTTGTTTTACCACAAGAGGAAGAAGTGTTATAAGTTTTGGGTGCATCCTTTTTAGAATATCACAATCCTTGTCTATGATTTGCTGGATATTGAATTTTAAGCAAATCATCGAGATTAGTCTTTCCTTTGTTAAATTTATTAACATTGGATGACATCTCGTCATATTTCATTTTTAGTGATGAAATATTTTTATCCATTTCGGATATTTGTGTATGTAATTCTAAATTCTTAGTTTTGAGAATATCATTCTCTTTACTAAGATCCAAAACTTGAGAAGAAGTATTTTCAATGTTTTTAGAAGAAGATAATTCTTGATATTTAGAAAGGAGATCATCATTATTCTGTTTCAATGATTTATGTTGATTATTCAACTTTTTGAAACGAGAATAGAGATCTTTTAATGCATCAAGTAATTCTTCGTTATTAAAAGAACTTACCTCATCTTCATCATCTTGTGCCATAAAGCACATGTTGGCATTTTCATTTAGATCATCATCTTCATCATCTGAAGATTCATCCCATGTTGCTGCAAATGCCTTTTTCATTTTGTCAAACCTTCTTTCTCTTTTGGATTGATCATTGTTAGAAGTTTTGAACTTTGCCTTGAGAAGTGGACAGTCTTTCTTCATATGTCCTGGCTTATTGCAATTAAAACAAAGAGAAGAATCAGTGTTCTTAGATTTAAAATTATTATACTTACCTTTCTGAAAGAATTTTCTGAAGTTTTTGGCAAAAAATGCCATATCATCATCTGAATCTTCATTATCTGATGTTGCGTTGAAGGAAAGTACTTTCTTCTTCTGATCTGATTCTTCTTTCTCATCTTGTAGTGTAACTTCATGGGCCATTAAGTTACCAATAAGATCTTCCATAGTTAATGTGGAAAGATCATTGGCTTCCACAATAGCGGTGATTTTTGGAGGCCATACTGGAGTTAAAGCTTTAAGAATCTTGCGAACCTGCTCAAGAGAAGTGTAAGTTTTTCCAAGAGCATTTAAAGAATTTATAATATTAGTAAACCTGGTGTTCATTTCTCCAATTTTCTCTTGGTCCTTCATCTTGAACAACTCGAATTTGTGAACCAAAACGGAAATCTTGGTTTCCTTCACTTTATTGGTTCCTTCATGAGTTACCTCAAGTATATGCCAAATTTCCTGAGCACTTTTGGCCTAAGATACTCGATTAAACTCATGTTTATCCATAGCACAAAATAAAGCATTCATGGCCTTTGAGTTGTTGGTTTTTGCAGCTTTGTCGTTGGCGGTCCAATCAGCAACAGGAGTTGTTGGCTTTTCGTATCCTGACTCTACGATGTCCCAAATCTCATAATTCATACTTTGGAGATGAATCTCCATTCGTATTTTCCAATATGAGTAATTTGAACCATCAAATAGAGGATGACGAGTTTGAGAGTGCCCTTCAGGTTGCTGATTGTAGTTGTGTGGAACTGCGTTCATGTTTGAGGAACTTGTTGCCATCTTAACCTTGCTCTGATAACAAATGTAATTTTAGCCTGTAAGGATCAATACACTAGAGGGAGGGTGAATAGTGTATATTAAATAAAATTGTCGCAAATAAGATGTTAGTAATATTTGCAAAGATGGCACAGAAATAAAATGACAAGTGCTGAAAATTAAACCAATCGCAAACACAGAGATTTATCCTGGTTCGGATCCTTGTGATCCTACTCCAGTCCTCTACCCCGTAGAGATTTTTAATCCACTATAATCACTTGCCCCGCAAGCATAAACTTACAAAAATGGCGACACTCCCCGTGTCCCAAACTTTGTACAATCTCTAAACAGAGATTCCAACCTGTTAAATAAGAAATAGAAAAACACATATAGCCTTGTTATAAATTTCAGAGAATAAATTCAAGGATGGTGTTTAGAAGATGAACTTCAAGATGTAAAAGATATGTAATGAAGTGCAACACTTGAAGTTCTCTGGTTCATAAAAGAAGAGAGAGATCTATTGATATCTTCTTGCAATTATGAACACAAACAACTTTCCAAAAGTGATGTTGAAAATCCAAGTTCTTCCGTTCTTAAATGAAGAGAGAAATCTAATGATTTCTTCTTACAAATAAGAAAAGAACAACTAATGGCAGAATTACTTAAGAAAATCAAAGACTTGCTTTCAACAAAATCAGAATTAAGAAGAGGAAAGTGTGTGGAAAATGAGAGGGGGTACCCCTCCTTTTATAGGTTTTAGAAACGGTTGTGAACGGCTCTAAAAGAGACGTTTCACAACGTTCAGAAACTGAGAGGAACGTTGGAGAACGGTCAGAAACTGTTCTGGAAAGTTTCAGTCCCAAAAGCATTTTGGCATTCTACGAAAATTCGTAGCCTGCCAATTTAGAAACGGTAACAAACGGTCACAAAATTTTGGTGACGTGGAATAGATAACGAATAGATCCTTTTCTGAAAGTATCAAGTCAAAATATAACTGTTTTGGTAGGCTAGGAAAAATCCTAGTAGGCTAATACTTAAGAATACGAATTTTGACTTAGGATCGAAATGAGTTAGGAGATGATGTAGATTTGAGCTTTAGGGATATATGATAAGATATAACCAAGGCTCTGAAGCTATCTAAAAAGTAAAAATTACATCATTCCGTAGATACGTGTTTCACACGTAATTTGAGTAGCAAGGTTGTTTTTGCAGAATCTCCTTGTACTTTGATCATATGCGTGATGTGAATGAATTTGCGTTGAAGCTGCACATCTGTATAGATAAAGTTAGTAACATGAAATATATTGATTTGTCACATCAAAACCTTATGGAAGAGAGGATGGAAATTCCAAATTCCATCAGAAAAATCATCTCTAGCAAGAGATGAAAGAAATAAATATAAAAGAAAACAGAACTATTCACAATGCAGCACACGAGGAAAATAAGAAAAACGTGATGCATGGTAAAAAATGAAAAAGGGGATGAAAAATGGGTGCAAAAGCGGAAAAAGAGTGGAAAAACTAAAAATAAAGGTGATAAAAGCAAAAAATGTGAGAACTCACTCCCCCAAGCTAAACTGCACAGTGTCCTCAATGTGCAAAGTGTGGCACACCGAGAGACGTGAAATGGGCGGGGTGGGTGAGGATGCATGCATGATAAAAAGGAAAGAAAAATAAACAGAAAATATGATGCGGATGGGATGCATGCAAAGATCAGAGTGATGCAGAAATGTGTCACCAAAAATACTCTCCCTCTCTCCCAAAAAAGAATATAATATGATGTGATCAGAACAGGGACTAAAATAGTGAGGGGAGGAGGGTGGTGCAAAATACTCCAGGACCAGCAGAAAATGGGCAGCATAACGACAAAAAATATCAACGGCATCAAAGGTGTGCCTAAGCTGGTGGTGTTGCACCATCTCCGTCCTGTGGCGGAGGTGGAGGTGGAGGTGGTGGTCGTGGGGTCTGCTGGGTGGGTGGCTGTGGAGGTGGAGGCAGTCTCGCCAGTATCTGAGTCAGGCAAACCTGAATACTAGGAAGTAGCTCTAGGCGAGTCTGCATGTGGGTGACTGTGGCGGAGAGGGCCCTAAAATCGCCTCGGAGTCCACTCACTGCCCCCTCTAGAGCACGAATGCTCTGAAGTGTAGAGTCGGGGGAGGGTGGAGCAAGGGGACGCACAGGTCTAGGCTATGAAGGACGGGGCTGCTGCACACGGGTGGTGTAAAGTATGGGGCCAACAGGAAAGTGCTGGAAGGGGGCTGTGCTCACTAGTGGATGCCCAGCCTCAGTGCGAGGCTGGGACGTAGGCTAGGACGAGGTGGCAGCAGCAGCAGTGGTGGAAGACAAAATCGGCGACGAGGCAGCAAGTGGGGTCAGTGACACAGGTGTATGGACAGACGTCATGACACTCTCGGATAGGACAGCTGCGGTGGAGACAGAAGGGTCGAGCACTGGGGAGGAAGTGTAAGGACCAAAAGGTGACACCCCAGCGGACAGCAAGCTGGATAGGGACCGCACAGCAGCAGGGAAGGAAGGCTTGCCGCTCTCTAGTATGGTGGGTGGACGCTCGGGAAGAAGTGAGGAAATAGGCTCAACTGAGATAGGCACAGCAGTGGTGGGGGTGGTGGTGGACGTGGTGGGCGACTCAGCAAGGGTACCCTTGACACTGGCAGAAGTGGGGGCAGAAGTTCGGGAGGTGCAGAAAGTGCAGGCTCAGGCTGAGGGATCACAGGGTCGACGGGTGCAGGTGGTGCCTGACCAGCTCCCTCGGCCTCTAGCACGTAGGCGGCGGGGATCAGGAGATCCATCGCCGAAAGCCGGTCCACGTGTGCCGGTCCTATATGTGTCCGAGCGAGGCTCGGGAGGATCATGTAATCGGTACTATAGGTACCGTGCAACCATACCCAGTGCCACTGGCCGTGGGGACGAAGCATCTTCATCCGGGCCATAACATCTATCGAAAGTGCAGTGGGACCTGGGGCTCGTCGAAGGTCGTCCGGAAGGTCCTCGCCGGTCATCAAGGCTAGCAGGGTGATCAGGCCGCCGTAACAGATTGGTAAGTGAGCGCCCACCGAAATGATGATGCGGTCTAAAAACCAGCTAGCAATATCAATCTCAACGGCAGGGACCAGGTCGTCACTACCCCTATCAAGAACTCTGGGGCGAGTCATCGCGTAGAGCATATAGAGCTCAGGCGTAGACATCGTCCCAGGCTCGTACCTCGCAAGGAAGGTGGTCGCCATGAGGCGCTGTACTATGTGGAGGCAGGGGTGGACTATAGCTGAGGCCTTGGTCCTACTAGGGTCAAAGCCAAGTGGAGAACCCGTGATCCGTGTCCAGAAGGTGGAGGCATCGAACGACGACGGTGGGATGTGTGTGGGCGCATAGGCACGGTCAGGGACATGGATAGGAGGCCACTGGAAGAATGCACGAAGCATGTCGAGAGTGATCTCACACTCTCAATCCATCAGGCGAAAGGTGCATCCCCCAGGGGTCCGGTCGATCGAGCTCAGGACCTCAAGTGTCGGACGGATGTAAGTATCCGTCGACACGTCAAGAAAATCACGCCATCCCACATTGTCGTACAACGTGAGTAGCCCCTCTAGTACCCCTAGGTGGTCAAGGTCTTCTAAGTGTGCGAACCTAGTGAGTACTATCGAGCGATGGCAGATACGCTCGAAACGGGCGCGGTGTGTGTCGTTTCGGAACGGATCCCCATCGGCCCGACAACGGGAGAAAATGGAGGGATAGGATCAGCTGGGATAGGCTGTGTGGGTGGTGGTGGCGGTGGCGGGCTAGGTGGTGGGGAGGCCTCCCTAGCGTGAGAGGGACCGGGGTCATCGGTCCGCCTCCGCTTGGGAGCGGATCCCCGCGTGCGTGGCCGTGTGCGGGGCGGCATGTGTGCCGCGAGTGCTCACCCAACAAAAATAATTTGCAGCATGCTAAATAGTGGAACGAGTGTACCTGAACACGTCGCGAGAGCAAATCAGCAAGTGCGTGCGAAGAACGCTGCCTTCGCGAAGCCAAAAGTGCGTCCAGAAGCTCCCCAAAGCTCCCCCAAAGTAGCCTGCAAATCAAACAATGATATCAGAGGATAATATTCAAAATACATGGGGGAGATGGGGTATAATAGATAGATAAAAGAATTAATTTGATTTTTGGGCTCAACGGGTCTACGGATCGAGAGAAACAATGAGAAAATAGGATATCGGGGCAAACCGAGGCGATAGGGGGAAAACTGAGGCGATGCCGGCGAGGTGGAAGGTGGCCGGCGGTCGGAGTGGGGGGAGGTCGGTCGCCGATCGGAGGAGATTAATTCGGGCGCGGGAGCTCTTGCAGCGGGCAAGGGAGACGAAGCAGCGGAAAGGCTCGGGTGAAATCGTGGGGGAAATTTGGGGTTTTAGAAAATCTTGCCCGCTCCGCGTATATATATAAATTGTTACGACTCGGCCGAGTGGAAATGTCACTCGGCCGAGTGCGTAAACGAAAAATTTCGAAAAAATCTCGTTCCCACTTACGACTCGGCCGAGTGGCTTTTGTTTCACTCGGCCGAAGGGAGAAACTCCGTTCGGCCGAGTGGCACTGCCACTCGGCAATTTTTAGGCTAGGAGGGTATCTGTTTCACTCGACCGAGTGGCGGTTAGTACTGAAGTGCACAAAAAAGACAGAGAGTTGGTTCCGCAGACTTCCCTGGTTGGTGCTCCACTCGACCGAGTGGAGCCCTTTGCTCGGCCAAGGCACATATGATACTCGGCCGAGTGGCGTGCTGTTTTCTGCTTCGGGGCTCTGTTTTCGCTCTACTCTCTGTTTTTCTTTCTCCAATTGGTTTCTTCCTCTTCCTAAGCCTCGAGCGTATTCCTGGAGCGCTCTTCTTTGCCTCGGTCATCCTCTATATGAGAGATCTCCTTTTCTCCTCTCCTGTCATTGAAATTAAGACCCGTTGTCAGTATTTTTATAGGCAATAAGACTCTAAAAACTAACAAAAGTCTAAACCAAAAATGAAAATCAAATAAAAATAATTCAAAGACCGTCGGGTTGCCTCCTGACAAGCGCTCGTTTAAGGTCTTAAGCTCGACCCCTTTGGATTTTCAATTTAGCGCAGGATGTTAGGTGCATAAGAGATGCACCCGTCGAATTTGTCGGGAAGACCGCTCGGATTTGGATCGTGGTGGTGCGTGGCCTTCCTCAGTGCCCCTTCATCATTAGCAATGTTGGGGGATGGCTTCCCCAAGCTTGAGCTTGTTCCGGTCCTTGGCTTCGCTGGTGACACCGATCTTCGAATCGGTGGAGCTTTCTTTGGATTCTTCAATGTCGAGAGCTTGCAAAGCTCTCGTATTCTCGCGACATCAGCGTCGCCATCATCATTTTCTGTGGAGCTATCGAGAGGGTCCTCCAAGGTCTCTTCTTCACTCAAATCTTGGCTTTCTTCAAAGCCGTCATCATGGAGTGCACCGATGGAGTGGGGGATAGCCTCTTCAATGACCTCGTCAAGGAGGTCCACATAATCTAGCTCCTCATGATATGGCATGTGTTGCATAGCTTTTGGTATATGGAGCTCGAATTCAATGTTGCCGACATTCAAGGAGAGAGTCCCTTCCCGCACATCGACGATTACACCGGCGGTGGCGAGGAATGGGCGTCCAAGTGTGAGCGATGTGTCACCCTCCTCCTTGATATCCATGATCACAAAATCACAAGGCAAGCATATGCCCCCCGGAACTTGGAGTGGGATGTTCTCCGCGATCCCGACCGGCCTAGTGATCCGACCGTCTGCGAGTTGAATCCTTATGTCGGTCGGCTTTAAATCCGTGTCGGTATTCAACTTCCGGAACATGGTGAGAGGCATGAGGCTCACACTAGCGCCCAAATCAACCAATGCTTTTTGCAAGGGGACGCCTCCTAGTGTGCAAGGAATCCGGAAACTCCCGGGATCTTTAAATTTGGCGGGCTCCTTTTCCCTCCTAGTGAACCAAGTTCCTTGTTCCGCAAGCATGATCTTCTCCTTCCTTTTCCTTCCCGTAATCAAGTCCTTTAAGAACTTCGCATAGGATGGGATTTTCACTATGGCATCAAGGAAAGGGATATTGAGGCTCACCCCTCTCAAGAACTCGAGGAACTTGGCTAGCATCTTCTCGATCTTGGCTCTAGCTAGCCGTTGAGGGAAAGGCACCGGTGGCATGAATCGGTGCTCATCAATAGGTTCATCCACTCTAGATTTTGCTCCTTCTTGCGGCTCCTTCTCTTTTTCCACCTCAATTACCGGCTCGCTCTCTTCTAGAATTTCCACTACGGGTTCCTTGGCTTGAGTCATGACGGGAGTGATATCCTTCCCGCCTCTTGTCGTAACCACAACCACTGCATTGATATGGCCGGTGTTGCCCGTGGATTTGGCTCGGGTTGAGCCGGCAATTGTTGGTTGTTTCTATTGAGCAACGCAAGTTGTTCCCCAATTTGAGCGACGACGGTGGTAAGAGAATCTTGTCCCGCCTTCAATGTGGCGTTAATCTTCCTCTACTCCACCATAAATTTCTCCACCTTAGCTTCAAAATCTGAACGTGGTTGAGCTTGCGGAGGGTTGGGATTTCTCCAACCTTGATTATACCCGGGTGGCCTATAAGGTCCCACTTGTTACCTAGGTGGGAAGTTTTGTTGTGGTGGCCCCCTTGGTTGATAATTCAGTTGTGGTGGTGGAGCCCGAGCTTGAGAAGATTGTTGTGGCGGGGGGTTTAAGGCACCATCATTATTAGCATAGGAAAAACTTGGATGGTTCCTAGCGGCCGGGTTGGCCCAATATCCGGAATTCCCTGCAACATATTGAATTTGCTCCAAAGCTCCTTCTCCATGCTCTCCTCCTACATACATGGCTTGGGATTGGTCTTGCCAAACGCTCATATTGTTTGTCGGTGCGGATGTAGAAGGAGCTCCATGCGGCTCGGTAATGTATTTCTCCAATCTCTCCACTACCTTATGGAGAGAGTCAAATTTGCTAGCAAGCTCCGCCACGGACTTGGCCTCATAAATACTCGTGGGCTTCAAGGAGGACGAAGAATGTCCTCGCTCGTCGCCCCACTGTTGGTTGTTGGAGGCCATCTCCTCTAGCAAGGCCGTAGCTTCATCGAGGGTCTTTGACAAAAGGGCTCCGTTGACGGTAGCATCAATAATCTGTTTTGTGCCCGGTTGGAGTCCAATGTAGAAACTGTGGATAAGCTCCCAATCCTCTATGCTGTGATGGGGGCATTGATGCTGCAAGTCCTTGAAGCGCTCCAACGCCTCATAGAGAGTCTCCTACGGTCCTTGCTTGAAGGACATGAGAGCACTTCTAATCTTCACCGTCTTGGAGGGCGGGTAAAATTTGTCGACGAAGGCACTCGCCAATTCATCCCAAGTGGTGAAGATTCCTTCAGCCTGCGTCCTTAACCAATATAAGGCCTTGTCTTTGAGTGTGAAGGGGAAAAGACGCAGTCTGATAGCATCCATGGAGACGCCCGGTATTAGGAAGGTGGCACATTTTGATAAAAAGAGCTGGATGTGGTAATGAGGGTTTTCATGGGAATTCCCATGAAAAGGGTCTTGCTGCATCAGAACTACCAATCCACTCTTCAACTCGAAATTTTTGTCGGCCGCCAACTCCGATATAGCTATGGACGAGGTCGTGGAGGAAGTCTTAGGCCGGAGCCTATCTCTAATGGAAATGATCCTCGCCATTCGCGTCGCCAATTCTTCGGGTGTCTCAAGATGGGTCATAAAATTCCCTTCCGTATCGAGTCTCCTCTCCGCTCTGATCCTCCTCAATGTACGTTCGATCTCCGGATCGTATAGTATTTCTTCGGGGTCCGCTGTGGATCTCGTGTACCAGCAAGGAAAAACAGAGTTTCAAAGAAATAGTTAGCACAAAGGAAGGGTGAAATAAAAATAGAAATAATAAAACAAAAATAAAAATAGCTAGGTAGGTAGAACCAAACACTATCGCCTCCCCGACAACGGCGCCAAAAACTTGATCGCGCCCCGGATACACGCCCTGGGGCAAGACTCGCTAGTCTTACCGCAAGCGCACGGTGTAGCGACGAGTGGGTATTGAACACGAGGAGGGCAAATGACGGTGTATTCTTCAATTCACCTGGCTATAAGAACAGTCGAGAAATATTCACAATAAAGCGGTCACAGTCGTTCCATTGTGTAAAGAAAATATCAATTTAATAAAAACGCCTAGGGATAGGGAATTCCCGCTACAAACCGTATATCGTCATTGTGATTCGTAGGTTTCACAATTGCTAGACTTGAAATTCAGGTGAACTAGTTGCAACTAAATGTAGAACCAAGCTCACGCTCTCGCGCTATTGCCGATCTATAGCAAACCTAGGGTAGGGTCCAATCTCTTGCAAACCGTAACCTAGGCGAGCTAGCGTGAAGAACAACATCATCGTCCAATCGTATCTCGAGCCCACTCTCGTGCAAACTCGAGCTACGACCTAGGTCGGGATAGTTCCTACCCGTCCAATCTCTTGCAAACGGTTATTGGTATAGAATTGCAATCGAAAACCCTAGTTTCGGTCCAATCTCTTGCAAACTGATTCCAGAGAAACCCAATTGTTACCCAATTTGAATTTCTAGGGCTTCCTATCGAGTTGGGATTCAATCTCTTGCAAATCCCAATCGGTATGAATCCCTAGCTATCCGTAATAAATCGATCCCAAACTAACCCTAATCAATTCTAGCAATAGTTTCACCAATTCATCACAAATTAGAAATAGGGTTCGTAGGGTTCATCCCTACGCCCTAAGACGATAAGAATACTCACAATTCATAATGCAAATCATTAGAAATTCAATAATAAAAACAAAAAAATTCATTGCAATAGACAATATATCAATAAAAATGAGATTTTTGATAGAAAGAGAGACAAACCAATGAAGTTTGAATAGCATCCAACAAAATAGAACTTTTTGTCTCTCTCCAAGCACTAAATCTAATCTCCTAAAAAGTATTCTAAAAAGGTTGCCAAAAGTATGAGAAAAAGCTCTCTAAACTAGGTTAAAAACTGGTGTTAAATACCCCCCAAAATCGCCCAAAAAACTGTGACAAAATTGCCCCTGCGCAGCTTGAAAATCGCACTTTACGCTACATGCAGCGCGGCTCACTCGGCCGAGTGACAAATGTCATTCGGCCGAGTGACAAACCCTGACGGATTCCAGTAAGTCTGGAATTTTTGGGGTCGGCTCCTCGGGAGTCACTCGGCCGAGTGACTTTCTTTGCTTCGGCCGAAGGGACTTCTTCACTCGGCCGAGTCGGAACTCAGGACTGCATTGACGGATTACAGTAAGTTGGGAGTTTTTGGTTGCCGTCGTCTTGATGCCACTCGGGCGAGTGGTGTCTCCGTGGTTCGGCCTAGTGGGCTGGCGATGGTCGGCCAAGTGCATGCTGATACTCAATCTGTTGCGTGTCCGATCTGGCCGGCCGAGCGGGCTGTCGATGGTCGGCCGAGTGACTCCTTCACTCGGCCGAGTGACATGCTGAAAATGCCCATTCTTTGTATTTTTGCTTCGTCGTCGCTCCTACGACGTTCTTTCTTCTTCCACTCCTCTCCAATCGCAGAATTCCCCTCAAAAGAGTCACGGGTGACACTCCGGAGTGGGTGCATCTCAGAATCACTCCAAATCGCTCCAAATCTCCTGAAATACGACAAAAACAAGAAATCGTGAAAAGCATTGCAATATTGTCGAATAATCGTGAAAAATGCGATATGGGCGATCTAAATGGCATGCAAACAAGTAGAAAAAAAGGTGTAAAATATGGAGTGATCAGAGGACCAGTAAGAGGTAAGCTTGAGAGATTTTGATGTGTCCATATTTTACAAGTTTTTATCGCATCATTTCATGTCATATTTGCCTCCAAACTCTATATTTTCATATATTATCACGCTTCTAACGTCATATTCGAGTTTTGTATAGCTTTTAGATTTTCAGGAGTTTTGGAGCAAATTGGAGCTATTTTAGGACATGGACACATCCAACACGTCTGACACATCATTGGCAAGGCTCCAGGAGAGTTCGTCGAGGAATGGAAGAAGATTGGAGGAGAGGACGAGAAGAGAACGAGAAATGGCAAAGTTCTGTTCAGTTTTCCAGGTGACTCGACCGAGTAGCATCAGCTACTCGGCCGAGCTGAAACGCTGAAATCACACAGGAAACGGCCCAACCCTACTCAACTGAGCAGATAGCCGACTCGACCCGAGTCGCACCAAACAGATGATGATTTTGAGCTTTTCTTCAAGGCATCCTAACTCGACCAAGCAGCAAAGCAATTCGAAAGAGCAGCTCCCCTACTCGACCCAAGTCGTCAAGAAACAAAGCAGCATTTTGGAGAAAGTTTTGATCTGCTGTAGCTCGAACGAGTAGGGGGATACTCGACTGAGTAGCCCATATCAGCCAGATGCAGATGCAGCAACAAGTGGAGCCTGAAGCCGACTCGACCAAGCAGGCTCCGCTACTCGGTCGAGTAGCGACGCAACTAGCCTAGTTTGTGGGCCCAAGTGCCCAGATTTTCTGAAAATTTTTGGGATTTCTACCCAATGTATTTAAGCACGTTTTTAGCTTTATTTTGAGAGAGCAACTTTAGAGAAACTTTTAGTTTAGTTTTATTTATGTTTTTGAGAGTTTGTGCCATCGCTATTTTTGTGAAGCAAAGCTTGGATTTTTATTATTATTTCACGCAAGGAATCTTATTTTCTTAATTCTCTTTGGATTGCTATTGCTCCACGACGCGTTGGTAACGATTCTCTAAACTCTCTATTGATTTTGATGTTTTCCATTGCCATGATGAATTCCATTGCATCTATTGAATATTTTGTTGTTATTTCTATGATGTGTGAGTATTTCTATCTAGGGCTAATGGATTAGCCCATGGATTTTAGGATTTAGATGCAAAGTTAGGATTTTTAGGTTGTGTTGGTATAAAAGGGACGTATTTTGGTTGATCTTGCAAAGTTTGTAGGAGAACTCGTACTGAGATCGTGCACACGGTCGGTGGAATTGATTGGCTTAAGGAGTATCCTATAGGCTTAATTAGGGAGTTAGTGGATTCAATTAGGACTCGTGACCATGCCTGGATCGTGTCTTGTCTGGATGCATTTGGGATACATCTTGCACTTGGTGCTCGTGCCATTGCTAGGTGGCTTCTAGGTGTTAGTTTCAGGAGCATCAGTCACTACATGCATATGGGTACACCTAAATTAAGACACTCATGTACGGAATCACACAATACTTTTTATATGTATACATACCCACATATACATATATATTCACATTATATTCAATCATACAACAATCACTTTATAAGCCACAAGGCTAACATACTCATACATGTGCACCTCTATAGATTTATCTAGATACATATATAAGTGCTAGTATATGAGCAAATATACTTCTATAATAAGTGTATTCATGTCACCAATAGTGGTTAATTGGTATCAACTATAAATACTCATACTACCCCCATACATCTCATTCAATATACACATAACTTCAAGCATGTTCGAATATTGATACATATGTAGTAATAATCATACACCAATATTCATACACTCAGATATGCTACACCATACTTCTATTAAATAACTATACACGAATATATTCATTAAGCAAATAAGTATAAACACTTACAATTATATGTGCTACAGTGTGTTACACTTGCAAGATTGGTTGGGCTTTGATTGCGCACATGCACCCCTCATAATTTGCAAACATAGTGTTGCTATAATTATATCCATATACTCATCAATAGATAAATTTAGGCAGCTGACTAAGGAGGCCATTAAATGTGTTCTTTTTATCTAATTTTCTTTCTTTCTTTAATACTAAGTTAATGTATTGTTTCTTTAATACTCAGTTATCATGTTGTTGTTTTCATGGATGCAACAGGCATACATGGTGCCACCGAACCCATCGGCCCAATGGGCCCCACTCTCCTCCCTCAAGACCACCACCATCTTCCACGACGGTCGCTTCGTCCGTCGGCCGGAGCCCCTCGTCGTCCTCCTCACATACCTATAGATCCCCTTTGACTTCTCCTTATCCCTCTTCCGCGTCTTCTTCAACCTCCCCATCCCCGAGCACTGGGTCCGATACACCTACGGCCTCTGCGGCATCCGTCTCAGCATCCGCGGCTCCCCTCCCCCACCCCCCTCCCCCGACACCCCCGACAACCTCTACGTCTGCAACCACCACACCGCCCTCGACCCCATCATCGTCAGCATCGCCTGCGGCCGCAAGGTCCCCTGCGTCACCTACAGTGTCAGCAAGATGTCCCGTCGCATGTCCCCCATCCCCACCGTTGCCCTGACCGGCGACTGCAAGCGCAATACCGCCAGGATGAAGGAGCTCCTCCATAAGGGAGACCTGGTCATCTGCCCGGAGGGCACCATATGCAGGGAGCCGTATCTCCTCCGCTACTCATTGGATTTGGATCAAATGTTTCTGCATGTTCAATAAAATGGGCTTCACATTACACATTACACTAACATTACCCTTTTTCAAATGTGTTCGTGCGTCCATTACAAAGTAAATGACCTAAATAACACGAGAGCAGACCCAAGATCAAAACGAGTTGTGAGAGTAAACAATCTAAATTACATCATTGGCACTTTTAACTTACACGAGTTGCTTCTTTCCATTCTCTCTTAGGTACTAAGTTCAAATAATTTAGAAACCAAGCCTAGAGTCCCAGCCCTTGAGAGCACCCCTTCTTCTTCTTCTTCTTCCTATTCTCAAGCTAGGGAATGAAGGCAGTGAGGCTCATGTCTTTCCTTCCGTGCGCTTGCTTCCCTCTTTCGAGGGTGAAGATCGACGATTTGGTCGAACACAACTATCTCGCTCTCCATTATTGATCGATACCAGCTTCCGCCAATATTGCTAGGACTGGCTTACTTAGATAGAGAAGTGAGATTATTTTCTCTGCTGTGCAACTTTCCTCTTTCTTCCATGAGGGTGCTCCTTTCCTTCTAAAAGAGCCAAACAGTCTTGCTTGGAACTTTATCCCTCCTGATAATTTCATCTTCTAGATGATAATTTCATCTTCTGGATGATTATTCATCTTCTGGATGATAATTCATTTTCTGGATGATGGTTTCATCTTCAGGATGATAAGTCATCTTCTGGATGATAATTCATCTTTTGGATGATAAGTTCATCTTCAGGATGATTATTCGTCTTCAGGATGATAATTTCATAGGGTAGATGTCCCAAAAATCAATCCAGGCAAATAAGGAGGAAATCCGTAAGAGTATGTTGTCACGTCATCCACAGCAACATATCCTAAAATTTCATTTACCAATCGCATGGTTTTCGCAACTATGACCAGGGAGCCTGATGCATCAGTTTAAATAACTTTGTAAGTGAGTTAAGCTTATCTTACTTGATTACTTCCGGGTTTTTGCGAAATAAACCTCTAAGCTATAATGTGTTGCTTATAGCATACGATTTTATTTATTTATATTTATACTATACTCGGTTAGCGCACAGGTTTGATATCTTTTGATATCAGGACTTCAGGTCCAAACACTTCACATTTCATAAGTGATTCCAGCTCAACTTATTATTGCATTGTTCCACTTTATTGGCCAATCTCTATGTTTGCTTCAGGAAACAGATTGCGGAACGATATTTATCATTTAAATGGCAAAATGAAATGTTAGTAATTGTCGACAAGTGTCCAAACACCTCCCCATGTACGTACATTATTAAATTTTCTCCAGATTCATCTCTTCCAGAGGTTCTGGAAAGGTAGAAGATATGGAGATGATCTCACTTTCCTGTGGTGGTATTACTTTAGAGTCTCCAGTGGTTATTTCCCGCTTTGGAGCATCGTGGTATGTCCTCTCAACCATTGAGGACATCCACTTCCGCTACTAGTGGATTGCATCCATTATATTTGGTATGTCAATCCTAGCTGGATTTTTAGCAGCAGGGATGTGTGAATTTAACAATATTTATATTGTCAGTAACTATGTGTGATAACTGTTTAACAGTTTCATAATTGTGGATCTACAGGATCTCATCACAATTCATGATAATCAGATCATAGGTATTAATGTTTGAAATGGTCAATTGAGCTTCAGACTCATGGATGATTATAATACTTCTGTTGAACTTAATACTGGGAAATTAAAGATGTGAAGGATCTTCATGATCTCATCGAATCTTTAGAGGAGGGCCCATCAATGCACATCTTAGGAGAAGTGATTTTAAATGCTTCCCATGTTTAGAGTGCATTTTGATGGTTTATAATGGTGATATGGGGATGTGTACTCATTATAGTACAATCTAAAATATGTGCTCTAAACGCTTACCCCATTAGGGGTTCTCGGAAACTGTTTATATGAGGTGATCAGGCTCATATAAATAGGTTCTAAGGAGGCGTTTTGATGGTTTGCATTATAATTGCATGTTCCCATATAGTCACCTACAACTGGATTTTTAATGGATAAGTAATCATGTTTAAATCATTTTAATGATTTATTTATATTACCCATTTTTAGGTGTGAACACAAACTTCAGGGTGTTCGACATTATTCCGGTTGTAAATATTATTTGATTTCCGAGTGTTATCCGCCATTTATTAACATGTCATATATGCATGTTAAAAGCTCGACTGCGGTTGGATAATAGGTTTGATAATGACCATTTTTAGAGGATATATGGATGAGTACTTTGAAGTACATCATCAGCCCTATGTAGGGAGTGGATAAGTCTACTTTTATCCCTCAAATACTCTCTAGAGACCTAAAGGTCTTATTATGTTAATAATGATAGCAAATATATCATCTTAAATTCTCTTGAGAAAGTGGAGAGATTCAATGTCTACGTGAATGGAGATGATCTCGTAATCATTTTTCCCTTTTGAATGGGACAATGAAAGTTTCACCCTTTTTGAAGAATCTTCGGGTTCGTCAGATTTACAAGATTGGCTAATGATGTCTTACATCATCAATCCAGGTTGACATCGTTCCAAAGTTGGCCGATTGTGGACACTTCTGGTGTTCCAAATTAATTCCTCTTTTTGAATTTATTTGGGACTTTTGAAAGTCCAAATGCTCAATTTAATTTTGTCCGGTAATAGGCGAATTGTGTTCTCATTGTGAAGGATTACATCTTCACATTGACTATTATGCATATCATAGTGGGACAAAGCATCAGACTTTATTGATTTCTTGAGTCATTACTGATTTTGTTTTGACGAATATCCTTTGAAACTTTATAAGTTTCAGAGAGTACATGGCATCCTCATTTTATGTTTTAGGAGTAATCAAGATAACAAATCATTCGCAGTAAAATAAAATGCATAAAAAGCATGAAATTCATCAATAAGAAATATTGTGATAATGCATTTAAGCACATATATACTGCAAGAGAATACTACTGATAAATATGCTATGACAACAAGTTTTGTAGTTTGATGTGTGCTCTTGAAAGCATACGTCTACAATTATGTTCATTAAGACTTATGTTATGACAACAGATTAAATTTGTTTTCAAAGTTTATTTGTCCTCGAGGAGTAGCTAAATATACATAAGGTCAATTTGACTTTCGTTGTTTAGACTAGATATGTATATATTTTTATATGGCATAAGTTAATGCACATTCATGTTGCAAAAGCATTATGAGTCTTATCAGAACTTCTGGTCTCATATTGGTTTGCCATTGCTTACTCCATGTCGAGGTATATCATATCTTCCCTTTCTCATTTTATTCAAGCTTCCACTGTTTTCAGTCTTCCTTATTATTATTTATAAGAAAGAATGAATATTAGTCTTACGGAGTAGACATATATAAGGGAAATGAGTTAGTTTCTATATTTCCAGTTTTCTAATTTATGAGAGACTTTTTTAAAAGTCTATTTGAAAACTCAAGTATGGTCTCTAGGCCATTTTTATTGAGTTAATCAAGTATTACGTGGATAGAGAATCATGCTCAAGGGGAAAACAAATATGTGGTTACGAAAATTATAATTTCTCACTTATCTATTAAGCCACAATTTCGGGCGTACGCTTAAAATTAAGGCTAGATTCAAAAATCATACCTTGTAAAGTGAGATTACTCTAAAAGAGTTTAGCGGTGTTATGACAACTGTTGGTGTCAATATTGGTTTATATAAACCATAGATCAGTGAGATCTATTTACCGAAAAATGTGTATCTCTAAAAAATCACATAATGTTGTGAGTGAGGGAGGCCTTTGGCCTCTCCACCACTTTATCCCTCCATTACTCCACACTTATTGGAGTAATGGGGACATTTGGTATCCATGTCTCTTGATATCCCATATGAAATAAATAAATATAAGACTATGGCTCTTGGCCATGGTTACTCTTTTCTCTCAAAATTATAACACGTTATCAGCACCGAAGCTCTTATTTTTTGAGCTTTTTCTCCCGTATCCCCTCAAAATTAACCTCATATACGCGAAGGAATCTATTGTTGCGGCGATCCTGCTTGCGGTGAACCATTGCGACGAACCATTGCGACGATCTTTTAGGTGTATAGGGAGCGGGGATTTTGATCTACGGATTTTTTATTGCGATCTTCCCAAGATCTTTGATCTAGAGGTAAAACTTATGGATGCCGTAGATAATTACAAAATATTGTTAGCTATGATTTTACAAAGCTTTCTATAGGCTTGTATAAATCTGCAATATTCTCATTTATATCAAATTAAAAAAACAAAAACAAAAAAAAACCAAAGGACAACCCTTCAGCTCCCCCCAAAAGGGAGGCTCTCTGTCCCCCCCATCGGGGGGCTCTGTCCGACATCCCCCCTCGTCAAGGGGGCCTCTCTGTGCCGCCCCCTCCCCCGACGGGGGGGACTCTGACTGCTCCCCCCCCTCCGTCGCGGGGGGTGGGGGACTCTCTTTGCGTCGCCCCCGGACAGGGGGGCTCTTTGTCCATTGCCCCCCTCAGACGGGGGGCCCTCTGTACTGGCCGCCGCCACCCCCCTCGGACGGGGGAAGGGCCCTTCCGGCTGCCCATGGACCTAAAACTTGTTTGATGAGGGGTTGGGGTCTTTTTGCATTCCTTTACTAATACCCTAAAATTTGTTTTTAGGGCTTGTGTATTTTTAAAGGACATATACTCCTTTTTGGACATTTTTAATTAATTTTACAGCCCATGGGCCTGTAGCCCAAAATTGTATAATAAATTAGTAGGGTTGTTTAGTGGGCCTGAAGCCCAGTTCATAACAATGACAATTAAAATGAGTTTTATGTTGCTTATGGGCCTGCAGCCCAAATTAGAATAATAATTTATTTTGTCTGTTTATTTGGGCCAAAAGCCCAGTTAATCAAATTGCAAATTGATATGATTATTATTTTTGCTATCGGGCCTATTGCCCGCCTCTAGCCCACAGGACTTGCGGATTATGTTATTTTATCTGCTACTGACCGGCGCCCCATTTGTGATTAAGGCGCGGTGTGTTTTATCGCAAGTGCACGGTTAGTGTAGGGTGCGGGTAGATCGAACAGAGGGAGGTGGATGGCTTGAAGGCTACTAGCCTCGCCTAGGTTGCGTGAGAACTATGCGGATGATATGAGTGGGTAGTGTAGAAATAAAGGAAAGAAATAAAAAGACAAGAAATGAATCCCCGCTAACACTGGCTAGAGCACTCATGACACTTGATATTCGACTCGACCCAGGGTGAGACATTGCCCCCTAAAAGGTGGTACCTAGTGTCACATGGGCCCGATATTCCGGTCGGTGCCCAGATGATATGCTAGGTCTAGCCGGTTTCAGACGGTGGGCATTCCCATGTCCAACACCCTCCGCAATCGAGAGCATTAAGGCCACAATGTTAGCTCCCAACATTTCGTCCAAGCCGTTCCCATGTGCAAGGACTCAATGTCAACGTTAGGGCGTGAGCTATGGCTAGAGAATCAAGTTCCCGTTTTATTTTCCCTTGGCCCGATGGTCAAAGGCGGTCTTTCTCCCGCCAATGACAATAAAACGCCCTAGCGTAACCCTAATGGCCAAATAGGTCGAATGTGATTTCTAGCAATACATCAAAGCGGATCTTGACGGGACAAGCATCCAGAGCCCAACCCCCAACTCCATCTAGTGTGTTGCCATACGGATTGGTCTCAGATTGCTAGACATCCACATTGACACATTCCATCAAACACTTGCCATGCAATTAAGTCAAATGAAATATCCCAAGCATCAATCCTACTCTAACCCATATTATGGTTCATCAAACACTACTCAATGGTGAATAACATCATAGCAAGCAATAAAAGGGACAAACAAACATTCACCATCAAGCTTATTGAAAACAACACAAAGCAATGAAAATAAGGAAAAGAAATACGTATCTTGCATTTGAATCCATCAATCCATTACAAGATTTATTGAAAGAGAACCCCTAATCTAAACTAATCTAAAGATCCCATGAAAGGGACAGAAAAGCCCTGAAAAATAGAGGGGAACCCTTTACAAGTCGTCCAACATCTCTTATTTATAGGCCCCCACAAAACCCTAACAGTTCGGGTCCAAAAACCCACTAAAACTGCTAAAAAGGTGCCAACCAATCGGTTGGAAGTTCAACCGATCGGGTGGAAACAAACAGTAACTCAGAACTGCTGAAAATGGACTCAACCGGTCGGTTGGATACCCCATCCGATCGGTTGAAGTTCAAATTCCAGATAGCCCAGAATTTTAGCACCCAGCTGCGCTCAGAAAATTCCAGAAAAATGTAGAAAAATCGGATTTGGGCATGCGACCTATCGTTGGAAAGATAACGACAATGCCGACTGTAAAAAAATAAGAGATCACCCAAATTCCTGCTGGAATGATAGCAGATCTTCAATGAATGCATTAGCATAGCATGAAATGGAAAGAAAAGGCCACCCGATCGGTTGAAGTGTCAACCGATCGGGTGGGTTCTTCCCCAAGATGACCCGAGGGGATGACCCGATCGGGTGGTCTTTGGCACTCAAAAATAGAGAGCACTGTCACACCCAACCGATCACTGAACCGATCGGTTGGGGTTCGCTTCTTTGCTTGCTCCTCCTCGGGTCTGATACGGTGCACGAACCGATCGGGTGGCTCATCCACACGACCGGTTGAAGCTCCAAAACTTCAAATCCTCATCTTTGGCCATCGGATCTTTGCCGTATAAGCGTGCTTTGGTCCCGACATGCAAGGTTGACTCCAGAAGATACCGAAATACCGACATTTACCTGAACTATAAACAATACACCCAATAGTCAATATGAACCAAAATGTGATATATACAACATGGAATGAGATGAAACGCATATGAAAACACAATGAAGAGCGTGCAAAAGGTGAAATATGAACACACGTTAAGCCCCCAAGCTAAACTCTTCCTCGTCCCGGGGAAGACGAGTTGGAATGAAAATCGGGTGCGAGAGCAAGAAAGGAAAGCGAAGAATCCTTGATCACCCTCTCCAAACCACAAATGTAATCACCAACACAATTAAGCACAAGGTAAAATCATATCACAGTCTAAATTGAGAATTCAATCTCATAATATAGCATCATTGGTTCATATCAATAGAGCACAAAAGAGATAGAAGCGTGACATTGGCAAAGGCATAGCTATCATAGCATATTATAGTAGATAATATGCCCAAATATGAGGAAGCTCAAAATTCATATCAAATCTTCCAAATGGTGAATACGAGATACCCATACATGCATGAAGAAGCAAGAAAGAATAGATAGGTATCATGGGAATAACTATCAATCTCTAATATGTAAGGAATCACCACACACACTTGTCGTTTTTTATTTTTGAAACACTTTCTTGCCTTGCTTGTATTTTCAGAAGGAGATGGAGAAGATGTGAAAAGATCACTTTGTACAAACTCTCGCCTTCCCTATATACATTGGTGCTCTCAAATATAGGAGATGTGGAGAGCGAAGGAAAAGGGGAGAATGTGGCATATATACATATTTTTGGTTTTTGGTTTGTTTTTGTTGTTTTTGATTTGATTTTAATATTTTTGTCTTGCATACTTGCGGAATCGCAATGGAATGCAAGGCCGGCCTACGCATCCCAAGCCAGATGGCTTTAGGGCGTCGGGTTACGAAGAACCCCGAAGGACCATTATATAAAAATATGTACAAAAGTGTTTTTTTTGGTAATGTTTTTTGGAAAATAAAAAGTGTGCACTCCCCCAAATGGGAGAACGATGCACGACGATGGTGAATGTACAAAGTAAAACAAAAGAGAATTTTTGAGAAATCCAAGCATGGCGAGAAAATCCTCCATGAATTAAAGCACGGAACAAAGGTGTGGTTATCCTAATCCCGTTGAAAGGTAGCTAACACATGCGATAAGAGCACATATAGTATTTCATGCAAGAGTTAGAAGCACGGGGGTAGGATGGTAAAATAACCGTTTTTTTGGAAATGAAGCATGAAAATCTAGGAACTTCAAATAGAGGGGCATATTAAAATATGATATATATCTAGAAGCATGCCTTAAACACAATCACAACCTACAATCTCGAAATATAGCAACTAAACCCAAAAGATGGCAAAACACATATATGAGCATTGAATAATCAAAGAAATAGCGTGATGGAAAAAGGTGCTCAAATGCGAAAAGTGAAGCATGAGTGGCAAAATATCATTGAGGGTTCATCTCTAGAGAGAGGCAAGAAAGAAATGGAGAAAGAAAAATGCATGATGGGAATGATGCATAAAAATGAAAAGAAAAATTTTTGATGAATGAAAAGGGTGAAAAATGGAAGAAAATAAAGGAAACATGCATGAAATGCAACTCCCCCAAGCTAAAGCCTGCATTGCCCTCAATGCAATAAGATCACTCATGAGAGGGCAAAGATAAAATGGGAGAGAAAATGCATCAAAAATAACAAAAATGACTATGGATGATACTCTCCCCCAAGCTAATATAAGCTATGCCTAAAAGATATGAAAATCCGATACGAGGCTTAAAAGATAAAGGGAAGAGTGACCAATAGGCAAAACAGGTATCACCACCCTTTGGAGGTGGTAGGGGTTGTTGGAATTTCGTAATTCCATATTTCTATTCTCATATGGTTTTGATATGACAAACACATTCAGTGCTACTAACTCTATGTATGCAGATACATATCAATGCTGAGTTCCACACAATCAAATATCTTCATGCATACTCAATCAGATATATCATTCATGAAGCTGGAAAGACAAAGGCACCTAACCCACGACTTGGATATATAATCACTTGATACGGATCCCCTGCAAAGAAGCTTCTCAGATTCAGTTGCAGATGCAGTCCTATCTACGGCTTTATGTAATCAATGTCAAAATTACTTTATTAGAGTCACAAAGCCTTGTGATAATATATCTTAGTCATCTAGGTTCCATTACTCATAGATCTACACTTCCCAATTTCGAAAATTCGCAACATTGAAAATTGGCAACCAATAACCCCATTTTGGTCGACCAATTTTAAACCTTCGAATTTGACTATGGGATTACATATGTTAACTCCCATAATCGTGTAGATTCTAGAACTGTCTTCCAACGGTCAAAATTCTCTCTCTAAATTTTGGTCGACCAATTTGTCCTTTTGGTAGACCAATTTCAAAACTAGCCGTTTTGATCCCAAATTTTCAGGGACAGTTCTTGACCGTTTTCCAACGTTAACTACAGTCTCCAACCGTCCCTAAACACTATAAATAGAGGGGTAGACCCTCTCTTTCTCTTCACTCACTTTCCTCTTCTTTACTCTCTTATTTGTTGAAATCAAGTCTTTCATTTTCTAAAGCTTTAGGCCATTAGTTGTTCTTTTCTTATTTGTAAGAAGAAATCATTAGATTTCTTTCTTCGTTTAAGAACGGAAGAACTTGGATTTTCAACATCATTTTGGAAAGTTGTTTGTGTTCATAATTGCAAGAAGAAATCGATTGATCTCTCTTCGTTTATGAACCAGAGAAATTCAAGTGTTGCTCTTCATTACATATCTTTTACATCTTGAAGTTCATCTTCTAAAACACCATCCTTGAATTCATTCTCTGAAATTTATAATAAGGCTGTAGGTGTTTTTCTATTTCATTATTTAACAGGTTTGAATCTCTGTTTAGAGATTGTACAAAGTTTGGGACACGGGGAGTGTCGCCATTTTTGTAAGTTTGTGCTTGCCCAGCAAGTGATTATAATGGATTGAAAATCTCTACGGGGTAGAGGACTGGAGTAGGATCATAAGGATCCGAACCAGGATAAATCTCTGTGTTTGCGATTGATTTATTTTCAGTTCTTATCATTTTATTTCTGTGCCATCTTTGCAAATATCAGTAATGTTTTATTTGCAACATTTTTATTATATACAAAATTCACATCCCTCTAGGGTATTGATCCATACAGGCTAAAATTACATTTGGTATCGGAGCAAGGTTAAGATGGCAGAATCAAGCCTGAACGCTGTTCCACACAACTACAACACAAATCAGTATCCTGAAGGGCACTCTCAAGTTCGTCCTCCTCTATTTGATGGTTCTAACTACTCATATTGGAAAATACGAATGGAGATTCATCTCCAAAGTATGCATTATAAGATTTGGGACATCGTAGAGACAGGATACACAAAGCCAGAAACACCTGCTGCTGATTGGACCGCCAACGACAAATCTGCAAAGACCAACAACTCAAAGGCCATGAATGCTTTATCCTGTGCCATGGATAAACATGAGTTTAATTTAGTATCTCAGGCCAAAAGTGCAAAGGAGATTTGGCACATACTTGAGGTAACTCATGAAGGAACCAATAAAGTAAAGGAAACCAAGATTGCCTCTTTAGTTCATAAATATGAGTTGTTCAAGATGCAAGACAAAGAAACGATTGGAGAAATGAACACCAGGTTCACTAACATTATTAATTCTCTTAATGCTCTTGGAAAAGTTTACTCTTCTCTTGATCAGGTACGCAAGATTCTTAAGGTACTCTCCCCAGAATGGCGTCCAAAGATCACTGCTATTGAGGAAGCCAATGATCTTTCCACATTATCCATGGAAGATCTAATTGGTAACTTAATGGCACATGAAGTCACATTACAAGATGCAAAAGAGGAATCAGATCAAAAGAAGAAAGTACTCGCCTTCAACACAACATCAGATAATGAAGATTCAGATGATGACATGGAATTCTTTGCCAAAAACTTCAGAAAGTTCTTTCAAAAAGGTAAGTATAATAATAAATCTAAAAATACTGATTCTTTACTTTGCTTCAATTGTAATAGGCCAGGACATATGAAGAAAGATTGTCCACTTCTCAAAGCAAAGTTCAAAACTTCCAACAACAACGATCAATCCAGAGAAGAAAGGAAGTTTGAAAAGATGAAGAAAGCATTTGCAGCAACTTGGGACGAATCTTCAGATGATGAAGATAACCATGATGAAAGTGCTAATATGTGCTTTATGGCACAAGATAATGAAGATGAGGTAAGTACTTTTAGTAATGAAGAATTATTAGATGCATTGAAAGATCTCTATTCTCGTTTCAAAAATTTAAATAGTCAACATAAATCTTTGAAATAGAATAATGACGATCTTCTTATTAAATATCAGGAATTATCTTATTCTAAGAACACTACATCAAATTCCATACATATTGAGAATACATCTTCTCAAAATTTGGATCTTAGTAAAGAGAATGATATTCTCAAAACTAAGAATCTAGAACTTCATACACAAATATCCGAAATGGATAAAAATATTTCATCACTAAAGATGAAATACGACGAGATGTCTTCCAATATTAATAAATTTAATCAAGGAAAGACTAATCTCGATGATTTGCTAAAAATACAATATCCAACAAATATAGACAAGGTCTGGGATATTCTCATAAGGTGCACCCAAGTCTTGTAGCACTTCTTCTTATTGTGGAAAAACAACTTTTGTTAAACCTCAAAAGAAGAATTACTCATTTATTTACACGAAGAAAGTAAACATTCCTACTTCTTCTTCACAAAGAAATGTTACTAACATTTCAAAACCATCTTCTAGGAAACCTACTATTATTAGTATATGGTTTCCTAAGAATTCATGCTTAGAAGATAGAAATTATTATATTTCTCATTATTTACATTCTATTATTCATTCTTATGATTACATTAAAAAGCCAAATTCCACTTGGGTTTGGCTTCCAAAAATCTAATCCCAAGGACACTCAAACAAAGGGTACCAATGTTTAATGTTGTATTTTTCAGGTACCTAAAAAGGAAAGATGGATTTTGGATAGTGGTTGTTCAAAACATATGACGGGAAATGTCAGCTTGCTTTTAACCGTTAAATATAAAGATGGAGGCACAGTTACCTTTAGTGACAACAACAAAGGCAAAATCATAGGCACTGGAACAGTTGGCAATACAAATCAGCCTATCATCGAGAATGTTCTCCTGGTTGACGGTTTGAAACATAATTTACTTTCCATTAGTCAGTTATGCGATAAAAATTACAAAATAGTTTTTGAACAAAATGATTGCATTATTTATGATTCTGATATGTCATCTGTTTTATTCTATGGTAAGCGTAAGAGTAACATTTATATTTTATGCATGTCTGTTACAACTAATAATCATTGTTTAATGATTACATTAGATGATACACTTTTATGGCATAAACGTTTTGGACACACTAATTTCAAATACCTAGCACATATTTCAAAACACAAATTAGTAAATGGAATGCCAAATATTTCTTTCAAACACAAACATTTTTGTGATGCTTGTCAACAAGGAAAAATGCACAAATCTTCTTTTAAATCGAAGGACGTTATCTCAACAAAGAGACCATTAGAACTCTTACACTTAGATTTGTTTAGTCCTTCAAGAGTAGCTTCTTTGAATAGAAGTAGATATGCATTTGTCATTGTTGATGATTATTCAAGATATACTTGGGTTATATTCTTACAAAACAAGAATAATGCGTTTGAAGAATTTTCAATATTTTGTAAAAAGATACAAAAGATCAAATCCTCTAACATTGTCACTATTCGTAGTGATCATGGAGGAGAATTTGAAAATGAATCTTTTACCAATTTTTGTAATGAAAATGGCATTACTCACAATTTTTCTTTTCCTCGTGCTCCTCCTCAGAATGGAGTAGTAGAAAGGAGAAATAGAACTTTACAAGAATGCGCAAGAACAATGCTTTGTGATAGTAAATTACCGAAATATTTTTGGGCTGAAGCTGTTGCAACTGCTTGTTACATTATGAATAAAGTTCTTATAAGGCCATGCTTAATAAAACCTGTTTTGAATTATTCTTTAATCGCATTCCACGTGTATCATATTTTAAAGTGTTTGGATGTAAATGTTTCATTCTTAATACTAAGGATGCACTTGATAAATTTGATTCAAAATCTGATGAAGGTATTTTTGTTGGATACTCAACACGTAGTAAAGCCTACAGAGTATATAACAAAAGAACTTCAACAGTTGAAGAATCACTACATGTTACATTTGATGAGAACCCCTCATCTAATTCTCCCATCATTGATGATGAAGAGAATATATTACCTTTATCTAATTCTTTAGATAATATTAAACTTGATGAAATTGATGCTACTAAACCTTCTGTTGAGTCTATTTCAGATAATACAGATCTTCCTAAGGCATTTGCACAAGTTCCGAATCATCCTTCAGAATTAATCATTGGAGATATTACAGATGGAGTTAGAACACGTCGTCAAATAGAACAAATGACACATTGTTCTTTCCTTTCAACCATTGAACCAAAGAACATCAAGGATGCATGTGAAGACAGTTCATGGATTATCGCTATGCAAGAAGAACTCAATCAATTTCAACGAAATGAAGTTTAAGAATTAGTGTTGGATATGGACGACATGAATACACCCATGAGGGGATGTATGAGGGTATACGGACCTCAGATGTCGCGTGCATGAAAGCGTGCGCGGAGGGAACCCTTTCTCGTGTGAAAAGGACCACTCGATAAGTGGAAAAAGCCACTCGATAAGTGGAAAAAGTCACTTTATAAGTGCATAAAGGCACTTGATAAGTGAATGAAGAAGAGGATAAATGAATGTGCTAATATAGGCTAATAAGCTTATATTTAGTTATTTCCTACAATAACTACCCCTAAAGCCTATAAATAGGACCCAAGGGTAAGGCATTTACACTACACTTTCCATGCCATAAGTTTGCAAAAGGCATCTTATGTTCTTCTTCTCCCTTCCATTAAAATCCTCTTCTAAATAGAGATTTAGATGGTGAAACTCTGCTTCGATCCTCCGTGACGAAGTATCGACCGTTGTGGCGAATCCGAGGGCAAAGTTCAGAGATTACGGTGTCGCGTACGCAAGCGTAAGTCTCTACTTTATTTAGATCCTAACGTCGCTGTTTTGAAAGGATCCTACATTGGTATCAGAGCCATACGGGTTCGCCCCGGTCAAACCGTCGCCCCGTCGAACCGATGAACGAGGCGTTGTCTTTTTCACGAATGGGTATCCTACCATTATGGATATGGTAGGAACGCTTCGTGACGGAGAGAACGCAGCGGTTGTTCTTTTCACGTTAGGGTCTCCTACCATTACGGATATGGCAGGAACTCTCCGTGACGGGAAGAACCGATCGTTCATATCGCCAAGCTCGCACTCTTCATGGATGCTGAGTCTCCATTCAATTGAGAATGGGTGCTCTCTTCATGTGGACCGTGCAGTTTGCGAATTTTTGAGTAAGTTATTTTTTTCATTTTCGCACACGGCCATTAGAGAATAACTACTTTCTCGACGAACGGGTGTCTCATCGGAGAAGAAGATGGTGGTTATTCCCATCGGAGAAGATGACCTTTGGTGCATGATCACCATGGCCAAATGGGCTATGGAGGTAATGCATACTCCCTCCCCATGCGGAGGGGGTTGGCTACGGCCAAATGACAACGAAAACCACCCCGTCGGGGGGGGAGTGTGTGCGGCAACCCCATACAAGGGGGTGGCCGGCCCTGGCCATAGGGGCCATGGCCGGCCATGGCCGGCCCTGGCCATGGCCTGGCCAGATCTGGCCGGCCCCGGCCAGGGGGCCCTGGCCAGGCCAGGGCCAGGGGGCCCTGGCCGGGAGCCAGGGCCCTGCCAGGGCCCTGCCGGCCCTGGCAGAGGCCAGGGCCTGGCCGGCCCTGGCCAGGGGCCAGGGCCCTGCCGGCCCTGGAAGAGGCCAGCGCCAAACATTGGCCGGCTCTGGCCGACCAGTGAGCGACTTTTGGCCGGCATAGGCAGGCCTCGGCCAGTGCCGAGCCCCGGTTGACCCTGTTTTTTTTGGGGGGCTTGCATGAATGTGACATGCATGGCTAGCCCATACTGGGCCAACGACAGTCGTCTGCGGCAAAATTCTCCTAACGAGGGGGAAGCGCCTGGATCCATACGGGAGCTGGCGACAATGGCTTGCAGAAAAATCCCCTCAAGGGGGATCCGGCCTTGGCACGTCTACGGCACAACCCCGGCAATGGCCAGGGATTGCCGAATATTTCGCTAGTATCATAAGGGTACTAGATTAAAATACACGTTTTGAAAAAATACGTGTTCAAAAACGCTTTTCCGCAGCGAAGTACTATAAGAGTACTATCATTTGATAAGTGAAGGGGAAATATTGAAGGATTGTTCTAGATGGTGATTGGAATCGTAGAAACCTTTCCGATACTATAACAACATCTTCAATATTTTTCGAAAGTAACTTATCAAATTATAAACATCATTCCAAGTGGGAGTTGAAATTAGAACTATCCAAATGGGATATTCTATTATCATTTCAAGTGGGAATTATATTTTAAGAATTTTTAATGCAATGTTTTTGATCAAACCTTCGGTTTTGTGTCTTTTGCTGCATTTTAAAAGTAAAATGTCTTCCGCTTCAAAGAATATCGTCACTGAGTTAAACAGAGGTGAAAAACTCAACGGCGATAATTACAAACTTTGGTCCATCAAGATACAATACGTTCTAAAGGTGCAAGAAGTGCTCGAAACTCTAAAGAACGTAATGATTGAACCCGAGTTGGGCACTACGGCCCAACACAGATGAGACAAGGAAGCTTTTCATGCTTGGTCTCGGAAGAACAAGATAGCTCGCATTACGTTATTGAGCAGTATGGTCGATGATATAATGCGCATCTTCCGAGAACATGACCTACCCATGGACATATGGTCCAAGCTAGAGGAGAAGTTTGGTGGCGCATCGGTGTCCAAACTTCGTTCCTTAACTATAAGATTCGATTCATACAAGAAACGTCCAGATCATTCCATGGGGAAACATCTGTGACATATGGCGAATCTAATCTCAGAGTTAAAGGATGCAGGTCATGTGCTCACAGATGAGCAACAAATCCAAGCAGTCATGCGTTCCCTACCAAATGGGTGGGACAAATGAAGATGCATCTCACTCATAATGAGAGCATCAAGACCTTCAACGATGTTTCCAAGCACCTCGAATTAGAGGAAGAGCGGCTTGCGGCTGCCAAGCCAAGTGCAGAAGTGCACATGGTTGCTAGTTCCTCACACGGGGGAAAGAAACAGAAAGATCGTTCGAAGTCTACTAATGAACGTAATAAGCAACCTGAGTCTACCAAGAAACCCAAACATAAGGGTGGGCACAAGAAATGGCACAAGAAGAAAGACTTGAAGAGGATCAAGTGCTTCAAGTGCAACAAGTTCGGTCACTATGCTCGTTCGTGTACGAGTGGAAGCGACGAGGTAACTTGTAATACTAGTTACATATGTGTTTCTAGTTCAATATTTCTTGTAGAATCTAATCCATTTTGGATAATTGATTCAGGTGCCACCGACCACATAGCAAGGGACAGACGGTCCTTCGTGGAGTATCACCGGATACCCCAAGGAACGAAGTGGATCTATGTAGGAAACAACACACATGTTGAAGTGAAAGGCGTTGGGACTTGCAAGCTAGTCTTGGACAACGGCCGCACTCTCCTACTTCATGATGTTCTCTTCGCTCCAGATATTCGAAGGAATATAATATCTGTGGTCGTGTTAATGGGTCTTGGGTATAGCTGGTTTTTTCATGATTGTAAAGTGGACTTGTTTTGTAATAATTCCTTAATTGGCACTGGGTATGTATTCAAAGGATTTATTGTATTAAATACAATGTATGACTCTTCATTTTGTAATGAAAATTTCCTTGTTGCAAATTCTTCGACTTATGAGTCTGATATAATTTGTTGGCATGCAAGGCTTAGTCATATTGAACCAACACAAATGGATAGACTTGCCAAAAGTGGCCTTCTATCCATTGTTTCAAAGGTCAAAATGTCGACTTGCGAACATTGCCTTGTGGGAAAATCTTGTCGCAAGCCGTTTGGAACCGGCACAAGGGCCGAGGTTCCATTATAGCTCATCCATTTGGACATATGTGGTCCGATGAATGTCAAGACAAGACGCGGGAAGTCCTATTTCATCACTTTTATTGATGATTTCACCCGATTCGGACATATCTATTTGATATCCCACAAAAGTGAAGCATTAACATGCTTTAAAAACTATATGAGTTTAGTGGAGAATCAATTAGATCGCAAGATTAAGGTCTTGCGAACCGATAGGGGCGGTGAATATCAATCAACAAGTTTTAAGGAACTTTGTGATGAAAAAGGCATAGTACATCAGGTAACTATGCCTTATACTCCTCAACAAAATGGTGTTGCAGAAAGGAGAAATAGGACTTTAATGGAAATGGTCCGTTCAATGATGGCGCAGCTAACTTGCCAATCACCTTTTGGGGTGATGCATTATTGATGGCCGCTTTCATTTTAAACCACGTACCCTCGAAATCAGTTAGCTCCACTCCTTATGAGTTGTGGAACCAAAGGTCTCCTGACTTAAACATTTTAAAACCTTGGGGATGTGCATCCTACGCACATATTTCCTCCCATAAGTATGGCAAACTTGGGCCAAGGGGAAGGAAATGTATCTTTATACGATACGCAGAAAACTCCAAAGGTTATGTTCTCGTTAGTCGGGAAGACAATGGAGGACTAATTGAGTTTGAGTCGAGGGATGTCACTTTCTTGGAAAACGAGTTTCCAAGACAGGGCGAGATAAGCCAGGACTTATCTCTATTTGATATTAATGATCAAGAAAGATTACCTCATTCGAGTGGGAGAATTCTTAGTGAAGAAGAAAATACGTTTCAAACTTCACCTATGGATGATACGAATGACGCTAATCCTATTCCAACCGGGAATAATGATCCAAGTGGGAGCATTTCTAACGACATTCCAAGTGGGAGTCATATTAGAATTGATCTAAATTCGAGTCAACAAGGACTTGAAGAATCTCAAATACGACGTAGTAGTCTTACAAGGTTGGCTCCTCTAAGATTTGAGGATGAATTTCCACAAACCTTTATGACTTTACTACAAAATGATGACGAGCCGGCTACTTTCAAACAGGCCGTATCATGCCCTGCGAAAGACAAATGGATGGAAGCGATGAAGGAGGAGTTGGAATCCATGAAAGTTAACCAAGTCCAGGACTTAGTTGACTTACTGACGTGCGTTTATATTTCATATATTTACGCACGTTTTCTTCCGTGTTTTTCCCGTATTTTGCCGCCGTCTTTTATTCGTTTTCGCGTGTTTTCTAGTTTTCTTTCAATTTTCTTTGTTTATCCGTGTTTGCAGGAGATTGACCGTGTATGGGACATAAAACGATGATATCATGAGTCCCCGGAGCAACGGGAGGGGTCACGCGTGATCCAGGGGGTCAAACGACCAAGATTGCCACTTTTCAGCCCCCACCCGATCGGTTGGACACAGCCAACCGATCGGGTGATGCACGCGTGCACGACCCGGACTGAAGTTGGAGCAAAGTGCAAAGTCAACCGACCGGTTCATCGACCGGTTCATCCCAACAAAGTTCTCGGGAAGTTGGAGCTTAATTCCAACCGATCGGGTGATATCTCACCCGATCGGTTCATCTGAAGCTGAAGTTTCCCAAACGACGACCCGGTCATGCCACCCGTTCTCCTCAGCGACCGGTTGAAGCTCCCGAAGCCCGACGGCCAAAGCAACAAGCGGCTCACCCGATCGGTTGATGTTTCAACCGATCGGGTGGCCTTTTCTTCCGCTTTCGCGCACCGCTGCTCATTCATTGAATATCTGCTACCATTCCAGAAAGATTTTGGGTGATCTCTTATTTTTATAGCGTCGGCATCGTCGTTAGCTTTCCAACGATAGGTCGCATGCCCAAATCCGATTTTTCTAGAATTTTCTGGAATTTTCTAAGCGCAGCTATGTGCTGAAACTGGCTGCAGTCTGGAATTTCACTTCAACCGATCGGTTGACTTGTCAACCGACCGGGTGAGATCTGTTTCTGCGTATCTGAGCTCTCTGTTTGTTCCACCCGATCGGGTGAGTTTTCACCCGATCGGGTGGGCCTTTTTTGACAGTTTTGAACCCGACCCAAGAGGGTTTTTGAGGGGTTTATAAATAGGGTTTTGGGGCACGAAGGAGGGGACTTCTTCCTCAGTTTTTCTAGGGCTTTTTGCCCCTTTTTCTTGTAAGTTTAGATTAGATTAGCTTTTATATTGCAATAAATCTTGTATTGGATTGAAGATTCAAGCTCAAGATAAGTATTTCTTTCTCTTGTTCTCCATTTTTTGTGTTGTATTTCTTTTGCTTCATGATGAATGTTTGTGTGTGTTTTGTGTTGTTTGTTTATATGTTTTTCATCATGGAGTAGTATTGATGAACCCTAATACGGGTTAGGGTAGGATTGTTGCTTGGGAATTTACATTAGACTTGGTTGCATGGCACGTGTTCGATGAAATGTGTCAATGGGGATTTCCAGCAATCTGGGTCCAATTCGTACGGCAACACACTAGATGTGTTGGGGATTGGGGTCCGGTTCTTGTCCTGTCAAGATCCGCTTCGATGTATTGCTAGAAATCACATTTGACCTATTTGGCCATTAGGGTTACGCGGGGGTGTTTCATTGTCATCGGCGGGAAAAAGACCGCCTTTGACCGTCGGGCCGAGGGGGAATAAACTTGGCGGTTGACTCCCTAGCCATAGCTCACGCCCCCAGCGTAGACATCGAGTCCTCGCGCGCGGGAGCGGCTTGGACGAAGTGTTGGGAGATATCATTGTGGCCTTAATGCTCCCGGTTGCGGAAGGTGTTTATGGACACGGGAGTGCCCACCGTCCGGAACCGGGTAGGCCTAGCGTGTTTGGCACCGACCGGAATATCGGGCCAAGGACCCTAGGTACCACCTTTTGGGGCAATGTCTCACCCTGGATCAAGTCAAATGCCAAGTGTCATGAGTGCTCTAGCCCGTGTTAGCGGGGATTCATTTCGTGTCTTTTTCATTTCTTTCTTTTATTTCTACATTCCACCCATATCATCCGCGTAGCTAGCACGCGACCTAGGCGAGGCTAGTAGCCACTCAAGCCATCCACCTCCCTGTGTTCGATATACCCGCACCCTACACTAACCGTGCACTTGCGGTAAAACGACACCGCGCCCATACCGTAAAAGGGGCGCCGGTCAAGTTTTTGGCGCCGTTGCCGGGGAGGCGTTCGGTTTGATATTAGCTTAGCTGGGGTTCGTTAGACTACGCATAAAAACACAAAAAAAATATTCAATAACCAAGAAATTTTTCCCCACCATTATATTATCTTTTTGTTATTCTCTTGTACTATTGACGCTCCTCTCTAGTTTTCTTATTTTTGTTGTCCAGGTATCTTTGATATTGCCATGTGGAGATCAGATTTCGATGCTCAGATGAGAGGCTACAATCCCTATTCATTTTTTGGTTTGTGAGACTTGTGGGATGGCGGGGCACGTGTATTATGATTGCCCATATACGCTTGAGAGCCTCCCCCTACACCAAGGCCATACATTTTCCCACAACCATTGCCCGAACACCTCCCATCCATTTCCTCAACCTTATATCCCTCCACCAACACAAGAAGAACCAAGCCTCGTGTCTCTCCTTGAAAGTGCCATGTTTAACCAAGGCCAAATGTTACAAAACTTGATGGTACCAATCACCGAGCCTACACCGAGGAGAGAGGATGAAGGAGAGGATATACCCACTTTCATGGTTGAGACCACCATCTCATCGGCCACCATAGACACATCTCATACCGATGCCCCAATTTTCCCACACTACCACTTGGATGACGAAGCATTTTTTGATGATGATAGTGAGGATGGGGAGATTTCTCTAGGATCTGTGGGAGAGACTTGTCATCTCTATTTGGATACCCCATATGAGTCCTATGAGAGCACCGAGGAGACCACAGAGCTTATGCATACCGACGAGGAGGATGTGCGTGAGGACGACGACACCACGACCACATACGAGGGGTCCGCTCCACATCCACCTCCACAGCCATCTCTGTCACAGCTTCCTCCTTGGTCGGTGGTCAACCATGAGGATGTCATTCAGGACATCGAGCAGATGGAGAAGCATGAGCATATCGTCGAGGAGGATGTGCATGAGGGCTTGGATACGATCGTCCACTTCATGGAGCCCGAGCCACATCTACCTCTACCGTCACGCTCCACTTCTTCTGCGGCTGAGCATCTACTTGAGCATATTGCCCCTATTCAGGGAGATTTTCATACTCACTCTTACCCCACTTTTGAGTCTCGCTTTTCACTTCCTATTTCTTTAGACTCGTATATATTTGACATACCATATCTCTCGCAGGACACAGGATCTACTTCCCCTGAGGTATGCTGCGGTGTGTCACCACCTGGAGAGCCACTTCTCATGGAGAGCAAGGATTTGGTCGTCGCTAGTATAGAGGATAGCGACCCATTCTCAGGGAGTATTCGTCACACTTTCACTATTTTTCAATCTTATTTTGACGATTATCTCTGGGATACTTTTATTTTGGGGAAATATTTTTTGCCATGGACTAATGCACCTCGTCCTTTGCAGGACGCAGGTGGACACCTACGAGGGATGCTTGGAGGTGCATTGCTTGGGTCCATTGGCACACGTGGCACAGTGCTTCTGACGGAGCCACAGAAGGAGCAGTTAGAGCAGCTACCTGCCCCACTCCAGATCTTGGATCCGCCTATGCTCAGGTGTATCCTAATCCAGTAGTGTAAAAATTTACCGCTTTCTAGTTTAGATTTGAATAATCTCGTCTCCTCTCATTAGCAAGGGGAGCGTATCTTGGATTTTCTTTTGCATCGTAATAACCCTTCATGTCGTGCCCTTCTATCATTTCACCCCACATCCTCTTCAGAAGAGAACGAGCAGACTGTCTCTCCTGCATTCTGATTTCTTTCTTTTCCGATTTTCCCCGAGCATATTTCTGCATCACATTGATCATATCATTTTGCTAGCATTGTCATGTTCAGCTTGGGGGAAATCGATTTGTGTGCATGTTTTCGTGTGTCTTATTTTTTAGTTTCGCTCATGTGTTTTTCGTGTTTTTCATTTTTTGTGTCGGTGCACAACTCCCCCCCATTTTCATTGCCCTCCCGTATTCACTACTATTGCATTGAGGACAATGCAAGTTTTAGCTTGGGGGAGTCGCACTTCGTGCGTCATTTGTCCCTTTTTCTTCGCTATTTGAGTCGTTTTTCTCCGTCTTTTTCTTTTTTTTCTTTTTCTTCTCTTCTTTTGTCCTCCCTCCTAGAGATGACCCTATATGATGAATTGTCACAAACTGCACACACACCTAGTATGGCCTAGATAATCACACTCACTAACTCTTGGAAGCCGAATCCCATTGCATTTCACGCTTCGTGGGTCCACTTTGCTTTTATGTGAGTCGTGTGTCGTATCTAGCTTATAGTGTGCTTCTACTTTGTTATGTTGATTTATATACCTACCCTTGGTTGACCCCTAGATTATCATGCTTCGATGTTGAATATGCGGTATTTGCTTCTAATGTCTGCTTCTATATGAATGCTATATATATCGTATACTTCATTTCGCATGTGTCGGGATTCCACAATTAAGGACTAGGATAACCCATTTAGCCCATGCTCTAATTAGCGAGAATAGTTTCCTTTGCCCAAGTGTTTAGATTCCGATTTCTTTTTTGTTTTACTTGGTGCAAATCCCCTCGTCGTGTACCGTTCTCCCACTTGGGAGAGTACACATGTATATATCCCAATATCCAAAAATCCAAAAAAAAGGAGAAAAGAAAAGAAAAACCCAAAGAGAAAAGAAAAAAATATATGTATAGCCAAAAAAATCCAAAAAAAATACAAATACCCAAAACCCAAAAATTCCCGTGTGAATATTTTCCTACTTGTCGAGAATAAAGGGCAGGCGAGAATTTGCACCGAGTGTTCTTCTCCACATCATCTCAACCCCCATCGTTTTCGAAAATACTTGGCTTAGGAACTTTTTAGCTATTATCTAGGCTATAGTGTGGTGAATTCCTTAACCCTAGTTGTGGAGTCCCTAACGCATGATATGTTTCGATTCTCTCTCTATTCTCATGCATGCTTGAACCATATATTCACCGCTTAATTCAATTCGAATCGATATTTGGGACATATCTTGGATTTGTGTATATCGAGCTTTATTGCACAATGTAGATAGTGACACCGTTTGCTAGCACACGACCACGCTCGCTCGCGCTTCACCGCGTGAGCCCACGGCACTTGTCTGGACTCGTACTCCTTGGTTTAGTGATGTGATTTGGCGTTTGCTTGCTTGGTGTGTCGTTTTTGATTTTGTTGGCCCTGACGGGCGATCTAGGATATTGAGTTCTCCTTTTCTCTCTTTCTCTCTATTTTCTCCCCCCGAGCTCCTACTCTCACTCGTCTTCCTCGAGGACGAGGAAGAGTTCAGCTTGGGGGATTTTGACGTGCGTTTATATTTCATATATTTACGCACGTTTTCTTCCGTGTTTTTCCCGTATTTTGCCGCCGTCTTTTATTCGTTTTCGCGTGTTTTCTTGTTTTCTTTCACTTTTCTTTGTTTATCCGTGTTTGCAGGAGATTGACCATGTATGGGACATAAAACGATGATATCATGAGTCCCCGGAGCAACGGGAGGGGTCACGCGTGATCCAGGGGGTCAAACGACCAAGATTGCCACTTTTCAGCCCCCACCCGATCGGTTGGACACAGCCAACCGATCGGGTGATGCACGCGTGCACGACCCGGACTGAAGTTGGAGCAAAGTGCAAAGTCAACCGACCGGTTCGTCGACCGGTTCAACCCAACAAAGTTCTCGGGAAGTTGGAGCTTAATTCCAACCGATCGGGTGATATCTCACCCGATCGGTTCATCTGAAGCTGAAGTTTCCCAAACGACGACCCGGTCATGCCACCCGTTCTCCTCAGCGACCGGTTGAAGCTCCCGAAGCCCGACGGCCAAAGCAACAAGCGGCTCACCCGATCGGTTGATGTTTCAACCGATCGGGTGGCCTTTTCTTCCGCTTTCGCGCACCGCTGCTCATTCATTGAATATCTTCTACCATTCCAGAAGGATTTTGGGTGATCTCTTATTTTTCTAGCGTCGGCATCGTCGTTAGCTTTCCAACGATAGGTCGCATGCCCAAATCCGATTTTTCTAGATTTTTCTGGAATTTTCTAAGCGCAGCTATGTGCTGAAACTGGCTGCAGTCTGGAATTTCACTTCAACCGATCGGTTGACTTGTCAACCGACCGGGTGAGATCTGTTTCTGCGTATCTGAGCTCTCTGTTTGTTCCACCCGATCGGGTGAGTTTTCACCCGATCGGGTGGGCCTTTTTTGACAGTTTTGAACCCGACCCAAGAGGGTTTTTGAGGGGTTTATAAATAGGGTATTGGGGCACGATGGAGGGGACTTCTTCCTCAGTTTTTCTAGGGCTTTTTGCCCCTTTTTCTTGTAAGTTTAGATTAGATTAGATTAGCTTTTATATTGCAATAAATCTTGTATTGGATTGAAGATTCAAGCTCAAGATAAGTATTTCTTTCTCTTGTTCTCCATTTTTTGTGTTGTATTTCTTTTGCTTCATGATGAATGTTTGTGTGTGTTTTGTGTTGTTTGTTTATATGTTTTTCATCATGGAGTAGTATTGATGAACCCTAATACGGGTTAGGGTAGGATTGTTGCTTGGGAATTTACATTAGACTTGGTTGCATGGCACGTGTTCGATGAAATGTGTCAATGGGGATTTCCAGCAATCTGGGTCCAATTCGTACGGCAACACACTAGATGTGTTGGGGATTGGGGTCCGGTTCTTGTCCTGTCAAGATCCGCTTCGATGTATTGCTAGAAATCACATTTGACCTATTTGGCCATTAGGGTTACGCGGGGGTGTTTCATTGTCATCGACGGGAAAAAGACCGCCTTTGACCGTCGGGCCGAGGGGGAATAAACTTGGCGGTTGACTCCCTAGCCATAGCTCACGCCCCCAGCGTAGACATCGAGTCCTCGCGCGCGGGAGCGGCTTGGACGAAGTGTTGGGAGATATCATTGTGGCCTTAATGCTCCCGGTTGCGGAAGGTGTTTATTGACACGGGAGTGCCCACCGTCCGGAACCGGGTAGGCCTAGCGTGTTTGGCACCGACCGGAATATCGGGCCATGGACGCTAGGTACCACCTTTTGGGGCAATGTCTCACCCTGGATCAAGTCAAATGGCAAGTGTCATGAGTGCTCTAGCCCGTGTTAGCGGGGATTCATTTCGTGTCTTTTTCATTTCTTTCTTTTATTTCTACATTCCACCCATATCATCCGCGTAGCTAGCACGCGACCTAGGCGAGGCTAGTAGCCACTCAAGCCATCCACCTCCCTGTGTTCGATATACCCGCACCCTACACTAACCGTGCACTTGAGGTAAAACGACACCGCGCCCATACCGTAAAAGGGGCGCCGGTCACTTACCCAGAGGACGTAGAGCTATTGGGAACAAATGGGTTCTCAAGATCAAGCATAAGGCTGATGGCTCTATTGACAGATATAAAGCTCGCCTTTTCGCGAAAGGTTTTACGCAATAGGAAGGGATAGACTACGAAGAGACCTTCTCACATGTTGTTCGTTTTACCTCGATTCGCCTGATTCTAGCTATGGTAGCTTGCTTAGACCTCGAATTACATCAGATGAATGAAAGACTGCCTTTCTCAATGGAGAATTGGACGAGGAGATCTATATGGAACAACCAACAGGGTTTGTAAAAGAAGGAAACGAACATAAGGTTTGTAAACTTCGTAAGTCCATATATGGTCTTAAACTATCCTCGAGGCAATGGTATATACGATTTCAAGAAGTTGTCTTATCAAATGGTTTTTCCATGCTTGATGAAGATAACTGTGTATATATCAAGAGGATTAAGAGCAAGTATGTTATTATGTCTCTATATGTAGATGACATTTTAATAGCCGGAAATGACAAGGGCTTTGTGATGGATATCAAGGCTTGGCTTTCATCAGTTTTTGAGATGAAAGACATGTGAGAAGCCGCATATTTCCTTGGAGTTAAGATTTCAAGGAATCGTTCGAAGAAACTTCTTTCTCTAGAACGTTTTAATATGCAGGACTGCAAGTCCATTGATACTCCTATAAGCAAGTGCGACAATTTATGTCTGAAATCGTGTCCAAAGAACCAAAAGGAAAAGGAAATTATGGAAAAAGTTCCATATTCCAGTGCAGTTGGTAGTCTTAGGTACGCTATGATGTGTACAAGACCAGACATCTGTTTTGCCGTTGGAATGATAAGTCGTTACCAATCCAATCCAGGGCAAGTACACTGGAAAGCGGTTAAGAGGATATTGTGGTATCTCAAAGGAACTGCAGACTATGCTTTATGCTATCAAGGATATGCCTTGAGGCTCGAAGGCTACACTGATGCTGATTGGGCCGGTGATCTCGATGAGCGACGATCGACCTCAGGATATGTTCTTCTACTCGGATCTGGTGCAATATCCTGGAGTAGCAAGAAACAATCCTGCATCACACTTTCAACTATGGAAGCCGAGTTTGTAGCATTTAGCATGGCAGTCCAAGAGGCTGTTTGGCTTAGGAAATTCTTAGACAGGCTAATTGATGCAAGTGACTCAGGTGATGTACCAATACACAGCGACAGTCAAGCATCTATAGCCTATGTCAAAGATCCAAAATTCCATTGTAAGACCAAACACATTGATATCCGCTACAAATTTGTAAAAGACTTTGATAAAACCAAGAAGATACACATAAGGTACATATCTACGCATGAGATGATAGCGGATCCGCTTACGAAGTCGATCCCCAGAGATGTGTTTTACAAACACCTATCATCTCAAGGATTGCGTAAGAGCTGAGTTGTACCAATGTAAATTCCCATGTCTGTAAATGATCAAATTTAATAAAAGAATAAGTTCTTTTCAACATTGCATATGACTTTCTTGAAAATGTTTGTGTACATTTTAAATCTCAGCTGGTTTTCTAGTATGTCGGACAGATTGAGGTTGGCTCTCTCACATGAGCAACCGCCTTTATTCTATCAGACGGATAAAATAAAGATGAGACCTGTTTAAAGTCAAAATCTTCAGACGGACGATTTAGAGTCATGACTTAAACAAAATGGTCGTATGAAAGATCTGCATCATATGGATGCTTTCAAAAGATCTAAGAGGATTTTGAAATCATATCTGTCTTATGCGGGATGTGGGTCCAGAAGATTATTTGAGTAGTAAAAGGGACTTAAAGTCATACATTGTGGTGTCTGGTTATCATCCTTTCAACATCATTAAGACATACGCTCCCTGGGAAAGGAGTGATGTTGTAATTTGTATTCATACTACGTATGCATTTTGACCATTGGGTTAGAATAGTAATTGTGTTTACTAATATGTGAGACCCAAAGACCACATGGGTCTTAACTCGTTACCCTTATGGACTCTAATTGGTTCCTTAAGATTTGACTAGGTGATTGCTATCTTAGCATGTTGCTTATGGACTATGGTCAATTCAATCCGGCGGGGCATGTTAGAAAAGCAAGTCAAGTCAAGATCAAAAGGATCGCAAGAAGAGGAAGATTAATTTCATATTCACATTTGGACTTTAGAGAATCAAAGCTGGCCAGCCAATTGTAATCCAGATGGGATTCAATTGTTGAATATAAAGTATAAGAAATGTGAAGAAATAATCTAGGGTAAAGCATGCGTTGATCTACTCAACTTTGCACCTCGAGGAGTGTTGTGTATCTCTAACAAGTGCACAACAGCGGACTCTATGCGCATGACGGTCACACGGTCTATTTCTCGGTATGATAAACAGAAGAGTTAAAGGAAAAGATGTTTTCTTACAATCCCCTCAAGTGTGAGTGGGAGATGTTGGATATGGACGACATGAATACAACCATGAGAGGATGTATGAGGGTATACGGACCTCAGATGTCGCGTGCAAGAAAGCGTGCGCGGAGGGAACCTTTTCTCGTGTGAAAAGGACCACTCGATAAGTGGAAAAAGCCACTCGATAAGTGGAAAAAGTCACTTTATAAGTGCATAAAGGCACTTGATAAGTGAATGAAGAAGAGGATAAATGAATGTGCTAATATAGGCTAATAAGCTTATATTTAGTTATTTCCTACAATAACTACCCCTAAAGCCTATAAATAGGACCCAAGGGTAAGGCATTTACACTACACTTTCCATGCCATAAGTTTGCAAAAGGCATCTTATGTTCTTCTTCTCCCTTCCATTAAAATCCTCTTCTAAATAGAGATTTAGATGGTGAAACTCTGCTTCGATCCTCCGTGACGAAGTATCGACCGTTGTGGCGAATCCGAGGGCAAAGTTCAGAGATTACGGTGCCGCGTACGCAAGCGTAAGTCTCTACTTTATTTCGATCCTAACATCGTTGTTTTGTAAGGATCCTACATTGGTATCAGAGCCATACGGGTTCGCCCCGGTCAAACCGTCGCCCCGTCGAACCGATGAACGAGGCGTTGTTTTTTTCACGAATGGGTATCCTACCATTATGGATATGGTAGGAACGCTTCGTGACGGAGAGAACGCAGCGGTTGTTCTTTTCACGTTAGGGTCTCCTACCATTACGGATATGGCAGGAACTCTCCGTGACGGGAAGAACCGATCGTTCATATCGCCAAGCTCGCACTCTTCATGGATGCTGAGTCTCCATTCAATTGAGAATGGGTGCTCTCTTCATGTGGAGCGTGCAGTTTGCGAATTTTTGAGTAAGTTATTTTTTTCATTTTCGCACACGGCCATTAGAGAATAACTACTTTCTCGACGAACGGGTGTCTCATCGGAGAAGAAGATGGTGGTTATTCCCATCGGAGAAGATGACCTTTGGTGCATGATCACCATGGCCAAATGGGCTATGGAGGCAATGCATACCCCCTCCCCATGCGGAGGGGGTTGGCTACGGCCAAATGACAACGAAAACCACCCTGTCGGGGGGGAGTGTGTGCGGCAACCCCGTACAAGGGGGTGGCCGGCCATGGCCATAGGGGCCATGGCCGGCCCTGGCCATGGCCTGGCCGGATCTGGCCGGCCCCGGCCAGGGGGCCCTGGCCAGGCCAGGGCCAGGGGGCCCTAGCCGGGAGCCAGGGCCCGGCCAGGGCCCTGCCGTCCCTGGCAGAGGCCAGGGCCTGGCCGGCCCTGGCCAGGGGCCAGGACCCTGCCGGCCCTGGCAGAGGCCAGCGCCAAGCATTGGCCGGCTCTGGCTGACCAGTGAGCGACTTTTGGCCGGCATAGGCAGGCCTCGGCCAGTGCCGAGCCCCGGTTGACCCTGTTTTTTTTGGGGGGGGCTTGCATGAATGTGACATGCATGGCAAGCCCATACGGGGCCAACGACAGTCGTCTGCGGCAAAATTCTCCTAACGGGGGGAAGCGCCTGGATCCATACGGGAGCCGGCGACAATGGCTTGCAGAAAAATCCCCTCAAGGGGGATCCAGCCTTGGCACGTCTACGGCACAACCCCGGCAATGGCCAGGGATTGCCGAATATTTCGCTAGTATCATAAGGGTACTAGATTAAAATACACGTTTTGAAAAAATACGTTTTCAAAAACGCTTTTCCACTGCGAAGTACTACAAGAGTACTATCATTCGATAAGTGAGGGGGAAATATTGAAGGATTGTTCTAGCTGGTGATTGGAATCGTAGAAACCTTTCCGATTCTATAACAACATCTTCAATATTTTTCGAAAGTAACTTATCAAATTATAAATATCATTCCAAGTGGGTGTTGAAATTAGAACTATCCAAATGGGATATTCTATTATCATTTCAAGTGGGAATTATATTTTAAGAATTTTTAATGCAATGTTTTTGATCAAACCTTCGGTTTTGTGTCTTTTGCAGCATTTTAAAAGTAAAATGTCTTCCGCTTCAAAGAATATCATCGCTGAGTTAAACAGAGGTGAAAAACTCAACGGCGATAATTACAAACTTTGGTCCATCAAGATACAATACGTTCTAGAGGAGCAAGAAGTTCTCGAAACTCTAAAGAACGTAATGATTGAACCCGAGTTGGGCACTACGGCCCAACACATACGAGACAAGGAAGCTTTTGATGCTTGGTCTCGGAAGAACAAGATAGCTCGTCTTACGTTATTGAGCAGTATGGTCGATGATATAATGTGCATCTTCCGAGAACATGACCTACCCATGGACATATGGTCCAAGCTAGAGGAGAAGTTTGGTGGCACATCGGTGTCCAAACTTCGTGACTTAACTATAAGATTCGATTCATACAAGAAACGTCCAGATCATTCCATGGGGAAACATCTGTGACATATGGCGAATCTAATCTCAGAGTTAAAGGATGCAGGTCATGTGCTCACAGATGAGCAACAAATCCAAGCAGTCATGCGTTCCCTACCAAATGGGTGGGACAAATGAAGATGCATCTCACTCATAATGAGAGCATCAAGACCTTCAGCGATGTTTTCAAGCACCTCGAATTAGAGGAAGAGCGGCTTGCGGCTACCAAGCCAAGTGCAGAAGTGCACATGGTTGCAAGTTCCTCACACGGGGGAAAGAAACGGAAAGATCGTTCGAAGTCTACTAATGAACGTAATAAGCAACCTGAGTCTACCAAGAAACCCAAACATAAGGGTGGGCACAAGAAATGGCACAAGAAGAAAGACTTGAAGAGGATCAAGTGCTTCAAGTGCAACAAGTTCGGTCACTATGCTCGTTCGTGTACGAGTGGAAGCGACGAGGTAACTTGTGATACTAGTTACATATGTGTTTCTAGTTCAATATTTCTTGTAGAATCTAATCCATTTTGGATAATTGATTCAAGTGCCACCGACCACATAGCAAGGGATAGACGATCCTTCGTGGAGTATCACCGGATACCCCAAGGAACGAAGTGGATCTATGTAGGAAATAACACACGTGTTGAAGTGAAAGGCGTTGGGACTTGCAAGCTAGTCTTGGACAATGGCCGCACTCTCCTACTTCATGATGTTCTCTTCGCTCCAGATATTCGAAGGAATATAATATCTGTGGTCGTGTTAATGGGTCTTGGGTATAGCTGGTTTTTTCATGATTGTAAAGTGGACTTGTTTTGTAATAATTCCTTAATTGGCACTGGGTATGTATTCAAAGGATTTATTGTATTAAATACAATGTATGACTCTTCATTTTGTAATGAAAATTTCCTTGTTGCAAATTCTTCGACTTATGAGTCTGATATAATTTGTTGGCACGCAAGACTTGGTCATATTGAACCAACACAAATGGATAGACTTGCCAAAAGTGGCCTTCTATCCAATGTTTCAAAGGTCGAAATGTCGACTTGCGAACATTGCCTTGTGGGAAAATCTTGTCGCAAGCCGTTTGGAACCGGCACAAGGGCCGAGGTTCCATTATAGCTCATCCATTCGGACATATGTGGTCCGATGAATGTCAAGACAAGACGCGGGAAGTCCTATTTCATCACTTTTATTGATGATTTCACCCGATTCGGACATATCTATTTGATATCCCACAAAAGTGAAGCATTAACATGCTTTAAAAACTATATGAGTTTAGTGGAGAATCAATTAGATCGCAAGATTAAGGTCTTGCGAACCGATAGGGGCGGTGAATATCAATCAACAAGTTTTAAGGAACTTTGTGATGAAAAAGGCATAGTACATCAGGTAACTATGCCTTATACTCCTCAACAAAATGGTGTTGCAAAAAGGAGAAATAGGACTTTAATGGAAATGGTCCGTTCAATGATGGCGCAGCTAACTTGCCAATCACCTTTTGGGGTGATGCATTATTGACGGCCGCTTTCATTTTAAACCGCGTACCCTCGAAATCAGTTAGCTCCACTCCTTATAAGTTGTGGAACCAAAGGTCTCCTGACTTAAACATTTTAAAACCTTGGGGATGTGCATCCTACGCACATATTTCCTCCCATAAGTATGGCAAACTTGGGTCAAGGGGAAGGAAATGTATCTTTATACGATACGCAGAAAACTCCAAAGGTTATGTTTTCGTTAGTCAGGAAGACAATGGAGGACTAATTGAGTTTGAGTCGAGGGATGTCACTTTCTTGGAAAACGAGTTTCCAAGACAGGGCGAGATAAGTCAGGACTTATCTCTATTTGAGATTAATGATCAAGAAGGATTACCTCATTCGAGTGGGAGAATTCTTAGTGAAGAAGAAAATACGTTTCAAACTTCACCTATGGATGATATGAATGACGCTAATCCTATTCCAACCGGGAATAATGATCCAAGTGGGAGCATTTCTAACGACATTCCAAGTGGGAGTGATATTAGAATTGATCTAAATTCGAGTCAACAAGGACTTGAAGAATCTCAAATACGACGTAGTAGTCTTACAAGGTTGGCTCCTCTAAGATTTGAGGATGAATTTCCACAAACCTTTATGACTTTACTACAAAATGATGACGACCCGTCTACTTTCAAACAGGCCGTATCATGTCCTGCGAAAGACAAATGGATGGAAGCGATGAAGGAGGAGTTGGAATCCATGAAAGTTAACCAAGTCCGGGACTTAGTTGACTTACCCAGAGGACGTAGAGCTATTGGGAACAAATGGGTTCTCAAGATCAAGCATAAGGCTGATGGCTCTATTGACAGATATAAAGCTCGCCTTGTCGCGAAAGGTTTTACGCAATAGGAAGGGATAGACTACGAAGAGACCTTCTCACCTGTTGTTCGTTTTACCTCGATTCGCCTGATTCTAGCTATGGTAGCTTGCTTAGACCTCGAATTACATCAGATGAATGAAAGACTGCCTTTCTCAATGGAGAATTGGACGAGGAGATCTATATGGAACAACCAACAGGGTTTGTAAAAGAAGGAAACGAACATAAGGTTTGTAAACTTCGTAAGTCCATATATGGTCTTAAACTATCCTCGAGGCAATGGTATATACGATTTCAAGAAGTTGTCTTATCAAATGGTTTTTCCATGCTTGATGAAGATAACTGTGTATATATCAAGAGGATTAAGAGCAAGTATGTTATTATGTCTCTATATGTAGATGACATTTTAATAGCCGGAAATGACAAGGGCTTTGTGATGGATATCAAGGCTTGGCTTTCATCAGTTTTTGAGATGAAAGACATGGGAGAAGCCGCATATATCCTTGGAGTTAAGATTTCAAGGAATCGTTCGAAGAAACTTCTTTCTCTTTCACAAGAGACTTATATAAAGAAGGTTCTAGAACGTTTTAATATGCAGGACTGCAAGTCCATTGATACTCCTATAAGCAAGTGCGACAATTTATGTTTGAAATCGTGTCCAAAGAACCAAAAGGAAAAGGAAATTATGGAAAAAGTTCCATATTCCAGTGCAGTTGGTAGTCTTATGTACGCTATGATGTGTACAAGACCGGACATCTGTTTTGCCGTTGGAATGATAAGTCGTTACCAATCCAATACAGGGCAAGTACACTGGAAAGCGGTTAAGAGGATATTGCGGTATCTCAAAGGAACTGCAGACTATGCTTTATGCTATCAAGGATATGCCTTGAGGCTCGAAGGCTACACTGATGCTGATTGGGCCGGTGATCTCGATGAGCGACGATCGACCTCAGGATATGTTCTTCTACTCGGATCTGGTGAAATATACTGGAGTAGCAAGAAACAATCCTGCATCACACTTTCAACTATGGAAGCCGAGTTTGTAGCATTTAGCATGGCAGTCCAAGAGGCTGTTTGGCTTAGGAAATTCTTAGACAGGCTAATTGATGCAAGTGACTCAGGTGATGTACCAATACACAGCGACAGTCAAGCATCTATAGGCTATGTCAAAGATCCAAAATTCCATTGTAAGACCAAACACATTGATATCCGCTACAAATTTGTAAAAGACTTTGATAAAACCAAGAAGGTACACATAAGGTACATATCTACGCATGAGATGATAGCGGATCCGCTTACGAAGTCGATCCCCGGAGATGTGTTTTACAAACACTTATCATCTCAAGGATTGCGTAAGAGCTGAGTTGTACCAATGTAAATTCCCATGTCTGTAAATGATCAAATTTAATAAAAGAATAATTTCTTTTCAACATTGCATATGACTTTCTTGAAAATGTTTGAGTACATTTTAAATCTCAGCTGGTTTTCTAGTATGTCGGACAGATTGAGGTTGGCTCTCTCACATGAGCAACCGCCTTTATTCTATCAGACGGATAAAATAAAGATGAGACCTGTTTAAAGTCAAAATCTTCAGACGGACGATTTAGAGTCATGACTTAAACAAAATGGTCGTATGAAAGATCTGCATCATAGGGATGCTTTCAAAAGATCTAAGAGGATTTTGAAATCCTATCTGTCTTATGCGGGATGTGGGTCCAGAAGATTATTTGAGTAGTAAAAGGGACTTAAAGTCATACATTGTGGTGTCTGGTTATCATCCTTACAACATCATTAAGACATACGCTCCCTGAGAAAGGAGTGATGTTGTAATATGTATTCATACTACGTATGCATTTTGACCATTGGGTTAGAATAGTAATTGTGTTTACTATTTTGTGAGACCCAAAGACCACATGGGTCTTAACTCGTTACCCTTATGGACTCTAATTGGTTCCTTAAGATTTGACTAGGTTATTACTATCTTAGCATGTTGCTTATGGACTATGGTCAATTCAATCCGGCGGGGCATGTTAGAAAAGCAAGTCAAGTCAAGATCAAAAGGATCGCAAGAAGAGGAAGATTAATTTCATATTCACATTTGGACTTTAGAGATTCAAAGCTGGCTAGCCAATTGTAATCCAGATGGGATTCAATTGTTGAATATAAAGTATAAGAAATATGAAGAAATAATCTAGGGTAAAGCATGCGTTGATCTACTCAACTTTGCACCTCGAGGAGTGTTGTGTATCTCTAACAAGTGCACAACAGCGGACTCTATGCGCATGACGGTCACACGGTCTATTTCTCGGTATGATAAACAGAAGAGTTAAAGGAAAAGATGTTTTCTTACAATCCCCTCAAGTGTGAGTGGGAGATGTTGGATATGGACGACATGAATACAACCATGAGGGGATGTATGAGGGTATACGGACCTCAGATGTCGCGTGCAAGAAAGCGTGCGCGGAGGGAACCTTTTCTCGTGTGAAAAGGACCACTCGATAAGTGGAAAAAGCCACTCAATAAGTGGAAAAAGTCACTTTATAAGTGTATAAAGTCACTTGATAAGTGAATGAAGAAGAGGATAAATGAATGTGCTAATATAGGCTAATAAGCTTATATTTAGTTATTTCCTACAATAACTACCCCTAAAGCCTATAAATAGGACCCAAGGGTAAGGCATTCACACTACACTTTCCATGCCATAAGTTTGCAAAAGGCATCTTATGTTCTTCTTCTCCCTTCCATTAAAATCCTCTTCTAAATAGAGATTTAGACGGTGAAACTCTGCTTCGATCCTCTGTGACGAAGTATCGACCGTTGTGGCGAATCCGAGGGCAAAGTTCAGAGATTACTGTGCCGCGTACGTAAGCGTAAGTCTCTACTTTATTTCGATCCTAACATCGTTGTTTTGAAAGGATCCTACAATTAGTTCCCAGACCAACAGATCATTCAATTATTGGTACCAAGTGGGTATTCAAAAATAAATTTGATGAATCTGGTAGGTAATTAGAAACAAGGCATGATTGGTTGCACAATGTTATAATCAAGAAGAAGGTATTGATTATGATGAAACATATGCACCAGTTACACGTCTTGAGTCTATTAGAATGTTGTTATCCTTTGCATGTTTTAAAGATATTAAATTATTTCAAATATATGTCAAAAGTGCTTTTCTAAATGGTTTTCTCAAGGAGGAAGTTTATGTTGAACAACCTCCTTGTTTTATTCATGAAAATTTAGAAAATCATGTTTTCAAATTAAAGAAAGCTTTATATGGTCTGGAACAAGCACCTCGTGCTTGGTATGAAAGACTTAAAAGTTATCTTTTAAATTCTGGTTATTCAATTGGTAAAATAGATTCTACTTTATATATTAAGAATATTAAATCTGACATAATCATTATTCAAATATATGTTGATGATATTATTTTTGGTTCTACTAATGAATCTCTTTGTCAAGATTTCTCTAAGATTATGCAGAAAGAATTTGAGATGAGTCACATGGGTGAACTCAATTACTTCCTCGGTCTTCAAATCAAACAATTGAAGGAAAGAATCTTCATTCACCAAAGCAAGTATTCTAAGGAACTCATCAAACGTTTTGGTTTAGAAAGTTCTGCAGAAAAACGTACTCCAATGAGTACATCTACTTCTCTCGACAAAGATTTAAATGGTAAGAGTGTTGATCAACGTCTTTACAGAGGTATGATTGGATCTCTACTCTATTTAACTGCTAGTAGACCAGATATTATGTTTTCAGTATGTTTATGTGCATGTTTTTTGGTAGATCCTAAAGTTTCATATCTAACTGCCGTAAAAAGGATTATTAGATATGTTAAGCACACTTCTAATTTTGGTTTATTTTATCCCAAGTCAAGCACATTTGATTTATTATCGTATAGTGATGCAGATTTTGCTGGTTGCAAATCAGATCGTAAAAGTACCAGTGGTACATGCCACTTTTTAGGTCATGCTTTAGTTTCTTGGTTTAGCAAAAGCAAAACTCTGTTTCATTATCTACAACCGAGGCAGAATATATTGCCGCCGGTTTAGCATGTGCTCAAATCTTATGGATGAACCAAACTATTTCTGACAATGGTATTGATTGCTATACTTACCCTATTATGTGTGATAATACTAATGCTATTAATCTTTCTAAAAATCCTGTGCATCATTCTCGTACAAAACATATTGATGTACGTCATCATTTTCTAGATGATCATGTTTAGAAAGGAGATATAGTTCTTAAATTTATAGCTACTGAACATCAGACTGCTGATATTTTGACTAAACCTTTGAAAGAGGAGACTTTTATTAAGCTTCGTAGGAATTTAGGGATTATTAGTGAATCGGACTTATGACACATTCTTAGTTTTATTTTTTAGAATTTTTCCAAATTTTTTCAAAAAAATTTTGGTTGTTTTTTAAAATTGGTCGACCAATTCACCAATATTGGTCGCCAATTGTCGAATTTTTTATTATTTTTTATTTTCTGGTAACTACTTCGTCTTCCCGCTTATTTTCATTACCAGTTCCCTCCATTTTTCGTTCCAAAACTGAACCCATCCTTTTGTTTTTCGAAATTTGTTCAGTTTTTCACAACGGCTCTGCCGATTGACAACTTTCAGTTCCCAAAACTTCCCTTAACTGATTATTTTTCCCTATTTAATTCTTGCCTAGGGATCCTCATTCACCAAAATATCTTCTCCAGGCTTCTTTTATTTTCCTGAAGCCTCTTTTCCCCTCAAATCCCGTCGGCCTCCTCCTTTCCCAAATCTCCACCGCCTTACCCTCAATCGCCGGCCTCCACCCAATAAACCCGCCGACGCCTCCCTCCAACCAGCAGCCCGTCGACACTCCTCGGCCTCCTCTCCTCAATCGACCCTCAGTCGCTCTCCTAGACCGCCGACCGCTGATTTCGACGGCTACGCCCCCCATTTCACCAACGCCTCCATAAACTCGCCCGCCCCTACAACGATCGTCCCTCCCTCGCCTCCACATCCGTTGGTTCTTCGTTGGTGATAATTTACAGCACTGTGCTTATGATGTTTTGTGATGTCAAACTCAGTTCTGTCCACACTTTGGGTTATCTTTGGTTCATCAATCCTGTTTTTAGTATGGTGAATTTTGCGTCCTCTTCTGTAACCATTCCCTTGGCTTAATATTTCTTGTTACTAGTTTATAAGTGATGTTTTGGTTGTACTTGGCTGTTGTCTTGGCTGTTCTGTAATTTTTTTCTCGTATTTCTTTTGTTGTGTCACTTGGTTGTCACTGGCTACATTGTTTTGTGATATTCTGTTCTCTTCTAGTGGTTCTGTCAAGTTAATTTGGTTATATGCCCTGGTTACTTGGATAATTGTTATGTGATGTTATGTTCTCTATTCGTTATTATTACTGCTCTCTTTATCCTATGTTTGGATTATATTCTATACACTTTTTCATGGCCTTCTCATGTGTTTTACATTTGGTTCTATATATGGCTCAGTTACCTAGTTCGATTTTCCCACTTTCTGTGTATTATGAAGGCAGGGCTTCCCTGTTCATTTTTTCACAGCATTCCTCACATTGCAACAGCATATTCAGACCACTATTATGAATGTCTGCTTCACTAAGTTATAATCACTTAGCAGTTTTGAAATTTTGCTGCTGTGAAGTTTTGGTTCTCATCCCACCAAAAACTCTATCATAACTTCCCATAACAGATTTTTTCCTTTATTTAAAATCCTTTCACTTCATGAGGAAACAATCCCCTCATTTCATTTTCCAATGCCTCCCCTCATTTCATATTCCAAGGCCACGTCCTTTCTTAGCCCCATGTTTGTCTTATGCTATGTACCCTTTGCCTTGGATTTCTAACCCCCTTGTGTTTTCTTGTCCACTTCATAGCAGGATGTACCTTAGTTCATGATGGCCTTATATCACTTGCTATGATGGTATTAATATCCTAAAGCTAAATTTGGCTTTTATATTAAATTAATAGCACCTTTGCCACTTTCTAGGCTACGAATTTTATAAGTCTAATGACATTTACTCTGTCTTAGTTACTGTATGTCCCCTCTCTAATAAAGCCCATTAGATTCTGTGGTTATAATTTTGTAAATTCCTTTGATTTTTTTTATTTTTTTTCTTATACCACTACCGTTAGTGGATATCTATATATTGTCCTTCCAATTTTCGTCCTGCCTTAGTCTTTATTTTGAAGTGGCATGCACACTTATTATTTTTAACTGGCCTCCTCATTATTTCGGCATATACATTTTTTTTGCCCTACCTTTTTTTTCCAGCATGAACACACTTTGTTCCTTATTTTTAGCAAGGCCTCTTTTGACCACAAGTTTTATATCTCTACTATTTTTTTCACTTACTTTTCCCTGATCATTTATTTGCCTCTTTTTGAGGATTCCAAAGGGGGAGAATATATTTTATCTACTTAGGGGGAGTATCCACATATTCAGGGGGAGTATATCTGCTATGTTAAATTTTAACGATATATATATTTCATGTTTGTCATCATCAAAAAGGGGGAGAATGTTGGAATTTCGTAATTCCATATTTCTATTCCTATATGGTTTTGATATGACAAACACATTCAGTGCTACTAACTCTATGTATGCAGATACATATCAATGCTGAGTTTCACACAATCAAATATCTTCATGCATACTCAATCAGATATATCATTCATGAAGCTGGAAAGACAAAGGCACCTAATCCACGACTTTGATATATAATCACTTGATACGGATCCCCTGCAAAGAAGCTTCTCAGATTCAGTTGCAGATGCAGTCCTATCTACGGCTTTATGTAATCAATGTCAAAATTACTTTATTGAGTCACAAAGCCTTGTGATAATATGTCTTAGTCATCTAGGTTCCATTACTCAGAGATCTACACTTCCCAATTTCGAAAATTCGCAACGTTGAAAATTGTCAACCAATAACCCCATTTTGGTCGACCAATTTTAAACCTTCGAATTTGAATATGGGATTACATATGCTAACTCCCATAATCGTGTAGATTCTAGAACTGTCTTCTAACGGTCAAAATTCTCTCTCTAAATTTTGGTCGACCAATTTGTCCTTTTGGTCGACCAATTTCAAAACTAGCCGTTTTGATCCCAAATTTTCAGGGACGGTTCTTGCATGTTTTTCAACGTTAACTACAGTCCTCAACCATCCCTAAAAACTATAAATAGAGGGGTAGACCCTCTCTTTCTCTTCACTTCTTTTCATCTTCTTTACTCTCTTATTTGTTGAAATCAAGTCTTTCATTTTCTAAAGCTTAAGGCCATTAGTTGTTCTTTTCTTATTTGTAAGAAGAAATCATTAGATTTCTTTCTTCGTTTAAGAACGGAAGAACTTGGATGTTCAACATCATTTTGAAAAGTTGTTTGTGTTCATAATTGCAAGAAGAAAGCGATTGATCTCTCTCTTTGTTTATGAACCAGAGAACTTCAAGTGTTGCTCTTCATTACATATCTTTTACATCTTGAAGTTCATCTTCTAAAACACCGTCCTTGAATTTATTCTCTGAAATTTATAACAAGGCTATATGTGTTTTTCTATTTCAGTATTTAACAGGTTTGAATCTCTGTTTAGATATTGTACAAAATTTGGGACACGGGGAGTGTCGCCATTTTTGTAAGTTTATGCTTGCGGGGCAAGTGATTATAGTGGATTGAAAATCTCTACGGGGTAGAGGACTGGAGTAGGATCACAAGGATCCGAATCAGGATAAATCTCTGTGTTTGCGATTGATTTATTTTCAGTACTTATCATTTTATTTCTGTGTCATCTTTGCAAATATCAGTAACGTTTTATTTGCAACATTTTTATTATATACACTATTCACCCCCCTCTAGTGTATTGATCCATACAGGCTAAAATTACAGGGGTCTCATGGAGAAAAATGATAACGGGGCCAAGAAAAGTGCAGAAACATCAAGGATATGTAATGGGGGTGAAATGATAGAAGGGCACAACATGATGGGTTATTATGATGCAAAAGCAAACCCTAGATACGCTCCCCTCGCTAATGAGAGAAGACGAGATTATTCTAATCTAAACTAGAAAGCGGTAAATATTTACACTACTAGATTAGGATACACCTGAGCATAGGCGGATCCAGATTCTAGAGTGGGGCAGGTAGCTGCTCTAACTACTCCTGATGTGGCTCCACCAGAAGCGTTGTGTCACGTGTGCCAATAGACCCAAGCAATGCACCTCCAAGCATCCCTCGTAGGTGTCCACCTGTAACCTGCAAAGAATGAGGTGCATTAGCCCATGGAAAGAAATCATTTCCCAAAATAAATGTATCCCAGAGATAATCGTCAACATAAGATGGAAAAATAATAAAAAGGTGACGAATACTCCCTGAGAATGGGTTGCTATCCTCTGTACTAGTGATGACCAAATCCTCGCTCTCCATGAGAAGTGGCTCTCCAGGTGGTGACGCATCGCAGCATACCTCAAGGGAAATAGATCATGTGTCCCGTGAAAGATATGGTGTGTCAAAAATATACTAGTGTGTTGCCATACGGATTGGTCTCAGATTGCTAGACATCCCCATTGACACATTCCATCAAACACTTGCCAGGCAATTAAGTCAAATGAAATATCCCAAGCATCAATCCTACTCTAACCCATATTAGGGTTCATCAAACACTACTCAATGGTGAAGGACATGATAGCAAGCAATAAAAGGGACAAACAAACATTCACCATCAAGCTTATTGAAAACAACATAAAGCAATGGAAATAAGGAAAAGAAATACGTATCTTGCATTTGAATCCATCAATCCATTACAAGATTTATTGAAAGAGAACCCCTAATCTAAAATAATCTAAAGCTCCCATGAAAGGGCCAGAAAAGCCCTGAAAAATAGAGGGGAACCCTTTACAAGTCGTCCAACATCTCATATTTATAGGCCCCCACAAAACCCTAACAGTTCGGGTCCAAAAACCCACTAAAACTGTTAAAAAGGTGCCACCCGATCGGTTGGAAGTTCAACCGATCGGGTGGAAACAAACTGTAACTCAGAACTGCTGAAAATGGACTCAAGCGGTTGGTTGGATAGCCCACCCGATCGGTTGAAGTTCAAATTCCAGGCAGCCCAGAATTTCAGCACCCAGCTGCGCTCAGAAAATTCCAGAAAAATGTAGAAAAATCGGATTTGGGCATGCGACCTATCGTTGGAAAGCTAACGACGATGCCGAGAAAAATAAGAGATCGCTCAAAATCCCGCTGGAATGATAGAAAATCTTCAATGAATGCATCATCATAGCACGAAAGGGGAAGAAAAGGCCACCCTATCGGTTGCAGTGTCAACCGTTCGGGTGAGTTCTTTCCCAAGATGACCCGATCGGTTGACAAGTCAACCGATCGGTTGGTCTTTGGCACTCAAAAACAGAGAGCACTGTCACACCCAACCAATCACTGAACCGATCGGTTGGGGTTCGCTTCTTTGCTTGCTCCTCCTCGGGTCTGATACGGTGCACAAACCGATCGGGTGGCTCATCCATACGACCGGTTGAAGCTCCAAAAGTTTAAATCCTCATCTTTGGCCATCGGATCTTTACCGTATAAGTGCGCTTTGGTCCCGACATGCAAGGTTGACTCCAGAAGACACCAAAATGCCGACATTTACCTAAAATACAAACAATACACCCAATAGTCAATATGAACCAAAATGTGATATATACAACATGGAATGAGATGAAACGCATATGAAAACACGATGAAGAGCGTGTGCAAAAGGTGAAATATGAACACGCGTCAGCTACTTTTCAATTATTAAATCTCTTAAGCATTGGATAAAACATTAATTCAAGTTAAATTAGTTAAACGGATCTTGAGACCGCTCTGTCTTTAGTTACCTAACCTAAAGATGAATGATGTTTCCTCGTGGTCCAATTAATCCTTTTTAACTTAAATAAAATTGTTTTATCCACTATTTGGGCTTGATGATTTTTTTGTAATGTCTGTGATATTGCGCTATTATTATTTGCATGTTGCTTATATAACTGTGTGGATGTTTAAATAAGTTAAAATGCGTTTTTTGGGATCGGCCAATTTTTAGATACCCTTTTTATTATATTCCTTCTTTTTGTAATTTCTTTTTCTTTTCTTAGAGAAAATTTGTAGTGAGGAATTTATGTATAATGCCAAAGACCGGTGTTACTACCTATGAAGATGGAGGAGATTGCATATATCTAGGACCCAAATAGAGTTTCCAAATTGTATTTTTCTTTGTCTTCTTTATGGACTGTAATATAGACTTTGGACATTTTATATTTTGGGTATCTGGTCGATCCCCGCATTTTTTCTTATTTTATTTCTTTTAAGCATGATGTTTAATTATTAATACATTCTTATTTAAATTGCATAGATTAAAATGGCAAAATTGGTAAGCGTCAATTTCGAGGTTCTTGATGCAGCGGGAAAGAACTATCTTAGCTGGTGAGTTGATCTGAAGTTCCACTTGCGTTCGATGGCACTTCTCCACTCGATTCTGGCCCCGCAGTGGCTGAGACACTTGCTAGCAGTGCCCCTGAAGTGGCACAACCATCTAGCAGTTCTCCTACCGTTGTCTCCGACATAGATAAGACGAAAGCCATTATCTATATCAGAAGACACATAGATCAGACTTTAAAGGCCGAATACTTAACAGTAGAAGACCCTTTGAAGTTGTGGCAAGCGCTAAAGGCACGTTATAAACATCAAATTGATGTAATATTACCACGTGCCAGTTATGAGTGGGAAAACCTCAGACTTCAGGACTATAAATCCGTTGCTGAGTATAACTCTGCACTTCATAATCTCACCTCACGCCTGAAGTTGTGCGGTGAAGAAGTGACTGAGCATCGCATGTTGGAAAATACATTTACCTTGTTTCACGAGAAAGATATAATCCTCAAGCAAACAGTATAGTGAACACAACTTCACAAAGTTCTCTGATCTGATCTCGTGCCTTCTTAGGGCAGAGCAGAATAGAGATTTACTTCTTACCACTCATAATTTACGCTCTGCTGGTACTGCCCATATCCCTGAAGCCCACCATGTTTCTCCTCAGAAGTGGAAAAACAAGAAGAAGGCTAGAAAGAACAAAGGGAAAGCTGTAATGAAGCCAGCAAGAGGAGCACCTCCCCAGACCAACAACAACAGCAAAGGGAAGAGAAACTTCACATGGAAGCGTAAGAACACTGATCCAGTGTCAATTCCTACGAAGAACTGGGAGGATAAATGCCATAAATGTGGCATGACTGGACATTGGTCTAGAAATTGGTACACTCCTCGGCACCTCCAGGATCTGTATCAGACAAGCCAGAAGTCTCAGCCTGAAACAAACTTGGTGACAGTTCAACCGCTCACCAAGTTCACTGCAAAAGATTTCGAAAATGACGACCTGCTCGATTGAGCCCTACCTTATATATATGCATTTAAATTTCTGTAGCTTCATCTGTAGTTTGATTTGAAAGAGCTTTTATTTAAATGTAAGTTTTTCATTTACTTAAATAAAATTTCATTTTGCTTATATATAGATGATGTATGAGTGCCTAGTGGACAGTGCCTCAACACACACTACCCTTCGCGATCCATGCTATTTTAATAGCTTAAACAAATATGACGGTCCTGTTATTACGATTTCAGGACTGTCCAACATAATCGAAGGATCTGAAGAAGCAATCATATTGCTCCCAAATAACACAAGACTTAAAATACGAAATGCATTATTCACTCCAAAATCTAATAGAAATCTCTTAAGTTTCAAAGATATTCGTTTTAACGGATATCACTTAGAAACTAGAGATGAAGAAAACATTGAATATATGTATGTGACTCGTCACGAAGATGGCCAGAAGTCCATCCACGAATGATTTAAGGGACTCTCGTCAGGTCTCTACCATACGTATATTCAACCAATAGAAGCCAATATGACTGAGCACCAGAAGTGCCTTTCATTGCCAGAGTTTCAACTCTGACACAATAGACTAAGTCACCCTGGATCAGCTATGATGCGTCGCATTATCTCTGAATCCTGTGGACATAATTTGAAGAACCTGAGGATTCTTCAAAAGGGTGAATTTCCTTGTCCCCTTGTTTTCAGGAAAAACTAATAACGAGACCCTCCCTCCTGAAAGTGGGATTAGAGTCTCCTGGCTTTTTAGAGACAATTCATGGCGACATTTGTGGGCCTATTCACCCTGCAAGTGGCCCATTTCGGTATTTCATGGTCCTGATTGATGCATCCACAAAATGGTCTTATGTGTGCCTATTGTCCACTCGCAACCTAGCTTTCCCAAAGCTATTGGCACAAATAATTAGGTTGCGTGCTCATTTCCCCGATAATCATATCAAGAAATTATGTCTTGATAATGCGGGCGAATTCACTTCGCAAGTCTTCGAAGACTATTGCCGGGCAACGGGTATTGAAGTTGAACATCCTGTAGCTCATGTTCACACCCAGAATGGATTAGCAGAGTCTCTTATAAAGAGACTCCAATGGATTGCACGGCCATTGCTCATACAATCCCAGTTTCCTGTGGATGCTTGGTGTCATGCTATATTGCATGCGGCATTCTAATTAGGATAAGGCCCTCTGGTGGCCATATATTATCCCCGATGAAGCTAGCATATGGTACACCCCCAAGTATCTCTCATTTGAGAGTGTTTGGTTGTGCAATATATATCCCAATAGCACCACCTCATAGAACCAAAATGGGTCCTCAGCGTCGTCTTGGTATCTATATTGGGTTTGATTCACCCTCTATTATTAGATACATGGAACCTCTTATGGGGATGCATTTAAGGCACGTCTTGATGACTGTGAATTCGATGAGAAAACTTTTCCAAAATTGGGCAACAATCTAAGAAGCCTTACGCTTCATAGACCATTTCTTGGGACAATAAGTCTTTGTCTCTTTATGATCCGCGTACTAATCTTTGTGAAGATGAGATCCTGAAGATCTTTCACATTCAGAACACAGTACACCTTCTATCGGATAAATTTACGGACAACTAGAAGATTGTTCGTTCACACATCCCTGCTGCCAACACGCCAGTTAGACTTGACATCCCAAAGATGGATGCAATCCACCGGCAGCAGAATTGGCTATACCTCAATTGAAAAGAGGACGTCTGACAGGTTCAAAAGATAAAGTTCCTCGAAAGAGGAAGATTCCTGGTAATAATAAGATGATCCCTCCACAGAATGCTGAGCTCAGACCAGCGACCTCTCCTCTCCTTATTTCTCCTGCAAAGGAAACAATAGGAGAAACATCATTAAATTACGTACGTACTGGAGAGGTACTAGACAGAAATAGCACATTCGTCGACGACGATTTTGCATTCTCTATTGCCGTTCACGTCGCTGAATACGACGATGACGTCGAACCACGATCTCTAGCAGAATGTAAATGCAAAGATGATTGGCCAAAGTGGGACAAGGCAATAAGAGTAGAGCTGGACTCACTCTTGAAACACAAAGTTTTTGGACCAGTAGTCCAAACACCTGTAAGTGTTAAACCTGTGGGATATAAGTGGGTCTTCATCAGAAAAAGAAATGAAGAAAATGTGATCGTACGCTACAAGGCCAGCCTTGTAGCACAGGGATTTTCCCAAAGACCAGGGATTGATTATGAAGATACATAGTCCCCGGTCATGGATGCGATCACATTCCGATTCTTGATTAGCCTATCATCTCTGGAAAGCCAAGAATGCAGCTCATGAACATTGTGACTGCATATCCATATGTCGATATAGATAAAGAAATCTATATGAGACTTCCAGATGGGTTTAATTTACACCCAGAGATGAAAGAGAGACCTCAGGACATCTTCTCGGTAAGGCTTCAAAGATCATTATATGGTCTAAAGCAATCATGAAAGATGTGGTATAACAGACTAAGTGTTTTCCTTGCACAACAAGGATTCAAAAACAATGAAGTCTGTCTGTGTATCTTTATCAAAAGAACGGGAACAGGATTTGTCATCGTTGAGGTTTATGTTGATGACTTAAATCTCATATGATCTCCCGCAGAGATCAATGAGATATCTGACAGCCTAAAGCATACCTTCGAAATGAAAGACCCAGGCAAAACAAGGTATTGTCTTAGCTTATAGATTGAACACCTACGAGGTGGAATCCTATTACACAATCAAATTATACAAGAAAACTTTTAAACAATTTTTGAATGGAACATTGTCATCCTTTAAGTACTCCTATGGTCGTAAGATCACTGGATATTTATAAGGACCCCTTCCGGCCACTGGAAGAGGGGGAGTAGTTATTGGGTCCTGAAGTACCCTACCTCAGTGTCATTGGAGCACTTCTATATCTGGCAAACTGCACGCGTCCCGATATAACGTTCGCAGTTAATCTACTTGCCAGACATAGTGTTACGCCTACAAAGCACCACTGGAATGGAGTAAAGCATCTTCTACGCTACATCCAGGGTTCTATAGATCTGGGACTATACTACCAGAGAGGTTCCTCCTCCCTGTTGCTTCGTTATGCTGATGCAAGTTACCGATCTAATCCTCACACAGCAAAATCACAAACTGGTTTTGTGTTTACCTATGGAGGGACTGCTATCTCATGGAGATCAGTAAAGAAAACCACCACAGCAACATCATTCAACCACGCTGAACTCATTACGATCCATGAAGCGAGCAAAGAGTGTTTTTGGCTTCACTCCGTCGTCGAACATATCCTAGATGCCACTGGCCTGAAGACTGGTGATCTTGAGCCCACTGTCTTGTTTGAAGACAACACTGCATGCATAGCACAACTCAAAAAGGACTACATCAAAGGCGACAGAACGAAACACATTTCTCCGAAATTCTTCTGGACTCACGATCTACAGAAGAACGAGGAGGTCAAGATTCAACAGATCCAGTCCTGCAACAACTTAGCTGATCTTTTTACTAAATCTTTACAGAGATGTATTTTTGTAAAACTTGTAAAGGGAATCGGTATGAGACAGCGGAAAGACCTACAAGCATGAAGCTTGTACGGATGAGGGGGAGTAACTTGTGTGTTGCACTCTTTTCCTTTAAGCTGTTGGGTTTTCCCACTGGATTTTTCACAGCTAAGGTTTTAACGAGGCAAACACGATTACTCAGGATCAAGAAGTATCCACCCCCTTAGCTTTATACGCTAAGACCAAAGTAATGGATGGATAAGGGGGAGTGTTGTGAGTGAGTGAGGCCACCACTTTATCCCTCCATTACTCCCCACTTATTGGAGTAATGGGGACCTTTGGTGTCCATGTCTCTTGATATCCCATATGAAATAAATAAATATAGGACTATGGCTCTTAGCCATGGTTACTCTTTTCTCTCCAAATTATAACACATAAATGGTTTTCGCATAATCCGTCGTATTTGGTAATTTTTTTTGAATAAAAAGGGTGTTGACTTTTGATTTGATTTGAACTTCAGGTTCAATTTGTCAAAGTGGATATGATGTTAAACTTTTTGAAATTATTGTTGGTTTGTTGTCATAAAACAATGTCATATTATGAGCACGAGCATAAGCATGGGATGAGCATATAAGTATGCTGGTTGACACGGGAGGACGCGCACGGAGCACGCGCACGGAGCACGCCTTCCACTCCCAAGCGTAGGAGTGTCAATGCAATAAAAATAACCGGTGAGTACCGGGTCGGATCACATGGACAAGTCGTTCTATGTTCACAAAATTGATTGATAAAGAAAAATAATAGCGTGTTACAACTACCTCGCTTAACGGTGGATGCGTGGAAAAACTATGTGGTAAATCAACAAATCTATCCTAAGTGGGTAGGGTTAGAGAGCCAAAAGGGATTTAGGATGGCAAGGCAAGAGAGCATGGGTTGTGGGTTCACTATGATTGGTGTTAATTAAGCTCTAATTACCCGCATATAACTCAATTGATTATCCGGCTAAGGACACTCAATCGGAAAATTTAGCATTCAAGAACACAATAATTTGCAATCTGGATGGACGTATCATAGTAGCACTAATCAAATATGGGCGTGGTATTTTCTCAAATTGTGCCCTCTCGGGTCTTAACCAATCAAATTGTGCCCTAATAATCATCCAACATTAACATGAAATTGTGCAAGAGGCAATTAGAACTATAATTAACAACCAATCTCAATGAGTCACAACCCACACCAATCACACTACTCAATCATACTAAACAAGATGAAATTTATAAAAAAATTCATCACAAGTTCATTACAAAATGAGAAGTGCAAAATACAAAGGGGAAGAGGAAATTTTTCACCCAAGATCTCCCCAAATGAGCTTCCCTATACCAATTTGCCCCTCCACCAAGCTTTTCCATCATCCATGGCCTTCAAGCCCTAGCCCATGCTATGGGGAAGAAGAAGAGCTTCCAAACCCTCAAAATCGCCTTCAAAATAGCAGCCTAGCCGAAAAAACGAACTGAACAGCCGCCTCCCTTTGATTTTTCACACAGGCGCAACATAAACCTGTATCGGGTCGGGTTTCAGGCTGGCAAAACCGCTACCCACACTCAAATGCGCCCGCTGGGTGTGAATTCGTGGAGCGGGCCGGCCCGCGAAACCGAATTTATTTATTTTTAATATATATGCGCGCGCAGTTAAGGAGCGGGCCGGCCCGCTGGCCGGCCCGCAAACACATTTCTTTTTTTAAATAACAAATGGCGGCCCGCTTTGGTGAAGGGAGCAGATGGTGCCACGTGGCGCCGCGGGATTGCGCCACGTGGCGCCCCATTTAAAATCCTTTTTCTTGTTTTTTAACCCCTTTCTCCTCCAAATAATTCACCAAAAATACACAGAAATCTCAGAAAAATCCCAGAAAATTCTGGAAAATCTCCAAGACTCCCAGGGGTACATGAAAAATAGGGGAAGGAGAAATTAGTCCATATGATGAGAAAATTAATATAATGAATATTATAAATTAATATTGACCGCCCAAAATTCATATAAAATATTACAATGCTCAAATAATTCCCAAAAAATGGCGATATGATCACAATAATAGCATAAGCATATGAAAAATAGTAGGAAGCCAATAATGAAGATAAAAACCGTATTTTGTGCCAAGAATGAGAGTAAGCTCCAAAAACGACATAAAGCGAAAATATACCCAAAAGAGCAAGATTAAGTATAATCTTAAGCACAAAATGGGGGTAGTTAGGGGGTATAAATATACACTTTTCACTCCGAATCACACCCCCCAACTAGCTTTTTGTTAGTCCCTAGCAAAATATGCGATAAATTCGGATTAAATAGAAAAACATGCACCAAATCACAATATCCTCATGGCACACCCCAAATGATATTTCCAAATGATTTCAAAGCCAATATACACAATGTATGAAAATAAACAACAAATGACATTCTCTTCAATCAAATTCAAAGAAAAGTAAGGAAATAAGTATCGTATCGCATTTATTGGGATATATCACAAATGACAAATTTTCTAATTTTCATGGAAATGGCCAAAACAAAAGAAATTCATCTAATTGGTGGGAGATGAAATTGCATCATTCATGAAGCTTATTCTTTCATTTATTCATTCATTTTTTCTTTTTCTTTTCATTTTCTCTCTTTTTTGTATTCGTTTTTTATGTTTATGTTTTGAATTCACGTGATAACGTTATGAAATGCAAACACGGCCACCTTTTGCCTACACGCGATAACGATATATAGGCAAAGGGATGGAATGATCCCCTAAATCTCATTTTTGGCGTCCTCCCCAATGTTTCGTGGGGCACCGGCTACTCAATTTGATTAGAAAGAAACATTCACTTATATAACTCTTTCTTGTTCATTCCAAACATGAATTATTAACTCATCCACCCACTCCTTAAGAGGAAAACAAAGCATGCACCATATGGCCACATCCAATCCAATTAAAAACTAAGCTATTCATCCCAAATCATGCAATCACTAACACCAAACTACCCAAATTATTTCAAAGAGGTATCACGACGTCTAAAATAGTCTCATACATGACATATTAGCATTTGAATCCAAATTGGAAAAGAAATTAAAACACGCCAATCAAATATCCATAAGTTTGATACCAATATAATAACCCGAAAAAATTGCATGGCATTAAGCATGTAGGGACTACATAAAGCAAGCGGCGTATGGACAAGGAGGCCAAAATATGATATGCAATGAAGTTCATGGAATGAGGGCAAAATGGAGGCATCTCAAAAAATATTTAACACCAAAATCCTAACAATTCTAAAGATTCTAACACTCTCCCCCCAACTTAAAATAAACATTGTCCGCAATGTTGGGAGAGTATTAGATCTCGCAAAAGATCCTAGAAAAGAAAAGAAAAGCACACGAAAGTACTAAAATAAAATATTTATTTATTTACACTATTGGAAAGAATACACCTTAGTAAATGGCGGATCCAAAATTTCCATCGGAGGTGGCAATTGTTCCAACGCTCCTTTTATTTCGTCCGCCAATGCTCCTCGACCAAACGTGGCAATGTCAGCCACGTACACAACCCCAAGCATCTCCTCAAAGTGCGTACCTATATAAGGAAGGAGACAGGTTGTGTAAGAGAGAGATGGGGACACGTTCCCAAAAAAAGACATCCACACATAATCATCAATATAGAATACAGAATGAAAAGTATGATGAATGTGTGAGAAAACTCCCTGGATGGTTGAATATGATGTGGTTTGAAGCTCATCCCCGCGGCATGCAATATTAATCGGGGGAGGAAGTGATATCTCCATAGAAACTACCAAAGGAGAGGGAAGCTCGGGATCCATGCTAGCATATGGTATAGACTCACCCTCGCTTGCCTCTTCTTCGGGCTTATCAACAAAAGAACACTCCCCCTTGCCCACTTCCATCCCAAGTGCGCGTGCGATCGGCTCCTCTATCTCCATCATGTCAACAACCAATTCTTCAACAACTAATTGACACGGCCCAGTAGAAATAGGAGAGGCCGTCATGATAATTTCATCCACCGGCTCAACCAACTCCTCCATGCCAACACTTGGTTCCTCAACTACTACTTGGCATGGGGCACTCAATTCTTCAACTACCGGTGGGGTGAGATCCATAAGAACTTCTTCATTTGGGGCTTGGTGGACCAAAACTTCATGTCTTGGCTCATTTGGAGTCACAACCAATGTGTGATCTTCCTCCTTGTAGGACTCCAAATAACGCCAAGCCGCATTCTCATCCATGTCCAAAAAGTGGCCGTTATCCAACAAATCCACAAAATCCTGCGTCTCCAGAAGCAGACCCTCCAAGAAAAATCCAAGAAGACGCACCCTGTCAAATCCATGATGTGGACAACCGTACACTAATTCTGAAAAACACGTCCAAGCCGGAAAAAATGTCTCACCGATGCGCTGAGCAAAGTTCACCATTCTTCCTTGCCATGTTTTAGTCCTGTAAGATGGAAAAAACTTCACACAAAATTTTTGCTTTAGTACAGGCCAAGATGGAATAAGATGTGGGAGATAAACTTTAAACCATTTTAACGCACTACCATCCAAAGAGTAGGGAAAGAATTTAAGATAAAACTTTTCTGCACACGTGTTCCCATCGAAATGAAGCTTACAAGCACTCTCAAACTCCTTAATATGTAGGTAAGGGCTCTCTGCATCCTTAACAAGGAATGTCGGTAGGGATTTGGTCACCCGCATGTCAAACCCAAGAGAGTTTGAAGTACTTGCCATGTTTGGAAAAAACAAAAACAATCAATCAAAAAGACTCAAAAAGCGTAAAATAAATAAGGATGAAAGATAAAGAATCAAAAAGACTCACACTAAGAGATAAAAGTATCACACTAAAACTTTCAAAATCAATCGAAAAATGCTAATAATAGAAACCGTTATCCCCGGCAACGGTGCCAATTGCTTGAACGCGTCTCACGTATGTGATGCTTGAGCGCTACTCCCAAGTATAGGAGGACGTCAAGTAATAAAAATAACCGGTGAGTACCAGGTCGGATCACAGGGACAAGGCGTTCTATATTCACAAAATTGATTGATAAAGAAAAATAATAGCGTGTTACAACTACCTCGCTTAACGATGGATGAGTAGAAAAACGGTGTGGTAAATCAAAAAATCTATCCTAAGTGGGTAGGGTTAGAGGGCCAAAGGGGATTTAGGATGGCAAGGCGAGAGAGCATGGGTTGTGGGTTCACTTTGATTGGTGTTAATTAAGCTCTAATTACCCGCATATAACTCAATTGATTATCCGGCTAAGGACACTCAATCGGAAAATTTAGCATTCAAGAACACAATAATATGCAATATGGATGGACGTATCATAGTAGCACTAATCAAATATGAGCATGGTATTTTCTCAAATTGTGCCCTCTCGGGTCTTAACCAATCAAATTGTGCCCTAATAATCATCCAACATTAACATGAAATTGTGCAAGAGGCAATTAGAACTATAATTAACAACCAATCTCAATGAGTCACAACCCACACCAATCACACTACTCAGTCATACTAAACAAGATGAAATTTATAAAAAAATTCATTACAAGTTCATTACAAATGAGAAGTGCAAAATACAAAGGGGAAGAGGAAATTTTTCACCCAAGATCTCCCCAAATGAGCTTCCCTATACCAATTTGCCCCTCCACCAAGCTTTCCCATCATCCATGGCCTCCAAGCCCTAGCCCATGCTATGGGGAAGAAGAAGAGCTTCCAAACCCTCAAAATCGCCTTCAAAACAGCAGCCCTAGCCGAAAAAACAAACTGAATAGCCGCCTCCCCTTGATTTTTCGCACAGGCGCAACATAAGCCCGTATTGGGTCAGGTTTCAGGCGGGCAAAACCGCTGCCCTCACTCAAATGCGCCCGCTGGGCGTGAATTCGTGGAGCGGGCCGGTCAGCAGGCCGGCCCGTGAAACCGAATTTATTATTATTTTTTAATATATATGCGTGCGCAGTTGAGGAGCGGGCCGGCCAGCGGGCCGGCCCGCAAACACATTTCTTTTTTTTAAAATAATCAATGGCAGCCCGCTTTGGTGAAGGGAGCAGATGGCGCCACGTGGCGTCGCGGGATCGCGCCACGTGACGCCCAATTTAAAATCCTTTTTCTGGGTTTTTACCCCTTTCTCCTCCAAATAATTCAACAAAAATACACAGAAATCTTGGAAAAATCCCAGAAAATTCTGAAAAATCTCCAAGACTACCAGGGGTACCTGAAATATAGGGGAAGGAGAAATTAGTCTATATGATGAGAAAATTAATATAATGACTATTATAAATTAATATTGACCTCCCAAAATTCATATAAAGTATTCCAATGCTCAAATAATTCCCAAAAAATGGCGATATGATCACAATAATAGCAGGAGCATATGAAAAATAGTAGGAAGCCAATAATAAAGATAAAAACCGTATTTTGTGCCAAGAATGAGAGTAAGCTCCCAAAACGACATAAAGCGAAAATATACCCAAAAGAGCACGATTAAGTATAATCTTAAGCACAAAATGGGGGTAGTTAGGGGGTATAAATATACACTTTTCACTCCGAATCATATGCAATATGTAACATTTAATAATTTATCTTGCATATAATATAAAGCTTGTAAGCTTAAAAGGTATACTCAATAAAATAGTTGAAAGAAACTAAATTATCCATGCAAACAATATCAAGCATGTGAGCTAAAAATGTATGCTTAGTTAAAATGAAATGAAACATATATGATGTATACACATGTTTTTTATATGTTGCAGGTATATAAATAATTTCATCTCAGACATATATTTATGATATATATTTATGCTACAGGCATTAAAAATATATTATAGAGATTTTATATTAAAAATTTCTATATTTAAATATAGAAATTTTATATTTTTACATATATTTATGCTACAAGCATTAAAAATATATCATAGAGATTTTAGCATGCTAAATAAAATGTGCATCACAGAATATTAAATATGCGGTAGGCATATAATTTTCTACAAATGCATGTAATATGTTTAAGCGCAAATTCATACTAAGGGTAATGAAAATATGCAACATCACAAGTATGTAATATGTTTAAGCGCAAATTCATGCTGCGGGCTATGAAAATATGCGACATCACAGGCATGTAATATGTGTAAATGCAATTTCATGCTATATGCAATGAAAATATACAACATCCCACGCATTTATAATGAAATAAAATATTTTTGTTTAATAGTTAATCGGACCACGTGGAAACGTCATAAGAGCGGTCTCAGGATCCTCATAATTATTAAAGCAAAGAAAATAATCAATTACTCCAAAAATGCGATTAACGATGGTTTACACATATGATAAATCAGATTTATGTGGAATAAAAAAACAATCGGTAAATCCAATTAATTTCTGAAAATAGCCTTTTATTTTGAAAAAATCGGAAAAACCCTAGTTAGGATTTTGTTGCGACGAGGCACGCACAGGAAATGCGCGTGCGCATGCGTCAGGAGCGCGGTGGCGGAGCACGCACGCGCACGACAAGCGCATGGCGGCGGGCCACGCGTCAGGCGCGGCGGGGGAGGCGCGTCGGCGGTCCGTGTGGCAAGGGAGCGTGCTGATAACGTGTTATGAGCAAGGTTGAGGGCAAGGGTTTCCTAGCCTCATATATATATTATTCAATGTGGGTGGATACCCAATATGCCCATTAGGCCTAACTCATAACAAAATTGAGCTTTTTCTTTTTCCATGTCCTAGTAAGCCTAGGTTTGCCTTCTTTGATTAAAAGATTTATAATGCATACATTCTCATCCAGTGATGGAGTGCTTGGGGATAATTCAATGCACACAGACCTAATTGATGTATGTACATACCACTGTATACACACCAAAAAATTTAGACATTTTTAGAAATCGGTCCCCTTAATCATGGTGATTCGAAAAAAAATCCTCTAATTCATAGCATTTGCGAATAGGTCACACCATTTATATAAAATGCTCGGAAAGAGTCCCTTTTAAGAAATAGGTCCTCCTTTTAAAATTAGACATAATTATGTGGACATATTTCTAAAAAGACCCAAAAATTTTACAGTTTTTTTCAATGCACAGAACCACATATCCCCACTTCATATCTCTCCCCTTCATCCTCCTACACTTTCCTGTCGTCGTTGCCGCTGACTCCGCCACCGCATCTCATGTAGCCCCCAACCACAGCGTCCAGTGCTGTCGGTGTCTTCCCTTTCTCATCCTCTCCACTCTCTCTCCTCTTCACCGTCGCATCTCATGGGTGCGGAGGAGAAGATGGGGGTGGAGGGAGGAGGACGGTAAAAGAGGGGGGAAATGTGAAATGATAAACATGTAATTTTTTAAATGGCAAACTTGTTAATAAATGGTCTGGGTATTCAAAAGTCGAGTCTGTGCGTTTAGCAACTTCCGTTGCGTGGTGGGCGGGTGCATATCTATGGTCAGCAATGACCATAGCAATGACCACAGCAATCAACGCACGTTTCTCTTTCTCCTTATAAATTGAGGACTCTCTCGCTCCACAAATAAAGAAACTAAACTCTTTTTATTCTCTGTTTCTCTCAGTGTTTGTTGGTGGCTGGTGTGAAGGAATCAAGGAAAATGGAACCAATCCCTCTCATGACTCCATACCAAATGGGCAGATTCCAACTCTCTCACAGGTCAGTGCAATACCATGTTCATTTTCTTGAAGATTGAATTTAGGTGCTTTTGTATTGTTTTAATGGATCTTTTGGATATTGCTTTTGACTAAGCTAATTCAGAGGGAACTGATTTGTAAATCGATTAAAGCTTAAATTTACATGTAAAATGATTCAATGGCAGAAGGGCACTAGAGTTTTTCAGCCCAAAATTAAGCGCCCCGTTGATAAAAGCAGAACCCCATCAAAGACCTTAAGGTTGTTGATGAAATGCCAAAGTGAAATGTGATCTTTGCACTTCATTTGCATCTCCATTAATTTTTTAAATTTCTGAACTTAATCCAAGAATTAAACTGAAAACCCGTTGAAATACTGGTCAAAGGCATACAACCTATTGGTATACACAAAAATTAAAAAATAATAAATAAATGTCATTGAATAAGGTGGCCTCCTTCAGACATCATGGGCACCCTCTTAATGTGTAAATAGTCCATCTTGTTAATTTCCATTTCAAAGATAAATGAAATTGTAAGACGATTTGTTTTTAAATGAACTGCAGAGTTGTTCTGGCACCTTTGACAAGGCAAAGGTCCTTCGGCAACGTTCCCCAACATCATGCCATCTTGTATTATGCTCAGAGGACCTCCAAAGGTGGCCTTTTGATCGCCGAAGCTACAGGGGTTTCAGACACCGCTCAAGGGTGAGATTTTGATGCCATTTAATCATTTTGATTAATGCATCAATCAGGTTTCTGAAGTGTGCAAAAGTATCGCATCGCCATCTTAAATTAGTATGTTAACCTATGATGTTTTTGCTATAGGTACCCACATACACCTGGTATCTGGACTATAGAGCAAGTGGAAGCATGGAAACCTATTGTGGATGCAGTTCATGAGAAGGGCGGTATATTCTTTTGCCAGATTTGGCATGTGGGAAGGGTTTCTAACTATGGTAACTTTCATTGCGTCCTTCCTTAATTCGTTTACTGCTTATTGAGGCTATGAAGAACAAATTATATCATGAGTGTTTCGGGGTGTTGTCTCACCACTTATTGATAGGTTGAAGATCCGGGGGTCGTCGCGGTCACGTGTGACGCGTGCGGCCTCCGGGGTCGATTGTCCGAGCGTTCTCTAGGGCGGAAATGCGCGGATCCGTACGTCGATATGCCGAAGGGTAGCTTCGACAGAACGATAGCTTCCTGGGACGATCGGTCGGGCCTGGGGCTTGAGAGCATTCGGACCCGAGCGATGGAGCGCCGAAGGGTGGCTTCGGCTGGTTGGCGACTCTTTGAATCTGCATAGACAAGAGAGCTCGTCAGGGGGGGTCGGACCTTGGTTCCGACCAAGTCCCCTCCGATGCCTAAGTCAGCACGTGTCTGAAGGATGTTCAGTGGGATTGAGTATGGTTCACGGAGAGACCAATAAACGAGTCCTCGGGCCGAGCTATGGCGGAGAAATATAATGTGGAAGAAAAGGTCTCGAGAGGTGGAGTACCTGAGATCTGAGTATTCAGGATTCGATCCCTTGGCGTTTCGTCTTTTCGGCCTCTTATAAAAGTTTGTATGTCAACACTTTTATGGCGTCTTGTCATCTCATCCTTCCTGTCCGCCCGCTTTGATGGTCTCTTCAAGGGGCATGAAGGCAGTCGTGATAGCGCATTGATTGGTGTTCAAGGCAGGTGCGATCTGGGGAGCTGTTTTCTCAATCGTGGAGGGTCAACAGTTCCCCTGACGCAGGCTTTAGGCCACCACGATTCGATATGCTCGCGGTATCTTGAGGTTTGGGCCCAACCCCCACCTGGGCTGTGCGCTTGGCCCGCTCCGTTCTGGGGGCTTGTATCAATTGCCCCCCATCGCGCGGGCCATTCGGCTCTTGACGGTTCGGTCCGAGGAATGTGATTCGTGTGGATTTGACAGGCGTGTTAGTCGAGGCGACACATTAAATGAATGCCATCATGGCACTGTGGGCCAGGAATTTTCCCGCCCTTTGGAAGTGGGATTCGGAGGGCTGCCTTCAGGGAGATGCTGACGCATGTCCTTCTTTGGACGGTCTGGATTTGGGGCTCTCCTCCATATAAAAATTCAATGTTTTGGGGTTCTTTTCGCGCTTCTCGATTTTGGTTTCGATTGCTGTCATCGTTACTGAGTTTCTCTCTGTCTCCTCTTCGACGTCCCCTTCTCCAGCTTTCGCAAGGTAACCCCCTTGCCTACTTCCGTTTTTTGTCTTGCTTAATGGCGAGCGTGTTGAGAATAGGAGCTTCGTCGCCTGATGCCGATGAATTCGGCGCGGCCGTCGGGGCATCCTCATCCTGTGAGAAGGGCACGGGTTTGCTATTTGAGAATCTGATCCAGCGGGAGAATTCTTCTGGAGCTGAGGGATCCGAGGTTCCTCCTGCGATTCTCGGAGCGGCCTTTATCGTCTCGTATTCCACCGCCCAGAGAATCAGGGTAGAATATCTCCCTTACCCGTATGGGTTCGGGTCTCATTTCAAGACGAGAGGATTTGTTTTCCTGGGGCTCGTGAGGTAGGGGTGTATGTCGAGATGTTTCAGATGTGGCTTCACTTCTCTCTTCATCCCTTCATCATCCAGGTGTTGGAGTTTCTGTAAGTGTCACTGTGCCAGCTGATCCCGTATTTGGTTCCGGTCTTGGTTGGCTTCGTCGTGATCTACCATCTGCACAGGTTGGAGCCATCCTTGCCGTTCTTCTTTTATTTCTACAAAATCAGGGCTGTTACCTCGGCAACATGGCTTCATATTGACGTCAGGAGGGGGAAGAGTGTCTGTTGGGCTTGCCCCGCTGGGTCGGTCATTGGAAGAACGATTATTTTTTGTCACTTTTCCCGAAGACTCCACAATTTTAACTGGTTGGAGAAGCTCGGACGCCTACGAGTTAGCGATGGACTTAACAGAGGTCGACCGGGCCGCGGTTACCTTTCTGTTGGCTTTGCCTAGGGAGGAGAGATTGGTCTGGCCCTTGTTGGACGATCTACTCCTCAAGAGCGTCTTGTGGTCCCCCGATAAAGGCACTTTTTAGACTTCGTCCTTCTACTTGGCTTACCCTGATTCTCCTTTCTTTCGCAGGAATGGCGGGCCAGGAGTTCAACCATCCTTATGATGTACATCAACTCATCCGTCGGGATGCCCGGGGCTCTCGAGGAAGCTCCTCTAACCACCCGTCGCGTCGCACAGAGGAGGAGGCGGCCTGTGCAGCTGAGCTACCGGTCGGGATGCTAAGGATGGTGGATGCGCCCTTGACTGCAGGCTCTTTCCCCTTGGTGACGGTCCGATCGACGCTCCCCTGAGCTTGGCTCCGGCCTCAGCCACCGCCAGTCCTTCTCCCACCGTGACGGGTTTGATCGGTGCTCCCCCCGAGTCAGGCTTCAATCCCGGTTGTCGCGGGTTCTTCTCCCGCCGTGGCGGGCTTGATTGACGCTCTCGCCGACCCGGTCTCCATCGAAGGGGCCTCGACTGGCCTTAGGCGGGACCCTGTCGCACCAACCGGATGTCAAGGGTCGAGGAAGAAGCGTTCTCGGGTTCTGAGAAGCCCGAGAAGAAGAGAAAAGGGAACGGTGCATACTTGGTGGCACGTCCCACGTCGGCCGCTTCTCAGGGAAGCCCCCAGGTCTTGGGAGAAGCTTCTCCTACCCTCCAAGTCGAGCATACTCCGGTCGGGATAGGGTGCGCGCTGTCTGTGTTTGTGCCCGGACTTGAGGCCCCCGTTTGGAGGTCGGTTTTTACCGACCTTGACATGGCTGGCCGGTTGGCGCAGAGCTCCACTCTGTCGGGGGATCGTTCTCTCCTGGAGAAGGTTCACTCTAAGAGCCTGGTGAACTGCATGGTATGACAGATTCAGCAGGCAAGTCTCTTCCTTCTCTCACTCCCATCTTGTTTAGCGCGATACTCATCACTTTTGTCTCGCAGGCGTCCTCGATGGCCATAGAGGTGCATCGGCACGTTGAGCGGGTCGCCGGGCTTGAGGCAGCCCTATAGCGGGAGCGTCTAAGGGCAGAGGTGGCCGCGCGAGCGACTGAAGGGGCTCGCAAGGAGTTACAGCCCTCGCTCCGCAAGGTCTCCGAGCTCACGTCAGAGGTGAAGAAGTTGAAGGCGGCATTGGCGGCCGCCGATGTCTCTCGGACCGCTGCCGAGGGGTCCGCTGAGGAAGCCAATGGGGCGTTGTCCCTCACCCAGGAAGCGCACATGAAAGAAAGGGCCGAGCTTTGGTCCGAGATCGGTTCCCTGCGGCGGGCGGATCCCCATCGGCTTGTTAATGAAGTTGAGGGGCTACGACGACATCTTGGCCCCGTGGATCGTCCAGTCCTTCTTGGAGAGATTCTTGGCGTACGAGGAGCGGGTTCGGTAAACGCTTCTTCGCCACTTCGCTGCCTCCGACCAGCTTGCCGGGGCGAGGGACGTCGTTGAAGCAACATGGGAGAGTTCCTCCCGGGCTCCCGTGTCGTAGGCGGTCATGATGGTCTTCTTTTTGTTTTCCCCCTTTTATTCTAACAACCCGGATGAATAATAAAAGTTTTCTCCTTTTTGGTATATTCATTGTGTTGTCTTTGTTTTTGGCCTTGCCCCACTCTTTCCGCTGTTCGTGTCGAGGTCGGTCGGTAGCTCGAACTGTAGGAAGGGTCTCTTGGGGACGCTTTTTGATTGGTTAGGACCGAGGGTGTGACCAGCTCACCAGGGGAGTCATTCATCGGTCCAAGTTCGATCGCGCGGTCACCCTATTGGTGGAATTGCCCCCGCCCTCGTGGTCAAATCGCAGTCGGCTTGCTGGGGTGCTGTCCTAAGTCTCACGATAGATCGAGTGATCGCCTGCTGCAGGAGTTGCACTCAGCCTTTTAGTCGCTCGATTGATCAGCCCGTTGAGGGAGTTGCCCCAGCCTTATGGACGATCGAATAGTCGGCCTGCAGAGGGAGTTGTCACAGCCTTACGGTCGACGGGTCGGTCGGCCAGCTGGGGGAGCTATCCCTAGTCTTATGGTCGATCGAATGATCGGCCTGCTGGAGGAGTTGCCCCCAGCTTTACGGTCGATATGGGGCCGGCCTGCTGGGGGAGTTTCCACAGCCTACAGTCGACAGGTCGATCAGCCAGTTGGGGGAGCTACCTACAGTCGTATATTCGATCGAATGATCGGCCTGCTGGGGGAGCTGCCCCAGCCCTATGGTCGATATGTGGCCGGCCTGCTGTGGGAGTTGCACCAGCCTTACGGTCGACAGGTCGATCGGCCAGCTGGGGGAGCCACCCCTAGTGGTATGGTCGATCGAATGATCGGCCTGCTAGGGGAGTTGCCCCAGCTTTACGGCCGATCGTAAGGTATGATCGATCCTGCTGGGGGAGTTGCCCCAGCCTTACGACCGATCGTAAGGTATGATCGGTCCTGTTGGTGGAGTTGCGCACAACCTTACGGTCGATCGAGAGTTGGATCGGTCCTGCTGGAGGAGTTCCCCCAGCCTTACGGCCGATCGAGGGTTCCGTCGTTCTTGCTGGGGGAATTGCCCCTAGCAGTCTCGACGTCAGATCTAACAGGTGATTACCAAATCTTAAGCGACGCGTAGTTGTGAGCAAGAACTCAAGTTCATGTCTTTATTTTAGTAGAAAAAGAACCGGGGATACATTTAAAACTGAAATGCGCAAAGCGGGGAAGATATAAGTGGGCGAGTCACTCGCCCGGAGCCATGAGACGCAATCGATCAGTTGACTCCTTATTCAATTATGTGCACGGGGATGTGGACGACGTTCACCTTCTTCCCTTTATCTGCTTGCCTTAATGTGCCCTCCCTGGAGCCTGCCTTCGCAGCGTCGACGAAGTTCTTCAAATATACTCCGCTAATCAGCTGGTTAATGTCCTTTTTAGGTGCCAGCAGTCGTCGGTGTCGTGGCCGTTATCCTTGTGATATTACAGTACTTTTCTTCGTCTCTTCGTCCCCCCTTGATCCTTAGGGAGGCATGTTGATGTGGCCCTCTTTTTGGGCATGTGTCAGGATGTCGTCCTGAGTTGTATTCAGCCTGGTAGGCGTTGTTTCCCCTCTACGCGGCTCCCCCAGGCCTCCTCTCCCGCTAGCGGTCCTCCAGCTCGCGGTGTTCGTCTTCGCCGCGTTTCGAACTCCTCCTGGCCCCCGCGAGGGGAGCTCCTTCCTCCGCGGCTAAAGCTTCATTTGTCAGCATGAATCGCTCCGCCCGAGTCATGACCTAGACGATGCCCTTATGGGGGTCTTGATGGAGAGATTTCTTCAGGTCTCTGTGCCGGAGCCCTTTTTCAAGGCTGTCATGGTGACCAGTTCGGGGCAACTCTCGACGTTTTTCTCTGGAAGTTGAAGTGCTTCATGTAACTCCTCAGAGTTTCGCCTGGCCTCTGGATTATGTTGAATAGGAGGTTCGAGACTGGCTTCCTTTGTCGTCCGGCCATGAATTGTTGGCAGAACTTCTGGGACAAATTCCGAAAGTTGCCGATGGATTGGTCAGGAAGGTTGTTGTACCACTCCCTGACGGATTTCTTGAGGGTGGTATAGAAGCCTCGTCAGAGCAGGACGTCGTCGGCCCCTTGGAACCTCAGGACTCCTTGGTAGTCTTGCACGTGCTCCTGGGAGTCTTCCGTGCCGTCGTACTTCTGCAAGATTGGCACCTTGAACCTGGAGGGTACCCGCGCATCGGTGATACTCTTCATCAATATGCACCGGTAGTCTCCTGTGGCTTCCAGGTCGATCTGACCCGGCAGCGCTTTCCCTCGGTGCTCGGACGACTTCAGCAGATCAGTGGGAACGTGCGAGGGGCCTCCTCTGCGGTCCTCTCGGCTGGGGATCGGCGTCGGTCGCCGGGCGCGTTCCCTGAGGTGAAGATCTTCGCAACTCCTGGGCCTCTTTCGGCGCGGACTTCAGCTCCGCCTCCGGTGCTTCTCGGCGGTCGTGCAGCTGGATGATTACCGTTCGTCCGCACGGGGTCGCTTGGACGAGGCTGCAGTTGATTCATCCCTAGTCCATTCGGTCATCCCTCCCTCACCATGAAGAGAGGCGTGGGTAAATAATCACTCCCGGCTCAGGCCTTCACCATCACGGTCCGTGACTATGGTTGAGCATAACGCGGGGCGTGCCCCCGAGCGGTCGGGAAATCTCGCCTGGCTTCCTCCCAAGAGGTGTTGCGGGTCCGCAAGGTGCTGAATGGCTTCTGCCAGGGTACGGAAGTTGGCATTCATCTCCTAGGTGAGATGGTCGAGTTATTCGCGGGTCACCGAGCGTGAGTCGTCGGTTTCCCCTGCGGAGCGGCTTTGCTCGGTTTCATGTTCGACGTAGTTGTCATCCTCCGGGATGGTCAGCATTCGGGCCACTCCGTCGTTGCGATGTTCCATATTAGTTGCTGCAGATGACGTGGGAGACGCTCTCGTTCCCACAGACGGCGTCAGATGTTTCGGGGTGTTTTCTCCCCACTGATTGATAGGTTGAAGGTCCGGGGGTCTTCCCGGTCACGTGGGACGCGTGCGGTCTCTGGGGTCGATTGTCTGAGCATTTGCTGGTGCGGAATGCGTGGATCCGTGCGTCGATATGCCGAAGGGTAGCTTCGGTAGAACGACGGCTTCCTTGGGCGGTCGGTCGGTCGGGCCTGGGGCTTGAGAGCGTTCGGACCCTAGTAATGGAGCGTCGAAGGGTGTCTTCGGCTGGTTGGCGGCTCCTTGGATCTGCACAGACGAGAGAGATCGTCATGAGGGTCGGACTTTGGTTCCGTCCAAGTCCCCTCTGATGCCCAAGTCAGCACTTGTCTAATGGATGCTTGGTGTGGTCGAGTATTGTTCACGGAGAGACCAATACGCGAGTCCTCGGGCCGAGCTATGGAGGAGAAATATAAGGGGGGAAGAAAAGGTCTTGAGAGGTGGAGTGCCTGAGAATTCAGGATTCCATCCCTTGGCGTTTCGTGTTTTCGGCCTCTTATAGATGTTTGTATGTCAACACCGTTATGGCATCCTGTCATCTCGTCCTTCCTGTCCGTCCGCTTTGATGGTCTCTTCAAGGGGCATGAAGGCTGTCGTGATGACACATTGACTGGTGTTCAAGACAGACGCGATCTGGGGAGCAGTTTCCTCAATCGTGGAGGGTTAGCAGTTCCCCAGATGCGGGCTTTGGGCTGCCGCGATTCGAAACACTTGCGGGGTCTTGAGGTTTGCCCCCCCCCCCCCCCCCCCCCCCCCCCCCCCCCCCACCTGGGCTGTGGGCTTGGCCTGCTCCGTTCTGGGGGATTGTATCAATGAGGTAATGCTGATTTGTTTTGCAATATGTTTTTTTGTTCTCCTCTAGTGTGGACATACATCAACAAAACAAGTAGTTGACAACTGACAATTTACACATTCCATATACTCAATAAGGTTTGAATACCCACGATGTGGATTTATGTTTGTGAATTATACCTTTGTAGAGAGCATGTCACTACTTAAAGTTTTCAGAATGCAGCACTACTTAAAGCTTTCAGATTGTACAGGAAGTGTCTTGCTGTATGTATGCAGGCACATGCTAGTTTTTCTCTCAGAAAGTGAAAGGGGAAATTTTGGAGTACAACAAGTTAACTGAATGGCCAAGATACTCTTCAAATAATGCTTTAGTTAAATTTTAGTGATTAATTCTCATAAGTTTGATTACTTAATGTAGGATATCAGCCGGATGGACGACCTCCAATCTCAAGTACGGACAAGCCTCTTGTGCCTCAAGTGAGGGCCAACGGTGTAGACATTGCAGATTTCTCTCCTCCACATCGGTTAACAACAGAAGAGATACCACTAGTAGTCAATGATTTCAGAATTGCTGCAAGGAATGCAATTGAAGCAGGTATATGTCACTCTGTATTTAGCATATTTGGTGCTCAATTTGCTATTCTGTACAGAAACCCATAGTATTGAGAATATAGAAGTTTTTTTGGATAGTTACCTAGTCTCTTCCTCAACCTTTATATACAACTGTGAACCCGTGTTTCCAACGATTATGACCTTTTGGCTTGATCACGAAGATTACTATACTGATTAGTAATCACTGCAATCATGAGCCACCTGAACTTTTTCTTTCTTTCTTGCTTTCGTTTTGAAATTTATTTTCATAAAGATTAAGGAAAACTTGGTTGCACAGAGACGTGCATGAGATGCATGAGATACAGATATCACAACACCTGAATATGTAAATACAGTAACTCTTAAACATTACAGGATATGTATACAAGTGGGTGCAACAATAATAAAATTGTATACAAGTATACAAGTTAATGTTTTATCTATAGCATGAATTTGCAAGACTATTACCGATTAAAATTTCAATAACTCAAATATTATAACATATTTTGAAGCCATGTACATTAAACAATTACTTGAAAAGAATATACTTTCATACTAAAAAGTGAAGCGACTAATATAAATGCATTGACAAATCAAGGGAATTGCAAAAGCTTGACACATGCTAGAGTTTATAACTTACTAACTTCCTATGAGGGTTTGAAATCTCGGCCGACACCAATACATATTGCTCGTATTGTATTGATTTCAAGCCTGTTGATAATTCATCTGGAACTCGCTGATACCATTGATCCTTACTAATAATAATTTACATAAGATGAGATTCGGGTTTTAAATTACAAAATTTTAAAATTTATATTTTTATTTCATAAAATGATTAAAAATATCAGGTAACTGCCAAAAGTAAGGTTCAATAAAATGGTTAATAATGGTACATATCAGTCATTTTGGATCTAATTTCTTATAGAGATAAAAAAAACCCTCTTTATTGGCACCAAGTGAAATTCTTCAAGGTTGACAAGACGTAGCTTCAAGTTGTTTTGATTATAATATGAGATGAAAACATCAAATTCTGAAATTAAAATAAGTTTAGAGAATTGCTATCTGCACCTCATTCTTTGAGGTGCAGATAGGAGTCAGTGTAAAAGTTTGCCTTTTTTGGCCAAGAATAAGTATGATTGGATATAAGATGTGAAATACTAGCTTTTTTGGCAAAGATAAAGGACATGCACCTCAAAGATTGAGGTGCATGCAGCATTTCTCTAAGTTTAACCTGAACTGATTGATTTAGACACGTCATGAAGATGACATATTGCTAGTATTGATTTTTTAAAAAAGAAGATACTCTCTTGAATGACATGGATGACCTATGAATGGATGAAGCACATTTATCCTAAAGATGAAGATCTACTTGTAACTCTCAACTTTGTTCAGTTAAGGTAAATGAACCTTAACTGATACATAGAACCTGATACTTCTCATATGTATTGCCCGGTAGATATGATACAGGTAGTTATGATACAGTCGATATCGATACATCACATCAAATCGTTTGCTGATACTGATACCGATATCGTGATTTCAAACCTATCTTCCAATACATTTCCATTATATTTAGGGTACATTAAAAAGAAGTTTCCAAAAGTACTCGTCAGTTATCGAAGTATCCAACTAGTGGATGCTTATCCGACAGGGGTACAGCTCCTTAATCGACGTATCCGTGCAACATAGAGTTAAACTTTCATTTGATTAAGACAGTGAAATGAGACGGAAAGGCTGATAAAAGCGATCAAGATAAGTAAGATTATGGATATATCATCCATATTCCTTCCTGAAATTAAAGTTAAGAGGAAGATGTAATCATCCAGGACCAGTTAGGGAAACTTCCTGATATCTGGGCACCATGCTGGCTTCATTCTTTATTCTTTTTTCTCAGCCACATCTATGCAGAATTCTACTCTTGGAATAATAGATTCTCATTTCTCAGAATTGTACTCTTGAACAAAATCTCTCCTATTTTCCGTCATCCAACACAATCACATTGAGGGATGTTTATAATACCCCCCAACCCTCAACAGAGTAACAGAGTATACAAGTAATTGTGTAATGAGAGATTAAAATGCTGTGTGAGCTACTTCTGGTTCCAACGTAGCTTTAAACCTAGCTGCTCATAATGCGGATTTAAAGAAAACACTGCAGACAGTGTGGCGTACATTGAAGGGTGCGGGGCAGTCGTATGCCCCTAGAGGATTTATATAGTTACCTCACCCCTCACCGTAACTTGCGTTTTGGTGTAGCGGCCAGCAAGTACATTGAAGTATCCAACCTGTGTGGCACAAACTGGATTCCAAAAAATGGTGTCACTCCCCAACTGAATATTCCCGCGTGGGATCTGTTGGGATCCCTGGCATATAATAATTTTTAGGTACTCAAGAATTAACTGTAGCCAACAAATTTTAAGGATGAATTGTAGAGGCTTTGTAGTTAAGCATGCCCAGATAAGAGTGGTGTTAAGCTGGCTGATTCTTGGGTACTGAATTAATATGATTTCATGGTTTCTTACTGATGGTTCCTATCGATGTTCCATATTTTTGATAGGCTTCGACGGAGTTGAGATTCATGGTGCACATGGCTATTTGATCGACCAGTTCTTAAAGGACCAAGTCAATGATCGGACAGACGAATATGGCGGAAGCCTAGAGAATCGGTGCCTCTTTGCCCTGGAAGTTGTCGAAGCAGTCGTCAATGAGATTGGAGCTGACAGGGTTGGGATAAGACTCTCTCCATATGCCAACTACTGTGAGGCTGGGGATTCTAATCCAGAAGCCCTCGGCCTTTACATGGCTAACGCTCTGAACAAGTTCGGAATCTGCTACTGCCACATGGTGGAGCCTCGGATGGTTAAAGTCGGAGAAAAGATGGAGACCCCTCACTCCCTTCTCCCCATGAGGAAAGCTTTCAAGGGGACTTTCATGGTCGCTGGTGGATACGACAGAGAAGAGGGCAATATAGCCATCGCCAGCGGTTATGCAGATCTGGTCGCTTATGGCCGTTGGTTCTTGGCTAACCCGGATCTTCCTCGAAGATTCGAGCTTGATGCCCCTCTCAATAAATATATTAGAAATACCTTTTACATTGAAGACCCTGTAGTTGGATACACAGACTACCCATTCATTGATTCTACTACTACCTAGATGAACATACGATTGGATGTACACGGAACAAAGAATGTATCATTTGTTGCTCATTGTAATACCAACGCCATAATAAGTTGTTCCATTGGACGTTAATGGTGATTATCAGATTTTGAATTTGTTGTGTGAAAATTAGCCATCTGACTTCGTCAAAGTTGATTTGGCTACAAGACTGAGGAGCAAGAGATGGTCAACCATCTCAACCTGAGATTCACACAAAACACATGTTCTGGGTGTTGGAAAAATAATAACAAATTGGGACGAAGTTACCGTTCTAATTTCAGAAGAGTGAACCTATGGTCGTCGAGGCGTGGCACTATCCTTAAAGTTAGATTTCTGTCCATCGGAGTCGATGCTCGGTGCAAGACATGATCGACGGGCTATCCTCTAGGATAGAACCGACCGCTGCTTTTGTAATCGTGCACTCGCAAATACAGAACATTGGCAAGTAGCAGTGTCGGTTCCTTATCTCATGAAAGGAGAACAGTGGGTGACAAAAATAGCCAATGGCTCATTAGATAAGCAAAAGACAATTCAAGTTATTTCACATCATGAATCAACTTTGAGAAAATCTTTATGGGGTTGCCTGTAAGATTGTCACTTGCTGATTGTGGGCATAACGGACTTCAAATGAAGGATTCTCATTCACACAGATAATAATTTCTTCATACAGTATTTTAGAAATGCTTGAAGATAGAAAGAAGAAGAAAATAATGATCATCATGATTTGTTCAGGTTGCTGAAATCGATACACATTCTTTATTTTTCAGGCATCATTAGCTAGTTAGAGTATTCCACTTCTCCATTGAATCATCTCTCGGGCTACTTTTGCATTTCATTGTCCTGCATTTCAATGTTTCGTTTTTTTGCTTGATCAGTTGGCACGTATGAACCACATTCAGGCTGTATAGAGCCATAAATGGGTCAATGCCTGGCATATCATGCAGCTGCTGATTATGTAAACATGTCCCGCTTATTTATATATGATAGGCCCTTTGGGAATTCTGAGTTAACTTGTCTAACCATCGATAACATATGTTTTTGGGTTAGTGCACAGGTTCTTATCAGATTGATGATTTTCTTGATCGTCAATCTATGACTAATTATATATTGTCAGAAGTTATCCAGCAACTTGGAGTAATAAATAACAAATTCTGAGATTAGAGTACAAGTTTAAGCATTCCAATTCATAAGCACGCCATAAGGGAGAGTCGTCAAGTGAGAATTTGAATAGAAGAAAGTTTGCGTTCACAGAATAGAAGAAAGGTCGTCAAGGGAGTCGTTTTCATGCTGCTAGCGACTTGGAAGTTGGAGGCGCGTAGACATGACTTTTCTATTGCATAATTATGAAGCTGAGAAGAACACAGCAGTCAACACATGGGTCTTTTTCAAAAGATTATATAAGACTGGAACGGTTCTTATTTGCATACACCAATTTCTCTCATCTCAGTGATCTCACCCTCACGGAAAGCTCATGGCACAGCTCTGGCACTCTTTCCTAGCATTCGCAGTTCTCTTTCTTGCTTGCCACCATGCTGCTTGCTCGTCGGTAGCAAAATTCAGCAACGAGACTGATCGGCAGGCGCTCCTCTCTTTCAAGTCCATGCTATCCGATGACTCGAGAGAGGCGTTGGCTTCCTGGAACGACTCCGTCCATTTCTGCAAGTGGCCTGGCATTTCTTGTGGCCACAGGCACAGCCAACGGGTGGTGTCCTTGGCCCTTGGCTCCCGTAGTCTGTCTGGATCCATGTCTCCTGCCGTCGCCAACCTCTCGTTCCTCCGGACGTTGGATTGGATCTCTCTGACAACCAGTTTCATGGGCCCATTCCACGGGAGATCAGCCGCCTCTTTAGTCTTCGGCATCTCAATCTGACCGCAAATATTCTCGGAGGAGGTATTCCTACAACATTGTCTCGTTGTCTGCAGCTGCGTTATCTCAGTATACGCGGTAACATGCTGTCAGGTGAAATTCCGACCGGTCTCACCAACTGCTCGCTCCTTCGACACATAAACTTGGGAGACAACAGTCTCACAGGTCACATTCCAGCTGCATTGACAAACCTTTCTCTTCTTGATCTTCTTCATTTGGGATCCAATCAGCTCAGCGGCGGCATCCCAGCTACTATTGAAAATCTACACTCTCTCACTGATCTTGGACTTGGTTTTAACCGGCTTACTGGAGCCATCCCATCCTCGCTTTGGAATTTGTCTTCCATTTCCGAGCTCTATCTCGCATCTAACAACCTATCGGGATCGCTTCCAACAAACGTCGGCCAACTTCTTCCTTTGATTGAGAACATATACCTGTTCGAAAACCAACTTCATGGACCTATTCCAACATCACTATCCAATGCTTCTCATCTTCAACGCATTACTTTCAGTTTGAATAAGTTTAGCGGCACGATCCCTTCCAACCTTGGAACCTTGCAAAATTTAGAATCGATAGTCTTGATCAACAATCTGTTGGAAGCTAATGATGCCAACGAATGGAAATTCCTTGATAGTTTGACCAATTGTACCAACTTACGATTTTTGCAGCTAGACTCTAATAAGCTTGTTGGCGTGCTGCCACATTCTATTGCAAACCTTTCCACCAAGCTTGAGCACCTAACTCTTGACTACAACAGTATATCCGGAAGCATCTCGCCGGGGATCAAAAACCTGGTAAGCTTGACATTACTTGATTTGGGTCCAAACTTGCTCACCGGCCCTATTCCTGCCTCTATTGGGTTGCTTCAACACTTGCATGAGTTGGATTTAGACGATAACAAGCTTTCCGGAGAGATCCCATCCGCTCTTGGTAACCTTACTGAACTCCTTATTCTCTACCTTGATCTCAATGAACTGACCGGAAGCATACCATCAAGTCTCGGAAATTGTCAAAATTTAAATTCACTGGACCTCGGAGCGAATAAACTCACTGGGGGCATACCAAAAGAAATCCTTAACATATCCACTCTCTCCATAGGTCTAGGCTTGTCATTCAATTCATTGACGGGGCCACTACCATCAGAAATTGGAACCCTTAGAAACTTGGGGTTCCTTGATCTTACCATGAACAAATTGTCTGGTGAAATTCCTAGCAGTCTCGGTGAATGTCAAGTGTTGGAAACGCTATATTTGGATGGAAATTCCTTTCGTGGAAGCATCCCTTCGTCTCTGAGTGCGTTAAAAGGCCTTAGCCTGCTTGAGCTTTCGGAAAACAACCTGTCAGGAAAGTTGCCAGATTTCTTACAGGACTTTCACTTCTTGTACCATCTCAATCTCTCTTTCAATGATTTTGAGGGTGCAGTTCCAAGTCGCGGAATCTTTGCAAATGCAAGTGCTGTTTCAGTACAAGGGAACAATCGGCTTTGTGGAGGGATCCCAGAAATGCACTTGCCGACATGTCCCTCTCAATTTTCAATCAAGAAGCACAGCCAACACATGTTGATAGGGATCATCTCGATTGTCGCTTCATTGGTCTTGCTATTTAGTTTTCTTGTTGCATGTCACTACGCATGGAAGTCCAGAAGAAACAATACAGACTTAACGACTACAATTGAGAGGGAGCGGATCTCTTATGCTGAACTTCTGAGAGCAACAAATGGGTTCTCCGCAGATAATCTTATTGGAAGCGAAAGTTTTGCTAGAGTGTATAAAGGCTTGCTGCGTGAAGGTGATATCATGAAGGTTGTTGCCGTGAAGGTACTAAACCTCCAAGTTCAACGAGCATCCAATAGCTTCATGAAAGAATGCAAAGCATTGAGATACGTTCGACATCGAAATATTGTGAAGATCCTGGGAGCCTGTTCAAGTATAAATTTTAGAGGGAATGAATTCAAAGCTCTCGTTTTGGAGTTCATGGCTAATGGAAATTTAAATGAATGGTTGCATCCAAGGGAAAATGAGCAATCCGAAGAAAGAAGACTGTCATGTACGGAAAGATTGAACATAGCCATCGATGTGGCTATGGCATTGGACTATGTAACGACTGCTTTTCATGTATCTGGATTTTATATATTATAATATATGTTTTGGTGGGTTTTCTCCTCTTGTGTGGTTTTCGTCTCCGTAACTTTCATTTTCGATCGATTCGTCGTATTTTCTCGATTCTTCCTTAGGATCGTCGATTTCGAAGTACGTCGTTTGTGACGGGCTTCATAACGGTCATATCTAACTATTAGATCAAGCCTAGGAGTCTTAGGATTCGATCACGGGGCCTCGCGCTCCGTATTGGTACTTTCTGTGCTCATTAGCCGGTGTAAGAAGGGCCACCGACCGACTAGATGCCGATCCAGTCGGTCGGTAATCCTTCTTGGACCGACTAGTGAGCTTTCTAATTTTCTGAGGAAGCTACTGTTTATCGTTAGTCGGTCTAAGAACGTTGGTTGACCGACTAGGTTGCAAACTAGTCGGTCGGCGATGCTTCTTGAACCGACTAACTCTTAGTTCAGGTTTTCGACTGGAGTTACTGTTTACACTTAGTCGGTCTGCGTTGTTCAACCGACCGACTAGATCTCGAACTAGTCGGTCAACAGTTGTTCTTTGACCGACTAAGCAGTGCAGAAAACCCTAGTTTTGCCCTAGCCGCCAGCTCAACCTATAAATACCCCCCCCAAACGACTTCTTCTTCTCCAACACGACCCTAAGCCCTAGTTTCTCCCCCATTGAGCCCACATCTTCCTCCAAGCTCCATTGCTTCATTCCAAGCCCTAAATCCATCATCCAAACCATCCATCTACCCTATCTACCTCTCATCTTCCTCAAATCACACTCAAAACCCATCAAAATCCCCAAATCCCCCAAAACCCTAGTTTCCCCAAACTTCTCCAATCTTTTCCAGATCTGGTCCTAGGGTTCCCCGGAGTGTTCCTTCCGCCTCCTCTCGGTAAGAAATCGATCCACCGTTGTTTTCTTACCCTATTGCAATTTTTATGAAACCCTAATAAAATACTTGTGTTTTGATGATTGTTCCCCATAACAGCGATTCCCCGTAGGCTAGCATCCGCGGAGACGAACTTTCGTAACCGTTCTCCCCGGTGATAGGCAAGTGAAACTTGCATCTCTTGATTTGGGCCATGTCTTAGGCCATTTACCTTGCTTTAGCGTAAAAGAGACTAGACGGTGAAAGGATAGCCGTTTAGACGCCATTGACCTAGCTTGACAACGAAGCTTGGTCCGTCACTTTCATCATGCTTGTATGTCACGTTTACTTTCCTTAACGGTACGCGAAAATAACTGTTCATGTCATCCATGCATCCTTAACTGCTATTGCATTTTAACTGCCATGTTTAATTTAATTAACGGTACGCGAATATGTTCATGTCATTGCATTTTGCCTGTCACGTTTAATTTAATTAACGGTATGCAAATTATCTGCTCATGTCATTGCATGCTTGAATGCTCATCGTGATTGCGTAGCATCGCTACATACTAGTGTTACTCGTTCCGGCTAGGTGCACCCCTACGCCATACTTATCAAATACACTTTCTGGCTCGTGTTCCAGAAGACGAGCTCATCACAGCCTGTGGGCAATAGGGCACTCGTTGAGTGATCCCTTGTACTTGATACCTGAACACAGCCTGCGGGCAATAGGGCACTCGTTGAGTGATCCCTTGTACTTGTACTTGTTACTTGACATTACATGTCACAACAACCCCTTGCCACTTGTACTATACTTTACCTTACTTGTTATCGCCGTACTTTACTTGCCATGCACCATGTTTTAATTGTTAGGTTGCTAGTTTACCATTATTCCCGTTTCCTTGCACAAGTCGTTCGACTTGCTGACATGTGCCCCTTTTCTCTTTTGGGTGACACATGTTAGAGCCCGAGCCTGAGTTACTTGTTGGGGACGAGGTGTTTGCAGACGCCGAGCCCGTGCTTGTGTTTGACGGGGAGTACGTGGACACTGGGGACCAGTCCTAGTGTCTTCGTTGTGCTTTACTTTTGTTTAGGCAGTTGTTTTGTTATCGGTGCGTGGCACCTATACTATACTTTGTTATGTCGTTGCCTTTGTTGGCCTTGTTCTGGGCCTTTAGACTCTTTTCTTTTAGCCTGGTGGCTTTTCTGGATGTTGAACATATTTGTGATGTTGGACAATATTTGTGAGATGTGAATTTTATTTCAGTCTCTCCTTGTGTTATTATTGCTATTCTGTTGTGGTTACAGGGACCTGTTTATGTATTGTGGACGCTTATCGGGTTTGGGGCTTCACAGCTCCACTCTCGTGCGGACCTTTTCACGTCTCGCCTCCATTTTAGGGAAGCGGGTCGTGACAGGTTTTAGTGGTGGCCCATGCAGGTCCTCTTCTGTAACTGCGATTTTTGGAATAGCGATAATAACATTAGAATGTCCAATAAACTAAGTTCGACGTTCGAGTCATAAGCTATGAGTCTAATCTGATTTGTTTTCCGTGTCACTAGATGGCAGGAAGACGTTTCACCCGCGGTGGTGGTAGTGGTGCGCTCCCTCATGATGAGGAGCCTGAGCGGGAACCCACCAGCGGTGAGATGATGCGGATGATGATCCAGATGATGCAAGTGCAGCAGGGCGTGCTTTTGCAAGTCCAGAATGCTCCACCTGCTCGAGCTGCCCGGGTTCTTCCGGATGCCCCTCGCTCTGAGCCAAGAGCGAAGCAATTTCGGGAGCTGGGTCCCGCATACTTTGATGGTTCTGAGGGTCCTCTGGCTGCCGACGAATGGATAAGGAACATTGAGGATAACTTGGCAATGGCAAAGATTAACCCGGCTGGATGGGTTGATCTGGCTAAGAGGCAGCTGAAGGATAACGCCAGGAATTGGTGGGATGCTGAAGAGAAGATGCTGGTGGAGCCGATCGTCTGGGCTACCTTCAAGTCCAGATTCGATGGAGAGTTCTTCCCGAAGGCTGCTCGGCAGGTGATGCTGCAGCGCTTTATAGATCTGAAGCAGGGGAGCTTGTCGGTGGATCAGTACCACCAGGAGTTCACGAGGCTCAGTCGGTTTGCACCTAAGATGGTGCAGGATGCCGATGAGAAAGCTCAGCGATTTCTCCAGGGACTTGCCTTGGAGCTTCAGAGCTTTGTGACCTCTTCTGACTTGGAGACATATCAGAAGGTTCTGATTGTTGCGAGGCGGCAGGAGTTGAATTTGAATCAGAGGAAGGGACATGTTTCCGGAGCTGGGAAGAGGCCTATGGAGCAGGCCAGGGCGGTGGTTAGGCCTGGTTTCAAGCCTAGTCATCCGGTGCAGTTCAAGAGGCCAGGAGGGCCTATCCTGAAGACTTGCCATTTCTGTGGCAAGACTGGACACCTCAGGGATCAGTGTAGGAGGTTTCTAGGACAGTGCATTGTCTGCGGAGATCCTGCCCACACCATCCGGGAGTGTCCGAAGTCGAGACAGCCTTGGCGGGCTCCTATTGCAGCACAGCCGTTGCAGCAGCGAGCTCCTGTGCCCGTTGGACGTGGAGCGCCCCTTGTTCCACAGAGACAGGCCTTTCGGCAGGCTGTTCCGCCGAGAGGGCAGGCCTTTCTGATGACTGAGGAGGAGAGCATGGCCGTGGATGAAGTTATTGCAGGTAACGCTCATTCTAGCTATTTATCTTCCTTAGTTAGTTGATTTTTGATTATATTGGTTGCTTGCTCATGACTGTTTGCTAGACTAGGATTTGATTGTAAATTGATTGATTAGGTGTGATTTTGGTGTGCACATTTCCTGCACGAGTCCTCTTTGACTCTGGTGCATCGATGTGCATTATTTCTCGGAGCTTCGTGGAGAGGCATTCCTTGTCGACGTCCCCTCTTTCGAAGAGTTGGAATATCGTTACAGGGAATGGAATAGTCACGGTGCATCGTGGGTGCAGTCCTTGCTCTGTGGTGGTTTGTGGACATGAGCTTTATGCTGATTTTATTGTCCACAACATCACCAACTATGATGCAGTTCTTGGGATGGATTGGCTTGCGAGCTTCTATGCTACGATCGACTGTCGGAGGAAGAAGGTGGTGTTCGAGATTCCCGGACACCCAGTGTTTGAGTTCAGTCGTGGTAGCAGTTCGCTTGGTCCTGTCAGATTTCGGGCCAGGCCGGTGGAGGCTGTGGCTATGCAGATGGAGCTGGAGTGGCCAGCTGTGGTGCGAGATTTTGGCGACGTCTTCCCCGAGGAGATGTCTGGTTTGCCGCCTGATCGAGCTTTGGAATTTTCTATCGATCTTGTTCCAGGTGCGCAGCCGATTTCGAAGGCGCCTTATCGTATGGCACCTGCAGAATTGGAAGAGTTGCGGAAGCAGTTGGATGAGCTGTTGCAGAAGGGTTATATTAATCCTAGTGTGTCTCCGTGGGGAGCACCGGTGTTGCTGGTAAAGAAGAAGGATGGTACGCGTCGCATGTGCGTGGACTATCGGGAGTTGAATGCGGTGACCATTAAGAATAAATACCCGTTGCCTCGCATCGATGATATTTTTGATCAGCTTGGAGGTTCGAGGGTGTTTTCTAAATTGGATTTGAGGAGTGGTTACCATCAGTTGAAGGTGAAGAAGGGAGATGTTCCGAAGACAGCGTTCAGGACGAAGTATGGACACTATGAGTTCGTGGTTATGCCTTTTGGCGTAACTAACGCGCCCGCAGTTTTCATGAATCTGATGAACCTGATTTTCTACGACTTTTTGGATAAGTTTGTCGTTATCTTCATTGACGACATTCTGATCTATTCGAAGTCGGAGGAAGAGCATGCCTCGCACTTAAGGACGGTGTTGGAGATCTTGAGGAAGCATCGTTTGTATGCTAAGTTTTCGAAGTGCGAGTTTTGGCTGGATAGAGTTGCTTTTCTCGGGCATGTGGTGACTGGAGATGGTATTTCAGTGGATCCCGAGAAGATTCGGGCCATCAGGGAGTGGCCTGTTCCGTCGTCTGCGTCTGAGATTCGGAGTTTTCTTGGACTTGCTGGTTATTATCGGCGATTCATTAAGGACTTTTCCCGTATTGCTGAGCCGATGACCAGGTTGACGCGGAAGGATATTGCTTATGTATGGTCGGGTGATTGTGAGAGGGCTTTTGGTGTTCTGAAGGAGAGGTTGACGAGTGCCCCTATTCTTGTTGTGCCTGATCGCAGCGGTGGATTTGAGATCTTTTGCGATGCTTCTGGCAAGGGCCTCGGTTGTGTGTTGCATCAGCACGGGCACGTTGTGGCGTATGCGTCTCGTCAGCTTAAGGTTCATGAGAAGAATTACCCGACACATGATTTGGAGTTGGCTGCCGTTGTGTTTGCTCTTAAGATTTGGAGGCACTTCTTGCTGAGTGAGAAAGTGAAGATTTTCACCGATCACAAAAGCTTGAAGTATATTTTCACTCAGAAGGAGCTCAACATGCGACATCGTCGGTGGTTGGAGCTTATGGCGGATTACGAGATTGATTTGCAGTATCACCCTGGCAAGGTGAATGTGGTTCCGGATGCTTTGAGTAGGCTTCCTGCGGTGATGATTTTGACCTCGCAGTGGAGATTGCAGCAGGATTTTTGCGAGTCTGGCGTGGAGATTGTTCTTCCTGGAGAGGCTTCGTCGTTGATGTACATGCAGGTGCAGTCGACGATCGTGGATCGGATTAAGGCTGGCCAGGCTGAGGATCCGAAGCTGGTGAGGATTCGGGAGATGGTGGAAGCCGGTCTGCGGACTGACTTTTTGATTCATGAGGATGGCTTGCTGAGGTTTGGAGCCAGGTTGTGTGTGCCAGCTGGGGATATCAGAGAGGAGCTGATGGTGGAGGCACACAGTTCGCCGTATTCTGTGCATCCTGGTGGCACCAAGATGTACCAGGATCTTCGTCTGAATTATTGGTGGCATGGTATGAAGAGGAGCGTGGCTCGGAGTGTAGCCAAGTGCTTGGTTTGCCAGTAAGTGAAGGCGGAGCATCAGCGTTCGGCCGGGTTGCTACAACCGCTTCCGATTCCGGAGTGGAAGTGGCAGCACATCACTATGGATTTCGTGACTGGACTACCTCGGAGTCCGAAGCAGAATGACGCGATTTGGGTGATCGTGGATCGGTTGACCAAATCTGCGCACTTTATTCCGTTCCGAGTGGGACAGTCCACTGAGGCGCTAGCGAGGAGATATATGGAGGAGGTTGTGCGACTTCATGGAGTCCCCGTGAGTATCGTGTCTGACAGAGAAACGAGGTTCACATCTCAGTTCTGGCAGAGTTTGCAGAAGAGTTTGGGTACGCGTCTGAGTTTCAGCACGGCGTACCATCCGCAGACGGATGGCCAGTCCGAGAGGACGATTCAGATTTTGGAAGACATGCTGAGGGCGTGCATGTTGGATTTCAAGGGTTCGTGGGAGGACCATCTGCATTTGGTGGAGTTTTCCTACAACAACAGCTTCTAGGCGAGTATTGGCATGGCGCCTTTCGCCGCTCTTTATGGGAGGAAATGTCGATCGCCATTGAGTTGGGATGACGTTGGTGATCGGGAGTTGTTGGGACCTGAGATGATCGTGGAGGCCGTGGATATCGTCAGGAATATTCGGGAGAGGTTGAGAATTGCTCAGGACCGTTTTAAGCATTGGTCGGATGCTAAACGGCGTCCTTTGGAGTTTCAGCCAGGCGACCATGTGTTCTTGAAGATTTCCCCGAATCGTGGTGTGATTCGTTTCGGGAAGCGTGGAAAGTTGAGCCCGCGATACATTGGACCATTTGACATTTTGGAGAGGGTTGGCGAGGTAGCTTATCGCTTGGCCTTGCCGCCATCTTTGGAAGGAGTTCACAATGTTTTCCATGTGTCACAGCTTCGTCGATACATTAGCGATCCATCTCATGCCGTGGATTTCTCGGAGATCGCCGTTCGCCCCGATATGACGTATGACCAGCGTCCCGTGCAGATTCTGGACAGGCGTCAGAAATCGCTTCGGAACAAGATTGTCAATCTTGTGAGGGTGATGTGGCGACACGGTTCACCTGGAGAGTCTACTTGGGAGAATGAGGATGAGATGCGAGAGCGTTTTCCACTTTTGTTTCCGGACTCGTGAGTTTTGGAAATTCCGAGGACGGAATTTTTCTTAAGTTGGGGAGGATGTAACGACTGCTTTTCATGTATCTGGATTTTATATATTATAATATATGTTTTGGTGGGTTTTCTCCTCTTGTGTGGTTTTCGTCTCCGTAACTTTCATTTTCGATCGATTCGTCGTATTTTCTCGATTCTTCCTTAGGATCGTCGATTTCGAAGTACGTCGTTTGTGACGGGCTTCATAACGGTCATATCTAACTATTAGATCAAGCCTAGGAGTCTTAGGATTCGATCACGGGGCCTCGCGCTCCGTATTGGTACTTTCTGTGCTCATTAGCCGGTGTAAGAAGGGCCACCGACCGACTAGATGACGATCCAGTCGGTCGGTAATCCTTCTTGGACCGACTAGTGAGCTTTCTAATTTTCTGAGGAAGCTACTGTTTATCGTTAGTCGGTCTAAGAACGTTGGTTGACCGACTAGGTTGCAAACTAGTCGGTCGGCGATGCTTCTTGAACCGACTAACTCTTAGTTCAGGTTTTCGACTGGAGTTACTGTTTACACTTAGTCGGTCTGTGTTGTTCAACCGACCGACTAGATCTCGAACTAGTCGGTCAACAGTTGTTCTTTGACCGACTAAGCAGTGCAGAAAACCCTAGTTTTGCCCTAGCCGCCAGCTCAACCTATAAATACCCCCCCAAACGACTTCTTCTTCTCCAACACGACCCTAAGCCCTAGTTTCTCCCCCATTGAGCCCCCATCTTCCTCCAAGCTCCATTGCTTCATTCCAAGCCCTAAATCCATCATCCAAACCATCCATCTACCCTATCTACCTCTCATCTTCCTCAAATCACACTCAAAACCCATCAAAATCCCCAAATCCCCCAAAACCCTAGTTTCCCCAAACTTCTCCAATCTTTTCCAGATCTGGTCCTAGGGTTCCCCGGAGTGTTCCTTCCGCCTCCTCTCGGTAAGAAATCGATCCACCGTTGTTTTCTTACCCTATTGCAATTTTTATGAAACCCTAATAAAATACTTGTGTTTTGATGATTGTTCCCCATAACAGCGATTCCCCGTAGGCTAGCATCCGCGGAGACGAACTTTCGTAACCGTTCTCCCCGGTGATAGGCAAGTGAAACTTGCATCTCTTGATTTGGGCCATGTCTTAGGCCATTTACCTTGCTTTAGCGTAAAAGAGACTAGACGGTGAAAGGATAGCCGTTTAGACGCCATTGACCTAGCTTGACAACGAAGCTTGGTCCGTCACTTTCATCATGCTTGTATGTCACGTTTACTTTCCTTAACGGTACGCGAAAATAACTGTTCATGTCATCCATGCATCCTTAACTGCTATTGCATTTTAACTGCCATGTTTAATTTAATTAACGGTACGCGAATATGTTCATGTCATTGCATTTTGCCTGTCACGTTTAATTTAATTAACGGTATGCAAATTATCTGCTCATGTCATTGCATGCTTGAATGCTCATCGTGATTGCGTAGCATCGCTACATACTAGTGTTACTCGTTCCGGCTAGGTGCACCCCTACGCCATACTTATCAAATACACTTTCTGGCTCGTGTTCCAGAAGACGAGCTCATCACAGCCTGTGGGCAATAGGGCACTCGTTGAGTGATCCCTTGTACTTGATACCTGAACACAGCCTGCGGGCAATAGGGCACTCGTTGAGTGATCCCTTGTACTTGTACTTGTTACTTGACATTACATGTCACAACAACCCCTTGCCACTTGTACTATACTTTACCTTACTTGTTACCGCCGTACTTTACTTGCCATGCACCATGTTTTAATTGTTAGGTTGCTAGTTTACCATTATTCCCGTTTCCTTGCACAAGTCGTTCGACTTGCTGACATGTGCCCCTTTTCTCTTTTGGGTGACACATGTTAGAGCCCGAGCCTGAGTTACTTGTTGGGGACGAGGTGTTTGCAGACGCCGAGCCCGTGCTTGTGTTTGACGGGGAGTACGTGGACACTGGGGACCAGTCCTAGTGTCTTCGTTGTGCTTTACTTTTGTTTAGGCAGTTGTTTTGTTATCGGTGCGTGGCACCTATACTATACTTTGTTATGTCGTTGCCTTTGTTGGCCTTGTTCTGGGCCTTTAGACTCTTTTCTTTTAGCCTGGTGGCTTTTCTGGATGTTGAACATATTTGTGATGTTGGACAATATTTGTGAGATGTGAATTTTATTTCAGTCTCTCCTTGTGTTATTATTGCTATTCTGTTGTGGTTACATGGACCTGTTTATGTATTGTGGACGCTTATCGGGTTTGGGGCTTCACAGCTCCACTCTCGTGCGGACCTTTTCATGTCTCGCCTCCATTTTAGGGAAGCGGGTCGTGACAGACTATCTCCATAATTTTGGCGAATCACCTATTATTCATTGTGATCTGAAACCATGTAATGTTCTTCTGGATGAAGACCTGACTGCCCATGTAGGTGACTTTGGGGTCTCCAGGATCCTTAAGAGTGTTGCCAGTAATTCTTCATAGTATTCGACGGGCTCCGTTGGTTTAAGAGGAACTATCGGATATGTGCCTTCAGGTACTATAGATTTCCTATTTATGCAGTATTGTTATTGATATTTCCTTGCAACATTTACTTCCTAATGCTACATATTTCTTGAAATTAATTTACAGGTAAACATTTAGATATAGCGTATTTTTTCCTGACTTTTCTATAGAAACCTATTCCCTAACACACCTTGATTTACATCTGTATGTGTCAACCAAAACAGAGTATGGGACATCAAATGAAGTTTCTACTAGAGGAGATGTTTATAGCTATGGGATACTTTTGCTGGAAATATTTACCGGAAAGAATCCTACGGCTGCCACTTTTATGGAAGGCCTAAGTCTACGGAAGTTTGTGGAGATGGCATTTCCTCAACAAATCACAGACGTCATAGATGCACAATTGCTCTCAACTAAAGATGGAGAAGAAACTGGCCAAACTCAAAGTCTGTATGGTGCACGCGCCACGGAATGTGTAGCTTCAGTACTCCGAATTGGCATTCTATGCACCAGTGAGCTACCAGTTGATCGGCCTGAAATGGGCGAAGTGGTCAGGGATCTGCATAAGATAAGGACTGCTTTCATAGCAAATTGAATTGGGGTGGGCGGGGTGCTATGGCATTCGTTGGTGGCTTATATGATCTACATATGGATTCTTTTTGGAAAACCATGATTTCATACTTTGTTTCGCTTATTATGCTATCAAGCTCATCACCCTTTGTAGTGACACTTTGTAGTGACGGTGTTTTCTTATTATGCTATCAAGCTCATTATCCTTTGCAATGACAGGTTGGACATGGGGTCGAGAAGCCCCTTATTTTTTGAGTTCCTTTTCTGTTATTTTGATTTAGACTTTTTATGTATAATGACAGCATTCATTACATATTTCGTAAGTACTCGGGGGTTATATATGGGAAATAGATTGAACCCTTCCTATTGTACGTACAAGTTGTATAAATTAGTTTGATTTGAAGCAATCTGGATTTTCCCTACTTTGTTACTATTGAGCAGAAACACTTTCCTTTATGCAACTCTCTTTATATGTCCATGAGCTTCCTAGTTGTGTTTTGGGATGGCTTCGACCTCCATAATATGAGATTGTAGGTTTAGTTAGCGAAAACTGTAATATGTTACGTTGACATTTCGAATGGAAATGTCATAAAAAATTTTAAGTTTGAAACTAGATTTTTCGAGTGGTGCCAGCAGTAATAATAGTTTTGTGAAGAGAAAGAACAACATGAGATGTAAAATATAGAAACCATACAACATTTTTATAGTATGAGATGTACACTGTGTGCATTGAGTCCTTGCAATATTTATTTAAAAAGTGCTCCTTACACACTACTGATGGGAAGACTTGAACCCATAACCTCTCACAATTTTATTTTACAGGTTTCGGTCTCTTTTTTTTGTCTTTGGATTGTGTAGGGCTGTGCATACATTCTGTGTGCGTATTATAACACCACTGACAGTTAATAATTACATTCACCTGTGCATAGCTTGGAGTCGATGCTGATGATGCTGAGGCTTTGTTTCAAACATTTCGATAGGAAAACTTCAAGGCTCTGATGACTGACAGCTTCAGAATTGATCTCTGGATATTCTTTTTTGTCATGTCCCAAATTGTGCAGCATATTCTATATAGTGTACTTTACGTCTTCATCTCATCTTGATGTTATTGGCTAGTTTGACGCTTATTAGATTGATATACTGTTTCGGGGTGTTTTCTCACCGTTGAATTGTGGACCGGCAATCTAACAATCTAACAATCATTATATACTGTTTCGGGGTGTTTTCTCACCGCTGAATTGTGGACCGGAGGGCAGGAGGTCAACATGGTCGAGGGGGACACGTGGGACCTCTGGGATCGGTTGAAGGCACGTTCATTCAGTGAGAGGCACACGGATCCTCGCGTCGACTTGCCGAAGGGTAGCCTCGGCAAAGCGACGACCTCTTTGTGGTAGGGGCGAGCGGGCTCGTGATTGAGGACGCTCGGCTTTGGCTGGGAAGACACTGAGGGGCTCGTCGGGGGGGGGGGGGGGGAGGGGGGGTCAGACCTTGGTTCCAACCAAGTCCCCTCTGATGCCTAAGTCAAAACGGATCTGAAGGATGCTCAGTGGGACCGGTATGGCTCATGGGAAGGCCGATACGCAAGTCCTCGGGCCGAGTTATGGAGAGAAAATGTGAGGTGGAATACAAGGTTGTGTGAGTAGAATACCTCGGTGTTCTCGGTATCTAGGAAGTGATCCCTCTGTACGTTGTACATCGCGCCCCTTTATAGGAGTCTTCCCACGTCCACGCCTCCTCAACGTCCCCCACTTTCGCCCCCATGATCCGCCTCTTTGATGGCGCCTTCATGGGTCATGAAGGTGGGCGTAATGGGGCCCCTTAATGGTGATTAAGGGGGCACGCTTTAAGGGGAGTGGTTAGCTCCTGCTGATGTGCGCTGGTGGAAGCGCCCGCTTTGGTCCGAGGCCGACCCGACTCCAAGTCTTCATGGGGGCCTCGTCGCTTGGCCCGCTCTTCTCTAGGGCCGCTGGCTTGCGGCTTGGGCTTGTGTCGCTTGGTTTTGGCCCATTCACGGAATGGTCGTATCAATTGCCCCCATCGCTTGGGCCGTTCGGATTCTGCTGGTTCGGTTCGGAGATGTGATTTGTGTGGATTTGACAGGCACGTCAATCGAGGTAGCATCATTAAATGGAAGTCATCATGACGCTGCCCGGTTAGAATTCTCCTGCCCTTGGGAGCGGAATTCAAAGTGTTGCCGGTCGCTAGATGTCGCCACACGTCCTCCTTCGAACGGCCCAGATTCTGAGATTGTTGCTCGTATAAAGTCGTCGCCCTTCCGGATTTGATCTTCGTGTGCTTTCTGATCTGAGCCTGTTCCTGCGAGTGCTAGCGAATTCTCATTCGTCTTTCTTCTTCCGGTCTCCTTCCAAGGTAATCTCCTTTTCCTTCTTCTGTCTCACTCGATTTGTCCCATGGCTGCACTAAGGATAGGAGGTCCAGCTCCTAGGTCCGAAGTTCCCCAGGTTCCAAGGTCTGTCAATCCTCCGGCCCCAGGGCCCGATAACCCTCGGCTCTTCGTCCGGCTCCTGACAAAGGGAAGGACTTGCTGTTTGAAGATCCTGCCCGCCGAGATGATGCCCACGCAGCGACGGAGTTCGATGTTCCTTCGGTGATTCTCAGGTAGTCGTCGTCTGTCCCCTATGCCACAGCTAAAGAGATACATGCGACATATCTCTGCCACCCGTATGGCATTCAGATTCCATTTGCCAACGAAAGGATCTACTACATGGGAAGCCGTGAGATTGGCATCTATGTTGAGATGTTTTGCATGGGGCTCCGCTTCCCTCTCCACCCGTTCATCATCCAGGTCCTGGATGTCTTGGTGGTGGCCATGTGCCAGCTGACCCATTACTCAATCGCTGCCTTGATGGGATTTATTGTGATCTGCCACAGGAACGGGTTGGAGCCGACCTGTAGCCGACCATGTCCCTCTTCTTTTATTACTTCCAGGTTCAGATGGTCTATCAGGGATCGTGGCAGCACCTCCGCGCCTTGGCGGGGAGGGAGTGTCTGCTGGGCCTGCCCCGCTGGGTTGGCGACTGGAGTAGGGATTATGTCTTTGTCACTTTTTCGGAAGACGCCGTGATCATGACCGATTGGGAGAGCCTGTGTTAATATGACTTGACATTTTCCCTTTCCAATGCCGACCAGGCCGCGGTCAGATGTTTGTCATTGTTGTCGCAGGTGGAGAGATTGGTCTGGCCTCTGCTGGATGACCTTCTCCTCAAAAACGTCCTGTGGTCCCCCGGTAGGCGCTTTCTTTTTCCTGCTCTCCTCCGATGCTTACCCTGATCTTCTCTCCTTCTGCAGGATGGAGGGTCGAGAATTCAGCCGCGATGTCCGTGAGCTCATTCACTGGGGGGCCCACAGTGGGCGCAGGAACCCTTCTGGCCATGCACCTCGACGGACGGTGGAAGAGGAGATCTGCATGGCCGATGTCGCGGTGGGGACGGTGGAGCCGGTGGTCCTGCCCTCTCCTCCGCCCCAAGTCATCATTGATTCCCCCGTGGTGGGGAATCTGACCACTGACAACCCCAATCCCGACCGCACTGAGGGGGTCGCTGGGGGCCCTGGTCAGGATTCCCGGACACCGGCAAGGAACCGCAGGGGAGAACAAAAGCGCCCCCCTTCTTAGCCTAAGGGGCCCGAAGTGAGGAAGAAGAAGAAGGCAGGGGAGGTGTAACGCCCCGCTCCCCAGGGTACCCTGATAAGTACGAATCCGTAACAGATATTCCCGAAGAGGCGGGTGTTACGAAGAAAATGCAAAAAAAATTCAAAACACATGCAGGCCCACTGCGCACTGCTGGGGTAGTACCTATAGCATTCCAGACATCACAGAAATACAAAAGAGCCATCAACTCAAAACACCAGTATACATATATAAGAACCGTTCAATTACAACATCATTTACAAATATCATATACATTATATAATCCAACTCACCCAAATACATTATCACACCCAAATCTCTCTCAATCTCACTCCCACACTCAAATCCAACCAACGGGGCTCGTGGGCCTCTGACTCCAAGATCCAACACCTGAAAAATAACAATGGGACACGTCACAGCGTGACCCAGTAGGATGTCCAAACCCAACTCACATGGAGAAAAAGCATGCAAGGCACTAATGCAACAACTAAAAATACCTCATGGCACATCATGACCAATTCACTGAAATAAAAGGGTTAATGTTATCGTTAACAAGACACGTACCTGTGGCAAGGATAACCTGCAAAACAAAGTGAATGCTACGAATAGAGGAGTGACTATGACTTATCAAGTACAAGAACGCAACAATACTCGATCCCCTTATATCTTGCTTACACCATGCATCCGTTTCATAAGCCGTTATTCACATGTAAGCTTAATTATGCAATGGAACCTTGCCCGTTCTACCCAAACATTAGATCTTTATACGGGCTAGGAAAATTTGCATTAAGTTATAATCGACATAAATAATAATGAACTTGAAGGCTTACTAATTTTCTTTCATCTACTTTTCAAATGGGTTTTCTTTTAAACATGGAATTGTTTTTAAAAATTTCGGTAGAGTTTCTCTTGTATTTTCCAATCTTTTCCAAATACAACATAAATAATAGTGAAAAGAAACCTGCTTTATTCATTAAAAAAATATAACAATGATCAAGAATCATAAGAGAAGCGCCTTGAAGGAATGGGCTTGCATTAAAATTAAGAACCAACATAATCCACTTCAAGATTTTTGATGTAGGAAATGCAACTTACAACGTCTTATTCACCGGCTTCACAATTTTCCCAACAATTTCCAAACAAACTCATATTCCATCAAACTCATGGGCAAGTTTAATTAGCAACCATTCTTACACGTAAAATGGAGAGTACGCAACTATACTCTCATTAACACAATTTGTCATGAAGTTAGTGACTCGAACATGATCCGAGAAGAAATGACCAACTAAAACTTAACGAATTCAGTCAAGCGATAACAAGTGCATCAACTTTCATAAGGATCACAATTTGCATGAAAAAGAGGGCAACTTGCCTATAATTCACTAAGGATTTCCAGGTTCCCATTAATTTAAACCAATGAAAAGGACTAACGACACAAAGGTGCCCACTTGCACTTGGGTTACAAATGAACGCAATTACCCATGAAGAGTGAATGAAGACATTCAATAGCATCAAGAGCACCATTTATCATAAGCATGTCATCAAATAACTCACTACAACAAATAAAAACAACCCACTTTATTGTTCACATAATTTCATGTTTCATACGCGTAAAATTTGGTCATTAAGGTTTCCCACCACCAAATAGCACACTTTCCAACATACAACCATTTCAACGTATAAAGTGTTCATGGCAACTTTCATTCCCATAAAATAGCAATCACATAAATCTAACCACCAATCACCCAAATGCTCAACGATGCCATGATGCATATGAATCACAAACAATGCGATGCAATGCGATGCAATGGGGATCCCGTGAATGAGCCGGCGTGCACGTGCAAATGATTCTACTCCGTTATCAACGTGGAGTCACCTAATGGATCAAGAGGTGGCCAACGGCGTATTCGCCCGCCTCCTACCGCGGCACTTTGTCCATGCCCGTGCACTCCACCTCGTGTCCTAACGTGACCATGTCACACATTCCATATTCCACGTGTATCCAACACCACACCACCAATTTCCCAGTTCATTTACATTTCATCTAAACCTCATTTTTCCATTTGAAAGCATTTTATACGCATTTAGAAACAAGCATTCAAGGCAACTTCACCCAATTTTCACAACTTATCTCACACACTTCATGCAAGGAGGAATGAAGAATATAACTTCCAACATTGTAAATGAGGGTGATTTCACATAATTTTTGAAATGAGTCCATCAAGACAACATGAATCAAATCATAACATCAAGTGATTTCAAAGTGTCATATTGCACAACTCAATTTAGTATAACATACTTCACATTTTCTTACAAGGGATATGGAAGCAATTTCAATCAATTCAACCAAATGAGAACTATTTCATTTAGTCAATGAAACCAAAATGAGAACCATTTCATAAAGGAAAGCAATTTTTGCATTATAATTTCAACACCGTCATAAAAATTCAATCATCTATTTTATTATGCCAATTTGCACAACGCCATTCCATCATCACGTACTTCGCATTTCATACAAAGGAAGAGTATATAAAAGGCTTCCAATACAATTAACGAAAGCAATTTGATAGCAACTATTTGAATCTAATTAATGGGCGCAAATTGAATAACACCATGTGTTGAATTTTTATTAACGAGGGTAAATTGCATAGTAAGCCTCCGACGTTTCCTAATAAACTCCCACCATCCCTACATCTCATAATAACTAATTTGAATAACAATTTACTAATATCCCACCTTGAGAGCCATTTAACAACGACATCAACAATATGCAAGGTAAGGGCCAATTCACATAATGCGTAAAACAATTCATTCATTTGCTTCATAATGTGGTCAATTTCACATATTAATGGCAATATCACATAAGAAGACAATCATTCAAATTGAGAAGAATTTAACATTTCATAAGGATTTAACATCAAAGCATCATGTCAAGAAATTTCACAAAGAACCCTAAAATTGCCAACTTGCATGCCAAAATACAATAAATTGAAACATATGAGTAGGGTTGGATTCCTACCTCATCAAGGAGATCCCCACCAAATTCCAAGAGGAGTCCACCATCTACAAGCTCCAAGTCCAAACCCTAATTTCGAATTCCCAAAATCCTCCTCCAATTGGGATGAAATCCGTTTCTAATTTCATGAAATCCCAAGAATCCTCAAATCTCCAAGCTTCAACCCTAATCTCCATCTTCCTCCCCTTAATTTCGGCTGCAACAGAGGGGTTCGGCCAAGTAAGCTAAAATTTCGGCCAAGATCAGATTTTTGGGTTGCTGGGAAGGATTTGGCCATGGGGTTTTTAGATTAAGAGGAAGAAATTGATAGAGTTGGAAGGGGGAAAGGCTAGGGTTTCACTCCTCTCTCTTTCCTCTTCCTTCCTTCTTCATTTTCTCCACCCTCTTCCCCAAAATTCGGCAGCAAGGGGGGTCCCAAAATTTTCGGCCTGGTTGGGATTTCGGCCATGGAGGTGAGGGTAATGGTGAAGATGAAGGAGGAGAGGGAGATGGTAGGCTGAGGGATTACCTTCTTCTCTTCTTCCTCTTCTTTCTTCTCATTCTTCTTCCCATTTTCTCTCCATTTTCTTCACAAATTTCGGCGGGGGGGGGGGGGGGGGGGGGTGGGGGATTTTTCTGTTTTCGGCCTGGGTTGGGGATTTACGGGGGAGAGAACGCAGGGAACCAAGGAAATTACAAGTTTGCCATTCATTTCTGGAATTTGCCTGGAATGTGCATGACAGTCCCAAACAGGGGCAACTAACTCAATATTTTTGAACTACACTTAAGATTTACTCCTCTTATGAGTTGTAGATATAGGTGTTATGCATTCACATATCAATTTTCATGATGTTTCACCAAGTATTCAATTTAATACAGAATTTACGGCGAAGGGTAAACTTGCTGAAACTGTGCTGGAAAGTAAAACAGAATATGTCTTGTCTTGAGGACCAGATTCCTCCTAAATGCGGACAGATTCAGGAAAATTGAAAAGTTACAAAGTTGTAGTGCTTGAAGTTAACTTTCCAATGAGACCAAGAACACACCATTTCGTTAAGAATTGAGGGACTGATCGTCGTTCTCGTAACATGTGTCAAAGCTGAGGAAAAACAGACATGCTGATTTCACGAAATTCCTATCCCAATTTTTAATCTGAATTTGGAAACGTGTTCAACATGAAAGTTGGAGATAATAGTCCCAAGTTTATGCAGTAAAATTTCCAGGACATTCGTAATTCTAAATTAGGAGAAATCATCAACACTTTAAGCATGTACTTCTGTCCACTTCCCAGCAACTCCAAAGTCGCAAGCAAACAACCTCTACTTAACAGTTAATCAAGTCAACATGTTGATATTTGAGGCAAAATAAATCTAATAGCCCACCTATGGAAGCCCAATCAACAGTAACTAACAACAAGCCAAATCCAATTCTAACTACCAAATTAACTAAGGCCTTAACAATAGTAATAATAATATCAATCAACATCATTAATAATAAAAATATCAATACCCAAAAATAATAACAACTTCACCAAAAATAACAACCAAACATCAATAATACCAATGGCATTCATTAATAACTATCACAACATCACCAATTGTTTCTGCTATTTTTCGCAGAACACATTAATAGTATGGAGGGTGCGTGGTCAACGCGGTCAAAGAGGGGACGCGCGGGACCCCCGAGTTTTCGTGGCTGTCGCTCGAGACGGAGATGACCGGTGGGGTCGACCGACGGCACGTTCACTCGAGCGGAAAGGCGCGGCTCCGTTCTTTGGCGGGCCGAGGGGTAGCCTCGGCGAGATGACAGCCTCCGGGATCGGTTGAAGGCAGAGTCGCTCGCAGCGGGGCGCGCGGATCCTCGCGTCGGCTCGGCGAGGGGTAGCCTCGGCAGAGTGACGTCCTCGTGACGGAGGAGACGAACGAGGTCGGGGACGAGGGCGCTCGGCTCCGGCTGGAAGGATGCCGAGGGGTAGCCTCGGCGTCGCTGGAGCTCCTGGACCTGAATAGACGAGAGAGCTCGTCAGGGGGGTCGGACCTTGGTTCCGACCGAAGCCCCTCCGATGCCAAAGTCAGATCTTGGCCTGATAAGTGCTCGGTGGGATCGAGTATGGCTCGCGGAGAGACCGATACTCGAGTCCTCGGGCCGAGCTTTGGAGGAGAAATATTCAAGGTGGAAGAAGGTGTAAGATGGGAGTATGAGGTACCTCCGTTGTAGATCGTCCCGCCCCCCCAGGGCAATGATGACCATCCTCCCCTCATATAGGTGACTCGTCCTCATAATGCGCCATGATGTGACATCATGGCCGTCATTCATGGGGACGTGCAAATGTGGGAAGTTTTGACCTCCACTAATTACGCCCATCTTGATGAGGAGATGAATGTCCTGAAGGTGGCCATGATGGCTGGAGTGATGGATTCGGGCGGTTGCCATGTTTGGCGGGCCTTGATGGCTGGAGAGTGATGGCCATTTAAGTCGGGCCATTAAGCCGAGCCATTAAGCCGAGCCATGATGGCTGGAGAGTGAAGGCCATTTAAGTCGGGCCATTAAGCTGAGCCATTAAGCCGAGCCATGATGGCTAGAGAGTGATGGCCTTGGATGGTTGCCATACTTGGCGGATGCTTCCTTGATTTGGGCCTCGATTTCCTCCACTGAGAAAGTGGGCCTTCGTCATGGGTGGAGAATCGCGGCCCGCTCGCGAGATCCTTGGGCCGAGGCCCCAAGGTCGTAGTAGTCTGGTTGACCAGTCGTAGGTGACTTGGCTCTTCCGGGCCCGGCCAAACTAGTCCAGTTAACATGCCCCCATCTTCTGAGCTCTACCATTGTTGAGGTGGAGGTCGGGAGATGTAGTATAATGTGGAAGAAGTTGTACTCTTTGCAAAACTTTGGTCCGTCTTGCGGAGTTTGGCCAGGGACGATAGATCGTCAGCCCGAGATTCGTTCGGTCGTGGGGGAGTCGCCCATCGACTTACTGCCGTTCGGTGACGAGGGGAGTTGCCCCTCGGCTTACGGCTGTCGAAGGAGTTTCGTTCGGTGGCGAGGGGAGTTGCCCCTCGGCTTACGGCCGACGAAGGAGATTCGTTCGGTGGCGAGGGGAGTTGCCCCTCGGCTTACGGCCGACGAAGGAGATTCGTTCGGTGGCTAGGGGGGTTGCCCCTCGGCTTACGGTCGACGAAGGAGATTCGTTCGGTGGCGAGGGGGGTTGCCCCTCGGCTTACGGCGACGAAGGAGATTCGTTCGGTGGCGAGGGGAGTTGCCCCTCGGCTTACGGCCGACGAAGGAGATTCGTTCGGTGGCGAGGGGAGTTGCCCCTCGGCTTACGCCGACGTAGGAGGTGAAGGCCTTCGAAGATTCCATGGTGGCGTTCTGCCACTACTTTGCCCAGCTCGGGTGGATGAGGATGACTTTGAGAGTTTGACAAGGTGGCTCGGGCTCGTCTGGTCGGCCTCCTCCTGGGTTGGTTAAACTGGTGTAGTCGGCCTCCTCTTGGATGGGTCGGCCTCATCTAGACACAGCTCCAGTTCCATTTCCAACTTCAGCTCCAGCTTTTGTCTGGATCGTATCTCCAGCTCCAGCTCCGGCTCCTGCTCTGGCTCCGGCTCCAGCTTTTGTCTGGATCCTAGCTCCTGCTCCAGTTCCAGCTCCAGTTATTGCTTTTGTCTGGACCGCATCTCCCGCTCCGGCTCCAGCTTTGTTTGGACCCTAGCTTCTGCTCCAGCTCCTGCTCTCGCTCCGGCTCCCGCTTTCGCTCCGGCTCCCGCTTTTGTCTGTCTGGCGGTACGACCAAGGTAGCTTGGCAAGGGCGGCACAGTGATGGGAGCTCAGCCCATACGTTTGGCGATGGCAGCACGGTGTTGGTATGGCGGACGTCGAGACAATGGCCAGAGATGGTGGTAGGGCCATCGATGAAGGCCGAGTCGGGGCTAAGCCCGACGCCCGCGAGGGTCGTCGGTGTTGTCCCTTGTCTGAACTCGATCGAGATCTCATTCTCCTTGGCGACCTTGCCAGGCCACTCGTAGCCCCGCGTCCCCGGATCTAGACGCACTCCTTGCGCCTCTCCCTCAAGTTGGCCGAGGCCGCAATGCCGGTCGCCGTGTGCTCCGGCGTTGTCGCGACCATGGCAGCCTTATCTACAAGCTTTTTGTGAGACATTTGTTGAAACCGGAGGATGTGGCTTTTTATCACCATCTCGCAAGAAGTTTAAGAGAGGAGAATTGTTAGGGAAGCTCTTGTAGTTGTCTGAAAGCACACAATTAATTAACAAAGGGGGAAGAGGATAGTTTGACCTTTTTGCTGGGTCGGCTTCCTCTGGGGTCGGCCTCGGCCTCGGCCTGAACTGGTCAGCCTCGGCCTCGGCCTGGACTGGTCGGCCTCCTCGGGGGTCGGCCTCGGCCTCGGCCTGAACTGGTCGGCCTCCTCTGGGGTCGGCCTCGGCCTCGGCCTGCACTGGTCAGCCTCCTCGGGGGTCGGCCTCGGCCTCGGCCTGAACTGCTCGCCCTCGTTTGGGGTCGGCCTCGGCCTCGGCCTGCACTGGTCGGCCTCGGCCTCGGCCTGCACTGGTCAGCCTCGGCCTCGGCCTGGACTGGTCGGCCTCCTCTGGGGTCGGCCTCGGCCTCGGCCTGAACTGGTCGGACTCCTCTGGGGTCGGCCTCGGCCTCAGCCTGCACTGGTCAGCCTCGGCCTCGGCCTGGACTGGTCTTGGAGGCAGTCCGACAACGATCTCCGAGTTGTGATGAGGCTCTGGCTACGAGCTTCGTGCTTCCTCGAGTCTTTGGCAGCGAGAGATCTCCGATGAGGTTCAAGCTACGATCCCCGCGCTCCCTTGTGGTTCTGGAAACAAGACTCGATTCCTGACGAATCCCAGGCTGTGAGCTCCGATCTTCGGTGAGGCTTGGCAAGCTCAAGCAATCCCAACCCAAGTCACCATCGGACTCGTTCACAGGCGCTTGGCCCATGATGGTCGGTTGATATCCACAAAGAGGAGGGTTAGAATACGTGACGTTGGTCTGGTGGAGGAGCGGAGGTGACTGCATCGAACTGGGGGAGGGCGTAGGATGCGCCGTTGACCCAGAGGAGGATCCGGAGGCAGCGGCATCGATCCGGAGGCTAATGTCGTTGATCAGTGTTTCGTGTCGCTCGGATCAAGCCCTGTCGAAGTAGGGCGAGGTCAATCGACCTTCGTGTTCTCGGTCGATATGTTGGCATCGAATCTCGTTCGACAGATTCTCCACTTCGATGCTCGAAGGTCAGACGAAATTCTCAGATCCAACCAGAGCTCTGAAGTATTGATAGCTCTGCTCAATCGATCGCCCAAAGCCTTGAAGCAATGGCAGATCTGTAGGAGATAGATCTTAGACGGCGTGTTCGCAGCGACGGTATATTTGTCGATTCACTCGTGTGCCCTTCTCGAAGGTTCGATCGAGCTTGGGAGACTCCTATCCCGTCTTGGACAATGCAAGGGTGATATAGATCTCTGATCGGATGAAGCGCGGTTGTCTCGCTTTTGGTCGATCGGAGCAGTGACGCCTTGTTCTTCGTTGAAGAAGGGGCGTGGAGGCTCCGTTCTCGGTCGGAGGTCAGCACATCGTCCTCGATTTCGATGCCCAGACACCTCGTTCTCGATTGAACAGGGCCGAGATGCCTTAAGTTGGGCAAGGCATCAAGTGCTCAGATCCAAACGAAGAAGCCGATGACGAGAGATAGAGGATATTGGTTAATAGAACGAGTCGTTTGTCGGTGTGGCAAATGACGCGGTTGTTGACTCGTTCCCACAGACAGCGCCAAATGTTTCTGCTATTTTTCACAGAACACATTAATAGTATGGAGGGTGCGTGGTCAACGCGGTCAAAGAGGGGACGCGCGGGACCCCCGAGTTTTCGTGGCTGTCGCTCGAGACGGAGATGACCGGTGGGGTCGACCGACGGCACGTTCGCTCGAGCGGAAAGACGCGGCTCCGTTCTTTGGCGGGCCGAGGGGTAGCCTCGGCGAGATGACAGCCTCCGGGATCGGTTGAAGGCAGAGTCGCTCGCAGCGGGGCGCGCGGATCCTCGCGTCGGCTCGGCGAGGGGTAGCCTCGGCAGAGTGACGTCCTCATGACGGAGGAGACGAACGAGGTCGGGGACGAGGGCGCTCGGCTCCGGCTGGAAGGATGCCGAGGGGTAGCCTCGGCGTCGCTGGAGCTCCTGGACCTGAATAGACGAGAGAGCTCGTCAGGGGGGTCGGACCTTGGTTCCGACCGAAGCCCCTCCGATGCCAAAGTCAGATCTTGGCCTGATAAGTGCTCGGTGGGATTGAGTATGGCTCGCGGAGAGACCGATACTCGAGTCCTCGGGCCGAGCTTTGGAGGAGAAATATTCAAGGTGGAAGAAGGTGTAAGATGGGAGTATGAGGTACCTCCGTTGTAGATCGTCCCGCCCCCCAGGGCAATGATGACCATCCTCCCCTCATATAGGTGACTCGTCCTCATAATGCGCCATGATGTGACATCATGGCCGTCATTCATGGGGACGTGCAAATGTGGGAAGTTTTGACCTCCACTAATTACGCCCATATTGATGAGGAGATGAATGTCCTGAAGGTGGCCATGATGGCTGGAGTGATGGATTCGGGCGGTTGCCATGTTTGGCGGGCCTTGATGGTTGGAGAGTGATGGCCATTTAAGTCGGGCCATTAAGCCGAGCCATTAAGCCGAGCCATGATGGCTGGAGAGTGAAGGCCATTTAAGTCGGGCCATTAAGCTGAGCCATTAAGCCGAGCCATGATGGCTAGAGAGTGATGGCCTTGGATGGTTGCCATACTTGGCGGATGCTTTCTTGATTTGGGCCTCGATTTCCTCCACTGAGAAAGTGGGCCTTCGTCATGGGTGGAGAATCGCGGCCCGCTCACGAGATCCTTGGGCCGAGGCCCCAAGGTCGTAGTAGTCTGGTTGACCAGTCGTAGGTGACTTGGCTCTTCCGGGCCCGGCCAAACTAGTCCCGTTAACACCAATAATCATGAACATGCCGCTTTACTACACATACTCACCAGCTAAAATCGCCAAGCACGCTAATGAACACTAATAGCACGCTAACAATAATATCAATTTACTATCCAGCCACACACATTCACCCATATATCCAAAGCATATCATAATCACCTTAGAGCCATACATGTAGGAAATCACTTTACAAACAACAAAATTACTATACACACACACGCAAACAGTATTTTACACATACGGGCATTACAGGAGGGCAGGCCCTCGACGGTGTCCAAGGCACCGATCCTCTCGGGGCAACCCTCTCACTGGTGGAGGTGGCTGCTTCCGTTGGCCTGGCCGAGCAGTTACCAGTCGGCACAGGGGGCGCCATGTCCGTACTTGAGGCTGGCCAGGATGTGCCGTCCGGAGATTCGATCTTCCTCGATCGAAAAACGTGGCTCTCCAGCAGGCACATGGTTCTGTCCTCCCGAGGGACCGCTTCTGGTTAGAGAGGGTCTTCCACGATCATTTGGCAAACTCCCTGGTCTAGCAACTTCAGCAGGTTGGTGTTTTTCTTGCCTTCACCTGCGATCCTCGGTGTCCTTTGCTTATTCCTTCTGTCTTGTAGGCTTCCGTGATGGCCATCGAGACGCAGCGCCGTGTAGAGCGGGTGACCGGCCTCAAGGCGTCTTTGACACAGGAGCGCCTGAGGGCTGGCACAGCCGAGGTGGCGGCTGAAGAGGCCCGTCAGGAAGCTCGTCGTTCGCGGCGTCGGGTAGACGAGCTTACGTCCGAGGTGAGGGACTTGAGGGAGGCCTTGGTGGCCGCCGAGAGGTCCACCCTAGAGGCAGAGGAGGCGTTCCATCGGGAGAGGGGCACGCTTTGGGCCGAGCTGGGGGCACTGCGACAAGCGCACCCCACCCGACTCCTTGAGGAGGTTGAGAGGGGCTGTGAGGAGGTCCTGGCACCGAGGAACGCGGCATCTCTCCAGGAGGCGTTTCAGACCTATAAAGACCTCCTGGCCCCGAGGATCGTGGGGGCCTTTCGTGACGGGTTTCAGAGATTTGAGGAGCGGGTTCGGCAGACGCTTCCTCATCCCTCGGCCGGCCCCGAGGGGCCCGTCTGATCGGGGCAGGTGGAGGCCCTCGTGGATGCTTCTTCTCGGGCTCCAGCGTCGTAGGTGATGTCCCCCCCCCCCGTTTTTGTCTCCTCCCTTGTATAGAACAATATCTTAGAATTTGAAATATAACTATTTGAAACCTTTACAATTTTGTGTATTGTCGTATTTTTGTCAAGCGTTCTCTGGATTGTGCTTCTGACGCTTAGTTGCCCCCTTCTAGCCGTTCATGCCGGGACGGTCCACTGGATAGAGTTGCAGGAGGTTTTCTCTTTGTCGGCTGAGTCATCGTCTTATCGGGGTGATTAGCCTGTTGGGTGGTCGCTTCAGCTACGTGGCGGATCAGGACCATCGGTTCGTCGGGCCTGATCATCGTTTCCCTGGTGATGTTCCCCATTGTAACGGCCACTTTTCGGTCGTGTATTTTTTAGCGCGTAGCCGTGTTCGTGTGCGTTTTGTGTATTTAACTTTTATTATTGATTTCCGTAGTTTAGACGCGCGACCGAACCCCGTATTCATGATCCTCTGGGAGGCGCGATCGCCTCGGTATTTTCTTTGTAATTTTTGGATGTGGAATGATCAATTTGCTTATCTCATTACAACTTATAAATATTTATATATATTTATAAATGTAAGTTTAAGTTCTCTACGTTGGGTTTTTGGAAACAAACTTATTAAACTTTAAAACTCTTAATAAATTTTGAAACCAAATTCATGTAAACAACCTGGGTGTTGATATGAGATCAAATCTTTTTGTTATTATCCTAACCACAAAATCCCCCACGTCCCAACAAATGTCCCACTACTCATCCCCCAACCGTACACTCTCTCCCCGTTTCCCCCTCTCTTTCACGTGATGGCCACCATACATACCCTCTACTCTATTTAAATAATACCCTATGTTATTATCTCCCAGCAAAACAAATCGAGCCGCCGCCCTATATTTTTGAGCATGGCTAAATGCACCTCAAAAATGAGGTGCATATAAGATTTTGTGTAAATTTTTGTTAATTTTGGAAAAACTTAGATAGTGATTAGACAGTGTGATGTAAAATGTTCACTAATATTGGAAAAAAACAGTACTATACACCTCATTCCTGAGGTGCATAGAGCATAACCCATATTATTAGTGGTTAATAGAAATTAAATCAACACAGTATATTAATTATTTCGACCATGTTATTTTGTCTTTCGTCTATTGCAAGACCAATATTCTGTGCTTATTATTAAACACTTAGGTTAACCTTGATGACGGTACATATGCAGAATAGTATGAGCAATGGCCCATGTGGATAGAATTACATATTACATGAACAACAAGATTTAATAATATTACTTGATAGTGAGTATCATGCATGGATGCAGTACCAATTGTCAGTAGATGGTCCTAGAGTATTACTGCATAATCAGTAACGTTAGTTAATAATACGATTTGAACACCCTAGGGTAGAGAACCTAATAAAGAGAATGAATTACTGTTTAATTATTTTGGGACGAATCTGATTCAAACACGTGTTTAAACAAAACAAAGAACCAGTTGTTCCATAGTGTAACGCTCGACGAGACGAACCCACGGCAACCGACACCACCGGGAACATGCAAGTGAAACTTGTCACTTGTGTTTTAGGCCATGCTTTAGGCTATCCCTTGTTTTTAGCGTAAAAGAGACTAGGCGACGAAATGATACTCGCCTAGACGCAATTTCAAGATCTAGCTTGACAACGAAGCTAGATCTGACACCCTGCCGTGTCATTCATCCATTTGTCTGTCACGTTTAAATTTCCATATCTGCATGCATTTTATTTGTACTCTGCAATGCCTGTCATGTTTAAATTCCTTATCTCTACGCACATTATTTGTATCCTTGCCATGCCATGCATCATTACATGTCATTCCATGCTTGAATGTCGCATTCGTAGCACACGCTACTGTACTTCTTTGTTGAGGCTAGGCACCTGCGTTGCAGGCACAACCCTAAGCCAAATACACTTTCTTGCTCGTGATCCTGAAGCAGGCTACATGTGTTGGTCAAAAGCCAATGCCCGATTACACGTGGAGTGGTAGGGTTAAGCGATCACTTGAGCTTAGGAGTTGGCCCGTATAGCCACTCCAGCCAAAAGGCGTAAACTCTGTGCACGACGTGTTTACTTGACTTGTAAATCCATATGAATGTTTTATTAGCTTTGCTACCCTTGCCTTGTCATACTTGTTGCACTTTCTTACTTGTTGCATCCATACCTTAAACTGCCATGTTATCGCATATTTTAGAACTGCTAGGCTGTTTCCCTTTCTTTTAGTTTCCTTGCACAAGTCTCTTGTAGACTTGCTGACATGCGCCCTCGTCTCTTTGGGTGTCGCATGTTAGTTGCTGAGCCAGAGCCCGTTGCTGAGGACGAGGTGTTTGTTGCCGTTGAGCCTAGGTCCACTGTTGACGTGGAGTTCGAGGACACCGACGACCAGCCGTAGAGATTTATTTTCAGTGTTTCTTTCAGCTTAGTTCTTGTTAGGTTGTCGATGCGTAGCGTCTTTCCTTTTCTGTACGTTCGTTTATTTCTGTTGGCCATGCTTGGGGCCCTTTTAGACTCTCTTTTAAGCCTGGTGGCTTTTCTGTGATGTTGAACTTTATTTGTGGACAATTCTGAGATTGGAACTTTATTATCTCTCTTCTCTTATTATTTTTGTTCTGTTACGCATTTTCAAGGACATATACTTGGTTATACCAGACGCTTTACAGACTGGAGCCTCACAGCGTCATGTCTGAGCGGACTTTTCATGCCCCGCCTTCCGTTTATGGGAAGTGGGTCGTGACCGGTTTTATTGGTGGCCCATGCAGGTCCCTCTTGCAACTGCGAATTATCGGAACACCGATAATAAAAATAGAATGTCCATTAAATAAATTAAAACATCCAAGTCATAAGCCTTGAGTCTAATTTTATCGTTTCCTATGTCTTAGGTTGCTGGGAGACGTGTTGCCGAGCATCTGTCACAGCTTAGTTGGGAAATCCATAGATCAGGACTATAGTAATACTTAGTTAGACGTCTGTCCTGACTAATTAGAGGTCCCTGATTATTAGCTAGACTCCATGCTAGAAATTAATATAATCGTCTTAGGAGTTATCTTAGTGGTTCCTGCCTAGCTCTGACCATGGTAGACTTCTAGAATTTCTTTAGTCCTTCGCTTGGGTTCATCGATTTCGGGCCAAGCCCAACGCAGTTCATTACAGTCTAGTTCCCTAGAAAGTCTTAGCGCTAAGTTTCCTAATCTTTAGTTGGTCGACCGTAGGAGTTTCACGTAGATTTTCATGAGTCATATCCTAGACGTAACTATGTTTCGATCATGCGACTATTTTCTTTGCCCTCAATTCACGAGATCGCCTCATGACGATCGTCGTTAATTTTCGAATCTCTTCGTTACAAATATTGAATCTTCTGAAAGTATTTACGATATTCCTCATTCGCTAAGTTTAAACTCGTTTGAAAACTTTTAATATATATACACACACACACACACTTAGAATTCATGCTCTTCCGTTGACTTAAATTCTTTTTTTTGAATTTTGAAAGTTTTATCGAGATTTTTTATTACTATTTTATAATGTTTTCCAGCCTATACTTTTCAAACCTATTTAAATACCTTGTCCCTTTTCATATACTAATTTTATTCTGAACCGTATTTCTATTTTCCCTAATTCGATTTATAATTTTCTTTTCTTACTTATTCCATTAAAACTTATTCGAATAACTCATCGCGCTTGCCTTTAATATATTTTTCTATGTTACATGAGACTTCATCATTCAGCGTGTCGATTTTATACTCATCATTTTCCTACTTCAAATTTTTGTGAAATACTATCCTCATTTAAATTTATCTCCAATTGCAAAATAATTCATTCACCTCCATACTCATTATTCTACGTCTAATCCTTATGTCGTGATTTAACGTTCATGCTACACTTCTACGTTTTATAAGGATATTGTTATATTTTTATTTCATAACTTACATTTTATTATACCCTTATTTTCGTATTCTATATCCTTCTTCCCTACTTGATTATTCTAAATTATATTTTGTTCCACCCAACCAAGCCATTCCCTTATATGTCACCTCATCTGAACCCGTTCATTCCGATCTTGTTTCATTCAATTTCGATTTTGATTCCTCACTATTGTTTAGTTATCACATTAGTGCTTACTGTTGCCTGCGTTAACCTCAGTATAGTAGTGAGCCCATTGATTTTATTGCGATGTTGTTGTGGTCCATGTATAAGTAGAATGGGTGTACTCCCCTGTAGTATATTAATGTTTGCTGCTTGTGTGATATTTACACACTCAGTGTTATTCATAATGTATATGAAGTTGTATGATGATATTAGTTATATATGTGTTGGTAGCTATAACACTTTAGGAATGTCTGTATATATATTGGAAATTGTATTGGAATATAGACTAGTAGTGTATGTAGTTTGAAGATACTTGTGAATGCTTGATATGTATATATACATATATTAGTAAGTCAGGTGAATTTTGGGTGTAATGATAATAGGTGTACTTATAGTTAAGTGAGTAGGCCTATTATATGACCTATATGTTAGTACGTGTGAGTGTGTGCACGACGTGTTTACTTGACTTGTAAATCCATGTGGATGTTTAGTAGCTTTGCTACCCTTGCCATGTCATACTTGTTGCACTTGCTTACTTGTTGCATTCATATCTTAAACTGCCATGTCATCGCATATTTTAGAACTACTATTTTGTTTTTTTTCTTTTAGTTTCCTTGCACAAGTCTCTTATAGACTTGCTGACATTCGCCCTCGTCTCTTTTGGGTGTCGCATGTTAGTTGCTGAGCTAGAGCCCGTTGCTGAGGACGAGGTGTTTGCTGACTTGGAGCTTGGGTCCACTGTTAACGTGGAGTACGAGGACACCGGCGACCAGTCGTAGAGATTTATTTCAGTGTTGCCTTCAGCTTAGTTCTTGTTAGGTTGTCGGTGCGTAGAGCCTTTTCTCTTTTCTGTACATTTGTTATTTCTGTTGGCCATGCTTGGGGTTTTAGACTATTTTAAGTCTGGTGGCTTTTCTGTGATGTTGAACTTTATTTGTGGACAATTCTGAGAATTGAATTTTAATATCTCTCTTTCTTTTATTATTATTTTTGTTCTGTTTCGCATTTGCAAGGACCTATACTTGGTTATACCAGACGCTTTACAGAATGTAGCCTCACAGCTTCAAGTCTGAGCAGACTTCTCACGCCTCGCCTTCCGTTTATGGGAAGCGGGTCGTGACACCCAGTCTTCACATGGTGTTTCCTTGTAGACGTCATGTTTCCTGCTCCCGAATCAAGCTTGAGTGGATGGTCCCGGTAGAAAAGCCTCGCCTTGCTTGATGGTCGGTCGATCTGGCTGGTTCCAGAGAAATGCTCCTAGACCTTCGACTGAATGGATGTTTGGCCTGCTGAGGGGTTATCCTCGGTCTCGAGGTCAGACAAAAACCTGGCTTCAAATGGTGAACGCGTAGGAATGAACGGCGACGAATTCTGACTTCGTTTAACCCCTCAAACGATTGCCAAAAGATGGACAAAAAGTCATTTTTCGTAGTCGTCAAAAGGTTTTCAAAAAACCCTAATTAACTTAAGTTGCGGGCGCGTCTGCTAGGCTTAGCGGGCATGCCCGCCTAAGGCTATGGACGCGCCCGCAATGGGAACGCCAAGGGCGAGCGCGCAGCCCGCTGAACAACGGGTCGTGGCCGCTTTTCCAGCGGGCAGCGCCCGCTGAACTCTGCGGGCGCGTGGCCCGCTGGTTCAGTGGGCCACGCCTACTGGTTCAGTGTGTCGTGCCCTTTCTCCTTGCAGGTGGACCTGCTAGCCTATGTTGGTCTAACCCACTCTTGACTTTGACTGTTTTTGCGTTTCTGGGCTCGTTTGAGCTCCGTTTTCAACGCGGTTTGATCCTGCGATTAGACCGGGATGATCCCGTCATCCAGGTAACCTTTTCGAGACATTTATTCCTATTAAATATAGTCGTAAACAATTTACGAATCATTTAATCTGGTTTGCATCATATGCAAAATTGTCCCCTATTAAATTTGAACTCGCAACTAACTTGTGAACTTGCTTATTCCATTTCATCAAATGAATTTCTCTTAACATTCTTCCTATTACTAAGACGTGTATACAACTCGGTGTGAGACCCTACAGCATGACTCTACTACATGTTGGGGCTCGAAACCCCTAGACGACGGTAACCACGAGCAGCATGCGTCGTCCTTGTTTCAGAATCCTACTTACGTGATCCACCCAATGATGAACGTCGTTGGGATCACTCTGACTGTGTTAGTGATGAATTCTGCAATTTTAGTCCCTTCATCAAGACTATGTCTCTGCATGGCCTAGGGTATGGTTTACCGTCAACCCCAATAGCCAGCATTGATCAGTATACAGCGGTCTTTGTTGTATTCACGTTGTACATCCTACAACGTACCCCGGCCGATGATTAACACAAAGACCGTACTAAACCAGTGACACTAACTTCCCTTTAAAGGAAGAGACGAATCCCATCTTATTCATCTACTTCCCTCGTGAGCTTCAGTTGTCACCCAACCTAAGATCTTTCAGCTGGCCGAGTCTCTGTAACGGCCAGTATTTTTAGGCGTGTTTTCAATTTTCCGTACCGGTATTTTTCAGCCGTCCGTATAATCTTTTCGTACATACTTTCTTTGTTACGCATACACATCTCTGTATTTCGTTTTTACCGTGACCTGATTAATTAAGCTGTCAAAATTTAACAAATTACTTTAATTAAACTATCGTGCTAATTACCGATTGTTAATCACTTTAATTATTTCACTAATTAATTTTTCACCACCACTTTAATTAAATTACTAATTACTTTATTACATTTAACTTTACTTAAATTACTTAATTATCCTAATCCTACCTAACATATGTTGACTAAACATATAGTTGATAGCAGATACTTTCCCCTTGCCATGACAAATCAAACACGTCTCTACAAACCCATTAGTCTAGTTAGCATTAATTTCTCGATTAATCAAACACACACTCACGTCGGCAGATACATTCCTCTGCCTATTAAAATCAACACACACCCAACACGTTTCTTCAAATTCGTCAAAAGTTTTCATTAAATTCTGTCTAAATCCTAAATCTAATCTTTGACAAATGACGAAGGCTGTCTCCCTGCTCATTTTATTAAGCCAGACGACCTCTCCTCCTCTGTTAGTAAACCTGCAAAACTCAATTCATCTGCAAACCTATTTCCATCAATCAAACGAAACATCATCCGATTCTTCCCCAAAAACTTCATCAACCCCAAAATCATGCTCACAAATCAAACAAAAACTGATCAAAGGAGGGAAGAGCAAACAAATCAAATCTGAAATTAAAACTTCAGATTCTTCAAACCCTCATCAAAACCCATTCTTCTTCTTCCTCCCAAAATCATTTTTCTCAAACCAAAAACCCCAAGCTGATTTTGAAACCAGAGGCCAAGAACAAGAGGTGAGATCTGAAAACAAAGTTCAGATTCTTAGATCCTTACAAACAATTTCAGATCTCCTCCTTCATCCTCAACCTTCATCTTCCTCCTACTTCCCTTGGCCGACCCTCACCATCCTCGCGCGCACAACCCCCAGCACAACCGCCGCCTGGCCGTGCCACCATGGCCGCCGGAGACCTAGGCCGCCGCCGCCTGGGTCGCCGGAGAGCGCGCCAGGCCGTCGGCCGTCAGCCCGTCGGCCTCCCCCGCCCCTGTGCGCCAGCCGCCGCCGGCCAGGAGCACGGCGCCGCCGTGCAGGCCGCCGGAGAAGCGCCTGGGCCGCCGGAGCAGCCGCCGTGCGCCGGCGTCCCCTCCTCCCCTCGCGTGATGGTGAGTCTTCTCCCCTTGCTTGCGAGAACCTTCCTTCATCTCTTGGCCTGCCAACGTTTGAAACAAAAAAAAAATAGAAAGGGAAGAAAATAAGATGGCAGTAAAGGAGAATGAGAAAGAGTAATGAAATAAACAGAAAGAGAAAGTGACAGCCTTGAGAATAGAAAAGGAGGGTTGAATGAGTAAAAGGAGATTGGGTGGTTGACAGCCTGTAGGTATAGATTTAAAGAATGAGATAGAGAGAAAGAGTTAGGGATTAATATATTGATTGTTGTAGGTAGAGTAAGTAGACCCATTTAAATGCCATGATACCCTTCCAATTAGCTTAGTAAAGTTAATTAGTAGGATGTTATTTTGAATATTAACTAATTAGTGTTATTAATTTCAGCATGTTAAATGACTATTTATTAATATTAGGATAATAATATTAGTATAAAAATAAGTGTATCAGGTTAGTGTAACACAATATAGACATCACCCTAGCCAGGGAACCTGATAAAATTAGACGAACCCATTTTAAAGTTTATTTTAATATAGTGTTTATTCACGAAAAATCTAATACGATGATTCGTTTAACCAAAACAGAGAACCGGAAGTACCGACACGTAGTATCCGTCGAGACGAACCCAACGGCACCAAAATCACCGAAATCAGGCAAGTATACAATTTATAATGTATTTTTGAAATTGGATGCTCAATTGGTCTTTTACCTGATATATGCTAAATTTTTAATGATAACAAAGAAAATTCATTTTCTGCAAAATGTTCATCAAACCAACCTGTTGCCATTCTTTCATTTATTGGGAATGTTGTAAATTAATGGTGAAACGTTGACGGCTTAAATTGAAAGAACATCTTGCTTGGTCACTAGAGAGTGACATCGTGAGATCGTGCGCCTCGAAGGCGAAATCGTGATTTTCGTGATGTCATGTAAGTTGACAAATTCGTGCTTGTAATTCGTGAATTAGGCTGGCTCGTGTTCCAGCACAAATCTTGGGTGGGGTAAGGGTTGAGCGGCTGCTAGGCGTATGAACGAGTACTCTCTTCAAGGGCACCACCCGTAGGCGGTGGGTTAGCGCCAATCACGGTAAGCCCCCGTGAGAAGAACGACTCACTCATCACGTCCTAAGGGCGAGAACCCTATTGTAGAATTGACAATGCTAACAATCGTGAAATGCCAACATCGTGAAACTTGCAACTTGAAATTATTGTCTCAGTTGAATTGACAAGTTAATGAAACAAAGAAAAGATCTACACTGCTTAGAACTGCATGTTAGGATGTCTTTACTAATTTAAATCATTTTATAATCAGTTTGTTTAATCCTTTCGTCGTTATTTCATTTAAATGATTAATGCCTCTTAAATGCAGTATAAATTTGTATATTTCTTGCCTTGGGTTCTGACCTCTACTTGCAGACCCTTGCTGACATACATTCATGTTTTTGGATGTATGTCAGATCCCGAGCTATATCAACAGGAGGACTAGTTGAGATAGCTGAATCAGTGGACCAAGACTTGTTGAACTAGCGCACTTTCATTGCACTTCTTTTCAATTGTTGTACGGTCATAAGACCCACTCTTCTTTTCGCCATTTGTTGTAATTCCGTTGAGACGGTTGAGATTGTAATATTGTTTTACTTATCTGTGTTGTTTTTGAGTAATGCAAGCAAGAACCTGCAGCTTTTACACAGACGCTTATTGTGATAAGTCAAGGGGAAAGAAAAGCAAAAGTACCTCCTCCTGACTTGCACAAGCGGGCCCGTTCACGTCCTCGCTCTCAAGTCTAATGGGAAGCGGGGCGTGACAGTCTCGATGCTAGATCATAGATCTAAGTGACACTATCCATTCACATGTTCGTACTGATGACTTCAGGTCTTAAGGAAAAACTAGCCTATCATCACCCTAGAGTTATTATTGACAGTTGGGTTAAAGCTTAACCATTTAATAACTCTTAGTTGGTCGTTCAGTGAACTCATTCCCCAATGAGCACATGTGTCTTGTCTCCGACTTCGCCAAGTCGAATGACTATAAGATCATCATTACCCTAAGGTAGAACAAAGACACAATGGTTTAACTGATGTGTCGATATCCTATTCTCGACATATCTATGACCATGAACCGTTTAAGCCTTAAGTTTCTAATCGGTCACTAACTTCTGATAATCGAGATCTACATCTTGATACGTAGTGACCTGATTATAAGTCTAAGGAAATTATCTAAGTATTAGATACTATGAATCTATACTTAGGATAATTGATACCATGTAATTATCTGAATGAGATGATTATTAAGTATAAATGCCTCAAGGGCATACATCTTCCTACATCTCCCACTTGCACTTAGGCTATTTATATCGGTATCTCATACCACTATAGCATATCAGTCACACTGGACTTTCATATGTCAAACCTAAGAGTGGATTTGCTAACGTGTATCTATAATGTATTTTAATGGATTTTTATTTATACATCACTTGATCACACAATGTTGATCCTCGAAAATTGATTTGGATCTTATCCAACAATTTTCTTTTCTATGTATAGCTAACAATTAGCTCATACAATCTTGATGTAGGGTCTAACACTTATATAAGTCAGTCTTAGCTCATTCCAATTATTTTGTGTCAATATGTCAAGTACATATGTGACACCTTAAGTCTCTATATATTCAACTAAATCAAAATTATTTTGATTCAATGTCTTACATAGATGATTCTCATAAGTTGGTAACCTTTTTACTTAGTCCGAGAAACCGGAGCTAAGAATATGAGCTAGCTCCCACTGACTTTAAGAACTATCTGGTTAAATACTTCTACTATATATCTAAATCATATTTAGAATACATTTTAAGTATAAACAATTTAGAAGTGCTTATGGAATATACCAGTGTCAGGTTGGGTTTGATGAATGAGTCATATCAAGACTTGTTTATAGGAATCTTGATGTTGCCTTACTCAGTCAAACGTCCTACACTGTACTTTTCCTTTAACTACATTTAATAATAACTCTTTAAGAATCACATATTGTTTAATTAATCTTAACATGTGTATAATTGTGATCATACACAATTTATACGCTCCTGGAACTTATATTTAACTATCGACTGACTATAATATTAAGTCAGCTCCAAACAATCAAATTATTCAGAAGCTCTACATGATAGCTCGAGAATTTATGCAACCAACTCAGACAGCCACATCCATAGAAATAAGTTATTTACAACTAATCACAATTTAAAATAAAGCACATTTCCCGAGATATTTATTCAAACAATGGATTCATTAAAATGAATCATAATTTGTTTATCAAAATAAACTTTGAGTGCTTAATACTCAATCATTGTTTTAACTAAAGTAAACGATACATTTTATTTATAAAAAATAAGTATCGGTTGCTTTTTCTTCACATCTCCTGAAGTCCTCGTACGGCCCCAGCAGCAACGATTGCTCAGATGCCGACCGTCCTCGGAACTTCTTCCATCCTCTACTTCGTATTAGCCACCTGTATACATTATACAGATGTCTTAGTATCTCATACTATGTGACAAAGTATTTATGGAAATTATTATGCTTTATTAAAAAGAATTCATTGTACCTGAGGTAGAGGCATCAGTATGCCCTTTCTTCTTTTCTGCAAGGTAAACCTTGCAGTTCCTCTTCCAGTGGCATACCTTGTGGCAGTGAAAGCACTCGAATTTCGATGGGTCTCCTTTCATCTTCTTCCCCTTCTTCACCTTGGCTGGTTGTGGGACCTGCCTCTTCTTACCTTTGCCTTTCGGCTGGTCTGAAGAAGCAGAGCCAACAACCAACATAGCTGGTTTCTTCTTGATTTCCTCAAACTACCTAAGCATGTTGAGGAGACCAGGAAGATCCGTTTCAATACTGTTCATAATGAAACTAGTAATGAATTGCTTGAAGGCTGGGGTTAAAGATTTCAGGATGATGTCCACGGCCATCTCATTGTCGAGGAAAAAACCCAACTAGGCAGCACGTACCCGATCATCTTAATGACATGATCTTGTACCAGCCATGTCTCCATCTTAGTGCCCCAGAGGTTGCTCGTGGCTTCAAACTTGGCAGCTCTTGACCGCTTGCCGTACAACTCCTCTACGTTCAGAAGCATGCTTTGAACATCCAAATGTTCGTGCTTCCTTTATAGGTCGTTATTCATTGAAGCCAGAGTAAGGCACCTGGCCTTCTCGGCATCCCTCTGGTACATCTTATAGGCTTCCTTTTCTTCGTAGGTTGCATCGTCGTCAGGCTTCTCCGGAGCGTCCTCGAACAGCACGTATCCTATCCCAGCTAGTGATATGACTAACTTGATATTCCTAAGCCAATCCTTATAGTTGGTCCCATCAAGCTTATTCTTCTCTATCATATACTTTAGACCCGAATCCATTCTGCAATTAAGAAGATATCTAGTTAGCATATGTTCGTTGTATAGTTTGAATGGTTTTTATTAAACTTTATTCTCTCGCTAATTTTAAGAAATAAAGCGACAATAATAAACAATTTATTATTCTAAAACATTTGCGGGAAAGGAATCCGACTACCCTGAGTCAGACAACCTTGAGTGTAGCTCAACAAGTTGTCCGACTTTGCAGTCGGCTGACGAACTCTTCATCAATCATATTAAATATGACTCCCTTTCGATTTTCACCCCTAGCCATTTGTGATCATGAGTGTGCTCATCTAAATCATAGTGACTAGCTTAGTCAGACCCTTGTTTTCGCATCCAGCCTGACGTATGCCGCTACTCGGTGTATGCACGACACGTCAGTTTGGGTCAGGACTAAACTTACATTAATGACTCAACTTACGCCGGTGCTCGGTGTATTCACGACATGACGGTTTGGGTTTAAGTCTTGACTACATCATTGGCTCAACTTACACCGGCGCTCGGTGTATTCAGGACACGACGGTTTGGGTCAAGTCAATATCTCGTCATATGTATTTAAGAAGTCGGTTTCTATAAGGTTGGCATGTCGCAGCTTGAGTGTAGCTCAACAATTGGAACATGGGTCCTACAATCACCAACTCCTAAAACAAGGAGGGTTACGATTTATCTTGAACAAGATTATTATCGTATTTGACTTAGGTATAGTCGATGGACTTAAACAGTCATGATTCGACTCCTTGTGGTCCAGCGGACGCGGCCAGGGAATTGACTAAGCCAGGACCACTTAACCCCTTGTCTAGCTAGGGTGATCCATCAAACTTAGCCAAGCACATTGACCGACATCATAATCCATTGAAGGAGACTTATCAATCTTATGTTCTTCTATCAACTAAAAGCTTTTATTAACACTAATTAATCCTTATCAACCAGTGGATCCTTAAAATTCGAAATTTTATGGATTTGTTCAATAACTTTTATTAGATCCTTATCAACTATAAGGTTTGTTCATTCATCGTGCTACCCTAATCTTAATTAGGATTTTAATAAATCGATTACAACATTTTACAAAATTATTCATTTAATGATAATCATTATCGAAACAATTTAAAATAATGATAGTCAAGTAAAGGGACTACCCTAATCAGGAATTAGGTTTTGATGTCGTAATTGTTCATTAAAACGTAGCATGCCACAATTTAAAATTTTATCTCATAAGATTTTAAATTTAATTGCTAACCTAAAGGGTTCATGAACGATCACATCATGCATCATTGCCATTAACACAAACCAACTAATTTTAACTCATAAAATTCAATGTTCACTAATGTGACATATGACAGAACATGCAAGTTTAAAATTATCTACCACATAAATAATGAACTTGCTGATTTAAAATTTAACATTTAAATTTAAAGATCTAGAATTTTAAAACTAGAAACATTTTATCTCATAAAATTAGGTTTCATAAAAATTATCGAATAATTTTAAATCCAAACCTAAGCTTTAAAATTCAATCAAACATTTAACATCATTTTATCTCATAAAATAATCATAAAATATTTTATGTAACTAAAAGAAAATAATTTTTAATCCCATCTCATGAAATAAAAATCTTTTCCTCAATGTTACATATTCTTGAAATAATTTTAAAACAATTTTAAAATTGTTGAAATAAATTTTAAAGCTTTCAGATAAAGTTAAAATCTTTCAACCTTTATGTAACTAAAAGAAATTAATTTTTAATATCATCTTATGAAAGTAAAAAAATTTCTCTTAATGTTACATAATCTTTAAAAAAACTTTTTAAATGCTTACTAAAATTATTTTATCTCATAAAATAAATTTTTTTAAAGCATTTAAACATAGTAGACTTATTAAACTTTATCACATAAAATTTAAAACGTCCCCCAAAAAATTTTCATTCTATAAAAACAATTTTTAAAACACAAAAATTTGTTTAACCAATTTTAACATAAAGTTAAAATATATGTATGTTCAAAAACAAGCAATTTAATAATTTAAAATCACCGCAAATCAAGATCTACAAGCGTAACCGTAGCTCTGATACCACTGAAGGGTTTTGGCGGACCGCTAGAGCTCATATCTGTGCTCGTCCTAAGTCGGATGGACCACAGCGGCATAAAATGCAGCAGAAAATAAAACATGCTAGTTAAACATTTTTGCTAGGCCCTGAGAGAGCCAGAACCTAGCCCGATCTATGCCAACTTGGGTGGGTCCAGCCCACCCTAAGAGGGATCTATCCTACTACGACGAAATTAAATTACACTAAAAAGCTTAAAAACATACCCAGAATCTTGGCCCTGGGGCAGGCAAGATGTACCGCACCAACTTCTTACGCTCCTTGTAGCCGAGCCGCCTCGTGCCTTCGAACCGATCTACCTGAGCCGCCTCCGAGCCGATCACTTGCCGAAGAAAGTTTCACTTGAGCAGACCTGCGTCTTAGACATCTGGATTCAATCCAAACCTCCTCGTAGTCTTGCTCGGACCCGTCGGGAGGATATGAAGAGAAAGAGGAGATGAATTTAAGTTCACGATCGAGAGTGCTCAAAAATCAGGAGCTTCTCGAATCGATGGCTTGGTGTGTTTTTCAACGAAGAGAGTGCACTCCTATTTATATAGGGAGTCGGCACCTCTCTTTTTGTCACGAGCAATGTGGGACAAAACAAAATTAAAAGAGAATTAATTTAATTAATTGAAGTTAGTAAGTCTTTCACAAAGGCCAACTTCAACCAATTAATTCTCCCTCACCATCGAGCTTCAGAGATGATACAAGTTATCATTTCGAAGGAATTCAAATGGTGAACGTGTAGGAACCAACGACGACAAATTCCGACTTCGTTTGACCCCTCAAACAATTGCCCAAAGATGGACAAAAAGTCAATTTTCGTAGCCGTCAAAAGGGTTTCAAAAAAACCCTAATTAACTTAAGTTGCAGGCGCGCCCGCTAAGCTTAGCAGGCACGCCCACCTAAGGCCATGGGCGCGCCTAGGGCGAGCGTGCGGCCTGCTGAACAGCGGGCACGCGGCCCGCTGAAACATCGGGCCGCGCCCGTTGAACTCTGCGGGCGCGTGGCCCGCTGGTTCAGTGGGCCACGCCTACTGGTTCAGCGTGCCATGCCCTTTTTCCTCACAGGTGGAGCCGCTAGCCCAAGTGGGTCTAACCCACTCCTTTGAGCTCCGTTTTCGACGCGGTTTGATCATGCGATTAGACCGAGATGATCCCGTCATCCAGGTAACCATTTCGACGTGTTTATTCCTATTAAATATAGTCGTAATATATTTACGAATCATTTAATCTGGTTTGCATCATATGCAAAAAATGTCCCCTATTAAATTTGAACTCGCAACTAACTTGTGAATTTGCTTATTCCATTTCATCAAATGAATTTCTCTTAACATTCTTCCTATTACTAAGACGTGGATACAACTCGGTGTGAGACCCTACAGCCTGACTCTACTACATGTTGGGGCTCGAAACCCCTAGACGACGGTAACCACGAGCAGCATGCGTCGTCTTTGTTTCAGAATCCTACTTACGTGATCGACCCAATGACAAACGTCGTTGGGATCACTCTGACTGTGCCAGTAATGAATTCTGCAGTTTTAGTCCCTTCGTCAAGATTGTGTCTCTGCATGGCCTAGGGTATGGTTTACCGTCAACCCCAATAGCCAGCATTGATCAGTATACAGCGGTCTTTGTTGTATTCACGTTGTACATCCTACAACGTACCCCGACCGAGGATTAACACAAAGACCGTACTGAACTAGTGACATTAACTCCCCTTTTAAAGGAAGAGACGAATCCCATCTTAGTCATCTACTTCCCTCGTGAGCTTCAGGTGTCACCCAACCTAAGATCTTTCAGCAGGCCGAGCCTTGAAGCTAGAACATAGATCTAAGTGACATTATCCATTCACAGGTTCGTACTGATGACTTCAGGTCTTAAGGACAAACTAGCCTATCATCACCCTAGAGTTATTATTGACAATTAGGTTAAAGCTTAACCATTTAATAACTCTTAGTTGGTCATTCAGTGAACTCATTTCCCAATGTGTACCTGTGTCTCGTCTCCGACTTCGCCAAGTCGAATGACTATGAGATCATCATTACCTATTTGCCAAGTCGAATGACTATGAGATCATCATTACCTAAGGTAAGACAAAGACACAATGGTCTAACTGATGTGTCGATATCATATTCTCGTTATATCTATAACCATGAACCGTTTAAGACTTAAGTTTCTAATCGGTCACTAACTTCTGATAATCGAGATCTATATCTTGATACATAGTGACCTGACTATAAGTCTAAGGAAATTATCTAAGTATTAGATACTACGAATCTATACTTAGGATAATTGATACCATGTAATTATCTAAACGAGGTAATTATCTAAGGATAAATGCCTCAAGGGCATACGTCTTCCTACACATCACACCTTTGGTACCCAGTTTGTGCTTTCTCATTATGGGGGTCGGACCTCTAAACTGCATCTACATAAGCATGGTGGAGAATTCTTTATAATATAAGCCCAATTCCATCGACCCTTGGAGGTAGTGCAAAAGATGTTTAACTCATGTCCAGTGGTGCATTTTGACGCATCACTGTATTGGCTAGTGAATTTACTGTAACTGCTATAACGAGACGTGTGCAGTTAGCCAGAAGTGTTTTGATTGCACCTAGATAAGGGACTTCATGACCTAGAATATCATCCCCCTCTTCCAGCTGGTGGATGGGGTCTTTATGTACATATAGTGAGCGTACTACCATCTGTGTACCTATTGGATGGCATTGGTCCTTCTTGTAATTTCTTCAACACACGTTGGGTGAATGAAGTTTAATGTATATGAATTTATCTTTTTAGATAATAACTCTGTGAGACATGACTTATTTTATTTTGCCTAGGTCATTTAATTCATATTTGATATTGGGCTAGAACAGATATTTCGATTTTCTCTTTAGGAGTTCCGATGATATTTAAGTTGTTTACAACTATACTCTTAAATCATGTTCTTCGCTCTTTATAAAGATGCAAAAACAACCTTTAGTCAGAATCCTTACTTTGTCAATGCATTGACTTGGTTGTACAATATTTATTTTCACTTCATAGAATAGACGTCTCGAAGTCTATTCAAGCATTTAAGGAAATGAGGAATGTATCTTTATCAAGATATCCATAGAGGTATGATGTCATAACATCCAATAGAAGCATATCTAAAATTTCTTTTGCCAAATCATAAGGTATTCACACTTTATAACTAGGGAATCTGATGCATCATTTATATACCATGCTCATCTTAATTTGTTATTTCCCAGCTTTAGCGAAAAGATCCTTGAGCTATAGGTTATACCTTAAAGCATATGATTTGTACTAATATTTTTATTTATGCAATATTTATTATGAGCACAGGTTTGATACCTTTTGGTGTCTGGACTTCATGTCCGAACACTTAACATTTCATAAGCGATTCCAGCTCAGCTTTTATTAACTCGTTCCACATTTTGGCCAATCTCTGCGTTTGCATTTTAGCAATGGAGTGTGGAACGATATTATTTAATTTTCGTCGCTTTTGCGATGTAAGTGGCAATATGATACGTGAATACATTGTCAACATTTGTGTTATTTCTGTCTAACTCCTCCCATGTACGTATAAAATTTAATTATATCTCAGTTTCTCCCAAATTTTCCTCTTCATGGGATTCCGAGAGGGGTGAAGGTATAGACATGAGCTCATTGTCATATGGTAGTATTGTCTTAAGGCCTCCAGGTGTTTTTCTCTTTCTGTGAATTTCTACCCTTGTAGCCTGGTTGTCTGCCTCTTTGAGGAACATCCACTTCTGCTGCTAGTGGATTGCATCCATTCTCGGGGATGTCAACCCTAGCTGGATTATTAGTAGCAGGGATGTGTGATCGTACAAATTTTCTTATTGTCAGTGACTATGTTCGATAACTATGAACAGTATTCTTGGATGTGAATGATATTCATGATCTCATTATCCCATTTCATAATTTTTAGATCATAGATTTTTGTTTTTTTATTTATTTTAAATGGTCAGTAGAGATGCATGCTTCAATCGAGTTGAGCCTAGCACTAGAAATGTGGACACATCTATGCACAGTTTCGAGATGAGTTTGTAATGCCTCCTCGATTGGGGTGCAAGGTATCTAGGATGTATCAAACCCTAAATAGATTCCAAGACGACGTTGAGATCCTGATTTTATTCTCTATGGTGCCGTGGGGATGTAAACTGGACACCCAAAAAAATCTTCAAATGAGAGATATTTGGTGGTATTCTGTATGCTAGTTGCATCGAAGAACAACTCTGATTCCCGGAGGATCTGGGTCTTATTTATGAAGCAGCATGCTAGAGTGCATGTCCACATGCAGTTACCATCAACTGAAATCAATGGATGTGTGATCCACTGGAGTCATTTTAATAATCGACTTTTTCAAACCCATTTTGGGTGTGAACACATGCTTTAGGGGGTTCAACTTTAATTCCAGTTTTAATTTATTATTTATATCCTGGTTTTATCTATTGTGCCTGCAATTTTAATAATTTGTCCTAGTAGCTTAGAAAGGCTTGTCACGCCCCGCAACCCCAAATAGGGAGGGTCGGCGCGACAAGTCGCGGTATAATATACCAAGCGCTAATGTGTACACCAACATCTCGCAGGCTACTACAAACATTGAGGAAACACAAGCAGTAAAAGTACGAACTTAAAAGAAACAGAATAGTACAGCTCTAACACTGCAAAGAAAGTACAAGGTACAACAACACAGGCAGTAAAGTAAATCACAACAATCAGAACATCCCAACGCCACAGAGCACTATATCTACACAACTAGTACTGTACAAGTCCACTGCACAACCCAGAATAGCTAAAGCTCCCATAAAAGTACAACTCAACCCAACGTGGTACAAGGGGAACGAGGGTACAAAACACTGCTCTCATCTCACACCCACCCCAAGGCTACACTACAAAGACCCACACTAACTGTAGGAGGATATATGCCCATAAGGCGATTTATCCTAAGTGTACGTCTTGTTAATAGAATATATGGTATCCATTATCCTAAGTATGAATTCGTTTGAATAATATACTTAGATAATGTCCATAGACTTAAAGTTAGGTCCTTACGTATCCAGATTAAATCTCGATTATGAGTAGTTAGCGACCGTATAGAAACTTAAGTCTTAAATGGTTCGTGGTCATAGATGTGTCGAGAACTGGATATCGGCAAATCGGACAGACCACTGTGTTGGATATGGAAGACGTTTGTACACCCTTGTGGGGGATGTACGAGGGAATACGGACCTCGAACGTCGCGTACACAAAGTCGTGTACAAAGGGAATCTATTCCCTTGCGGAGAGGATCTCTGGATGAGTGGGAAAGTCGCATTATATATGCATAAGTGCATGCGACATATGGCTTATAAAGGGGGAATATCTTAAGCTTATGTTGTACCATGCATATGGTACAACTTAAGCTTATAATGTGCCATGTATCATGGTACACCTTAATTAAGTTGTTCCAAAGGAACAACTTACCCTAAAATAACTACCTTGGGGGCTATAAATAAGACCCAAGGGTAAGCCATTTCTTACACCTTTTGCATGGAATTCATGCATGCATCTTCATCCTAGCGAAGCTCTGCAGAAATCCTTTCTCTTCCTCTATCCAAGTTCTTAATCTAAAGTAGAGATTTAGATTGTGGATTTAGTAGCCTTACTCCGTTCGTGAGTAGACTCGATCCGTCGTGGCGAATCCGAAGGCGAAGTTCGTAGACTACCATGCCGCATACGCAAGCGTAAGTCTCAACTTCATTTATCGATCCTAACTCTGTTTTGACAGGATCCTTCATTGGTATCAGAGCCATATGGGTTCGCCCCGGTCAAACCACTGCCCCGTCGAAACTATGAACGAGTCGTTGTCTTTTTCACGAATGGGTCTCCTACTATTACGGATATAGTAGGAACGCTTCGTGACGGAGAGAACGCAGCGGTTGTTCTTTTCGCGTTAGGGTCTCCTATCATTACGGATATGGTAGGAACTCTCCGTGACGGGAAGAACCGACCGTTCACGTAATATGTTATTTTTCATTTTTGGCACACGGCCATTAGGAAATAACTAATTTCTCGACGAACGGGTGCTTCATCGACGAACGGGTGTTTCATCGAGGAAGATGATGGTAGTTATTTCCATCGGGTAAGAGGAAATTTTGTACATGTGCACCATGGCCAAATGGGCTATGAAGGCTATGCACCCCCCCTCCACTTGCGGAGGGGGTTGGCTACGGCCAATAACCACCGGCGACCACCCCATCAAGGGGGAGGAGTGTGTGCGGCAACCCCATTCAAAGGGGGTGGCCGGCCATGGCCAAAGGGGCCATGGCCGGCCAATGCCAAATGGCCTTGGCCATGACCGGCCATGGCCAAGCCATGGCCGGCCATGACTAGGCCGGCAGTGGCCCGGCCAAGGCCAGGCCGGCAATGGCCGGCCTTGGCCAAGGCCTGCCGGCCAGGCCGGCCCTGGCAGAGGCCAGGGCCAGGCGCCCTGGCCACTGCCAAGGCCAGGCGGCCCGGGCAGAGGCCAGGGCCGGCGCCCTGGCCTCGCCGGCCCTGGCAGGGGCCAGGGCCGGCCGGCCTGCCCTGGCAGAGGCCAGGGCCAATGCCCTGGCCTCGGCCAGGGCCTGGCCGGCCTTGGCCGGCCTCGGCCAGGGCAGAGGCCCTGGCCGGCCCTTGGCCAAGCCCCGGCCAGGGCAGAGGCCCTGGCCGGGAAGAAGTTGCGACCAAAAATTGGTCGACCAATTTGGTGTTTTTGGTCGACCAATCCGACAGAAGGTCTGGGTCGATTGCAAACTTGCCAAATGACCCATACGGGGTAACAGAAGGCCTTGGTCAAACTCGAATGTGTCGATTAGTCCATACGGGGCTAACCACAGTGCCGACTAGTTCATACGGGACTAACGTTTTAATGAAGTTTTTTCTTTGGGCTCTACTCCTTGAAGACTAGCCATAGTGCTCTACTTCATGCGAGATTAGCCAAGTCATTGTGCTCTACTCTACGGAGATTAGCCAATGTACTTATGAAATTGTGCTCTACTCCTTGAAGATTAGCCTTAGTGCTCTACTTCATGCGAGATTAGCCATGTCATTGTGCTCTACTCTACGGAGATTAGCCAATGTACTTATGACGTTGTGCTCTACTCTACGGAGATTAGCCAATGTATTTTAAATTTTTGAAAAAATACGTTTTTCAAAAACGCTTTTCCGCTGCAAAGTACTATAAGAGTACTAACATTTGATAAAGTGAGGGAGAAATATTGAAAGTTACTCTAGATGGTGATTGGAAACATAGTGACCTTTCCGACTCTAGAGTAACATCTTCAGTATTTTTCGAAAGTAACTTATCAAATTATGAATATCATTCCAAGTGGGAGTTGATTTTAGAACTATCCATATGGGATATTCTATTATCATTTCAAGTGGGAATTATATCTGAAAAATACGTTTTCAAACTCGTTTTCCGCTGCTAGTACTATAAGAGTACTATTGTTTGATAAGTGATGGGGGAATATTGAAGGTTGTTCTAGATGGTGATTGGAATCATAGAGACCTTTTCGATTCTAGAATAACATCTTCAATATTTTTCGAAAGTAACTTATCAAATATAATATAATTCCAAGTGGGATTTGAATTTTTAGAACTATCCAAATGGGATACTCTATTATCATTTCAAGTGGGAGTTATATTTTAAGAATTTTTATGCAATGTTTTGATCGAACCTTCGGTTTTGTGTCTTTTGCAGCATTTTAAAAGTAAAATGTCTTCGGCTTCAAAGAATATCGTCGCTGAGTTAAACAAAGGTGAAAAACTCAACGGCGATAATTACAAACTTTGGTCCATTAAGATACAATACGTTTTAGAGGAGCAAGAAGTGCTCGAAACTCTAAAGAACGTAATGATTGAACCCGAGTTGGGCACTACGGCCCAATACAGATGAGACAAGGAAGCTTTTGATGCTTGGTCTCGGAAGAATAAGATAGCGCGCATTACGTTATTAAGCAGTATGGCTGATGACATAATGCACATCTTCCGAGAATATGACCTAGCCATGGACATATGGTCCAAGCTAGAGGAGAAGTTCGGTGGCACATCGGTGTCCAAACTTCGCGCCTTAACTATAAGGTTCGATACATATAAGAAACGTCCAGATCATTCCATGGGGAAACATCTGCGACATATGGCGAACCTTATCTCAGAGTTAAAGGACGCATGTCATGTGCTCACGGATGAGCAACAAATCCAAGCAGTCATACGTTCCCTACCAAATGGGTGGGATCAGATGAAGATGCATCTCACTCATAATGAGAGCATCACGACCTTTAACGATGTTTCCAAGCACCTCGAATTAGAGGAAGAGCGGCTTGCGGCTGCCAAGCCAAGTGCAGAAGTGCACATGGTTGCTAGTTCCTCACACGGGGGAAAGAAACGTAAAGATCGTTCGAAGTCTTCTAATGAACGTAATAAGCAACCTGAGTCCACCAAGGAACCCAAACATAAGGGTGGGCACAAGAAATGGCACAAGAAGAAAGACTTGAAATGGATCAAGTGCTTCAAGTGCAACAAGCTCGGTCACTATGCTCGTTCGTGTACGAGTGGAAGTGACGAGGTAACTTGTAATACTAGTTACATATGTGTTTCTAGTTCACTATTTCTTGTGGAATCTAATCCATTTTGGGATAATTGATTCAGGTGCCACCGACCACATAGCAAAGGACAAACGGTCCTTCGTGGAGTATCACCGGATACCCCAAGGAATGAAGTGGATCAATGTAGGAAACAACACACGTGTTGTAGAGAAAGGCGTTGGGAATTGCAAGCTAGACTTGGACAACAGCCACACTCTCCTACTTTATGATGTTCTCTTCATTCCATATATTCAAAGGAATATTAATACTGTGGTCAATTTAATGGGTCTTGGTTATAGTTGGTTCCTTCATGATTGTAATATGGACCTATTTTGTAATAATTCCTTTATTGGTACTGGGTTTGTATTTCAAAGGATTTATTGTAATAAGTACAATGTATTTCCTCATGTAATGAAAATTTCCTTGTGACAAATTCTTTGACTAATGAGTCTAATATAATTTGTTGGCACGCAAGGCTTGGTCATATTGGACCAATGCGTATGGATAGACTTGCCAAACGTGGCCTTCCATCTAATGTTTCAAAGGTTGAAATGTCGACCTGCGAACATTGCCTTGTGAGGAAATCTTGTCGCAAGCCGTTTGGAACCGGCACAAAGGCCGAGGTTCCATTACAGCTTATCCATTCGGACATATGTGGTCCGATGAATGTCAAGACAAGACGCGGGAAGTCCTATTTCATCACTTTTATTGATGATTTCACCCGATTCGGTCATATCTATTTGATATCCCACAAAAGTGAAAGCACTAAACCTGCTTTAAAAACTATATGAGTTTAGTGGAGAATCAATTAGATCGCAAGATTGAGGTCATGCAAACCGATAGTGGCGGTGAATATCAATCAACAAGTTTAAAGGAACTTTGTGATGAAAAAGGTATAGTACATCAGGTAACTATGCCTTATACTCCTCAACAAATTGGTGTTGCAGAAAGGAGGTATAGGACTTTAATGAAAAATGGTCCGTTCAATGATGGAGCAAGCTAACTTGCCAATCACCTTTTGGGGTGATGCATTATTGACGGCCGCTTTCATTTTGAACCACGTACCCTTGAAATCAGTTAGCTCCACTCCTTATGAGTTGTGGAACCAAAGGTCTCCTGACTTAAACATTTTGAAACCTTGGGGTTGTGCATTCTACGCACATATTTCCTCCCATAAGTATGGCAAAATTGGGCCAAGGGGAAGGAAACGTATCTTTATACGATACGCAGAAAACTCCAAAGGTTATATTTTTTTTGTTAGTCAGGAAGACAATGGTGTGCTAATTGAGTTTGAGTCGAGGGATGTCACTTTCTTGGAAAACGAGTTTCCAAGACAGGGCGAGATAAGTCAGGACATATCTCTATTTGAGATTTATGATCAAGAAGGATTACCTCATTCGAGTGGGAGAATTCTTGGTGAAAACGAAAATACGTTTCAACCTTCACCAATGGATTATACGAATAACGATTATCCTATTCCATACGGAAATAATGATCCAAGTGGGAGCAATTCTAACGACATTCCAAGTGGGAGTGACATTAGAATCGATCTAAACTCAAGTCAACAAGGACTTGAAGAATCTCAAATACGACGTAGTAGTCGTACAAGGTTGGCTCCTCTAAGATTTGAGGATGAATTTCCGCAAACCTTTTATGACTTTACTGCAAGAAGATGACGAGCCTGCTACTTTCAAACAGGCCGCATCATGCCCTGCGAAAGACAAATGGATGGAAGCGATGAAGGAGGAATTGAAATCCATGAAAGTTAACCAAGTCTGGGACTTAGTTAACTTACCCAGAGGACATAGAGCAATTGGGAACAAATGGGTTCTCAAGATCAAGCATAAGGCTGATGGCTCTATTGACAGATATAAAGCTCGCCTTGTTGCGAAAGGTTTTACGCAACAGGAAGGGATAGACTACGAAGAGACCTTCTCACCTGTTGTGCGTTTTACCTTGATTCGCATGATTCTGGCAATGGTAGCTTGCTTATACCTCGAATTACATCAGATGGATGTAAAGACTGCCTTTCTCAATGGAGAATTGGACGAGGAGATCTATATGGAACAACCAACAGGGTTTGTAAAAGAAGGAAACGAATATAAGGTTTGTAAACTTCGTAAATCCATATATGTTCTTAAACAATCCTCGAGGCAATGATATATACGATTTCAAGAGGTTGTCTTATCAAATGGATTTTCCATACTTGATGAAGATAACTACGTATATATCAAGAGGATTAAAAGCAAGCATGTCTCTATATGTAGATGACATTTTAATAGCCGGAAATGACAAGGGCTTTGTGATGAGTATCAAGGCTTGGCTTTCATCAGTATTTTAGATGAAAGGCATAGGAAAAGCCGCATATATCCTTGGAGTTAAGATTTCAAGGAATCGTTCGAAGAAACTTCTTTCTCTTTCACATGAGACTTATATAAAGAAGGTTCTAGAACGATTTAATATGCAGGACTGCAAGTCCATTGATATTCATATAAGCATATGCGATAATTTATATCTGGAATCGTGTCCAAAGAACCAAAAGGAAAAGGAAATTATGGAAAAATTTCCATATTCCAGTGCAGTTGATAGTCTTATGTACACTATGGTGTGTACGAGACCGGACATCTGTTTTACCGTTGGAAATGGTAAGCTGTTACCAATCCAACCCAGGGCAAGAACACTGTAAAGCGGTTAAGAGGATAATGCAGTATCTTAAAGGAACTGCAGATTTGCAAAAGACTATGATAAAACCAAGAAGGTAGACATAAGGTACATATCTACACATGAGATGATAGAGGATCAGCTTACGAAAGCGATCCCCAGAAATGTGTTTTATAAACACTTATCATCCTAAGGATTGCGTATGAGCTGAGTTGTACCAATACATATTCCGAATGTCTAAGAAAGATCAAATTTAATAAAAGAATAAGTTCTTTTTCAAACATTGCATATGAATTTCTTAAGAAATGTTTGTGTACATTTTTGAAATCTCAGCTGAATTGTGTGTATGTCGGACAGATAAAGGTTGGCTCTCTCACATGAGCAACCGCCTTATCTTATCAGATGGATAAGATAGAGATGAGACTAGTTTAAAGTCAAAATCATTAGACGAATGATTTAGAGTCATGACTTAAACAAGATAGTCGAATGAAAGATCTGCATCATATGGATGCTTACAAAAGATCTGAGATCTGTATCACAAGGATATTTGAAAGAGATCTCGTAGGATTTTTAAAAATCCTATCTGTCTAAAGCAGGATGAGAGTCTGTGAATATTTCACGAGTAGTAAAGGGACTCAAAAGGATAGGCACTGTGGTGTCTGATCTTTTCATCCGTACAACATCATTAAGACATACTCTCCCTGGGAAAGGAGTGATGTTGTAATACGTGTTCATACCACGTATGCATTTCGACCACTGAGTTAGTAGCAATAGTGTTTGCTATTATGTGAGACTCAAAGGCCATACGGGTCTTAACTCTTACCCTCAAGGACTCCAATTGGTTCCTTTAGATTTGATGAGATGATCGCTATCTTAGCGTGTTACTTATGGGCTATGATAATTCGGCTCGGCGGGGCACGTTAGAAAAGCGAATCAAGTCAAGATCAGAAGGTTCGCAAGAAGAGGAAGATTGATTTCATATTCGCATTTGGACTTTAATGATTCAAAGCTGGCCAGCCAATTGTAATCCAGATGGGATTCAATTGTTGAATATAAAGTATAAGAAATGCGAAGAAATAATCTAGGGTAAAGCATGCGTTGAACTACTCAACTTTGCACCTTCGAGGTCGTTGTGTATCTCTAACAAGTGCACAACAACAAACTCTACGCGCATGACGGTCGCACGGTCTATTTCTCGGTATGATAGATGAAAGAACTAAGGGAAAGACGTTCTCTTACAATCCCCTCAAGTGTGAGTGGGAGATGTTGGATATGGAAGACGTTTGTACACCCTTGTGGGGGATGTACGAGGGAATACGGACCTCGAACGTCGCGTACACGAAGTCGTGTACAAAGGGAATCTATTCCCTTGCGGAGAGGATCTCTGGATGAGTGGGAAAGTCGCATTATATATGCATAAGTGCATGCGACATATGGCTTATAAAGGGGGAATATCTTAAGCTTATGTTGTACCATGCATATGGTACAACTTAAGCTTATAATGTGCCATGTATCATGGTACACCTTAATTAAGTTGTTCCAAAGGAACAACTTACCCTAAAATAACTACCTTGGGGGCTATAAATAAGACCCAAGGGTAAGCCATTTCTTACACCTTTTGCATGGAATTCATGCATGCATCTTCATCCTAGCGAAGCTCTGCAGAAATCCTTTCTCTTCCTCTATCCAAGTTCTTAATCTAAAGTAGAGATTTAGATTGTGGATTTAGTAGCCTTACTCCGTTCGTGAGTAGACTCGATCCGTCGTGGCGAATCCGAAGGCGAAGTTCGTAGACTACCATGCCGCGTACGCAAGCGTAAGTCTCAACTTCATTTATCGATCCTAACTCTGTTTTGACAGGATCCTTCACACTGTGTCTTTGTCTTACCTTAGGGTAATGATGATCTCATAGTCATTCGACTTGGTGAAGTCGGAGACGAGACACAGGTGCTCATTGGAGAATGAGTTCACTGAACGACCAACATAGAGTAATTATATGGTTAAACTTTAAATATACTCTCTATAATAACTCTAAGGTGATGTTAGGTAAGCTGGACCTTAATACCTAAAGTCATTTGTACGAATCTGTGAGTGAACGGTGTCGCTTAGACCTATGATCTAGCTTCGAGGCTAGGCCTGCTGAAAGATCTTAGGTTGGGTTGCACCTGAAGCTCTCGAGGTGAGTAGATGACTAAGATGGGATTCGTCTCTTCCGTTAAAGGGAAGTTAGTGTCATAGGCTCAGTATGGTCTTTGTGTTAATCCTCGGTCGGGGTACGTTATAAGATGTACAACGTGAATACAACAAAGATCGCCGTATACTGACCAATGTTGTCTAATGGGGTTGACAATAAACCATATCCTAGGCCAACAGAGACACAGTCTTGACGAAGGGACTATAGCCAACGGTATTCATCACTGACACATCCAATGTAAACCCAACGATACTTTGTCAATGGGTCGATCATGTTATGATGATTCTGAAACAGGGACGACAACTACTGCTCGTGGTGACCGTCGTCTAGTGGTTTCGAGCCCCAACCTGTAGTAAGGTCAGGCTGTAGGATTTTACACCGAGTAGCGTTCATGTCTTAGTAATAGGAATATTAATAAGAGAAATTCATATGATGAAATGGAATAGTTAAATGTTCACAAGCCAGTTGTGAGACTAAGTCGAGAAGCAATAGGGACATTGTTGCATTTGATGCAAACAAAGATTAAACTTATCGTAAATTGGTTACGACATAATTGTAGGAACAAATGCATTGGAAAGGGTTACCTGGTTGACGGGATCGTCCCGGTCTAAACACAGGTTCAAACCGCGTCCAAATCGAAGCTCAAACGAGCCCAGAAACGTAAAAACAGTCCGAGGCAAAGTGGGTTAGACCCACTTGGGCATACGGGCCCATCTGCGAGGGGTAAATGGGCACAGCCCGCTGTTTGTAGCGGGCCAGCGCCCGCTGCCCAGCGGGCTCAGCCCGCTGGTTGCAGCGGGCCAGCGCCCGCTGCCCAGCGGGCTCAGCCCGCTGGTTGCAGCGGGCCAGCGCCCGCTGCCCAGCGGGCTCAGCCCGCTGGTTGCAGCGGGCCAGCGCCCGCTGCCCAGCGGGCTGGCGCGCCCGCCCTCCTTGACTTGGGTGGGTGCGCCCGCTAAGCCTAGCGGGCGCGCCCGCAACTTAAGTTGTAGGGGTTTTTGAAACCCCTCCATGACAGCTACGAAAATTGATTTTTTTGCCCATCTTTGGACAATTGTTTGAGGGGTCAAACGAAGTCGAAATTTTTCTCTGTTTGTTCCTACGCATTCGGAATTCGAAGCCCTTCAAATTGATAGCTTGTTTGGTTTCTAAAGTTTAACGGATAAAGCGAATTAATTCGTTGAAGTTAGTCTTTATGAAAGACTTACTAAAACTTCAATTAAGCTAAATTAGCTTAATTAATTTTCTCTTCTATTTGTTTTGTCCCACATTGCTCACAACGAAAGTAGAAGTGCCGACTCCCTATATAAATAGGGGTGCACTCTCTTTGTTGAAAGATGCACCAAGTCCTCGATCGAGTAGCTCCGGATTTTAGAGCAAGCTCGATCTACGACTAAACTATTCTTTATCTCTCTTCTTCCTATTCTTCCGACTAGTCCTAGCAAGACTACGAAGGGGGTTTGGATTTGGATCCAGACGTCTAAGACGCAGGTTTACTCAAGTGAAACTTTCTACCGCGTGTGATCGGCTTGGGGGCGGGAGTCGGCTCGGGCAGATCGGTTCGAAGGTGCGAGGCGGCTCGGGTGGTTCGAGTCGAAGCGGTTCGGCTATGGGAGCGTCAAAAGACGGTGCGGTACATCTTGCCCGCACCAAGGTCGAGATTCTGGGTATGTTTTTCTAAGTAATTTTTAGTGTAGTTTAATTTCGTCGCAGTAGGATAGATCCCTCTTGGGGTGGTCAAATCCACCCCAAGTTGGCATAGATCGGGCTAGGTTCTGGCTCCCACAGGGCCTAGCTAAATTATTTAGCTAGATAGTTTTTATTTTCCGCTGCACTTTATGCCTCTGTGGTCCGTCCGACTTAGGACGGACACAGATCCGAGCTCTGAGGGTCCGACAAAACCCCTACAGTGGTATCAAAGCCTCGTTATGCTTGTAGATCTATATTTGCGACGATTTTAAATTCTTTAAATTGAACATACGGACACTTTAACTTTATGTTAAAATTTGTTTGATATTTTTTTTGTTTTAAAATTGTTTTGTAACATGAAAAAAAAATTTGGAACGATTTAAATTTTATGAGATAAATTTTAACTTGGTCTTCTATGGTTAAATGCCTTTTAAAATTTTATTTTATGAGATAAAATAATTTTTGCAAGCATTTAAAATTTTTTAAAGTTTATGTAACATTAAGGAAATTTTTTGGTTTCATGAGATGATATTTAAATTTCTTTTAGTTGCATAAAGGTTGCAATTTTTTGAAAAAACCTTTATCTGAAAGCTTTAAAAATAATTTCAAATGATTGTAAAAATGTTTTAAAAATGTTTTAATGAATATGTAAAATAAAGAAAAAATTTATTCCCATGTGATGGAATTATAAATTTGTTTCTTTTTAATTACATACAGGTTTCAAGATTATTTTATGAGATATTTTAACTTAGAAATGTATCGTTAAAATTTTTAAAGCTTATGTTTAAATTTAAAATTATTTGATAATTTTATGAAACCTAGTTTTATATGATAAAAGTCCTTCAAGCTTTAAAATTTTAGATCTTTAAATTTAAATGTTAAATTTTAGATTTGCAAGTTATTTGATTATGTTGTAGATAATTTTAACTTGCATGCTTTCATTGTATGTCACTTTGATTGAACCTTTAATTTATGCGATTAAATTAGTTGGTTTATGTTTTCATGGACATGATGAATAATGTATTCATGAACCCTTTAGGTTAGCCATTAACTGATTAAAACTTTATAAGATAAAATTTTAATGACTGGTGACATGCTGCGTTTTAAATGAACAAATACAACATCAAAACCTAATACCAGATTAGGGTAGTCCCTTTGATTGACAATCATTATCGTAAATTGTTTAAATGATGATTATCATTAAATGACTAATTTTGTAAAATGTTGTAATTGTTTTATTAAAATCCTTATTAGATTGGGGTAGCACGATGAACATAAGAACCTTATAGTTGATAAGGATCTAATAAAAATTGTTCAACAAATCCATAAAAATTTCAAATTTTAGGATCCACTAGTTGATAAGGATTAACTAGTATTAATTAAAGGCCATTTAGTTAATGGATGAACATAGAATTGATGAACCTCCTTCAATGGATCATGATGTCGGTCAATGTGCATGGTTAAGTTTCCTGGACCACCCTAGCTAGTCTAGGGGCCGAGTGGTCCTGGCTTAGTCAATTCCCTGGCCGCGCCTGCTGGACCGCAAGGAGTCGAATCATGACTGTGTAAGTCCATCGACTATACCTAAGTCAAATACGATAATAATCTTGTTCAAGATAAATCGTAGCCCTCCTTGTTTTAGGAGTTGGCAACTGTAAGACCCGTGTTACGGTTGTTGAGCTACACTCAAGCTGTGACATGGTAATCTTATAGAAACCGATTTCTTGATAACATCTTGACTTGACCCAAACCGTCATCTCGTGCATACGCCGAGCGTCAGCGTAAGTCTAATCAAGAATGTAGTCTAAGATCTAACCCAAACCGACGGGTCGTGCATACACCGAGCGCCGAGGCAAGTCGGGCTAGACATGAAAATAAGGGTCAGACTAGGCTAGCCATTGTGATTTGGATGAGCACACTCCTGATCACAAATGACTAGGGGTAAAAATCGATAGGGAATCATATTTAATATGATTGACGATGAGTTCGTCTACCGACTGCAGAATCGGACAACTTGTTGAGCCACACTTAAGGTTGTCAGACTCAGGGTATTCGGATCCCTCTCCCACAAATGTTATTGTATAATAAACTATTTACTGCTATGGCTTTAATAAATTTAGTGGGAGAATATAGTTTTATTAAAAACTATTGAAACTATACAACGAACATTTACTGACTAAGTGTCTATTAAATTGCAGAATGGATTCGGGTCTTAAGTATATGATAGAGAAGAATGTGCTTAATGGAACAAACTATAAGGATTGGCTTAGAAACATTAAGTTAGTCCTTTCTCTAGCCGAGATTGGATATGTGTTGTTGGAGGATCATCCGGAGAAGCCTGACGACGATGCGACCTACGAGGAAAAGGAAGCCTATAAGCTATACCAGAGGGATGCAGAGAAGGCCAGGTGCCTTACTCTGGCTTCAATGAATAACGAACTGCAGAGGAAGCATGAACATTTGGATGTTCAAAGCATGCTTCAGAATGCACAAGAGTTATACGGCAAGCGGTCCAGAGCTGCCAAGTTTGAAGCCACGAGCAATCTCTAGGGCACTAAGATGGAGACAGAGCACGTACAAGATCATGTCATTAAGATGATCGGGTACGTGGAAGACGCCGCCCAGTTGGGTTTTGTCCTGGACAATGAGATGTCTATAGACATCATCCTTAAGTCTTTGACCCCAGCCTTCAAGCCTTTCATTACTGGTTTCATAATGAACAGTATTGAAACGGATCTTCCTGGTCTCCTCAACATACTTAGGCAGTTTGAGGAAATTGAGAAGAAACCGACTGCATTGGTTGTTGGCTCTGCTTCTTCAGACCAGCCGAAAGGCAAATGTAAGAAGAGGCAGGTCCCACAACCTGCCAAGGCGAAGAAGGGGAAGAAAAAGACGAAAGTGGCCCGTCAAAATCTGAGTGCTTCCACTGCCATAAGATGGGCCATTAGAAGAGAAACTGCAAGGTTTACCTTGCAGAAAAGAAGAAGGGGCATCTGATGCCTCTACCTCAGGTACAACAAATTAAAGTCAATAAAGCATAATTATTTCCATAAATGCTTTATCACATAGTATGAGATAATAAGACATCTGTGTAATATATACAGGTGGCTGATATGAAGCAGAGGTTGGAAGAAGTTTCGAGGACGGTCGGCATCTGAGCAATCGTTGCTGCTAGGGCCGTGCGAGGACTTCAAAGTGACATGAAGAAGAAGGACCTGATACTTATTTTCTTTTATGAATAAAATGTATCACTCCTTAAAGTTAAAACAATGATTGAGTGGTTAACACTCAAAGTTTATTTGATAAACAAATTATGGTTCATTTTTATGAATCCGTTGTTTGAATGAATGTCTCAGGAAATGTGCTTTCCTTTGAAATTGAAATTTGATGAGAATGGCTTAAATTTTTGTGAATGTGGCTATCTAAGTAGGTTGCATAAATTCTCGAACTATGATACAGAGCTTCAGAAAATTTTGATTGTTTGGAGCTGACTTAATGCTATAGCCAGTCGATAGTTAAGTATAAGTTTCAGACGCGTATAAATTGTGTGCAATCACAATTATACGCATACTAAGATTAATTCTTAATAAACTACATTTGATTCTTAAAGAGTTAATATTAAATGTAGTTAAGGGAAAAGTACAGTGTAGGACGTTTGACTGAAGAAGTCAATGTTAAGATTCCTTAAACTGATCTTGACTTGACTCATTCGTCAAACCCAACCTGACACTAGTATGTTCCATCTAAAGCACTTGTCAATTGGTTATGCTCATCTTATATAGTCTAAATATGATTTAGATAAATGATTGAAGTACTTAACCAAATAATTATTAAAGTCAGTGGGAGCAAGCTCATATACTTAGTTCCGGATTCTCGGACTATGTAAAATGGTTTCCAACTTATTTGAATCATCTATATAAAATATTGAATCAAAATAGTTTTGATTTAATCGAATATATAGAGACTTAGGGTGTCATATATGTACTTGAGATATTGACACAAGAAAATTGGAATGAGCTGAGACTGACTTATAGAAATGTTAGACCCTACATCTAGATTGTATTAGCTAATTGTTTGCCATACAAAGAAAGGAAAATTGATCCAAATCATTTTGTAAGGATCAACCTTGTGTGATCAAGAGATGTGTAAATAATAATCCATTAAAATGAATTATAGATACTCGTTAATAAATCCACTTTTAGGTTTGTCATATAAATGTCCAATGTGACTGATATGCTATAACGGTATGAGATACCGAGATAAATAGCCTAAGTGCAAGTTGGAGATGTAGGAGGATATATGCCCATAAGGCGATTTATCCTAAGTGTACGTCTTGTTAATAGAATATATGGTATCAATTATCCTAAGTATGAATTCGTTTGAATAATATACTTGGATAATGTCCATAGACTTAAAGTTAGGTCCTTACGTATCTAGATTAGATCTCGATTATGAGTAGTTAGCGATCGTATAGAAACTTAAGTCTTAAACGGTTCGTGGTCATAGATGTGTCGAGAACTGGATATCTGCACATCGGACAGACCACTGTGTCTTTGTCTTACCTTAGGGTAATGATGACCTCATAGTCATTCGACTTGGTGAAGTCAGAGACGAGACACAGGTGCTCATTGGAGAATGAGTTCACTGAATGACCAACATAGAGTTATTATATGGCTAAACTTTAACTAAACTGTCTATAATAACTCTAAGGTGATGTTAGACAAGCTGGTCTTTAAGACTTGAAGTCATTTGTATGAATCTGTGAGTGAACGGTGTCGCTTAGACCTATGATCTAGCTTCGAGGCTATGCCTGCTGAAAGATCTTAGGTTGGGTTGCACCTGAAGCTCTCGAGGCGAGTAGATGACTAAGATGTGATTCGCCTCTTCTGTTAGAGGGAAGTTAGTGTCACAGGCTCAATACAGTCTTTGTGTTAATCCTCGGTTGGGGTACGTTGTAAGATGTACGGCGTGAATACAACAAAGATCGCCATACACTGACCAATGTTGTCTAATGGGGTTGACAGTAAACCATACCCTAGGCCAACAGAGACACAGTCTTGACGAAGGGACTATAGCCAACGGTATTCATCACTGACATAGCCAATGTAAACCCAACGATACTTTGTCAACGGGTCGATCACGTTATGATGATTCTGATACAGGGACGACAACTACTCCTCGTGGTGACCGTCGTCTAGAGGTTTCGAGCCCCAACCTGTAATAAGGTCAGGTTGTATGGTCTCACACCGAGTAGCATTCTTGTCTTAGTAATAGGAAGATTAATAAAAGAAATTCATATGATGAAATGGAATAGTTAAATGTTCAGAAGCCAGTTGTGAGACTAAGTTGTAGAAGCAATATAGACATTGTTGCATTTGATGCAAACAAAGATTAAACGTGTCGTAAATTGGTTACGACAATAATTTTAGGAACAAATGCATTGGAAAGGGTTACCCGGTTGACGGGATCGTCCCGGTCTAAACATAAGTTCAAACCGCGTCCAAATCGGAGCTCAAACGAGCCCAGAAACGCAAAAACAGTCCGAGGCAAAGTGGGTTAGACCCACTTGTACTTATGGGCCCATCCGCGAGGGGTAAATGGGCGCAGCCTGCTGGTTGCAGCGGGCTAGCACCCGCTGCAGCAGCGGGCGCATGCCCGCAGCCCAGCAGGCTGGTGCGCCCGCCCTCATTGCCTTGGTCCGGCGTGCCCGCTAAGCCTAGCGGGCGCGCTCGCATATTAAGTTGTAGGGTTTTTTGAAACCCCTCCATGACGGCTACGAAAATTTATTTTTTGCCCATCTTTGGGCAATTGTTTGAGGGGTCAAACGAAGTTGAAATTCGTCGCCATTCGTTCATACGCGTTCTCCATTCGAAGCCCTTCGAATTGATAGCTTGTATGGTGTCTAAAGTTTAACGGATAAAGAGAATTAATACATTGAATTTAGTCTTTATGAAAGGCTTACTAAAACTTCAATTAAGCTAAATTAGCTTAATTAATTTTCTCTTCTATTTGTTTTGTCCCACATTGCTCACAACGAAAGTAGAAGTACCGACTCCCTATATAAATAGGGGTGCACTCTCTTCGTTGAAAGTTGCACCAAATCCTCGATCGAGTATCTCCAGATTTTAGAGCAAGCTCGATCTACGACTAAACTATTCTCTCTCTCTCTTCTTCCTATTCTCCCGACTAGTCCTAGCAAGACTACGAAGGGGGTTTGGATTTGGATCCAGACGTCTAAGACTCGGGTTTACTCAAGTGAAACCTTCTACCGTGTGTGATCTGCTTGGAGGTGGGAGTCGGCTCTGGTAGATCGGTTCGAAGGTGCGAAGCGGCTCGGGTGGTTCGAGTCGAGGCGGTTCGGCTACGAGGAGCGTCAAAAGACGGTGCGGTACATCTTGCCCGCCCCAGGGTCGAGATTCTGGGTATGTTTTTCTAAGTAATTTTTAGTGTAGTTTAATTTCGTCGCAGTAGGATAGATCCCTCTTGAGGTGGTCAGATCCATCCCAAGTTGGCATAGATCGGGCTAGGTTCTGGCTCCCTCAGGGCCTAGCTAAATTGTTTAGCTAGATAGTTTTTATTTTCTGTTGCGCTTGATGCCTCTGTGGTCCGTCCGACTTAGGACAGACACAGATCCGAGCTCTGAGGGTCCGACAAAACCCATACACTAACTACAGTCTCTACAGACCCTGCTGAGACGAGCTGCCCTCCGGGGTCTCTATCCTCAGTCCCGTCGCCTAAAGACTGGTACCGGTACCTGGGAGGAAAAGGGGACACATCACAGCATGCCCAGTATGAACTCCACAACTCTACTACTCTAAACATAGTGCACAATCAGAAGAAAAGGCATCACATTCAAGGGTTACTAATTTTTAACCGTTATATGTTAAGTTTTCATGCATGAATTTGAAACCAATGTAATGGGTTAGACATCGGGGACTGGACCTCACCCGGTAAAGTGGGTGGAATACTGCGACTTCCTGAGACAAGCTCTTATGAAAGAATCCGTTCACCAACACAACCAACTCAACCACAACCCAACCTACTCCCCGCCTCTGAGGGCTCGTCAGGAGTGGTCCATAACTCAGCTGTCCATCCCCATATGTCTTCTCGTTACTTCAGTGTAACGATCTGTTTTTTCTTGTACGTTTTGTCGTGCACGTAATCTTGTTCGTGCACGTATTTATTTTAGACGTTGTCTGTATCCGAACCGTATGGTGTGATATGTCGTAGTGATCGTCTCTGAGAGCATTAAATTTTGGTGTTGATTTGGAACGTCATTTCACAGGTCGTTCTACCACGATTTGAACTTATTTGACGAGACGTCGCGATTTTCACTTTTGTCGCGTGGCCTTTTTATTTTTAATTTCGTTTCTCATTATCGAAATTGTGATCCGTCTTCTCCGTCTTCTTTCTCTCGTCGTCCCGGTCACCCCAGTATTTATTTCACAATTTTCGGACTTCGTTTGACCTACTTTCACTTTTTAGCCCGATCTATTGCATTTTAGCCCTAAGTTTCACCTAGATTAATCCCCCTAATAATATTATTATTAATAATTATATCTGAACTTTTGACTTAGCCCTTTTTAAACCCACTTGGCACACAAACCCACGTAGGGTGAGAGAGAGAAGGAGTGATTGGGCTTTTTAATAGTTTATAACAAATTTTCTTTATAAATAAACCCAAACCCTATAACTATAAGCCTAGCCCACGTTTTCTCAGCATCCCCTACTCACATGCCTCCCCCTATAAAGCTTTTAAACCTAGGCTTAGGTTTTTTCACAGCAACTCGTTTCAAAGCCGCCGCCCCAACTCTATACTCACGCAAAAACGTAAACACCGACGTTCCCTCGTTTCTCCGACCACAACCCTCGCCACCGACGAGCCTTCACCTTCCCCCGACCTTCCTCTCTCCATTGGCCACCGTATCCTCGTCGCGATCCGCCGCTAGGTCGCCAGAAACCGCTCGTGAAGCAGCAGCAGCCTGCAAACACCCCGCACCGCCGTTTCTTCGCATTCTCCGGCCAAGCAGCCACCACCGACGACTCCATTCACCTTCCCCGACTCCCCTCCTCCCTCATCTCTACCGTGGTCTGCTGTTCTCCGTCAGAAGCTGCCGCAATTCGCTGCAGAACCCACAGCAACACCTCGCAGCAGCCGCAGCCGCTAGCAGCGCTGCCGCAGGCCATCTCCCCCTCCGCCATGGGTCCCCTCTGACCCCCCCCCCGCGCTGTTGTCTCAGCCCCAGGCCGCAGCAAGACTCGAAACAGCGAAGGAGATCACTGTTTTACGTTTTACCGATGTGTCGTCACGTCGTTTCGTCGCTTCGCCATCTACTCGCTGTTGGGGTCTTCCGACTGCCCCCTACTGCTCCTAAGGGTGTTTTTCGACGTCACGAACATCCCTTACGACGCTCAACGTTGTAGACTTTGCGTGTGTCAAGCCGTTCGTACCGGTTAGTTGATACGGCTTCCCGGAAGCCGTAGAAACACCTACCAGCACCCTACTCACTGTTGGAATCTTGATCGTTGATCTGGACGCTACCCGAGGATTGGTGAGCGTGGAATCTTGATTGGAATCTGGATTTGGAGCGCGTTCTATTTATTCCAACCCCTGGCGTCGCTACCCGAGGCCAGTGTAGCTTTCGCGTCGTGTTGAGGTAACGTTCTGCAATCTAAGGACCCCCAACCCAACCCTGTTAAACAAGATAAAAATCGGTATTTTGGTTGTCTGATAATTCACTAATGAAGATAACTTAAATTGGGACTATAGGCTGGTGGATCCGAGAACATAGGTAGATTGGACTGGTTGGACGATATTTGCTGGACGTTTGAATTCAGGCAAGTGAAACTTGCCAATTAGTGCTTTAGGCCATGTCTTAGGCCATTTTCTTGCTTTAGGCGTAAAAGAGACTAGGCGACGAAATGATACTCGCCTAGACGCAATTTTAAGATCTAGCTTGACAACGAAGCTAGATCTGTCACCCTGCCATGCCATTCATGCATATCTGCCTGTCACGTTTAATTTTCGTAACTGCATGCTTTTTTACTTGTACTCTGCCTGTCACGTTTAAATTCCTTAACTGTACTCTTTTAAATTACAACTTGCCATGCCATGTCGTCCATGTTTGAGTGTTGCATTCGTAACACACGCTACTATACTTGTACTTCCTTGTTCAGTCTAGGCACCTGCTTTTGCGGGCACAGCCCTATGCCAAATACACTTCCTGGCTCGTGATCCAGAAGCGAGCATTCCATGTTTGGGGGAGCCCTGGCTCGATACACGTGGAGGGGTAGGGATAAGCGATCACTTGAGCTTAGGAGTTGGCCCGCGCAGCCACTCCAGCCAAAAGGCGTAATCTCTGAGCACGACGTGTTTACTTGACTTGTTAAATCCATGTGATTGTTTAGTAGCTTTGCTACCCATGCCTTGATGTACTTGTGCCTTGTTAAACTTGCTTCCATGTCATACTTGTCGCATTTATTTAATTGTTGCATCCATTCAGTAAAATGCCATGTCATCGCACTTTTTAGAACTGCTAGGTTGCTTTACTTTCCGTTTAGTTTCCTTGCACAAAGTCTTTGAAGACTTTGCTGACATGCGCCCTCGTCTCTTTGGGTGTCACATGTTAGTTGCTGAGCCAGAGTCCGTTGCTGAGGACGAGGAGTACGTGGACATTAAGCCTGGGCCCACAGCTGATGTGGAGTACGAGGACACCGGTGACCAGTCGTAAAGTTTTCCTTCTTCGTTACTTTTGCTTAGTCTGTTGTTAGGTTGTTGGTGAGTAGCACCTTTCTTTCTGTACGTTGTTTACTTTTGTTGGCCATGCTGGGCCTTTTAGACTCTTTTCTTTTAGCCTGGTGGCTTTTCTGGGATGTTGAAATTTATTGTGGACAAACTGAGATCGGTTATTTTTATGTCTCTTTCTTTATTATTTTTGTTTCGTATCGCACTTGCAGGGACCTCTACTTGGTTTAAATCCAGACGCTTTACAGACTGGAGCCTCACAGCTCCAAGTCTGAGCGGACCTCATCACGCCTCGCCTCCATTTTAGGGAAGCGGGTCGTGACAGGTTTTGTTGGTGGCCCATGCAGGTCCTCTTGCAACTGCGAATTATCAGAACAATGATAATAATTATAGAATGTCCATTAACTAAATTAAAACATCTAAGTCTCAAGCTTTGAGTCTAATTTAATTCGTTTTCTATGTCACTAGATGGCTGGAAGACGACAGACCCGAGTCTAATTTAATTCGTTTTTCCCTTGTCTTCCATTTTATACCTTTTTATTTTTATTTTCTACCACTTTTTCACCGTTTCATTTTTTTTGCATCATATTTTCCATGTTTGGTATGCTTGCATGCATGCTTTTATTTTACTTTCTCCGCCTTTCTTTTCCCCTTTTGCTAGATGTATTGCGAATGATGATATCTTTCTTAGCTTTAGTAGCTATCACGATGCTCATTACTTTTGCCATACTATTTAGAGTATTTCAGTGTCTTACTATTCATATGCTTCCATATATATTCTGTTGATAATCTCTCTATATGAATGCATGAAATGAATTGAAACTGAATGTATGCAGTAGTATTTAGTATGCCTATGTTAGATATGCACCAAGATTCACGCATCTTTAGAATATTTGAAGCATCTGCCTTGTTATCTTTTTCACTTCTTATTGCATGCCTGCTATTATTGTGTGCCTTACAGCATGACTTCATTATTCGTTGAAATGAATGAAAATAACCAAGCTTACGTATGAATTTAGTTGGAGCATTATCTTATTGAACCGTTGTGCACATCTTATGAGTGAACCGAGTGATTATATTATTTCCTTCTCCACTTATTTTATTATTCTCTACATGTCACTTGGGTTCACCCCCTTTGCAACTACATATACCGCATCCTATTCCCAAAAATCCCAAAAGAAAAAGTTAGCTTCAAAAAACCCCAAAAATCCAAAAAGGAGCCAAATATATATGTATATCCTATTGCTCCTACGAAATAAAGAGTTCAAAAAGAAAAAGAAAAATATTTCCTATGTCTTATTACTTGAAGCTACACAAATACTTGGGAAAAAGCCACAAAAATTCCTTCATTATTCCTTAGATGTGATGTCTCAAGCTAAGCTTGGGGGTGAATCCATTTGATTTTACGAGTGAGTACGCCATTAGAGTGGAGTTGTGCACTTTGGGGTTATTTGATAATGCTCAGACTTTGCGAAATATATTAGCTATGGACATTTTTCCTGATTTGAGATGAATATATAAATGCCATGATCCTTATTCTATTCTCTGTTGCGTGCTTGGTATGACTCTTATATGCTTCATTTATTTATATTGATTGAAAAGTGCGTCGCCAACATGTTTATATTAAACTTTATGAATTGCATGATGTGTATATGAATTGATCGCATGAATTTAGAGAATCCCTTCCTTTGTTCTTAAATGCTTGCAAGTAATATGTTTTGCTAAGATATGAAATCCTTATTAGCATGTGATCCACTTTCGAAGTATTGTGATATGTCGCTATAGCTTGAGATCTGACCGAATACTCTAGCACTCCATATCCATCTTCCATTCTTTTTCTATTTTTTTATTGTCATCGCCCGGTGAGCCTCGTATTCGTCTTCCTCAAGGACCAGTAAGAGGTAAGCTTGAGGGATTTTGATGTGTCCATATTTTACATGTTTTTATCGCATCATTTCATTTCATATTCGGCTCCAAACTCCATATTTTCATATATTATCACGCTTCTAATGCCATATTCGAGTTTTGTATAGCTTTATAGATTTTCAGGAGTTTTGGAGCGAATTGGAGCTATTTTGGGACATGGACACATCCAACACGTCTGACACATCATTGGCAAGGCTCCAGGAGAGTTCGTCGAGGAATGGAAGAAGATTGGAAGAGAGTACGAGAAGAGAACGATAAATGGCAAAGTTCAGTTCAGTTTCCCAAGTGACTCGACCGAGTAGCATCAGCTACTCGGCCGAGCTGACACGTGGTCGGTCCTGAGTATACACCCAAAAGAACGGTTGTAGTTTTACCGCAAGTGCACGGTGTAGCAGCGAGCGGGATATCGAACACATGGAGGACGAAATGACTGTGCTTGCTCCGATCAACCTGGCTATTTAAGAAGAGAAATTTGCCTTTGGCGATCCTGTCATAATCGTCAGACAAATGTGCGAAATATCAAATCAAATAAAGAACGTCTAGGGAATGGGGAATCCCCGCTACACACCATACTTCATAAATGTGGTTCATCGGTATCAAAATTGCTAAAATGAGAATTCGGATGAACTAGTTGCAACTGAATGTAGAACCAAGCTCACGCTCTCGTGCTGTTGCCGGTCTATAGCTATCCTAGGGTCGGGTCCAATCTCTTGCAAACCCTACCCTAGGGAAGCTAGCATTAGGATCAACATCATCGTCCAATCGCGCACCGAGCCCAATCTCTTGCAAACTCGGTCCACGATCTAGATTAGGATAGTTCCTACCCGTCCAATCTCTTGCAAATGGGTATCGGCATGGAATTGCAACCGGGAATCCTAGTATCGGTCCAATCTCTTGCAAACCGATATTTCGAAAATCCGACTCCAACCCAATTCGGATTTCTAGGGCTTCCTATCAAATTGGGATCCAATCTCTTGCAAATCCCAATTGATATGAATACCTAGCAATCCGTAGTAAATCGATCCCAATCTAATCTCTAATAGCAATTCTAGCTCAATTTCTACCAATTCATCACAAATATGAAAGTGGGCTTGTAGGGTTCATCCCCACGCCCCAAGACGTGGAGACTACTCACAAATCATAGCAAGATCACAAAAATAATCGTTGAAATAAGCAATGAAATTCATCACAACAATGATATAAACAATAAAAATAGAATTTTTAGGGAAAAGAGATGCAAACCAATGTAGTTCTTCAATTAATCCAACAAAAATCCAAGTTTTGCTCCTTCTCCAATCACAAGAATAAAGCTAAAAAACTAATCTAAAAAGCTGCAAAAAATCTAAGAGAGAGCTCTCAAAACTAGGGTAAAAACAGGGCTTAAATAGCCCCAAAAATCGTCCAAAAATCGTGACCAAAATACCCCTGCACAGCCTGTTTTCCGCAGTTTTCGCTACAGGCAGCGCATCGCACTCGGCCGAGTGACAAAAGTCACTCGGCCGAGTGAAAACCCTGCAATTTTCCAGTAAGTCGAGGCTTTCAGGGGTCTTCAGTTCGGGGGCGGCTCGGCCGAGTGAGTTGTCGTCACTCGGCCGATGACTTCACTGCACTCGGGCGGACGGGGTTTGTTGAATATTGGACTCCCCGGATTTGGTTTTGATGATGAGGAAACATAAATAATTGATGAACTAACAATTTGTAAGCGCAGTATTGGAGATCGTCGCCAATTTCACGAGAATATTCAAAGCGACATCTCAACACTTCCAAAAGCTCGTATTCAAGCCTAAAGCTTCGTTGAAGCTCCTGCAACGCTTTGGAAGTTATGAAGATTCAATCGAAGCTCTCAAAGACCGTTTATTAAAGGTTTTATTTATAGTCTTTTAGTTTCGATTGATAGAATGTTAAGCCTTGAGTATATCTTACGTTTCTATCTTCATTACGCTCATTTCGTAGCTCTAGGATCCTTGCACAAGTTCATTCTAACTTCCTCGAAGCGTCGCGCTTCGATTCGGACTTTGTTGTGCATGTTAGTTGGTACAAGAACAAGTACTGACCGACTAGATGGTGATCTAGTCGGTCGGCAACTGTTCTTGGACCGACTAGTTTGATTCCTTAATTTCTTGGACTTTACTGTTTACAGTTAGTCGGTCTACGTTGACTCACCGACCGACTAGTTTGTGAACTAGTCGGTCAGTGATGCTTCTTTGACCGACTAGTTGTGACTTACTGTTCACTCTAAATTTCTCCTAAGCTACTGTTTACCGTTAGTCGGTCTAAGAACGTTTGATGACCGACTAGTTGACAATCTAGTCGGTCAACTTTTGTTCTTGGACCGACTAAGTCACTTTGCATTCAGACTAAGTTATTTTGCCTCTTAGTCGGTCTACGTTCATTGACTGACCGACTAGTTGTGAAACTAGTCGGTCAGAAAGTGTTCTTGGACCGACTAGATTTCTAGGTCTGAAATTCTCTTTCTTCTCAGATCTACTCTTAGTCGGTCCACGTTGTTTGGCTGACCGACTAGTTGATGAACTAGTCGGTCAGTTACTGTTCTTTGACCGACTAAGTCTCACAGATTTCTATCCGTTGGTGAATGACCTAACTTGTTTTTATGGGACCCTATAAATACGAACCTAGGTCATTTCTATCTTCAATAAAGCTGCCATTAAGAGATTCATTGAGTTCTAAAGAGATAGCTATTCTCCCTCAAATCTAAAGCTCTCTTCCTCACAAGAAACCCATTCTCTCTCATTTCTAGATCTAGAGAGAAGCTTGTTCTTGGTGAGCTTTTCAAGCTATTGCTTGATCCAAGTCTCCAACTCTTCCCTAGGCACCCATTGCTGCTCATTTCCTTGGTGCTAGGGCTTGGTGACTTCATCTTCCTCAAATCCTTCATTCCACCTATTGGGTAAGAAAAACTCAAGGCATAGGATTTTGTGGTAAGAGTATTTATTTCATCTAAACTCTTTTATATTGCTTATTGGCTCTCTCGGTTGTGAGAGAAGTTTGTGATCCCGGGTTGTGGGATTCACTTTGCCATTGCATGTATGATTTGATCTTGTGAAGGTTTTTCACAAGATATTCATAGTGGAAATCTTGAGTTAGGGTTTCTAACTCAAGTATCCGGAGGGGATCCGGGTGGTTGGGACGTAGGATCACCGGAAACAAGTCGGGGAGACTTGGGTGGATCCGAACCCATTAACATCGTTTGTTTGCATTGTCAATTTCGTTGTCGTCATTCAATTTAAGCTTCCGCAAATTAATTTGGTAGTTGATTGCAACTTAATTTGGAATTATACTCCTTATTATTTTAAAGTACTATTCACCCCCCCTCTAGTACTTGTGCAGTAGCTGGTAGGGCATTACATTTGGTATCAGAGCCAGATACTCAGCTATGTCTGCCAACGACAACAAGACCGTGCCTCCACCTTCCAACTATGACACCTTCAGGAACCGTGAAGGAGCGTCATCGGTGATGGAAGGACATTCCTCTACAAGGCCTCCATTCTTCAACGGTACCAACTACGGGTACTGGAAATGTCGGATGGAAACCTTCCTCCGAAGTGCATCTTTATGGAGGACTACAATGAAGGAGTACATCGAGCCCAAAGAAGAAGATTTTGAGAAATGGACTACCGCGGAGGTCGCCGCGGAGGTAAGCAATGCCAAGGCAATGAACGCCTTGCAATGTGCATTGGAGCCCGAGGATTTCAATAAGATATGCACATGTAAGAGTGCATATCAAATTTGGAACTCCCTCCTCATTCTACATGAAGGGACGAGTAGGGTAAGAGACTCTAAACTCGTAGTCGTAACCAAAGATTACGAAATGTTTCATATGCAACAGGGCGAGAAGATGAAAGAATATTACGCTCGCTTCGTTGACATAATAAACGAGTTAGAGGCCCTCGGCAAGATCTACACTCAAAAGGAGAAGTGCTTAAAGCTTATTGAAGGACTTCCCTCTTCTTGGGAAAAACGTACCTTCGCCATCGAGGAAGGTAATGACATGAACAAATATACCGTAGTTCAACTAATGGGTACTTTGATGTCATACGAGGTACGCAAAGATAGCAAGGTGAAGCTACAAGAAAAGATGAAGTCATATTTGAACCTAGATGCGCCTAAGAAAAAGGCGATTGCATTCAAGGCGGCTTCATCCACATCTTTCGATGATGAAGAATCGGAAAACGAGTTGGACTTGGAGTCCATGGCACTCATGGCCAAGAAGTTCAACCGTTTCTTCCGAAAAGGTAACTTCAAGAACAAAGCTAAATTTGGTTCTACTAACGCCTCTTCCTCTCCTTTGTGTTTCAAGTGTAATAAGCCGGGACACATGAAAGCGGAGTGTCCCCTCAATAAGCACAAGGAGAAGTGGAAGGCGCCAAAATTCGATAAGTCCAAGAAATACAAAAAGGGGTACAAGAAAGGACTTGTCGGAGCAACATTCACCGACTCCGAGGATTCCTCAAGCGGAGAGTCGGATGATGAGAAAGTGGAGCAAGCACATATGTGCTTCATGGAAAGAGAGGAGAACGATCAAGGATCCTCCTCTTCCGATGATAGTAATGACGAAAGCGATGAGGTAACGATGGATGATCTTAGAAATGCTAACTCTCAACTTTGGTCAAAATACACTAAGTTAGTAAATAGATACACTAAGGTAAAAGATGACCTAGCTAGCATTCAAACATCGCCTAAGACTATCATCACCAACAACGACACCGTTGTTGAAGAGTTAAGAAATGAGATTGTGAATCTCAAATCTAAACTTGAACATGCTAGCATTGAGGATGCGGAAGAACATGATATAGCGGATTTAACTTCTCAAAACTCGACTTTGAGTATTGAGAACGAGAATCTTAAATCTCGTGTTTATGTGCTCACTTCGCAAGTATCCAATTTGGATACTTCTATGCGTTCTCTCAAAGAGAAATATGAGAACACATTGGGCCGAATTAACAAATTCAACAAAGGTAAGGACCATTTGGATAAAATCCTAAGTGACTTACTTCCGGCCAATCACCACATTGGTTTGGGGTATATGATGGGAAATTCATCCAAGTCGGTCACTAATTTTGTTAGGCCAACTTCCGAAGCCTCAACGAGTGGAAGCAAACACTCTATTGGAAGTTCATCTTCCAATGGTGCTTCCACCTCGTCCACACCTTCTTTCGGAAAGAAACCCACATTGGGTGGACCTCCAAAGAAGGGGCATGCCTACATGTACACCAATAACATGCCACGTAGGAACACACGTTCTACTCCACCGGCTCACACATATGATGATTTTTATGCAACACATTCTCGGGCACGTGCACACCATGTGAGACACCCTCACGTACGTGTTCCCACACATGCATATGTTCCCCCACCGCATCATATGAATAATTCTCGTCGTGCACCATTCCATCATGTCCCGTATGCCTATCCACAACATGCATCACGTAGAAATCAACGTCGCATGCATGCACCCAATAGGATGATGGCTCCCAAAATATTCACTATTTGGAGCCCAAAGGACACAAGCATGGACGAAAAACAAATGTACATGAATGCTTATTTTCGGATGTTGTACATAGTAAGAATTATGTGGGGAAGTCTAAGTCCACTTGGACTTGGCTTCCAAAGGTCTAATCCCTTGGACCCAATGACCTTAGGTACCATGATATGAAAGTTTCTATCTTTAGGTACTCAAGGAAAAGAAAAAGAAAAGGAGCAACAAATTTAAATTTAGCTCCAAAGGGAATTGGATACTCGATAGCGGGTGTTCAAAACACATGACGGGTGACGCTCGTTTGCTCTCCGGAGTGGTTCCCATTGCGAATGGAAACCGCGTCGTATTTGGAGGCAACGAGAGCGGAACCATCATAGGTGTTGGTAAAGTCGGTAACCCTTCTAAACCATTAATTAGTGATGTTTATCTTGTTAGTGGTTTAAATCATAATCTTATTTCAATAAGCCAACTTTGTGACAAAGGTTACAAAGTTAGCTTTGCGAAAGGATTGTGTCATATTTTAAGAAAGGATAATGAAAAATTATTATTTTCCGGAACTCGTCGTAAAGACATTTATATTTTGGATCTTCCTAAGTCATATGAACAATGTCTCGTTGCCAACACAAGTGAACAACACTTATGGCATCGACGCTTTGGACATGTGAACTTTGGAACACTATATAAGCTTTCAAAATTGAATTCTATTAAAGGTTTTCCGAAGCTTGTTTTTGAAAAGAAAAGTTTTTGTGATTGTTGTCAACGCGGCAAGCTTCCTAAATCTTCATTTAAACCTAAGAAAAGCATCTCTACTAAAAGGCCACTAGAGCTATTACATCTAGATTTATTTGGGCCAACTAGAGTAGCTTCCTTAGGAAATGCAAGGTATGGACTTGTCATCGTAGATGACTATTCAAGATTTACTTGGGTATTTTCATTGTGTAATAAAAATGAAGCTTTTGAAAACTTCACAATTTTTGTTAAGAAAGTACAAAATCTCTTAGGAACCACCATTGTCACTATTCGTAGTGATCATGGAGGTGAATTTGAGAATGAGTCTTTTGAGACATTTTGTGATGAAGTTGGTATTACTCACACCTTCTCTTTCCCTCGTGCACCTCCTCAAAATGGTGTAGTTGAGAGAAAGAATAGGACGCTAGTGGAGTGTGCTCGCACTATGCTTGATGATAGCCAACTTGGCCATCAATTTTGGGCGGAAGCGGTACACACCGCTTGCTATGTGTTTAATAGAATACTTTTGAGGCCCGGCACTAAACAAACTTGTTATGAATTGTTGTTTGGTAGGTTGCCTCAAGTTAAACATTTTCGTGTTTTTGGTTCGAAATGTTTTATTAAGAACACATATGGTAGTTTGGACAAATTCGATCCAAGATCCGATGAGGGGATTTTTGTCGGATATTCTTCGCGTAGCAAAGCCTACCGGATATTCAACAAACGAACCTCAACGATCGAGGAGTCGCTTCATGTCTCATTTAATGAAGGATTTGTTCCAACTCGAATTTCAAATGATAATGATTCTTTGGATGTTTTATGTGATTCATTTGATAATTCTAAGTCTAATGATTCTATTGATTCTATTGAGACTAACCCAACTAATGAAGTTGTTGAGAATGTTCCTAGTGATCAAGGTATTCCCAAACGGCTTCATACCGTTCGTGACCATCCCCATGAGCAAGTCATTGGCAATATTCAAGATAGTGTCAAGACGAGATCACAAGTCCACCACTTCACAAATTGTGCCTTTGCCTCATTGATAGAGCCAAAGAATATTAATGAAGCATGCGAAGATAGCGCTTGGATCTTAGCCATGGAGGAGGAGCTCATTCAATTCGAGAGGAATGAAGTTTGGGAGCTTGTTCCATTGCCATCGAAGAACCACACCGTCATAGGAACAAAGTGGATCTTCAAGAACAAAACCGACGAAAACCAAGTCGTCGTCCGGAACAAAGCTCGGTTAGTAGCTCAAGGCTATCGTCAAGAGGAAGGTATCGATTTCGAAGAATCTTTCGCTCCGGTAGCTAGATTAGAATCAATTAGATTACTTTTGTCTTTTGCATGCCATAAGAATTTTAAATTATTTCAAATTGATGTTAAAAGTGCATTTTTAAACGGAGATGTCGTTGAGGAAGTTTACGTTTCTCAACCTCCGGGCTTCATAAATGAAAAATTTCCAAATCATGTTTTTAAACTAAAGAAAGCTCTTTATGGTTTGAGACAAGCTCCCGAGCTTGGTATGATCGCCTAAAGAATTTTCTTTTGGATTTGAATTTTAAAATGGGCGAAGCCGATTCAACACTTTTTTATTAAGCATGCGAATAATGATATTTTATTAGTTCAAATTTATGTTGATGATATCATTTTCGGTGCTACTAACTTCACTCTTTGCGAAGAGTTTTCTAATGTTATGAAGGAACAATTTGAGATGAGCCACATGGGCGAACTCAAATATTTCTTAGGTCTCCAAATTCGCCAAATGAACGATGCAATCTTCATCCACCAAACGAAGTACACGGTGGAGTTGCTAAAGCGATTTGGAATGGAGAATGCCTCCGGGAAAAAGACTCCGATGAGCACGACTACGCATCTTGACAAGGATACAGGCGGTAAGGATGTAGACATTCGTCTATATCGAGGTATGATAGGTAGTTTACTTTATCTTACCGCAAGTAGGCCCTATATTATGTTTGCCGTATGCATATGTGCTCGTTATCAGTCTCAACCTAAGGATTCTCACTTAGTAGCGGTAAAACGTATGTTTCGCTATCTAAGTTACACTTTAGATTTTGGATTACTTTATCCGAGATCTAGCACATATGAGTTAGTCTCATATAGTGACGCTGATTATGCGGGATGCAAATCCGACAGGAAAAGTACTAGTGGCACTTGCCATTATCTAGGAAATTCTCTTGTCTCTTGGTTTTCCAAGAAGCAAAATTCGGTTTCACTTTCAACCACTGAGGCGGAATATATTGCCGCCGGTGCCGCTTGTGCCCAGGTTCTTTGGATGAGACACACATTGAAGGATTTTGGTATTCATTGTGATACTAGCCCTATCATGGTGGATAACCAAAGTGCTATTTGTCTTTCAAAGAATCCGGTGCACCATTCCCGATCGAAACACATAGATGTCCGACACCATTTCTTAGATGATCATGTTGCTAAAAAGGACATCATTTTAGTGTACGTTGAAACCCAAAAGCAAATCGCCGATATTTTCACGAAACCCCTAAAGGAGGACTCCTTTGTGCGGTTGCGTCGAGAATTGGGGATTATGGGTGAATCCAAGATATAGGATTCATATTTAAATTCAATCATCTTGCATGCTAATATATAATTCGCGATATTTCATTCATGCAAGATTAATTGAATTTTTGGGAATTTTATGTGATTTATTTGAATTTATGATCGAATTCGTATTTCAATGACGTATTTAAGATTTCGACGTTTTATGGGGTAATTTAGATGACTAATGAGTGAGTTAGGATGTTTCATCCAAGTGGTTTGTGAAGAGAAATCAAATTTCTACTTTTGGACTCTTCTAGTCGGTTTCAGTACACTTGTCAACCGACTAGATGCTCATCTAGTCGGTCAGCAAATGAACTCAGACCGACTAGATCAAGCAAATATCCATCTCCTATCATTTTCTTTCGTTAGTCGGTCATAGTACACTTTCCGACCGACTAGATTGAAAACTAGTCGGTCAGTAAGTATACTGCGACCGACTAATTCTTGCCCTAGAAATTCATCTGAGCTACTGTTTCGACTTAGTCGGTTCAAGCTCATTGACCGACCGACTAGATCATAATCTAGTCGGTCAGTGCTTGAACTGTGACCGACTAAGTGTGTTAGGGCAGTTGAGTCTTTTCGCCTCCCGACCGACTTATACTCGATCTCGTCCGACTAAATTCTCATTTAGTCGGTCTTCTCACTTGCTCCAGCCCGAAAACCCAAAACCCTCAACTCGAAACCCTTCGTCTTCCGGCCGTTTCTCCGTCGATCGCCGCCATCCGCCGCCGTCGACTCCACCTCCTAGGTATCTCCCTCCCTCTCCTAGGTCGATTTCCTATTCTAGGGTTGTCTCTCCTTGATTTCAAGCTCTAGATCCTAGGGTTTCAATTTCTAACCTAGGGCTTGTGATTTTCGAATTTTCTTGATCTCTAGGGTTGTTAGCTTGTGATCTCTAGGTTGCTTGTGATTTTCTTCGATTGATTGTGCTCGTAGTACTATGGCTAAGACTCGAATTCCTATCGCCTCTTCCGGGGCTTCTCCTATGACCGTAGGGCCTTCCGACCCTAGGAATCCCCCGAAGCCTAAGCGTCGTGCCAAGTCTACCCAAGCCTCTCCATCGTCGCCCCCTCTTAAGAAGCCTAGGACTGCCACAGCTAAACCCCGCAAATCCAAGACCAAAAAGCCTATTCTCCAATCTCTGGCTACTCCTCCCGATTCCGATACTGATTTTATCCCTGAGGATGAGCCTACTAGGGAACCTACCCCACCTCCGAAGACCCGTAAGGCCAAGGGTAAAGCTCCTATGCCAGTTGGCGGTGTAGACATATCGTTGTGCCGCGATGACCCTCAGTGTCTCGCAGCGTACAACCGTATAGAGCACTGTCCACTGTTGTTAGAGCATTACGTTCAGTTCTCTGATTTTCTCGGCCTTGCTGATCTTCTGTCCTATAGTGGTCTTCTAGATTATCTCCGATATGACCCCAAAGCCAATCCCAAACCGTATCCTCGCCTCGTGAAATTGTTCTATGCCAATCACATTCGGGGACAGTACGATGCCAGCCACTCCATTGAGACGACTGTCTTGGGAACTCCTATAGTTCTCACGGCAGAAATCTTGGGGGAGATTCTTGGTTGTTCATCGTCCGGTCTCCTTCCTTCGGACATTTCCGTAGATGACATTTCTTCCTTGGATCAGTCTATCCTTTCTGAGATTTTCCAGGTTATCCCCTCCGCATTCATTGGTGTTCCATCGAAATCCTTTAAGCCGAATGCGTGGGTTCTTAACCTAATTTTGAAGTCTTGTCTTCTCCCGAAGTATGGATCCTCTTCACTTCCCTCTCAGCCGTTTTTGAAGCTCATATACGCTCTTTTCTTGGGGTGCGAGATTAATTGGGCTCGCGTGATACTCGATAAGATGGATTCTTTCGAGTGTATACGCAAGACCAATAAGTCTGCGCACATTCCATACCCTTGCCTGTTGACTCTCGTATTTCGTCATTTCCGAGTCCCTCTCCCTCCTGACGATGAGCGTCCCTTGGGTACGCCTCTGAACGCGACGGCCGTGAAGAAATCTCTAGCGGCACTTCGTCACGTGCAGAGGTCTACCGCATCTGCTTCTCAGGCTTCTCCGTCTGCTGCCGCAGCCCCCTCTCGTCCTGCTACATTGGACGATGTCGTACGCCTTCTTCGTCGGCACGAGTCACGTTTGGCTCGTACCGAGGAGGTCGTCTGTCGTATGGCTCGTCTGATGGGGATCGATCTTCCTCCTTCAGTTTCTGAGGCCGAGGAGATGGACGATGAGGAGATTGACGAGCTTGTCACTTCTTTTGCCCGTGGCGATGAGGCCACTGCTGCTGCTGCTGGTACTACTTCTGCTCCTGGAGATGGCACCACTTCCGGTGTTCCAGAGCAATCTGCTGCAGCTCTTCAGCCTTCTGAGCCTGCTGCTGACCCAGTTTCCGAGCCTGCTCATGTATCTGCTGCTGCTGCTTCTGTCGAGACTCATGCTGCTGTTGAGCCTGTTGCTGAGATCTCCACTCCTGCCCCGACGATTCCATCTGTTGAGACACCTCTTCTCCATGCAGAGCCTGAGTCCACTCCGTCGACTGGACCCACGGACGCTGCAGATCCAGCCTCCTCCTCGTGATCGTCTGTTCCGAGGACTCTCCACTGCATTCTGGATGATATATTTTAGTGAGAGTGTTTTGGGTTAGGATGGGGTTGAGAGATGCTTTGATGTATTTTTTTTTGTGCTTTCTGGATGTCGGTTTTGGATGTTATGATATGACGATGTTGATGATGATGATGTACTTTTTGTTGTTTATATAGATGATGTGTCTCACTTCATATTATGTACCTCATATATTCGATGTGATATCTTTTTGGATGTACTCATGTTGTCTATATATATATATATGTTCATCATCGTTCACTTTGTCTTTTATTCGTCGTGCAAATTTTAATATTCGTTGAATACATTTGAAATGTGATTTCGTCGCTCGACGCATAAAAACTTGGTTAAATAGATTTAAATTCTATAATTGTATAGAATTGTTTTCCATGCACAAACTTAACCAAGAATATTGAATATTGAAGAGTATGTTTCTTTATTCAAGAAATGAATAAACATTTGGTATTTTTGATGATTTTGATTATCGTTGATTTTTATTGATAATGGAAAATTTGGCACACCTTGCTTTGATTTCCACAATTTTCCCTTGGTGTCAAGTTGGTCCATTGTCTTTGTCTACGACTCCCGATGTTGGATTTTACATTTCCTAATTGTTGTCGTTGTATGCCCCCCATTTTTTTTGGGATAATGCCAAAGGGGGAGAGATAATGATAATAAATAGCGCAAATGAAAATTTAACTCAATTTCCAAGAATCTAATTTGATATGTTAGATTCAGGGGGAGTTAAGATACATATAAGGATTTTCAAAATCCGATATTTCAAAAATCAATTCACTTTATTTATCTTACTCGTCTGCTTGATGCAATTCATTTATATTCAATTTGGAATTAACGTGTCATCAATGCAGGGGGAGTAAGTATTTTACATTTGAATTATTATCTTTGATTATTATTTATGTTGGTTTGTCATCACCAAAAAGGGGGAGAATGTTGAATATTGGACTCCCCGGATTTGGTTTTGATGATGAGGAAACATAAATAATTGATGAACTAACAATTTGTGAGCGCAGTATTGGAGATCGTCGCCAATTTCACGAGAATATTCAAAGCGACATCTCAACACTTCCAAAAGCTCGTATTCAAGCCTAAAGCTTCGTTGAAGCTCCTGCAACGCTTTGGAAGTTATGAAGATTCAATCGAAGCTCTCAAAGACCGTTTATTAAAGGTTTTATTTATAGTCTTTTAGTTTCGATTGATAGAATGTTAAGCCTTGAGTATATCTTACGTTTCTATCTTCATTACGCTCATTTCGTAGCTCTAGGATCCTTGCACAAGTTCATTCTAACTTCCTCGAAGCGTCGCGCTTCGATTCGGACTTTGTTGTGCATGTTAGTTGGTACAAGAACAAGTACTGACCGACTAGATGGTGATCTAGTCGGTCGGCAACTGTTCTTGGACCGACTAGTTTGATTCCTTAATTTCTTGGACTTTACTGTTTACAGTTAGTCGGTCTACGTTGACTCACCGACCGACTAGTTTGTGAACTAGTCGGTCAGTGATGCTTCTTTGACCGACTAGTTGTGACTTACTGTTCACTCTAAATTTCTCATAAGCTACTGTTTACCGTTAGTCGGTCTAAGAACGTTTGATGACCGACTAGTTGACAATCTAGTCGGTCAACTTTTGTTCTTGGACCGACTAAGTCACTTTGCATTCAGACTAAGTTATTTTGCCTCTTAGTCGGTCTACGTTCATTGACTGACCGACTAGTTGTGAAACTAGTCGGTCAGAAAGTGTTCTTGGACCGACTAGATTTCTAGGTCTGAAATTCTCTTTCTTATCAGATCTACTCTTAGTCGGTCCACGTTGTTTGGCTGACCGACTAGTTGATGAACTAGTCGGTCAGTTACTGTTCTTTGACCGACTAAGTCTCACAGATTTCTATCCGTTGGTGAATGACCTAACTTGTTTTTATGGGACCCTATAAATACGAACCTAGGTCATTTCTATCTTCAATAGAGCTGCCATTAAGAGATTCATTGAGTTCTAAAGAGATAGCTATTCTCCCTCAAATCTAAAGCTCTCTTCCTCACAAGAAACCCATTCTCTCTCATTTCTAGATCTAGAGAGAAGCTTGTTCTTGGTGAGCTTTTCAAGCTATTGCTTGATCCAAGTCTCCAACTCTTCCCTAGGCACCCATTGCTGCTCATTTCCTTGGTGCTAGGGCTTGGTGACTTCATCTTCCTCAAATCCTTCATTCCACCTATTGGGTAAGAAAAACTCAAGGTATAGGATTTTGTGGTAAGAGTATTTATTTCATCTAAACTCTTTTATATTGCTTATTGGCTCTCTCGGTTGTGAGAGAAGTTTGTGATCCCGGGTTGTGGGATTCACTTTGCCATTGCATGTATGATTTGATCTTGTGAAGGTTTTTCACAAGATATTCATAGTGGAAATCTTGAGTTAGGGTTTCTAACTCAAGTATCCGGAGGGGATCCGGGTGGTTGGGACGTAGGATCACCGGGAACAAGTCAGGGAGACTTGGGTGGATCCGAACCCATTAACATCGTTTGTTTGCATTGTCAATTTCGTTGTCGTCATTCAATTTAAGCTTCCGTAAATTGATTTGGTAGTTGATTGCAACTTAATTTGGAATTATACTCCTTATTATTTTAAAGTATTATTCACCCCCCCCCTTAGTACTTGTGCAGTAGCTGGTAGGGCATTACATGTTTCTCCACTCGGCCGAGTGGGTCTTCTGAAGTTCAGGCAGCCGAAAAACAGAAACTTCGATGTTTTGGGAGGGCTTCGTCTGGGCGCCACTCGGGCGGACGTGGTATCGTCACTCGGCCGAGTGGGTCTTCGGTGCTCGGCCGAGTGCACATAGAGATCGTGTCTGAACTGGTCGGCCGAGCAGTGTCTCGCTGGTCGGCCGAGTGGCTCCTCCACTCGGCCGAGTGGGACACAAAGGATGCCCAATCTGCTTATTTTGGCCTCCTCGTCGCTCCTGCGACGTCCATTCTTCTTCCGCTCCTCTCCAACAGCAAAATACCCCTCGGGGAGGTCTTTGGTGACCGTCTAGAGTAAGCGCATCTCGAGATCACTCCAAATCGCGCCAAATCACCTGAAATGCGACAAAAACAACAAATCGTGAAAAGCATCGCAATATCGTCGATATATCATGAAAAACATGATTTGGGCGATCTAGATGGCATGCAAATATGCGGAAAAAAGGTGTAAAATAAGGAGTGATCAAAATCCCCCAAGCTTGCCTCTTACTCGTCCTCGAGGAAGATAAGTAAAAGGCGAACCCGGTGGATTCGGAAAACGAAAACGGCGAAAAACGAAAAAAGAAAAACGAAGAAGAATGAAAACGTAATGAAAATAAAGAAGAAAGAAACGATGAGGTAGGATGCTAGATCATTTTCTCAGGACGCGGGTTTCACTTACTCTTATAGCATGCACCGAATGAAAAATACATGTCAAAGAATTTTATTTTGATATCATAGTATAATGGTGCAAATAGAAATAGAAAACCCACGAAAACATTATAATCATGAAAAACGGAATAATTTTAAAATTAACGTCGTCTGAATCATTTAAAGCGGTATGCAAAGCACAGATCACACACTTTTCAATTGAACGCTTTCTATCTGGAGTATAAGAGTATCACACTATAGAATAGAGAGAATAGAAAAGTATGGATTTCATGAAATGAACGCTAGGCTTAGATTTCTGGATTTCGTAAAACTAAAAATAATCTCACCGAGTATAGAATATTACTTAGCCTAGGTTGTCGTGCAATGTCAAGTAGTCACTCTCTCACACATCAATGGATCCCCTCCCCCAAGCTTATCTATAAGCGTGGTGGCATAAAAAAATATTTACATCCCCATTTTTTTATACTTATAGCTCCAAAAGCAACGAAAAGAAAGAAGAAAGAAAGAAAGTGAGATGGGATCTTTTATTCAGGATTTTTTTCTTCTTTTTTTTCTTTTGTTTGTTTTTTTTCTTTGCAATAAGCAATATATACACAACGATCCCAAATCAGAGAGAGATAATGATGTACAAGAATGTTTTTCTCTCTCTCTCTTTTTTTTATAGAATAAGAGATTTGGAGCTAGGAATTAGTAGCGGGGGAAAATGCCATAAAATAGAATCACTAAGGGGAGATTCACCAATGATTTTAAAAGTAGAGAAATGATGTTCAAGATTTGTGGAGAAAGAAATAAATTTAACCCTCGGTTCACTCTATAAGACATGCACGACAACTTCAGCAGGGTAATCTAATCTACTCAGTTTCGATCACAAAAAAGCTAACTAATCCAGATATATCATAGCTAACATCATTCAATCATCCTGAAGTGAAGTGTACAATTCATGCATATAGAAGTGATATAGGAAAAGAAAGTCAGTACTCCAGATATAAGCATTCAATGCGTGAATCTTGGTGTGTTTTCTGTGATAGCATACATATGAATATTCAGACTCAGCTAATAATAAAATTTCATCCATTTTCATGCGGAAAAAGGTGTGGGTTACTATTCTAAATGCAAAGCAAGTCATAGCATCTGATATCTGAAATAAAACCTAAGACATGACAAATATAGCATGCATATAGAATAAGCTAAATCCAACGTCATCATCATCACAGAAAAGTCATCTCTAGCATGAGATGAAAAAGAAATAAAGATAAAGGGAAAATAGAAACTATGCAATGCGGCATACAGGAAAATAAGAAAAACGTGATGCATGGCAAAATAAAAGAAAAGCGATGAAAAATAAGTGCAAAAGCGAAAAAATGGTGTGAAAAACTAAAAATAAAGGTGGCAAATCGAAAAAGAACGTGAGAACTCACTCCCCCAAGCTAAATGGCACAGTGTCCTCAATGTGCAAAGTGTGGCACACCGAGAGACAAGCGATGGGAGGGGCAAGTGAGGATGCATGCATGGAAAAATGAAAAGAAAAAGGTAAAATAAAGAAATGAAAATATGATGCGGACATGATGCATGCACAGATAGGAGCGATACATAGATATAAGTGTCACCAAAAACTCTCCCTCTCTCCCAAAATAGATATAAGAAGATATGATCAAAAAAAGAGAATACCATAATAAGTGAGGGGAGGGGGTGGACAAAAAGTGCAACAGGACCCAGCAGAAACGGGCAGCACAACGGCAGGAATAAATCAAGGCATCAAGGGTGCCTAAGAAGGTGGTGCTGTGCCGTCTCCGTCCTGAGGCGGAGGAGGAGGAAGTGGTGGTGTAGGCTGCTGAGCTGGGGTGGGCGTGGAAGTGGAAGCAGGTCTAGTGTGTGTGGAAGTGTGTGTGGGAACCTGCTGGGTGGGTGGGGGTACGCGTGGGAGACGCTCCAAGACCTGTGTAAGGCAGTAGTGGATCTGGGGGATCAGCTCGAAGCGTCCAGCCATCGCAGAGACGGTGGAGGACAGGGTCCTAAGGTCACCTCTAAGACCGCTCACCGCCAACTCAAGAGCACGTATGCTCTGCAGTACAGTGTCGGGCGAGGGTGGTGCAGAGGGACGCATCGGTCTAGGCTGTGCAGGGCGAGGCTGGCGTACGCGAGTAGAGTATGTAACGGGCTCAGCAGAGAAGGGGACAAAAGGTGCCGTGCCTGCAAATGTGGTCCTGGCCTCAGTGTGAGGCCGGGACACGCGGTGAGAAGTGGATGTAGCGGCAGCGAAAGAAGAGTGCAAAAGTGGCTGCGAGGCGGCTAGAGAGGTCAGTGGCACAGAAGTGTGGACAGACGCCACGACGCTCTCAGAAAATACAGCAGGGGTGGAGACAGAGGTAACTACCGCTGGGGCGGAAGTGTGTGGACCAAAAGGCGCAACCCCAGCGGAGATCATGCTAGCCATGGTCTCCACGACCGCGGCAAACGAGGGCTCTCCACTCTCGACAAAGGTCGGCGGGCGCTCGGGGAGTGCGGAGCAAAGAGGCTCCACGGACAGAGGGCCAGTGGTGGTGGTGGGAGTGGTGGTGACAGCCTCAGAAGTGGTGGTGGAAGTGGGCTCAGCTGAGGCACTCGTGACACTGACAGAGGTGGGGACAGAGGTGTCAAGAGCGGCAGAAACATCAGGAATAGGCTGAGGGGCCACTGGGTCAACAGGGTCGGCAGCAGGCTCGGCAGGGTGTGCAGCAGGGTCTGCGGGGGCAGCGTGGGCAGCGTGGGCCTGCTCGGCCTCCTCGGCCTCGAGCACGTAGGCGGCGGGGATGAGAACATCCATCGCAGGGAGCAAGTCGACGTGGGCTGGTGCAATCTGAGTCCGAGCAGGGCTCGAGAGAATCATGTAGTCGGCACCGTAAGGGCCGTGCAACCAGACCCAGTGACGCTCACCATGCGGACGAAGCATCTTCATCCGGGCCATAACGTCTATCGACAGAGAAGTGGGGCCTGGGACGCGTCGCAAGTCGTCAGGTAGGTCCTCGCCGGTCTTCATGGTAAGCAAGGTGATCAGACCGCCGCAGCATATCGGTGAGCGAGCGCCCACCGATACAATGATGCGGTCTAAAAACCAAGCCGCAATGTCGATCACGACGGCGGGGACAAGCTCGGCTCCATCCCTAGATAGATCTCTGGGACGAGTCATCGCATAGAGCATGTAGAGCTCTGGCGTAGACATCGTGCCCGGCTCATATCTGGCCAAGAAGGTGGTCGCCATGAGGCGCTGGGCTATGCAGAGGCAGGGGTGGACAATGGCCGAGGCCTTGGCCCGACTAGGGTCAAAGGTAGCGTGGTGACCCGTAATCCGGGCCCAGAAGGCACCAGCGTCGAAGGAAGGTGGGGGGATATGGGTGGGGCCGTAACCGCGATCGGCTCCGGGGACAGCGGGCCACGAGAAGAATGCTCTCATCATATCGAGAGTGACCTGGCACTCTCGATCCATGAACCGGAATGAGCATCCCTCGTCGGTTCGGGCGATCGAACTCAAAACCTCAAGTGTCGGGCGGGTGAAAGTATCCGCCGACACCTGCAGAAAATCTCGCCAGCCCACGTTGTCGTACAACGTGAGCATCCCCTCTAGAACCCCCAGGCATCCTAGGTCAGCGAGGTGTGCAAACCTGGAGGGTACGATCGAGCGCTGGGAGATACGCTCGAAGACGGCGCGGTGTGCGTCGTCTCGGAACGTAATCCCGAGCGGCTCGACCAGTGGAGCCGGTGGTGGTGGCTGTGGGTCGACGGGGAGAGGCTGTGCGGGCTGTGGGTGCACAGCAGGCTGTGCGGGGTGTGCGGGGCCTGCAGGCTGTGCTGGGTGGACGGCGTGTGTGGGGGACGGTGGAGGAGAGTCCTCCAACTCGTGGGAGGGGCCGGCATCATCCGATCGCTTCCGCTTGGCGGAAGCTCTCTTCGACCGCGGCCGTGTCCGGGGCGGCATATCGGCCCCGAGCGCGCCGAAAAGTGAAAAAAGTGCGGTGCGTGTAAAAGAGTGGAAAGAGTGTATCCGACACGCCGCGAGTGCTAAGCAGTGGAAGTGTGCAAAGTCAGCGCCTCCGCGAAGTCCGGATCAGCCCGTAGAAGCTCCCCTGGGCTCCCCTAAGCTCCAAAAAGCAACCTGCGCATGAAACGGCGATTTCAACGGGTAATATTCAAAATGTATGGAGGATTAGGGGTATAATAGATAGATATAGGAATTGATTTGGGTTAGGGGTTCGATTAATACACGGATCCTCGAAAAATACACAAAGAGAGGCAAAAACGACAAAAACAGGGGTACCGGAGGTGATCGGACGGGCGGCCGCCGCCGGCGACTCGGGCGAGGCGTCGGCGGGCGGTGGCGGGCCGAGCGACGGCGTGGCAGCGGCGGTCGGGCGAGTGAGGGCGAGCACGAGGAGGGTTCGGGCGAGGGGAGCTGGAGCGTCGGGGGGTTTGGGGTTTTTGCGTTTCGAAATCCGCGCCCCCCCGGCCCTTTATATAAAAAAGTTACGACTCGGCCGAGTGACGTGGTCACTCGGCCGAGCGAGGCCAATGAAAATTTCCTCCCCGCTATCGCTTCGGCCGAGTGGCTTTGCCAGCCTCGGCCGAGTGGAGTAAGTCCATTCGGCCGAGTGACTCAAGCTACTCGGCATGACTCGCCCTAGGAGGGTATCCGTTTTACTCGGCCGAGTGAAGATATATACTCGGTCGAGTAACAGTTATATTGAAATCAGGAAAATAAACAGAGAGTTGGGTACAGCAGACTTCCCTCATTCGTGAGCGGCTCGGCCGGACGAACTTGTGTACTCGGCCGAGTGACTAGTATACTCGGCCGAGTGAGCCTTGTGTTCTACTGTTTGTCTTCGTTTGGGCTCTAAACTCCGTCTTTCTTCCTCCAGTCGATTTCATCTTCCTCCTAAGCGTCGAGCGCCTTCTCGGGGCGCTCCTCGTCGACTCGTTCATCCTCCTCATGATGGATCTACCTATCTCCTCTCCTGTTAAGAAAAATAGGACCCGTTATCGCAAAATTTTTGGGCGAACGACTCAAAACACTAAAAATTTCTAAAACGAAAATAAAGAAAAAGTAAAAATAAATCAAAAGCCGTCGGGTTGCCTCCCGACAAGCGTGAGCTCGACCCCATATAATTTTCAATCAATGCAGGATGTTTGGTGCATACGAGATGCACCCATCAAACTTTCCGGGGAGAACGCTTGGATTGGGAAGTTGCGGCGTAGTGTTCTCCCGCGGTGGTCTCTCGTCTCGAATAGTGTTGGGGGGAGGCTCCCCCAAGCTAGCATTTGCTCCGGTCAACGGTTTTGCCGGTGATGCCGATTTCCGTGCCGGCGGAGCTTTCTTTGGAGACTTTAGTTTCGAGAGCATGCAGAGCTCTCGAATCCTTGCGACATCAGCGTCACCTTCATCATCTTCAGCGGAGAGGTCAGGGGAATCATTTTTCTTCTCTTCTTGGCCTAAATCCGGGCCTTCCTCAAAATCTTCATCGAAAAGAGCGCCAATTGAGTGAGGGATCGCCTCCTCTATCACCTCATCAAGGAGGTCCATGAGATCTCCCGACCGTCCCTTAAGCAAATATATTCTATTGGTTTCGCCCGTCGGGACTCCCTCGGAATAGTGTTTGAGCCTCTGACCATTTACTTTGAATGTGGAACCGTCCTTGCTTTCCAACTCGAAAGCTCTGCCCGGTTGTATGTGCTTGATGGTGAAAGGTCCGGACCAACGTGACCTCAACTTACCGGGAAATAGTCGGAGCCGGGAATTATAGAGCAAGACCTTGTCTCCTACTTTGAAGTCTGTGACGGTTATGCGGGCATCGTGAAGAATCTTGGTCCTTTCTTTGTAAATTCTTGAGCTTTCGTAGGCGTCTCTTCTTATCTCATCAAGCTCGTTGATGTCCAAGAGTCGCCTCACCGCGGCACTTTTGTAATCGTAATTAAAGGTTTTGATGGCCCAATATGCGCGGTGCTCCAACTCTACCGGTAAGTGGCAAGCTTTCCCATAAACGAGTCGGAACGGCGTGGTGCCTATGGGAGTACGAAAGGCCGTACGATATGCCCATAGAGCATCGTTTAGCTTCATTGACCAATCCTTTCTAGATCGATCCACCGTCTTTTCGAGAATTTGCTTAATTTCTCTATTCGAGACTTCCACTTGGCCACTAGTCTGGGGGTGATAAGCCATGCCAACTCTATGATTTACCCCGTACTTCTTTAGCATGGCTTCAAACTTGTTCTCTATGAAGTGGCTTCCCCCGTCGCTTATCAAAGTACGCGGCACTCCAAAGCGCGGGAAGATATTTTGCTTAAAGAACTTGGAGACGACTCTCGCATCATTGGTAGGGGTGGCAATTGCTTCCACCCACTTGGAGACATAGTCAACGGCCAATAGGATGTATTTGTTACCGTTGCTCGACGGAAATGGCCCCATGAAGTCTACTCCCCAACAATCAAAAAGCTCAATTTCTTGGATGGGTCTCATCGGCATCTCATTGCGCTTGGAGATATTCCCGGTCCGTTGGCATCTATCGCACCCCTTCACAAAAGTGTGGGTGTCCCTAAACATTGTTGGCCAGAAGAATCCGCTCTGCAAGATCTTAGCGGTTGTTTTAGAGGCGGCATGATGTCCCCCGCATGGTAGACCGTGGAAATGCAAAATGATAGACGTTGCCTCCTCTTTAGAAACACACCTACGAATGACACTATCTTTGCATATCTTGAAAAGGTAAGGATCTTCCCAAAAATAGCTACGGACCTCATGCATAAATCCCTCTTTTGTTGCGTGGACATCCCATGCGGTTTGATTCCGCAAGCCAAGTAGTTGACGAAGTCCGCGTACCAAGGTACTTCACCGGTCCTTACCGCATATAGCCTCTCATCAACAAATGTGTCGTCGATAGGTAGGCTCTCATCCTCCTTGTCGCGAATGAGCCTAGATAAATGATCCGCCACGACATTTTCTATACCCTTCTTATCTCTGATCTCTAGGTCGAATTCTTGCAACAAGAGTATCCACCTAATCAACCGGGGTTTGGCCTCCTTCTTGTTTAAAAGATACTTCAATGCCGCATGGTCGGTGTGGACAATCACCTTGGAACCGAGGAGGTAGGAGCGAAACTTCTCTATGGAATAGACGACTGCTAGAAGCTCCTTTTCGATAGTTGTGTAGTTTTTCTGCGCGTCATCCAATGTCTTGCTCGCATAGTATATCGCATGAAGCTTCCTATCTTTCCTTTGTCCCAATACCGCTCCAATGGCTTGGTCGCTAGCATCGCACATTAGTTCAAAAGGAAGGCTCCAATCCGGCGGTTGTATGATGGGTGCGGAGACTAGCGCTTCCTTCAAGGTGTTGAAAGCTTGCAAGCATTCTCCTGAAAAGTCAAAAGGAACATCTTTAGCGAGCAAGGAAGTAAGTGGTCGGGCAATCGAGGCAAAGTCCTTGATGAAGCGGCGGTAAAACCCCGCATGGCCAAGGAAGCCTCTAATGCCCTTGACATTAATAGGAGGAGGAAGTTTTTCGATTACCTCAATTTTTGCTTTATCTACCTCAATTCCTCTTGAGGAAACAAGATTTCCGAGAACTATACCTTCCGTGACCATGAAGTGACACTTCTCCCAATTGAGAGTGAGATTGTTTTGTTGGCACCTTTTTAGGACTTTAGTGAGATTTTCCAAGCAAGAGTCAAACTCACTTCCGTAAACCGAGAAATCATCCATAAAAACTTCCATAATATTTTCAATGTAATCGGAGAATATGGATGTCATACACCTCTGAAAAGTGGCGGGGGCATTACAAAGGCCAAACGGCATCCTACGGTAGGCATAGGTGCCATAGGGACAAGTGAAAGTTGTCTTCTCTTGGTCATCTTCGTGCAAAGGGATTTGGAAGAATCCCGAATACCCATCTAGGTAGCAAAAGTATTTATGTTTTGCAAGGCGCTCAAGCATTTGATCAATGAAGGGCAATGGGTAGTGGTCTTTTCGGGTAGCTTTATTGAGTTTCCTATAGTCAATGCACATTCGCCATCCCGTGACAGTGCGTGTAGATATGGGCTCACCTTTTTCGTTTTTTATAACAGTCATCCCCCCTTTCTTGGGGACGACGTGAACGGGGCTAACCTATATACTGTTAGAGATAGGATAAATAATACCGGCTTCTAGCAATTTTAGGATTTCCTTTTTTACCACCTCCTTCATATTCGGGTTTAACCGCCTTTGAGGCTCAATGGAGGTGGCATCTGTATCCTCCAAATGGATCCTATGCGTGCAAAGCCTAGGGCTTATCCCTTTTAGATCGGAGATAGTGTAGCCCAGGACGTCCTTGTGACTCCTAAGAACGTCTAGGAGTTTTTCAAGTTGATCTTGTGTGAGGTGGGAATTGACTATCACCGGGAAAGTTAATTTATTACCCAAAAAGGCATACCTTAGATTCGGTGGTAGTTGTTTAAGCTCTACCTCAGGTGGCGCTGCTCCTTCCACTTCATCGGCTCGCATGAGTTCGACTTCTTCCTTGTTATCCGGGTTTAGCTCATGTTCAGGTGGCATGCTCTCTTGTGACGAGTCAGACTCGCTACTTAGTGAGGATGAGGCATCGAAATAGGCGCCCTCCGATTCAGTGCTAGCATCGCCAAAACCTTCACTCTGCTCCGGTTCGTACCTGGAATCAAGAAACACATCAGACGATTCATAAAAACAAAAGTGAGCGTCATAGAGTGTAACTCCCTGAATGTCGGTTTGCTCGAAGGGTTCTTCGGGAGCATAGTGTTCTTCGACACTTGCTCTATTGTCTTCGAAATACAATTTGTCGTCGACCACGTCAACTCTGACATTGCCTCCGATAGTCCCCTCCGGGGAGATTTGGTCCATCACAAAACTAGCAAATAGTTGTTCGTCGGGGTCCTTGATATCGATAGCAAATGCTCCGGTAGCGTGGACCTCGTCGACAAGCTCCTTAAGGAGGTCTGTGAAGGAGTCATAGTCTTCCCGACTGAGTTCTATTGTTGGCATTGCATCCTCCATTCTCCCTGTTAAGATCTTATGCAAAATACGGGGAGAACATGCAAATAGTGCTGCGAATAAAGTTAGAATAAGATATAGAGGGAAGTAAAGGAAGAAAGTAAGAAGAAATAACCGGGTGGTCGATGCCGAACACCATCAAAACGCGCCTCCCCGGCAACGGCGCCAAAAACTTGGTCGGTCCTGAGTATACACCCAAAAGAACGGTTGTAGTTTTACCGCAAGTGCACGGTGTAGCAGCGAGCGGGATATCGAACACAGGGAGGACGAAATGACTGTGCTTGCTCCGATCAACCTGGCTATTTAAAAAGAGAAATTTGCCTTTGGCGATCCTGTCACAATCGTCAGACAAATGTGCGAAATATCAAATCAAATAAAGAACGTCTAGGGAATGGGGAATTCCCGCTACACACCATACTTCATAAATGTGGTTCATCGGTATCAAAATTTCTAAAATGAGAATTCGGATGAACTAGTTGCAACTGAATGTAGAACCAAGCTCACGCTCTCGCGCTGTTGCCGGTCTATAGCTATCCTAGGGTCGGGTCCAATCTCTTGCAAACCCTACCCTAGGGAAGCTAGCATTAGGATCAACATCATCGTCCAATCGCGCACCGAGCCCAATCTCTTGCAAACTCGGTCCACGATCTAGATTAGGATAGTTCCTACCCGTCCAATCTCTTGCAAACGGGTATCGGCATGGAATTGCAACCGGGAATCCTAGTATCGGTCCAATCTCTTGCAAACCGATATTTCGAAAATCCGACTCCAACCCAATTCGGATTTCTAGGGCTTCCTATCAAATTGGGATCCAATCTCTTGCAAATCCCAATTGATATGAATACCTAGCAATCCGTAGTAAATCGATCCCAATCTAATCTCTAATAGCAATTCTAGCTCAATTTCTACCAATTCATCACAAATATGAAAGTGGGCTTGTAGGGTTCATCCCCACGCCCCAAGACGTGGAGACTACTCACAAATCATAGCAAGATCACAAAAATAATCATTGAAATAAGCAATGAAATTCATCACAACAATGATATAAACAATAAAAATAGAATTTTTAGGGAAAAGAGATGCAAACCAATGTAGTTCTTCAATTAATCCAACAAAAATCCAAGTTTTGCTCCTTCTCCAATCACAAGAATAAAGCTAAAAAACTAATCTAAAAAGCTGCAAAAAATCTAAGAGAGAGCTCTCAAAACTAGGGTAAAAACAGGGCTTAAATAGCCCCAAAAATCGTCCAAAAATCGTGACCAAAATACCCCTGCACAGCCTGTTTTCCGCAGTTTTCGCTACAGGCAGCGCATCGCACTCGGCCGAGTGACAAAAGTCGATCGGCCGAGTGAAAACCCTGCAATTTTCCAGTAAGTCGAGGCTTTCAGGGGTCTTCAGTTCGGGGCGGCTCGGCCGAATGAGTTGTCGTCACTCGGCCGATGACTTCACTGCACTCGGGCGGACGGGATTCTCCACTCGGCCGAGTGGGTCTTCTGAAGTTCAGGCAGCCGAAAAACAGAAACTTCGATGTTTTGGGAGGGCTTCGTCTGGGCGCCACTCGGGCGGACGTGGTATTGTCACTCGGCCGAGTGGGTCTTCGGTGCTCGGCCGAGTGCACATAGAGATCGTGTCTGAACTGGTCGGCCGAGCAGTGTCTCGCTGGTCGGCCGAGTGGCTCCTCCACTCGGCCGAGTGGGACACAAAGGATGCCCAATCTGCTTATTTTGGCCTCCTCGTCGCTCCTGCGACGTCCATTCTTCTTCCGCTCCTCTCCAACCGCAAAATACCCCTCGGGGAGGTCGTTGGTGACCGTCTAGAGTAAGCGCATCTCGAGATCACTCCAAATCGCGCCAAATCACCTGAAATGCGACAAAACAACAAATCGTGAAAAGCATCACAATATCGTCGATATATCGTGAAAAACATGATTTGGGCGATCTAGATGGCATGCAAATATGCGGAAAAAAGGTGTAAAATAAGGAGTGATCAACACGCTGAAATCACACAGGAAACGGCCCAACCCTACTCGGCCCAACCCTACTCGACTGAGCAGATAGCCGACTCGACCCGAGTCGCACCAAACAGATGATGATTTTGAGCTTTTCTCCAAGGCATCCTAGCTCGACCGAGCAGCAAAGCAATTCGAACGAGCAGCTCACCTACACGACCCGAGTCGTCAAGAAACAAAGCAGCATTTTGGAGGAAGTTTTGATCTGCTGTAGCTCGATCGAGTAATGGGCTACTCGACCAAGTCGCCCGTATCAGCCAGATGCAGAAGCAGCAACAAGTGGAGACTGAAGCCGATTCGACCGAGCAGGCTCCGCTACTCGGTCGAGTAGCACGATGCGACCAGCCTAGTTGGTGGGCCCAAGTGCCCAGATTTTCTGAGATTTTTTGGGATTTCTACCCTATGTATTTAAGCACGTTTTTAGCTTTATTTTCAGAGAGCAACTTTAGAGAAACTTTTGGTTTAGTTTTATTTATGTTTTTGAGAGTTTGTGCCGTCGCTTTTTTTGTGAAGCAAAGCTTGGATTTTTATTATTATTTCGTGCAAGGAATCTTATTTTCTTAATTCTCGTTGGATTACTATTATTCCACGACACGTTGGTAACGATTCTCTAAACTCTCTATTGATTTTGATGTTTTCCATTGCCATGATGAATTCCATTGCATCTATTGAATCGTTTATTGTTATTTCTATGATGCGTGAGTATTTCTATCTAGGGCTAATGGATTAGCCCATGGATTTTAGGATTTAGATGCAAAGTTAGGATTTTTAGGTTGCGTTGGTATAAAAGGGACGTATTTTGGTTGATCTTGCAAAGTTTATAGGAGAACTCGTACTGAGATCGTGCCCACGGTCGGTGGAATTGATTGGTTTAAGGAGTATCCTATAGGCTTAATTAGGGAGTTAGAGGATTCAATTAAGACTTGTGACCATGCCCGGCTCGTGTCTTGATGGGATCCACCGACGAACTATATTACTAATTGACGGCTACTGCCATTGCGTTAATGAGAGCCACCAAAATACATTGAAGCTCTAACCCACGAGAGTGGCATGAGCTGAGATCATTACATCCACGAGAGTGGCATGAATATTGTCGATTCTTAATGCACGTACCGTGTGCACCTATCGCGAGAGCGGGGTTAATGCGATATGTTAGATTCACGGTGCTTAAAGCCATGAATTCCACATCTTGGATGCGCCAATCCCTAATAAAACCAATGCAACGTAAGAGTCTTAACCAAGCATCGACATCCGACGATCCTAGTGGTGAGTCCTAAAGCCCTAGTCTTTATTAATTGTTCACAATCCTAAACAAACAATCTCTCGAAACCCACTGCTACCTAAATTCTGAGATTTAAAAATAGCCCAAGACAATAACATCTCTTCCTTCAATGTGGGATCGATATCTTTTATTCTATTACTTGACACCGTACGCTTGCGTAAAGTGTCGGGAATTCGCATTTGGGATACATCTTGCACTTGGTGTTCGTGCCATTGCTAGGTGGCTTCTAGGTGTTAGTTTCGGAAGCATCAGTCACTACATACATATGGGTACACCTAGATTAAGACACTCATGTACGGAGTCAGGCAATACTTTTTATATGTATACGTACCCACATATACATATATATTCACATTATATTCAATCATACAAAAATCACTTTATAAGACACAAGGCTAACATACTCATACATGTGCACCTCTATAGATTTATCTAGATACATATATAAGTGCTGGTATATGAGCAAATATACTTCTATCATAAGTGTATTCATGTTACCAATAGTGGTTAATTGGTATCAACTACAAATACTCATACTACCCCCATACATCACATTCAATATACACATAACTTCAAGCATATTCGAATATTGATACATATGTAGTAATAATCATACACCAATATTCATACACTCAGATATGCTACATCATACTTCTATTAAATAACTATACATGAATATATCTATTAAGCATATAAGTATAAACACTTACAATTATATGCGCAACCAAGTGATCGTTCACACTTAAACATATCATAGCTGACGCGCTAGCAATCTACACATAGGACCCACCTGGCGGTGTCACGATCACCAGGCGTGATATGGCTCCTAGGCTACGACTTCGGGTTCAATCCGCAAGTGGACGGTGTCGAGTTATAGTATATAAGATAGTCGGATCCCACATGGATGGTGATAGTGTCCGTAGTAATCTCAGTCTATTTCTAAATCTAGAAGTAATGTAGCGGTCGGAGTGAGAATGAATTGGGTTGATGGTTGTCGTTGTGTACTATAATAAAAGGAACTAGGGCTTTAGGGATCGCCGCTAGGATCGTTGGGGGTTGATGTTAGATAGGATCCCCTCATTGCATTGGGGTTAGGGAATTAATTCCCCCAATTCGTACCACTCTCGTGGGTTAGAATTGCGGGGTATTCCGGCGGCTCTCGTTGACGCAATGGCGGTAGCCATTAACGTAGCATTATAGTTCGTCGACGGATACCTTCATGGCACGAGCCGGGCATGGTCATGTGCCTTGATTGGATCCGTCGATTTCCCTATTCGAATCCCTAGATACCCCTTAAGCACATCGATTCCACAGACCGTGGGCACGATCTCAGTACGGGTTATCTACGGATTCGGTAGGATCTACCGGAATACAACCCTAAACCCCCAATTCAACATTGGGATCCAGATCTACATTTTCCCCTAAAATCCTAGGGTTCACCCATCGGCCCTAGAAAGGATCTACTCACTCATGGTGATCAGAATGCACAAACATATCAATTTCGCGTAAGAAAACATTTTTGCAATAAAAGAAATTAGGGCTAAAAATTACTTACAGCGAGAATGAACGAAGAACAAATCCATAAAAGAGCAGAAAGCAATAATCCTCAATTAACGATCCAGAGTTTGCTACAAAAATTAATCTCCAAAATCCTTATAAGAAAAATCGCCCAAAAGCTCCTCTAAAAATCCCTCAAACAAAACTCAGAATAGCCCCCTTCGCTGAGCCCGCAGTCGCGAGCTTCAGCTGCCCAAAAATCGCGCAGATCGCGCGTTTAAAAAATCTTCCAAAAATGCCCCAGGAAGTGCCGACCGAGTATGTGACTCGGCCCGAGTCGGAGCTGCTCGGCCAGTGGTTCGGCCCGGGTCGCATGCTGCTCGGGCTCGGAATGGATGACGTTGTCGGCTGCTCGGGGTGTGCTCGGGGACAACTCAGGGCATGCTATCTAGCCGAGCAGATGATCTACTCGGCCCGAGTCGGCCGTATCTGCAGCTCCTTCAATATGTCATGGCTCGGCCCGAGCAGTAGGTGCTCAGGCCGAGCATTTTCTGGGAAAATGCTGTGCAGCTGCCTCTCTCTCTGTCTCCTTCTTCTTTCTCCTTCTTCTCCTCCTTCTGTCCTCCAACAGCTCCGAGAATGCGGTGAACTCCTCCAGAGCCCTGCCACAAGCTCATGAGCACGTCGGATGTGTCCAAACCCAGGCGGGGGTCCAAATCGCTCCAAAATCCCTGAAAACTCAAAATATACTACGAAACTTGAAATGTCGTCAGAAATACCAAAATCGCAGTAAAATGTGGTATTTGGACGCAGAGATGATATGCAATGCGATGGAAATATGATATGAAAATGATGTAAAATATGGACACATCAAAATCCCCCAAGCTTACCTCTTACTCGTCCTTGAGGAAGACGAATAATCGGTACGCCGGGAGGAAAACAAAATGAAAAGAAGAAAATAAAAACAAAAAGAAGTGAAAAACAAAAAGAGATAAATAAGAGAGAAGTGCTAAGGATGATCGGTCAGATCTCAGGCCTAAAAAGTTTATCACGATGCTCCGAGTGCTAAACATGCAATGCTATTGGTAATTTCAAGCTTTATATATCGTGTGTCATGTAATGCAGGCAAAGAATAGGGGTCTACTGAAATAACACCATCAAATCCTATCAATCTCATGTAATCCCTAGAGTCCAGTATAAAATAGTTGACAACGCCCTTTCAATCAAAGATACACAAGGAGCACAAAAGATTCACGCAACATGCAATAAAGAATAGAAAGATCATGCCATTCAGATATTCAAAATCATACGTGAAAAATCCCCAAAACTAAAGTAATTCGTAAAGTTTGTGTTTTATTAAATCTCCCCAACGTGCACCGTCTCCACTCTAATGTCAAGCTCACTCATATGATCAGTTGGTTTTTCCCCCCCAAGCTTAGCTTGAGGCATCGCATCAATGAAAATGATATGGAATTTAATTTTTCTTCCCAGAATGAGATATAGCTTCTTAGTGAAATAACACAAAACAGTATTTATTCATTTTTCTTTTCTTCATCTTCTTTTTTTCACTTTATTTTCTTTTTCTTTTTTTAGATCCAGAAGCTATACTTTTTATTTTTATACATGTGAAGTGAGATGCGGTAAAGTAGCTATAGGGGTGTAACCAACTGATATGTAGAGAAAAAGTATGTATGTGGAGAAGGAAGATAATGGGACACTCGGTTCACTCATAAGAGGGTGCACATCAGTTCGATAAAATAATACTCTAACTAAACTCATATATAGCATGGGTATTTCACTTCTCTAAATGAATACTGAAAATAGCATGCAGTAATAATCACAATGTCGACAGGCATGCAAACAGAAGTGAATAAGATAATAAAAATAGGTGCTCCAAGTGTTCAGTGATGCGTGAACCTGGGTGTGTTTCCCAACATAAGTCATACTAGATACTAATTCATGCAATTGATTTCAATTCATATCAGGTATTAAATCATGTAGATCATCAAAAGAAATACATGCATATAGACAATAAAGCTGAAATTAATTCGAATAGCATGCCAAAGAGATAAGCATCGCTAAAAACTAGTAAAGCCTAGAGAGATATCATCATTTAGACCATCCTTAGCAGAAATAAAAAGAAACAGAGAAAAAGGGGAAATAGATAAAAAGAAAATGCATGCATGGAGAAAAACAGAAGATATGATGCAAAATAAGAAAAAATAAAATGGGGCGGTAAAGTGGCGAAAAAGTGAAATAAAAACTGAAAATAAGAGAAGAAAAATGTAAAAAAATAAAAATAAAAATAAAGCGGTAGCGCTCATCCCCCAAGCTAAACTTAGCAGTGTCCTCACTGCTAAGTAATCGCTCGTGAGCGGGAGATGAGGCTAAAGGGGTGGGATGGGCGGGAACATTAGATAAAAACTATACGAATAAAGGAAAAAAGGAAATAAAAATAAAAATGCGACATGATGCAATGCAATGTGGAATGATGCATGAGTGGGTCCTCCCCCAAGCTATAGTAAAGCAAGGCCTGCAAAGACAGATGGGCACTAAAAATAAGGGGGAGGCAAAAACTGGATAGGAATATATCAAGCAGAGGCACCACCCTCTGGGGGTGGTGATGGGTCCCTCTGCTGTGGACCCGGGGCGGTGGGTGGCGGCTGGGATGGTCAGAACTCGTGCGGGGGGTCGGTACGAAAGTGACGCATGAGGTTCTGAAGGAAAGGAAGGTCACGATCGACCACCTCTTGAGTTATCGGACCACCATAATATCCCGCTAATAGGACCATGGCGCCAAAGCGGTCTTCTTGATCATTGTCACGAAATGTAATCTCGAATTCTGTGTTTCCTATGTAAAAGGGGCCGGAGGGACGGGGAGGGGAAGGTGGTACAGGGGTGGCGGTGGATGAATCGGTGGCGGTGGTGGCGGTGGTGGGGGATCGTGTGCGACGAGTGCGCCGGGTAGGCCTAGGGTTGGATGTGCCGGTGTTGGCGGGTCTAGCACAGCGTGGAGGCATTGTGTAGGGGGAAGAGAAAATATATGTAATAGGTAAATTAGATGGGGAACGAGTTTACCGACTCGAAAAAGATGGCATTTTGTTTCGATGTCGTGGTTGCCACCGATCCGATTTATCCCCAAGCTCTTCAAAGATGTATCCTTATTGTTAAGCAATTCAAACCTGAAAGAGAAACAGGGGGCGTCAGTATTTTCAGAAAAGGGGAACAACGAATTCAGATTGTAAAGAACAAATGCTCGGATTGAATGTTGAACGATGGGAGGCGGCCTCGTGGAGAGAAGGAACGTCTCCAAGAGAGGTGGTGACGGCTGCAAGGAGGGCGTGAGGGTTTTGCCGAGCGAGGAAGACGTCTCTGAATTAGAAACGGCGCTTAAATAGGCGTAGATGGGCCGGTCGAGGAGCAGCGGCCCGCTTTGCAGCTAGGAGTGACTCGGGCCGAGTCAATAGGTTGCTTGGGAAAGACTCGGTCCGAGTCAGAACTTGCTTGGTCCGAGTCGCAATTACCTTGCCCGGGTCAACAGAGTGACGATTTCTTCTCAATTTTAGGCCACTGTAAAACTCGATCGAGCAAAATGTTGCTCGGGCCGAGTCAAGTCCTGCTCGGTTCGAGTTAAAATTACTCTGCCCGGGTTAGCAGAGTGACGTTTTCTCTTCAGTTTCCTCTGCCTGTAAAACTCGATCGAGTACGATGTAGCTCGGGCCGAGTCGATTTCAGCTCTGGCCGAGCACATATCTACTCGGGCCGAGCTGACATTGCACTATCCCTTCTAATTTTTCATATCTGTATCGCTCGACCGAGCAGATGACTGCTCGATCGAGTCGCATGTGCCTCTTTTGCAAATCTTCCTGGGATGCCTCCTGATATATCCCACCTTCCTCCTACTGACTTGTCTTTGCATCCAACCTGTACAGACTTTGAGTTCATCAATCCTAGGATGGTTTTCAAAACTTTATTTCTAAAATATGTAACAAGAGTAAGAATTTGAAAAAGAAGATCAAAAATCCAAGAAATTGGGTTGCCTCCCAATAAGCGCTCGTTTTCAGTCATGAGCTCGACTCTCCTTAATTTATCAGTTGTCGTCGGGGAATCCCTCGAGGAAGTATGTCTCCTCCGTTCCCATAGGTTCTCTGGCTCTGTAGGGTTTAATTCTTTGATCGTTGGCCTTGAAATTTTCGTTCTTTCCCTCGAGCTCGACGGCGCCTCCTGAAGATAAGCTCACTATCTTGTAGGGACCGGACCACCTCGATTTTAGCTTTTCGGGGAAAAGGCGTAGCCTCGAGTTGTATAGAAGTACCTGGTCACCGACATCATGGCAAACAACCGTGATGTTTCTATCGTGGTATGCCTTGGTTCTTTCCTTGTATATCTCCGCATTTTCGTAGGCATGACGCCGAAATTCGTCCAACTCATTACAATGAAGGGCTCGTCGGGTAGCGGCGCTTTGGTAGTCAAAATTCATTTTATTTATCGCCCAGTATGCTCTATGCTCCAATTCCACTGGGAGATGGCAATCTTTTCCATAAACCAGCCTGTATGGAGTTGTGCCGATGGGGGTTTTAAATGCAGTGCGGTAAGCCCAAAGTACGTCGCCCAGTTTGTGTGACCAATCCTTCCTTGAGGCACTGACCATTTTTTTAGAATGCTTTTTATTTCTCTATTAGAAACTTCCACTTGGCCGCTGGTTTGAGGGTGGTAAGCGAGGGCGACCTTGTGATGAACCCCATACTTTTTCAACATCGCCTCGAATTTTCTTTCAATGAAATGACTCCCTCCGTCACTTATAATCGTACGGGGGACTCTGAAGCGGGGGAAGATGGTGTTCTTGAAAAACTTGGCTACTATCCTTGCATCGTTTGTCGGGGTAGCTATGGATTCCACCCATTTTGAGACGTAATCAACAATAACTAAGATATACTTGTTGCCGTTACTCGATGGGAAAGGCCCCATGAAATCGACGCCCCAGCAGTCAAATAGTTCTATCTCCAGGATGCCGTGGAGAGGTGCTTCATTCTTCTTTGTAATATTTCCCATCCTCTGGCATATGTCGCACTTTCTTATGTACTCATTGGCATCCCTGAATATGGCGGGCCAGTAGAATCCACTTTGAAGAATTTTCTCCGTGGTTTTGGTTACCGCGGCGTGCCCACCACATGGTTGATCATGGCAATGGGACATGATAGAAGTTGCTTCTTCTTTTGGTATACATCGTCTGATGATCCCATCGGTGCATGTTCTGAACAAATACGGGTCGTCCCAAAAGTAACTCTTGGCATCATGTAGGAACTTCCTCCTTGAATAAGTTGCTAATCCATGCAGAATTATCTCACTCACTAAATAATTCACTATATCAGCGTACCAGGGAGCTCCAGAGGTACCTGCAACGAATAGTTGTTCACCGGTGAATGAATCGTCAATCGGTAAGTTGTCGTCCCCGTGTCTCTGAATAAGCCGTGACAAGTGGTCTGCTACCACATTTTCTGCTCCCTTCTTATCCTTGATCTCAATGTCGAATTCTTGGAGTAGAAGGATCCAACGTATCAGACGTGGTTTAGCATCCTTCTTGCTTAACAGGTATTTTAATGCTGCATGGTCCGTGTGGATGATCACCTTAGACCCCAGAAGGTAGGATCTAAACTTCTCTATAGAGTAGACTACGACTAGCAGCTCTTTCTCCGTGGTGGTGTATTTCTTTTGGGCGTCGTCCAGGGCTTTGCTAGCGTAGTATATGGCATGTAGCTTCCCCTCCTTCCTTTGGCCAAGCACAACTCCCACTGCTTGGTCACTAGCATCACGCATAAGCTCAAACGGCAGAGTCAAGTCTGGAGGCTGTATGACCGGCGTCGAGATGAGTGCTTCCTTCAACCTGTTGAAAGCTAGCAGACAAGCATCAGTAAACACAAAAGGGGCATCCTTAGACAGGAGCTCCGTGAGAGGGCGAGCAATATTGGAAAAATCCTTTATGAAGCGTCGGTAAAAACCGGCATGCCCTAGAAAGCCACGGATACCTTTGAGGTTAGTGGGGGGTAAACTTTTGATAACCTCCACTTTGGCCTTATCAACCTCAATCCCTTTAGAAGTAATGACATGCCCAAGAACCACTCCTTCTGTCACCATAAAGTGACACTTCTCCCAATTCAACGTGAGATTGTTGTCTTGGCATCGTTTCAAGACTTTGGACAAATTAGCTAAGCAGCTATCAAACTCTATGCCGTAGACGGAAAAGTCGTCCATAAAGACCTCCATGATATTCTTGATGAAATCAGAGAAAATAGATGTCATGAACCTTTGAAATATGGCAGGTGTGTTACATAGTCCAAACGGCATTCTTCGATAAGCAAAGGTGCCGTAAGGACATGTGAATGTCGTTTTCTCTTAGTCTTCACGATGCAACAGGATTTGGAAAAATCCGGAGTATCCGTCTAAGTAGCAAAAGTATTTATGCTTAGCTAAGCGCTCGAGCATCTGGTCTATGAAGGGTAGAGGGTAGTGGTCTTTCCTGGTGGCTTTGTTCAGTTTTCTGTAATCGATACACATGCGCCACCCAGTGACAGTCTTAGTGGAGATTAATTCGTCTTTTTCGTTTTTTACGACAGTCATGCCCCCCTTTTTAGGGACAACCTGAACGGGGCTGACCCACTTACTATCGGAAATGGGGTAAATAATGTCAGCCTCTAAAAGTTTCAAAACCTCCTTTTTCACCACCTCCTTCATGTTGGGGTTCAACCGCCTTTGAGGCTCAATGGAGGTGGCATCCTTGTCCTCAAGGTGAATTCTATGCGTACAAATGGTCTCGCTAATACCCTTTAGGTCAGAGATGTTATACCATATCACCTTTCTGTAAGATCTGAGGATTCTTAGGAGACTCTCTAATTGGGGTTCTGTGAGGGCCGCATTTACAATGACCGGATAAGTGGAATCTTCCCCCAGAAAGGCATATTTCAGATTAGCAAGGATGGGTTTCAATTCTACCTGAGGGGGCACTGTACCCCCGGCGTCTCTTGCTTATGAGAATGACGCATCCTGGATCTCGGGTTCGGAAGGTGGAAACTCTTCATTCGAAGAATCATAGGAGGAGCAGGGAGATGATGGCGCGTCAGGCGCACCTGTCAAAAGAAGCAAGGTTTTCAGGCATGTGTTCACTGTCAGATATAAAGTTCGAAGTACTCCCTTGATTGATGTGGTTTTGAGATAGAGGTAGGATTGGGGACTCTTCACAGGCGTATTCCTCGCATGCCGAGATCTGCGGGGGGATATCGGTATAGAAACGTAATGTGTCTCCATCGTACCGCACATAAGTTCCATCAGCTATGGCAACACCGTCCAGGGTGTCTGCATTATGGAAAGCGGTTGCGATGAAAACTGAGAGTTCTTGCGTGGATGGGTCGTCTGTAGGGAATTCAACTGGTTTATGGGCCTATACGTCAGCCACCACGCTCTCTAATATCTTAAGCATCTGAGAATTCTGTAGCGATTCCAATTGATGAGCTTCTCCCCAGTAGGCATCAATAGATGGAGCCTCAATGGTATGAAGGTGCATCACGTCCTCTTCCAAGCTTACTTGAATATCATCCTGAATTATACCTGCATCAGAAACCTGATTCATTAAATAATCCATGACTAGTTGCGGATTTGCATTACCTGAAACATAGGTTCCCGAACCAATAAATCGAACTGCATCAATCAGCTCTCTCACTGCGCACTCAACCATGAACTCGTCCATGTGCGAGTCTTGGAAGCCATTTAATGATAAGGAGAGAAACTAAATTCCTCTGAGTCGCTATCAGAGTCGCAAGTCCACTGCACTTGCATTACCATCTTCATTGTGCCTGATTGGTCAGGAGGCAATAGCTAGCTGGAGGAGGATATTAGCAGCAAGGCAGATAAAGCAGAAAAAGAATGAAAATAGCGGAGAGGTGAGTGATGGTAAGGATGCTAGCAAACTTCTCAATATAAAAATAAACTGAGATAAAAACACTATTGTCGTCCCCGGCAACGGCGCCAAAAACTTGACGCACCCACAATCTACACCTAGGACCCACCTGGCGGTGTCACGATCGCCAAGCGTGATATGGCTCCTAGTCTATGACTTCGGGTTCAATCCACAAGCAGACGGTGTCGAGTTATAGTATATAAGATAGTCAGATCCCACAGGGACGGTGATAGTGTACATGGTAATCTCAGTCTATTTCTAAATCTAGAAGTAATGTAGCGGTCGGAGTGAGAATGAATTGGGTTGATGGTTGTTGTTGTGTACTATAATAAAAGGAACTAGGGCTTTAGGGATCGCCGCTAGGATCGTTGGGGGTTGATGTTAGATAGGATCCCCTCATTGCATTAGGGTTAGGAAATTAATTCCCCCAATTCGTACCACTCTCGTGGGTTAGAATTGCGGGGTATTTCAGCGGCTCTCGTTGACGCAATGGCGGTAGCCGTCAACGTAGCATTATAGTTCGTCGACGGATACCTTCATGGCACGAGCCGAGCATGGTCACATGCCTTGATTGGATCTGTCTATTTCCCTATTTGAATCCCTAGATACCCCTTAAGCACATCGATTCCACAGACCGTGGGCACGACCTCAGTACGGGTTATCTACGGATTCGGTAGGATCTACCGGAATACAACCTTAAACCCCCAATTCAACATTGGGATCCAGATCTACATTTTCCCCCTAAAATCCTAGGGTTCACCCATCGACCCTAGAAAGGATCTACTCACTCATGGTTATCGGAACGCACAAACATATCAATTTCGCGTAGGAAAACATTTTTGCAATAAAAGAAATTAGGGCTAAAAATTACTTACAGCGAGAACAAACAAAGAACAACTCTAGAAAAGAGCAGAAAGCAATAATCCTCAATTAACGATCCAGAGTTTGCTACAAAAATTAATCCCCAAAATCCTTACAAGAAAAATCGCCCAAAAGCTCCTCTAAAAATCCCTCAAACAAAACTCAGAATAGCCCCCTTCGCTGAGCCGGCAGTCGCGAGCTTCACCTGCCCAAAAATCACGCAGATCACGCGTTCAAAAAATCTTCCAAAAATGCCCCAGGAAGTGCCGTCGAGTATGTGACTCGGCCCGAGTCGGAGCTGCTCGGCCAGTGGTTCGGCCCGGGTCGCATGCTGCTCGGGCTCGGAATGGATGACTCGGTCGGCTGCTCAGGGTGTGCTCGGGGACTACTCGGGCCGTGCTATCTGGCTGAGCAGATGATCTGCTCGGCCCGAGTCGGCTGTATCTGCAGCTCCTTCAATATGTCATGGCTCGGCCCGAGCAGCTGCTGCTCGGGCCGAGCATTTTCTGGGAAAATGCTGTGCAGCTGCCTCTCTCTCTGTCTCCTTCTTCTTTCTCCTTCTTCTCCTCCTTCTCTCCTCCAACAGCTCCGAGAATGCGACGAACTCCTCCAGAGCCCTGCCAACAAGCTCATGAGCACGTCGGATGTGTCCAAACCCAGGCGGGGGTCCAAATCGCTCCAAAATCCCTGAAAACTCAAAATATACTACGAAACTCGAAATATCGTCAGAAATACCAAAATCGCAGTAAAATGTGGGATTTGGACGCGGAGATGATATGCAATGCGATGGAAATATGATATGAAAATGATGTAAAATATGGACACATCAATAGCATATATCACCACACATCTAGCTACAATACATATCATACTAATATACCTATAGTATGGCTATTCTCGCATAAATAGTACATAGAGATCCATACATGTACCTACACACAATGAACATACTACATACTCCTTAATCTATATAAATATTTCTGCATGCCACATAACTCATCTACAAACTAACCCATATAAAGTCCAAGTAAATATAAAAGCAACTCAACAAACCTGTATAAAAAATTTACAGAGAGATATCGCTATAGGTACATACTCAAGCATCTCATAAGAATGTACATGACATAGCATATAGCTACATAAATATGGATATATACATACATACAACTATACATGTCTATTCCCCAGAAACTCCGTACTTCCGGCTTTCTAATGCCAGAGCTCTATCCCTAGGCTCGATACCTTACCCACCTTAGAACTCAACTACCTCTATGGAACATTACTCATACTAACTTACGCACATCGCAGTGTCGAGACCTGCATGTGCCACCAACTGTAACGACCGGCTCTCCAATATACCTGGAAAGTATGAATCCATCCCAAGTATTCCCAGATCAACGAGTGTTACGTAGAAAGAGAGAAAGGAAGAGATTAAAAAGAAAACTACATGTCACTGCGCACGTGCTGGAAAGAACAAGTAAAGTTCCATCACAGATATAACACTGAGAACTAAACAAAAGTACAAATATTTCTTTTTATTAATACAATGATACATCTTTACATACACCATCTCTGAACTGAGTATAAAAGAAGTAAACCAGAAAATCCTCCAAAGAACCCAAAAGAAAATAGTCACACTCTGTACAAGTATAACTCACTCTCTAACTGCCCCTAAAAGAACAACTGGACCAAACTATCCTCTGAGGCTCCATCTTTGAGTAGCTCCTAAGTCTAGCTCTGACTATCTTGCTTCTAGACCTGGAAAAGTAAACGGGGCACGTCAACGCGTGACCCAGTAAGATTCCTAACTAAGTTAGGTAGGACCCAGTTTAGAACCGGACTACCTATCTAAGAAGGGTGGTTAAACAAGTAAGGGTTACAGTGCTTACAAAAGTATCCACAATATGACATGCAAGTATTAAAGGAAAACTTGGAAAACATGCATAAGTAACCATATTATAACATGCAACTGCTGAAAGGAAGCAGAGGAACATATTAACATGCGATAACAACAAATAGAATAACAGAAGAACAATTAACATGTGGTAGCAGCATTTATGAAATAAACTGAAATTAAGTTATCACTTTACATGTTTGGGAACACGTGTAAATGATAGGACACTTAAGAAGCAGGACTTCACCCATGGTGGGTGAAAAGTTGTAACGACCGGTATTCGTCGGTGATATTATCTGTATTTCTCTACTGATAACTTTCGTCCGTATCCGTAGTTGGACATATCTGTCCCTGTGTACGTGCCAACTTCTTCACGATTAACTATTCCTATTATTTTTGTGACACTTAATTAGTTTATTATTATCGTTCTTATTATTATTATCAATATTCTTATAATTTTTTGTACCTCCCTTTTAATAATGTCCAACTAATAACTTTTAATTTCGAATTTCAAATTTGATATATACTTCCTCTTAAACCCAAATGAATATTTAGATTTTCCTAATTAACCTGATTAATCATTCCATTACTATTTCCTTCCTATTATAATTCCATTTAAATTCTCCTTAAACCTTCCTATTTTTTTCATATCCTAATAAGGCCCTAGGCCATACACAGCCGCATTTTTTGTGCAAACCCTATACTATTGTATAATAATAAAACCCAACATCACATTCTCTAAAAAAACAAATTTTAAACCTAGGCTAAACAATGAACTACAGCAACCTAGGGGCTCACGTGAGCATACTCCAGGATATCAACATTTTTAAGCCTATAGCTATAAGCCCTATAACCCTATGCTAGTATTATTAAGACCTAAGGCTCTACCCCCTTCATTCACGTGCTGTGAATTCCTCAAACCCGCAACACACACATTAAAACCCTAAGACAACCTACCTCTTATTTTTTTTATAAAACCCTAAGCTATCACAACCTAGGGCTATACTCCCCCAGCCGCCAGCTCCTTCTTCACGCAACCACCAACCCGAGCCCCCTCCACGCACAGCATCTCCACGGCCCCATTCCTTTCCTCCACCTCCTCCGAGTTCTCCCCTCCTTTTCTTCTTCTTCTTCCAACCCGCAACAGGCCGAGCTCCCCAACTCCTCTCCCCACAGAGCCGCCGAGATCCCCCTCACAAGGCAGCCGGCCTCCCACCTCCACGCACAGCATCTCCACGGCCCCATTCCTTTCCTCCACCTCCTCTGAGTTCTCCCCTCCTTTTCTTCTTCTTCTTCCAACCCGCAACAGGCCGAGCTCCCCAACTCCTCTCCCCACAGAGCCGCCGAGATCCCCCTCACAAGGCAGCCGGCCTCCCACCTCCACACTCACGGCAGCAAACCCCACATGCCATCCCTCCTTCTCCCCACGCAAAGACAACCCGAACTCCCTCTCCTCCTCCTTCTTCCACGGCCAACACCCAACACCCAACAACCCACGGCCTTCACTTGTTTCTTCTCCTCCCTGCGGCCACACCAAACCAAACAGCCCATGACAACTACAAGAGCACCCACGGCTGTGCTCCCCTACCCCTTCACTTCATCTCCACGGTCAGGGCATCACCCGGCAGCCCGTGCTTCCGTCCAACTGCTCAGATCTGACGTCGACAGCCCCCGGAACTCGCTGACAACCTCTGTCCGCCGTTTACTCGCTGCCGCAACAAGTTCGGAGCGTGAACGTTGAAGTTTCCACACCGTACGCGTCGTCATTGCTCGTTGTCGTCATCCAATCCCTCGCTTCACTTCAGGTTCGTAGATCTACTCCTATAACTCTCAACCCACACCGTAAAGTAGAGAAACCTAATAAAACCGGTTGATTAGACGTCGCGGGAGCGTTTTGTAATCTGACCTGAACTAAGAAATGTGATTTCTGATTTTATACTCTGCCAAAACAGCGAACCAAGCCATCCACGGCATAGTACTCGTCGAGACGATTCCAACGACACCAAGAACGTCGAAAACAGGCGAGTATATGATTTGTTATGATTTTTAGAAGTTTCGGCACGTTTACGCCACCTTCATGTATTGCTAGATAACTTGAAACTGTGACGTGAAATGACGCAGGAAAGTGACACTATAATGACCAGGAAAAAATTTGGGATCCAACGGTATATCATACGATATATCCCCATTTTAAACACTAAGAGAAAAAAATCATTTCTGTAGCAAGTTGAACAAAAAGGACGTATTCGTCATTATTTGAATTTACGGAAACGGTCGTTCGACCCATTTCCGCTTGTAGAACTGTCACCAAAATGCAATAATGTTGTTAATACCAAACTCCTGCGAATACGGACATGTTTAACTAATTTTGACATCGTGACTATCGTGCGCCTCGAAGGCGGTATCGTGATATCGTGATGTCGTGTGAGTCGACTAGGCCGGCTCGTGTTCCGGCAAACTTTTGGGTGGGGTTAGGGTTGAGCGGCCACTAGGCGTATGAAAGGTACTCTCCTCAAGAGCACCACCTGCACGTGGTGGGTTAGCGTCAATCACGGTAAGCCCCCGTGAGAGGAACGACCTTCTCATCACGACCTACAGGCGTGAACCCTAGATTAGAATGCTAACTCTGGTTATGAAGAACTTGAAACGCTAACTTGGTCATCTTGAAATTGAAATGCTGACGAACTCAGAGAATCTTAACTTTAAACTTGCAACCGTCTAGAACTGCATGCTAGGATTGTCCGCTTCCGTTTCTATAAATTGTTATTGTTAAATTGCTGCAGTCACTTTGCTTAAATTATTAACGCTTTTAAAATTCATATATCTGTCATATACTTCGCCTTGGGATGCTAACCTCTTCTTGCAGACCCCTAGCTGACATACATTCATGTTTGTGGATGTATGTCAAGTTCAGAGCTTGAGTACCAGGAGGATCAGTACGAGACGTCAGAGTTGGAGAGTCAGGAGTTCGCACCTGACGCAGCGCCTCACCCAGCAGAGGACTAGTGGACCCCGACACTTTACTGCTTTCCTAGTTTCCTTTTCAGTCGTCGTAGTTACTTTCGTGTACGTTCTTTTCTTATTGCTACTTTTAGCCCAGCTGTGGCTTGTTAAACTCTGTGTACGAACATTATTTCTGGATGTGGCTTTATCTTTTCTGGATGTGTTTCTGATTGTTCTAAATGGTAGTTGCTAGGACCTCATCTGTGTTTTTATCACAGATGCTTATTGAACTCGAGCTTCACCGCTCCAGTTCAAGCGGACCGCGTAACGTTCTCGCTTCCGGTGTCTTTTGGGAAGCGGGACATTACAGGTTTTGTTGGTGGCCCATGCAGGTCCTTTGCAACTGCGAAATTCAGAATAATGAGAACGTTTATCATTAGCCAAACATCTAGAGTAATTGTATACACGAGATTAACTCGGGCATTCTTTCTCTTTTGCAGGATGGCCGGAAGACGCATTACCCGACACGGGACTGGAGCCGGAACCGGAGCTCCTGGAGGCGGAGACGACGACATTTGCCAGATGCTGGGAGTTATGAGAGATATGCTGGAGGTTTAGCATCATCTAGTCCAGCAGGGACGCCAGGCTGTGCCAGCTGCACCAGCCGCACCAGCTGCACCATCCCCGGGAGCAAAGCAGTTCAGAGAGATGCGCCCGAAGAGCTTTTCTGAACGAGAGGGCCCGCTAGCGGCCGAAGAGTGGCGTCAGAGCACTGAGGATGATTTGGGCCTGGCCCGAATCAACAAAGATGAATGGGTGGATCTTGCCAGGAAACATTTGACTGATAATGCCCGCAGTTGGTGGACTGCGGAGGAGGCCAGGCTGACCAAGCCGATTTCATGGGATACTTTCAGTAAGAGATTTGACGCCCAGTATTTTCCGAAGTCTGCGAAGAGAATGATGGAGAGTCGCTTCATCAACCTGGAGCAGGGTACTATGACCGTTGATGAGTACGAGGCAGAGTTTACTATGCTGAGCTGCTATGCCCCTACTATGGTAAAGGAACCTGAGGACTGTGCACACCGTTTCCTGCAAGGCTTGGACCTAGACATTCAGAGTGTGCTGTCCGGGAATAATTTTTCTACTCATGAGGATATCCTGGTGGCTGCGAATAATCAGGAGCACGTCGCCAATCTGAAGAAGGCACGTCAGGTGGGCAAGCGCCCGATGGAGATGCTGAGGAGTTCACCTAGGCCCGGTGTACGTCCAGTCCAGACCACCCAGTTCAAGAGGCTAGCTGCACCTGTTTTTAACCGAGCTGAGCTGACTTGCCACTTCTGCGACAAGCTTGGCCATGTGAAGAAGGACTGCAGGAAGATGCTGAATCAGTGTTTGGTTTGTGGATCTCCTACCCATGTTGCGAGGGACTGCCCTAAGGGCACTCGACCTATGCCCCCTGGAGCATCTGGACCTGTTCAGCGGACAGCGCCTGCACCTGGACCTGCTCAGAGACCAGTGCCTGCACCTGGACAGCGAGGACCACCTCTGGTACCACAGAAGCAGGCCTTTCAGCAGGCCAACCCCCTGGTGCGTCGATCTTACACTATGACAGCCGTTGAGGCTGAGGCCGTCGATGACGTGATTGCAGGTAACTCCTAAACTAGTCTTTCCTTTTATATATTTATGTTTGATTAGTTAGTTCCTTGTTTGATATAGTTGCTTGTTACCCCTTAGGTGTTATCCTAGTTTCTTCTCACCCAGCCTTGACTCTGTTCGCCTCTGGAGCTTCCATGTGCATCCTGTCACGGAAGTTTGTAGTCGAACACTCAATACCCACCTACACACTTCCCAAGTGTTGGAACATCACGACTGGGAATGGTGTAGTGAAGGTTGCCCTTGGTTGTCGACCTTGCCCGTTGGTGGTTAGTGGACATGAATTGTATGCTAATTTCATCATCCACGACCTACCCAATTTCGATGCGATCCTTGGCATTGATTGGTTGGGAGCTTTTTACGCCACGATCGACTGTCACCGGAAGAAAGTGGTGTTTGAAATTCCTGGTCACCCAGTGTTTGAATTCGTCAGCGGAGGACATTTGCTTGGACCTGTCAAGTTCCGGGCCCAACCGTACAGATTGACTGTCGCATCCATGATAGCAGAGCCAGAGAAGCCAGCAGTAGTGCGAGACTTCGAGGATGTTTTTCCTGAGGACATTTCTGGTTTGCCGCCTGATCGAGCGTTGGAGTTCGGCATTGATCTGATGCCAGGAGCTCAACCGATTTCTAAGGCGCCGTACCGTATGGCTCCTGCTGAGCTAGAGGAGCTGAGGAAGCAGTTGGACGAACTGCTACAGAAAGGTTTTATTCATCCCAGTGTGTATCCCTGGGGTGCGCCCGTCTTGCTGGTGAAGAAGAAAGACGGATCGAGGAGGATGTGTATCGACTATCGGGAGCTGAATCTGATCACTGTGAAAAACAAGTACCCGCTGCCCCGTATTGATGATATCTTCGATCAGCTTGGTGGATCAAAGGTGTTTTCGAAGTTGGATCTTCGGAGCGGATACCATCAGGTCAGAGTCAAGAAGGATGACGTGCCCAAGACAGCGTTCCGGACCAAGTACAGGCACTATGAGTTCGTTGTCATGCCATTCGGTGTGACCAACGCTCCTGCAGTGTTCATGAACCTCATGAACCTCATCTTTTACGACTTCCTTGATAAGTTCGTAGTGATATTTATAGATGACATCCTGGTGTACTCGAGGAGCGAGGAAGAGCATGCAGAGCACTTGAGATTGGTATTGGAGACGCTCGGTCATCATCGACTATATGACAAGTATAGCAAATGCAAATTCTGGCTGGACAGAGTTGCGTTTCTTGGACATGTAGTATCAGGAGCCGGCATCTCAGTGGATCCGGAGAAGGTCAGAGCAGTCAGTGATTGGCCTACACCGCGATCGGCTTCGGACATCAGGAGTTTCCTCGGATTGGCTGGCTACTACCGCAGATTTATCAAGGACTTCTCGAAGATAGCTGAGCCGATGACGCGATTGACTCGGAAGGATGTCAAGTTCAGTTGGTCAAAATCTTGTGAGCAGGCTTTTTCCACCTTGAAGGAGAGACTGGCGACTGCACCGATCTTAGCTATTCCGGACAGAAGCGGAGGCTTTGAGGTTTTCTGCGATGCATCAGGGAAGGGACTTAGTTGTGTTCTGCACCAGCACAGCCATGTAGTCGCTTATGCTTCGCGACAGCTGAAGGACCATGAGAAGAACTATCCGACCCACGATTTGGAGCTCGCCGCTGTCATATTTGCGCTGAAGATTTGGCGTCATTTCTTACTGAGTGAGAAAGTGAAGATATTCACTGATCACAAAAGTTTGAAATACATATTTACTCAGAAGGAGCTGAATATGAGACAGCGCAGATGGTTGGAGTTGATGGCGGATTACGACATCGACCTTCAGTATCACCCAGGGAAGGTGAATGTCATACCGGACGCTTTGAGCCGACTACCGGAGGTGATGATTCTTACAGCTCAGTGGAGATTACAGCAGGACCTCAAAGAGATGGATGTTGAACTGTTCTTCTGGGAGTCACTTTGTCGTTGATGAACATGCAGATTCAGTCGACGATTGTTGACCGGATCAAGGCTGCTCAAGCTGGTGATGCGAAGTTGATGAAGATCGAAGAGCAAGTCGAAGCCGGACTCCGGACAGATTTTCTGATTCACGAGGATGGATCTTTGAGGTATGGCAGTAGGATATGCGTGCCTGCAGGAGATATCAGAGAAGAGTTGATGAATGAGGCTCACAGTTCGCCTTATTCCATTCATCCTGGAGGTACGAAGATGTACAAGGATCTTCGTCAGAATTTCTGGTGGCATGGTATGAAGAGAAGTGTGGCACGGAGCGTTGCCAAATGCCTGGTGTGTCAGCAAGTGAAGGCTGAACATCATCGCACCGCCGGACTACTACAACCCCTGCCTATCCCGGAGTGGAAATGGCAGCACATCACGATGGACTTCGTGACTGGCTTACCTCGGAGCACCAAACAGAACGACGCAATCTGGGTCATTGTCGATCGATTGACCAAGTTTGCGCACTTCATTCCGTTCCGAGTAGGACAATCCACGGAGATACTGGCTAGGAAATATATGGAGGTAATGATCTGACTCATCCTTTCGTATTTCTTTCTAGTACGAGTTGTGACGTGAAATATGTTGTGTAGGAGATCGTGCGCTTGCATGGAGTCCCTGTGAGCATCATATCTGATCGTGATACGAGGTTCACATCTCAGTTCTGGAAGAGTCTGCAGACCAATCTTGGTACCGGTCTGAAGTTCAACACTGCGTATCACCCGCAGACGGATGGCCAATCAGAGCGGACCATTCAGATTCTGGAGGACATGCTGAGAGCTTGCATGCTAGATTTCAAGGGTTCGTGGGAGGACCATCTACACCTGGTAGAGTTCTCCTACAACAACAGTTATCAGGCGAGCATTGGCATGGCGCCATTCGCTGCTCTCTACGGGAGGAAGTGTCGTTCGCCACTGAGCTGGGACGACGTTGGAAATAGAGAGATATTGGGACCAGAATTGATTGTTGAAGCTGTGGACGTTGTTCGAGATATCAGGGACAAGCTTCGGATTGCTCAGGACCGTTATAAGCATTGGGCTGATGCTAAACATCGACCTCTGGAGTTTCAGCCGGGAGACCATGTGTTCCTGAAGATTTCTCCGAATCGCGGAGTGATTCGCTTTGGAAAACGTGGCAAGCTCAGCCCGAGATACATCGGACCCTTTGATGTTCTGGAGAGAGTTGGCGAGGTAGCCTACCGCTTAGCCTTGCCACCATCTTTGGAGGGTGTTAACGACGTCTTCCATGTGTCTCAGCTTCGTCGGTACATCAGCGATCCATCTCACGCTGTTGACTACTCTGAGATCAACGTTCGTCCAGACCTGACGTATGATCAACAGCTAGTGCAGATTCTTGACAAACGTCAGAAGTCACTCTGAAACAAGACTGTCGATCTTGTTAGGGTGATGTGGCGACACGGCTCGTTAGGAGAGTCCACCTGGGAGAGAGAAGATGAGATGAGAGAGCATTACCCCCCACCTGTTTCCTGACCAGTGATTGTTAGGAATTCCGAGGGCGGAATTTTCTTTAAGATGGGTAGGATGTAACGACCGGTATTCGTCGGTGATATTATCTATATTTCTCTACTGATAACTTTCGTCCGTATCCGTAGTTGGACGTATCTGTCCCTGTGTACGTGCCAACTTCTTCACGATTAACTATTCCTATTATTTTTGTGACACTTAATTAGTTTATTATTATCGTTCTTATTATTATTATCAATATTCTTATAATTTTTTGTACCTCCCTTTTAATAATGTCCAACTTATAACTTTTAAATTCGAATTTCAAATTTGATATATACTTCCTCTTAAACCCAAATGAATAGCTAGATTTTCCTAATTAACCTGATTAATCATTCCATTACTATTTCCTTCCTATTATAATTCCATTTAAATTCTCCTTAAACCTTCCTATTTTTTTCATATCCTAATAAGGCCCTAGGCCATACACAGCCGCATTTTTTGTGCAAACCCTATACTATTGTATAATAATAAAACCCAACATCACATTCTCTAAAAAAACAAATTTTAAACCTAGGCTAAACAATGAACTACAGCAACCTAGGGGCTCACGTGAGCATACTCTAGGATATCAACATTTTTAAGCCTATAGCTATAAGCCCTATAACCCTATGCTAGTATTAGTAAGACCTAAGGCTCTACCCCCTTCATTCACATGCTGTGAATTCCTTAAGCCCGCAACACACACATTAAAACCCTAAGACAGCCTACCTCTTATTTTTTTTATAAAACCCTAAGCTATCACAACCTAGGGCTATACTCCCCCAGCCGCCAGCTCCTTCTTCACGCAACCACCAACCCGAGCCCCCTCCATGCACAGCATCTCCACAGCCCCATTCCTTTCCTCCACCTCCTCCGAGTTCTCCCCTCCTTTTCTTCTTCTTCTTCCAACCCGCAACAGGCCGAGCTCCCCAACTCCTCTCCCCACAGAGCCGCCGAGATCCCCCTCACAAGGCAGCCGGCCTCCCACCTCCACGCACAGCATCTCCACGGCCCCATTCCTTTCCTCCACCTCCTCCGAGTTCTCCCCTCCTTTTCTTCTTCTTCTTCTAACCCGCAACAGGCTGAGCTCCCCAACTCCTCTCCCCACAGAGCCGCCGAGATCCCCCTCACAAGGCAGCCGGCCTCCCACCTCCACACTCACGGCAGCAAACCCCACAGGCCCTCCCTCCTTCTCCCCACGCAAAGACAACCCGAACTCCCTCTCCTCCTTCTTCTTCCACGGCCAACACCCAACACCCAACAACCCACGGCCTTCACTTGTTTCTTCTCCTCCCCGCGGCCACACCAAACCAAACAGCCCACGACAACTGCAAGAGCACCCACGGCTGTGCTCCCCTACCCATTCACTTCATCTCCACGGCTAGGGCATCACCCAACAGCCCGTGCTTCCGTCCAACTGCTCAGATCTGACGTCGACAGCCCCCAGAACTCGCTGACAACCTCTGTCCACCGTTTACTCGCTGCCGCAACAAGTTCGGAGCATGAACGTCGAAGTTTCCACACCGTACGCGTCGTCGTTGCTCGTGGTCGTCATCCGATCCCTCGCTTCACTTCAGGTTCGTAGATCTACCCCTATAACTCTCAACCCACACCGTAAAGTAGAGAAACCTAATAAAACCGGTTGATTAGACGTCGCAGGAGCGTTTTGTAATCTGACCTGAACAAAGAAACATGATTTCTGATTTTATACTCTGCCAAAACAGCGAACCAAACCATCCACGGCGTAGTACTCGTCGAGATGATTCCAACGACACCAAGAACGTCGAAAACAGGCGAGTATATGATTTGTTATGATTTTTAGAAGTTTCGGCACGTTTACGCCACCTTCATGTATTGCTGGATAACTTGAAACTTTGACGTGAAATGACGTAGGAAAGTGACACTATAATGACCAGGACAAAATTTGGGATCCAACGGTATATCATACGATATATCCCCATTTTAAACACTAAGAGAAAAAAATCATTTCTGTAGCAAGTTGAACAAAAAGGACGTATTCGTCATTATTTGAAATTACGGAAACGGTCGTTCGACCCGTTTCCGCTTGTAGAACTGTCACCAAAATGCAATAATGTTGTTAATACCAAACTCCTGCGAATACGGACATGTTTAACTAATTTTGACATCGTCACTATCGTGCGCCTCGAAGGCGGTATCGTGATATCGTGATGTCGTATGAGTCGACTAGGCCGGCTCGTGTTCCGGCAAACTTTTGGATGGGGTTAGGGTTCAGCGGCCACTAGGCATATGAAAGGTACTCTCCTCAAGAGCACCACCCGCACGCGGTGGGTTAGCGTCAATCACGGTAAGCCCCCGTGAGAGGAACGACCTTCTCATCACGACCTACAGGCGTGAACCCTAGATTAGAATGCTAACTCTGGTCATGAAGAACTTGAAATGCTAACTTGGTCATCTTGAAATTGAAATGCTGACGAACTCAGAGAATCTTAACTTTAAACTTGCAACCGTCTAGAACTGCATGCTAGGATTGTCCGCTTCCGTTTCTATAAATTGTTGTTAAATTGCTGCAGTCACTTTGCTTAAATTATTAACGCTTTTAAAATTCATATATCTATCATATACTTTGCCTTGGGATGCTAACCTCTTCTTGCAGACCCCTAGCTGACATACATTCATGTTTGTGGATGTATGTCAGGTTCAGAGCTTGAGTACCAGGAGGATCAGTACGAGACGTCAGAGTTGGAGAGTCAGGAGTTCGCACCTGACGCAGTGCCTCTCCCAGCAGAGGACTAGTGGACCCCGACACTTTACTGCTTTCCTAGTTTCCTTTTCAGTCATCGTAGTTACTTTCATGTACGTTCTTTTCTCATTGCTACTTTTAGCCCAGCTGTGGCTTGTTAAACTCTGTGTACGAACATTATTGCTGGATGTGGCTTTATCTTTTCTGGATGTGTTTCTGATTATTCTGAATAGTAGCTGCTATGACCTCATCTGTGTTTTTATCACAGACGCTTATTGAACTCGAGCTTCACCGCTCCAGTTCAAGCGGACCGCATAACGTTCTCGCTTCCGGTGTCTTTTGGGAAGCGGGACGTTACAAAAGTGGTACCTCAACCAGCGACATGGGCACTGGATGTGCCACTCGTAACTCCTCAGAAGGGAGTGAGAAATCTCGGTTTTAAGTGGAAAACAAAGCAAACCATCATTTACCATCATGGTGCATCACGAGTACACCACCGACCTCTCTAACTCTGCCCACTCCCCCTGCCTACTCACGGGAGTACGAGTGAGAATCAAGCAATGTCCATGCTTAGCCAACTCCTTCGCTCTGGAGTGTTAGTGGGAGTCTCAGCTGTGTCCGCTCCTTAAGACTTATTCTTTACACATGTCCTCCCCAAAACCCATATCTAAAGTCTCACACATTTCTGAAAGGATAGAGAACTTCATACTCTTGTTCTCATTCTCACTCTTAATCCCATTAGTTCAAAGCATCATTGCTTTGTAGTGATCTTAACACAACTTTCTCATTCCTCATGGATATCCTTTCACATCCATTCATCGTTATCATATGTTTCCTTTCCTTTTTCAATTTCCAATGAAGATCACAAAATAACAACATGCATTCTTTTTCCTTTTTACATAACAAGGTGAATCATGGATTTCATGCTTTTTACAATATTTATAACATGATTATGAATCATGGATTTCATGCTTTTAACAATATTTATAACATGATTATTAGAGTGTGTAATGTGATGATCTCTGGTTCCTTTCATAGAGTTTAGTGCGATGGTAGAGAGTGACAACGCTTGGGTCCTCTCCTCTCTCCATTGAGTCTAGAACACTATGGAAGCCCAGATTGTATTTATGTATATTGATTAATATAGATACTAACTTACCCTTCAAAAAAACATGATTATTAGAACAACATCATCATGGGAATCAATGCTTCAACATGCTGGGTTAAATAATATTTCATTGCATCATTATTTTAAATAATGTAGCATGGCATTCCTACTTGCATATGAAACATGATTAGAACATCATGGGGTTCCTTTCATGACATATATACTCTTGCCAATAGATGAATTATAACCACATAAATAACATTCCTAACATGGCAATTTATCTATAAAAAAGCAATAATGAAACAGCTCTAGATTCTGGTCTGGATCTGTCCTCCAGAGTTATCAGTATATAACAGGCATGTGTCATTATATTTATCTTTCAGTTAAAACATAAAAGTTGTAGATAACTTAGTTAGCTTTCCAGATTGTCCAAGATCATAGAATTTGGAGATCTGTAGTAAGGGTTATGGCATTTTTACCGCAGTGTGGTAAAATCTGTCTAAAACTGACACTATGTTACAAATCATCTGTTTACACCTATCTACATTCAAAATTAGGCTTTTCTTTCTCTTAAGAATTGTAGCTAACTTCATTAACTTTCCGAAACATCTTGGATCATCAAATTTGGAGTTTTCTACTAGGAGTTATGAATTTTTGAATATTTAGTACAGAGGCTGAATTGTGAGAGAATTTGGCCACACAGCCATGTGGACATTCCACACGACCGTATCACACTTTTACAAGATCGTTTTGCATTTCATACGGCCGTGCGGGGCCTCAGTGTTCAACCAACTTGACCACACGGTCGTTTGGGGGGACCGTGTGGATCAAAAAGTGCTCAACGCCCATAGCGTCTATGTCGATGCGTAAAAGGGTCGACACGACCGTGTCGTCAAGACGACACGACCGTGTCGGGTCTAGTATTCACGCTAGCATCCAAGTCGATGCAGATTCAGCCTCAAAAAGTGACACGACCGAGTCGTGAATCGACACGGCCGTATGGGCTAAGTTTTCCTAGACACGGTCGTCTGACGAGGGCCATACGGCCGTGTGGTTTATGATACTATCAAGTTCGACAGTGGCAAAGGTATAATCTTACGCAATCTTAACTAAATCTTATCTAACCATGTTAGAATCCTACCTGAGATGTCCTCCACTAAGTCTGGGCCCTTCTTCTCCTTGATGACCCTCTGAAAGCTACTCCTTCTTCTCCAATTTGAGCTAGGGTTTAAGTTGTGGGTGTTTGGTCTGGGAACGATAGCAAGGCTACTTGTATGTGTTAGGAAGTGAGGATGAGATCTGGGGAGATTTCCTTTCTCCATTTCTGTTCTTTCTTTCCCCTTTTTTCCTCTGAAAAAAATTCCCACATTTAAATCCTAAGATTTGCTTAATCATCATCCTAAAGTCATCAAATCATGCCATGTGAAAAAAGTAAGTATAAAATAAGAGGGGATTGACACCTGTCAAGTAGGAGGTGTTGCTTTTAGGAATGTTTTTAAGGTATTACATTCTTAATAGATAAAATACTCCTTTAAATACCTCATACTCCCTCATATACTAGTATTTCATCCAAATACCCTATTTATTAAAATCCAAATGATCTTTAACAATTGTTTAAAAATAATTTTGTTATTATAAAAATTAAGAAAAATACCCCAAATCCTATTCATACAAATACGTCTAAATATTCATATTATACTCGTATATATGAATACGGTGTATTACAAAAATAGTGTGAGAATATAGTTTAATAAAAACCTCTTAACCTAAAAGAACATATGTTAATTCAAACTTCAATAAAAATGCGTATGGAGTCAGGACTTAAGTTTATCATCGAGAAGAATGTACTGAACGGGACGAATTACATGGACTGTTTGAGGAACATCAAGCTAGTTCTCTTGTTAGCTGGAATCGGTTATGTACTGACTGAAACTACTCCGGAGAAACCCGACGACAAGGCCACCAATGAACAGAAGGAGTTGTACAAGTTGTGGCAAAGGGATGCAGAGAAGGCCAAGTGCATTACTCTGCCCTCAATGAACAATGATCTGCAGAGAAAGCATGAACATATAGATGTTTAGAGTAAGCTTTTAAATGCAGAAGAATTGTATGGTAAGCATTCTAGAGCTGCCAGATTCGAGGCCACCTGAACCTTTGGGAAACAAAGATGACGACGGGCCCCGTCCAGGATCATGTGATAAAGATGATCGGGTATGTAGAGGACGTCGTCTAGCTAGGATTTGTCTTTAAAAATTAGATGAGCATGGACATAATCCTAAAGTCTTTGACAGATGCCTTCAACCAGTTCATTACAAGCTTTATAATGAAAAACATTGAGGTGGAACTTCCAGGTCTCCTGAACATTCTCCGGCAGTTCGAGGAGAGAATCGAGAAGAACCCACCAGTGTTGGTATCGACTCTGCTTCTTCTCACCAGCCTATGGGAAAGGATAAGAAGAGGAGATCCCTCAACCTGCCAAAGGGGAGAAGGGGAAGAAGAAGAAAGGGGCGCCGTCGGAGTCTGAGTGTTTCCATTGCCACAAGCCTGGACACTGGAAGAGGAACTGCAAGGCCTACCTTGCAGAGAAAAAGGGGCATGGTGATGCCTCAACCTCAGGTATGAATCTTGTTAAAGAGTATATTAATTTCCATAAATCTTAATTCGTGGTATAAGATACCAGTATGATTACTAAAACATCTGTATATTGTCTACACGTGCTTAAAGCTGTGGATGGGTGAAGTTCATGGTGTGATCGACAATCAGAGTAATTATTGCTACTAGGGCCGTCAAGGGACTTCAGAGATATCAAGGATGCAGTCGTATTTTTATGTTTTTTGAATAAATGAGACGATGAGAGTTTGAACAATGACTGAGTGAATGTCACCCGGAATGAAAATGTTGTGAACAATTTTCCTTTAATTAAAGTCATTGTTTTTGATATCTTGATGAGTATGCTCTGGTGGCTTTCTGAGTTGTTGCATATGTTTTCTGAGTTGTTGCGATGATTGGAGCAGTCAGTATTTTAACTAATCAATAGTAACGAGTAAATTCCAAGCGCATATAAATTAGATGTGATCTTGATTATGTGCACAATAAGAAAAGTTCTTGTTTGCCTTCATATAATACTTCAAGTTAGAAGATTAATGCAGATAAAGGAAATAACAGTATATGTACTTATAATTGAGTAAGGTAACAGCAAGACTCCTATAGACGGATTTTGATATAACTTATTCGTCAAAACAACCTGACACAAGTACATTCCATTTTAACTCATTCAGCACAAATGGTCTGGTTATACTTAATGATCAACATTCTAAATGAGATTTAGAAAGTCAAGTTGAAGTATTAAGACCGGACAGTTCTAAAAGTCTGTGGGAGCTAGCATATCGCTTGGTTCAGTTTAGGGCCAAGAAAAGTTCCAAGTTATAAAACCATCTATATTTGACATACAAGCAAAAGAGTTTTGTTTATGTCAGAGATATAGAGTATTTGATGTCATTAATGTGTTTGACATAAATGAAACATGAATATTGGAATATGCTAAGACATAACTGACTAGTATGAAATGATAAACCTTATATAAAGTAGTATATGCTAATAATTAGCTATACAGAAGAAGAAAATGAAAAATTGTTGGATGAGATCCCAAGACGGTTTCAAAGAATCATCCATAAGTGATCAATGGTGTATAAGTAATAAGACTCCGTAATACTGCATAATAGATACGTTTTAGCAGATCCCTTTTAGGCTTTGACATATGAATGTTTGTAGTGACTGATATGTTATAGCGGTATGAGATACCGAGATAAATAGCCTGAGTGCAAGTGGGAGATGTAGGAAGATATATGCCATCGAGACAATTTATCCTAGAAAACATCTTGTTCAAATATAAATGGTACTAATTATCCTAGTATGATTAAATGTTTTTTAATACTTGGATAATTTCCTTAGACTTAAAGTAAGGTCATACATGTATCTAGATGGAGATCTCGATTATAGGGAGTGAATGACCAATAGGAACTTGAGTCTTAAAATGTTCATGGTCATAGATGTGTCAAGAAAGGGATATCGACACATCGGACAGACCATTGTGTATGTCTTATCCTAAAGTGTAATGATGATCTCATAATCATTCGACCTGGCGAAGTCGGAGACAAGGCACTGGTGCTCATTGGAGAATGAGTCCAATGAACGACACAATAAAGAGTTATCAAATGGTTAACCTTAACTAAGCTGTTATTGGTAACTCTCTAGTGATGATAGGCTAGTTGGTCATTTAGACTTGATGTCATCGTACAAACCTGTCCGTGAACAGTGTCACTTAGACATGGACATTCATACATGCTCATACTCTTCAGAACAAAGAGGTACAATAAAATTTTTGGAGATTCTATTCATTTTTGTCAAAAGTGTACTTCTTTTACAAAAATTTACGACGATTACACCTCCAATAAAAAATGGGAGTGGACAAATCCTAAGAAATATGCTCCTGGTCTCCTACGACCAGAGAAACCTGTGCTTGTTCTTCCAAAACAACTACATGGTCAACGCCACCTGGCTCGATGGCAGCCTCATCAATCGTGGCTTTGGCTACAATGGTCGTAACCTGACCAGCCTCCTCCATGATAAGGGGAACATCATCGATTTCATCTGCCAAGTCAAAAAATCAAATCTTCATTTCTCTATGACACCATTCATACCCTTGTATATAAAGCTCATCAAGATTAGGTAAATTGTCCTCGTACTCTTGGACAGCCTTCTCTACGATTTCTTTCGCATCAAGTCCTTGAAAACCAGTAGGATGACGAGTCTAGAACTCAAGCCTTTCAGTCTCCCACAACTTTCTCTCATTGAGAAGTTGTTCTTCTGCTCTTTCCCGTAAAGCGGCTTCCTTTTAGACTCGTATATTAAGTGCAACCCCCTGTTTACGAGTTTCATCTAATTCTTGCTCGAGATGCTTCATCCGATTCTTAAGTGTATCATTGCGATCCTTCCACCGCAAAATTGATGCACTCGCCTCGTCGATGGCCTTCTTCGCTAAGTACAACTATTCTTCATCTTTAACCAGGGAGCCTTCATTATTTGCCACCATTAATGATCGGTGACATACCTCGAGCATGGCCAAAATTGACTGCAAAAAGTATAATATTTAATCCCAACGAGTCTCGAGAAAGGGCCATATTCTCGACGAGTCTAGAGGTGCACATGCAACTCAATAAGACTGACTCTTCCTATCCCACTGGGAAGGACGACTGAAAAAGATCCTCTTTGGCATACCTGACCGGGTGTTGAGGCGATCTATCTTCCAAAAAGATCGACCTAAACTCTGCAGCAATTTCCTCGTCTAGAGGATCCAGAGGATACAAATCTCCATATGGCAAGAATCCTCAGGTGTGGGCGGTTCCAGGCCAAATGATGGCCTCCTTGGAGCTTTCTTCGATGCTCAAACTGAGCCCTGCTGAGAACTTTGCTCATGCTCGAAAGCTTGAGCTTGAACCAAGGACACGGTCGGGATAATGGCATCTTCCGGTTCAATCAAATCTAATTCGTCGACGATGAGACTTCGCCTGGATTCTTTTTCCTTGGCCTTAGCTCTCTCCATTCCAACCGAGGGATGTGTCTATTTCCTCTTTCACGATTGATTCAATGGGAGAGCTTCGTGGATCACCAAAGGTAAACCCATGGTATCTCCAATAGCTCTACCCTCCTGACGATCCGTCTGAGGAAGAAGCAAATTTCTTTCTGCCGCGAGCGCCTCTCACATTCCAAGATCAGCCTGATATACCATACCAATCATGTCTACAGAAAATGGGAATCCAGTTCAAGAAGAAGAATAGACAGAATAAAGGCAAGCAAAGGACCTGATTTGGGGCCACACGCTCCTAAGCAGCGTCTGATCGAGCAGAAGCCATTTTGTCGATTTTTGTTCTTTTGGCAGACCCAATAGAAAATTGACTGTTTCTTCCTTTCTTCGGACAGAGGTTTATCTTCATTCATTGATAGCTCAGGGTTCCCCCAATCAGTGACAAAGTTTGCTTCACTGGGAGAACAACAAATACGAATTGGTCTTTCCAACTCGAATTAGAGGTGGGAAGAACATTAAACAACTTACTACCTTGATGAGCAGAGATCAAAAACCAACCTGGAGATGGAGGAGGGATCACTCGTAAAAAAGAAATTGAAGAGCTCCAAAGATGGATCTACTTCGTTCAACATGCACAACCCGATAAAGCCAACCAAGATGCCCACGACGTTCGGCATTAAATGGCAGAGGGAAATACCCATCGTGTTCAACCAACACAACATAAAAGGGTGCATGGGGAATCGAAATCCATTATCAAAGGCCCTCACATAAACTCCCACCTCACAACTTCCAGGGGAATGAATTCTCTCCTCTGCTCATGGCAGCTGGATCTGGTAGTCACTCCTCGTATATTTCTTCTGATAACCAGGGATCTGATCGGCCCTCACTCGAGAGGCTTGAGTGGAGACTAAACCATATACAGCGACACCTCCTTTACCCTTCTTAGGGACGGAGGCCAATTTTCCAGCGGAGGAACAAGGAGAGGAAGAAGCCATTGTCGAGAGGGTGAATTTTGATTCGAAAATGCCCGAGACGAAGAAGCTTCCCTTTCTCTCCCTCTAGAACCGCCTTATCAAGGTATATATATATATATATATATATATATATATATATATATATATATATATATATATATATATATATATATATATATATATATATATATATATATATATATATATATATATATATATATATATCCATTATACAATATAGGAGGTTTGTCCCATGTGGCAATGTCACATCGCCACATGTGATGCCACATGGGACAACCTCAAAAAAACTCAAAACCAAAAGAACCCAAAAACACGCACCCACCTCCAAAACACACCCAAAATCAAAACACCCAAAAACACACACCCCAATCAAAATACCCCAACAATCCCAAGACAACCCCACACTCACACACATACTTCTCATTTTCACCCGGTTTGCATCCACTGAAGCACTCATGTGGGTCACGCATCCTGAGTGTGTGAGTTGGTTTTTGGGGTGTCCGTGCACTTTGTGAAAGTGCACGTGTTATTTCTATATTACATTGGGAAGCATTTTCTTGCGGGCAACTCCACGTAAGACAAACCGGTCGGTAGAAGAACGGCCCAGGTCTTGCCACGTCATCGCCTGGGTCCCGCTTGGCTGAGTTGGTTGCTGGGTTTTTTTCTTTGATGCGTCCTCTTTGATGGCTACATGGAGAATTGCTGGCTGAATTGATGGATTGGTTAGGTCCACCGCCCACTACACCCAAATAAAAGAGCCCCAAGCCGTGAATATTTACATGAATGCCATTGAGCCTGATGTGTGGGCTAAATTGGAAAGTGTATCAATGACATTGCCGTAATATTTTATGGGCATGGGTGTTTTTTGATTGGGGTGGGAGGCTGGCCCCACATGCATGTCATAGTGCCCTAGGGGCACGGGTAAGTACTTGTGTGTGTGTGTGTGTGTGTGTGTGTGTGTGTGTGTGTGTGTGTGTGTGTGTGTAATGACATGCATTGATCTCGTCGTATATATGCACGTGTCAATGATCCAGGCATCCTCTTTATTGGATTTCGAACCAAAGTGATGTACAGATCAGGGGGGCTAAAGGTTTTGGTGCTTAAACTCAAATGCTTCTGCCTCGACTACTGTGCCCCCATTAAAACAGGCAAATTGTCTGTGCTCAAGTGACGGGGGACAATTGTTAAATACTTGGGCTGGCACTCAGGGAAATGGTCGCATTACCTCCAGCAAGCCCTCCTAGAAATTTCCCAGGCCCACAAAGCCTACAAGGCCCACAGTCGCAACCAAACATCGATTCAGTCAACACTCACGTGTCATCTGCCCGTTGAGCTTCCGCAGCTCAAGGAGGTAATCATTAATGACACATAATTGGCAGGAGACGTAGGCGATGGTTACCCTTATTGATGAGGGAGGATCGTGCGGCCATAATTGGTGACCGTTAGATCCCTTAATGTCACAAAAAGGACTTCGAAGTATATAAAAATCGAAAAGATAGTCAGAGTAACAGGGACTGAAAGGTACGAGAAAACTACAGTCTTACATTCTGCTTTCCATATTAAATTTCTTCCTCCAAATAGCTTGCGATGACTGATTGAAGGTGAATCTCTACGATTCGATCTTGACAGCACCTGGCTCTCCCTTAAGTTCTCGATTCTAACTTAAGCATTAGAGGGGATTTGGGTCAAAACCCAGATCCGACCCCCCTAACATTCATTTGTGGTGCAGGAGATCTAAACTCGATCCGATAGGAGACTCATACATCCATTCTGTCCAGTCATCCTTAGAGATACGACCTAGCCAGAGGGTCGAATGACAACTCTTGATTCAAAACACACGAGGCTTGACCCAATCAGAGGGTCAAACGGTCATTGTGCTCAACTCCAAGGGCAAGAGAGATTCCACCAAGCACTCCTTTTTTCCCTTCCACCAACGACCCAAGGTTCTTCTAACCAAGGGTCTCACTTAACCCATTGACGAGACTTCACCACGACCGAAGAGTCCACGTCAGCCTAAACATTGTTATCGCCACTTTTGGCCTAAACAATAAAAAAATCAACTTTTTTCTACAACTACCATATCATAACCAAGATCTACTGTAATACTTGAAATTAAGGCTAATTAAAATGCATACATTTGTGTGGATACTCCTACGCAATATCCACAGATCCAAAAACCATTCTGGTGAAGTCCTAATCGTCGTTGCTCCTTCCACCATGATACTATAGATGTCGCACAATGGTGACCATCCCGTCATGATCCATGAATTCTTCATGAGCCCAAAATCAACTCACAAACGTTATGACTTGGGATTGAGATGAGATGAAGGAAGAACTTTGAAGTAACACTACTTTTATTTTGTGATATTCATGGGACCAAAATCTTACGTGACTTCACTTTAATATCTCACGCATGGCAATAATTTTCATGCAAGGGCTTCTTTCATATGGTGCATAAAAAGGACATTGTTTGCCTACATGAAACCACCTGCCATTTTCCCATTGGCTATATTGCAAATCTTGGAGAGAAAAGCAACTTATGCACAATACTAAACTTTGTGTTTTTATTTTCTTCTGGCCACATGGATTATTTTCAATATCATGTGCTAGTTGCAAAAGCACACCCAAGAAAATAAATCCGCACCCTTTTTATGGAGAGATTGGTGAGGAATTCTACTATATTCCAATCTCATTCAAAAATTGCATTAAAAAGAAGGCACAAAGAATATGTTTTCATATTCCTGTTAGGATTTCTAGATTTGATTCCAAATCAAGTCCTAATATAAGGTGGATTATTCAAACCAAAACTTCCATGAATATCGTAACACTTAGAAATTCAAATTAGAATCAAACTCTTTTAGTTCGGATCGGTTTTGGATCCAACAATTGGATCCAACAATTGAATTAAACCCATGCCCAAATGCTGAACCAAAGTTCTTACGCATCTGGGCCAATTAGTCGACTAGTGCTCAGTAAGCACTAGTCAAGTAGAGCTACTGCTAACGTACTAGTCGACTAACAGACTCTTTGTTTTTCATGTAGGCTGGTTAGTCAATTATTGAAAGATGATTAATCGTCTAACCACTTTTTAATGGTTTGGTTTGGAGTTTGTGCCTTTCTTCTTTTGATGGGATCATTCGTAACACCTTGCGAACATTTACAACGTGCACTCTCAACTCCTTACGATGCACCATTCTCTCTCTAATAAGCTTGACCATAACTCTTTTGATCAATCCCATACATCACATGTACATGAATCTCATTCCTTCGTTTCTTGTGAGAGGTCGTCACATATGTGAGACTCTAATATCCCGATTCCAACGAGCTCGATCATATCGTGTTCAAGGTGCAGCAGAGGCGCTAGCCACTCACACCACCACCTTCGTTAAGGACTCGTCATTGTTTTGTTAGCATAAAGACGGGAATCTCTTTGAAACAAATCCTTGGCCTTACAGTGACAGATTCTGTACAGTCTGGTCCCTTCGTCATAACTATGTCGCTAAGGTATCTAGGGTACAGCTTCCTGTCAAACCCCACTATACCTTAAATCCAGAGTGAAATGCGATCCCATAGTTAAAGGTTTAGATACAACTTGTTACTCTAACAAGTTTATCTATCTGTCATTTGAGTCTGTGTGACATTAACCTCCCATATATAAGGAGACAAATCCCATCTTGATGGTCACTTCCTTCGTATGCTTCCAACTATACCCAGTGAGTACCTACGTATTAGGTGTACTACCAATGTTCGATAAAAGCCTAAGTCCTTTAGCACATCTCATGTTATAAGGACTATATAGCACTTATTGTTACCTGAGAGCTTTATGTTGATAGTCAGAGTTGAAAACAGTACAGAAGCATCTCGACGAGTCGTTCCTGTGAACTTGTCTTACAAGCACATGGCATTATCTCACGATGTTTCCACATCGAGCAGCTATGAGACCAGACACTAACATCCAATGGTTGAGCTCAATACACAATGGTCTATCCGGAATACTGATATCACTTTCTCGATATCCCAATGACCAGGAACATTTTAGAAGATACCATCTGGCCTCACATCATGATCTCATCACAATTCTAATGTACATCACACGCATCTCCAAAGACTTTATGCATGTAATCATATTGTAACCTCATAGATACACGCTCAAATGCATTAATATTACATAGATAAAGAGGACCAAATAGCTTACTATCATTTTGAATGAGATGTGTCAATTCCACTAATTGATGTAATGGCATATATTCCTCACTATCTCTCACTTGCACTTACGGCCAATTACAATATCTCATACTGGTCTTATCCACCAAACTCTCTAATCGGTTTGTAAAAATGCCTTCGTGAGTGGGTCTACTACATACTAACACTTTTATTTGTTGATCTTGAATTTCATGTCTCGCATGAAATCATTCAAGATATGCTTCGGATCACTATCCGAAGATCTACTTACGCATCATCACGTACAACTATGTACCTCAATACATTTGTATATTTAGCCACTTTATCCTGCTTGGAACTCTTCCAAGCCACTGTCCTTCCACTAATGATGAAAATTTATCTTTTTACTGATCAGCTGTCATCTAAGTTATCTTGAAAAATTAGAGTCGGTAAATCTTTATACCGAAAGATTACTACTCCCACAGTAAACCATGAATATATTTAGTACTTCTCAAGTACTTAAAATATATATTTACGTTAATCCAAGATTCTCCTAAACTCTTTATGGTGAAATATAGTGACATCCATGCTTTAATTGATTTTAACATCTCTATGTTACTATTAATCAAAAGCACATAATCCTTGTACACTACAAGGATTGAGACAGCACTTCCACTGACCTTGTATATGCATGATTCATCCTCATTTTGATAGATTCAAACTCTTTGACTACACCACCAATTTTGGATGATCCAGCTACTCGATGCTTGCTCTAATCCATAAATAGATTTTTAGTGGTTTGCATGCTGTCCCACTGCACCCACTGACTCTAGCTTGGGTCATGGAAAGCTGATATAGCAAGCATTATCCGAATGGACTAGTGCATGGTTATCAGTGGTACAATTGCGTCAAACATTTGACGATGTCCTTTTACCAACAACCTTCCCTAGTAGGTCTCAACCCTTTTGACTTCGGATTTCGTAGTGTCAAGTCATCTTGCAAAGTGCCTACTCTACATGGATCCTTGGAAAACAATAGGTCCCCATCAATCATGATTTACACTAGTTTTCCTAATTGGCTGAATATAGCATTGATGTTTGGTTAGCTCTCTTGATTCTTTATAGTTTGTGTATATGGAATATCTTCCAATTCTATTACATTGCCCATCGTCTCTTCACCAGGAGATTCCTTTTCTAAGATGGTGGCACACTGAGTAACAAAACTCTTTTGTTCTTCAAATTGATAGAATATATCCTTAGAAAATTCTTTGGATATCTAACAAACTAAGTACATCAAGTATGATGCCTTAACCCCAAATCTTAACAACCTTAAGATTTTGTCCTTTTCCATATCTCATATAGAATGTTAGGCATTGAACCATATCCAACATTTGCACTACCATCTCTAGCGTATATCCCTTGAAGAAAAGAGACAGCTCAGCATTACTCATCATGGATCGCGTCTTATCTGATAAGGTATGATTCATTTTCCTTGACATTAAAGTAGGAGCAACCTAAGAGCGAATCCTATTCTCTTTCAAATATGCAAGGATTTTCATACATGCATATTTTTCCTCTTTAATCTCAGCAAAGGATCTCAACACTACTTCTGGCACTCTATATCATAAAGTAGGTGTGTTTGCTTCTTCCTCATGTAGACATTGGATCACATACATCACCATGTAAGAGGCCTTAGAGTTCACTAACTCTTTTCCTTTGTCCCACAAAAGTGATTAATTGTCGTTGGAGGGTTTGAAGGAGAGGAAGCGAGCAGGGCCGTGGCTAATTGCTATGCAAATCTAGTCGCTTATATTCTTCTGATGTTCTTGGCTAATCATGACCTGCCCAGTAGTACCGCATTGAATGGTCCACTTACCAAGTACGATGAGTCTATGTTGTAGATTCCTGATAATGTTGCTGTGTAGGCAAATTATCAGTTTCTTGATCCTTGGGCTTAAGGAGTCAGAACATTGACTGTACAAGGCAGGAAATGCTTGTTAATATTTTGAAATCTATGGTGTTTTATTCGTTATGGAAACTGTCATCTGGTAAGTCACTTGGCTGCTCTAGAGATTTTGTGTGTTTTTAATTTTAAGTCACAGCTTTCTTGCGAAATATATTGGTGCTAATATTCACAGTACACATTTTGCTAAGCATGTTAGATTTCATTTACAAGTTTGTCATTAAGATATTACCTTAATGCATATTCTATCCTTATGTAAAATTCCGATTTTATCATTTCTCTCTTTACAACTTACACTTTCATCCTACCGCCTCCTCATCCAGCCATTACCTCCACATAATCTCACCAACCCACTCATCGAAAAAATTCATAAATGCTACTTGGGTTCGAGTTCTCAAAAATAATTTGCGACACCTGGGCTAAAACGCTTGAGTATCATACATGGTTTTCGAGGATATAAGCCCGAGAGTCGCATATAACGCTCGGTCTTTAAAGTCAGAGCACGTTAACTCTTTAGAGTTTAATTAATCTTAATTGATTTTTGCTAGGTTTCATGTTTCTTTAGTTTTAATTGATTTTTTAATTATTTTTTTTGGATTCATTTGAACGTGTTAATTTTAATTGATTTTTTTCATTTTTTTTTAAATTTACTTGCCAAAGAATGAGGTTGAGGAGATGGATGAAGAGGGGGTGAGGAGAGGCAAAGGAGGCGATATGTGTGACGAGAGGAGGAAGAGAGGAGTTGAGGAAATGAATTTTTGCCATGACAAAATATTATATCGAACCACAACAGAGTAATGTCAACTTATAGCTTGTGTTAGGCATGACGTCACAGGCAGCCCATTCCAATTTTTCTCTTGGTTTATTTTATATTTTGTTATTTGTTATTTGTTTTCTAAATGAATGAATAAGAAGGATGGCTATCTTGTTCTTGTTCTATTCGGCATTCGTTGGATAGACTTTAATCGGGGTGTTGATTTAGAAAGCAGGAAAAATATTTGGGGGGTTTTATAATATCAGTCCATTAAATCTTCACATTTGATATTGAGTTGGACAAAAAGCACAGCATATTTGCGAGGCATGCAATTGTTGGTTTCTAAATTTAGAACGAACTTCACATCCTTTGTTAATGCGTACCTATTCCCGCTCATTTTTTACTATTTGTGGAAAAAATGATGAGATGCATTGCAAGTACGCGGTGCATATAGACCAACTCTTGATATTAGTCCTTTAGCCCTCAGTATCTTGAAAATAGTCACTTAAATAATTTAAATATGCTAAATTAATGCTTTTAGTTTAAATAGCCCCTCAAATACTTTAAATTATATCACATTAATACTTTTAAACAACTATTTTCAAAATACAAAAAATGAAGGAATTAATATCAAAATATGAATAGTTAAAAAGATAATAATATATAAAAGATGGCACTTGATCATTTTGGATCAGGTGTGCTGACATAGTGGACATGTGTTGCTTGTCCAAAACAACAGCTGATGACCGTCATGTTATCACACCTGATCCAAAATGATCAGATACCACCTGAACCCATTAATCCCATTTTAAAAACTCGTACTTTTATAATTTAAAATTTGTTGTGAGTAAGGTTGAGGGCTAGGGTTTCCTAGTCTCATATATATATTATTCAATGTGGGTGGATACCCAATAGGCCCATTAGACCCAACTCATAACACTTCCCCTTATCCAACCATCGTTGTATACTCCACATATGAATACTGTAGGATCCATGGTGCTTATGAGTATTATAAGGGTGGATACTTCCAGATCCTAAGTTAGGGATAACTGCCTCGTTAAAACCTTTAGCTATAGAAAACCCAGTGGGAAAAACCAATAGCCAAGGGGAAAGAGTATAGTTCTCCATAACTTTCCCGGATTAGTGGAAGTATTTAGTAGTGGATACTTCTGGATCCAGAGTCAATGAGATTGTCTCGTTAAAATCTTTGGCTATGGAAAACCCAGTGGGAAAAACCAATAGCCAAGAAAAAAGAGTACAACACTTATTTGACTCCTCCTGATCTGTACAAGCTGTAGGCTTGCAGATCTCCTAGGCAACTATACATCAATCTCTTACAATATTCCGAGAATAAGTACAAAGTACAAGACATCGCTCATCTTTACAAGTATCGCTCATCTATACACGTATCATTCATATATGGCAGCTACTAAATCAGAGGGAGCTCTTCTGAACAGGAGTGGTCTGCAGACTCGGTAGGTAGCTCCACGTCTCTGACCCAGTCGTCACTGTGTCTGCGAGGTACTGCAGGACCTGGCTGTGCATACTCATGATTTGTTTCTTGGATGATGAGCCTCTTGGGATGGTGGGAGTGATGTTGCCTTGGAAGCCTGCTTTGCTGGACTCCAGGAGTTGATCGTTCCTTTGTTGTAGTCATCGCGATGATCTGTAACCTGTATCTGCAAATACATTTAACATGTTGGATGATCCTTGACCCTTAGAGGTAGCGCAGAAGCTATATATCTTTGGTCCAGTGGAGCGCTGCAGGCACTGTACTATATCTGGTTAAAAAGGTTTATTGCCAATGCTCTTTAGAGTCGCATGCAGTTGGCTAGATAAATGAGTGTACCAAAAACACTTGAGTAAGGCACTTTAGGACCTAGGATATCCTTCCCCTTTTCCAGCAAACGGAAGGGGTCTTACTATGCATCCATACAACCAGTAGATGTATTAGTGGATTGCAATTGTCCATGTTTTTTCATCAACTTCGGATGTATGAAGTTTAATGTCACATGTTATTCATCTTCGGCCTGATAATTTCATCTTGTGGATGATAATTTCAACTTCTGGATGATTATTCATCTTCTGGATGATAGTTTTATCTTCTGGATGATGGTTTCGTCTTCAGGATGATAATTCATCTTCTGGATGATAAGTTCATCTCAGGATGATTATTCGTCTTCAGGATGATAATTTCATAGGATAGATGTCCCAAAATCTATCCAGGCAAATAAGGAGGAAATCCGTAAGGGTATGTTGTCACATCATCCATAGCAACATATCCTAAAATTTCATTTGCCAATCACATGGTTTTCGCAACTATGACCAGGGAGCCTAATGCATCAGTTTAAATAACTTTGTAAGTGAATTAAGCTCATCTTACTTGATTACTTCATGGTTTTTGCGAAATAAACCTCTAAGCTTAGCGTGTTGCTTATATCATACGATTTTATTTATTTATATTTATACTATACTCGGTTAGCCCACAGGTTTGATATCTTTTGATATCAGGACTTCAGGTCCAAACACTTCACATTTCATAAGTGAGTCCGGCTCAACTTATTATTGCCTCGTTCCACTTTATTGGCAAATCTCTATGTTTGCTTCAGGAAACGGATTGTGGAACGATATTTATCATTTAAATGGCAAAATGAAATGTTAGTAATTGTCGACAAGTGTGTTTTTATCCAAACACCTCCCCATGTACGTACATTATTAAATTTTTTCCAGATTCATCTCTTCTAGATGTTCTGGAAAGGGAGAGGATATGGAGATGAGCTCACTTTCCTGTGGTGGTATTGCTTTAGAGTCTCCAGGGGTTATTTCCCGCTTTGGAGCATCGTGGTATGTCCTCTCATCCATTGAGGACATCCACTTCTGCTACTGGTGGATTGCATCTATTATATTTGGTATGTCAATCCTAGCTGGATTTTTAGCAGTAGGGATGTGTGAATTTAACAATATTTATATTGTCAGTAACTATGTCTGATAACTATTTAACAGTTTCATAATTGTGGATCTTCAGGATCTCATCACAATTCATGATAATCAGATCATAGGTATTAATGTTTGAAATGGTCAATTGAGCTTCAGACTCATAGATGATTATAATACTTCTGTTGAACTTAATACTGGGAAATTAAAGATGTGAAGGATCTTCAGGATCTCATCGAATCTTTAGAGGAGGGCCCATCAATGCACATCTTAGGAGAAGTGATTTTAAATGCTTCCCATATTTAGAGTGCATTTTGATGGTTTATAGTGGTGATATGTGGATGTGTACTCATCATGGTACAATCTAAAATATGTGCTCTAAACGCTTCCCCCGTTAGAGGTTCTCGGAAACTGTTTATATGAGGTGACCAGGCTCATATAAATAGGTTCTAAGGATGCGTTTTGATGGTTTGCATTATAATTGCATGTTCCCATGTAGTCACCTACAACTGGATTTTTAATGGATAAGTAATCATGTTTAAATCATTTTAATGATTTATTTATATTACCCATTTTTAGGTGTGAACACAAACTTCAAGGTGTTCGACATTATTCCTGTTGTAAATATTATTTGATTTCCTAGTGTTATCCGACATTTATTAACATGTCATATATGCTTGTTAAAAGCTGGACTGCGGTTGGATAATAGGTTTGATAATGACCATTTTTAGAGGATATATAGATGAGTACTTTAAAGTACATCATCAGCCCTATGTAGGGAGTGGATAAGTCCACTTTTATACCGCAAATACTCTCTAGAGACCTAAAGATCTTATTATGTTAGTGATGATAGCAAATACATCATCTTAAATTCTCTTGAGGAAGTGGAGAGATTCAATGTCCACGTGAATGGAGATGATCTCGTAATAATTTTTTCTTTTGAATGAGACAATGAAAGTTTCACCCTTTTTGAAGAATCTTCGGGTTTGTCAGATTTACAGGATTGGCTAATGATGTCTTGCATCATCAATCCAGGGTGACATCGTTCCAAAGTTAGCCGATTGTGGACACTTCTGGTGTTCCAAATTAATTCATCTTTTCGAATTTATGTGGGACTTTTGAAAGTCCAAATGCTCAATTTAATTTTGTCCAGTAATAGGTGAAATGTGTTCTCATTGTGAAGGATTACATCTTCACATTGACTATTATGCGGATCATAGTGGGACAAAGCTTCAGGATTTATTGATTTCTTGAGTCATTAGTGATTTCGTTTTGACGAATATCCTTTGAAACTTTATAAGTTTCAGAGAGTACATGGCATCCTCATTTTATGTTTTAGGAGTAATCAAGATAACAAATCATATGTAGTAAAATAAAATGCATAAAAAGCATGAAATTCATCAATAAGAAATATTGTGATAATGCATTTAAGCACATATATACTGCAAGAGAATACTACTGATAAATATGCTATGGCAACAAGTTTTGTAGTTTGACGTGTGCTCTTGAAAGAATACATCTACAATTATGTTCATTAAGACTTATGTTATGACAACAGATTAAATTTGTTTTTAAAGTTTATTTGTCCTCGGGGAGTAGCTAAATATACATAAGGTCAATTTGACTTTCGTCGTTTAGACTAGATATGTATATATTTTTATATGGCATAAGTTAATGCACATTCATGTTGCAAAAGCATTATGGGTCTTATCAGAACTTCTGGTCTGATATTGGTTTGCCATTGCTTATTCCATGTCGAGATATATCATATCTTTTTTATTCAAGCTTTCCCTGTTTTCAGTCTACCTTATTGTTATTCATAAGGAAGAATGAATTAAGTCTTACGGAGTAGACATATACAAGAGAAATGAGTTAGTTTCTATATTTCCACTTTTCTAATTTATGAGAGACTTTTTAAAAGTCTATTTGAAAACTCAAGTATGGTCTCCAGGCCATTTTTATTGAGTTAATCAAGTATTATGTGGATAGAGAATCATGCTCAAGGGGAAAACAAATACGTGGTTACGAAATTTATAATTTCTCACTTATCTATTAAGCCACAACTTCGGGCGTACGCTTAAAATTAAGGCTAGATTCAAAAATCATACCTTGTAAAGTGAGATTACTCTAAAAGAGTTTAGCTGTGTTATGACAACTGCTGGTGTCAATATTGGTTTATATAAACCATATATTTGTGAGATCTATTTACCGCAAAATGTGTATCTCTAAAAAATCACATAAATTGTTTTCGCATAATTCATCGTATTTGGTAATTTTTTTGTGAGTAAAAAGGGTGTTGACTTTTGATTTGATTTGAACTTTAGGTTCAATTTGTCAAAGTGGATATGATGTTAAACTTTTTGAAATTATTGTTGGTGTGTTGTCATAAAACAATGTCATATTATGAGCATGAGCATAAGCATGAGATGAGCATATAAGTGTGCAATATGTAACATTTAATGATTTATCATGCATATAATATAAAGCTTGTAAGCTTAAAAGGTATGCTCAATAAAATAGTTGAAAGAAACTAAATTATCCATGCAAACAATATCAAGAATGTGAGCTAAAAATGTATGCTTAGTTAACATGAATTGAAACATATATGATGTATATACATGTTATTTATATGTTGCAGGTATATAAATAATTTCATCTCAGACATATATTTATGCTACAGGCATTAAAAATATATCATAGAGATTTTAGCATGCTAAATAAAATGTGCATCACAGAATATTAAATATGCGACAAGCATATAATTTTCTACACAGGCATGTAATATGTTTAAGCGCAAATTCATGCTACGGGCAATGAAAATATGCAACATCACATGTATGTAATATGTTTAAGCGTAAATTCATGCTGCGGGCAATGAAAATATGCGACATCACAGGTATGTAATATGTGTAAACGCAATTTCATGCTATAGGCAATGAAAATATAAAACATCCCACGCATTTATAATGGAATAAAATATTTTTGTTTAATAATTAATCGGACCACGTGGAAACGTCATACCCCTTTAGGTTAGCTGACTAACGAGAGAGCGGTCTCAGGATCCTCATAATTATTAAAATAAAGAAAATAATCAACTACTCCAAAAATGCGATTAGCGATGGTTTACACATATGATAAATCTGATTTACGTGGAATAAAAAAACGATCAGTAAATCCAATTAATTTCTGAAAAAAGCCTTCTATTTTTAAAAAATCGGAAAAACCATATTCAGGATTTTGTTGCGATAAGGCACGCATGGGAAACGCGCGTGCGCACGCGTCAGGCGCGCGGTGGTGGAGCACGCACGCCCGCGGCAAGCGCGTGGCGGCGGGCCGCGCGTCAGGCGGCGCGTCGACGGTCCGCACGGCAGGGGAGCGTGCTGATAACGTGTTGTGATCAAGGTTGAGGGCAAGGGTTTCCTAGCCTGATATGTATATTATTCAATTTGGGTGGATACCCAATAGGCCCATTAGGCCCAACTCATAACAAAATTGAGCCTTTTCTTTTTCAATGTCCCAATGAGCCTAGGTTTGACTTCTTTGATTAAAAGATTTATAATGCATACATTCTCATCTAACGATGGAGTGCTTGGGGATAATTCAATGCACACAGACCTAATTGATGTACGTACATACCACTGTACACACACCAAAAAATTTAGACATTTTTAGAAATCGGTCCCCTTAATCATGGTGATTCGAAAAAAATCCTCTAATTCATAGCATTAGCGAATAGGTCACACCATTTATATAAAATACTCGAAAAGAGTCCCTTTTAAGAAATAGGTCCTCCTTTTAAAATTAGACATAATTATGTGGACATATTTTTAAAAAGACCCAAAAATTTAACAGTTTTTTTCAATGCACAGAACCACATATGCCCACTTCATATCTCTCCCCTTCATCCTCCTACACTTTCCTTTCGTCGTCGCCGCTAACTCCGCCACCGCATCTCATGTAGCCCCCAACCGTAGCGTCCAGTGCTGCCGGTGTCTTCCCTTCCTCATCCTCTCCACTCTCTCTCTCCTCTCCACCGTCGCATCTCATGGGTGCGGAGGAGAAGATGGGGTGGAGGGAGGAGGATGGTAAAAGAGGAAAAAATGTGAAATGATAAACATGTAATTTTTTAAATGGCAAACTTGTAAATAAATGGTCTGTGTATTCATAAGTCGAGTCTGTGCGTTTAGCAACTTCCGTTGCGTGGTGGGCGGGTGCATATCTATGGTCAGCAATGACCATAGCAATGACCACGGCAATCAACGCACGTTTCTCTTTCTCCCTATAAATTGAGGACTCTCTCGCTCCACAAATAAAGAAACTAAACTCTTTTTATTCTCTGTTTCTCTCCGTGTTTGTTGGCTGGTGTGAAGCAATCAAGGAAAATGGAACCAATCCCTCTCATGACTCCATACCAAATGGGCAGATTCCAACTCTCTCACAGGTCAGTGCAATACCATGTTCATATTCTTGAAGATTGAATTTGGGGAAATGGGATGTGTGAATAGTGGCTGAAATAAAATCGGAAACCGCGTATTGGTGCCAAAAGACCAAAACGCACTTCCATTCAAAGCTGTTTTGCGAGAAGACGAGTTGTGAGATGACGTTCCCAAAAATTACTATAAAATTCTACACTTCCATACGGTCGAAATGGTATATCACAGCGTATATACCAAAACCAAGAAAGAGTCAGATAAAATACGTGCACGAAGAGTACATGCACGTAGAAAATACGAACGGTCGGAAAACGGCCGTTACAGGAGTTGCCCCAGCCTACGGTCGACAGGTCGGTCAGCCAGCTGGGGGGAGCTATCATATGGTCGATCGAATGATCGGCCTGCTGGGGGAGCTGCCCCCAGCCCTATGGTCGATATGTGGCCGGCCTGCTGGGGGAGTTGCCCCAGCCCTACGGTCGACAGGTCGGTCGGCCAGCTGGGGGAGCCACCCTGTAACGCCCCGCTCCCCAGGATACCCGGGAAGTACGAATCCGTCCCAGGTTATCTCAGGGCAGCGAGCATTACGAAGGAAGAAAATAAAAACTGCAAAGAAAACGGCAGGTCACTGCGCACTGCTGGGGTAGTACCTGTAGTGTTTCCACATACAAAGCATCCAAACACGAATTGGAGGTAACAAATAAAATGGAAACATACAAGAGATAACCAAGACCCAACATCATTAATAACCCACTAATGAATAGTTTACATGACCAACATCTTATACATGCTCACCACAAACGATAAAATCCCAAAAGAAACCCCAAAATTACATGTCTCTCTACTCTCTCCTCACCACCCAAACCTACACTCGACACCTCGTCCATAACTTCAACCTCCACCTCTGCCACCAACTCCAACACCTGAAAAGACAACAGGGCACGTCAAAGCGTGTCCAAGTAGGAAACCCAACTCGTGCATATAATTATTAATTTAGGGGAAGTTGTTTTTTAATCACAAAGAGAGGAACCATGAGTACATCATGCCAATAGAAGAAAGGAACAGCAAATACACCAGGTAATGTGTATAACAAGGGTATTCTACGAAGAAGTTACAAGTAACGAACACACAAATAAGCAACATTTACCACTGCTACAAAAGTAATAAGGTTTATCAATTAAATCGTTGGTTGGCGTTTTGAAACCTAGGTAGTGGGTAGGACCCTTTTGGGACTCGACCTCCCCCCAGTTGGGGCGGGACTGGAACTCCCCCAGACATGCTATGGACTGAGCCAAGCATGCAATGCTGTTAACAAAGGAGCCCTTTCCACAATCCTCCTTATATCCGCCACTCCCCGCCTCATGGGCTACATCAGGAGTGCAAACCACAACCGGTCCATTCCTCATGTCCACCTACTACTTTGGTTTCCCCAAACCCGTGTCACACTCATTTAGGAGGACTGAAGCATTCCTCACCTACACTTTTCATAAAACATAACACTTTCCTTTAACATAATCCGTTCTCCAACACTTAAACACGTCTTCATTTGGGGAAATTGCAACATAACCGATAGTCCATGAAACACCATCACTGTTAAAATGCAATCTTGCAAAAGACCAATAAAATGCAAGCTTGAATAATGCCAATTTTGTAAACTACTTGGCAATGCCCACTTCGAATTGCAAGATTAAGCAATTCTACGCTAATGACATTTAATAGAAGAATGCAACATTTATAACTTTTCTACATATAACAATGCATCATTAAAAGTGTAACATTTATAAAAATGCAGCATATAATATATAAATGCAGCACTCTACATTAAAAAGGTATCAATTAACCATTCTACATTAAAATTGCAACATTTATAACACTTAGTTTATGTCTACATTAAAAATTAGCAACATTTATGAAGTCTAACATGATTCTATGTTAACTAGCTATAATATAATGGGAGGCCTAGTGAAAACTTCAAGGATCCTTATTAAATTTAGAAGCTTAATGAAAGTGCTAACTTGAGTGAAGCTTTAATGAGGGTTCTTAATGAGAGTGCTTAGAAGCTTTAATGAAAGTCCTAAGTAAGCAAGAAAAATGGAGGCTTTAATTAAGGACCTAATATAAACATACAATTTTCATAAGCTTACACAAAATTACCTCCACAAAATACTAACTTGATTAAGCCTACTCATGCAACCTTATTAAAGATAATTAAGGTCAAACCACAACAATTTTAATAATGAGCATGCAACTTATAACATAACAAATCATCTTAAGCAAACTTGCTAACTTTCCCAATATGCATTATTTATAAAAGCTAGTGGTGTATATTTGGTTGCATGTAAACATGAGTAAAAATGATAACTTTAATTAAGAGAATTATGAAAGATGTCATCTTTTGCATAAATGAGACATATAGCTTAAGAAAGTGACTTGCTTTCACTTTAATCTCAACTAAAAATGCCATCTATCCAACTATTTAGTTATGAGGAACAAAAAGATCCCACCTTTGGCACAAATATGGCATGGCATTTAATAAAAATGCTAACTTTAAATTAACTCTTAATTAAAAATTGCAACTTTATGAATAATTGAAGCACACTACTTAATCATAACCCTAAATCAATACTTAAAGCACAAGAATGGGATTCCTACCTATTGTAGCTTGATTTTTACACCACCAAAACTTCCTCTTAAGCTCAATTTATTCATCCTTCAATCAAGGCATTCTTCATTGCTCATCATTTCATCTTCTTCTCTTTCCTTTAAAAGCTTCTCCTTAATTCTCTCCCTTCATCACTCCACATTCCTTCTCTTTTTTCCTCTCTCTTTTTGGTATGGAGAAAATTTCGGCCCCCATGAAGAAAAGAAAGAGAGAGAAAGGAAAATGAAAAGAAAAGGAAAAGGAAAGAAATAGAAGCATGTAGAAGAATATGAGATAATTAAAGGGGGAGATATTTTCTTCTTAAGGTCCCTTTTATTACAAGTTTGCCATTCCTCTTTAAAGAAAATATCTCTATTCTAAAATTATCTACACACATGGCATATCTATTTACACACCCACATGCTTAATTACAAGTTTGCACTTCTACTATACACACACCCCCACTAATTACAATAATGCCATTCTCCAAATTCAATAATAATAATAATAATACTTAGCACCAATGAATCTCATGAAACAATCAAAATAATAATCTCTTAAAATAATCTTCACAAAATAATTATCTTAAAATAATCCACATTAAAATAATATTAAAGTACATTTTTACTATACACACCCACCAACTCAAATCTCACTACCCATTCATAAATCCAACGATGACAATCATTTTACTACCTCGTAGACAACTATATGCATCCAATAGGTCATCCAACACACCAGTATCATATACACTACACAATTACTATATGCATCACACCATTCCTATACACACTACGGAGGCACACATGCACAGTATGTACCCGTTCAAGCATATGTATACTACATGCATCGATCAAATAGACACCCCCTAGCGTACATGGTACTAGTGCCATTACACACCCTTAGTCTTATGGTCGATCGAATGATCGGCCTGCTAGGGGAGTTGCCCCCAGCTTTACGGGCAATCATAAGGTATGATCGATCCTGCTGGGGAAGTTGCCCCTAGCCTTACGGCCGATCGTAAGATATGATCGGTCTTGCTGGGGAGTTTCCCCCAGCCTTACGGTCGATCGAGAGTTGGATCGGTCCTGCTGGGGGAGTTCCCCCCCGACTTACGGCCGATCGAGGGTTCTGTCGGTCTTGCTGGGGAATTGCCCCTAGCAGTCTCGTCGTCGGATCTAACATGTGATTACCAAATCTTGAGGGATGCATAGTTGTGAGCAAGAACTCAAGTTTATGTCTTTATTTTAGTAGAAGAAGAACTGTGGATACATTTAAAACTGAAATGCGCAAAGCGGGGAAGATATGGGTGGGCGAGTCACTCGCCCGGAGCCATGAGACGCAATCGATCAGCTGACTCCTTATTCAATTATGCGCACGGGGATGTGGACGACGTTCACATTCTTCCCTTTATCTGCTTGCCTTTATGTGCCCTCCCTGGAGCCTGCCTTCGCAGCGTCGACGAATTTCTTCAAATATACTCGGCTAATCAGTTGGTCGATGTCCTTTTTTTGGTGCCAGTAGTCGTCGGTGCCGTGACCGTTATCCTTGTGATATTACAGTACTTTTCTTCGTCTCTTCGTCCCCCCTTCATCCTTAGGGAGGCTTGTTGATGTGGCCCTCTTTTTGGGCATGTGTCAGGACGACGTCCTGAGTTGTGTTCAGCCTGGTAGGCGCTGTTTCCCATCTACGCAGCTCCCCCCGGCCTCCTCTCCTGCTTGCGGTCCTCCAGCTCGCGGTGTTCGTCTTCGCCGTGTTTCGAACTCCTCCTAGCCCCCGCAGGGGGAGCTCTTTCCTCCGCGGCTAAAGCTTCCTTTGTCATCATGAATCGCTCCGCCCGAGTCATGACCTAGACGATGCCCTTATGGGGGTCTTGATGGAGCGATTTCTTCAGGCCTCTGTGCCGGAGCCCTTTTTTAGGGCTGTCATGGTGACCAGTTCGGGGCAGCTCTTGACGTTTAGTCTCTGGGCGTTGAAGCGCTTCATGTAACCCCTCAGAGTCTCGCCTGGCCTCTGAAGTATGTTGAATAGGAGGTTCAAGACTGGCTTCCTTTGTCGTCCGGTCATGAATTGTTGGCAGAACTTCTGGGACAAATTCCGGAAGTTGCCGATGGATTGGTCAGGAAGGTTGTTGTACCACTCCCTGGCGGATTTCTTGAGGGAAGTATAGAAGTCTCGGCAGAGCAGGACGTCGTCGGACCCTTGGAACCTCATGACTCCTTGGTAGTCTTGCACGTGCTCCTGGGAGTCTTCCGTGCCGTCGTACTTCTCCAAGGTTGGCACCTTGAACCTGGGGGGTACCCGTGCGTCGGTGATACTCTTCATCAATAGGCACCGGTCGTCTCCTGGGGCTTCCAAGTCGATTTGACCCGGTAGCGCTTTCCCTCGGTGCTCGGATGACTTCGACGGATCAGTGGGAACGTGCGAGGGGCCTCCTCTGCGGTCCTCTGGGCTGGGGATCGGCGTCGGTCGTCGGGCGCGTTCCCTGCGGTGAAGATCTTCGCGACTCTTGGGCCTCTTTCGTCGCGGACTTCCACTCCGCCTCCGGCGCTTCTCGGCGGTCGTGCAGCTGGACGATTGCCGTTCGTCCGAATGTGGTCGCTTGGACGAGGCCGCAGTTGATTCGTCCCTGGTCCATTCGGTCATCCCTCCTCCCTCACCGTGAAGAGAGGCATGGGTAAACGATCACTCCCGGCTCAGGCCCTCACCATCGCGGTCCGTAACTATGGTTGAGCATAAAGCGGGGCGTGCCCCCGAGCGGTCGGGAAATCTCGCCTGGCTTCCTTCCAAGAGGTGTTGCGGGTCCGCAATGTGCTGAATGGCTTCTGCCAGGGTACGGAAGTTGGCATTCATCTCCTGGGTGAGATGGTCGAGTTATTCGCGGGTCACCGAGCGTGAGTTGTCGGTTTCCCCTGCGGATCGGCTTTGCTCGGTTTCATGTTAGACGTAGTTGTCATCCTCCGGGATGGTCGGCATTCGGGCCACTCCGTCATTGCGATGTTCCATATTAGTTGCTGCAGATGACATGGGAGATGATCTCGTTCCCACAGACGGCGCCAGATGTTTCGTGGTGTTTTCTCACCACTGATTGATAGGTTGAAGGTCCGGGGGTCGTCGCGGTCACGTGGGACGCGTGCGACCTCTGGGGTCTCGATTGTCTGAGCGTTCGCTGGTGCGGAAACGTGTGGATCCGTGTGTCGATATGCCGAAGGGTAGCTTCGGCAGAACGATGGCTTCCTTGGGCGGTCGGTCGGTCGGGCCTGGGGCTTAAGAGCGTTCGGACCCTAGCAATGGAGCGTCGAAGGGTGTCTTCGGCTGGTTGGCGGCTCCTTGGATCTGCACAGACGAGAGAGATCGTCATGAGGGTCGGACCTTGGTTCCGTCCAAATCCCCTCTGATGCCTAAGTCAGCACTTGTCTAAAGGATGCTTGGTGTGATCGAGTATGGTTCACGGAGTGACCAATACATGAGTCCTTGGGCCGAGCTATGGAGGAGAAATATAAGGTGGAAGAAAAGGTCTCAAGAGGTGGAGTGCCTGAGAATTCAGGATTCCATCCCTTGGCGTTTCGTGTTTTCGGCCTCTTATAGAAGTTTGTATGTCAACGCCGTTATGGCGTCCTGTCATCTCGTCCGTCCTGTCCGCCCGCTTTGATGGTCTCTTCAAGGGGCATGAAGGCTATCGTGATGGCACATTGACTGGTGTTCAAGACGGGCGCGATCTGGGGAGTAGTTTTCTCAATCGTGGAGGGTCAGCAGTTCCCCAGATGCGGGCTTTGGGCCGCCGCGATTCGAAACGCTTGCGGGGTCTTGAGGTTTGGGCCACCCCCCACCTGGGCTGTGGGCTTGGCCTGCTCCGTTCTGGGGGATTGTATCAATGAGGTAATGCTGATTTGTTTTGCAATATGTTTTATTTGTTCTCCTCTAGTGTGGACATACATCAAAAAAACATGTAGTTGACAACTGACAATTTACACATTCCATATACTCAATAAGGTTTGAATACCCACGATGTGGATTTATGTTTGAGAATTATACCTTTGTAGCGAGCATGTCACTACTTAAAGTTTTCAGAATGCAGCACTACTTAAAGCTTTCAGATTGTACATGAAGTGTCTTGCTGTATGTATGCAGGCACTGTTGGGATTTGGAGCCTGAACAAATCCGCTGGCCGAAATCAGTTGCGATTTTGGAAGAGAAGTTGTGATCTCCTCTGATCAACAAAAAAAACTTGGTTGCGATTTGCATCAATCCGCATCGAGTTGGGTAGAAAGTTTGTTCGGCAGTTTAGGCTGAAAAACAGAATCGGTTTCTTTTTTTTGGAGTTCCATGCGTTAATGCTTTAACCCATGCGTGAAGGCTCTCAGGTGCTGAATAAATTAGCTCTGTGCTTAAAAAGAAAAAGCTCTCTGTTTCTTTTTTAGTGGGGTGGTTTTTTTTAACAGAGTTTTGCTTTTGAAGTGAGAGTACAGCGTGCCCTTTTTTGGAGAAAAATATTCTGTAGTTTTCTTTAGAGAGTGGGTGCTGTGCGTGAGTGCTGGTGGGTGACTGCTCATTGATTTTTTTTTGAGGTTGCGTCCTCAAATTCTTTGTGCGGTATTATTCGAGGGTTGCGTCCCTCGTAGCATCGTGTGTAATTCTATCTCGTCAAATTAGTGGAGAATCCCTGGCTTGGCGGCGCCCCCAGACGTAGTCTTCAGACGAACTGGGTAAACAATTCTGTGTCTTTCTTTTGTTGTTTTTCATTCGATTGTTTTTTATCATCGTATTATTGCGTAACAATTGGTATCAGAGCACCGGGTTAGGTGGAAGCAGATACGATGGGTGGAGAAAAAACAACGATTGAAAAGTTTGACGGATCGGATTATGGGTTTTGGAGGATGCAGATCGAAGATTATCTTTATGGTAAAGATTTGTGGCAACCTCTGGAGGATAAGCCGAAAGAGATGAAAGACGAAGAATGAAATGTGTTGGACAGGAAGGCGATGAGCGTGGTGCGTTTATCTCTTTCGCGGAAAGTTGCGTTCCATACCACGAAGGAGAAAACCACCAAAGGCATACTAAAGGTTTTAGCAGACATGTACGAGAAGCCTTCAGCAGCGAACAAGGTTCACCTGATGCGGCGTCTCTTCAACCTAAAGATGATGGAGAACAAAGTTGTTGCTGATCACCTAAATGAGTTCAATCTGATAACATCCCAATTAAGCTCGGTCGGGATTGATTTTGATGATGAGGTTAGAGCCTTAATTCTGTTGTCTTCTCTACCAGAAAGTTGGAGCGGTATGGTTACTGCTGTTAGTGCTTCAGCAGGGAAGGAGAAACTGAAGTTTGACGAAGTAAGAGATTTGATTATAAGTGAAGAAATTCGCAGGAAAGAATCGGGTATCACTTCAGGATCAGTTCTGAGTACAGAAAATAGAGGCAGATCAGAATCAAGGAATTGGAATCGAGGCAGATCAAAATCAAGACATAAGAGCAAGTCGAGGAAAGACAAGAGTTCCATTGAATGTTGGAATTGCAAGAAGATGGGTCATTACTTGAATCAGTGTAAAGCACTGAGGAAGGAAAAGAAGATTGACAACTCAGCAAACGTGGCATCAGAGGAGATCAATGATGCATTGATCTTGAGTGTGTGCAGTCCATTAGAATCGTGGGTTTTGGATTCTGGAGCATCGTATCATGCATGTCCTGATAGTGAGATAATGGAGAATTATACCTCTGGAAATTTTGGAAAGGTTTATCTTGCTGATGATGAGCCTTTGAAGATTGTAGGAAAGGGAGATGTTCGGATCAAAACACCGAATGGACCTGTGTGGCAGCTGCGTGGCGTGAGACATATTCCTGGTTTGAAGAGGAATCTGATTTCTGTAGGACAGTTGGATGATGAGGGTTATCATTTATCATTTGGCTCGGGTGCTTGGAAGATAACTAAAGGGGCCATGGTGGTAGCTCGAGGGTCAAAGGAGGGTACTTTGTATATGACCACTATCAACCATGATAGTATTGATCTTGCAGGTGCAAACAGAGATGCAGACTTGTGGCATTGCAGACTTGGCCACATGAGTGAGAAGGGGATGAAACAGTTGTGTTCAGAAGGTAAACTGCCAGGTCTAAAAACAGTTGACATTGGTTTATGTGAAGGCTGCGTATTTGGAAAACAGAAAAGGGTCAGTTTTTCGAAGGGTGGCAGAACCTTGAAGAAACAGAAGCTGGAGCTGGTACATAGTGATTTATGGGGACCAGCGCCTGTAACATCCCTTGGTGGCGCGTCATATTACATGACCTTCATTGATGACTCCACGAGAAAGGTATGGGTTTATTTTCTGAAACATAAATCTGATGCTTTTAATGTTTTTAGAAAATGGAAAGCCTTTGTAGAAAATGAAACAGGTCTGAAGGTGAAGTGCTTAAGATCAGATAATGGTGGTGAATATGAGCTTGCTGAATTCAAAGAGTATTGTGCTATGAATGGTATTCGCATGGAGAAGACTCTTAGAGGAACCCCTCAGCAAAATGGAGTTGCAGAACGTATGATCAGAACCTTGAACGAACGTGCTAGGTGCATGCGACTGAAGTGTGGGTTACTGAAGATGTTCTGGGCAGAAGCAGTTAACACAGTCGCTTTCTTGATTAATAGAGGACCATCAGTTCCTTTGGATAATGGCATACCAGAGGAGGCTTGGACTGGTAAAGATGTAAACATATCATTCCTTAAAGTTTTTGGTTGTGTTTCTTATGTTCATATTGATGCTACTGCTAGAAGTAAATTGGATGCTAAATCTGTGAAGTGTACGTTTATTGGATATGGTGGTGATGAATTTGGCTATAGATTTTGGGATGATCGGAATCGAAAAATAATTCGTAGCCAAGATGTCATATTTAATGAACATGTTTTGTACAAAGACAGGTTGGGTGCATCAGATATTGAAAGTGCAGGTACTCAGGTTAAAAGCTCTCAGTTTGTTGAATTAGATATCTCGAATTCAGGTGTGAACAAGGTTGTTCAGAATGATCAAGTTGTTGTTGAAGCAGAACCGAATTCGCCAGTATCTCCTTTGAGAGAAGCAACTGTTGAGGCAGAACCGAATTCACCAGTCTCTCCCTTGAGGCAAGCGGTTATTGAAGAAGAACCAAGTACGCCTGTAGCTCCTATGAGAAGATCAGAAAGGCAGCATCATGCACCAGCAAGGTATTCCCCCTCTTTGCATTATCTTTTGTTAACTGATAGTGGTGAGCCAGAATGTTATGTTGAGGCTATGCAGAGTGAGCATTCAAGCAAGTGGGAGCTTGCAATGGAAGATGAAATGAATTCCTTAATGTCTAATAACACTTGGGAACTAGTGGAGCTCCCAAAGGGTAAAAAGGCATTGCATAACAAGTGGGTTTACAGAATTAAAGGAGAGGCCGATGGAAGCAAGCGTTACAAGGCAAGGATGGTTGTGAAGGGTTTTCAGCAGAAACAAGGTATTGATTATACTGATATATTTTCTCCTGTTGTGAAGCTGACTACTATTAGATTAGTTTTGAGTATAGTTGCTTCGGAGAATTCATTTTTAGAACAGATGGACGTGAAAACAGCTTTTCTTCACGGGGATCTTGAGGAAGATATATACATGAAGCAACCAGAAGGGTACTTGTCCAAAGGTAATAGTGAGCTTGTGTGTAAGCTAAAGAAGAGCTTGTACGGTTTGAAACAGGCTCCAAGGCAGTGGTACATGAAGTTTGATGGGTTCATGCATGAAATTGATTTTGTTAGATGCAATGCAGACCATTGTTGCTACTTCAAGAGGTTTGACAATAACTTTATCATTTTGCTATTATATGTTGATGACATGTTGATAGCAGGTTCTTGTGCACAAGAGGTGAATCAATTGAAGGAGGAATTGTCCGAACGGTTTGCTATGAAGGATCTTGGAGAGGCTAAACAGATCCTAGGTATGCGGATTAATCGAGATAAGGTGGCAGGTAAGTTATATCTTTCTCAAGCTGAATATATCGAAAAAGTTTTGAAGAGGTTCAGTATGCAAGATGCAAAGCCTGTGAGTACTCCCTTAGGTAGCCAGTTTAGGCTTTCCAAAAAGGAGTCGCCTAGTAGTGATTCGGAGCGTGCCTATATGAAGAAAACCCCATATGCATCAGCAATTGGTAGTATCATGTATGCTATGGTGTGCACTAGACCAGATATTGCGCATGCAGTGGGAGTTGTGAGCAGATATATGAGCAATCCTGGTAAGCAACACTGGGAAGCAGTAAAGTGGATCCTTAGGTACTTGCGAGGTACAACAGAGAAGGCCTTGTGCTTCGAAGGTAAGAGTATAAAGTTGACTGGATATGTTGATGCAGATTTGGCAGGTGATCTTGATAAGAGAAAGAGTACCACCGGTACATCGATTTGTTGGGCTTCTAAGTTGAAAAAGATTGTGGCTTTGTCTACTACAGAAGCGGAGTATGTAGCAGTGACTGAGGCTAGTAAAGAGATGGTATGGTTGCAGAATTTTTTGAGTGAATTGGGAAAAGAGCAGAAGAATAGTATTCTCTACAGTGATAGTCAGAGTGCTATTTTCTTAGCCAAGAATCCAGCCTTTCATTCGAGAACGAAGCATATTGAGTTGAAGTATCATTACATTCGACATCTCTTGAAAGAGAAGATTTTGTAACTAGTGAAGATTCGAGGGAATAAGAATCCTGCTGATATGCTAAGGCTGTGACCTTAGAAAAGTTGAAGCTATGCATGGCTTCAACTGGCCTTGGAGCTTGAGGAGTTCGAGGCTTGGCGCCGCCGTTGTTTTTGGGGTTTACTTATTGATGAGAAGATGAAGAGATGATTACACATGGGTTCAGTCTCCAAGTGGGAGATTGTTGGGATTTGGAGCCTGAACAAATCCGCTGGCCGAAATCAGTTGCGATTTTGGAAGAGAAGTTGTGATCTCCTCTGATCAACAAAAAAAACTTGGTTGCGATTTGCATCAATCCGCATCGAGTTGGGTAGAAAGTTTGTTCGGCAGTTTAGGCTGAAAAACAGAATCGGTTTCTTTTTTTTGGAGTTCCATGCGTTAATGCTTTAACCCATGCGTGAAGGCTCTCAGGTGCTGAATAAATTAGCTCTGTGCTTAAAAAGAAAAAGCTCTCTGTTTCTTTTTTAGTGGGGTGGTTTTTTTTAACAGAGTTTTGCTTTTGAAGTGAGAGTACAGCGTGCCCTTTTTTGGAGAAAAATATTCTGTAGTTTTCTTTAGAGAGTGGGTGCTGTGCGTGAGTGCTGGTGGGTGACTGCTCATTGATTTTTTTTTTGAGGTTGCGTCCTCAAATTCTTTGTGCGGTATTATTCGAGGGTTGCGTCCCTCGTAGCATCGTGTGTAATTCTATCTCATCAAATTAGTGGAGAATCCCTGGCTTGGCGGCGCCCCCAGACGTAGTCTTTGGACGAACTGGGTAAACAATTCTGTGTCTTTCTTTTGTTGTTTTTCATTCGATTGTTTTTTATCATCGTATTATTGCGTAACAGGCACATGCTAGTTTTTCTCTCAGAAAGTGAAAGGTGGAATTTGGGAGTACAACAAGTTAACTGAATGGCCAAGATACTCTTCAAATAATGCTTTAGTTAAATTTTAGTGATTAATTCTCATAAGTTTGATTACTTAATGTAGGATATCAGCCGGATGGACGACCTCCAATCTCAAGTACGGACAAGCCTCTTGTGCCTCAAGTGAGGGCCAACGGTGTTGACATTGCAGAATTCTCTCCTCCACATCGGTTAACAACAGAAGAGATACCACTAGTAGTCAATGATTTCAGAATTGCTGCTAGGAATGCAATTGAAGCAGGTAAATGTCAATCTTTATTTAGCTTATTTGGTCCTCAATTTGCTTTTCTGAACCGAAACCCATAATATTGAGAATATAGAAGTTTTTTTTTGGATAGTTCCCTAGTCTCTTTCTCAACCTTCGTATACAACTATGAACCTGTGATTCCTACGATTATGACCTTTTGGCCACCTGAACTGATTAGTTATCACTGGAATCATGAGCCACCTGACCTTTTTCTTTCTTTCTTGGTTTCTTTTTGAAATTTATTTTCATAAAGATTAAAGAAACCTTGGTTGCACAGATACATGCATGAGATACAGATATCACACCACATAAATATGTAAATACCGTAACTCTCTAATATTACAGGATATGTATACATGTGGGTGCAACAGTAATAAAATTTTATACAAGAATTTAAGTTAATGTTTTATCCATATCATGAATTTGCATGACCATTACCGATTAAAATTGCAGTAACTCAAATATTATAACATATTTTGAAGCTATGTACATCAAATAATTACTTGAAGAAAATATACTTTAATACTAAAAAGGGAAGCGACTAATATAAATGCATTGACAAATCAAGGGAATTGCAAAAACTTGACACATGTTACTATGTTAGAGTTTATAATTTACCAACTAATATAAATCTCCGCCGACACCAATACCTATTGCTCGTATTGTATTGATTTCAAGCACGTTGATAATCCATCTGGAACTCGCTGATACCATTGCTCCTTACTAAAAATAATTTACATAGAGGAGATTCGGGTTTTAAATTACTAAAAATTAAAAATTATATTTTTATTTCATAAAATGATTAAAAACATCATTTAACCACCGAAAGTAACGTTCGAAAAATTGGTTGATAATGATACCTGTCAGTAATTTTGGATCAAATTTGTAATAGAGATTTAAAAGCCCCCTCTTTATTGGCACCAAGCGAAATTCTTCAAGGTTGACAAGACGTAGTTTCACGTTGTTTTGATTATGGTATGAGATGAAAACATCAAATTCTGAAATTAAAATAAGTTTAACATGAACTGATTAATTTAGATAAGTCATGAAGATGACATATTGATGGTATTGATTTTTTAAATAAAGAAGATACTCTCTTGAATGACATAGATGACATATGAATGGATGAAGCACGTTTATCCTAAAGATGAAGATCTACTTGCAACTATCAACTATGTTCAGTTAAGGTGACCGTGACTGATACCTAGAACTTTTAATTTGAATGTCATCTGTTTCCTAATGTTGAGTGCCTTGATGTCTATCTTTTCCTGCATTGGGAGAGGAGAAAATGTCCTGGGATGTTTGGATGAGATTTGTTTGCAATGGATGTAAATTCCAGTCATCAGCCGGGATTAGCATTTTTTGAAGTTTATTTTTACATGCATTGCAGCATATGGCATTGTATTGTTATAGATTCCGAAAGCGTGAGGTGTGGGCAACTTGGCAGTATGCAGAGGGTGGAGCTGGATGTGCATTATTGGGGGGACACGAGAGAGACAGTGCATGTTATCATCCATACTCTGGGGACCAGGCTTCTGTTGTTTTATATGGATTGGGCTGGCATATTAATGTCATATTAATGTTATCATCCATACTCTGGGGACCAGGCATCATATTAATGTCGAAGCAGTCGTCACTACTGTGAGGCCGGGGATTCTAATCCAGAAGCCCTCGGCCTTTACATGGCTAACGCTCTGAACAAGTTCGGAATCTGCTACTGCCACATGGTGGAGCCTCGGATGGTTAAAGTCGGAGAAAAGACGGAGACCCCTCACTCCCTTCACCCCATGAGGAGAGCTTTCAAGGGGACTTTCATGGTCGCTGGTGGGTACGACAGAGAAGATGGCAATATGGCCATCGCCAGCGGTTATGCAGATCTGGTCGCTTATGGCCGTTGGTTCTTGGCCATCTGACTTCGTCAAAGTTGATTTGGCTACAAGACTGAGGAGCAAGAGATGGTCAACCATCTCAACCTGAGATTCACACAAAATACATGTTCTGTTCTGGGTGTTGGAAAAATAATAACACAAATTGGGACGAAGTTACCGTTGTAATTTCAGAAGAGTGAACCTATCGTAATCGGGGCGTGGCACTATCCTTAAGGTTAGATTTCCGTCCATCGGAATCGATGCTCGGTGCAAGACATGATCGGCAGGCTATCCTCTAGGATAGAACCGACCGCTGCTTTTGTAAGCGTGCACTCGCAAATACAGAACACTGGCAAGTAGCAGTGTCGGTTCCTTATCTCATGAAAGGAGAACAGTGGGTGACAAAAATAGCCAATGGCTCATTAGATAAGCAAAAGACAATTCAAGTTATTTCACATCATGAATCAACTTTGAGAAAATCTTTATGGGGTTGCCTGTAAGATTGTCACTTGCTGATTGTGGGCATATAACTGACTTCAGATGAAGGATTCTCATTCACACAGATAATAATTTCTCCATACAGTATATTAGAAATGCTTGAAGATAGAAACAAGAAGAAAATAATGATCATCTTGATTTGTCCGGTTTGCTGAAATCGATACACATTCTTTATTTTTCAGGCATCATTAGCCAGTTAGAGTATTCCACTTCTCCATTGAATCATCTCTCGTGCTACTTTTGCATTTCATTGCCCTGCATTTCAATGTTTCGTTTTTTTGCTTGATCAGTTGGCACGTATGAACCACATTCAGGCTGTATAGAGCCATAAATGGGTCAATGCCTGGCATATCATGCAGCTGCTGATTATGTAAACATGTCCCGCTTATTTATATATGATAGGCCCTTTGGGAATTCTGAGTTAACTTGTCTAACCATCGATAACATATGTTTTTGGGTTAGTGCACAGGTTCATGCAAAATCCACATCAACTACACAGGGATGCCTGTCATATTTTGTCGATATTTTAAGTGGACTCTAGGTATAACGTGTACTTTTACGTCTTCATCTCGTCTACATGTTATTCGCTAGTTAATTTGACTCTTACCAGATATTGATGATTTTCTTGATCGTCAATCTATGACTAATTATACATTGTCAGAAGTTATCCAGTAACTTGGAGGAATAAATAGCAAATTCTGAGATTAGAGTACAAATTTAAGCATTCCAATTCATAAGCAGGCCTTAAGGGAGAGTCGTCAAGTGAGAATTTGAATAGAAGAAAGTTTGCGTTCACAGAATAGAAGAATGGTCGTCAAGGGAGTCGTTTTCATGCTGCTAGCGACTTGGAAGTTGGAGGCGCGTAGACATGACTTTTCTATTGCATAATTCACAACTCCGGCCTGCGCAAACACGCTAACCCCTTTGACGGGGAAGACCGACTGGAAGTAGTTATGAAGCTGAGAAGAACACGGCAGTCAACACACGGGTCTTTTTTAAAAGATTATATAAGAGTACTGGAACGGTTCTTATTTGCATACACCAATTTCTCTCATCTCAGTGATCTCACCCTCACGGAAAGCTCATGGCACAGCTCTGGCACTCTTTCCTAGCATTCGCAGTTCTCTTTCTTGCTTGCCACCATGCTGCTTGCTCGTCGGTAGCAAAATTCAGCAACGAGACTGATCGGCAGGCGCTCCTCTCTTTCAAGTCCATGCTATCCGATGACTCGAGAGAGGCGTTGGCTTCCTGGAACGACTCCGTCCATTTCTGCAACTGGCCTGGCATTTCTTGTGGCCACAGGCACAGCCAACGGGTGGTGTCCTTGGCCCTTGGCTCCAGTAGTCTGTCTGGAACCATGTCTCCTGCCGTCGCCAACCTCTCGTTCCTCCGGACGTTGGATCTCTCTGACAACCAGTTTCATGGGCCCATTCCACGGGAGATCGGCCGCCTCTTTAGTCTTCGGCATCTCAATCTGACCGCAAATATTCTCGGAGGAGGTATTCCTAAAACATTGTCTCGTTGTCTGCAGCTGCGTTATCTCAGTATACGCGGTAACATGCTGTCAGGTGAAATTCCGACCTGTCTCACCAACTGCTCGCTCCTTCGACACATAAACTTGGGAGACAACAGTCTCACAGGTCACATTCCAGCTGCATTGACAAACCTTTCTCTTCTTGATCTTCTTCATTTGGGATCCAATCAACTCAGCGGCGGCATCCCAGCTACTATTGGGAATCTACACTCTCTCACTGATCTTGGACTTGGTTTAAACCGGCTTACTGGAGCCATCCCATCCTCGCTTTGGAATTTGTCTTCCATTTCCGAGCTCCATCTCGCATCTAACAACCTATCGGGATCGCTTCCAACAAACGTAGGCCAACTTCTTCCTTTGATTGAGAAAATGCACCTGTTCGAAAACCAACTTCATGGACCTATTCCAACATCACTATCCAATGCTTCTCATCTTCAACGCATTACTTTCAGTTTGAATAAGTTTAGCGGCACGATCCCTTCCAACCTTGGAACCTTGCAAAATTTAGAATCGATAGTCTTGATCAACAATCTGTTGGAAGCTAATGATGCCAACGAATGGAAATTCCTTGATAGTTTGACCAATTGTACCAACTTACGATCTTTGCAGCTAGACTCTAATAAGCTTGCTGGCGTGCTGCCACATTCTATTGCAAACCTTTCCACCAAGCTTGAGCACCTAACTCTTGACTACAACAGTATATCCGGAAGCATCTCGCCGGGGATCAAAAACCTGGTAAGCTTGACATTACTTGATTTGGGTCCAAACTTGCTCACCGGCCCTATTCCTGCCTCTATTGGGTTGCTTCAACACTTGCATGAGTTGGATTTAGACGATAACAAGCTTTCCGGAGAGATCCCATCCGCTCTTGGTAACCTTACTGAACTCCTTATTCTCTACCTTGATCTCAATGAACTGACCGGAAGCATACCATCAAGTCTCGGAAATTGTCAAAATTTAAATTCACTGGACCTCGGAGCGAATAAACTCACTGGGGGCATACCAAAAGAAATCCTTAACATATCCACTCTCTCCATAGGTCTAGGCTTGTCATTCAATTCATTGACGGGGCCACTACCATCAGAAATTGGAACCCTCAGAAACTTGGGGTTCCTTGATCTTACCATGAACAAATTGTCTGGTGAAATTCCTAGCAGTCTCGGTGAATGTCAAGTGTTGGAAACGCTATATTTGGATGGAAATTCCTTTCGTGGAAGCATCCCTTCGTCTCTGAGTGCGTTAAAAGGCCTTAGCCTGCTTGAGCTTTCGGAAAACAACCTGTCAGGAAAGTTGCCAGATTTCTTACATGACTTTCACTTCTTGTACCATCTCAATCTCTCTTTCAATGATTTTGAGGGTGCAGTTCCAAGTCGCGGAATCTTTGCAAACGCAAGTGCTGTTTCAGTACAAGGGAACAATCGGCTTTGTGGAGGGATCCCAGAAATGCACTTGCCGACATGTCCCTCTCAATTTTCAACCAAGAAGCACAGCCAACACATGTTGATAGGGATCATCTCGATTGTCGCTTCATTGGTCTTGCTATTTAGTTTTCTTGTTGCATGTCACTACGCATGGAAGTCCAGAAGAAACAATACAGACTTAACGACTACAATTGAGAGGGAGCGGATCTCTTATGCTGAACTTCTGAGAGCAACAAATGGGTTCTCCGCAGATAATCTTATTGGAAGCGGAAGTTTTGCTAGAGTGTATAAAGGCTTGCTGCGTGAAGGTGATATCATGAAGGTTGTTGCCGTGAAGGTACTAAACCTCCTAGTTCAACGAGCATCCAATAGCTTCATGAAAGAATGCAAAGCATTGAGAAACGTCCGACATCGAAATATTGTGAAGATTCTGGGAGCCTGTTCAAGTATAAATTTTAGAGGGAATGAATTCAAAGCTCTGGTTTTGGAGTTCATGGCTAATGGAAATTTAAATGAATGGTTGCATCCACGGGAAAATGAGCTATCTGAAGGAAGAAGACTGTCCCGTACGCAAAGATTGAACATAGCCATCGATGTGGCTATGGCATTGGACTATCTCCATAATTTTGGCGAATCACCTATTATTCATTGTGATCTGAAACCATGCAATGTTCTTCTGGATGAAGACCTGACTGCCCATGTTGGTGACTTTGGGGTCTCCAGGATCCTTAAGAGTGTTGCCAGCAATTCTTTACAGTATTCGACGGGCTTCGTTGGTTTAAGAGGAACTATCGGATATGTGCCTCCAGGTACTACAGATTTCCTATTTATGCAGTATTGTTATTGATATTTCCTTGCAACATTTACTTCCTAATGCAACATATTTCTTGAAATTAATTTTTAGGTAAACATTTAGATATAGCGTATTTTTTCCTGACTTTTCTATAGAAACCTATTCCCTAACACACCTTGATTTGCATCTGTATGTGTCAACCAAAACAGAGTATGGGACAGCAAATGAAGTTTCTACTAAAGGAGATGTTTATAGCTATGGGATACTCTTGCTGGAAATATTTACCGGAAAGAATCCTACGGCTACCACTTTTATGGAAGGCCTAAGTCTACGGAAGTTTGTGGAGATGGCATTTCCTCAACAAATCACAGACGTCATAGATGCACAATTGCTCTCAACTAAAGATGGAGAAGAAACTGGCCAAACTCAAAGTCTGTATGGTGCACGCGCCACGGAATGTGTAGCTTCAGTACTCCGAATTGGCATTCTATGCACCAGTGAGCTACCAGTTGATCGACCTGAAATGGGCGAAGTGGTCAGGGATCTGCATAAGATAAGGACTGCTTTCATTGCAAATTGAATTGGGGTGGGCGGGGTGCTGTGTCATTTGTTGGTGGCTTATATGATCTACATATGGATTCTTTTTGGAAAACCATGATTTCATACTTTGTTTCGCTTATTATGCTATCAAGCTCATCACCCTTTGTAGTGACACTTTGTAGTGACGGTGTTTTCTTATTATGCTATCAAGCTCATTATCCTTTGCAATGACAGGTTGGACATGGTGTCGAGAAGCCCCTTATTCTTTGAGTTCCTTTTCTGTTATTTTGATTTAGACTTTTTATGTATAATGACAACATTCATTACATATTTCGTAAGTACTCGGGGGTTATATATGGGAAATAGATTGAACCCTTCCTATTGTACGTACAAGTTGTATAAATTAGTTTGATTTGAAGCAATCTGGATTTTCCCTACTTAGTTACTGTTGAGCAAAACCACTTTCCTTTATGCAACTCTCTTTATATGTCCATGAGCTTCCTAGTTGTGTTTTGGGATGGCTTCGACCTCCATAATATGAGATTGTAGGTTTAGTTAGCGAAAACTGTAATATGTTACGTTGACATTTCGAATGGAAGTGTCATAAAAAATTTTAAGTTTGAAACTAGATTTTTCGAGTGGTGCCAGCAGTAATAATAGTTTTGTGAAGAGAAAGAACAACATGAGATGTAAAATATAGAAACCATACAACATTTTTATAGTATGAGATGTACACTGTGTGCATTGAGTCCTTGCAATATTTATTTAGAAAGTGCTCCTTACACACTACTGATGGGAAGACTTGAACCCATAACCTCTCACAATTTTATTTTACAGGTTTCGGTCTCTTTTTTTTGTCTTTGGATTGTGTAGAGCTGTGCATACATTCTGTGTGCGTATTATAACACTACTGACAGTTAATAATTACATTCACCTGTGCATAGCTTGGAGTCGATGCTGATGATGCTGAGGCTTTGTTTCAAACATTTCGATAGGAAAACTTCAAGGCTCTGATGACTGACAGCTTCAGAATTGATCTCTGGATATTCTTTTTTGTCATGTCCCAAATTGTGCAGTATATTCTATAAGGAAATGCTAGCAGCACCCCTATGACTAGGGGTGCATGTCCTGTTTGCTTTCCCAAAGTGGAAAGCTATTATTTCTCATTTCAAAATCCTATTTCCTTTTTTCTACTTTAGCTTAATTTTGCACAAAAAGCTATATGCACCCCTACTCATAGGGGTGCAGATAGCAATCCTCATTCTATATAATGTACTTTACGTCTTCATCTCATCTTGATGTTATTGGCTAGTTTGACGCTTATTAGAGGCTAGTTTGACGCTTATTGGATTGATATACTGTTTCGGAGTGTTTTCTCACCGTTGAATTGTGGACCGGCAATCTAACAATCTAATAATCATTATATACTGTTTCGGGGTGTTTTCTCACCGCTGAATTGTGGACCGGAGGGCAGGAGGTCAACATGGTCGAGGGGGACACGTGAGACCTCTAGGATCGGTTGAAGGCACGTTCATTCAGTGAGAGGCACGCAGATCCTCGCGTCGACTTGCCGAAGGGTAGCCTCGGCAAAGCGACGACCTCTTTGTGGTAGGGGCGAGCGGGCTCGTGATTGAGGACGCTCGGCTTTGGCTGGGAAGACACTGAGGGGTTGCCTCGGCGTCGCTGGATCTGCTCGACCTGAATAGACGACAAAGCTCGTCAGGGGGGGGGGTCAGACCTTGGTTCCAACCAAGTCCCCTCTGATGCCTAAGTCAGAAGGGATCTGAAGGATGCTCAGTGGGACCGGTATGGCTCATGGGAAGGCCGATACGCAAGTCCTCGGGCCGAGCTATGGAGAGGAAATGTGAGGTGGAATACAAGGTCGTGTGAGTAGAATACCTCGGTGTTCTCGGTATCTAGGAAGTGATCCCTCTGTACGTTGTACATCGCGCCCCTTTATAGGAGTCTTCCCACGTCCACGCCTCCTCAACGTCCCCCACTTTCGCCCCCATGATCCGCCTCTTTGATGGCGCCTTCATGGGTCATGAAGGTGGGCGTAATGGGGCCCCTTAATGGTGATTAAGGGGGCGCGCTTTAAGGGGAGTGGTTAGCTCCTGCTGATGTGCGCTGGTGGAAGCGCCCGCTTTGGTCCGAGGCCGACCCGACTCCAAGTCTTCGTGGGGGCCTCGTCGCTTGGCCCGCTCTTCTCTAGGGCCGCTGGCTTGCGACTTGGGCTTGTGTCGCTTGGTTTTGGCCCATTCACGAAATGGTCGTATCAATTGCCCCCATCGTTTGGGCCGTTCGGATTCTGCTGGTTCGGTTCGGAGATGTGATTTGTGTGGATTTGACAGGCACGTCAGTCGAGGTAGCATCATTAAATGGAAGTCATCATGACTCTGCCCTTGGGAGCGGAATTCAAAGTGTTGCCGGTCGCTAGATGTCGCCACGCGTCCTCCTTCGAACGGCCCAGATTCTGAGATTGTTGCTCGTATAAAGTCGTCGCCCTTCCGGATTTGATCTTCGTGTGCTTTCTGATCTGAGCCTGTTCATGCGAGTGCTAGCGAATTCTCATTCGTCTTTCTTCTTCCGGTCTCCTTCCAAGGTAATCTCCTTTTCCTTCTTCTGTCTCACTCGATCTGTCCCATGGCTGCACTAAGGATAGGAGGTCCAGCTCCTAGGTCCGGAGTTCCCCAGGTTCCAAGGTCTGGCAATCCTCCGGCCCCAGGGCCCGATAACCCTCGGCTCTTCGTCCGGCTCCTGACAAAAGGAAGGACTTGCTGTTTGAAGATCCGGCCCGCCGAGATGACGCCCACGCAGCGACGGAGTTCGATGTTCCTTCGGTGATTCTCAGGTAGTCGTCGTCTGTCCCCTATGCCACAGCTAAAGAGATACATGCGACATATCTCTGCCACCCGTATGGCATTCAGATTCCATTTGCCAACGAAAGGATCTACTACACGGGAAGCCGTGAGGTTGGCATCTGTGTTGAGATGTTTTGCATGGGGCTCCGCTTCCCTCTCCACCCGTTCATTATCCAGCTCCTGGATGTCTTGGTGGTGGCCATGTGCCAGCTGACCCATTACTCAATCGCTGCCTTGATGGGATTTATTGTGATCTGCCATGGGAACGGGTTGGAGCCGACCTGTAGCTGACCATGTCCCTCTTCTTTTTATTACTTCCAGGTTCAGATGGTCTATCAGGGATCGTGGCAGCACCTCCGCGCCTTGGCGGGGAGGGAGTGTCTGCTGGGCCTGCCCTGCTGGGTTGGCGACTGGAGTAGGGATTATGTCTTTGTCACTTTTTCGGAAGATGCTGTGATCATGACCGATTGGGAGAGCCTGTGTTAATATGACTTGACATTTTCCCTTTCCAATGCCGACCAGGCCGCGGTCAGCTGTTTGTCATTGTTGTCGCCGGTGGAGAGGTTGGTCTGGCCTCTGCTAGATGACCTTCTCCTCAAAAATGTCCTGTGGTTCCCCGGTAGGCGCTTTCTTTTTCCTGCTCTCCTCCGATGCTTACCCTGATCTTCTCTCCTTCTGCAGGAATGGAGGGTCGAGAATTCAGCCGCGATGTCCGTGAGCTCATTCGCCGGGGGGCCCACAGCGGGCGCAGGAACCCTTCTGGCCATGCACCTCGACGGACGGTGGAAGAGGAGATCTGCATGGCCGATGTCGCGGTGGGGACGGTGGAGCCGGTGGTCCTGCCCTCTCCTCCGCCCGAAGTCATCGTTGATTCCCCCGTGGTGGGGAATCTGACCGCTGACAACCCCAATCCCGACCGCACTGAGGGGGTCGCTGGGGCCCCTGGTCAGGATTCCCGGACACCGGCAAGGAACCGTAGGGGAGAACAAAAGCACCCCCCTTCTTAGCCTAAGGGGCCCGAAGTGAGGAAGAAGAAGAAGGCAGGGGAGGGCAGGCCCTCGACGGTGTCCAAGGCACCGATCCTCTCGGGGCAACCCTCTCACTGGTGGATGTGGCTGCTTCCGTCGGCCTGGCCGAGCAGTTACCAGTCGGCACAGGGGGCGCCATGTCCGTACTTGAGGCTGGCCAGGATGTGCCGTCCGGAGATTCGATCTTCCTCGATCGAAACGTGGCTCTCCAGCAGGCACATGGTTCTGTCCTCCCGAGGGACCGCTTCTGGTTAGAGAGGGTCTGCCACGATCGTTTGGCAAACTCCCTGGTCTAGAAACTTCAGCAGGTTGGTGTTTTTCTTGCCTTCACCTGCGATCCTCGGTGTCCTTTTCTTATTCCTTCTGTCTTGTAGGCTTCCGCGATGGCCATCGAGACGCAGCGCCGTGAAAAGCGGGTGACCGGCCTCAAGGCGTCTTTGGCACAGGAGCGCCTGAGGGCTGGCACGGCCGAGGTGGCGGCTGAAGAGGCCCGTCAGGAAGCTCGTCGTTCGCGGCGTCGGGTAGACGAGCTTACGTTCGAGGGAGGGACTTGAGGGAGGCCCTGGTGGCCGCCGAGAGGTCCACCCTAGAGGCAAAGGAGGCGTTCCGCCGGGAGAGGGGCACGCTTTGGGCCGAGCTGGGGGCACTGCGACAAGCGCACCCCACCTGACTCCTTGAGGAGGTTGAGAGGGGCTGTGAGGAGGTCCTGGCACCGAGGAACGCGGCATCTCTCCAGGAGGCGTTTCAGACCTATAAAGACCTCCTGGCCCCGAGGATCATGGGGGCCTTTCGGGACGGGTTTCAGAGATTTGAGGAGCGGGTTCGACAGACGCTTCCTCATCCCCCGGCCGGCCCCGAGGGGCCCGTCTGTTCGGGGCAGGTGGAGGCCCTCGTGGATGCTTCTTCTCGGGCTCCAGCGTCGTAGGCGATGTCCCCTCCCCCCCGTTTTGTCTCCTCCCTTGTATAGAACAATATCTTAGAATTTGAAATATAACTATTTGAAACCTTTACAATTTTGTGTATTGTCGTATTTTTGTCAAGCGTTCTCTGGATTGTGCTTCTGACGCTTAGTTGCCCCCTTCTAGCCGTTCATGCCGGGACGGTCCACTGGATAGAGTTGCAGGAGGTTTTCTCTTTGTCGGCTGAGTCATCGTCTTATCGGGGTGATTAGCCTGTTGGGGGGTCGCTTCAGCTACGTGGCGGATCAGGACCATCGGTTCGTCGGGCCTGATCATCGTTTCCCTGGTGATGTTCCTCAGTGTAACGGCCACTTTTCGGTCGTGTATTTTTTAGCGCGTAGCCGTGTTCGTGTGCGTTTTGTGTATTTAACTTTTATTATTGATTTCCGTAGTTTAGACGCGCGACCGAACCCCGTATTCATGATCCTCTCGGAGGCGCGATCGCCTCGGTATTTTCTTTGTAATTTTTGGATGTGGAATGATCAATTTGCTTATCTCATTACAACTTATAAATATTTATATATATTTATAAATGTAAGTTTAAGTTCTCTACGTTGGGTTTTTGGAAACAAACTTATTAAACTTTAAAACTCTTAATAAATTTTGAAACCAAATTCATGTAAACAACCTGGGTGTTGATATGAGATCAAATCTTTTTGTTATTATCCTAACCACAAAATCCCCCCACGTCCCAACAAATGTCCCACTACTCATCCCCCAACCGTACACTCTCTCCCCGTTTCCCCCTCTCTTTCACGTGATGGCCACCATACATACCATCTACTCTATTTAAATAATACCCTATGTTATTATCTCCCAGCAAAACAAATCGAGCCGCCGCCCTATATTTTTGAGCATTGCTAAATGCATCTCAAAAATGAGATGCATATAAGATTTTGTGTAAAATTTTGCTAATTTTGGAAAAACTTAGATAGTGATTAGACAGTGTGATGTAAAATGTTCACTAATATTGGAAAAAAAACAGTACTATACACCTCATTCCTGAGGTGCATAGAGCATAACCCCTATTTTTTTCGCACGTCACAGCCTAACCCTCGCCTTCTCCGACCTCCCATCAATCGCCGACCCTCCCTCCAATCCCAGCGCCGCGACCCCCACCCTGTGCTTCGCCGGGACTTCCTCCGAGAGCGCAGCAGCGCCCGACACATCAGCAGCGCATCCCTCATTGCAGCGCGCGGCCTCCTTTGCAGCGCAGCAGCCCCTCGCGGCCGCGTTCTCCTCCGCAGCGCGCATCAGCGGCACCCCGGGCGCGACAGCGCCATCGCACGGCAACCGCAACAAAGACACGTAAGTATTAACCGTTCATGATCATGACGAATTTGATGTATGTTATGCATATTTGTAATTTTGCAGTGACACGAAATACACATCTTTGGAAGTATTTAACAGTAGTAAACTAAGATGTTGAAATGTAAGTACATAGGATTATTAGTTGATACCTGCAGTTTGTATACATATGTGTTATTTTACATGTACAAGTGGTGTATTTATAAGGTCATAGTGGTGTCTGGCTTCAGTGTGAGGGATTCAAATGCAGGTCAATCACAAAATATTTTTAGTTGTGTTTTCAGCGTGCGTTCATGTACCTAGTTCCTTTTGTGACTTTGTTTCCTACATTAATAGGCAGATAACCTTCGTTGAGTTATTATTAGTGGTTAATAGAAATTAAATCAACACAGTATATTAATTATTTCGACCATGTTATTTTGTCTTTCGTCTGTTGCAAGACCAATATTCTGTGCTTATTATTAAACACTTAGGTTAACCTTGATGACGGTACATATGCAGAATAGTATAAGCAATGGCCCATGTGGATATAATTACATATTACATGAACAACAAGATTTAATAATATTACTTGATAGTGAGTATCATGCATGGATGCAGTACCAATTGTTAGTAGATGGTCCTAGAGTATTACTGCATAATCAGTAACGTTAGTTAATAATACGATTTGAACACCCTAGGGTAGAGAACCTAATAAAGAGAATGAATTACTGTTTAATTATTTTGGGACGAATCTGATTCAAACACGTGTTTAAACAAAACAAAGAACCAGTTGTTCCATAGCGTAACGCTTGACGAGACGAACCCATGGCAACCGACACCACCGGGAACATGCAAGTGAAACTTGCCACTTGTGTTTTAGGCCATGCTTTAGGCTATCCCTTGTTTTAGCGTAAAAGAGACTAGGCGACGAAATGATACTCGCCTAGACGCAATTTCAAGATCTAGCTTGACAACGAAGCTAGATTTGACACCCTGCCGTTTTAGGCCATTCTTTCAGCTTAGTTCTTGTTAGGTTGTCGATGCGTAGCGTCTTTCCTTTTCTTTACGTTCGTTTATTTCTGTTGGCCATGCTTGGGGCCCTTTTAGACTCTCTTTTAAGCCTGGTGGCTTTTCTGTGATGTTGAACTTTATTTGTGGACAATTCTGAGATTGGAACTTTATTATCTCTCTTCTCTTATTATTTTTTTTCGGTTACGCATTTGCAAGGACCTATACTTGGTTATACCAGACGCTTTACAGACTGGAGCCTCACAGCTTCATGTCTGAGCGGACTTTTCATGCCTCGCCTTCCGTTTATGGGAAGGGTCGTGACAGATTTTATTAGTGGCCCATGCAGGTCCCTCTTGCAACTGAGAATTATCGGAACACCGATAATAAAAATAGAATGTACATTAAATAAATTAAAACATCCAAGTCATAAGCATTGAGTCTAATTTTATCGTTTCCTATGTCTTAGGTGGCTGGGAGACGTGTTGCCGAGCATCTGTCACAGCTTAGTAGGGAAATTCATAGATCGGGACTATAGTAATACTTAGTTAGACGTCTGTCCTGGCTAGTTAGAGGTCCCTGATTGTTAGCTAGACTCTATGCTAGAAATTGATATAATCGTATTAGGAGTTATCTTAGTGGTTCCTGCCTAGCTCTGACCATGGTAGACTTCTAGAATTTCTTTAGTCCTTCGCTTGGGTTCATCGATTTCGGGCCAAGCCCAACGCAGTTCATTACAGTCTAGTTCCCTAGAAAGTCTTAGCGCTACGTTTCCTAATCTTTAGTTGGTCGACCGTAGGAGTTTCCCGTAGATTTTCATGAGTCATATCCTAGACGTAACTATGTTTCGATCATGCGACTATTTTCCTTGCCCTCAATTCACGAGATCGCCTCATGACGATCGTCGTTAATTTTTGAATCTCTTCGTTACAAATCTTGAATCTTCTGAAAGTATTTACGATATTCCTCATTCGCTAAGTTTAAACTCGTTTGAAATTTTTTAATATATATATATATATACACACACACACACTTAGACTTCATGCTCTTCCGTTCACTTAAATTCTTTTTTTTGAATTTCGAAAGTTTTGTCGAGATTTTTGATTACTATTTTATAATGTTTTCCAGCCTATACTTTTCAAACCTATTTAAATACCTTGTCCCTTTTCATATACTAATTTTATTCTGAACCGTATTTCTATTTTTCCTAATTCGATTTATAATTTTCTTTTCTTACTTATTTCATTAAAACTTATTCGAATAACTCATCGCGCTTACCTTTAATATATTTTTCTAAGTTACATGAGACTTCAGCATTCAGCGTGTCGATTTTATACTCATCATTTTCCTACTTCAAATTTTTGTAAAATACTATCTTCATTTAAATTTATCTCCAATTGCAAAATAATTCATTCACCTCCATACTCATTATTCTACGTCTAATCCTTATGTCGTGATTTAACTTTCATGCTACACTTCTACGTTTTATAAGGATATTGTTATATTTTTATTTCATAACTTACATTTTATTATACCCTTATTTTCGTATTCTATATCCTTCTTCCCTACTTGATTATTCTAAATTATATTTTGTTCCACCTAACCAAGCCATTCCCTTATATGTCGCCTCATCTGAACCCGTTCATTCTGATCTTGTTTCATTCAATTTCGATTTTGATTCCTCACTATTGTTTAGTTATCACATTAGTGCTTACTGTTGCCTGCGTTAACCTCAGTATAGTAGTGAGCCCATTGATTTTATTGCGATGTTGTTGTGGTCCATGTATAAGTAGAATGTGTGGACTCGTGTGTGTGAACCCCGGCGTATCACCCACGTATGGGTGTACTCCCCTGTAGTATATTAATGTTTGCTGCTTGTGTGATATTTACACACTCAGTGTTATTCATGATGTATATGAAGTTGTATGATGATATTAGTTATATATGTGTTGGTAGCTATAACACTTTAGGAATGTCTGTATATATATTGGAAATTGTATTGGAATATAGACTAGTAGTGTATGTAGTTTGAAGATACTTGTGAATGCTTGATATGTATATATACATATATTAGTAAGTCAGGTGAATTTTGGGTGTAATGATAATAGGTGTACTTATAGTTAAGTGAGTAGGCCTATTATATGACCTATATGTTAGTACGTGTGAGTGTGTGCACGACGTGTTTACTTGACTTGTAAATCCATATGAATGTTTAGTAGCTTTGCTAACCTTGCCATGTCATAATTATTGCACTTGCTTACTTGTTGCATTCATATCTTAAACTGCAATGCCATCGCATATTTTAGAACTACTAGGTTGTTTCTTTTCTTTTAGTTTCCTTGCACAAGTCTCTTGTAGACTTGCTGACATGCGCCCTCGTCTCTTTTGGGTGTCGCATGTTAGTTGCTGAGCTAGAGCCCGTTGCTGAGGACGAGGTGTTTACTGACTTGGAGCCTGGGTCCACTGTTGACGTGGAGTACGAGGACACCGGCCACCAGTCGTAGAGATTTATTTCAGTGTTGCCTTCATCATAGTTCTTGTTAGGTTGTCAGTGCGTAGCGCCTTTTCTCTTTTCTGTACATTTGTTATTTCTGTTGGCCATGCTTGGGTTTTTTTAGACTATTTTAAGCCTGGTGTCTTTTCTGTGACGTTGAACTTTATTTGTGGACAATTCTGAGAATTGAATTTTAATATCTCTCTTTCTTTTATTATTATTTTTGTTCTGTTTCGTATTTGCAAGGACCTATACTTGGTTATACCAGACACTTTACAGAATGTAGCCTCACAGCTTCAAGTCTGAGCAGACTTCTCACGCCTCGCCTTCCGTTTATAGGAAGCAGGTCGTGACACCCAGTCTTCACAGGGTGTTTCCTTGTAGACGTCATGTTTCCTGCTCCTGAATCGAGCTTGAGCGGATGGTCCCGGTAGAAAAGCCTCACCTTGCTTGATGGTCGGTCGATCTGGCCGGTTCCAGAGAAATGCTCCTAGACCTTCGGCTGAATGGATGTTTGGCCTGCTGAGGGGTTATCCTCGGTCTCGAGGTCGGACAAAAACCTGGCTTCGAATGGTGAACGCGTATGAATGAACGGCGACGAATTCTGACTTCGTTTGACCCCTCAAACAATTGCCAAAAGATGGACAAAAAGTCAATTTTCGTAGTCGTCAAAAGGTTTTCAAAAAACCCTAATTAACTTAAGTTGCGGGTGAGTCTGCTAGGCTTAGCGGGCATGCCCGCCAAGGCTATGGATGCGCCCGCAATGGGCACGCCAAGGGCAGGCGCGCAGCCCGCTGAACAGCGGGTCGTGGCCGCTTTTCCAGCGGGCAGCGCCCGCTGAACTCTATGGGCGCGTGGCCCGCTGGTTCAGTGGGCCGCGGATATTGGTTCAGTGTGTCGTGCCCTTTCTCCTTGCAGGTGGACCTGCTAGCCTATGTGGGTCTAACCCACTCTTGCCTTTGACTGTTTTTGCGTTCCTGGGCTCGTTTGAGCTCCGTTTTCAACGCGGTTTGATCCTGCGATTAGACCGGGACGATCCCGTCATCCAGGTAACCTTTTCGAGACATTTATTCCTATTAAATATAGTCGTAAACAATTTACGAATCATTTAATCTGGTTTGCATCATATGCAAAAATTGTCCCTTATTAAATTTGAACTCGCAACTAACTTGTGAACTTGCTTATTCCATTTCATCAAATGAATTTCTCTTAACATTCTTCCTATTACTAAGACGTGGATACAACTCGGTGTGAGACCCTACAGCCTGACTCTACTACATGTTGGGGCTCGAAACCCCTAGACGACGGTAACCACGAGCAGCATGCGTCGTCCTTGTTTCAGAATCCTACTTACGTGATCGACACAATGATGAACGTCGTTGGGATCACTCTGACTGTGTTAGTGATGAATTCTACAATTTTAGTCCCTTCATCAAGACTGTGTCTCTGCATGGCCTAGGGTATGGTTTACCGTCAACCCCAATAGCCAGCATTGATCAGTATACAGCAGTCTTTGTTGTATTCACGTTGTACATCCTACACCGTACCCCGGCCGAGGATTAACACAAAGACCGTACTGAACCAGTGACACTAACTTCCCTTTAAAGTAAGAGATGAATCCCATCTTAGTCATCTACTTCCCTCGTGAGCTTCAGTTGTCACCCAACCTAAGATCTTTCAGCTGGCCGAGTCTCGAGGCTAGATCATAGATCTAAGTGACACTATCCATTCACAGGTTTGTACTGATGACTTCAGGTCTTAAGGACCAACTAGCCTATCATCACCCTAGAGTTATTATTGACAGTTGGGTTAAAGCTTAACCATTTAATAACTCTTAGTTGGTCGCTCAGTGAACTCATTCCCCAATGAGCACCTGTGTCTCGTCTCCGACTTTGCCAAGTCGAATGACTATGAGATCATCATTACCCTAAGGTAGGACAAAGACACAATGGTCTAACTGATGTGTCGATATCTTATTCTCGACATATCTATGACCATGAACCGTTTAAGCCTTAAGTTTCTAATCGGTCACTAACTTCTGATAATCGAGATCTACATCTTGATACGTAGTGACCTGATTATAAGTCTAAGGAAATTATCTAAGTATTAGATACTATGAATCTATACTTAGGATAATTGATACCATGTAATTATCTGAATGAAATGATTATTAAGTATAAATGCCTCAAGGGCATACGTCTTCCTACATCTCCCACTTGCACTTAGGCTATTTATCTCGGTATCTCATACCGCTATAGCATATCAGTCACACTGGACTTTCATATGTCAAACCTAAGAGTGGATTTGCTAACGTGTATCTATAATGCATTTTAATGGATTTTTATTTATACATCACTTGATCACACAAGGTTGATCCTCGAAAATTGATTTGGATCTTATCCAACAATTTTATTTTCTATGTATAGCTAACAATTAGCTCATACAATCTTGATGTAGGGTCTAACACTTATATAAGTCAGTCTTAGCTCATTCCAATTATTTTGTGTCAATATGTCAAGTACATAGGTGACACTTTAAGTCTCTATATATTCAACTAAATCAAAATTATTTTGATTCAATGTCTTACATAGATGATTCTCATAAGTTGGAAACCTTTTTACTTAGTCCGAGAAACCGGAGCTAAGTATATGAGCTAGCTCCCACTGACTTTAAGAACTATCTGGTTAAATACTTCTACTATATATCTAAATCATATTTAGAATACATTTTAAGTATAACCAATTTAGAAGTGCTTATGGAATATACCAGTGTCAGGTTGGGTTTGATGAATGAGTCATATCAAGACCTGTTTATAGGAATCTTGATGTTGCCTTACTCAGTCAAACGTCCTACACTGTACTTTTCCTTTAACTACATTTAATAATAACTCTTTAAGAATCAAATATAGTTTAATTAAGAATTAATCTTAACATGTGTATAATTGTGATCATACACAATTTATACGCTCCTGGAACTTATATTTAACTATCGACTGACTATAATATTAAGTCAGCTCCAAACAATCAAATTATTCAGAAGCTCTACATGACAGCTCGAGAATTTATGCAACCAACCCAGACAGCCACATCCATAGAAATAAGTTATTAACAAAAAATCACAATTAAAAATAAAGCACATTTCCCGATATATTTATTCAAACAATGGATTCATTAAAATGAATCATAATTTGTTTATCAAAATAAACTTTGAGTGTTTAATACTCAATCATTATTTTAACTAAAGTAAATGATACATTTTATTCATAAAAAATAAGTATCGGTTGCTTCTTCTTCACATCTCCTGAAGTCCTCGTACGGCCCCAGCAGCAACGATTGCTCAGATGCCGACCGTCCTCGGAACTTCTTCCATCCTCTGCTTCGTATTAGCCACCTGTTTACATTACACAGACGTCTTAGTATCTCATACTATGTGACAAAGCATTTATGGAAATTATTATGCTTTATTAAAAAGAATTCATTGTACCTGAGGTAGAGGCATCAGTATGCCCTTTCTTCTTTTCTGCAAGGTAAACCTTGCAGTTCCTCTTCCAGTGGCATACCTTGTGGCAGTGAAAGCACTTGAATTTCGATGGGTCTCCTTTCATCTTCTTCCCCTTCTTCACCTTGGCTGGTTGTGGGACCTGCCTCTTCTTACCTTTGCCTTTCGGCTGGTCTGAAGAAGCAGAGCCAACAACCAACACAGCTGGTTTCTTCTCGATTTCCTCAAACTGCCTAAGCATGTTGAGGAGACCAGGAAGATCCGTTTCAATACTGTTCATAATGAAACCAGTAATGAATTGCTTGAAGGCTGGGGTTAAAGATTTCAGGATGATGTCCACGGCCATCTCATTGTCGAGGAAAAAACCCAACTAGGCAGCACGTACCCGATCATCTTAATGACATGATCTTGTACCAGCCATGTCTCCATATTAGTGCCCCAGAGGTTGCTCGTGGCTTCAAACTTGGCATCTCTTGACCGCTTGCCGTACAACTCCTCTACATTCAGAAGCATGCTTTGAACATCCAAATGTTCGTGCTTCCTTTACATGTCGTTATTCATTGAAGCCAGAGTAAGGCACCTGGCCTTCTCGGCATCCCTCTGTTACAGCTTATAGGCTTCCTTTTCTTCGTAGGTTGCATCGTCGTCAGGCTTCTCCGGAGCGTCCTCAAACAGCACGTATCCTATCCCAGCTAGTGATATAACTAACTTGATATTCCTAAGCCAATCCTTATAGTTGGTCCCATCAAGCTTATTCTTCTCTATCATATACTTTAGACCCGAATCCATTCTACAATTAAGAAGATATCTAGTTAGCATATGTTCGTTGTATAGTTTGAATGGTTTTTATTAAACTATATTCTCCCGCTAATTTTAAGAAATAAAGCGACAATAATAAACAATTTATTATTCTAAAACATTTGCGGGAGAGGAATCCGACTACCCTGAGTCAGACAACCTTGAGTGTAGCTCAACAAGTTGTCCGACTCTGCAGTCGGCTGACGAACTCTTCATCAATCATATTAAATATGACTCCCTTTCGATTTTTACCCCTAGCCATTTGTGATCATGAGTGTGCTCATCTAAATCATAATGACTAGCTTAGTCAGACCCTTGTTTTCGCATCCAGCCTGACTTATGCCGCTACTCGGTGTATGCACGACACGTCAGTTTGGGTCAGGACTAAACTTACATTAATGACTCAACTTACGCCGGTGCTCGGTGTATTCACGACACGACGGTTTGGGTTTAAGTCTTGACTACATCATTGGCTCAACTTACACCGGCGCTTGGTGTATTCAGGACACGACAGTTTGGGTCAAGTCAATATCTCGTCATATGTATTTAAGAAGTCGGTTTCTATAAGGTTGCCATGTCGCAGCTTGAGTGTAGCTCAACAACTGGAACATGGGTCCTACAGTCACCAACTCCTAAAACAAGGAGGGTTACAATTTATCTTGAACAAGATTATTATCGTATTTGACTTAGGTATAGTCGATGGACTTAAACAGTCATGATTCGACTCCTTGTGGTCCAGCGGACGCGACCAGGGAATTGACTAAGCCAGGACCACTTAACCCATAGTCTAGCTAGGGTGATCCAGCAAACTTAGCCAAGCACATTGACCGACATCATAATCCATTGAAGGAGACTTATCAATCTTATGTTCTTCTATCAACTAAAAGCTTTTATTAACACTAATTAATCCTTATCAACTAGTGGATCCTTAAAATTCGAAATTTTATGGATTTGTTCAATAACTTTTATTAGATCCTTATCAACAATAAGGTTTGTTCGTTCATCGTGCTACCCTAATCTTAATTAGGATTTTAATAAATCGATTACAACATTTTACAAAATTATTCATTTAATGATAATCATTATCGAAACAATTTAAAATAATGATAGTCAATTAAAGTGACTACCCTAATCAGGAATTAGGTTTTGATGTCGTAATTGTTCATTAAAACGTAGCATGTCACAATTTAAAATTTTATCTCATAAGATTTTAAATTTAATTGCTAACCTAAAGGGTTCATGAACAATCACATCATGCATCATTGCCATTAACACAAGCCAACTAATTTTAACTCATAAAATTCAATGTTCACTAATGTGACATATGACAGAACATGCAAGTTTAAAATTATCTACCACATAAATAATGAACTTGCTGATTTAAAATTTAACATTTAAATTTAAAGATGTAGAATTTTAAAACTAGAAACATTTTATCTCATAAAATTAGGTTTCATAAAAATTATCGAATAATTTTAAATCCAAACCTAAGCTTTAAAATTCAATCAAACATTTAAGATCATATTATCTCATAAAATAATCATAAAATATTTTATGTAACTATAAGAAAATAATTTTTAATCCCATCTCATGAAATAAAAATCTTTTCCTCAATGTTACATATTCTTGAAATAATTTTAAAACAATTTTAAAATTGTTGAAATAAATTTTAAAGCTTTCAGATAAAGTTAAAATCTTTCAACCTTTATGTAACTAAAAGAAATTAATTTTTAATATCATCTTATGAAAGTAAAAAAATTTCTCTTAATGTTACATAATCTTTAAAAAAACTTTTTAAATGCTTACTAAACTTATTTTATCTCATAAAATAATTTTTTTAAAGCATTTAAACATAGTAGACTTATTAAACTTTATCACATAAAATTTAAAACGTCCCCAAAAAATTTTCAGATTATAAAAACAATTTTTAAAACACAAAAATTTGTTTAACCAATTTTAACATAAAGTTAAAATATATGTATGTTCAAAACAAGCAATTTAATAATTTAAAATCACCGCAAATCAAGATCTACAAGCGTAACCGTAGCTCTGATACCACTGAAGGGTTTTGGCGGACCGCTAGAGCTCATATCTGTGCTCGTCCTAAGTCGGACGGACCACAGCGGCATAAAATGCAGCGGAAAATAAAACATGCTAGTTAAACATTTTAGCTAGGCCCTGAGAGAGCCAGAACCTAGCCCGATCTATGCCAACTTCGGTGGGTCTAGCCCACCCCAAGAGGGATCTATCCTACTACGACGAAATTAAATTACACTAAAAAGCTTAAAGAACATACCCGGAATCTTGGCCCTGGGGCAGGCAAGATGTACCGCACCAACTTCTTACGCTCCTTGTAGCCGAGCCGCCTCGTGCCTTCGAACCGATCTACCCGAGCCGCCTCCGAGTTGATCACTTGCCGAATAAAGTTTCACTTGAGCAGACCTGCGTCTTAGACATCTGGATCCAATCCAAACCTCCTCGTAGTCTTGCTCGGACCTGTCGGGAGGATATTAAGAGAAAGAGGAGATGAATTTAAGTTCACGATCGAGCGTGCTCAAAAATCAGGAGCTTCTCGAATCGATGGCTTGGTGTGTTTTTCAACGAAGAGAGTGCACTCCTATTTATATAGGGAGTCGGCACCTCTCTTTTTGTCACGAGCAATATGGGACAAAACAAAATTAAAAGAGAATTAATTTAATTAATTGAAGTTAGTAAGCCTTTCACAAAGGCCAACTTCAACCAATTAATTCTCCCTCACCATCGAGCTTCAGAGATGATACAAGTTATCATTTCGAAGGAATTCAAATGGTGAACGTGTAGGAACGAACGACGACAAATTCCAACTTCGTTTGACCCCTCAAACAATTGCCCAAAGATGGACAAAAAGTCAATTTTCGTAGCCGTCAAAAGGGTTTCAAAAAAACCCTAATTAACTTAATTTGCAGGCGCGCCCGCTAGGCTTAGCAGGCACGCCCGCCTAAGGCCATAGGCGCGTCTAGGGCGAGCGTGCGGCCTGCTGAACAGCGGGCACGCGGCCCGCTGAAATATCGGGCCGCGCCCGTTGAACTCTGCGGGCGCGTGGCCCGCTGGTTCAGCGGGCCACACCTACTGGTTCAGCGTGCCATGCCCTTTTTCCTCGAGGGTGGAGCTGCTAGCCCAAGTGGGTCTAACCCACTCCTTTGAGCTCCGTTTTCGACGCGGTTTGATCATGCAATTAGACCGGGATGATCCCGTCATCCAGGTAACCTTTTCGACGTGTTTATTCCTATTAAATATAGTCGTAATATATTTACGAATCATTTAATCTGGTTTACATCCTATGCAAAAATTGTCCCCTATTAAATTTGAACTCGCAACTAACTTGTGACCTTGCCTATTCCATTTCATCAAATGAATTCCTCTTAACATTTTTCCTATTACTAAGACGTGGATACAACTCGGTGTGAGACCCTACAGCCTGACCCTACTACAGGTTGGGGCTCGAAACCCCTAGACAACGATAACCACGAGCAGCAGGCGTCGTCCCTGTTTTAGAATCATACTTACGTGATCGACCCAATGACAAACGTCGTTGGGATCACTCTGACTGTGCCAGTGATGAATTCTGCAGTTTTAGTCCGTTCATCAAGATTGTGTCTCTGCATGGCCTAGGGTATGGTTTACCGTCAACCCCAATAGCCAGCATTGATCAGTATACATCGGTCTTTGTTGTATTCACGTTGTACATCCTACAACGTACCAAGACCGAGGATTAACACAAAGACCGTACTGAACTAGTGACATTAACTCCCCTTTAAAGGAAGAGACGAATCCCATCTTAGTCATCTACTTCCCTCGTAAGCTTCAGGTGTCACCCAACCTAAGATCTTTCAGCAGGCCGAGCCTTGAAGCTAGATCATAGATCTAAGTGACACTATCCATTCACAGGTTCGTACTGATGACTTCAGGTCTTAAGGACCAACTAGCCTATCATCACCCTAGAGTTATTATTGACAATTAGGTTAAAGCTTAACCATTTAATAACTCTTAGTTGGTCGTTCAGTGAACTCATTTCCCAATGTGTACCTGTGTCTCGTCTCCGACTTCGCCAAGTCGAATGACTATGAGATCATCATTACCCTAAGGTAAGACAAAGACACAATGGTCTAACTGATGTGTCGATATCATATTCTCGTTATATCTATGACCATGAACCGTTTAAGACTTAAGTTTCTAATCGGTCACTAACTTCTGATAGTCGAGATCTATATCTTGATACATAGTGACCTGACTATAAGTCTAAGGAAATTATCTAAGTATTAGATACTACTAATCTATACTTAGGATAATTGATACCATGTAATTATCTGAACGAGGTGATTATCTAAGGATAAATGCCTCAAGGGCATATGTCTTCCTACACATCACACCTTTGGTACCCAGTTTGTGCTTTCTCATTGTGGGGGTCGGACCTCTAAACTGCATCTGCATAAGCATGGTGGAGAATTCTTTATAATATAAGCCCAATTCCATCGACCCTTGGAGGTAGTGCAAAAGATGTTTAACTCATGTCCAGTGGTGCATTTTGACGCATCACTGTATTGGCTAGTGAATTTACTGCAACTGCTATAACGGGACGTGTGCAGTTAGCCAGAAGTGTTTTGATTGCACTAAGATAAGGGACTTCATGACCTAGAATATCATCCCCCTCTTCTAGCTGGTGGAAGGGGTCTTTATGTACATATAGTGAGCGTACTACCATCTGTGTACCTATTGGATGGGATTGGTCCTTCTTGTAATTTCTTCAACACACGTTGGGTGAATGAAGTTTAATGTATAGGAATTTATCTTTTTAGATAATAACTCTGTGAGACATGACTTATTTTATTTTGCCTAGGTCATTTATATCATATTTGATAGTCGGGCTAGAACAGATATTTCGATTTTCTCTTTAGGAGATCCGATGATATTTAAGTTGTTTACAACTATACTCTTAAATCATGTTCTTCGCTCTTTATAAAGATGCAAAGACAACCTTTAGTAAGAACCCTTACTTTGTCAATGCATTGACTTGGTTGTACAATATTTATTTTCACTTCAATAGAATAGACGTCTCGAAGTCTATTCAAGCATTTAAGGAAATGAGGAATGTATCTTTATCAAGATATCCATAGAGGTATGATGTCATAACATCCAATAGAAGCATATCTAAAATTTCCTTTGCCAAATCATAAGGTATTCACACTTTATAACTAGGGAATCTGATGCATCATTTATATACCATGCTCATCTTAATTTGTTATTTCCCAGCTTTAGCGAAAAGATCCTTGAGCTATAGGTTATACCTTAAAGCATATGATTTGTAATAATATTTTTATTTATGCAATATTTATTATGAGCACAAGTTTGATACCTTTTGGTGTCTGGACTTCATGTCCGAACACTTAACATTTCATAAGCGATTCCAGCTCAGCTTTTATTAACTCGTTCCATATTTTGGCCAATCTCTACGTTTGCATTTTAGCAATGGAGTGTGGAACGATATTATTTAATTTCCGTCGCTTTTGCGATGTAAGTGCCAATATGATACGTGAATACATTGTCAACATTTGTGTTATTTCTGTCTAACTCCTCCCATGTACGTATAAAATTTAATTATATCTCAGTTTCTCCCGGATTTTCCTCTTCATGGGATTCCGAGAGGGGTGACGGTATAGACATGAGCTCATTGTCATATCGTAGCATTGTCTTAAGGCCTCCAGGTGCTTTTCTCTTTCTGTGAATTTCTACCCTTGGAGCCTGGTGGTCTGCCTCTTTGAGGAACATCCACTTCTGCTGCTAGTGGATTGCATCCATTCTCGGGGATGTCAACCCTAGTTGGATTATTAGTAGCATGGATGTGTGATCGTACAAATTTTCTTATTGTCAGTGACTATGTTCGATACCTATGAACATTATTCTTGGATGTGAATGATATTCATGATCTCATTATCCCATTTCATAATTTTTGGATCATAGATTTTTGTTTTTTTATTTATTTTAAATGGTCAGTAGAGATGCATGCTTCAATCGAGTTGAGCCTAGCACTGGAAATGTGGACACATCTATGCACAGTTTCGAGATGAGTTTGTAACGCCTCCTCGATTGGGGTGCAAGGTATCTAGGATGTATCAAACCCTACATAGATTCCAAGACGACGTTGAGATCCTGATTTTATTCTCTATGGTGCTGTGGGGATGTAAACTGCACACCCAAAAAAATCTTCAAATGAGAGATATTTGGTGGTATTCTGTATGCTAGTTGCATCGAAGAACAACTCTGATTCCCGGAGGTTCTGGGTCTTATTTATGAAGCAGCATGCAAGAGTGCATGTCCACATGCAGTTACCATCAACTGAAATCAATGGATGTGTGATCCACTGGAGTCATTTTAATAATCGACTTTTTCAAACCCATTTTGGGTGTGAACACATGCTTTAGGGGGTTCAACTTTAATTCCAGTTTCAATTTATTATTTATATCCTGGTTTTATCTATTGTGCCTGCAATTTTAATAATTTGTCCTAGTAGCTTAGAAAGGCTTGTCACGCCCCGCAACCCCAAATAGGGAGGGTCGGCGCGACAAGTCGCGGTATAATATGTTGAGTATTGATTCCCCGGATTTGGTTTTGGATGATGAGCAAACATAAATATCGTATACTAACTATTTGTGAGCGCAGTTATAGAGATCGTCGACAAAAGAATACGTATATCAAAAGCGACGTCGTAAGACTTCTCAATACGCGTGATCGTGTGCCTGAAGCTTCATTGAATCTCTAGGAGCAATATTGAAGTCAAGAAAAATGAAGATTGAAGCTTCGAAGACGGTTCGTCATGTTTTATTTATTGTCTTCTAGCTTCATAGATTAGAATGTTAAGCCTTGAGTAGGACTTACATTATTATCTTCATGTCGCTCATATCTTAGAGCTAGGATTATCATAGAAGCCAATAGAAACTTTCCCGAAGCCTATCGCTTCTTCCCTCGGCTTCTAGTGCATGTTAGTTGGTTCAAGTAGAAGAACCAACCGACTAGATGACGATCTAGTCGGTCGGCAATTCCTCTTGAACCGACTAGAATGCCTTGCTCAATTCAGCTCATTCCCTGTTGATCAATTAGTCGGTCAAAGAAGAGTCACGGACCGACTAGATGACGATCTAGTCGGTTAGGAATCCTTCTTAGACCGACTAGTTATCATTGCCTGAATTCAGCCTGAGCTACTGTTTACAGTTAGTCGGTCAAAGCACCACGACCGACCGACTAGTTGAGAAACTAGTCGGTTGGAAGTTGTTCTTAAACCGACTAGCTGTCTTTTTTCCAGCCTATTATTTTTCTCTCTTAGTCGGTCAAAGAACACTCACCGACCGACTAGATGATGATCTAGTCAGTTGGCAAGTCTTCTTAGACCGACTAGTTCATGTTGCCTGGAACTTCATCTTTTGGTTGTCTGCCTATTAGTCGGTTCATGAAGAATCACCGACCGACTAGTTGGCAATCCAGTCGGTCAGTGATCCTTCTTAGACCGACTAACTGCTTCAGAAATATGACCGTTGGGAATCTTTTGAGCACGATTTTTCTTACCTCTATAAATACAAACTTGATTCGTTTGAAGCAAGGTTAAAGGTCCATGTAACGACTGCTTTTCATGTATCTGGATTTAATATAATATAATATATGTTTTGGTGGATTTTCTCCTCATGTGTGGTTTTCGTCTCCGTAGCTTTCATTTTCGATCGATTCGTCGTATTTTCTCGTTTCTTCCTTAGGATCGTCGATTTCGAAGTATGTCATTTGTGACGGGCTTCATAACGGTCGTATCTAACTATTAGATCAAGCCTAGGAGTCTTAGGAATCGATCCCGGGGCCCCGCGCTCCGTATCGAAACTTTTGTGCTCATTAGCCGGTATAAGAAGGGGCACCGACCGACTAGATGACGATCCAGTCGGTCGGCAATCCTTCTTGGACCGACTAGTTGGCTTTCTAAATTTCTCAGGAGTTACTGTTTATCGTTAGTCGGTCTAAGAACGTTGGTTGACCGACTAGGTTGCAAACTAGTCGGTCGGCAATGCTTCTTTAACCGACTAACTCATCATCTTATTTTTGTATCAGCTACTGTTTGCTCTTAGTCGGTCTAAGAACGTTCATCGACCGACTAGATGCTAAACTAGTCGGTCAGTATTTGTTCATGGACCGACTAACTCTAAAATCCTATTTTCGTTCAGGAGTTACTGTTTGCACTTAGTCGGTCTGCGTTGGTCGACCGACCGACTAGTTGCCAAACTAGTCGGTCAGTGGTTGTTCTTTGACCGACTAACCAGTGTTAAAACCCTAATTTTTGGGCAGCCGCCAGCCCATCCTATTTAAACCCAACCCAAACGATTTCATCTTCTCCAACACGACCCAAAACCCTAAAATCTTCCCCCTTGAGCCCCCATCTTCCTCCAAGCTTCATTTCTTCATTCCAAGCCCTAGAATCATCATCCAAACCATCCATTCACTCCATCTACCTCTCATCTTCCCCAAAATCTCATCAAATCCATCAAAATCCCCAAATCCCCCTAAACCCTAGTTTCCCCAAACTTCTCCAATCTTTTCCAGATCTGATCCTAGGGTTCCCCGGAGTGTTTCTTCCGTCTCCTCTTGGTAAGAAATCGATCTACCGTTGTTTTCTTAACCTATTTATATTTTTATGAAACCCTAATATAATTTCATGTTATTTGATGATTGTTCCCCCAAAACAGCGATTTCCCCGTAGATTGGCGTCCGTGTGACGAAGTGGTCGTCATCCCCGGTGCTAGGCAAGTGAAACTTGCCACTTAGGGTTTAGGCAATGTTTTAGGCCATTTACTTGTTGTAGGCGTAAAAGAGGCTAGTCGACGAAATGATACTCGCCTAGGCGCAAATTGGGGAACTAGCTTGACAACGAAGCTAGTTCCGACATTTAGCATGTTGCACAATTATCATGTCATGTTTACCTTCCATTAACGGTACGCAAATTAAATGTCATGTCATTGCATTCTTTTGGTGATCCCGTGATTGCGTAGCATCGCTACACTACTTGTGTTCCTGGCTCGTGACCAGAAGCGAGCATAATGAGTTGCTAACCCCAACGCTCGATATATATTGAATTGTGGACTAAGAAACAAGCTCCCGTGCGGGGCAACCCTGGCTCACTTGCTGGGCTCATGTGCAGGGACCCTGGCTTGTTTAGTGCGGGATGGGGTAAGGGTTAAGCGGCCAGGCAACTGGGGGTCTGTTTGATCAACAACTGCAGTTGTAAGGCGTAAACTCTTTGGGGCGGGGTAGTGTTTAGTGCCGATCGGTCTGAATGTTGTACCATTCAGCGAAGGGCGTAAACATCTACAAAACAACCGTGAAATGTGAATTGTGTTTAGTGCCGATCGGTCTGAATGTTGTACCATTCAGCGAAGGGCGTAAACACCTACAGCGATGTGAATTGATAGTAGCGTGGCTACTCTTGTCTTGTCTTGTCTTGTCCCGATGATGGTTCTCTTGTACAAATTGTCTTGCCATGTCTTAAATTGTGCACTCATGTTATAACTGCCATGTCATGCATACTAAACTACTAGGTTGCTAGTTGCCTTACTTTCAGTTTCCTTGCCCAAGTCTTTTAGACTTGCTGACATGTGCCCCTTTACTCTTTTGGGTGACACATGTTAGATCCTGAGCCTGAGTACCTCGTTGAGGACGAGGTGTTTGCTGACGCCGAGCCCGAGCTTGTGTTTGACGGGGAGTACGTGGACACTGGGGACCAGTCCTAGTGTCTTCGTTGTGTTTTACTTTTATTAGACAGTTGTTTTGTTATCGGTGCGTAGCACCTATACTTTGTTATGTCGTTTCTTTTGTTGGCCTTGTTCTGGGCCTTTAGACTCTTTTCTTTTAGCCTGGTGGCTTTTCTGGAGGTTGGACTTATTTTCTTGTTGGACAATTTATGAGATGTGAGATTTTATTTCAGTCTCTGCTTGTGGTATTATTGTTATTCCGTTGTGGTTACAGGGACCTGATTATGTATTTCTGACGCTTATCGGGTTTGGGGCTTCACGGCTCCACTCTCGTGCGGACCTTCTCACGTCTCGCCTCCATTTTAGGGAAGCGGGTCGTGACAGGTTTTGTTGGTTGGCCATGCAGGTCTCCTATAACTGTGATTTTTGGAATAGCGATAATAATATTAGAATGTCCAATAAATTAAGTTCGACGTCCGAGTCATAAGCTATGAGTCTAATCTGAATCGTTTTCTGTGTCACTAGATGGCAGGAAGACGTTTCACCCGTGGTGGGGGTAGTGGTGCGATCCCTCATGATGAGGAGCCTGAGCGGGAACCCACCAGCGGTGAGATGATGCAGATGATGCTCCAGATGATGCAAGTGCAGCAGGGCGTGCTTTTGCAAGTCCAGAATGCTCCACTTGCTCGAGCTGCCCGGGCTCTTCCGGATGCCCCTCGCTCTGAGCCAGGAGCGAAGCAATTTCGGGAGCTGGGTCCCGCGTATTTTGATGGTTCTGAGGGTCCTCTGGCTGCCGATGAGTGGATTCGGAACATCGAGGACAATCTGAAGATGGCCAAGATCACCCCGGCTGGATGGGTTGATTTGGCAAAGAGGCAACTCAAGGATAATGCTCGGAATTGGTGGGATGCGGAAGAGAAGATGTTGGTGGAGCCGATCGTCTGGGCTACCTTCAAGGCCAGATTTGATGGCGAGTTCTTCCCGAAAGCTGCCAGGGAGGAGATGCTGCAGCGTTTTATCGATTTGAAGCAAGGGAACTCTTCGGTGGACATGTATCACCAAGAGTTCATGAGGCTGAGTCGGTTTGCACCAAAGATGGTGCAGGACGCTGAGGAGAGAGCTCAGAGGTTCCTGCAGGGACTTGCTTCGGAGCTCCAGAGTTTTGTGACCTCTTCTGACCGGGAGTCTTATCAGAAGGTTCTGGTCGCTGCCAAGAGGCAGGAGCTGCTCGTGAACCAGAGGAAGGGGTCTGTTGTTGGTGCTGGGAAGAGGCCTGTGGAACAGGCGAGAGCTGTGGTTAGACCTGGATTCAGGCCTAATCAGTCTGCTCAGTTTAAGAGGCCAGGAGGGCCTATTCTGAAGACTTGCCATTTCTGCGGCAAGCCTGGCCATATCAAGGATCAGTGTCGGAAGTTTTTGGGCCAGTGTCTGGTTTGTGGTGATGCTTCCCATGTCGCGAAGGATTGTCGGCATGCGGGTCTGTTGCGGAGGGCTCCTGTTGCAGCACAGCCGTTGCAGCAGCGAGCGTCTGTTCCTGCTGGTCGTGGAGCAGCTCTTGTTCCGCAGAGGCAGGCTTTTCAGCAGGCTGTCCCGCCGAGGAGGCAGGCTTTTCTGATGACCGCTGCGGAGAGCGAGGCTGTGGATGAGGTTATCGCATGTAATCCTCAATCTAGCTGTTACTTTCCTAGCTGGTTTTGATTGTTAGATTATGTTGTTTGCTTGAACATGGTTGTTTGCTAGACTAGGGTTTGATTGTTAATTGATTGTTAGGTGTGGTTTTGGTTTGCACATTTCCTGCACGAGTCCTCTTTGACTCTGGTGCATCGATGTGCATTATTTCTCGGAGCTTCGTGGAGAGGCATTCCTTGTCGACGTCCCCTCTTCCAAAGAGTTGGAATATCGTTACAGGGAATGGCATGGTCTCGGTGCATCGTGGTTGCAATTCTTGCTCGTTGGTGGTCTGTGGACATGAGCTTTTCGCTGATTTCATTGTCCACAACATCATCAACTATGATGCGGTTCTTGGGATGGACTGGCTTGCGAGCTTCTATGCTACGATCGACTGTCGGAGAAAGAAGGTGGTGTTCGAGATTCCCGGACATCCAGTATTTGAGTTCAGTCGTGGTAGCAGTTCGCTTGGTCCTGTCAGATTTCGGGCCAGGCCGGTGGAGGCTGTGGCTATGCAGATGGAGCTGGAGTGGCCAGCTGTGGTGCGTGATTTTGGCGACGTCTTCCCCGAGGAGATGTCTGGTTTACCGCCTGATCGGGCTTTGGAATTTTCTATTGATCTTGTTCCAGGTGCGCAGCCGATTTCGAAGGCGCCATATCGTATGGCACCTGCAGAATTGGAAGAGTTGCGGAAGCAGTTGGATGAGCTTTTGCAGAAGGGTTATATTAATCCTAGCGTGTCTCCGTGGGGAGCACCGGTGTTGCTGGTGAAGAAGAAGGATGGTTCGCGTCGCATGTGCGTGGACTATCGGGAGTTGAATGTGGTGACCATTAAGAATAAATACTCGTTGCCTCGCATCGATGATATTTTTGATCAGCTTGGAGGTTCGAGGGTGTTTTCTAAATTGGATTTGAGGAGTGGTTACCATCAGTTGAAGGTGAAGAAGGGAGATGTTCCGAAGATAGCGTTCAGGACGAAGTATGGACACTATGAGTTTATGGTTATGCCTTTCGGCGTAACTAACGCACCCGCAGTTTTCATGAATCTGATGAACCTGATTTTCTACGGCTTTTTGGATAAGTTTGTCGTTATCTTTATTGACGACATTCTGATCTATTCGAAGTCGGAGGAAGAGCATGCCTCGCACTTAAGGGCGGTGTTGGAGATCTTGAGGAAGCATCGGTTGTATGCTAAGTTTTCGAAGTGCGAGTTTTGGCTGGATAGAGTTGCTTTTCTCGGGCATGTGGTGAACGGAGATGGTATTTCAGTGGATCCCGAGAAGATTAGGGCCATCAGGGAGTGGCCTGTTCCGTCGTCTGCGTCTGAGATTCGGAGTTTTCTTGGACTTGCTGGTTATTATCGGTGATTCATTAAGGACTTTTCTCGTATTGCTGAGCCGATGACCAGATTGACGCAGAAGGATGTTTCTTTTGTTTGGTCGGGTGATTGTGAGAGTGCTTTTGGTGTTCTGAAGGAGAGGTTGACGACTGCCCCTATTCTTGTTGTGCCTGATCACAGCGGTGGATTTGAGATCTTTTGCGATGCTTCTGGCAAGGGTCTCGGTTGTGTGTTGCATCAGCACGGGCACGTTGTGGCGTATGCGTCACGTCAGCTTAAGGTTCATGAGAAGAATTACCCGACGCATGATTTGGAGTTGGCTGCCGTTGTGTTTGCTCTTAAGATTTGGATGCACTTCCTGCTGAGTGAGAAAGTGAAGATTTTCACCGATCACAAAAGCTTGAAGTATATTTTCACTCAGAAGGAGCTCAACATGCGACAGCGTCGATGGTTGGAGCTTATGGCGGATTATGAGATTGATTTGCAGTTTCACCCTGGCAAGGTGAATGTGGTTCCGGATGCTTTGGGTAGGCTTCCAGCAGTGATGATTTTGACCTCGCAGTGGAGATTGCAGCAGGATTTTTGCGAGTCAGGTGTGGAGATTGTTCTTCCTAGGGAGGCTTCGTCGTTGATGTACATGCAGGTACAGTCGACGATCGTGGATCGGATTAAGGCTGGCCAGGCTGAGGATCCGAAGCTGGTGAGGATTCGGGAGCAGGTGGAAGCCGGTCTGCGGACTGACTTTTTGATTTATGAGGATGGCTCGCTGAGGTTTGGAGCCAGGCTGTGTGTGCCAGCTGGAGATATTAGAGAGGAATTGATGGTGGAGGCTCACAGTTCGCCGTATTCTGTGCATCCTGGTGGCACCAAGATGTACCAGGATCTTCGTCTGATTTATTGGTGGCATGGTATGAAGAGGAGTGTGGCTCGGAGTGTAGCCAAGTGCTTGGTTTGCCAGCAAGTGAAGGCGGAGCATCAGCGTACGGCCGGGTTGCTACAACCGCTTCCGATTCCGGAGTGGAAATGGCAACACATCACTATGGATTTCGTGACTGGACTACCTCGGAGTTCGAAGCAGAATGACGCGATTTGGGTGATCGTAGATCGATTGACCAAATCTGCACACTTTATTCCGTTCCGAGTGGGACAGTCCACTGAGGCGCTAGCAAGGAGATATATGGAGGTAAAATCCTTTTACTCTCCGTTTTATTTCCTTTTCCTAGTTTGGATAGTGATGTAACGTGAATCGTGCAGGAGGTTGTGCGACTTCATGGAGTCCCCGTGAGTATCGTGTCTGACAGAGACACGAGGTTCACATCTCGGTTCTGGCAGAGTTTGCAGAAGAGCTTGGGTACGCGTCTGAGTTTCAGCACGGCGTACCATCCGCAGACGGATGGCCAGTCTGAGAGGACGATTCAGATTTTGGAAGACATGCTGAGGGCGTGCATGTTGGATTTCAAGGGTTCGTGGGAGGACCATCTGCATTTGGTGGAGTTCTCTTACAACAACAGCTTCCAGGCGAGTATTGGTATGGCGCCTTTCGCCGCTCTTTATGGGAGGAAATGTCGATCGCCATTGAGTTGGGATGACGTTGGTGATCGGGAGTTGTTGGGACCTGAGATGATCGTGGAGGCCGTGGATATCGTCAGGAATATTCGGGAGAGGTTGAGGATTGCTCAGGACCGTTTTAAGCATTGGGCGGATGCTAAACGTTGTCCTTTGGAGTTTCAGCCGGGCGACCATGTGTTCTTGAAGATTTCCCCGAATCGCGGTGTGATTCGTTTCGGGAAGCGTGGAAAGTTGAGCCCACGATACATTGGACCGTTTGACGTTTTGGAGAGGGTTGGCGAGGTAGCTTATCGCTTGGCCTTGCCGCCATTTTTGGAAGGAGTTCACAATGTTTTCCATGTGTCGCAGCTTCGTCGATACATTAGCGATCCGTCTCATGTGGTGGATTTTTCGGAGATTACCGTTCGCCCCGATATGACGTATGACCAGCATCCAGTGCAAATTCTGGACAGGCGTCAGAAATCGCTTCGAAACAAGATTGTCAACCTTGTGAGGGTGATGTGGCGACATGACTCACCTGGAGAGTCTACTTGGGAGAATGAGGATGAGATGCGAGAGCGTTTCCCACTTTTGTTTCCGGACTCGTGAGTATTTGGAAATTCCGAGGACGGAATTTTTCTTAAGTTGGGGAGGATGTAACGACTGCTTTTCATGTATCTGGATTTAATATAATATAATATATGTTTTGGTGGATTTTCTCCTCATGTGTGGTTTTCGTCTCCGTAGCTTTCATTTTCGATCGATTCGTCGTATTTTCTCGTTTCTTCCTTAGGATCGTCGATTTCGAAGTATGTCATTTGTGACGGGCTTCATAACGGTCGTATCTAACTATTAGATCAAGCCTAGGAGTCTTAGGAATCGATCCCAGGGCCCCGCGCTCCGTATCGGAACTTTTGTGCTCATTAGCCGGTATAAGAAGGGGCACCGACCGACTAGATGACGATCCAGTCGGTCGGCAATCCTTCTTGGACCGACTAGTTGGCTTTCTAAATTTCTCAGGAGTTACTGTTTATCGTTAGTCGGTCTAAGAACGTTGGTTGACTGACTAGGTTGCAAACTAGTCGGTCGGCAATGCTTCTTTAACCGACTAACTCATCATCTTATTTTTGTATCAGCTACTGTTTGCTCTTAGTCGGTCTAAGAACGTTCATCGACCGACTAGATGCTAAACTAGTCGGTCAGTATTTGTTCATGGACCGACTAACTCTAAAATCCTATTTTCGTTCAGGAGTTACTGTTTGCACTTAGTCGGTCTGCGTTGGTCGACCGACCGACTAGTTGGCAAACTAGTCGGTCAGTGGTTGCTCTTTGACCGACTAACCAGTGTTAAAACCCTAATTTCTGGGCAGCCGCCAGCCCATCCTATTTAAACCCAACCCAAACGATTTCATCTTCTCCAACACGACCCAAAACCCTAAAATCTTCCCTCTTGAGCCCCCATCTTCCTCCAAGCTTCATTTCTTCATTCCAAGCCCTAGAATCATCATCCAAACCATCCATTCACTCCATCTACCTCTCATCTTCCCCAAAATCTCATCAAATCCATCAAAATCCCCAAATCCCCCTAAACCCTAGTTTCCCCAAACTTCTCCAATCTTTTCCAGATCTGATCCCCGGAGTGTTTCTTCCGTCTCCTCTTGGTAAGAAATCGATCTACCGTTGTTTTCTTAACCTATTTATATTTTTATGAAACCCTAATATAATTTCATGTTATTTGATGATTGTTCCCCCAAAACAGCGATTTCCCCGTAGATTGGCGTCCGTGTGACGAAGTGGTCGTCATCCCCGGTGCTAGGCAAGTGAAACTTGCCACTTAGGGTTTAGGCCATGTTTTAGGCCATTTACTTGTTGTAGGCGTAAAAGAGGCTAGGCGACGAAATGATACTCGCCTAGGCGCAAATTGGGGAACTAGCTTGACAACAAAGCTAGTTCCGACATTTAGCATGTTGCACAATTATCATGTCATGTTTACCTTCCATTAACGGTACGCAAATTAAATGTCATGTCATTGCATTCTTTTGGTGATCCCGTGATTGCGTAGCATCGCTACACTACTTGTGTTCCTGGCTCGTGACCAGAAGCGAGCATAATGAGTTGCTAACCCCAACGCTCGATATATATTGAATTGTGGACTAAGAAACAAGCTCCCGTGCGGGGCAACCCTGGCTCACTTGCTGGGCTCATGTGCAGGGACCCTGGCTTGTTTAGTGCGGGATGGGGTAAGGGTTAAGCGGCCAGGCAACTGGGGGTCTGTTTGATCAACAACTGCAGTTGTAAGGCGTAAACTCTTTGGGGCGGGGTAGTGTTTAGTGCCGATCGGTCTGAATGTTGTACCATTCAGCGAAGGGCGTAAACATCTACAAAACAACCGTGAAATGTGAATTGTGTTTAGTGCCGATCGGTCTGAATGTTGTACCATTCAGCGAAGGGCGTAAACACCTACAGCGATGTGAATTGATAGTAGCGTGGCTACTCTTGTCTTGTCTTGTCTTGTCCCGATGATGGTTCTCTTGTACAAATTGTCTTTCCATGTCTTAAATTGTGCACTCATGTTATAACTGCCATGTCATGCATACTAAACTGCTAGGTTGCTAGTTGCCTTACTTTCAGTTTCCTTGCCCAAGTCTTTTAGACTTGCTGACATGTGCCCCTTTACTCTTTTGGGTGACACATGTTAGATCCTGAGCCTGAGTACCTCGTTGAGGACGAGGTGTTTGCTGACGCCGAGCCCGAGCTTATGTTTGACGGGGAGTACGTGGACACTGGGGACCAGTCCTAGTGTCTTCGTTGTGTTTTACTTTTATTAGACAGTTGTTTTGTTATCGGTGCGTAGCACCTATACTTTGTTATGTCGTTTCTTTTGTTGGCCTTGTTCTGGGCCTTTAGACTCTTTTCTTTTAGCCTGGTGGCTTTTCTGGAGGTTGGACTTATTTTCTTGTTGGACAATTTATGAGATGTGAGATTTTATTTCAGTCTCTGCTTGTGTTATTATTGTTATTCCGTTGTGGTTACAGGGACCTGATTATGTATTTCTGACGCTTATCGGGTTTGGGGCTTCACGGCTCTACTCTCGTGCGGACCTTCTCACGTCTCGCCTCCATTTTAGGGAAGCGGGTCGTGACAGTCCATTATCCAAGTATTTTCAGACCTAAGAGAAGAGTTTTCTCAAGCTAATTCCAAGCTCTCTCTTCCTCACAAGAATCTCTCCCTTCACTCTTTGAGCCAAATTCCTCAAAAGAGATTCTCTCCATTGTGAGCATTCCAAGCCAAGGAGCTTGAATCAAGGTCACCATCTCCACCCTAGGTCTCCATTGCTGGTCATCTTCTTGGAGCTAGGGTTTGGTGACATCTTCCTCCTCAAAATCCTTCTTGCCCTAATTTGGTAAGTTATACTCAAGGCATAGGATTTTGTGGTAAGTATTTCATATTTCATTTCAGTTGATATTGCATATTGTGTCTCTCGGTTGTGAGAGTGTGTGTGATCCCGGGTTGTGGGAGTCACATTTATATTGTGTATGATTTGGTCTTGTGAAGGGGTTTCACAAGAATTTCATAGTGCAAAATCTTGAGTTAGGGTTTCTAACTCAAGTATCCGGAGGGGATCCGGGTGGTTGGGACGTAGGATCACCGGGAACAAGTCGGGGAGACTTGGGTGGATACGAACCCGTTACATGTTTTGTTTGCGTTTGATAATTCTTGTTGATTGTTGTTTATTCTGCATTGTCGTTTGTTTCTTGCACAATAATTAGGAATAACTATCTTGATTATTTTAAAGTACTATTCACCCCCCCACTCTAGTACATGTGCAGTAGCTTCACAGGGCACTACAATTGGTATCAGAGCCAAGGTTAAAGCTATAAGTTCAAAGCTATGACAAACAACGACTACAACGTCTTCAAGGATCGTCAAGGAGCTTCTTCAGTTTTGGAAGGGCAATCCTCAACTAGGCCTCCCTCCTTCAATGGTACCAATTACGGGTACTGGAAATGCCGGATGGAAACTTTTCTCCGGAGTGCTTCATTGTGGAGAGCCACGTTGACGGAGTATGTCGAGCCCGCCGAAGAAGATTTCGCGAAGTGGACTCCCGCGCAGGTCGCGGCGGAGGTAAGCAATGCCAAGGCAATGAACGCCTTGCAATGTGCTTTGGAGCCCGAGGACTTCAATAAGATATGCACATGTAAGAGTGCATATCAAATATGGAACTCTCTCCTCATCTTGCATGAAGGGACGAGTAGGGTAAGAGACTCTAAACTCGTAGTTGTAAATAAAGATTTCGAAATATTTCATATGCAACAGGGTGAGAAGATGAAGGAGTATTATGCTCGCTTCATCGACATCACAAATGAGTTGGAGGCTCTTGGGAAAACCTACACCCAAAAGGAGAAAGTCTCGAAGATCATCGATGGACTTCCTTCTTGTTGGGAGAAGCGTACCTTCGCCATCGAGGAAGGTAATGATATGAAAACATATACTGTCGTACAACTAATGGGTACCTTGATGTCTTATGAGGTACGCAAGGACAGTAAGCTCATGATGAAAGAAAAGATGAAGTCGTACTTGAAGCAAGACGAGCCAAAGAAAAAGGCGATTGCGTACAAGGCCGCTCTATCTACCGATGATGAAGAATCGGAAGAAGAATCGGAAGAAGAGTTGGACATGGAAAATTTGGCCGATTTGGCAAAGAAGTTCGAACGATGCTTCCGAAAAGGTAAGTTTAAGAATATATCTAAGTTTGGCTCTACTAATGCTTCTACTCCCGTGTGTTATAAATGCAACAAGCCAGGACATATCAAGCCGGATTGTCCTCTAAACAAACACAAGAAGAAGTGGAAGGCATCCAAGCACGACATGTCAAGAAGGCACAAGAAAGGACTTGTATGCACTTTCACTGACTCCGACGAGGACTCCTCAAGTGGAGAGTCGGATGATGAACGCGTGGAGAAAGCACACATGTGCTTCATGGGAAAAGAGGAACGTGTTCAAGAGACTTCCTCCAATGAAAGCGATGAAAGCAAGGAAAGCGAGGATGAAGGTGGTGAGGTAACCATGGATGAACTTAAATTAGCCAACGAACAACTTTGGTATAAGTTTTCTAAATTGGCTAGTAGATTTATTAAGACTAAAAATGAGTTAGATAGTCTTAAAACCTCGCCTAAACCTATCATCGTCAACAACGACACCGTTGTTGAAGATTTGAGAAATGAGATTGTAAATCTCAAATCTCAACTTGAGCATGTTCATATCGAGGACTCGGATGAACATGTGATAGCAGATTTGACGTCTCAAAACTCAACTTTGAGTATTGAGAATAAAAATCTCAAATCACGTGTTTGCACACTCGCATCGCAAGTGTCCACCTTGGATGCTTCGATGCGTTCTCTCATCGAGAAGTATGAGTGCACATTAGGCCAAATTCATGAATTCAATAAAGGTAAGAGCCATTTGGATAATATCCTAAATGACTTACTTCCGGCCAATCACCACATTGGCTTGGGGTGTAAGATGGGAGACTCATCCAAATCGGCCACGACCTTTGTTAGGCCATCTTCCGAAGCTTCTACTAGTGGGAGTAAACACTTCATTGGTAGTTCTTCTACCAATGGTGCTTCCGCTAGGAACACACCCCCGTTTGGAAAGAAACCCACTTTGGGTGGACCTCCAAAGAGGGGTCATGCTTTCATATATGCCATGCCACGTAGGAACACACATCCTACTCCACATGTTGGCACATATGATGATTTCTATGCTCCGCATTCCACGAGCACGTGCACACCATGTGAGACACACTCATGCACGTGTTCCACCACAAGCATATGTCCATCCTCATTCTCATATGAATAATTATCATCATGCACCATTGCATCATATGCCATATGCTTATCCACGACATGCATCACATATGAATCAACAACGTATGTATGTTCCCAATAGGATTAGGACTCCCAAGACATACACTATTTGGGGTCCGAAGAACACAAGCATGTATAATAAGAATTTGTATGTACAATCATATATTAATGATATTATTTTGAATGATGACTATGTTGGGAAATCACGGTCCTCGTGGACTTGGTTTCCGAAGGGTTAGCTTCCTTTGACCCTTCATTGCTTGGTACCATAAGTCTAATTTCATTTTATGGGTACCAACGCAATTGTGGTAAGAATTGGTTTATTTTTATTTGCATATTAATCGTGGATGTGCATGTTAATTTGAATTTAGTTAGGATATGGGTTACATTTAATTTGAATTTAGTTCGCTAAACTTATTGCCTAACCCATAGGATCCAAAAAGATTTTTAGATTCCAAAATGATGCTTTCTAGGTTCAATCCATCATGGGATACCAACCCTACCAACTCCTTGATTTGCAAAGATTTTCATTCAAATGGAGTTGATGGTGCTTAAGTGATGCACCAAAGTAGGGGGAGCGTAATGTTGTAAGTATCTTCTTACATTTGACATATATTTGGTATCCATGTAGGTTGAATGCATGCATTGTTAGAATATTTACCTTGGTATCATTTTGTTTCAATTAGTATGCTAGAATTGTGTATGCCATAGATTTATGATGTTCTATCTATGTTTGGCATAACACTTGTGCATGTTACTCTTGGTATCATATTTGTTACATTTGGTTTTTCACATTGGATTTTTGTCTCTGATGTTGATTTCGTCGCTCGACGATTAACTTGGTTAAATAGAAATTCTTTCTATGAAAACATAGAAATGTTTTCCATGCACTATTTAACTAAGAATGTTGATATTGGAGAGTATGTTCCATAACTCAATAAGTGAAATTTATTTGAGTTTTGGAGATTTCGATTTTCCTATGGTTTGATGATTTCGTATTTCGATTTTCGCCTATGGTTTGATGATTTCGTATTTCGATTTTCGCCTATGGTTTGATGATTTCGTATTTCTATTTTCGCCTATGGCTTGATGGTTTCGTTTTTCGATTTTCGACTATGGTCAAGTTGGCACGCTTTGATTTTCTTTGGTATTTTCCATTTAGTATTTTACTTTGGTGTCATTTGGACCGTGGTCGTATTCTTCGACTCCCGTGCTTTTACTTTTAGCCAGTGTAATCTTGTCGTTGATCTCCTCCCGCTCTTTTTGCTAAGGCCAAAGGGGGAGAGAATTAATAATGACAATGTGCTAATTGATAATTAAAACTAATTTACCATGAATCTAATTTGATATGTTAGATTCAGGGGGAGTGAAGATATAAAAATGGATTTAGATCCTATATGTCAATAATTGGTTCATATTTCATATCTTCCTCATCTGCTTGCTGCGTATGATTAATATTTAATACGAGACTAACGTGTCATCAATGCAGGGGAGTAAGTAAATTTCTTTTGAATCATTATTATTGATTATTATTTATGTTGGTTTGTCATCACCAAAAAGGGGGAGAATGTTGAGTATTGATTCCCCGGATTTGGTTTTGGATGATGAGCAAACATAAATATCGTATACTAACTATTTGTGAGCGCAGTTATGGAGATCGTCGCCAAAAGAATACGTATATCAAAAGCGACGTATCAAGACTTCTCAATACGCGTGATCGTGTGCCTGAAGCTTCGTTGAAGCTCTAAGAGCAATATTGAAGTCAAGAAGAATGAAGATTGTGTTGGATATGGATGACATAAATACACCCATAAGGGGATGTATGAGGGTATACGGACCTCAGATGTCGCGTGCACGAAGGCGTGCGCGAAGGGAACCTTTTCTCGTGTGAAAAGGACCACTCGATAAGTGGAAAAAGCCACTCGATAAGTGGAAAAAGCCACTTTATAAGTGCAAAATGGCACTTGATAAGTGGATAAAGAAGAAGATAAATGAATGTGCTAATATAGGCTAATAAGCTTATAATTGGTTATTTCCTACAATAACCACCCCTAAAGCCTATAAATAGGACCCAAGGGTAAGGCATTCATTCACACTTTCCATGCCATAAGTTTGCATAAGGCATCTTATGTTCTTCTTCTCCCTTCCATTAAAAATCCTCTTCTAGTTAGAGATTTAGGCGGTGAAACTCTGCTTCGATCCTCCGTGATGAAGTATCGACCGTTGTGGCGAATCCGAGGGCGAAGTTCCGAGATTACCGTGCCGCGTACGCAAGCGTAAGTCTCGACTTCATTTATCGATCCTAACGCTGTTTTGACAGGATCCTACATTGGTATCAGAGCCATACGGATTTGCTCCGGTCAGACCGTCGCCCCGTCGAAACTATGAACGAGTCGTTGTTTTTTTCACGAATGGGTATCCTACCATTATGGATATGGTAGGAACGCTTCGTGACGGAGAGAACGCAGCGGTTGTTCTTTTCACGTTAGGGTCTCCTACCATTACGGATATGGCAGGAACTCTCCGTGACGGGAAGAACTGACCGTTCATATCGTCAAACTCGCTCTCTTCATGGATGCTGAGTTTCCATTCATAGGGAATGGGCGCTCTCTTCATGTGGAGCGCGTAGTTTACGAATTTTTGAAGTGGGTTATTTTTTTGGCACACTGCCATTGGAGGATAACTACTTCCTCGACGAACGGGTGCTTCACCGGAGAAGAAGATGGTGGTTATTTCCATCGGGGAAGATGAATTTTGGTGCATGAAATCTATAGCCAAATGGGCAATGGAGGCAATGCATTCCCCCTCCCCATGCGGAGGGGGTTGGCTACGGCCAATGACGACGAACACCACCACGGCCACCCCCTCCAGTGGGGGTGTGCGGCCAACCCCGTGAATGGGGGAGGCCGGCCATGGCCAAAGGGCCATGGCCGGGCATGGCCAAAATGGCCATGGCCGGGTTATGGCCGGCCTCTGGCCGAGGCCAGGCCAGGCCAGGGGGCCTGGCCGGCCTCTGGCCGAGGCCAGGCAGGCCTCTGGCCGAGGCCAGGCCAGGCCAGGCCGCCGGCCAGGCAGGCCTCTGGCCGAGGCCAGGCCAGGCCAGGCCAGAGTGGCCTGGCCGGCCTCTGGCCGAGGCCAGGCCAGGCCAGAGTGGCCTGGCCGGCCTCTGGCCGAGGCCAGGCCTGGCCAGGGGGCCTGGCCGGCCTCTGGCCGAGGCCAGGCCAGACCAGAGTGGCCTGGCCGGCCTCTGGCCGAGGCCAGGCCTGCCTCTGGCCGAGGCCAGACCAGTGGCCAGGGCTGCCACTGGCCGGCCCTAGGCCAGCCTCGGCCAGGGCAGAGGCCCTGGCCGGGGATGGAGGGTGCCAGAACTCTTGGTCGACATTGGTTGACCAATTCGAGTTTTTTGGTCGACCAATTCAGCCGGAGGCCTTGTCAGTAATTTCGGCCCCGGCCATCTGCAAGGCTAGCCCATACGGGGCCGACGGCAGTCATTAGCGGCAAAATTCTTCTATAAGGGGGGAAGCGCCTGGATCCATACGGGAGCCGGCGACAATTGCTTGCAGAAAAATCTCCACTAACGGGGGGATCCGACCTTGGCACGGCAACGGCTTAAACCCGGCAATGGCCAGGGATTGCCGAATATTTCACTAGTATCATAAGGGTACTATGTTGAAATATATTTTTTTGAAAAATATGTTTTCATGCGTTTTGAAAAAATACGTTTTCAAAAACGCTTTTCCGCTGCAAAGTACTATAAGAGTACTTTTATTTGATAAAGTGATGGGGAAATACTGAAAGTTACTCTAGATGGTGATTGGAAACGTAGTGACCTTTCCGATTCTAGGGTAACATCTTCAGTATTTTTCGAAAGTAACTTATCAAATTATAAATTTCGTTCCAAGTGGGAGTTGAAATTAGAACTATCCAAATGGGATATTCTATTATCACTTCAAATGAGAATTATATTTTAAGAATTTTTCAATGCAATGTTTTTGATCAAACCTTCGGTTTTGTGTCTTTTGCAGCATTTTAAAAGTAAAATGTCTTCCGCTTCAAAGAATATCGTCGCTGAGTTAAACAGAGGTGAAAAACTCAACGGCGATAATTACAAACTTTGGTCCATCAAGATACAATACGTTTTAGAGGAGCAAGAAGTGCTCGAAACTCTAAAGAACGTAATGATTGAACCCGAGTTGGGCACTACGGCCCAACACAGAGGAGACAAGGAAGCTTTTGATGCTTGGTCTCGGAAGAACAAGATAGCACGCATTACGTTATTAAGCAGTATGGCTGATGACATAATGCGCATCTTCCGAGAACATGACCTAGCCATGGACACATGGTCCAAGCTAGAGGAGAAGTTCGGTGGCACATCGGTGTCCAAACTTCGCGCCTTAACTATAAGGTTCGATTCATATAAGAAACGTCCAGATCATTCCATGGGGAAACATCTGCGACATATGGCGAATCTTATCTCGGAATTAAAGGACGCAGGTCATGTGCTCACTGATGGCAACAAATCCAAGCAGTCATATGTTCCCTACCAAATGGGTGGGACCAAATGAAGATGCATCTCACTCACAATGAGAGCATCAAGAACTTCAGCGACGTTTCAAAGCACCTCGAATTAGAGGAAGAGCGGCTTGCGGCTGCCAAGCCAAGTGCAGAAGTGCACATGGTTGCTAGTTCCTCACATGGGGGAAAGAAACGGAAAGATCGTTCGAAGTTCACAAATGAACGTAAAAAGCAACCTGAGTCTACTAAGAAACCCAAACATAGGGGTGGGCACAAGAAATGGCACAAGAAGAAAGACTTGAAGAAGATCAAGTGCTTCAAGTGCAACAAGCTCGGTCACTATGCTCGTTCGTGTACGAGTGGAGGCGACAAGGTAACTTGTAAATATACTAGTTACATATGTGTTTCTAGTTCAATATTTCTTGTGGAATCTAATCCATTTTGGATAATTGATTCAGGTGCCACCGACCACATAGCAAGGGACAGACGGTCCTTCGTGGAGTATCACCGGATACCCCAAGGAACGAAGTGGATCTATGTAGGAAACAACACACGTGTTGAAGTGAAAGGCGTTGGGACTTGCAAGCTAGTCTTGGACAACGACCGCACTCTCCTACTTCATGATGTCCTCTTCGCTCCAGATATTCGAAGGAATATAATTTCTGTGGTCGTGTTAATGGGTCTTGGCTATAACTGGTTTTTTCATGATTGTAATGTGGACTTAAGTTGTAATAATACTCTTATTGGTACTGGGTTTGTATTTAAAGGATTTATTGTAATGAGTACAATGTATGATTCGTGTAATGAAAATTTCCTTATTGCAAATTCTAAGACTTATGAGTCTGATATGATTTGTTGGCACGCAAGGCTTGGTCATATTGGACCAACGCGTATGGATAGACTTGCCAAACGTGGCCTTCTATCCAATGTTTCAAAGGTTGATATGTCGACCTGCGAACATTTCCTAGTGGGGAAATCTTGTCGCAAGCCGTTTGGAACCGGCACAAGGGTCGAGGTTCCATTACAGCTTATCCATTCGGACATATGTGGTCCGATGAATGTCAAGACAAGACGCGGGAAGTCCTATTTCATCACTTTTATTGATGATTTCACCCGATTCGGACATATCTATTTGATATCCCACAAAAGTGAAGCATTGGCTTGCTTTAAAAACTATATGAGTTTAGTGGAGAATCAATTAGATCGCAAGATTAAGGTCTTGCGAACCGATAGGGGCGGTGAATATCAATCAACAAGTTTTAAGGAACTTTGTGATGAAAAAGGCATAATACATCAGGTAACTATGCCTTATACTCCTCAACAAAACGGTGTTGCAGAAAGGACAAATAGGACTTTAATGGAAATGGTCCGTTCAATGATGGCGCAAGCTAACTTGCCAATCACCTTTTGGGGTGATGCATTATTGACGGCCGCTTTCATTTTAAACCGCGTACCCTCGAAATCAGTTAGCTCCACTCCTTATGAGTTGTGGAACCAAAGGTCTCCTGACTTAAACATTTTGAAACCTTAGGGTTGTGCATCCTACGCACATATTTCCTCCCATAAGTATGGCAAACTTGGGCCAAGGGGAAGGAAATGTATCTTTATACGATACGCAGAAAACTCCAAAGGTTATGTTTTTGTTAGTCAGGAAGACAATGGTGGGCTAATTGAGTTTGAGTCGAGGGATGTCACTTTCTTGGAAAACGAGTTTCCAAGACAGTGCGAGATAAGTCAGGACTTATCTCTATTTGAGATTTATGATCACGAAGGATAACCTCATTCGAGTGGGAGAATTCTTGGTGAAAATGAAAATACGTTTCAACCTTCACTAATGGATTATACGAATGACGATTATCCAATTCCATATGGGAATAATGATCCAATTGGGAGCAATTCTAACGACATTCCAAGTGGGAGTGATATTAGAATTGATCTAAATTCGAGTCAACAAGGACTTGAAGAATCTCAAATACGACGTAGTAGTCGTACAAGGTTGGCTCCTCTAAGATTTAAGGATGAATTTCCGCAAACCTTTATGACTTTACTACAAGAAGATGACGAGCCTGCTACTTTCAAACAGGCCGTATCTTGCCCTGCTAAAGACAAATGGATGGAAGCGATGCAAGAGGAGTTAGAATCCATGAAAGTTAACCAAGTCTGGGACTTAGTTGACTTACCCAGAGGACGTAGAGCTATTGGGAACAAATGGGTTCTCAAGATCAAGCATAAGGCTGATGGCTCTATTGACAGATATAAAGCTCGCCTTGTCGCGAAAGGTTTTACGCAACAGGAAGGGATAGACTACGAAGAGACCTTCTCACATGTTGTTCGTTTTACCTCGATTCGCCTGATTCTGGCAATGGTAGCTTGCTTAGACCTCGAATTACATCAAATGGATGTAAAGACTGCCTTTCTCAATGAAGAATTGGACGAGGAGATCTATATGGAACAACCAACAGGGTTTGTAAAAGAAGGAAACGAACATAAGGTTTGTAATCTTCTTAAATCCATATATGGTCTTAAACAATCCTCGAGGCAATGGTATATACGGTTTCAAGAAGTTGTCTTATCAAATGGTTTTACCATGCTTGATGAAGATAACTGCGTATATATCAAGAGGATTAAAAGCAAGTATGTTATCATGTCTCTATATGTAGATGACATTTTAATAGCCGGAAATGACAAGGGCTTTGTGATGGATATCAAGGCTTGGCTCTCATCAGTTTTTGAGATGAAAGACATGGGAGAAGCCGCATATATCCTTGGAGTTAAGATTTCAAGGAATCGTTCGAAGAAACTTCTTTCTCTTTCACAGGAGACTTATATAAAGAAGGTTCTAGAACGATTTAATATGCAGGACTGCAAGTCCATTGATACTCCTATAAGCAAAAGCGATAATTTATGTCTGAAATCATGTCCTAAGAACCAAAAGGAGAAAGAGATTATGGAAAAAGTTCCATATTCCAGTGCAGTTGGTAGTCTTATGTACGCTATGATGTGTACAAGACCTGACATCTGTTTTGCCGTTGGAATGGTAAGTTGTTACCAATCCAACCCAGGGCAAGTACACTGGAAAGCGGTTAAGAGGATAATGTGGTATCTCAAAGGAACTGCAGACTTTGCTTTATGCTATCAAGGAGATGCCTTGATGCTCGAAGGCTACACTGATGCTGATTGGGCGGGTGATCTCGATGAGCGACGATCGACCTCAGGATATGTTTTTCTACTCGGATCTGGTGCAATATCCTGGAGTAGCAAGAAACAATCCTGCATCGCACTTTCAACTATGGAAGCCGAGTTTGTAACATTTAGCATGGCAGTCCAAGAGGCTGTTTGGCTTAGGAAATTCTTAGACAGGCTAATTGATGCAAGTGACTCAGGTGCTGTACCTATACACAGCGACAGTCAAGCATCTATAGCTTATGTCAAAGATCCTAAATTTCATTGTAAGACCAAACACATTGATATCCGCTACAAATTTGCAAAAGACTATGATAAGACCAAGAAGGTGGACATAAGGTACATATCTACGCATGAGATGATAGCGGATCCGCTCACAAAGGCGATCCCCAGAGATGTGTTTTACAAACACTTATCATCCCAAGGATTACGTAAGAGCTGAGTTGTACCAATGTAAATTCCCATGTCTGTAAATGATCAAATTTAATAAAAGAATATGTTCTTTTTCAAACATTGCATATGAATTTCTTGAGAAATGTTTGTGTACATTTTTGAAATCTCAGCTATACTTTCTAGTATGTCGGACAGATTGAGGTTGGCTCTCTCACATGAGCAACCGCCTTATTCTATCAGACGGATAGAATAGAGATGAGACATGTTTAAAGTCAAAATCATCAGACGGATGATTTAGAGTCATGACTTAAACAAAATGGTCGCATGAAAGATTTGCATCATATGGATGCTTACAGAAGATCTAAGAGGATTTTGAAATCATATCTGTCTAAATGCGGGATGTGAGTCCAAAGGATTATTTGAGTAGAAAAAAGGGACTCAAAGTCAGACATTGTGGTGTCTGATCATCATCCTTACAACATCATTGAGACATACACTCCCTGGGAAAGGAGCGATGTTGTAATACGTATTCATACTACGTATGTATTTTTGACCATTGGGTTAGAATAGTAAATAAGTTTACTATTATGTGAGACCCAAAGACCACATGGGTCTTAATTCATTACCCTTATGGACTCTAATTGGTTCCTTTAGATTTGACCGGGTGATTGCTATCTTAGCATGTTACTTATGGACTATGGTTAATTCGGTCCGGCGGGGCATGTTAGAAAAGCAAGTCAAGTCAAGATCGAAAGGATCGCGAGAAGAGGAAGATTAATTTCGCATTCACATTTGGACTTTAAAGATTCAAAGCTGGCCAGCCAATTGCAATCCAGATGGGATTCAATTGTTGAATATAAAGTATAAGAAATGTGAAGAAATAATCTAGGGTAAAGCATGCGTTGATCTACTCAACTTTGCACCTCGAGGAGTGTTGTGTATCTCTAACAAGTGCACAACAGCGGACTCTATGCGCATGACGGTCACACAGCCTATTTCTCGGTATGATAAGCAAAAGAGTTAGAGGAAAATAAGTTTCCTTACAATCCCCTCAAGTGTGAGTGGGAGATGTTAGATATGGACGACATAAATACACCCATGAGGGGATGTATGAGGGTATACGGACCTCAGATGTCGAGTGCACGAAGGCGTGCGCGAAGGGAACCTTTTCTCGTGTGAAAAGGACCACTCGATAAGTGGAAAAAGCCACTCGATCAGTGGAAAAAGCCACTTTATAAGTGCAAAATGGCACTTGATAAGTGGATAAAGAAGAAGATAAATGAATGTGCTAATATAGGCTAATAAGCTTATAATTGGTTATTTCCTACAATAACCACCCCTAAAGCCTATAAATAGGACCCAAGGGTAAGGCATTCATTCACACTTTCCATGCCATAAGTTTGCATAAGGCATCTTATGTTCTTCTTCTCCCTTCCATTAAAAATCCTCTTCTAGTTAGAGATTTAGGCGGTGAAACTCTGCTTCGATCCTCCGTGACGAAGTATCGACCGTTGTGGCGAATCCGAGGGCGAAGTTCCGAGATTACCGTGTCGCGTATGCAAGCGTAAGTCTCGACTTCATTTATCGATCCTAACGCTGTTTTGACAGGATCCTACAGATTGAAGCTTCGAAGACGGTTCGTCATGTTTTATTTATTGTCTTCTAGCTTCATAGATTAGAATGTTAAGCCTTGAGTAGGACTTACATTATTATCTTCATGTCGCTCATATCTTAGAGCTAGGATTATCATAGAAGCCATTAGAAACTTTCCCGAAGCCTATCGCTTCTTCCCTCGGCTTCTAATGCATGTTAGTTTGTTCAAGTAGAAGAACCAACCGACTAGATGACGATCTAGTCGGTCGGCAATTCCTCTTGAACCGACTAGAATGCCTTGCTCAATTCAGCTCATTCCATGTTGATCAATTAGTCGGTCAAAGAAGAGTCACCGACCGACTAGATGACGATCTAGTCGGTTAGGAATCCTTCTTAGACTGACTAGTTATCATTGCCTGAATTCAGCCTGAGCTACTGTTTACAGTTAGTCGGTCAAAGCACCACGACCGACTAACTAGTTGAGAAACTAGTCGGTTGGAAGTTGTTCTTAAACCGACTAGCTGTATTTTTTTTCCAGCCTATTGTTTTTCTCTCTTAGTCGGTCAAAGAACACTCACCGACCGACTAGATGATGATCTAGTCGGTTGGCAAGTCTTCTTAGACCGACTAGTTCATGTTGCCTGAAACTTCATCTTTTGGCTGTCTGCCTGTTATTCGGTTCATGAAGAATCATCGACCGACTAGTTGGCAATCCAGTCGGTCAGTGATCCTTCTTAGACCAACCAACTGCTTCAGAAATATGACCGTTGGGAATCTTTTGAGCACGATTTTTCTTGCCTCTATAAATACAAACTTGATTCGTTTGAAGCAAGGTTAGAGGTCCATTATCCAAGTATTTTCAGACCTAAGAGAAGAGTTTTCTCAATCTAATTCCAAGCTCTCTCTTCCTCACAAGAATCTCTCCCTTCACTCTTTGAGCCAAATTCCTCAAAAGAGATTCTCTCCATTGTGAGCATTCCAAGCCAAGGAGCTTGAATCAAGGTCACCATCTCCACCCTAGGTCTCCATTGCTAGTCATCTTCTTGGAGCTAGGGTTTGGTGACATCTTCCTCCTCAAAATCCTTCTTGCCCTAATTTGGTAAGTTATACTCAAGGCATAGGATTTTGTGGTAAGTATTTCATATTTCATTTCAATTGATATTGCAAATTGTGTCTCTCGGTTGTGAGAGAGTGTGTGATCCCGGGTTGTGGGAGTCACATTTATATTGTGTATGATTTGGTCTTGTGAAGGTTTTTCACAAGAATTTCATAGTGCAAAATCTTGAGTTAGGGTTTCTAACTCAAGTATCCGGAGGGGATCCGGGTGGTTGGGACGTAGGATCACCAGGAACAAGTCGGGGAGACTTGGGTGGATACGAACCCGTTACATGTTTTGTTTGCGTTTGATAATTCTTGTTGATTGTTGTTTATTCCGCATTGTCGTTTGTTTCTAGCACAATAATTAGGAATAACTATCTTGATTATTTTAAAGTACTATTCACCCCCCCTCTAGTACATGTGCAGTAGCTTCACAGGGCACTACATAATATACCAAGCGCTAATGTGTACACCAACATCTCGCAGGCTACTACAAACAATGAGGAAACACAAGCAGTAAAAGTACGAACTGAAAAGAAACAGAATAGTACAGCTCCAACACTGCAGAGAAAGTATAAGGTACAACAACACAGGCAGTAAAGTAAATCACAACAATCAGAACATCCCAACGCCACAGAGCACTATATCTACACAACTAGTACTGTACAAGTCCACTGCACAACCCAGAACAGCTAAAGCTCCCATAAAAGTACAACTCAACCCAACGTGGTATAAGGGGAACGGGGGTACAAAACACTGCTCTCATCTCACACCCTCCCCAAGGCTACACTACAAAGACCCACACTAACTGTAGGAGGATATATGCCCATGAGGCGATTTATCCTAAGTGTACGTCTTGTTAATAGAATATATGGTATCCATTATCCTAAGTATGAATTCGTTTGAATAATATACTTAGATAATGTCCATAGAATTAAAGTTAGGTCCTTACGTATCCAGATTAGATCTCGATTATGAGTAGTTAGCGACCGTATAGAAACTTAAGTCTTAAATGGTTCGTGGTCATAGATGTGTCGAGAACTGGATATCGGCAAATCGGACAGACCACTGTGTCTTTGTCTTACCTTAGGGTAATGATGATCTCATAATCATTCGACTTGGTGAAGTCGGAGACGAGACACAGGTGCTCATTGGAGAATGAGTTCAATGAACGACCAACATAGAGTTATTATATGGTTAAACTTTAAATATACTCTCTATAATAACTCTAAGGTGATGTTAGGTAAGCTGGTCCTTAAGACCTGAAGTCATTTGTATGAATCTATGAGTGAACGGTGTCGCTTAGACCTATGATCTAGCTTCGAGGCTAGGCCTGCTAAAAGATCTTAGGTTGGGTTGCACCTGAAGCTCTCGAGGCGAGTAGATGACTAAGATGTGATTCGCCTCTTCCGTTAAAGGGAAGTTAGTGTCACAGGCTCAATACGGTCTTTATGTTAATCCTCGGCCGGGGTACGTTATAAGATGTACAACGTGAATACAACAAAGATCACCGTATACTGACCAATGTTGTCTAATGGGGTTGGCAGTAAACCATATCCTAGACCAACAGAGACACAGTCTTGACGACGGGACTATAGCCAACGGTATTCATCACTGACACATCCAATGTAAACCCAACGATACTTTGTCAATGGGTCGATCATGTTATGATGATTCTGAAACAGGGACGACAACTACTGCTCGTGGTGACCGTCGTCTAGTGGTTTCGAGCCCCAACCTGTAGTAAGGTCAGGCTGTATGGTTTTACACCGAGTAACGTTCATGTCTTAGTAATAGGAATATTAATAAGAGAAATTCATATGATGAAATGGAATAGTTAAATGTTTACAAGCCAGTTGTGAGACTAAGTCATAGAAGCAATAGGGACATTGTTGCATTTGATGCAAACAAAGATTAAACTTGTCGTAAATTGGTTACGACATAATTGTAGGAACAAATGCATTGGAAAGGGTTACCTGGTTGATGGGATCGTCCCGGTCTAAACACAGGTTCAAACAGCGTCCAAATCGAAGCTCAAATGAGCCCAGGAACGCAAAAACGGTCCGAGGCAAAGTGGGTTAGACCCATTTGGGCTTACGGGCCCATCCGCGAGGGGTAAACTAGCACAGTCCGCTGTTTACAGCAGGCCAGCGCCCGCTGGTTGCAGCGGGCCACCGCCCGCCCTCCTTGACTTGGGTGGGTGCGCCCGCTAAGCCTAGCGGGCGCGCCCGCAACTTAAGTTGTAGGGTTTTTTGAAACCCCTCCATGACAGCTACGAAAATTGATTTTTTTTGCCCATCTTTGGGCAATTGTTTGAGGGGTCAAACGAAGTCGAAATTCGTCGCCGTTTGTTCCTACGCATTCGGAATTCGAAGCCCTTCGAATTGATAGCTTGTTTGGTGTCTAAAGTTTAACTGATAAAGAGAATTAATTCGTTGAAGTTAGTCTTTATGAAAGGCTTACTAAAACTTCAATTAAACTAAATTAGCTTAATTAATTTTCTCTTCTATTTGTTTTGTCCCACATTGCTCACAACGAAAGTAGAAGTGCCGACTCCCTATATAAATAGTGGTGCACTCTCTTTGTTGAAAGATGCACCAAGTCCTCGATCGAGTAGCTCTGGATTTTAGAGCAAGCTCGATCTACGACTAAACTATTCTTTATCTCTCTTCTTCCTATTCTTCCGACTAGTCCTAGCAAGACTACGAAGGGGGTTTGGATTTGGATCCAGACGTCTAAGACGCAAGTTTACTCAAGTGAAACCTTCTACCGCGTGTGATCGGCTTGGAGGCGGGAGTCGGCTCGGGCAGATCGGTTCGAAGGTGCGAGGCGGCTCGGGTGGTTCGAGTCGAGGCGGTTCAGCTACGAGGAGCGTCAAAAGACGGTGCGGTACATCTTGCCCGCCCCAGGGTCGAGATTCTGGGTATGTTTTTCTAAGTAATTTTTAGTGTAGTTTAATTTCGTCGCAGTAGGATAGATCCCTCTTGGGGTGGTCAAATCCACCCCAAGTTGGCATAGATCGGGCTAGGTTCTGGCTCCCACAGGGCCTAGCTAAATTATTTAGCTAGATAGTTTTTATTTTCTGCTGCGCTTTATGCCTCTGTGGTCCGTCCGACTTAGGACGGACACAGATCCGAGCTCTGAGGGTCCGACAAAACCCCTACAGTGGTATCAAAGCCTCGTTATGCTTGTAGATCTATATTTGCGACGATTTTAAATTCTTTAAATTGCTTGTTTTGAACATACGGACACTTTAACTTTATGTTAAAATTTGTTTGATATTTTTTTGTTTTAAAATTGTTTTGTAACATGAAAAAAAAATTTGGAACGATTTAAATTTTCTGAGATAAATTTTAACTAGGTCTTCTATGGTTAAATGCCTTTTAAAATTTTATTTTATGAGATAAAATAATTTTTGCAAGCATTTAAAATTTTTTAAAGTTTATGTAACATTAAGGAAATTTTTTGGTTTCATGAGATGATATTTAAATTTCTTTTAGTTGCATAAAGGTTGAAATTTTTTGAAAAAACCTTTATCTGAAAGCTTTAAAAATAATTTCAAATGATTTTAAAAATGTTTTAAAAATGTTTTAATGAATATGTAAAATAAAGAAAAATTTTATTCTCATGAGATGGAATTATAAATTTGTTTCTTTTAATTACATACAGGTTTCAAGATTATTTTATGCGATATTTTAACTTAGAAATGTATTGTTAAAATTTTTAAAGCTTATGTTTAAATTTAAAATCATTTTATATTTTTATGAAACCTAGTTTTATGTGATAAAAGTCCTTCAAGCTTTAAAATTTTAGATCTTTAAATTTAAATGTTAAATTTTAGATTTGCAAGTTATTTGATTATGTTGTAGATAATTTTAACTTGCATGCTTTCATTCTATGTCACTTTGATTGAACCTTTAATTTATGCGATTAAATTAGTTGGTTTATGTTTTCATGGACATGATGAATAATGTATTCATGAACCCTTTAGGTTAGCCATTAACTGATTAAAACTTTATAAGATAAAATTTTAATGACTAGTGACATGCTGCGTTTTAAATGAACAAATACAACATCAAAACCTAATACCAGATTAGGGTAGTCCCTTTGATTGACAATCATTATCGTAAATTGTTTAAATGATGATTATCATTAAATGACTAATTTGGTAAAATGTTGTAATTGTTTTATTAAAATCCTAATTAGATTGGGGTAGCACGATGAACATAAGAACCTTATAGTTGATAAGGATCTAATAAAAATTGTTTAACAAATCCATAAAAATTTCAAATTTTAGGATCCACTAGTTGATAATGATTAACTAGTATTAATTAAAAGCCATTTAGTTAATGGATGAACATAGAATTGATGAACCTCCTTCAATGGATCATGATGTCGGTCAATGTGCTTGGCTAAGTTTGCTGGACCACCCTAGCTAGTCTAGGGGCCGAGTGGTCATGGCTTAGTCAATTCCCTGGCCGTGCCTGCTGGACCGCAAGGAGTCGAATCATGACTGTGTAAGTCCATCGACTATACCTAAGTCAAATACGATAATAATCTTGTTCAAGATAAATCGTAGCCCTCCTTGTTTTAGGAGTTGGCAACTGTAAGACCCGTGTTACGGTTGTTGAGCTACACTCAAGATGTGACATGATAATCTTATAGAAACCGATTTCTTGATAACATCTTGACTTGACCCAACCCGTCATCTCGTGCATACGCCGAGCGTTGGCGTAAGTCTAACCAAGAATGTAGTCTAAGACCTAACCCAAACCGACGGGTCGTGCATACACCGAGCGCCGAGGCAAGTCGGGCTAGACATGAAAACAAGGGTCAGACTAGGCTAGCCATTGTGATTTGGATGAGCACACTCATGATCACAAATGACTAGGGGTAAAAATCGAAAGAGAATCATATTTAATATGATTGACGATGAGTTCGTCTACCGACTGCAGAATCAGACAACTTGTTGAGCCACACTTAAGGTTGTCAGACTCAGGGTATTCGGATCCCTCTCTCACAAATGTTATTGTATAATAAACTATTTACTGTTATGGCTTTAATAAATTTAGTGGGAGAATATAGTTTTATTAAAAACCATTGAAACTATACAACGAACATTTACTGACTAAGTGTCTATTAAATTGCAGAATGGATTCGGGTCTTAAGTATATGATAGAGAAGAATGTGCTTAATGGAACAAACTATAAGGATTGGTTTAGAAACATTAAGTTAGTCCTTTCTCTAGCCGAGATTGGATACGTGCTGTTTGAGGATCCTCCGGAGAAGCCTGACGACGATGCGACCTACGAGGAAAAGGGAGCCTATAAGCTATACCAGAGGGATGCAGAGAAGGCCATGTGCCTTACTCTGGCTTCAATGAATAATGAACTGTAGAGGAAGCATGAACATTTGGATGTTCAAAGCATGCTTTTGAATGCACAAGAGTTATACGGCAAGCGGTCCAGAGCTGCCAAGTTTGAAGCCATGAGCAATCTCTGGGGCACTAAGATGGAGACAGAGCACGTACAACATCATGTCATTAAGATGATCGGGTACGTGGAAGACGCCGCCCAGTTGGGTTTTGTCCTGGACAATGAGATGTACATAGACATCATCCTTAAGTCTTTGACCCCAGCCTTCAAGCCTTTCATTACTGGTTTCATAATGAACAGTATTGAAACAGATCTTCCTGGTCTCCTCAACATACTTAGGCAGTTTGAGGAAATTGAGAAGAAACTGACTGTATTGGTTGTTGGCTCTGCTTCTTCCGACCAGCCGAAAGGCAAAGGTAAGAAGAGGCAGGTCCCACAACCTGCCAAGGCGAAGAAGGGGAAGAAAAAGACGAAAGTGACCCGTCAAAATCTGAGTGCTTCCACTGCCATAAGATGGGCCATTAGAAGAGAAACTGCAATGTTTACCTTGCAGAAAAGAAGAAGGGGCATACTGATGCCTCTACCTCAGGTACAACAAATTAAAGTCAATAAAGCATAATTATTTCCATAAATGCTTTATCACATAGTATGAGATAATAAGACATCTGTGTAATATATACAGGTGGCTGATATGAAGCAGAGGTTGGAAGAAGTTTCGAGGATGGTCGGCATCTGAGCAATCGTTGCTGCTAGGGCCGTGCGAGGACTTCAAAGTGACATGATGAAGAAGGAGCTGATACTTATTTTCTTTTATGAATAAAATGTATCACTCCTTAAAGTTAAAACAATGATTGAGTGGTTAACACTCAAAGTTTATTTGATAAACAAATTATGGTTCATTTTTATGAATCCGTTGTTTGAATGAATGTCTCGGGAAATGTGCTTTCCTTTGAAATTGAAATTTGATGAGAATGGCTTAAATTTCTGTGAATGTGTCTATCTAAGTTGGTTGCATAAATTCTCGAACTATGATACAGAGCTTCAGAAAATTTTGATTGTTTGGAGCTGACTTAATGCTATAGCCAGTCGATAGTTAAGTATAAGTTCCAGACGCGTATAAATTGTGTGCGATCACAATTATACGCATATTAAGATTAATTCTTAATAAACTACATTTGATTCTTAAAGAGTTAATATTAAATGTAGTTAAGGGAAAAGTACAGTGTAGGACGTTTGACTGAAGAAGTCAATGTCAAGATTCCTTAAACTGATCTTGACTTGACTCATTCGTCAAACCCAACCTGACACTAGTATGTTCCATCTAAAGCACTTGTCAATTGGTTATGCTCATCGTATATAGTCTAAATATGATTTAGATAAATGATTGAAGTACTTAACCAAATAATTATTAAAGTCAGTGGGAGCAAGCTCATATACTTAGTTCCGGATTCTCGGACTAAGTAAAATGGTTTCCAACTTATTTGAATCATCTTTATAAAATATTGAATAAAAATAGTTTTGATTTAATCGAATATATAGAGACTTAGGGTGTCATATATGTACTTGAGATATTGACACAAGAAAATTGGAATGAGCTGAGACTGACTTATAGAAATGTTAGACCCTACATCTAGATTGTATAAGCTAATTGTTTGCCATACAAAGAAAGGAAAATTGATCCAAAACATTTTTTAAGGATCAACCTTGTGTGATCAAGAGATGTGTAAATAATAATCCATTAAAATGAATTATAGATACTCGTTAATAAATCCACTTTTAGGTTTGTCATATAAATGTCCAATGTGACTGATATGCTATAACGGTATGAGATACCGAGATAAATAGCCTAAGTGCAAGTGGGAGATGTAGGAGGATATATGCCCATAAGGCGATTTATCCTAAGTGTACATCTTGTTAATAGAATATATGGTATCCATTATCCTAAGTATGAATTCGTTTGAATAATATACTTAGATAATCTCCATAGACTTAAAGTTCGGTCCTTACGTATCCAGATTAGATCTCGATTATGAGTAGTTAGCGACCGTATAGAAACTTAAGTCTTAAACGGTTCGTGGTCATAGATGTGTCGAGAACTGGATATCGGCACATCGGACAGACCACGGTGTCTTTGTCTTACCTTAGGGTAATGATGATCTCATAGTCATTCGACTTGGTGAAGTCGGAGACGAGACACAGGTGCTCATTGGAGAATGAGTTCACTGAACGACCAACATAGAGAGTTATTATATGGCTAAACTTTAACTAAACTGTCTATAATAACTCTAAGGTGATGTTAGGCAAGCTGGTCCTTAAGACCTGAAGTCATTTGTACGAATCTGTGAGTGAACAGTGTCGCTTAGACCTATGATCTAGCTTCGAGGCTAGGCCTGCTAAAAGATCTTAGGTTGGGTTGCACCTGAAGCTCTCGAGGCGAGTAGATGACTAAGATGTGATTTGCCTCTTCCGTTAAAGGGAAGTTAGTGTCACAGGCTCAATACGGTCTTTGTGTTAATCCTCGGCCGGGGTACGTTGTAAGATGTACAACGTGAATACAACAAAGATCGCCATATACTGACCAATGTTGTCTAATGGGGTTGACAGTAAACCATACCCTAGGCCAACAGAGACACAGTCTTGACGAAGGGACTATAGCCAACGGTATTAATCACTGACATAGCTAATGTAAACCCAACGATACTTTGTCAATGGGTCGATCACGTTATGATGATTCTGATACAGGGACGACAACTACTCCTCGTGGTGACCGTCGTCTAGAGGTTTCGAGCCCCAACCTGTAATAAGGTCAGGTTGTAGGGTCTCACACCGAGTAGCATTCTTGTCTTAGTAATAGAAAGATTAATAAGAGAAATTCATATGATGAAATGGAATAGTTAAATGTTCACAAGCCAGTTGTGAGACTAAGTTGTAGAAGCAATATGGACATTGTTGCATTTGATGCAAACAAAGATTAAACGTGTCGTAAATTGGTTACGACAATAATTATAGGAAAAAATGCATTGGAAAGGATTACCTGGTTGACGGGATCGTCCCGGTCTAAACACAGGTTCAAACCGCGTCCAAATCGGAGCTCAAACGAGCCCAGAAACGCAAAAACAGTCCGAAGCAAAGTGGGTTAGACCCACTTGTGCTTACGGGCCCATCCGCGAGGGGTAAACGGGTGCAACCTGCTGGTTGCAGCGGGCTAGCACTCGCTGCAGCAACGGGCGCATGCCCGCAGCCCAGCAGGCTGGTGTGCCCGCCCTCATTGCCTTGGGCTGGCGTGGCCGCTAAGCCTAGCGGGCGCACTCGCATATTAAGTTGTAGGGTTTTTTGAAACCCCTCCATGACGGCTACGAAAATTGATTTTTTCCCATCTTTGGGCAATTGTTTGAGGGGTCAAACGAAGTTGAAATTCGTCGCCATTCGTTCCTACGCGTTCACCATTCGAAGCCCTTCGAATTGATAGCTTGTATGGTGTCTAAAGTTTAACGGATAAAGCAAATTAATACATTGAAGTTAGTCTTTATGAATTAGCTTAATTAATTTTCTCTTCTATTTGTTTTGTCCCACATTGCTCACAACGAAAGTAGAAGTGCCGACTCCCTATATAAATAGGGGTGCACTCTCTTCGTTGAAAGTTGCACCAAATCCTCGATCGAGTAGCTCCAAATTTTATAGCAAGCTCGATCTACGACTAAACTATTCTTTCTCTCTCTTCTTACTATTCTTCCGACTAGTCCTAGCAAGACTACGAAGGGGGTTTGGATTTGGATCCAGACGTCTAAGACGCGGGTCTACTCAAGTGAAACCTTCTACTGTGTGTGATCGGCTTGGAGGCGGGAGTCGGCTCTGGTAGATCGGTTCGAAGGTGCGAGGCGGCTCGGGTGGTTCGAGTCGAGGCGGTTCAGCTACGAGAAGCATCAGAAGACGGTGTGGTACATCTTACCCCCCAGGGTCAAGATTCCATGTATTTTCTAAGTCATTTTTAGTGTAGTTTAATTTCGTCGCAGTAGGATAGATCCCTCTTGAGGTGGTCAGATCCATCCCAAGTTGGCATAGATCGGGCTAGGTTCTGGCTCCCTCGGGCCTAGCTAAATTGTTTAGCTAGATAGTTTATATTTTCTGCTGCGCTTTATGCCTCTGTGGTCCATCTGACTTAGGACAGATACAGATCCGAGCTCTGAGGGTCCGACAAAACCCCTACACTAACTACAGTCTCTACAGACCCTGCTGAGACGAGCTGCTCTCCGGGGTCTCTATCCTCGGTCCCGTCGGGTACCGGTACCTGGGAGGAAAGGGGGACACGTCACAGCATGCCCAGTAGGAACTCCACAACTCTACTACTCTAAACATAGTGCACAATCAGAAGAAAAGGCCTCACATTCAAGGGTTACTAATTTTTAACCGTTATATGTTAAGTTTTCATGCATGAATTTGAAACCAAAGTAACGGGTTAGACATCGAGGACTGGACCTCACCGGTAAAGTGGGTGGAATACTACGACTTCCTGAGACAAGCTCTTATGAAAGAATCCGTTCACCAACACAACCAACTCAACCACAACCCAACCTACTCACCGCCTCTGAGGGCTCGTCAGGAGTGGTCCATAACTCAGCTGTCCATCCCAATATGTCTTCTCGTTACTTCAGTGTAACGGTCTGTTTTTGCTTGTACGTTTTGTCGTGCACGTAGTCTTGTTCGTGCACGTATTTATTTTAGACGTTGTCTGTATCCGAACCCTATGGTGTGATATGTCGTTGTGATTGACTCTGAGAGCATTAAATTTTGTTGTTGATTTGGAACGTCATTTCACGGGTCGTTCTCCCACGATTTGAACTTATTTGACGAGACGTCGCGATTTTCACTTTTGTCGCGTGGCCTTTTTATTTTTAATTTCGTTTCTCGTCATCGAAATTGTGATCCGTCTTCTTTCTCTCATCGTCCCAGTCACCCCAGTATTTATTTCACAATTTTCGGACTTCGTTTGACCTACTTTCACTTTTTGGCCCGATCTATTGCATTTTAGACCTAAGTTTCACCTAGATTAATCCCCCTAATAATAATAATATTAATAATTATATCTGAACTTTTGACTTAGCCCTTTTTAAACCCACTTGGCACACAAACCCACGCAGGATGTGAGAGAGAAGGAGTGATTGAGCTTTTTAATAGTTTTATAACAAATTTTCTTTATAAATAAACCCAAACCCTATAACTATAAGCCTAGCCCACGTTTTCTCAGCATCCCCTACTCACGTGCCTCCCCCTATAAAGATTTTAAACCTAGGCTTAGGTTTTTTTCACAGCAACTCGTTTCAAAGCCGACGCCCTAACTCTATACTCACGCAAAAACGCAAACACCGTCGTTCCCTCGTTTCTCCGACCACAACCCTCGCTGCCGACGAGCCTTCACCTTCCCCCAACCTTCCTCTCTCCATTGGCCACCGTATCCTCGCCGCGATCCGCCGCTAGGTCACCGGAAACCGCTCGTGAAGCAGCAGCAGCCCGCAAACACCCCGCACCATCGCTTCTTCGCATTCACCGGCCAAGCAGCCACCGGCGGCGACTCCATTCACCTTCCCCGACTCCCCTCCTCCCTCATCTCCGCCGTGGTCTGCTGTTCTCCGCCGGAAGCTGCCGCAATTCGCTGCAAAACCCGCAGCAACACCTCGCAGCAGCCGCAGCCACTAGCAGCGCCGCTACAGGCCATCTCCCACTCCGCCATGGGTCCCCTCTGACCCCCCGCGCTGTTGTCTCAGCCCCAGGCCACAGCAAGACTCGAAACAGTGAAAGAGCTCGCTGTTTTGCATTTTACCGACGTGTCGTCGCGTCGTTTTGTCGCTTCACCATCTACTCGCTGTTGGGGTCTTCTGACAACCCCTTACTGCTCCTAGGGGTGTTTTCCGACGTCACGAACATCCCCTACGACGCTCAACATCGTAGACTTTGCGTGCGTCAAGCCGTTCGTACCGGTTAGTTGATACGGCTTCCCGGAAGCCGTAGAAATGCCTACCGGCACCCTACTCGCTGTTGGAATCTTGATCGTTGATCTGGACACTGCCCGAGGATTGGCGAGCGTGGAATCTTGATTGGAATCTGGATTTGGAGCGCGTTCTATTTATTCCAACCCCTGGCGTCGCTACCCGACGCCAGTGTAGCTTTCACGTCGTGTTGAGGTAACGTTCTGCACTCTTAGGACCCCCAACCCAACCCTGTTAAACAAGATAAAAATCGGTATTTTGGTTGTCTGATAATTCACTAATGAAGATAACTTAAATTGGGACTGTAGGCTGGTGGATCCGAGAACATAGGTAGACTGGACTGGTTGGACGATATTTGCTGGACGTTTGAATTCAGGCAAGTGAAACTTGCCAATTAGTGCTTTAGGCCATGTCTTAGGCCATTTTCTTGCTTTAGGCGTAAAAGAGACTAGGCGACGAAATGATACTCGCCTAGACGCAATTTTAAGATCTAGCTTGACAACGAAGCTAGATCTGTCACCCTGCCATGCCATTCATGCATATCTGCCTGTCACGTTTAATTTTCGTAACTGCATGCCTTTTACTTGTACTCTGCCTGTCACGTTTAAATTCCTTAACTGTACGCTTTTAAATTACAACTTGCCATGCCATGTCATCCATGTTTGAGTGTTGCATTCGTAGCACACGCTACTATACTTGTACTTCCTTGTTCAGGCTAGGCACCTGCTTCTGCGGGCACAGCCCTATGCCAAATACACTTCCTGGCTCGTGATCCAGAAGCGAGCATTCCATGTTCGGGGGTAAAGCCTTGGCTCGATACACGTGGAGGGGTAGGGTATAAGCGATCACTTGAGCTTAGGAGTTGGCCCGCGCAGCCACTCTAGCCAAAAGGCGTAATCTCTGAGCACGACGTGTTTACTTGACTTGTTAATTCCATGTGTTTGTTTAGTAGCTTCGCTACCCATGCCTTGATGTACTTGTGCCTTGTTAAACTTGCTTCCATGTCATACTTGTCGCATTTATTTAATTGTTGCATCCATTCAGTAAAATGCCATGTCATCGCACTTTTTAGAACTGCTAGGTTGCTTTACTTTCCTTTTAGTTTCCTTGCACAAAGTCTTTGTAGACTTTGCTGACATGCGCCCTCGTCTCTTTGGGTGTCGCATGTTAGTTGCTGAGCCAGAGTCCGTTGCTGAGGACGAGGAGTACGTGTACATTGAGACTGGGTCCACAGCTGACGTGGAGTACGAGGACACCGGCGACCAGTTGTAGAGTTTTCCTTCGTCGTTACTTTTGCTTAGTCTGTTGTTAGGTTGTTGGTGAGTAGCACCTTTCTTTCTGTACGTTGTTTACTTTTGTTGGCCATGCTGGGGCCTTTTAGACTCTTTTCTTTTAGCATGGTGGCTTTTCTGGGATGTTGAAATTTATTGTGGACAAACTGAGATCGGTTATTTTATGTCTCCTTATTTATTATTATTTTTGTTCCGTATCGCACTTGTAGGGACCTCTACTTGGTTTAAATCCAGACGCTTTACAGACTGGAGCCTCACAGCTCCAAGTCTGAGCGGACCTCATCATGCCTCGCCTCCATTTTAGGGAAGCGGGTCGTGACAGGTTTTGTTGGTGGCCCATGCAGGTCCTCTTGCAACTGCGAATTATCGGAACAACGATAATAATTATAGAATGTTCATTAAATAAATTAAAACATCCAAGTCTCAAGCTTTGAGTCTAATTTAATTCATTTTCTATGTCATTAGATGGCTGGCAGACAACAGACCCGAGCTGGTGGTGGGCCCGCCCGTGATGCGGTGCCGGATAGAGAGCCCACCAATGCTGAGATCATGAAGATGATGCATCAGATGATGCAGGTGCATCAGGGTATGCTTTAGAATACCCAGAATGCCCCTCGCTTCGAGCCGGGCGCGAAGCAGTTTCGGGAGCTGGGCCCGACTTACTTTGATGGATCTGAAGGACCGTTAGCTGCTGAGGAGTGGATCAGGAATACTGAGGATAATCTGAAGATGTCGAAGAACAACCCGGCTGGATGGGTTGAGTTGGTGAAGAAGCAGCTCAAGGATAATGCCCGCAACTGGTGGGATGCAGAAGAGGAGCTGTTGGTGAAGCCGATACCTTGGGCTACTTTCAAGTCCAGGTTCGATGAGGAGTACTTTCTGAAGGCTGCCAGGAGGGAGATGTTGCAGCGATTCATTGATCTGAAGCAAGGAAATCTGACGGTGGACCAGTACCATCAGGAGTTCACCAGGCTGAGTCGCTTCGCACCAAAGATGGTGGAGGATGTTGAGGAGAAAGCTCAGAGGTTTCTGCAGGGTCTTTCCCTAGACTTGCAGATTCTGATGTCTTCGTCAGATCTGGAGTCTTATCAGAAGTTGCTGGTAGCTACGAGGAGGCAGGAGCTGATTGCGAGGTAGAAAAGAGGACAGACTTCTGGAGCTGGGAAGAGGCCTATGGAGCAGGTCAGAGTAGTGGTTAAGCATGGGTTCAAGCCTAATCAGTCGGTGCAGTTCAAGAGGCCAGGTGGGCCTACTCTGAAGACTTGCCATTTCTGCGGCAAGACTGGGCATGTCAAGGAGCAGTGCAGGAAGATGTTGGGACAGTGCCTTGTTTGTGGTGATCCTTCTCATGACATGAAGGATTGCCCAAAGTCTAAACAGCCTTGGAGAGGACCAGTTGCAGCTCAGCCGTTGCAGCAGAGAGCACCTGTACCTGCTGGACGTGGAGCGCCTCTCATTCCCCAGAAGCAGGCGTTTCAGCAGGCTGTGCAGTCGAGGAGGCAGGCTTTCCTGATGACTGCAGTTGAGGCTGAGACCGAGGATGAGGTTATTGCAGGTAACCCTCAGTCTAGTTGGTTCTTTTCCTTAGTTGATCTTAATCGTTAGTATTTGTTTATTGCTTGAATATGATATGATTGCTAGAGTAGGATTTGATTGTTAGATTGCTTGTTAGGTGTGATTTTGGTTTGCACATTTCCTGCACGAGTCCTCTTCGACTCTGGTGCATCGATGTGCATTATATCTCGGAGCTTCGTGGACAAGCATTCCTTATCGACTTCCCCTCTTCCCAAGAGTTGGGATATCGTTACAGGGAATGGCATGATCTCGGTGCATCGTGGTTGCAATTCTTGTCCGTTGGTGGTCTGTGGACATGAGCTTTACGCTGACTTTATCGTCCACGACATCATCAACTATGATGCTGTCCTTGGGATGGACTGGCTTGGGAGCTTCTACGCCACGATCGATTGCCGGAGGAAGAAGGTGGTGTTCGAGATCCTAGGACATCCAGTATTTGAGTTCAGCCGAGGCAGCAGTTCGCTTGGTCCGGTCAGGTTTTGGGCCAAGCCGGTGGAGATCGTTGCTATGCAGATGGAGCAGAGTAGACCAGCTGTGGTGCGAGAATTCGACGACGTATTCCCTGAGGAGATGTCTGGACTGCCGCCCGATCGAGCTCTCGAGTTTTCGATCGATCTTATTCCGGGAGCGTAGCCTATTTCGAAGGCACCGTATCGTATGGCTCCAGCTGAGTTAGAGGAGTTGCGTAAGCAGCTGGATGAGCTTTTGCAGAAGGGTTACATTAATCCCAGTGTCTCTCCATGGGGAGCACCGGTGTTACTAGTGAAGAAGAAGGATGGTTCGCGTCGCATGTGCGTGGACTACATGGAGCTGAATGCCGTCACCGTCAAGAATCGATATACATTGCCTCGTATAGACGACATCTTTGATCAGCTTGGAGGATCGAGAGTGTTCTCTAAGTTGGATCTGAGGAGTGGCTATCACCAACTGAAGGTGAGGAAGGAAGATATTCAGAAGACAGCATTCAGGACGAAGTATGGTCACTACGAGTTCGTGGTTATGCCTTTCGGTGTAACCAATGCGCCCGTAGTTTTTATGAACTTGATGAATTTGATCTTCTACGACTTGCTAGATAAGTTTGTCGTTATCTTTATTGACGACATCTTAATCTATTCAAGGTCAGAGGAAGAGCATGCATCGCACTTGAGGACGGTATTGGAGATTTTGAGAAAGCATCGTTTGTATGCTAAGTATTCCAAGTGCGAGTTCTGGCTTGATAGGGTTGCTTTTCTTGGGCACGTGGTGTCAGGAGATGGAATATCGGTGGATCCTGAGAAGATTAAGGCTATCAGAGAGTGGCCTGTTCCGCAGTCAGCGTCTGAGATACGGAGCTTCCTTGGGCTTGCAGGTTATTATCAGCGTTTCATTAAGGACTTTTCTCGAATTACTGAGCCGATGACCAGACTGACGCGGAAGGATGTACCATTTGTTTGGTCTGATGATTGTGAGAAGGCCTTTGATGTTCTGAAGGAGAGGTTGATGACTGCCCCTGTTCTTGCTATGCCTGATCGGAGTGGAGGATTTGAGATCTTTTGCGATGCTTCTGGCAAAGGTCTCGGTTGTGTTTTGCATCAGCATGGGTACGTGGTTGCGTATGCTTCTCGTCAGCTTAAAGCTCATGAGAATAATTACCTGACACACGACTTGGAGTTGGCTGCAGTCGTGTTTGCGCTCAAGATTTGGAGGCACTTCCTGCTGAGTGAGAAGGTGAAGATCTTCATCGATCACAAAAGCTTGAAGTATATCTTTACACAGAAGGAGCTCAACATGCGACAGCGTCGATGGTTGGAGCTCATGGTCGACTATGAGATTGACTTACAGTATCACCCTGGCAAGGTGAATGTGGTTTCAGATGCGCTGAGCAGACTTCCAGCGGTGATGGCGTTGACTTCGCAGTGGAGATTGCAGCAGGATTTTTTCGAGTCTGGTATTGAAATTGTTCTTCCTGGAGAGGCTTCTTCGTTGATGTGTATGCAGATACAGTCGACGATCGTGGATCAGATCAAGGCAGGTCAGGCCGGAGATCCGAAGCTGGTGAAGATTCAGGAGCAGGTGGAAGCCGGTCTGCGGACTGACTTCTTGATTCATGAGGATGGCTCGCTGAGCTATGGAGCCAGGTTGTGTGTGCCAGCTGGAGATATCAGAGAGGAGTTGTTGGTTGAGGCACACAGTTCGCTGTATTCTGTGCATCCTGGTGGTACCAAGATGTACAAGGATCTTCGCCTGAACTATTGGTGGCATGGTATAAAGAGGAGTGTGGCTCGGAGTGTAGCCAAGTGTTTGGTATGCCAGCAGGTAAAGGCGGAGCATCAGCGTACGGCAGGGTTGCTACAACCGCTTCCGATTTCAGAGTGGAAGTGGCAACACATCACTATGGATTTCGTGACTGGACTACCTCGGAGTCCGAAGCAGAACGACGCGATTTGGGTGATCGTAGACCGATTGACCAAATCCGCGCACTTTATTCCCTTCCGAGTAGGACAGTCCACTGAGACGCTAGCGAGGAGATATATGGAGGTAAGATTCTTTTACTCTCCGTTTTATTTCCTTTTCCTAGTTTAGATAGTGATAACGTGAATCGTGCAGGAGATCGTGCGACTTCACGGAGTCCCTGTGAGTATCGTGTCAGACAGAGATACGAGATTCATATCTCAGTTTTGGCAGAGTCTGCAGAAGAGCTTGGGTACGAGTCTGAGTTTCAGTACGGCGTACCACCCGCAGACGGATGGCCAGTCCGAGAGGACGATTCAGATTTTGGAGGACATGCTGAGAGCATGCATGTTGGACTTCAAGGGATCTTGGGAGGATCATCTCCATCATGTAGAGTTTGCCTACAATAACAGCTACCAGGCGAGTATTGGCATGACGCCATTCGTCGTGCTATACGGGAAGAAATGTCGATCACCACTGAGCTGTGATGACATTGGAGATCGGGAGCAGTTAGGACCGGAGATGATCATGGAGGCTGTGGATGTTGTGAGAAACATCCGGGAGACGCTGAGGATCGCGCAGGACCGTTTCAAGCATTGGGCAGATGCTAAACGGAGGCCTTTGGAGTTTCAGCCAGGAGATCATGTCTTTCTGAAGATTTCTCCAAACCACGGAGTTATCCGATTTGGAAAGAGAGGCAAGCTGAGTCTGAGTTACATTGGGCCGTTTGATGTCCTGGAGAGAGTTGGAGCTGTGGCTTATCGCTTGGCGTTTCCGTCGTCACTGGAGGGTCTTCACGACGTATTTCACGTATCTCAGTTACGTCGATACGTCAGTGATCCGTCCCATGCTGTGGATTTCTCGGAGATCACGGTTCGTCTGGATCTATCTTATGATCAGCAGCCAGTTGAGATTCTGGATCGATGGCAGAAGCAGCTGAGGAATAAGACCGTCGACTTGGTTAGAGTGCAGTGGCGTCACGGTTCCCCTGGGAAGTCCACCTGGGAGCATGAGGATGATATGAGAGAGCGCTTCCCGCACTTGTTTCCGAGTAGTGATTGATGCTGATTCCGAGGACGGAATCATTCATAAGGTGGGGGAGGATGTAACGTTCTGTTTTCGCTTGTACGTTTTGTCGTGCACGTAGTCTTGTTCGTGCACGTATTTATTTTAGACGTTGTCTGTATCCGAACCCTATGGTGTGATATGTCGTTGTGATCGTCTCTGAGAGTATTAAATCGTGGCACTAATTTGGAACGTCATTTCACGGGTCGTTCTCCCACGATTTGACTTTATTTGACGAGACGTCGCGATTTTCACTTTTGTCGCGAGGCCTTTCTATTTTTAATTTCGTTTCTCGTCGTTGAAATTGTGATCTGTCTTCTCCGTCTTCTTTCTCTTGTCGTCCCGGTCACCCCAGTATTTATTTCACAATTTTCGAACTTCGTTTGACCTACTTTCACTTTTTGGCCCGATCTATTGCATTTTAGTCATAAGTTTCACCTAGATTAATCCCCCTAATAATAATATTATTATTAATTATATCTGAACTTTTGACTTAGCCCTTTTTAAACCCACTTGGCACACAAACCCATGCAGGGTGTGAGAGAGAAGGAGTGATTGGGCTTTTTAATAGTTTTATAACAAATTTTCTTTATAAATAAACCCAAACCCTATAACTATAAGCCTAGCCCATGTTTTCTCAGCATCCCCTACTCACGTGCCTCCCCCTATAAAGCTTTTAAACCTAGGCTTAGGTTTTTTTCACAGCAACTCGTTTCAAAGCCGACGCCCTAACTCTATACTCACGCAAAAACGCAAACACCGCCGTTCCCTCGTTTCTCTGACCACAACCCTCGCCGTCGACGAGCCTTCACCTTCCCCCAACCTTCCTCTCTCCATTGGCCACCGTATCCTCACCGCGATCCGCCGCTAGGTCGTCGGAAATCGCTCGTGAAGCAGCAGCAGCCCGCAACATCCCGCACCGCTGCTTCTTCACGTTCTCCAGCCAAGCAGCCACCGCCGGTGAATCCATTCACCTTCCCCGACTCCCCTCCTCCCTCATCTCTGCCGTGGTCTGCTGTTCTCCGCCGGAAGCTGCCGTAATTCACTGCAGAACCCGCAGCAACACCTCGTAGCAGCCGCAGCCGCTAGCAGTGCCGCCGCAGGCCATCTCCCCCTCTGCTATGGGTCCCCTCAGACCCCCCCCCCCCCCCCCCCCCCCCGCGCTGTTGTCTCAGCCCCAGGCCGCAGCAAGACTCGAAACAGCGAAGGAGCTCGCTGTTTTGCGTTTTATCGACGTTTCGTCGTGTCGTTTCGTCGCTTCGCCATCTACTCACTGTTGTGGTCTTTCGACAGCCCCCTACTGCTCCTAGGGGTGTTTTCCAACATCACGAACATCCCCTACGACGCTCAACGTCGTAGACTTTGCATGCGTCAAGCCGTTCGTACCGGTTAGTTGATACGGCTTCCCGGAAGCCGTAGAAATGCCTACCGGCACCCTACTCGCTGTTGGAATCTTGATCGTTGATCTGGACGCTGCCCGAGGATTGGCGAGCGTGGAATCTTGATTGGAATCTGGATTTGGAGCGCGTTCTATTTATTCCAACCCCTGGCGTCGCTACCCGACGCCAGTGTAGCTTTCACGTCGTGTTGAGGTAACGTTCTGCACTCTTAGGACCCCCAACCCAACCCTGTTAAACAAGATAAAAATCGGTATTTTGGTTGTCTGATAATTCACTAATGAAGATAACTTAAATTGGGACTGTAGGCTGGTGGATCCGAGAACATAGGTAGACTGGACTGGTTGGACGATATTTGCTGGACGTTTGAATTCAGGCAAGTGAAACTTGCCAATTAGTGCTTTAGGCCATGTCTTAGGCCATTTTCTTGCTTTAGGCGTAAAAGAGACTAGGCGACGAAATGATACTCGCCAAGACGCAATTTTAAGATCTAGCTTGACAACGAAGCTAGATCTGTCACCCTGCCATGCCATTCATGCATATCTGCCTGTCACGTTTAATTTTCATAACTGCATGCTTTTTACTTGTACTCTGCCTGTCACGTTTAAATTCCTTAACTGTACGCTTTTAAATTACAACTTGCCATGCCATGTCATCCATGTTTGAGTGTTGCATTCGTAGCACACGCTACTATACTTATACTTCCTTGTTCAGGCTAGGCACATGCTTTTGCAGGCACAGCCCTATGCCAAATACACTTCCTGGCTTGTAATCCAGCAGCGAGCATTCCATGTTCGGGGGTAAAGCCCTGGCTCGATACACGTGGAGGGGTAGGGATAAGCGATCACTTGAGCTTAGGAGTTGGCACGCGCAGCCACTCCAGCCAAAAGGCGTAATCTCATAGCACGACGTGTTTACTTGGCTTGTTAAATCCATGTGATTGTTTAGTAGCTTTGCTACCCTTGCCTTGATGTACTTGTGCCTTGTTAAACTTGCTTCCATGTCATACTTGTCGCATTTATTAAATTGTTGCATCCATTCAGTAAAATGCCATGTCATCGCACTTTTTAGAATTGCTAGGTTGCTTTACTTTCCGTTTAGTTTCCTTGCACAAAGTCTTTGTAGACTTTGCTGACATGCGCCCTCGTCTCTTTGGGTGTCGCATGTTAGTTGCTGAGCCAGAGTCCGTTGCCGAGGACGAGGAGTACGTGGACATTGAGCCTGGGCCCACAGCTGACGTGGAGTACGAGGACACCTGCGACCAGTCGTAGATTTTTCCTTCATCGTTACTTTTGCTTAGTCTGTTGTTAGGTTGTCGGTGAGTAGCACCTTTCTTTCTGTACGTTGTTTACTTTTGTTGGCCATGCTGGGGCCTTTTAGACTCTTTTCTTTTAGCCTGGTGGCTTTTCTGGGATGTTGAAATTTATTGTGGACAAACTGAGATCGGTTATTTTATGTCTCTTTCTTTATTATTATTTTTTTTCCGTATCGCACTTGCAGGGACCTCTATGTAACGGTCCATATTTTTCAATACAACTATTCACATATTTTCAAGTTTTCTTAAAACTATTTTATAATGGTTGGAGTTTTACGATTTCAAAAAATTCTTATAAAAATATTTTGAGATATCAGACTAGTCATGAAGTATTTTGGTAAATTCGGGTTTCATCAAATATCTCTAAAAGATCTGATAAAACTTCATTTTCAAATATTGCTGTTTTGGCTTAATGAAATTATTTTCTATACAAACATTCTCAAAACGTTTTCAAACTTCTACGGTAACATTCTATGATCATTTAGGGCTCCCCGCATTAATTTCGTAATTTTCTGTAGTCAAATCAATAGGGAACCCGCAAACCCGCTTCCTAAATGTTTTGGCCTAAAACACGTATCTCTGTAGCCCGAACCCTGAAACGGACTTTGTATTCGCGATCCTCGTGACGATACGATCCAGTTGGTATGTTTTCGTAATTTTTCGGACACATTTACTAGTAAGGACAAAATCGTAATTTTGTATTTTTGACCTTATCTACTAATTACGTTTAACCTTTTACTTAATTACTTTTCACCCTATTAGCTATTTTAATTTAACTTACCCCTACCTAACCCCTACCCGAAAGAAGCCCATGTGTTTCATGGGTGACTTCAAATTCCACCGTTTGTCAAAAAGCAATACCTAACACTACCTAACCTATTTAAGTTTTATTGACTAAGTATTGAATGTGTTAATCCTAATCACCTATTTAAACCCACACTAATCTCTCCCTCCCTCGGCCATTCCCGTCGAAACCTGCTAACCCATCTACAACCCATATTCATCTCAAGGCAATTCACGTAAAATCAAACCCAGTTCATTTTTTTGTTCACCCTGTATCAGCTCTCTCAAAACACCACACACACAGCCTCTCTATAATCTCTCCCTCTCTCCAATACCCTCGACCTTCGCCTTCCCCCATGCCCGTAACCACTGAAGCCCGACGTCAGCCCCACCTCTCCTCCCCGTCGACTTCCACGACCGCCACTCCGCCGTACCAACTCGTCGCCGACGAGTTCCCCGAGCACCCCTGCCGTGACTGCACCGCCACAGGCCCCGCTCCCCTCCGCTTCGAGTCGTCACCGGAACCCCGAGCAGCTTCCCACCGCCTGCACGCCCTCGCTTCCGCTTCTTCGAGCTCGCCGTCGATCGCCTCGACTACATGGCGCCCGAAGCCCCGCAATGACGCTCGACCCCGCTCCGAGAGCCACCGCCCAAGCGCCCAGCCTCGAAGCTCCAAGGCCTCCTCCTCTGCCCTTCCCCACTCTCGTCTCTGACTCCCCTCACCATTTCCAAGCACCACACCATCGTACGCTCCGACTCCGAGAGCTCGCCTCCGCCGCCCCGTCGCCATCCTCCGCTCGTCGCAAACCGCTGCCCTCCGACGTCCATCAACGTAGCCCGGAGCTCCGACGAACCCCACGCCATCTCCAAGCTCGACACCGCCCCACTTAGAGTTCGCCGGCGTCGTCCGCCTTCCCCCGCTCGCCCCACGCTGCTGCCTTCACTGCACTGAAGTCGACGCCCGCCGCCACCTCGAGCACGTCGCAGCGCCGCCACCACCGTGAACAGAGCTCCCCTCGCCGAATCCCCTGTCTTCGACCGAAGCCATGCTCAATTCCTCGACGGAAACCGCCACCCGCCACCACCTTCGAACTCGACCCGCCTCCGAGGTCGTTCCGCCCGCCGCCGACCACCTTGCCTCCGCCGTCGTCCAACACGAAGCCCCCCCAGCCATGCACACGGAGGATAACGAAGGGGCGACGGTAAATCCCCGATGGCAAAAGCGTAAATACGATAATAGTTCGTATTTTCGTAATCTTAAATAATTATTAAATAGGGTTTAATGGTTTAAAATTAGTAGTAAATAATATAGAGGCTAGAAAAATATAAGACCACCTCTAGAAAATCAGAAATGACATTTTGGACCCAATGGCACTAGTTTCATCTCGATCAGACATGTAGTTTTTCCAGAATTAATTTTTAACCTTAAAAGTTAAACACGTGATTTTCATTCAAAAATCAGTAACGTATTATTTTCACGTAAACTAGTAGGTGATAAAAATATAAGTTAAAGTACTCTCCGAGACGGCCATTTTGACAGTTCATTTGCAACTTTTCGATACCGATTGCATCCAGAATAAATTGTTGAATAATTATGTCACAAATTGAAAAATAGTTTTTAAATTATTTTTGATCTCTTAAAAATTATAAAAATTAATGTAAGCTTTAGAAAATTATTTCCTCCTACGATAAAATTATTTTCATCATATCTAGCCTATAGAAAAATTTAGAACGCTTTCCGACACCGTTTCAATCGATTATAAAATCAAACACGTTAAGTTAAATAGGTAGAAAATAGGTGTTCTGTAACCGATTGTTCTTGTGTTTTGCAGGTACAAATTCTTGTGCACCAGCTTCCGTAGAAGCCTTAGATTCAGTTTCGGCTTGCTACGTCGATCTTGAAATCTGTAAGTCACGACTAATTCTAAAATTAGAAAATTAGATAAGTGTCCTCGTATGAACTTAGGGATACCACCTATAGCCTCAGAACGGCTACCTAACTTGAACCAAACTAGAGACCTAATCTAATAGGAAAGTAATCAACTACAGATTACTTTGCCAACTTTCAACTTTGGTGGTTGTAACACACAATCATCAATTCGGGTAAATTGTGTGCTAACGAAACTACCACCCTTAAACCAACAGTTTTTGTATTCCATGTGTGTTGGACTTGTCTTTATCCTCAAATTTCTTAGCATCCACGTTGCTTTACTTTCTGGTTTTAAAACCAGTGGTCCTGGTTAACTATCATCGTGAATAAGGAATTGATAACATCTTGTGAAACATGTTGTGGAATATCTTGTGGAATATCTGGTGGAACATCTCATGGAATATCTTGTGGAACATCCCGTATAAAACATGTACATAGAACACTTGACACTTCACTGGGGTTTTTGGGGTAACTCATAGTTTGAGAGAGTATGGGAGTGACTGGAGTTCAATCTTCCCGTCCCGCTGCCTGTGTTTCGGCATACCGTCCCGCTGCCTGTGTTTCGGCAAAATACATGTACCGTGCCTGTGTTTTTGGCATTCGTCTGGGTCGCGCCCATGCAAGAGATGGTCTTGATGGTCACATATTGTACTCTCTGACTTGAGTCACGTAGTGTAGTTACTTTTGCACAGTTACTTTTACTTTACATTTACTTTACGCAGTACATTCACTTTACCTACTACACCTGTACAGTCACCAGTACTTTACCTGTCATACTTTTAGCTATAGCAGTAGTATGTTTCACTTGCCTATCCTGCTTTACACTTGCACTACACCGTACAGTTATTCTCTCCTTTAAGTTCTATTTACTTTTACTACCCAGTTGTGTACAGTTGTTGCTCAGTACTTTACTTTTCACTCTGGTTTGCTCGTACGTAGTTACTTTTTGTCATACTTGTGCACTGCTTCTTTTCTATATTTAGAATTGTTGTGACTTACCTACGGTTCCTTCTTCGTGGCACCGTAGACGACGTACATATGGAGGTAGATGCTCCTGAGTTAATAGCGCCAGAGTTTGACCACAGCTTCCAGAGTTATTTTCACTCATGTACTTTTCTTCTTTCATGTATATCTGTTGGGACATCTTGTACAGTATGGATTATAATAATTGGACACTATTTGAGTATTTTTGTACATCTCTGCATCGTGGCTATTTTGTTTTCACTGGTAACCTGCAGGACATGCGCAAATATCAAATAAGTAACGGGCCCCCGAGAGCGGGTCGTTACACTCTACTTGGTTTAAATCCAGACGCTTTACAGACTGGAGCCTCACAGCTCCAAGTCTAAGCGGACCTCACTACGCCTTGCCTCCATTTTAGGGAAGCGGGTCGTGACATTCAGTTTCCCCCAAACCCTCCCTATGGCCCCCACCCACCTCGAGTGGAACGAGTCAACCCTATGCCTTCTTTTAACTGGCCTTTAATCCTAGTGTATTAAGTATGCAAGGCGAGGTCAATTGCTTTCTTTTTCTTTTCACATAAATAACAATAAGCATGAACTTGCATGTTTCATAAACAATGTCCAACTCAAAACTCGCAACATAAAATAACATTTCCACATGGAACCACTTTCAGTACTAATGCATTCAAATTAGCAATATTGAGCATCAATATCTGAACGTGGAAACAAAACACAACTCGAAACATCACTACACATTTCAGTTTGCTGAAAATTCACCAACGGTCCTAAACATTAAAGGATATCTGCCATTTCCAATGCGAATTTTACAAAGTGTTGTAAACGTAAGTTGTAGATGCACTAGTTATTGTTTCAGATATCGAATATCAAAAAATTAGGGTAAGTGTGCTAATTATAGGGGCATGTTTACTAAGTTGTACCAATTCTGTTAAAATACAGAAAACATGACTCAACTTCAACCGCAGATTGAGCCCTATTGCAGTCAGAATTTGAGTTTTTCACCCGGGGAAAAAATTGTATCCCTTGAAATCTAGTTATCCAAAATGTATAAATTTGCAGAAAACGGATAAGTACACTTTACGTTACAGACAATTTCGTGTAGGGGTGCAGATTATGCCAGTTTCTGTTGTTTTACTTTAACTTGGCTATTTTGGGATTTTACAGGCACAATCGGGTCAGGAACCCTAAATGAAAGTTGGAGTATACAAAAAGATATTTCCAACATAATTTTTCCAGAATTTATTTCCATCTATACTGACTGCATCATTAGGAACAACATACTACAAAATTTCATCTTTTTCAAGTGATTGATTTTGCTAGGGATTTCAAGAGGGACTTGTTTAAAGATAGCATTTTGATTAAAAATACAAACTAAAGTTGACAACTTTCATTCAAACTACCCTCTTTCTTCAATATTAACAACCAAAAACATGAACTTGGGCCTAATCCCATCATCACCTTAAGAAGTTAATCAAGCATGCACATACAACCTAAATCTACAACACTCTTCCCAATTTTCTCAAAGAAAAGCCTATCATTCATGCATTTGTTCCATCATTCACAATTAGAGGGAGAGAGTGTAGAGGTCCTACCTTCTTAGGGCTCCAAGAGAGGTCTATGGTTTGAATGGAGTCTCCTCATTGCTTGGATTCCTCCTCCTCCTCCTCCTCTTCTGTCCTTACTCTTCTCTCCTTTTTTTGCTCAAGAAATTTCGGCCCACATGAGAGGATGAGGGAGAGATAATTGTAGAAAGGTTTAGAAAGTAAGAGAAATTAGTGGAATTATATAGAAGGTTGTAGTGTTATTTAATTTAAAGATCTCTTTGAAACATACCACTATTTACAAGTTTGCCATTACTCTTTTTCATTTTTTTCATTTTTTTTAAATTGCCCTCCAACTTGCTTGGTTTATTACCTAGCATGCCATTTAAGGGACTTTTTTGCACAAGCCCTCATTTCTTGCCAATTATGGAAATATACCCAATTTTGGGTATAAATGCAAAATTGAGGGGTATAAATGCAAACCTCTCCATTCTAGTGAACTGGCATGCACGCATACAAAGAGACTAGGGCTAACTTAATGGCTACTTAGTATTTACACACGAGGGTTGTTACACCATACCCTCCTTAGAACAAATTCCATCCTCGGAATTTAACAGAATTAGGAGAGCATATATTTACGTACAACAACTAACAACTACAGAAAACATAAGATACAACAGTTATTGCTCAAACAGGTATGGGTACTTCTCATGCATATCATCTTCTCACTCCCAAGTTGACTCCCTCGGAGACTCTTGTTGCCACATGACTCGCACCAAGTTGATAGTCTTCTTCTTCAACATTTTCCGTCTCCGGTACAAAATAGCCACTGGCTGCTGCCTATAGGTGAGGTCTGGCCGTACTTTTATCTCTGGGAAATCTACGACATGACATGGATCTCCCACATATCCCCAAAGCTGAGATACATGAAAAACATATGCACACCTTCGAGTGACTGCGGCAATACTAGTCGATATGCAACTTTGTCGACCTTGGTGGAGATCTCGAACGGACCAATGTATCTAGGACTCAGCTTCCCATGCTTGCCAAATCGGATAGTTCCGTGAATCAGTGAGATCTTTAGGAACACGTAATCCCCTGGCTGAAATTCCAAGGGTCGTTGATTTGTATCAGCCCAGTGCTTATATTGGTCTCGTGCGATGCGCAGATTCTTCCTGACTGTTCGCACTACATCTGTTATTGCCGCCACCAAGTCTCGTCCTAAAAACTCTCTGTCTCAAACATCATCCCAACTTAAAGGAGACCTCCATTGCATTCCATACAGAGCTGCGAAGGGAGCCATACCAATACTTGCTTGATAACTGTTATTGTATGCAAACCCAACCATATGCAGATGGTTCTCCCAGAACCCTTGAAATCAAGCATACACGCCCGCCGCATATTCTCGAGAATCTGAATGGTCCTTTCAGACTGTCCATAAGTCTGAGGATGATACGCAGTACTGAACTTCAAACGCGTCCCCAGACTAGCCTGTAAACTCTTCTAGAAATGGGACGCAAATCTGCTATCCTTGTCGGATACTATACTCACAGGAACTCCATGTGTAACGACTGCTTTTCGTGTATCTGGATTTAATATAATATAATATATGTTTTGGTGGATTTTCTCCTCTTGTGTGGTTTTCGTCTCCATAGATTTCATTTTCGATCGATTCGTCGTATTTTCTCGTTTCTTCCTTAGGATTGTCGATTTCGAAGTATGTCACTCGTGACGGACTTCATAACGGTCGTATCTAACTATTAGATCAAGCCTAGGAGTCTTCGGAATCGATCCCGGGGCCCCGCGCTCCGTATCGGAACTTTTTATGCTCATTAGCCGGTGTAAGAAGGGCCACCGACCGACTAGATGACGATCCAGTCGGTCGGCAATCCTTCTTGGACCGACTAGTTAGCTTTCTAAATTTCCCAGGAGTTACTGTTTATCGTTAGTCGGTCTAAGAACGTTGGTTGACCGACTAGGTTGCAAACTAGTCGGTCGGCAATGCTTCTTTAACCGACTAACTCATCATCTTATTTTTGTATCAGCTACTGTTTACTCTTAGTCGGTCTAAGAACGTTCATCGACCGACTAGATGTCAAACTAGTCGGTCAGTATTTGTTCATGGACCGACTAACTCTAGAATCCTATTTTCGTTCAGGAGTTACTGTTTGCACTTAGTCGGTCTGCGTTGGTCGACCGACCGACTAGTTGCCAAACTAGTCGGTCAGTGGTTGCTCTTTGACCGACTAACTAGTGTTAAACCCCTAATTTCTGGGCAGCCGCCAGCTCAACCTATTTATACCCAACCCAAACGATTTCATCTTCTCCAACACGACCCAAAACCCTAAAATCTTCCCCCTTGAGCCCCCATCTTCCTCCAAGCTCCATTTCTTCATTCCAAGCCTCAAATCCATCATCCAAACCATCCATTCACTCCATCTACCTCTCATCTTCCCCAAAATCTCACCAAAACCCATCAAAATCCCCAAATCCCCCAAAACCCTAATTCACCCAAACTTCTCCAATCTTTACCAGATCTGATCCTAGGGTTCCCCGGAGTGTTTCTTCCGTCTCCTCTTGGTAAGAAATCGATCTACCGTTGTTTTCATAACTTATTTATAATTTTTGTGAAACCCTAATAAATTTCATGTTGTTTGATGTTGTTTCCCCCATAACAGCGATTCCCCCGTAAATTAGCATCCGTGAGACGAAGTGGTCGTCATCCCCGGTGCTAGGCAAGTGAAACTTGCCACTTAGGGTTTAGGCCATGTTTTAGGCCATTTACTTGTTGTAGGCGTAAAAGAGGCTAGGCGACGAAATGATACTCGCCTAGGCGCAAATTGGGGAACTAGCTTGACAACGAAGCTAGTCCCGACATTTAGCATGTTGCACAATTTCCATGTCATGTTTACTTTCCATTAACGGTACGCAAATTAATTGTCATGTCATTGCATTCTTTAAGTGTTTCTGTGAATGCGTAGCTTTGCTACAAATGCTTGTGTACCTGGCTCGTGTTCCAGAAGCGGGCCATGTGTTGGTTGATAGCCAATGCCCGAATTGCGTGTTTTCCGGCTATGTGCACCCCTACGCCAAATGTTTAATAATGCGAGCTCATGTGCGGGACAACCCTGGCTCACTTGCTGGGCTCATGTTCAGGGACCCTGGCTCCATTACGTGTGGGTATTGGGGGTAAGAGTTAAGCGACCAATCAACTGGGAGTCTGCCCGATCAACAACTGCAGTGGTAAGGCGTAAACTCTTGGGTTTGGGGTAGTTGTTAAGCGGCCAATCAGCGAATGTAAAACCATTCAGCTGTAAGGCGTAAACATCTACAAAACAACGTGAATAGTGAATCGATTGAGATTGATAGTAGCATGGCTACTCTTGTCTTGTCTTGTCTTGTCTTGTCCCGATGATTGTTCTCTTGTACAAATTGTCTTGCCATGTTTCAATTGTGCACTCATATTATAACTGCCATGTCATGCATACTAAACTGCTAGGTTGCTAGAGCCTTACTTTCAGTTTCCTTGCTCAAGTCTTTTAGACTTGCTGACATGTGCCCCTTTACTCTTTTGGGTGACACATGTTAGATCCTGAGCCTGAGTACCTTGTTGAGGACGAGGTGTTTGCTGACGCCGAGCCCGAGCTTGTGTTTGACGGGGAGTACGTGGACACTGGGGACCAATCCTAGTGTCTTCGTTATGTTTTACTTTTGTTAGACAGTTGTTTTGTTATCGGTGCGTAGCACCCATACTTTGTTAAGTCGTTTCTTTTGTTGGCCTTGTTCTGGGCCTTAGACTCTTTTCTTTTAGCCTGGTGGCTTTTCTGGATGTTGAACTTATTTTTTTTCTTGTTGGACAATTTTTGAGATGTGAGATTTTATTTCAGTCTCTCCTTGTGTTATTATTGTTATTCTGTTGTGGTTACAGGGACCTGCTTATGTATTATTGACGCTTATCGGGTTTGGGGCTTCACAGCTCCACTCCCGTGCGGACCTTTTTCACGTCTCGCCTCCATTTTAGGGAAGCGGGTCGTGACAGGTTTTGTTGGTGGCCCATGCAGGTCGTTCTGTAACTGCGATTTTTGGAATAGCGATAATAATATTAGAATGTCCAATAAATTAAGTTCGACGTCCGATTCATACGCTATGAGTCTAATCTGATTCGTTCTCTGTGTCATTAGATGGCAGGAAGGCGTTTCACCCGTGGTGGGGGTAGTGGCGCGGTCCCTCATGATGAGGAGCCTGAGCGGGAACCCACCAGCGGTGAGATGATGCGGATGATGCTCCAGATGATGCAAGTGCAGCAGGGTGTGCTTTTGCAAGTCCAGAATGCTCCACTTGCTCGAGCTGCCCGGGCTCTTCCGGATGCCTCTCGCTCTGAGCCAGGAGCGAAGCAATTTCGGGAGCTGGGTCCCGCATATTTTGATGGTTTTGAGGGTCCTCTGGCTGCCGATGAGTGGATTCGGAACATCGAGGACAATCTGAAGATGGCCAAGATCACCCCGGCTGGATGGGTTGATTTGGCGAAGAGGCAACTCAAGGATAATGCTCGGAATTGGTGGGATGCGGAAGAGAAGATGTTGGTGGAGCCGATAGCTTGGGCTACCTTCAAGGCCAGATTTGAGGGCGAGTTCTTCCCGAAAGCTGCCAGGGAGGAGATGCTGCAGCGTTTTATCGATTTGAGGCAGGGGAACTCGTCGGTGGACATGTATCACCAAGAGTTCATGAGGCTGAGTCGGTTTGCACCAAAGATGGTGCAGGACGCTGAGGAGAAGGCTCAGAGGTTCCTGCAGGGGCTTGCTTCGGAGCTCCAGAGTTTTGTGACCTCTTCTGACCGAGAATCTTATCAGAAGGTTCTAGTAGCAGCCAAGAGCCAGGAGCTGCTCGTGAACCAGAGGAGGGGGTCTATTGTTGGTGCTGGGAAGAGGCCTATGGAGCAGGCGAGAGCTGTGGTTAGACCTGGATTCAGACCTAATCAATCCGCTCAGTTTAAGAGGCCAGGAGGGCCTATTCTGAAGTCTTGCCATTTCTGCGGCAAGCCTGGCCACGTCAAGGATCAGTGTCGGAAGTTTTTGGGCCAGTGTCTGATTTGTGGAGATGCTTCCCATGCCGCGAAGGATTGTCGGCATGCGAATCAGCTGCGGAGGGCTCCTGTTGTAGCTCAGCCGTTGCAGCAGCGAGCGTCTGTTCCTGCTGGACGTGGAGCAGCACTTGTTCCACAGGGACAGGCTTTTCGGCAGGCTGTTCCGCCGAGGAGGCAGGCTTTTCTGATGACCGCTGTGGAGAGCGAGGCTGTGGATGAGATTATCGCAGGTAATCCTCAATCTAGCTGTTACTTTCCTAGCTGGTTTTGATTGTTAGATTGTGTTGTTTGCTTGAACATGGTTGTTTGCTAGACTAGGGTTTGATTGTTAATTGATTGTTAGGTGTGGTTTTGGTGTGCACATTTCCTGCACGGGTCCTCTTTGACTCTGGTGCATCGATGTGCATTATTTCTCGGAGCTTGGTGGAGAGGCATTCCTTGTCGACGTCCCCTCTCCCCAAGAGTTGGAATATCGTTACAGGGAATGGCATGGTCTCGGTGCATCGTGGTTGCAATTCTTGCTCGTTGGTGGTCTGTGGACATGAGCTTTTCGCTGATTTCATTGTCCACGACATCATCAACTATGATGCAGTTCTTGGGATGGACTGGCTTGCGAGCTTCTATGCTACGATCGACTGTCGGAGGAAGAAGGTGGTGTTCGAGATTCCCGGACATCCAGTGTTTGAGTTCAGTCGTGGTAGCAGTTCGCTTGGTCTTGTCAGATTTCAGGCCAGGCCGGTGGAGGCGGTGGCTATGCAGATGGAGCTGGAGTGGCCAGCTGTGGTGCGAGATTTTGGCGACGTCTTCCCCGAGGAGATGTCTGGTTTGCCACCTGATCGGGCTTTGGAATTTTCTATCGATCTTGTTCCAGGTGCGCAGCCGATTTCGAAGGCGCCGTATCGTATGGCACCTGCAGAATTGGAAGAGTTGCGGAAGCAGTTGGATGAGCTTTTGCAGAAGGGTTATATTAATCCTAGCGTGTCTCCATGGGGAGCACCGGTGTTGCTGGTGAAGAAGAAGGATGGTTCGCGTCGCATGTGCGTGGACTATCGGGAGTTGAATGCGGTGACCATTAAGAATAAATACCCGTTGCCTCGCATCGATGATATTTTTGATCAGCTTGGAGGTTCGAGGGTGTTTTCTAAATTGGATTTGAGGAGTGGTTACCATCAGTTGAAGGTGAAGAAGGGAGATGTTCCGAAGACAGCGTTCAGGACGAAGTATGGACACTATGAGTTCGTGGTTATGCCTTTCGGCGAAACTAACGCGCCCGCAGTTTTCATGAATCTGATGAACCTGATTTTCTACGACTTTTTGGATAAGTTTGTCGTTATCTTTATTGACGACATTCTGATCTATTCGAAGTCGGAGGAAGAGCATGCCTCGCACTTAAGGACGGTGTTGGAGATTTTGAGGAAGCATCGTTTGTATGCTAAGTTTTCGAAGTGCGAGTTTTGGCTGGATCGAGTTGCTTTTCTCGGGCATGTGGTGACTGGAGATGGTATTTCAGTGGATCCTGAGAAGATTCGGGCCATCAGGGAGTGGCCTGTTCCGTCGTCTGCATCTGAGATTCGGAGTTTCCTTGGACTTGCTGGTTATTATCGGCGATTCATTAAGGACTTTTCTCGTATTGCTGAGCCGATGACCAGGTTGACGCGGAAGGATGTTGCTTTTGTTTGGTCGGGTGATTGTGAGAGTGCTTTTGGTGTTCTGAAGGAGAGGTTGACGACTGCCCCTATTCTTGTTGTGCCTGATCGCAGCGGTGGATTTGAGATCTTTTGCGATGCTTCTGGCAAGGGTCTCGGTTGTGTGTTGCATCAGCATGGGCATGTTGTGGCGTATGCGTCTCGTCAGCTTAAGGTTCATGAGAAGAATTACCCGACACATGATTTGGAGTTGGCTGCCGTTGTGTTTGCTCTTAAGATTTGGAGGCACTTCTTGCTGAGTGAGAAAGTGAAGATTTTCACCGATCACAAAAGCTTGAAGTATATTTTCACTCAGAAGGAGCTCAACATGCGACAGCGTCGATGGTTGGAGCTTATGGCGGATTATGATATTGATTTGCAGTTTCACCCTGGCAAGGTGAATGTGGTTCCGGATGCACTGAGTAGGCTTCCGGCGGTGATGATTTTGACCTCGCAGTGGAGATTGCAGCAGGATTTTTGCGAGTCTGGTGTGGAGATTGTTCTTCCTGGGGAGGCTTCTTCGTTGATGTACATGCAGGTACAGTCGACGATCGTGGATCGGATTAAGGCTGGCCAGGCTGAGGATCCGAAGCTGGTGAGGATTCGGGAGTAGGTGGAAGCCGGTCTGCGGACTGACTTTTTGATTCATGAGGATGGCTTGCTGAGGTTTGGAGCCAGGTTGTGTGTGCCAGCTGGGGATATCAGAGAGGAGCTGATGGTGGAGGCACACAGTTCGCCGTATTCTGTGCATCCTGGTGGCACCAAGATGTACCAGGATCTTTGTCTGAATTATTGGTGGCATGGTATGAAGAGGAGTGTGGCTCGGAGTGTAGCCAAGTGCTTGGTTTGCCAGCAAGTGAAGGCGGAGCATCAGCGTACGGCCGGGTTGCTACAACCGCTTCCGATTCCGGAGTGGAAATGGCAACACATCACTATGGATTTCGTGACTGGACTACCTCGGAGTCCGAAGCAGAATGACGCGATTTGGGTGATCGTAGATCGATTGACCAAATCTGCGCACTTTATTCCGTTCCGAGTGGGACAGTCCACTGAGGCGCTAGCAAGGAGATATATGGAGGTAAAATTCTTTTACTCTCCGTTTTTATTTCATTTTCCTAGTTTGGATATTGATGTAACGTGAATCGTGCAGGAGGTTGTGCGACTTCATGGAGTCCCCGTGAGTATCGTGTCTGACAGAGACACGAGGTTCACATCTCAGTTCTGGCAGAGTTTGCAGAAGAGCTTGGGTACGCATCTGAGTTTCAGCACGGCGTACCACCCACAGACGGATGGCCAGTCCGAGAGGACGATTCAGATTTTGGAAGACATGCTGAGGGCGTGCATGTTGGATTTCAAGGGTTCGTGGGAGGACCATCTACATTTGGTGGAGTTCTCTTACAACAACAGCTTCCAGGCGAGTATTGGCATGGCGCCTTTCGCCGCTCTTTATGGGAGGAAATGTCGATCGCCATTGAGTTGGGATGACGTTGGTGATCGGGAGTTGTTGGGACCTGAGATGATCGTGGAGGCCGTGGATATCGTCAGGAATATTCGGGAGAGGTTGAGAATTGCTCAGGACCGTTTTAAGCATTGGGCGGATGCTAAACGTCGTCCTTTGGAGTTTCAGCCGGGCGACCATGTGTTCTTGAAGATTTCCCCGAATCGTGGTGTGATTCGTTTCGGGAAGCGTGGAAAGTTGAGCCCGCGATACATTGGACCGTTTGACGTTTTGGAGAGGGTTGGCGAGGTAGCTTATCGCTTGGCCTTGCCGCCATCTTTGGAAGGAGTTCACAATGTTTTCCATGTGTCGCAGCTTCGTCGATACATTAGCGATCCGTCTCATGCGGTGGATTTTTCGGAGATTACCGTTCGTCCCGATATGACGTATGACCAGCATCCAGTGCAGATTCTGGACAGGCGTCAGAAATCGCTTCGGAACAAGATTGTCAATCTTGTGAGGGTGATGTGGCGACACGGTTCACCTGGAGAGTCTACTTGGGAGAATGAGGATGAGATGAGAGAGCGTTTCCCACTTTTGTTTCCGGACTCGTGAGTATTTGGAAATTCCGAGGACGAAATTTTTCTCAAGTTGGGAAGGATGTAACGACTGCTTTTCGTGTATCTGGATTTAATATAATATAATATATGTTTTGGTGGATTTTCTCCTCTTGTGTGGTTTTCGTCTCCATAGATTTCATTTTCGACTGATTCGTCGTATTTTCTCGTTTCTTCCTTAGGATTGTCGATTTCGAAGTATGTCACTCGTGACGGACTTCATAACGGTCGTATCTAACTATTAGATCAAGCCTAGGAGTCTTAGGAATCGATCCCGGGGCCCCGCGCTCCGTATCGGAACTTTTTGTGCTCATTAGCCGGTGTAAGAAGGGCCACCGACCGACTAGATGACGATCCAGTCGGTCGGCAATCCTTCTTGGACCGACTAGTTAGCTTTCTAAATTTCCCAGGAGTTACTGTTTATCGTTAGTCGGTCTAAGAACGTTGGTTGATCGACTAGGTTGCAAACTAGTCGGTCGGCAATGCTTCTTTAACCGACTAACTCATCATCTTATTTTTGTATCAGCTAATGTTTACTCTTAGTCGGTCTAAGAACGTTCATCGACCGACTAGATGTCAAACTAGTCGGTCAGTATTTGTTAATGGACCGACTAACTCTAGAATCCTATTTTTGTTCAGGAGTTACTGTTTGCACTTAGTCGGTCTGCGTTGGTCGACCGACCGACTAGTTGCCAAACTAGTCGGTCAGTGGTTGCTCTTTGACCGACTAACTAGTGTTAAAACCCTAATTTCTGGGCAGCCGCCAGCTCAACCTATTTATACCCAACCCAAATGATTTCATCTTCTCCAACACGACCCAAAACCCTAAAATCTTCCCCCTTGAGCCCCCATCTTCCTCCAAGCTCCATTTCTTCATTCCAAGCCTCAAATCCATCATCCAAACCATCCATTCACTCCATCTACCTCTCATCTTCCCCAAAATCTCACCAAAACCCATCAAAATCCCCAAATCCCCCAAAACCCTAATTCACCCAAACTTCTCCAATCTTTACCAGATCTGATCCTAGGGTTCCCCGGAGTGTTTCTTTCGTCTCCTCTTGGTAAGAAATCGATCTACCGTTGTTTTCATAACTTATTTATAATTTTTGTGAAACCCTAATAAATTTCATGTTGTTTGATGTTGTTTCCCCCATAACAGCGATTCCCCCGTAAATTAGCATCCGTGAGACGAAGTGGTCGTCATCCCCGGTGCTAGGCAAGTGAAACTTGCCACTTAGGGTTTAGGCCATGTTTTAGGCCATTTGCTTGTTGTAGGCGTAAAAGAGGCTAGGCGACGAAATGATACTCGCCTAGGCGCAAATTGGGGAACTAGCTTGACAACGAAGCTAGTCCCGACATTTAGCATGTTGCACAATTTCCATGTCATGTTTACTTTCCATTAACGGTACGCAAATTAATTGTCATGTCATTGCATTCTTTAAGTGTTTCTGTGAATGCGTAGCTTTGCTACAAATGCTTGTGTACCTGGCTCGTGTTCCAGAAGCGGGCCATGTGTTGGTTGATAGCCAATGCCCGAATTGCGTGTTTTCCGGCTATGTGCACCCCTACGCCAAATGTTTAATAATGCGAGCTCATGTGCGGGACAACCCTGGCTCACTTGCTGGGCTCATGTTCAGGGACCCTGGCTCCATTACGTGTGGGTATTGGGGGTAAGAGTTAAGCGACCAATCAACTGGGAGTCTGCCCGATCAGCAACTGCAGTGGTAAGGCGTAAACTCTTGGGTTTGGGGTAGTTGTTAAGCGGCCAATCAGCGAATGTAAAACCATTCAGCTGTAAGGCGTAAACATCTACAAAACAACGTGAATAGTGAATCGATTGAGATTGATAGTAGCGTGGCTACTCTTGTCTTGTCTTGTCTTGTCTTGTCCCGATGATTGTTCTCTTGTACAAATTGTCTTGCCATGTTTCAATTGTGCACTCATGTTATAACTGCCATGTCATGCATACTAAACTGCTAGGTTGCTAGAGCCTTACTTTCAGTTTCCTTGCTCAAGTCTTTTAGACTTGCTGACATGTGCCCCTTTACTCTTTTGGGTGACACATGTTAGATCCTGAGCCTGAGTACCTTGTTAAGGACGAGGTGTTTGCTGACGCCTAGCCCAAGCTTGTGTTTGACGGGGAGTACGTGGACACTGGGGACCAATCCTAGTGTCTTCGTTATGTTTTACTTTTGTTAGACAGTTGTTTTGTTATCGGTGCGTAGCACCCATACTTTGTTATGTCGTTTCTTTTGTTGGCCTTGTTCTGGGCCTTAGACTCTTTTCTTTTAGCCTGGTGGCTTTTCTGGATGTTGAACTTATTTTTTTTTCTTGTTGGACAATTTTTGAGATGTGAGATTTTATTTCAGTCTCTCCTTGTGTTATTATTGTTATTCTGTTGTGGTTACAGGGACCTGCTTATGTATTATTGACGCTTATCGGGTTTGGGGCTTCACAGCTCCACTCCCGTGCGGACCTTTTTCACGTCTCGCCTCCATTTTAGGGAAGCGGGTCGTGACACCATGCAATCTCACAATCTCCTCCATATACCTCTTAGCTAGAATTTCTGTGGGCTGTCCAACTCGTAACGAAATAAAATGTGTCGACTTGGTCATGTAGGTAGATATGTGCCCTTGAGGCAATTTATCCTAATAAGACATCTTGTTCGTAAATACAAAAGGTAATAATTGTCCTAATACAAATTCTATGAATCAATTACTTGGATGATTTTCTTAGACTAAAAGTGAGGTCATTACGTATCTAGATAGAGATCTCGATTGTGAGAAGTAAATGACCGTCTAGAACTTAAGTCTTAAAGCGTTCATGGTCATAGATGTGTCGAGAATAGGATATCGGCACATCGGATAGACCATTGTGTCTTTGTCTTACCCTTTAGAGTAATGATGATCTTATAGTCATTCGACCTGGCGAAGTCGGAGACAAGACATAGATGCTCATTAGAGAATGAGTTCACTGAACGACCCAATTAAGAGTTATTAAATGGATAAACTTTAACTAAACCGTCTTTAATAACTCGATAGTGATAATAAGCAAGTTGGTCATTAAGACCTGAAGTCTTTGTACAAACCTATCTGTGAATAGTGTCACTTAGATATTTGACCTAGCTTCGAGGCTAGGCTTACTGAAAGGTCTTAGGTTGGATGACACCTGAAGCATACGAGGTAAGTGAAAGACTTAGATGGGATTCGTCTCTTCCGTTAAAGGGAAGTTAGTGTCACAGGCTCAGTACGGTTCTTTGTGCTAAACCTCGGCATAGGTACATTGTAGGATGTACAACGTGTATATAACAAAGATCGCTATATACTGACCAATGCTGACTAGTGGGGTTGACAGTTAACCGTACCCTAGACCATGCAGCGACACAGTTATGACGAAGGGACTAAAATTGCGGTATTCATCACTGACACGGTCAGAGTGATCCCGACGATACTTTTGTCGATGGGTAAATCAAGTAAGTATAATTCTGAAACAGAGATGACACCTGCTGCTCATGGTTACTGTCATCTAGGGACTTCGACTCCCAACCTGTTGTAGGGTCAGGCTGTAGGGTCTCACACCGAGTAGTATTCACATCTTAGTAATAGGAAGAACTTTAAAGAGGAATGCATTCGATGCAATGGAATAATTTAGTTCACAAGTCAGTTGTGACATTAAATCTAAAGGAGATTAGCATTTGGGATTGAAGATGACTTCCTGAGGAATCCACAGAAAAAAACTGCATTGGAATTGGAGCTCAAACGAGCCCAGAAACATGAAAACGGCAGAAAGGGGACAAAGTGGGTCAGACATACTTTGGAAGGCATGCCCACCCGCAAGGGAAAGCGGGGCCTGCCTGCTAAGGTGGGCAAGCATGCCCGCTTCAGAAGCGGGGCCGGCACTCTAAGGCGGGCGGGTGCGCCCGCTGCCGCAGCGGGGCCGGCACTCTAAGGCGGGCGGGCGCGCTCGCTGCCGCAGCAGGGCCAGAACGCTTGGCAGGCTGGCGCACCTGCACGGCCCAGCGGGGGCCGGCCCGCTGAGCGGGCCGGGCGCCTGCTATGGCCCGCAGTGGGGCCTACCTGCTAAGCGGGCAGGCGTGCCCACTACGACTGATTGCAGGCGCCCGCTCGCAATAGGGGCAGGCGTGCCCGCAAGCCTTAGCGGGCACGCCTGCGACTTAAGGGTTGTTTTCTTAGGGTTTTTTGAAACCCTTGACGATTGTTACGAACTACAATTTTTGCTTAACTTTGAGCAATTTTTTGAGGGGTCAAACGAAGTCGGAATTTGTCACCGTTTGTTCCTACGTGTTCACCATTTGAAGCTCTTCGAAATGATAAGTTGTATTGTCTCTAAATCTCAATGATGAGAGAAATTTAATTAGTTGAAGTTAGGCCTTTGAGAAAGGCTTACTAACTTAATTAAATCCCTCTTTCACTAATTAGTCTCACATTGCTCGTGCGACGAGTAAGGGGGTCTGGCTCCCTATATAAATAGTGGTGCACACCCCTTGAAGTTTTGCACCAAGTCTACGATTCGAGAAGCTCCTGATTTTTTAGCACGCTCGATCGACGACTTAATTATTCCTCCTGTTTCGTCATATCATCCAATTGAGTCCTAGCAAGATGGCGGGGAGGTTTGGATCTGATCCAGATGTCTCTGACGTGGATCTACTCAAGTGAAATCTTCTTCGGCATGTGGTTGGCTCGGAGGCGGGTGTCGACTCGCTTCGAGAGCACAAGGCGGCTCAGCTTCGGGGAGCGAAAGAAGGTGGTTCGGTACATCTTGCCTGCACCAAGGCAAGATTTCGGGTATGTAATTTAGTAGCTTTCTAGTCTTTTTAATTATGTCGCAGTAGCTTGGATCCCTCTTGGGTGGTCAGATCCACCTCAAGTCGGCATAGATCCTGGCTAAGGGTCTGGCTTCCTTAGGGCTTCGCTAAATTGTTTAGCGTTTTATTTTTATTTCTGATGTTTTTGTTATGCTTCTGTAGTCCATCCGACTTAGGGCGGGCACAGATTAGAGCCATAAGGGTCCTCCAAAACCCTTCAGGTCATTCGATCTATGATGACCCAATCGCTTCATTACCTCTAGGTGTCCGAGGTAGAACAGTCACAAAGTCCATATTCACATGTTTCCACTTCCATTCTGGAATGGGGAGAGGCTGTAATAATCCCGCAGTTCTCTGGTGCTCAGCCTTCACCTGCTGGCAAACCAAGCAGGACGCCACACTCTTGGCTACACTCTTCGTCATTCCTGACCACCAATAATATTGTTTCAGATCACGGTACATCTTGGTTCCTCCAAGATGGATAGAATATGAGGAACTATGTGCCTCCTTCAATAATTCTTCCCAAATATCGACACTCGGCACACAAACCCGGATCCCAAATATCAGCGATCCATCTTCATGAACATGAAAATTGGACCGAAGTCCAGCTTCCACCTGCTCTCGAATCCTCTTCAACTTAACATCCCCTGACTGGGCTGATTTGATCATGTTCACCAAATCAGACTGAATCTGCAACCCCATCATAACAGTCTTCTCTACTGGAAGTACAACTTCTATCCCCATCTGTAGGCTTGCCCATCGAAGTTGCGGCTGAGAAGTTAACCTCATCACAGCGGGTAATCGGCTAAGAGCATCTGGCACCACGTTCACCTTCCTAGGGTGATATTGCATATCGACATCATATTCAGCCATTAATTCCAACAATCGACGATGCCTCATATTAAGTTCCTTCTGAGTGAACAAGTACTTCAGACTCGTATGTTCTGTGTATGTCTTCACATGCTCACCTAGGAGAAAATGTCTCCACAACTTCAAGGCTAAGATCACCGCTGCCAATTCCAGGTCATGAGTGGGATAGTTTAGCTCATGCGCCTTCAACAATCTTGAAGCATATGCTATGACTCGCCCATGCTGATGAAGGACACAGCCTAGCCCTCTCCCATACGTGTCACAGAAAACTTCAAAACCACCTGAACGGTCAGGGATTGTCAAGATAGGGGCAGTGGTCAACCGATGCCTCAGCTCATCAAACGCGCGCTGCAATCTTCCGACCAGACATACGCAATATCCCTCGTTGTCAAATGAGTCAAAGGCGAGGCAATCTTCGAGAAATCCTTAATGAACTTCTGATAATATCCAGCCAACCCCAAGAAGCTTCAAATCTCTGTGACTGTCCGAGGGATAGGCCAACTTTCCACTGCGACAACCTTCTCAGGGTCAACAGACACTCCATCTCTAGAGACTATGTGCCCAAGAAACGCAACCTTGGTCAACCAAAATTGACACTTGCTGAACTTGGTATATAGTCGGTGCTGCCTAAGAGTCTTCAAAACTATCCGTAGATGCTCAGCATGCTCATCCTCATTCTTCGAGTAGACCAGAATGTTATCGATGAATACCACCACAAACTTATCTAAATACTCGAAGAAGACTTGATTCATCAGCATCATAAAAGTAGCTGGGGCATTCAGCACTCCAAAAGGCATCACCAAAAACTCGTAATGACCATATCGAGTCCAGAACACGGTCTTCGAAACATCAGATTCCTGCACCTTCACTTGGTGATACCCACTTCTCAAATCCAGCTTCGAATACACCAGGGATCCACCATGCTGATTAAAGATATCATCGATTCAGGGAAGAGGATACTTATCCTTCACTGTCACCTTATTCAATTCCCTGTAATCAATACACATCCTCCGGGACCCATACTTCTTGTTCACAAGCAACACGGGCGCTCCCCACGGTGACACACTTGGGTGGATCAATCCGCTATCTGATAAATCAGTCAACTGATTGCGAAGCTCAGTTAACTCTGGTGGGGCCATATGGTATGGAGCCTTCGCTATCGGTTAGGCACCCGGGATCAGATCAATAGTAAACTCCAGGGACCTATCTGGGGGAAGTCAGAATACTTTCCTATAAATTGATTTGAGATCCGCTCGGGTGAGTGCCCCATGGTAAGATATGGGCTCAATGGTTGCACACTATACTTTCCTATATAAGTCACGTAGTTTCTAGCTTTGCTACTGCTTAATTGTCCTTTTATTGTTACTACATCTACCTGGTTGTCCTACTATTGTCATCACATTGCTTGCTGGTTACAATATTACCAACGCCATTTCTCGTAACATAAACAGGAAGGCCTCCTCGAAACATGCTACCATATGCCATGCCACAGTTGTTGCTCTTGTACGTTACTTTTGCGCTTGCACAGTCACCTTTACTTTATGCATTACATGCACTTTACTTACCACACCTGAGCAGCCACCAGTACTTTTCTTACCGCTCTTACATGCATGTCTGCTCTTACTTTACTTTTTGCACTTGCATGATCATCTTTAATTGTTTACTATAGCCTGTTACATACTTGTGCACTGCTTCTTTTCTATTGCTGGAATTGTTGTGACTTACCCTACGGTTCTATCTTCGTGGCACCGCAGACGATGCACCTGTTGAGGTAGATGTTCTTGAGTTGGCAGAGCCAGAGTTCGACCCTGAGACCACAACTTTTAGAGTTAGTCTCTCAGATGTACTTTCTTTCTTTCATGTATATTTATTGGAACATTTTGTACAGTATGGATTGTAATAATTGGACACTATTTGAGTATTTTTGTACATCTCTGCATCGTGGATATTATGTTTTCACTGGTTAATTGCAGACCTGCGAGAAAATCAAATAAGTAATGGCCCCCTGAGAGCGGGTCGTTACAATACGTATGGTAAAGTACTTTATTGTCCCATCACATGGAGTGAGTAAATCTCTCAAGTACTCTCATGGGAAAAGTCTTATTATTTTATTTTTAAGGGAGATTGTTTTCACTACATAAAGTGGAGATTCACCTTTCTGAATAATCTTCGTGTTCTTCAGATTATTTTCATGGGATTGGGATATGATGGTGTGCATTATCACCGATCCTAGGTGTTTAAACCACTCGTATCAAAGTATAAACTTATACAAGTTCGCACACATTTGTGTGCTCCATTAATTTTGCTCCATGCTTCGAATTTTGTATGTTATTGACCTTTTGAAGGTACATTCAAACACTCAAGTACGGTCTTCAGACCATTAATTATCTAGAGTTGTTATATATGAATATTCGATATTTATTTATTTCGTTAGTGTCACTATGAATTTCGTATGGACGAATATCCTTGGAACTTTTCTTTTTCCATATTTTCTTGGAGTACTGAGCATCCTCATATTTTGTTCAGGAGTTTACATACTTGCATTGTTTGATCCTCAATTCAGACGTCCAAGATTGTACTTCAAGACTACCATTAGAGCGGGATGCTTAAGTTAGCATACGTCATGAGTGATCATGCAGATGGAAAAATTATCCATAGTTTGTTTGACTTAGTTTAGTCAAACTTATAGCAATCATAGCCATTGCAACATATACTTCAATACAAAACATAACCATTTGATCTTAAGTTATGACTTGTAAAGAAAACATTTCATATGATTCAGTACATAGAAGTATAACTATTTTGTTGCAATTTATAACATGTAATGATAAATACTCCTGACAATTTATACTTTATAATTAGTCATGAGAGCATGTTGGGATTTGTGGCTACACAACATACACTATACCAAGCGTAAATAGTGTAAGGGCAAGCAATATGCGTGATTAAAAGTTACTAAAATTAAATGCACAATTTGCAACAGAAATAAAAAGAATGCGCTCAACAACAACAACCACAAAGAAATAATACGCCAAAGCAAATGCAAAGATAAGGGGTGTATCCTAGTACGGATCCCTACTCGGCGATCCTACTCCAGTCCCACGTTGCAATCGTACTCCGTGGTTTCCACTAACCCTTCCCAGGTCCAAACAACCAACACCAACTCGGTGCTTGGTTGCGCTCTCCCACTACAGGAGTACAAATGTCAAAAGGAGTAACACTCCTAGGCACACTCTAACCGAGTACAATCCCTAACCGGGATATGGAGTAACCCTCCAAGTGGAGTAACCCCCCAAACCACAATGTACTCACAACCTGAGTACTAGGTTTCGTAATAAAAAGAAACGAAAAACAACAATCTTAAATATGCATTGAATAGATATTACATATGTATGTGAAGACATGAATATTTAAATCACCAAGTGCTAGATGATGTAGAGCATGGATGCACTTGGAAGCTTCTCCTTAATGCTAGGGTTAAACCACCACTAGATCATGCATTGGATGAAGGAGAAGAAAGATGGAAAATAATTTTCTTCAATGAATAACCCTCAAATTTGGCTTTCTCAAATGATTCCTATAAGTGTAGAGAGATGCCAAAAATAGCCCCTCAAACTAGCGTAAATAAGCTCACAAAACAGCCCACAAACGGACAAAAAACGGCTAAAACGGCTAGCTAGAAAGTCCCAACTGCTAGATTTTGGGGTCAACTAGGCACCTGATGAACAATGACCAGATGGTGATGAAGAGTGGCCAAATGTCTGGTCTGACATTGTGCGGTATTTGGTCTGACGACTCTTCACAGAAAAACACTTGATCACCAAAACGTTCATAATTTTCACAAATGAACTCCGATTGAGGTGATTCAGGATGCATTGGAAACTAACAAGATTTACAATCTGATGGGCTTGGAATAGATGAAAAATTCCAACCATAGAAAACACTGACAGCCGATTGAAGTCAGAAACAGATATCAGAATTTACTACAGACTTAACCGAGAAAACATTAGAGCACCAAAATGGTCATAACTGACACAAATAAACTCTGATTGAGATGATCTAAGATACTTTGGAAAGATAGAATAGAATTCAATCTAATGGGCTTGGAATAGATGAGAAATTCTATCCACAGAAAAACTGACATATGTTTGAAATCAGAGACTAGTTGCAGAAGTTCCAATGCAAGTCAACCAGACGTCTGGAGTACACCACTCAGGCGTCTAGGACACTGTATAGGCATCCGAGAATCCTTCTTTAGATGGTTTCCAAATATCGATCAAACAGATAGAGAGCACAATAAAGTTCACTCACTTTGTCCAGGCGCCTGGAGCACATGACCCAGACGTCTGACCCACAGTTTAGACGCCTGGTCAAAGACCATCAGGCGACTGACCCAAGGCTGTGTCAATGTAGAACAAAATGCTGACATGCCAGGTGTCTAGTGACACTTCACCAGGCGCATGTCCTGCTCCAAAATACACAACAAAGAGTGTATTGAGCAATGGACCAAATGGGATGGGTTCAACATGATTTCTAATGAACACTAAGATGGATATGATGCATATGTGGGTGTGTTGTGCATCTATTCAAGTCTTCAAATATTCTAAGTAAAAGAAACAAAATTACATGAAGAATAAAATGAAAACACCCTTGAATCTTCAAGTCTTCATGCAATGTTTTGCTCCATAGCCTTAACCATCATCCACCATCATCCACCATCATCCCAATACCTATTGTTTTGTCTCCTCATCAAGATAATCTAATTATTAATCTGAGACTAAAACAAATGAGATGATTAGCACACAACATAATGTTGATCATCAACAAAACAACAGTGGTCATGAACCCATGAACCAACACAATCCATCTAGGATAAAAGAGCATATGAGTGTATGGAAATCATAACTAATTTATTCAATGAAAATAGCACCATACATAGTTATGAAGAAAAAGCTCTCAAAAGACAATGTTTATTTAATTAAGATATATGTTTTTTAATTGAAGAAGTCATCATTCACGAAATCTGTAGCAGTAAACTGCGCTGGGGCTTGGGAGTAGGTGAAACCAGACTTGACTCGACTTTTTTCTTCAAGCTCTCTTGGTACAAATCTTGTAAGTGCCGCGGAGTTCTTCACACTCTTGACGAGTGTCCTGTCATATCACAACGGTGGCACTGGTCTTCCCAATCCTTCTTTGGTGGGGTGCATTATTTTCATTTCTCTGCCATGTGAACTTCATCTTCCATGTATTTTCGTTGTTCGTGTGGTTTTGTCCTCTTTCATGCTTTTTATTTGGTCCCCCTTCTAAAATTTCCCGTTTCTTTTCTTCTGTTTGGAAGATGTATTGTGAACTTCTGGGAGGGGGGCCATACCAGGAGGACGCATATTATGAGCGGCAAGAAGAAGCTTGATATTCTGTTTAGCATTAATAAGCATACTAGCAGCTCAGAATACTTAGTGAACGTTCGTTCACTGTATTGGTGTATTAATATTGCATCTTTTTCATGAAAAGACGTGTAAGTCTTTTCTAGAATGTGTTCTTCTGATAATTTTTCAAAACACAACTTCAAGCGTGAGGTGATGCTGAACAGAGCTGAGTTGTTCTCACCTATGGACTTAAAGTCATGTAGTCTTAGGTTCTCCCACTTATAACGGGCCCTTGGAAGTATAACATCTTTTTGATGTTTATACATATCCTCAAGGGTAGTCCACAGCTCAAATGGATCTTTGACCGTAAGGTCTTGCCCACGTGGAGACGAATATAAATTATAGCTTTTGCTTTTTCTATGTTTGTCGCGGAGCTATCTTTTGTAATAGTGATACTTAGGGACTGTGCTCGCAGATGGAATTTAACATCCAACTGTCTACTAAGGTAGTTCCTCCCAGAGACTTCCAGAATTTCGAAATCAACACTTGCGATATTTTTCCATTTATCGAGAAAGAGCACAATTTGCATGAATTAATAGTACTAAAAATTATATCATGTAAAGGCAATTTTAAATGAATAAGCTAATTGTGTGGATCAGCCTGTCATCACATAAAAAATAATGTCCCAAAATCTGAATATACAGACCATTTTTACATAAATGAAAAAGAAAAATACAACTTTGGAACCACGTGTGTCCCATAGAATTCTTCTTCACCAGGGGTGGCCTCTGCCTCCATTGAAATAGCCATCGGTCTTAGGCATTACATACTATTCCCCACTACAATTTCTCTCAAAAATAAAAGAAAGTGCGGGAGAAATAAATGTAGTACTTAAAAGGCCGATCCAAAACCACAATGTAGCCATTCAAGCAAAATTGTGCTTCAGAAACATGTTTTCACATTTAATCACATATAACAGACATCGCAGATTCACCAGATATAAATTTAAATATTTTATACTTAATAATTAATTGGACCATGGGACAGTGTCATACGCCGTTAGGTTAAGTAACTAACGGCAAAGCGGTCGCAAAGTCCTCATCATTATTAAGCGAATGCTTATCAAAATAAGCGTAATATTATCCTAGAATTCATGTCAGAAATTATGTGATATGAATCATATTAATTATGATCCTACAACAGGTATTACGAAAGAATAATATGCTGAAAAAATAAATTATGTTCATAGAGTCTAGTTCAGAAAAAAATCTAAAAACTGAAATGTGTCCCAATATAATTTATTATAGGAATTTTTCTTATTCCCTCTCCCTAAATTTTCTTTTTATTTCCCCCCTTTTATTTCCATTTTCTACATCATTGTTCTCTTTTTTTTATGTTTTTCGGCGCTGTGGGCTGAGGCTCGCAGCTTGTGCTGCGGACTTCAGCCTGCAGCACCTCCCCTCATTTTTTATTTATTAAGGCATGTGGGCCTGAAGCCTATGGTGTGGTCGTGGGTTTCAGGTCCACAGCCAAAAAAACTTTCCTTTTTTTTAAATTTACTAAGGCATGTGGCATGTGGGCTTGAAGCCCACAGCAAGGCCGTGTGCTTCAGGCCCACAGCCAAAAAAAGCTTTTTTTTAAATATATATGCCTGTGGGGCAATGGGCTGTAGGCCTACAGCCAAAAAAAACCGTTTTAAGGCCGCGACGAGTTTGGGCGGCAGGCGATCGCTGCTATTGTTGATGGTACGGGAGTGGGGCACCGCTTCCTATGGTAACGACATGCTGTCGCTATGGTGGCGATGAGGAACTGACGGTGGCGTGGGGCCACTGCCATCAAGAGAAAAGGGTTTTTTGTGTAGTTGCTGCCTATGGCTGTGGTGGACGGCCACGTTTTGGTGGCAGTTGAGAGGTGGGGGTGTCGCCGCCTGTAGCGGCCACGCAACGCCACAAGGGCGACGGCGACGTGCCGGCGGCTAGGGGCTACCGGGGAGGAGGGGTTAAAGATGTTTTTTTGTAAAACCCTGGTTAGTGGTTTTTGCTGCTGGTGGTGGTAGCAGGCCATCGTCGCTAGGGCAGCGGTGGGGGAAGGGGGGTCGGTGGCTAGAGGCCGCCGCCCACCCTAAAAAGGAGAAATTGTATTTTTTTTTGTTTCGATCTAGGACGTCGATATATGACAAATATCATGATCATAATACAAATTATGTGGTTTTTGGTATACATCTAGATTGAATAGAATGGACGTAGGGGCTTTGATCCGCGCACGAACAATCCTCCATCGTCCTTCCAAGCTCTCGCAACATTCGGGCCCTCTCTCTCTGGAAAAGCATGCTGATAAAGTGTTGTGAATATGTTTTCTGGCGGAGACCATAAGCCTTTATTTATAGGGTATGGGAAGAGTTCATACAATGGTAGGATACAATATTTGAATAGAATACAAACTCCTTATCTCTAAGATAATGTATTCATAACAAATTTTATCAAATTTAAATTATAAAATTAGCATGGGCTCAAGATATGTAGCATGGCGCAGATACCACTGTAAGAAAATAAGATAGTTATTCTAAAAAATTTAGCGATGTAGCGAAAGATAGAAAAATCAAATTTTTCTATAACTACCATAGCATAACCAAGATCTACTGCAATACTTAAAAGTAAGGATAATTAAAATTCTTACGTTTGCGCGGATACTCCTAAGCAATATCCACAGATCCAAAAACCATTTCAGTGAAGTCCTAATCGTCGTTGCTCCATCCACCATGGTACTATAGATATCGCACAGCGGTGACTATCCCATCATGATCCACAAGCTCTTCGTGAGTCCAAAATTAACTCACAAACATTGTGACTAGGGATTGAGATGAGATGAAGGATGAACTTTGAAGTAACTCAACTCTTGTTTTGTGAAATTCAAGGGACCAAAACCTTGCGTGACTTCACTTCGATATCTCATGCATGGTAATACTTTTCATGCAAGGGCTTCTTTCATATGGTGCATAACAAAGAAGGACATTGTTTGCATGCATGAAACCACCTGCCCTCCTCCCATTCGCTATATTGCAAATCTTGGAGAGAAAAGCAACTTATGCACAATACTAAATTGTGTGTTTTTATTTTCTTCTGGCCACATGGATTATTTTCCATATCATGCGTTAGTTGCAAAAACATACCCTAGAAAATAAAGCTGCACCCTTTTTATGGAGAAAGTAACGAGGAATTCTACTAGATTCCAATCTTATTCAAAAATTGCTTTAAAAATAAGGCACAAAGAATATGTTTTCATATTCCTATTAGGATTTCTAGATTTGAATCCAAATCAAATCCTAATATAAGGTGGATTATTCAAACCAAAACTTCCATGAATATCGTAACACTTAGCAATTCATATTAGAATTAAACTCTATTAGTTCGGATCGGTTTTGTATCCAACAATTGAATCAAACCCATGCCCAAATGCTGAACCAAAGTCCCTTACGCATTTGGGTCAATTAGTCGACTAATGCTCAGTAAGCACTAGTCAACTAGAGTTATTGCTAAAGCACTAGTCGACTAACAGACTCTGTGTTTTTCTTGTAGGCTGGTTAGTCAATTATTGAAACATCATAGTCGACTAACCACCTTTTAAGGGTTTGGTTTGGAGTCTGTGCCTTTCTTCTTTTGCTTGGATCATTCGTAACACCTTGCGAACATTTCCAACGCGCACTCGCATGCAGATCCTTACGACACACCATTCTCTCTCTAATAAGCTTGATCACAACTCTTTTGATCAGTCACATACATCACATGTACATGAAGCTCATTCCTTCGTTTCTTGTGAGAGGTCGTCACATATGTGAGACTCTAATAGCCCGAGTCTAATGAGCTCGATCACATCGTGTTCAAGGTGCAGCAGAGGCGCTAGCCACTCATACCGCCACCTTCGTTAAGGACTCGTCATTGTTTGGTTAGCATAAAGACGGGAATCTCTTCGAAACAAATCTTGGGCCTTACAATGACAGATTCTGTATAGTCTAGTCCCTTCGTTATCACTATGTCGCTAAGGTATCTAGGATACAGCTTCTTGTCAAACCCCACTACACTTTAAAGCCAGCGTGAAATGTGATCCGGTAGTTAGAGGTTTAGATACAACTTATTACTCTAACAAGTTTATCTACCTGTCATTTGAGTCTGTGCGACACTAACCTCCCATATAGGAGTAGACGAATCTCATCTTGATGGCCACTCCCTTCGTATGCTTCCAACTATACCCAGTGAGTATCTACATATTGGGTGTAATACCAATGTTAGGTAAAAGCCTAAGTATTGCCTTCCACATGCAAGGTCCTTTAGCACATCTCATGTTATAATGACTATTCAGTAATTATTGTCATCTAAGAGCTTTATGTTGACAGTCAAAATATGAATACCGTACAGAAGCATCTTGACGAGTCATTCCCATGAACTTGTCTTACAAGCACATGCCATTGTCTCACGATGTTTCCACATCGAGCAACTATGAGACCAAACACTACCATCCAATATTTGAGCTCAATGCACAATGGTCTATCCGGAATGCCGATATCACTTGCTCGATATTCCAATGACCAGGAACATTTTAGAAGATACCATTGGGTCTCATATCATGATCTCATCACGATTCTAATGTACATCACACACATCTCCAAAGACTTTATGCATGTAATCATATTGTAACCTCATAGATACACGCTCAAATGCATTAAGATTAATAGATAAAGAGGACCAAATAGCTTACTATCATTTTAAATGAGATGTGTCAATTCCACTAATTAATGTGAGGGCATATTACCAATATTTCTCACTTGCACTTACAGCCAATTACAAGGTCTCATACTGGTCTTATCCACCAAAGTCTCTAATCAGTTTGTGAAAATGTCTTCGTGAGCGGGCCTGCTACATACTAACTCTTTTATTTGTTGATCTTGAATATCATGTCTCACATGAAATCTATTGAAGATATGCTTTGGATCACTATCCGAAGATCTACTTATGCATCATCACGTACAAATATGTATCTTAATACATTTGTATATTTAGCCACAGTATCCTGCTTGGAACTCTTCCAAGTCACCGTCCTTCCACTAAGGTTGAATACTTATCTTTTCACTGATCAGCTATCATCTATGTCATCTTGAAAACTTGGAGTCGGTAAATCTTTATACCGAAAGATTAATACTCCCACAGTAAACCTTGAATATATTTAGTACTTCTCACGTACTTAAAATATATATTTACAGTAATCCAAGATTCTCCTAAACTCTTTATTGAGAAATATAGTGATATCCATGCTTTGATTGATTTTAACATCTCTATGTTGCTATTAATCAAAAGCACATAATCCTTGTACACTACAAGGATTGAGACAACGCTTCCACTGACCTTGTATATGCATGGTTCATCCTCATTTTTATAGATTCAAACTCTTTGAGTACATCACCAATTTTGAATGATCCAGCTACTCGATGCTTGCTCTAATCCATAAATAGATTTTAAGTGGTTTGCATGATATCCCGCTGCACCCACTGACTCTAGCTTGGGTCATAGAAAGCTGCTATAGCAAGCATTATCCGAATAGACTAGCGCATGGTTATCAGTGGTACAATCTCGTCAAACATTTTGACGATGTCCTTTTACCAACAACATTCCATAGTAGGTCTCAACCTTTTTCACTTCGGATTTCGTAGCGTCAAGCCATCAGCAAAGTCCATACTCTACAAGGCTCCTTGGAAAACAATAGGTCCACCATCAATCATGATGTATACTGGTTTTCCTAATTAGCTGAATATAGCATTGATGTTTGGTTCTGTCTCTTGATTCTTTATAGTTTGTGTGTCTGGATTATCTTCTATTTCTATCACATTGCACATCATCTCTTCACTAGGAAATTCCTTTTCTAAGAAGGTGATACAATGAGTCACAAAACTCTTTTGTTCCTCAAATTGATAGATGATCGCTCCGGGACGTACACCCAAAGAACGGTTGTAGTTTTACCGCAAGCGCACGGTATAGCGGCGAGCGGGTATCGAACACAGGGAGGACGAATGACCGTGCTTGCTCCTAATCAACCTGGCTATTTAAGAATAGAGAGAATTGCCTTGGGCGATCCTGTCACAATCGTCAGACAAATGTGCGAAATATCAAATCAAATAAAGAACGTCTAGGGAATGGGGAATCCCCGCTACTCACCGTATTTCATAAATGTGGTTCGTCGGTATCAAAATTGCTAGAATGAGAATTTGGATGAACTAGTTGCAACTAAATGTGGAACCAAGCTCACGCTCTCGCGCTGTTGCCGGTCTATAGCTATCCTAGGGTCGGGTCCAATCTCTTGCAAACCCTAGCCTAGGAAAGCTAGCATTAGGGTCAACATCATCGTCCAATTGCGCACCGAGCCCAATCTCTTGCAAACTCGGTCCACAATTTAAATTAGGATAGTTCCTACCCGTCCAATCTCTTGCAAACGGGTATCGGCACGGAATTGCAACCGGAGATCCTAGTATCGGTCCAATCTCTTGCAAACCGATACTTCGAAAATCCGACTCCAACCCAATTCGGATTTCTAGGGCTTCCTATCAAATTGGGATCCAATCTCTTGCAAATCCCAATTGATATGAATACCTAGCTATCCGTAGTAATTCGATCCCAATCTAATCTCTAATTATTGATTCTAGCACAATTTCTACCAATTCATCACAAATACGAAATTGGGCTTGTAGGGTTCATCCCCACGCCCCAAGACGTGGAGACTACTCACAAATCATAGCAATAGCACAAAAATAATCAATGAAATAGACAATGGAATTCATCACAACAATGATATAAACAATAAAAATAGAGTTTTTGGGGAAGAGAGATGCAAACCAAAGTAGTTCTTCAATTAATCCAACAAAAATCCAAGTTTTTCTCTTCTCCAATCACAAATAATAAAGCTAAAAAGTAATCTCAAAAAGCTGCAAAAATCTAAGAGATGGCTCCTAAAACTAAGGTAAAAACAGGGCTTAAATAGCCCCAAAAATCGTCCAAAACCCCTGACCAAAACGCCCCTGCACAGCCTGTTTTCCGCAAATTTCGCTACAGGCAGCGCATCGCACTCGGCCGAGTGACAAAAGTCGCTCGGCCGAGTGAAAACCCTGTCATTTTCCAGTAAGTCGGGGGCTTCAAGGGTCTTCAGTTCGGAGGCGGCTCGGCCGAGTGAGTTGTCGTCACTCGGCCGATGGCTTTACTGCACTCGGGCGGACGCGGTTTACCACTCGGCCGAGTGGGTCTTCTGAAGCTCAGGTGGCCGAAAAACAGTAACTTCGATATTTTTGAGGGCCTTCGTCTGGGCGCCACTCGGGCGGACGTGGTATCGTCACTCGGCCGATGTGGTCTCCGTCGCTCGGCCGAGTACACATGGAAAACGTGTCTGAACGGGTCGGCCGAGCAGTGTCTCGCTGGTCGGCCGAGTGGCTCCTCCACTCGGCCGAGTGGGACACAAAAAATGCCCAATCTGATTGTTTTCACCTCCTCGTCGCTCCTGCGACATCCATTCTTCTTCCGCTCCTCTCCAACAGCAAAATATCCCTCGGGGAGGTCGTCGGTGGCCGTGTAGAGTAAGCGCGTCTCGAGATCACTCCAAATCGCGCCAAATCACCTGAAATGCGACAAAAACAACAAATCGTGAAAAGCATCGCAATATCGTCGATATATCGTGAAAAACATGATTTGGGCGATCTAAATGGCATGCAAATCCACGGAAAAAAGGTGTAAAATATGGAGTGATCAAAATCCCCCAAGCTTGCCTCTTACTCGTCCTCGAGGAAGATAAGTAAAAGGCGAACCCGGTGGATTCGGAAAACAAAAACGGCGAAAAAACGAAAAAAAAGAAAAACGAAGAAGGATGAAAACCAAATGAAAATAAAGACGAAAGAAAGAAGCGAAGAGGTAGGGTGCTAGATCATTTTCTCAGGACGTGGGTTTCACTTACTCTTATAGCATGCACCGAATGAGAAATACATGTCAAAGAATCTTATTTTGATATCATAGTATAATAGTGCAAATAGAAATAGAAAACCCACGAACATTGATATAATCGTGAAGAACGGAATGATTTTAAAATCAACATTGCCTGAATCATTTAAAGCGGTATACAAATCACAGATCACACACTTTTCAATTGAACGCTTTCTATCTGGAGTATAAGAGTATCACACTATAGAATAGAGAGAATGGAAAAGTTTGGATTTCATGAAATGAACGCTAGGCTTAGATTTCTGGATTTCGTGAAGCTAGAAACAATCTCACCGAGTATAGAATATTACTTAGCCTAGGTTGTCGTGCAATGTCAAGTAGTCACTCTCTCACACATCAATGGATCCCCTCCCCCAAGCTTATCTATAAGCGTGGTGGCACAAAAATATTTACATCCCCATTTTTATATAGCTCCAAAAGCAAAGAAGAGAAAGAAGAAAGAAAGAAAGTGAGATGGGATCCTTTATTGAGGATTTTTCCTCTTTTCTCTTTTTTTTTCTTTTTCCTTTTTTTTTCTTTTTCTTTTCTTTTTTTTAAGCAATATATACACAATGATCCCAACTCAGAGAGAGATAATGATATACAAGAATGTTTTTCTCTCTTTATATATTTATTTTTTTTTAGAAGAAGGGATTTGGAGCTAGGAATTAATAGCGGGGGAAATGCCATAAAATAGAATCACTAAGGGGAGATCCACCAATGATTTTTAAAAGTAGAGAAATGATGTTCAAGATTTATGGAGAAAGAAATATATATAACTCTCGGTTCACTCTATAAGACATGCACGACAACTTCAGCAGGGTAATCTAATCTACTCAGTTTCGATCACAAAAAAGCTAACTAATCCAGATATATCATAGCTAACATCATTCAATCATCCCGTTGTGAAGTGTACAATTCATGCATATAGAAGTGATATATGAAAAGAAATCGGTACTCCAGATATAGGCATTCAATGCGTGAATCTTGGTGTGTTTTCTGTGATAGCATACATATGAATATTCAGGCTCAGTTAATAATAAAACTTCATCCATTTTCATGTGGAAAAAGTGTGGGTTACTATTCTAGATGCAAAGAAAGTCATAGCATATGATATCAGAAATAAAATTTAAGACATGACAAATATAGCATGCATATAGAATAAGCTAACTCCACGTAGACATCATCACAGAAAATTCATCTCTAGCATGAGATGAAAAAGGAAAGAAATAAAGATAAGAAAAATAAAACTATGCAATGCGGCACACAGAGAAATAAGAAAAACGTGATGCATGGCAAAATGAAAGAAAATAAAGAAAAATGAGTGCAAAAGTGAAAAGAAACGGTGTGAAAAACTAAAAATAAAGGTGGCAAATCGAAAAAGAACGTGAGAACTCACTCCCCCAAGCTAAACTGCGCAGTGTCCTCAATGTGCAAAGTGTGGCACACAGAGAGACAAGTAATGAGAGGTGCAAGTGAGGATGCATGCATGATGGAAAGAAAAAAGATAATAAAACGAAAAATAAAGAAATGAAAATATGATGTGGATATGATGCATGCACAGATATGAGTGATACGAGTATAAATGGGTCACCAAAAGCTCTCCCTCTCTCCCAAAAAAGATATATAAAGATATGGCAAATGAGAATCACAAAAAGGTGAGGGGAGGGGGGGTGGACAAAAAGGCATCAGGACCCAGCAGAAACGGGCAGCACAACGGCAAAAGGAATCGATGGCATCAAGGGTGCCTAGGAAGGTGGTGCTGCGCCGTCTCCGTCCTGAGGCGGAGGTGGTGGTGGTGGTGTAGGCTGCTGAGCTGGGGTGGGCGTGGAAGTGGAAGCAGGTCTAGTGTGTATGGCAGTGTGTGTGGGAACCTGCTGGGTGGGTGGGGGTACGCGCGGAAGACGCTCTAAGATCTGTGTCAGGCAGTAGTGGATCTGAGGGATCAGGGCAGAGCGTCCAGCCATCGTAGAGACGGTGGAGGACAGGGTCCTAAGGTCACCTCTAAGACCGCTCACCGCCAACTCAAGAGCACGTATGCTCTGCAGTACAGTGTCGGGCGGGGGTGGTGCAGAGGGACGCACCGGTCTAGGCTGCGCAGGGCGGGGCTGGCGTACGCGAGTGGAGTATGTAACGGGCTCAGCAGGGAAGGGGACAAAAGGTGCCGCGCCAGCAAATGTGGGCCTGGCCTCAGTGTGAGGCCGGGACACCGGTTGGTGAGAAGTAGAGGCAGCGGCAGCAAAGGAAGCGTGCAAAAGAGGCAACGAGGTGGCAAGAGAGGTCAGTGGCCCAGAAGTGTGGACAGACGCCACGACGCTCTCGGAGAATACGGTGGCTGTGGAGACAGAGGACTCTACCGCTGGGGCGGAACTGTGTGGACCAAAAGGCGCAATCCCAACGGAGATCATGCTAGCCATGGTCTCCACGACCGCGGAAAACGAGGGCGCTCCACTCTCGACAAAGGTCGGCGGGCGCTCGGGGAGTGCGGAGCAAAGAGGCTCCACAGACAGAGGGCCAGAGGTGGCAGCGGGAGTGGTGGGGACAGCCTTGGAAGTGGTGACAGTGGTGGAAGTGGGCTCAGCAAAAGTACTCTCGACACTGACAGAGGTGGGGACAGAAGTGTCAGGAGCAGTGGAAACGTCAGGAACAGGCTGAGGGGCCACAGGGTCGACGGGGTCGGCAGCAGGCTCGGCAGGGTGTGCAGCAGGGTCTGCGGGAGCAGCCTGGGCCTGCTCGGCCTCCTCGGCCTCGAGCACGTACGCAGCGGGGATGAGGACATCCGTCGCTGGGAGCCAGTCAACGTGGGCCGGTGCAATCTGGGTCCGAGCTGGGCTCGGGAGAATCATGTAGTCGGCACCGAAAGGGCCGTGCAACCAGACCCAGTGACGCTCACCATGCGGACGCAGCATCTTCATCCGGGCCATAACGTCTATCGACAAGGAAGTGGGGCCCGGAACGCGTCGCAGGTCGTCAGGTAGGTCCTCGCCGGTCATCATGGTAAGCAGGGTGATCAGACCGCCGCAGCATATCGGTGAGCGAGCGCCCACCGACACAATGATACAGTCTAAAAACCAAGCCGCAATGTCGATCACGACGGCGGGGACAAGCTCATCTCCATCCCTAGATAGAGCTCTGGGACGTGTCATCGCATAGAGCATATAGAGCTCTGGCGTAGACATCGTGCCCGGCTCATATCTGGCCAAAAAGGTGGTCGCCATAAGGCGCTGGGCAATACGTAGGCAGGGGTGGACAATGGCCGAGGCCTTGGCCCTACTAGGGTCAAAGGCGGCGTGGTGGCCTGTGATCCGGGCCCAGAAGGCACCGGCGTCGAAAGAAGGTGGGGGGATGTGGGTAGGGCCGTAACCGCGATCGGCTCCGGGGACTGCGGGCCATGAGAAGAACGCTCTCATCATATCGAGAGTGACCTGGCACTCTCGATCCATGAACCTAAATGAGCATCCATCATCGGTCCGGGCGATCGAACTCAAAACCTCAAGTGTCGGGCGGGTAAAAGTATCCGCCGACACCTGGAAAAAATCTCGCCAGCCCACGTTGTCGTACAACGTGAGCATCCCCTCAAGTACCCCCAGGCGTCCTAGGTCAGCGAGGTGTGCAAACCTGGAGGGTACGATCGAGCGCTGGGAGATACGCTCGAAGACGGCACGGTGTGCGTCGTCTCGGAACGTAATCCCGAGCGGCCCGACCAGTGGAGCCGGTGGTGGTGGCTGTGGATCGGCTGGGAGAGGCTGTGCGGGCTGTGGGTGCACTGCAGGCTGTGCGGGGTGTGCGGGGCCTGCAGGCTGTGCTGGGTGGACGGCGTGTGTGGGGGAAGGCGGAGGAGAGTCCTCCACCAAGTGGGAGGGGCCGGGCTCGTCCGACCGCTTCCGCTTAGCGGAAGCTCTCGTCGACCGCGGCCGTGTCCGGGGCGGCATATCGGCCCCGAGCGCGCGCCGAAAAGTGAAAAGTGCGGCGTGTGCACAAAGAGTGGAAAGAGTTTACCCAAACACGCCGCGAGTGCTAAGCAGTGGAAGCGTGCGAAGTCCGCGCCTCCACGAAGTCCTGAGCAGCCCGTAGAAGCTCCCCTGAGCTCCCCTAGGCTCCAAAAAGCAACCTGCGCATGGAAAAGCGATATCAGCGAGTAATAATCAAAATGTATGGAGCAATAGGGGTATAACAGATAGATATGGGAATTGATTCGGGTTAGGGGTTCGATTAATACACGGATCCTCAAAAACTACGCAAAAAGAGGAGAAGATGATGAAAACAAGCGAACCGGAGGTGACCGGGCGGTGCGCCGCCGGCGGCGACTCGGGCGAGGCGTCGGCGGGCTCGGCCGGCGGTGGCGGGCCGAGCGGCGGCGGGGCAGCGGTGGTCGGGCGAGTGAGGGTCGAGCGAGGGGGAATCGGGCGTGGGAGCTGAAGGGGCGCGGGTGAGAATTGGGGATTTGCGTTTTCGAATTCCGCGCCCCCCTCGCCGCTTATATATAAAAAGTTACGACTCGGCCGAGTGACGTTCTCACTCGGCCGAGCGAGGCAAATAAAAATTTCTCCCCGATATCGCTTCGGCCGAGTGGCTTTGCCAGCCTCGGCCGAGTGGAGTAAGTCCATTCGGCCGAGTGACTCAAGCTACTCGGCATGACTCGCCCTAGGAGGGTATCCGTTTTACTCGGCCGAGTGAAAATGTAGACTCGGCCGAGTAGCAGTTCTAATGAAATGAGGAAAATAGACAGAGAGTTGGGTACAGCAGACTTCCCTCGTTCGTGAGCGGCTCGGCCGGACGAACTTCTGGACTCGGCCGAGTGACTAGTATACTCGGCCAAGTGAGCCTTGTATTCTGCTGTTTGTCTTCGTTTGGGCTCTAAACTCCGTCTTTCTTCCTCCAGTCGATTTCATGCTCCTCCTAAGCGTCGAACGCCTTCTTGGGGCACTCCTCGTCGTCTCGTTCATCCTCCTCATGATGGATCTACCTATCTCCTCTCCTGTCAAGAAAAATAGGACCCGTTATCACAAAATTTTTGGTCGGATGACTCAAAACACTAAAAATCTCTAAAACGAAAATAAAGAAAAAAGTAAAAATAAAGCAAAAACCATCGGGTTGCCTCCCGACAAGCGCTCATTTTAGGTCGTGAGCTCGACCCCCTATAATTCTCAATCAATGCGGGATGTTTGGTGCATATGAGATGCACCCGTCAAACTTCCCGGGGAGCGCGCTTGGATTTGGACGTGGTGGCGTAGCGTTCTCCCTCGGAGGTCTCTTGTCTCGAATAGTGTTGGGGGGAGGCTCCCCCAACCTAGCATTTGCCCCGGTCAACGGCTTAACCAGCGATGCCGATTTCCGTACCGGCGGAGCTTTCTTTGGAGACTTTAATTTCGAGAGCTTACAGAGCTCTCGAATCCTTGCGACATCAGCGTCGCCTTCATCTTCATCAGCGGAGAAGTCAGGGGAATCATCATTATTGTCTTCATGGCCTAAATCCGGGCCTTCTTCAAATTCTTCATCAAAAAGGGCGCCAATTGAGTGAGGAATCGTCTCCTCTATCACCTCATCGAGGAGGTCCATGTAATCAAGCTCCTCGTGGTAAGGCATGTGCTTCATTGCCTTAGGAATGTGGAGCTCCACCTCGATGTTTCCGACATTTAAGGTTAAGGTACCTTCGCGCACGTCGACGATGACTCCGGCGGTGGCGAGGAATGGGCGTCCAAGTATCAATGAGGTGTCGCCCTCCTCCTTAACGTCCATGATGACGAAGTCACATGGCAAGCATATTCCACCCGGGACTTGAAGTGGGATGTCTTCGGCAATCCCCACCGGCCTTGTTATCCGGCCATCGGCTAATTGAATGCGCATGTCGGTGGGTTTCAACTTTGTCCCGGTGTTAAGCTTTAAGAACATGGAGAGGGGCATGAGACTCACACTAGCCCCAAGATCGACCAACGCCTTTTGGAGAGGCACGCCGCCCAAAGTGCAAGGAATCCGAAAACTCCCCGGATCTTTAAATTTTGCCGGCTCCTTTTCTCTCTTGGTGAACCAAGAGCCCTCCTCGGCTAGCATGATCTTCTCCTTCCTCTTTCTCCCCGAAATCAAGTCCTTCAAGAATTTGGCATATGTGGGGATCTCGATGATGGCGTCAAGGAAGGGAATATTTAGGCTAACTCCTCTTAGATACTCGAGGAATTTCGCTAGCCTTTTCTCCATTTTCGCTTTCGCTAGTCTTTGGGGGAATGGGACCGGTGGCATGAAGCGCCTCTCCTCAATTAATAGCTCCGCCCTAGATTTCTCCTTGTCTTGTGGCTCCTTCTCCTTTTCAATCTCAACTACCGGCTCAACCGGCTCCAAGCTTTCCTCCACGGCCTCCTCGGTAGGAATCATAGCGGGGGTGGTGTCCTTCCCACCTCTAGTAGTAACGGCAACTACGGCATTGATGTGGCCCGTGTTGCCCCGTGGGTTTTGCTCCGGTTGCGCCGGTAATCTTTGAGTGTTCCGATTGAGCAACGCCAATTGCTCCGATATTTGAGCCACTACAGTATTAAGAGATTCTTGCCCCCGCCTTCAAAGTAGCATTCACCTTATTTTGCTCGACCATGAACGCCTCCACTCTAGTTTCGAAGTCGGATCGTTGTGGAGTTTGTGGAGGGTTTTGATTTTGATTCCTCCACCCTTGGTTGAATCCGGGAGGCCTATATGGTGGAACTTGTTGCCTTGGTTGAAAGTTTTGTTGAGTAGGCCCCCTCGGTGGATAGTTTTGTTGTTGGGGTGGTGGTGGTCGAGCTTGTTGAGGCGGTGGTTGTGGCGGGTTCAAGGCTCCTTCATTGTTGGCGTAGGAGAATCCCGGATGATTTCTTGCGGCCGGATTGGACCAATACCCTTGGTTCCCCGCAACATATTGTACTTGCTCCAAGGATCCTTCTCCTTGCTCTCCTCCCGAGTACATGACTTAAGATTGGTCTTGCCAATCACACATTTGGTTGGTCGGTGCGGAGGTGGATGGGCTTCCTTGGGGCTCCGTGATAAATTTCTCCAATCTCTCCACCACCTTGTGGAGAGAATCGAATTTGCTTGTGAGCTCCGCTACGGCCTTTGCCTCGTAGATGCTAGTTGGCTTTAAGGAGGATGTGGAGTGTCCTCGCTCATCGCCCCATTGTTGGTTATTTGAGGCCATCTCCTCAATTAGGGCCGTAGCTTCCTCGGGAGTCTTTGACAAGATTGCACCATTCGCCGCGGCATCAATAATTTGTTTGGTCCCCGGTTGGAGACCGTTGTAGAAGCTATGTACTAGCTCCCAATCCGCTATACTGTGGTGCGGGCATTGGTGCTGCAAATCCTTAAATCGCTCCCAAGCTTCATAGAGCGTCTCATGTGGTCCTTGCTTGAAGGACATGAGAGCGCTCCGGATCTTCACCGTCTTGGATGGTGGATAGAATTTGTCAATGAATGCATCCGCCAACCCGTCCCAAGAGGTGAAAACTCCGTCAGCTTGCGTCCTCAGCCAATAGAGTGCTTTGTCCTTTAGCGTGAAGGGGAAGAGGCGCAGTCTGATGGCATCGATGGGGACCCCCGGCATTTGGAATGTGGCGCACTTCGACAAGAATGATTGGATGTGGTAGTGGGGGTTCTCATGAGCGTTCCCATGAAATGGGTCTTGTTGCATCAAAACCACCAATCCTGTCTTAAGCTCGAAGTTCTTGTCGGCCGCCAACTCCGGCACGGCAATGGATGACGTAGTAGAAGAGGTCTTAGGCCGAAGCCTATCGCGAATAGAAATTATTCTCGCCATCCTCGCCGCCAATTCTTCGGGAGTTTCCGGGTTGGTCATAAACCGCCCTTCCGGATATTGTCTCCTTTCCGCTCTAAGTCTCCGCGCGGTACGTTCGATCTCGGGATCGAATAATAAGGCTTCGGGGTCCGCCGTAGATCTCGTGTACATGCACAGGGAAAACAGAGTTTCAAAGAGATGATTAGTACCGTGGAAGGGTTAGGTAAGAATAGTAGGGGAAATAATAATGGTAATAAAAAAATAAAAATAAAAATAAAAGAAAGAAATAGCTAGGGTGAAAAAGAATCAAACGCAATCGCCTCCCCAGCAACGGCGCCAAAAATTTGATCGCTCCGGGACGTACACCCAAAGAACGGTTGTAGTTTTACCGCAAGCGCACGGTATAGCGGCGAGCGGGTATCGAACACAGGGAGGACGAATGACCGTGCTTGCTCCTAATCAACCTGGCGATTCAAGAATAGAGAGAGTTGCCTTGGGCGATCCTGTCACAATCGTCAGACAAATGTGCGAAATATCAAATCAAATAGAGAACGTCTAGGGAATGGGGAATCCCCGCTACTCACCGTATTTCATAAATGTGGTTCGTCGGTATCAAAATTGCTAGAATGAGAATTTGGATGAACTAGTTGCAACTAAATGTGGAACCAAGCTCACGCTCTCGCGCTGTTGCCGGTCTATAGCTATCCTAGGGTCGGGTCCAATCTCTTGCAAACCCTAGCCTAGGAAAGCTAGCATTAGGGTCAACATCATCGTCCAATTGCGCACCGAGCCCAATCTCTTGCAAACTCGGTCCACAATTTAAATTAGGATAGTTCCTACCCGTCCAATCTCTTGCAAACGGGTATCGGCACGGAATTGCAACCGGAGATCCTAGTATCGGTCCAATCTCTTGCAAACCGATACTTCGAAAATCCGACTCCAACCCAATTCGGATTTCTAGGGCTTCCTATCAAATTGGGATCCAATCTCTTGCAAATCCCAATTGATATGAATACCTAGCTATCCGTAGTAATTCGATCCCAATCTAATCTCTAATTATTGATTCTAGCACAATTTCTACCAATTCATCACAAATACGAAATTGGGCTTGTAGGGTTCATCCCCACGCCCCAAGACGTGGAGACTACTCACAAATCATAGCAATAGCACAAAAATAATCAATGAAATAGACAATGGAATTCATCACAACAATGATATAAACAATAAAAATAGAGTTTTTGGGGAAGAGAGATGCAAACCAAAGTAGTTCTTCAATTAATCCAACAAAAATCCAAGTTTTTCTCTTCTCCAATCACAAATAATAAAGCTAAAAAGTAATCTCAAAAAGCTGCAAAAATCTAAGAGATGGCTCCTAAAACTAGGGTAAAAACAGGGCTTAAATAGCCCCAAAAATCGTCCAAAAACCCTGACCAAAACGCCCCTGCACAGCCTGTTTTCCGCAAATTTCGCTACAGGCAGCGCATCGCACTCGGCCGAGTGACAAAAGTCGCTCGGCCGAGTGAAAACCCTGTCATTTTCCAGTAAGTCGGGGGCTTCAAGGGTCTTCAGTTCGGAGGCGGCTCGGCCGAGTGAGTTGTCGTCACTCGGCCGATGGCTTTACTGCACTCGGGCGGACGCGGTTTACCACTCGGCCGAGTGGGTCTTCTGAAGCTCAGGTGGCCGAAAAACAGTAACTTCGATATTTTTGAGGGCCTTCGTCTGGGCGCCACTCGGGCGGACGTGGTATCGTCACTCGGCCGATGTGGTCTCCGTCGCTCGGCCGAGTACACATGGAAAACGTGTCTGAACGGGTCGGCCGAGCAGTGTCTCGCTGGTCGGCCGAGTGGCTCCTCCACTCGGCCGAGTGGGACATAAAAAATGCCCAATCTGATTGTTTTCGCCTCCTCGTCGCTCCTGCGACATCCATTCTTCTTCCGCTCCTCTCCAACAGTAAAATATCCCTCGGGGAGGTCGTCGGTGGCCGTGTAGAGTAAGCGCGTCTCGAGATCACTCCAAATCGTGCCAAATCACCTGAAATGCGACAAAAACAACAAATCGTGAAAAGCATCGCAATATCGTCGATATATCGTGAAAAACATGATTTGGGCGATCTAAATGGCATGCAAATCCACGGAAAAAAGGTGTAAAATATGGAGTGATCAATAGAATATATCCTTGGAAAATTCTTTGGATATCTAACGAACTAAGTACATCAAGTATGATGCATTAACCCCAAATCTTAACAACCTTAAGATTGTGTCCTTTTCCATATCTCATATAGAATGTTAGGCATTGAACCATATCCAACATCTGCACTACCATCTTTAGCGTATATCCTTTAAAGGAAAGAGACAACTCAGCATTACTCATCATGGATCACATCTTATCTGATAAGGTACGATTTGTTTTCCTTGACATTAAAGTAGGAGCAACCTAAGAGTGAATCCTATTCTCTTTCAAATATGCAAGTATTTTCAGACATGAGTATTTTTCCTCTTTAATCTCAGCAAAGGATCTCAACACTACTTCTGGTGCTATACTTCATAAAGTAGATGTGTTTAATTCTTGCTCATGTAGACATTGGACCACATATATCACCATGTATGAGTCTTTAGAGTTCACTAACTCTTTTCCTTTGTCCCACAAAGGTGTTTCATAGTCGTTGGAGGGTTCGATGGAGAAGAATCGAGCAGGGCCGTGGCTGATGGCTATGCTAATCTGGTCGCTTATGGTCTTCTGCTGTTCTTGGCTAATCCTGACCTGCCCAGGAGTACCACGTTGAATGCTCCAGTTACCAAGTACGATGAGTCTATGTTGCAGATTCCTGATAATGTTGCTATGTATGCAAATTATCCGTTTATTGATCCTTGGGCTTAAGGATTCAGAACACTGACGGTACAAGGCAGGGAATGCTTATTAATATATTGAAATCTGTGGTGTTTTATTCGATTATGGAAACTGTCATCTGGTAAGTCACTTGGCTGCTCTAGAGATTTTGTGTGTTTTTAATTTTAAGTCACAGCTTTCTTGCGAACATATTGGTGCTGCTATTCACATTACACATTTTGCTAAGCATATTAGATTTCATTTACAAGTTTGTCATTAAGATATTACCTTAATGCCTATTCTATCCTTATGTAAAAGTCCAATTTTATCATTTTCTCTCTTTACAACATTGCACTTTCATCCTTTCTCCTCCTCATCCAACCATTACCTCCCCGGATCTCACCATCCCACTCATCCTTATTGCTCTGGTTCTAAAAAAAATTCATAAATGCTGCTTGGGTTCGAGTTCTCAAAAATAATTTGTGACGCATGTGCTAATAGGCTTGAGTATCATACATGGTTTTCGAGGATATAAGCCCGAGAGTCGCATATAATGCTCGGCCTCAGAGCACGTCAACTTTTTAGAGTTTAATTAATCTTAATTGATTTTTACTAGGTTTCATGTTTCTTTAGTTTTAATTAATTTTTTAAGTTTTTTTTGGATTGATTTGCACTTGTTAATTTTAATTGATTTTTTTTTTCATTTTTTTAAGTTTACTTGTCAACGAATAATGCAGATGAGATGGATGAAGAGGGGGTGAGGAGAGGCAAAGGAGGCCATATGTTTAACGGGAGGAGAAGGAAGAGAGGAGCCGAGGAAATGAATTTTTGCACCGACTAAATATTATATTGAAACACAACAGAGTAATGTCAACCGTTGATACGGAACCTGTAGCTTGCGTTAGGCATGACGTCACATGCAGCCCGTTCCAATTTTTCTCTTGGTTTATTTTATTTTTTGTTTTTTGTTTTTTGTTTTTTGTTTTCTAATTGAATGAATAAAATGGATGGCTACCTTGTTCTTGTTCTATTCGGCATTCGTTGGATAGACTTTAATCTGGGGGGAAAATTTTTGGGGGATTGTATAATATCAGTCCATTTAATCTTCACATTTGATATTTGGTCCTTTAGCTCTTCGTGTCTTGAAAATAGTCACTTAAATACTTTAAATTATGCTAAATTAATGCTTTTAGTTTAAATAGTCCCTCAAATACTTTAAATTATATCTATTTTCAAAACACAAAAAAAAATGAAGAAATTAATATCAAAATATGAATAGTTAAAAGATAATAATGTAAAAAAGATGGCATCTGATCATTTTGGATCAGGTGCGCTGACATGACGAACATGGATTGCTCGTCCAAAACAATAATCGATGATTATAATGTCATCACACCTGATCCAAAATGATCACATGCCACCTGACCCCATTAATCGCATTTTAAAAATTCATACTTTTTGTTATGAATGAGGGAGGCCTTTGGCATCCCCTCCTTCATTACCCATTCATTAGGCCCCCATTACTTAGAGTAATGGGGACCCTTGGTCTCCTAGAGGCTTTTGGCCTCCCCACTATGAGATATATAAATAGAGCACCATGGCTCTTAGCTATGGTGACTTATTTCTTAGCAATGAAATTCTCTCTCTCTCTCTCTCTTGAGTTCATTATCATACAACACGTTATCAGCACGTTTGCTCCCCTTTTCTTGAGCCTTTCTACCCTCAATCCATCCCAAAAATTTGTTACGCTATTCTTACTTGTGACGCGCGAAGGAATCTCTTGTTGCGGCTCTACGTATCGGCGTTCCTATTGTGCGTACTCGGAGCGTGGGATTTTATATCTACGGATCTTATCATTTTTCGATCGTCCCTAGATTTATAATCTAGAGGTAATTTCCGTAAACACCGTAGATAAATACGAATAAAATTTGATTTGGCTATGATTTTTAATCCAAACAGAATATGGCATTTATCCGGGTCGAAACACCTCTTGTTTTATACATTATCGCCTATTTGAAAGGGTTGGAATACTACAGTCATTGAGGCATCATAGAGCAACGACATATTTACAAGTTACTGTCTAAAATCAGAAAACAAGATGATGTATATGAAAGTAGACTTGATTCTTTTGACAGTAACTTGATTCTTTTGAAAACAGTTACTGTAACTTGTAAATATGTCAATGAAAACAGCATCAGGATGTAAATATGGTTTTCACGCATTCCTATTTACATATTTACATATTTACAGTAACTTGTAAACTTGTAAATATGTTTTCATTGAATCGTGTAAATATGTAAACTTATTTACATATTTACATATTTACATTTAACATATTTACATATGTAAACTTATTTACATATTTACATATTTAAATATTTACAAGTAACTTGTAAACTTGTAAATATGTTTACAAGTTACTGTCAATATGTTTACAAGTTTACATATCAAGTTTACATATTCAATGAAAACAGCACAAAAACTTGGTTTTCATGCATTCATCAGGATGTCAATGAAAGTAGACATAAAGATTAAACCAAATGGAAAATAAAAAGAAAATTATAATACGGGGTTTCTGGGCGCTGACGCTGGCCGACAACAGTAACAGATGGGGTGGAATTTGAGGTGACAGACTTAGTGTTTTTGGGATTGTTTACATTCCACAACCCAAAAATGGGCTTAATGGCTGATTTTGTTTAAATTCAATAAAATTGATTATTTTGTTGTTGGGCCTGCAGCCCACTTGTGCCTATCAATAACTAAATAAATTAATTGGGCCTGCTGCCCCAATTCCTTAACGGTTATTATTTTTTCCCACTAAATAATGGCCTGAAGCCAATTACTTAAAGGGACTATCCTCTATGTTAAATCACAAATAATTTCTATAGCCCATGTTGACAACTTTATTTAAACATCGCTTTTGCAAATTATAATCTATGGTTTACTAGGACTCTATTTTTCAAAATATAATTATCTTAAAGATCCTGAGACCACTCTGCCGTTAGTCAACTAACCTAACGGTGTATGACGTTTCCACGTGGTCTACAAGATATTTATATTTTCTAGTTTCCCTTACCATATGTTTTGCTTGAGATATATGCGTGGTTGTTTACTTTTATGCTCGTAGCATATTTAGAACTGCGTGGATGTTTAAATCAGTAAAAATGTGTTTTTCGGGATCGGCCATTGTATACCTATTTACTTTCCTTGCACTTTTATTTTCTTTTGAGAGAATTTGTAAGTGAGGAAATTTGTATTTTAAAGCCAAAGCTCGATGCAACAGCACATAGAATTGATGAAAACTCCTTCAATGGATCATGATGTTGGTCAATGTGCTTGGCTAAGTTTGCTGGACCAGCCTAGCTTGACTGGGTAACAAGTGGTCCTGGCTTAGTCAATTCCCTGGCCGCGTCCGCTGGACCGCAAGGAGTCGATTCATGACTGTGTAAGCCAAAGCTCGATGCAACAGCATATGAAGACGGAGATATAGGGACCCAGTTCAGTTTGGGTTTCCAAAGTTGTATTATTTTTTTTTTCTATTATGGACTTTAAACGAACTTTGGACTGTGTACTATTTTGGGTATCTGGCCGATCCCCGCATTTTTACTTGTTTATTTCTTTATGCATGAATTTTTGAATTTTAATTAATTCATGCTCATTTTAAAATACGTAGATAAATGGCAAAATTGGCAAGCGTCGATTTCGAGGTCCTAGATTCTGCAGGGACAAATTACCTGAGTTGGCGAGTGGACCTGAAGTTCCACTTGCGTTCAATGGCCCTCCTTGGGTCCATTTTGGCTCCTTCCTCGGCCCCAGCAGCGGCCGAAGCTTCTGCTACAGCTAGCAGCAGCCCCACAACCACTGTATCCGATGTAGATAAGGCGAAAGCCATAATCTACATTAGGAAGCATATAGATCGGACCTTAAAGGCTGAATACTTAACGGTTGAGGACCCGAAGGACCTGTGGACAGCACTGGAAGCACGGTATAAACATCAAATTGATGTTATATTACCCCGTGCCAGTTATGAGTGGGAAAACCTCAGACTTCAGGACTATAAGTCCGTCGCTGAGTATAATTCTGCACTTCATAACATCACCTCACGCCTGAAGTTGTGCGGTGAAGAAGTGACAGAACATCGCATGTTGGAAAAAACATTTACCTCGTTTCACGAGAAAGATGCAATCCTCATGCAGCAGTATCGTGAACGCAACTTCACGAGATTCTCCGATCTGATCTCATGCCTACTTAGAGTAGAGCAGAATCGAGATTTACTGCTAGCAACTCATAACTTACGTCCAGCTGGCACTGCCCCTATCCCTGAAGCCCACCACGTTTCTCCCCAGAAGTGGAAAAACAAGAGGAAGACTAAAAATACTAAAGGGAAAGCGGTAATGAAGCAACCAAGAGGTGCAGCTCCCCAGACAAACAAAAACAATAAAGGGAAAATAAACTTCACTTGGAAGCGAAAGGACACCAAGCACGTGTCACTTCCAAAGAAGACCTGGGAGGACAAATGCCATAGATGCGGCATGACTGGCCATTGGTCCAGAAACTGCCGCACTCCTCGCCACCTACAGGATCTATACCAGGCGAGCCAGAAGTCTCGACCTGAAACAAACTTGGCAGGTGTACAGCCGCCAACAGTCTTTACTGCTAAAGACTTCGAGAACGACGATCTGCTAGATTGAGCATCATCATTTATCTATGCATTTAGAATTCGATGTATCTTCATCTGTTATTTGCTTTAGTGCGGACTTTTATTTATGAATGTTGTCTACATTTTCCCTCAAATAAAATTTCTTTTTTTGGCTTATATAGATGATGTCTGAGTGCCTAGTGGACAGTGCCTCGACGCACACAATCCTTCGCGATCATTGCTATTTTAAAAGCTTAAACAAATATTACGGTCCTCTTATCACAATTTCAGGACTGTCCCAAATAATCGAAGGAACTGGTGAAGCAATTATATTGCTCCCAAATAACACAAGACTTCAAATTAATAATGCATTATTCTCTCCTATATCAAACAGAAATCTCGTAAGTTTCAAGGATTTCCGTTTAAACGGATATCACTTAGAGACCAGGGATAAAAATAAGGTTGAATATCTAATCGTAACTCGTCAAAAAGATGACCGGAAGATCATATGCGAGCGATTCAAAGGACTCCCGTCGGGTCTATACCAAACATACATTCAACCAGTAGAAGCCAATATGATTGAACACCAGACGTGCCAATCACTACCAGAATTCCAACTCTGGCACAATAGACTTGGTCACCCTGGAACAGCAATGATGCGCCGCATCATCACTGAATCCCGTGGACACAAATTGAAGAACCTGAAGATTCTTCAAAAGGGTGAATTTCCATGTCTCCCTTGTTTTAAGGGAAAACTAATAACGAGACCATCCCTCCTGAAAGTGGGATTAGAGTCTCCTGGCTTCCTTGAGAGAATTCATGGTGACATTTGCGGGCCTATTCACCCCGCAAGTGGCCCATTTCGGTACTTCATGGTACTGATTGATGCATCAACCAAATGGTCTTATGTGTGCCTCTTGTCCACCCGCAACCTAGCTTTTCCAAAGCTATTGGCACAAATAATAAGGTTGCGTGCTCATTTCCCCGATAACCAAATCAAGAAACTACGTCTTGATAATGCGGGAGAATTTACTTCACAAGTCTTCGAAGACTATTGCCGGGCAACGGGTATTGAAGTTGAACATCCTGTAGCACATGTTCACACCCAAAACGGATTAGCTGAGTCCCTTATAAAGAGACTCCAATGGATTGCACGTCCATTGCTTATGCAATCCCAGTTGCCTGTGGATGCTTGGGGGCATGCTATTTTACATGCCGCATCACTTATTAGGATAAGACCCTCTGGAGGTCACACTTTATCCCTGATGCAACTAGCATACGGCGCACCTCCGGATATCTCTCATTTGAGAGTGTTTGGTTGTGCGGTATATGTCCCAATAGCACCACCGCAGAGGACCAAAATGGGTCCTCAGCGTCGTCTAGGTATATATATTGGGTTTGATTCGCCCTCTATTATCAGATACCTTGAACCCCTGACGGGTGACGCATTCAAGGCACGTTTTGCAGACTGTGAATTTAATGAGAAATTTTTTCCAAAACTGGGCACACAGTCTAAGAAGCCAGAAGCTTCTGAGACCATTAGTTGGGACCAGAAGTCTTTGTCCCTATATGATCCGCGTACTAATCTGTGTGAAGATGAGATCCTGAAGATCCTTCACATCCAGAATACAGTACATCTTTTACCGGATAAATTCACGGACAACCAGAAGATTGTCCGTTCACACGTCCCTGCTGCCAATACGCCAGCTAGGATTGACATCCTCATAGATGGATGTAGCCCACCGGTAGCAGAATTGGTTGTACCTCAAATGAAAAGAGGACGCCCACCAGGTTCAAAAGATAAAGTTCCTCGAAAGAGGAAGACTCCTGGCGATACTAAGATTATCCCTCCACAGGATGCTGAGCTCAGACCAGCTACTTCTCCCCTCCTGATTTCCCCAGCAGAGGAAACAATAGGAGAAACATCATTAAATTTTGTACGTACTGGAGAAGTACTGGACAGAAATAGCATAGTCGTCGACGACGATTTTGCGTTCGATATTGCCGTTCACGTCACTGAATATGACGATGACGTCGAACCATGATCTCTAGCGGAATGTAAACGCAGAGATGATTGGCCAAAGTGGGACGAGGCAATAAGAGTAGAGCTGGACTCACTCTTGAAACGCAAAGTCTTTGGACCAGTAGTCCAAACACCAGTAAGTGTAAAACCTGTGGGATATAAGTGGGGTTTCATAAGAAAAAGAGATGAAAATAATGTGATCGTTCGCTATAAGGCACGCCTTGTAGCCCAGTGATTTTCCCAAAGACCGGGGATTGATTACGAAGATACGTATTCCCCGGTCATGGATTCGATCACCTTCCGATTTTTAATCAGCCTAACTTCTCTGGACAGCCTAGAAATGCAGCTCATGGACGTTGTGACTACATATCTATATGGCGATATAGATAAAAATATCTATATGAGACTTCCTGATGGGTTTAATCTACCCCCAGAGATGAAAGAGATACCTCGGGACGTATTCTCTGTAAGGCTACATAGATCATTATATGGTCTAAAACAATCGGGCAAGATGTGGTATAACAGACTAAGTGATTTTCTTGCACAGCAAGGATTCACGAATAACGAAGTCTGCACGTGTATCTTTATCAAAAGAAAGGGAACAGGATTTGTCATCATAGCTGTATATGTAGATGACTTAAATCTCATAGGATCTCCTGCAGAGATCAAAGAGATATCTGAAAGCCTTAAACATACTTTTGAAATGAAAGACCTAGGCAAAACAAAGTATTGTCTTGGCTTACAGATAGAACACCTAAGAGGTGGAATCCTATTACACCAATCTAATTATACAAAGAAACTTCTACGCAAGTTTCATATGGATAAATGTCATCCTTTAGGTACTCCTATGGTCGTAAGATCACTAGATGTACATAAGGACCCCTTCCGGCCACTGGAAGAGGGGGAGGAGATACTGGGTCCTGAAGTACCCTACCTCAGTGCCATTGGAGCACTTCTATATCTGGCTAACTGTACGCGTCCTGATATAGCGTTTACAGTTAATCTACTAGCCAGACACAGTGCTGCGCCCACAAAGCGCCACTGGAACGGAGTAAAGCATCTTCTGCGATACCTTCAGGGTTCCATTGATCTTGGACTTTACTACCAGAGAGGTGCCTCTCCCAAATTGTTTGGTTATGCTGATGCAGGTTATCTCTCTGATCCGCACACGGCAAAATCTCAAACAGGTTTTGTATTTACCTACGGAGGTACTGCTATCTCTTGGAGATCGGTAAAACAAACCACTACTGCTACATATTCCAACCATGCAGAGCTCATCGCGATCCATGAGGCGAGCAGAGAATGTTTTTGGCTACGCTCCGTCGTCCAACACATCCTCCAATCCACTGGCCTGAAGACCAGTGATCTGGAGCCTACTGCCCTATTCGAAGACAACGCCGCATGCATTGCTCAGCTTCAGAAGGGCTACATCAAAGGCGACAGGACAAAACACATTTCTCCCAAGTTTTTCTGGACGCACGAGCAGAAGAACGACAAGCAGATTGAAGTTCGACAGATCCAGTCATGCAACAACTTAGCTGATCTTTTTACTAAGGCATTGCCTAAATGTACTTTTGTAAAGCTTGTAAAGAACATTGGTATGCGACAGTTGAAAGACCTGCAAGCCTGAAGCTTGTACGGATCAGGGGGAGTAACATGTGGGTTGCACTCTTTTTCCTTAAGCTGTTGGGTTTTCCCACTGGGTTTTCCACAGCTAAGGTTTTAACGAGGCAAACACACTTACTCTGGATCCAGAAGTATCCACCCCTTGCCTCAGTAGCTGAGACCGAAGTGATGAATGTGTAAGGGGGAGTGTTATGAATGAGGGAGGCCTTTGGCCTCCCCTCCTTCATTACCCATTCATTAGGCCCCCATTACTTAGAGTAATGGGGACCCTTGGTCTCCTAGAGGCTTTTGGCCTCCCCACTATGAGATATATAAATAGAGCACCATGGCTCTTAGCGATGGTGACTTATTTCTTATCAATGAAATTCTCTCTCTCTCTCTTGAGTTCATTATCATACAACACTTTTATAATTTATTTGAGCTTTTACTTTTTCAATGTCCCAGTGAGCCTAGGTTTGCCTTCTTCGATTAAAAGCTTTATAATGCCTGCATTCCCATATAGTGATGGAGAGTGCTTGGGGATAATTCAATGCACACAGACAATTGCAGTATGCACACCGTGTTGTGAGTTGAGGGAGGCCTTTGGCCTCCCTCCCCTCATCACTCTCCATTACTCCCCACTAAGTTAGTGGGGAGGCCCTTTGACTCCCAAATCAACATGAGAGTTTTATAAATATAGTAACATGGCTATTTTCCATGGTTAATCCTCTTTTAACACGTTATCAGCACTTCCGCTCTTCTATTTTGAGCTTTTCTTCCCGTTCCCTTCCAAAAATCAAACCCCTACATGCGAAGGAATCTGTTGTTGCGGTAATCCATTGCGGCGTAGCTTTACGGGGATTTCTTTTTGGAGCGTAACGGGAGCGCAACTATCTACGGATCTTAATTTTTACGATCGTCCCTAGTTTTTAATCTAGAGGTAATATCTATCAATCCCGTAGATAGCTACGAACAAATTTTTACTTTAGCTATGATTTCGCAATGCTTCATCTAGAGGCATTTTTAATCTACTGCTATTGTCTTATCATTAAAGAAAAAAAAATTACACCTTAGACCCTTCAACTCCCCCTACCCGTAGAAATGGATCGCCGCTCGCCCCCCTGGATGGGGTGCTCTGTCGTCGCCGGCGAATCACCCCCCGGAAGGGGGGCCCTTGATGCGTACCTACCCCCGCCGGCAGTGGAGGGGGATTCCGTTCACAGTGCCTCCCCCCGTAGGGGGGAACCTTCGTTCGACAACCCCCACCGGCGGGGGGGGTTCACATCGCCTCCCCCTGCAGGGGGGAGCATTCGTTCGATATCCCCCGTCGGCGGCGGGGGGTTCACATTGCCTCCCCCCCGCAGGGGGGAGCCTTCGTTCGACAACCCCCGTCGGCGGCGGGGGGTTCACATCGCCTCCCCCCCGCATGGGGGAGCCTTCGTTCGAAAACCCCCGCCGGCAGCGGGGGGTTCACAGTACCTCCCCCGCAGGGGGGAGCCTTCGTTCGACAACCCCCGCCGGCGGCGGGGGCTTCACAGCGCCTTCCCCCCCGCAGGGGGGGAGCCTTCTGTCGATCGACAACCCCCGTCGGCGGGGGGGGTTCATCAGCGCCTCCCCCCCCAGCGGCAGGGAGGGGGGTTCAAGGCTCTGCCCGACGGTGGGATCCCTGCGTCGCCCCCTCCGAAGGGGGGCTCTGTCGTCCCACCCCCCGGAAGGATGGGTCTGCCGTCCGTGCACCAAGACGAGGGGGGCCTTTGTCGAACCCAGAAACATAGCAGGGGGAGGGGGGTTGATGAATTTCGCACCCCCCAGGTAGCAGGGGGGCCTTTTCCCGGCTACACGGCCGCCAGACGGGGGTGGGTCTGCGATTTCAGCTACCCGATGGCTGGGGCATTTTTGGAGTTGAGGGGTCAGACTTACGATTGGGGGTTTTTCGCGTTCATCAGCCCAATAATTTTTTAAGTGATATATTCTTTTAAATTTTACCAAATAAGAAAGCCTGTTTGTTGGGCCTGCAGCCCATTTCAAACAATAAAATTAAGTATTATGGGCCAGCAGCACCATTTAGCTTAATTATTAATTTTTGACTACCAACATTGGGCCTGAAGCCTAGTAAAGCCAATTGCAATTTTAATGTGTTAGTTAAAATTTTGAAACTGGACCTGCAGCCCAAATATTAACAATATTTTAATTTGACAAAATGGGCCTGATGCCATGTTAATTCAAATTGCTATAATTAATTTGTTACTTTTTAGCAAATGGGCATGCAGCCTAAATATACATAATATATTAAAATGATTAATATTTTTGGGCATGCAGCCCCATTCAAACTATTAATTTATTTTAATTCCTTGTCATGGGCCTGTCGCCCAGTCTTTCATATTGCTAAAATTATAACACCCTTGCATTATTATTAATTTATGGAATATTAGGATTTTTTACAAAATATAATTATCTTAAGGATCCTGCGACCGCTCTGCCGTTAGTCAACTAACCTAACGGTGTATGACGTCTCCTCGTGGTCCGAGAGATTATTATATTTTATAGTCTCTTTTTCCATATTATATATGCATGTGTTATAAACTGCGTGGTTGTTTCTTTTGTGCCTGTAGCATATTATAAACTGCGTGGTTGTTTATATAAGCTAAAATGTGATTTTTGGGATCGGCCAGTTTGATACCTTTTAAATTCCTTGCAATTTTATTTTCTTTTTGAGAGAATTTGTAAGTGAGGATTAAATGTATTAATGCCAAAGACCGGTGTACCGAGATATGAAGACGGAGTTTATATTTTCAATTGACAGGGACCACTTCTTGGTTTCCAAATTGTATTTTTCTTCTCTTTATGAACTGTATATTCGGACTTTGGACTTTGTACGTTTTTGGGTATCTGGCCGATCCCCACATTTTACTTATTTTAATTTTTAATGCGTGAATTTCAATTTTAATTAATTCATGCTTATTTTAAATTGCATAAATAAATGGTAAAATTTGCAAGCGTCGATTTCGAGGTTCTTGATGCTGCAGGAATGAATTACCTGAGTTGGCGAGTGGACCTGAAGTTCCACTTGCGTTCGATGGCCCTCCTCGGTTCAATTTTAGCTCCTACATCGGCCCCAGCAGCAGCCGATGCTTATGCTAGTAAGGCCCCAGAAGCGGCCCAATCATCTAGCAGCACTCCTATCACTGTCTCTGATGTGGATAAGGCGAAAGCCATAATCTACATTAGGAAACATATAGATCGGACCTTAAAGGCCGAATACTTAAGAGTATAGGACCCAAAGGAACTGTGGACAGTGTTGGAGACACGGTATAAACATCAAATTGATGTTATATTACCGTGTGCCAGTTATGAGTGGGAAAACCTCAGAATTCAGGACTATAAGTCCGTCGCTGAGTATAATTCTGCACTTCATAATATCACCTAACGCCTAAAGTTGTGCGGTGAAGAAGTGACAGAACAACGCATGTTGGAAAAGACATTTACCTCGTTTCACGAGAAAGATGCAATCCTCATGCAGCAGTATCGTGAACGCAACTTCACGAAATTCTCTGATCTGATCTCTTGCCTACTTAGGGCAGAGCAGAATCGAGATTTACTGCTCGCCACTCATAACTTACGTCCAGCTGGTACTGCACATATCCCTGAAGCCCACCACGTTTCTCCCCAGAAGTGGAAAAACAAGAAGAAGGCTAATAATAACAAAGGGAAAGCTGTGATGGAAAATGGACGAGGAGCAGCACCCCCGTCAAACAACAACAATACAGGAAAGAGTAACTTCATATGGAAGCAAAAGAACACTGACCAAGTGTCACTTCCTAAGAAGAACTGGGAGGATAAATGCCATAGATGCGGCTTGACTGGCCATTGGTCCAGAATCTGCCGCACTCCTCGCCACCTCCAGGAACTATATCAGGCGAGCCAGAAGTCTCTGCCTGAAACAAACTTGGCGGCTGTTCAGCCACCAATGATGTTCACTGCAATAGACTTCGAGAACGACGACCTGCTCGATTAAGCTTCATCTTTTATCTATGCATTTAAAAGTCAATGTTACTTCATCTTTAATTTGCTTAAGTTCGTCTTTTTCATTGACTTAAATAAATTTTCGTTTTAATTATAGATGAAGTATGGAATATTGTGGACAGTGCCTCGTTGCACTGGTGTAGCATTGATATTGCTCCCACATACAACGAGACTATAAGATGCAAATTCTCCTCTTAAACATATAGGATATCTCCAATTTTCAAGGACATTTCTTTTAAAGAAAATATCTTGAAAATTGTGGAAAATATATATTGAATATCAATATGTAACTCGTCAAGAGAATGGCCAGAAGACCATCTACTTACGATTTCATTGGACCCCCGTCGGGCCCGTATAATAATAGATATTCATCCTATATAAAGCCAACTCGACTGAGCACCAGAAGTGCCTTTCTTTGCCATAGTTTTTAACTCTAGCAAAATGGACTTGGTCATCCTGGATCAGCGATGATGGACGCATCATCAAATGAATCCATTGGAGAACCTGAAGATCCTTCAAAAGGGTGAGTTTCCTTGTCCCCCTTTGTCATAAGGGAAAACTAATATAGAGACCTTCCCTCCTGAAAGTGGGTTTAAAGTCTCCTGGCTTCATTGAGAGAATACATGGTGACCTTTGTGGGCCTATTCACCCCGCAAATGGCCCATTATCGGTACTTCATTACTGTACTGATATATGCATCTACTAGATGGTCTTATGTGTGCCTTTATATTCACTCGCAACCTAGCTTTCTCAAAAGCTTATAATGTGGGTGGATTTACTACACATATCATTCAAGACTTCTGCCAAGCAACTGGCATTAAAATTGAACATCCTGCAGCATGTTCAACCTCATAACGGGTTAGCAAAGTCTCTGGTAAAGAGACTCCAATGGATTTCATGTCCATTGTAAAATCGCAGTTGCCTGTTGATGTTTAGGGACCATTACACTGCATTCCGCATCGCTTATGACGATACGGCCCGCTTGTTGCCATATCTTATTGCTGATGCTGCTTGCTTATGGTTTGCCACCAAGTCTTGATAAATGTGAATTTGATGAGCAAATTCTCATTGAAATAGGCACGCAGTCTAAAGAAGCCTGAAGCTTCTGAGACGATATCATGGGACACAAAAGTCCTCATCTCGTTATGATCCGCATACTTTTTTCTGTGTGAAGTTGAGATCCAGAAGATCCTTCACATTCAGACTAAAGTACATCAATTGCCGGATAAAATTACGGACAACCAGAAGATTGTTCGTTCACACGTCCCTGCTGCCAACACGCTAGCTAGGATTGACATTCCTAAAGATGGATGCAATCCACCGGCAGCAGAATTGGTTGTACCTCAATTTAAAAGAGGACGCCTGCCAGGATCAAAATATAAAATTCCTCAAAATAGGAAGATTCCTGGATATATCAAAATGATCCAACCACAGGATGCTGAGCTCAGACCAGCAACCTCTCCCCTCCTAATTTCCCCTGCAGAGGAAATAACAGGAGAAACATCATTATATTACGTACGTACTGGAGAGGTACTGGATAGATATAGCACAGTCGTCGACGACGGTTTTTGCTTTCGCTATTGCCGTTCACGTCGCTGAATACGACGATGACATCTACCCACTTTTCTATAGCGTAAACGCATAGAATGGCCAAAGTGGGACGAGGCAATAAGAGTAGAGCTGGACTCACTCTTGAAAAGCAAAGTCTTTGGACCAGTAGTCTATACACCTGAATGTGTAAAAACCTGTGGAATATAATTCAGATTTCATAAAGAAATTGAAATGAAGGAAATGTGATCATTTTCCCACTAAGCCTAAACTTCTCTGCAAAAGCCAATACATGCAGCTCATGGACGTTGTGACTGCATATATATACGGCAATATAGATATAGAGATCTATATAAAACTTCTAGAAGGGTATACTCTACCCCCAGAGAGGAAAGAGAGACGTAGAAACGTCTTCTCCATAAAGGCTACAAAGATCATTAGTTGATCTTAGCAATATTCTACCTGTGTATCTTTTTCGAAAGATCGATGACAGAATTTGTAATATTCGCCATATATGTGGTCGACTTAAAGCTAATAGGATCTCCTGCAGAGACCATTTAGAAATCAGATAGCTTTAAGCATACCTTGTAAATGAAAAACCTAGGTATAACAAGGTATTATCTCGGCTTAAATGTTTAACACCTTCGTGGTGGAATCCTTTAATATCATTCATACACCTGGAGTTTATGAAGAATTATGTCCACTTGCATCCAATTAAAAATGTATGCTTATTTATGACACCTTCCAGTAGCTGGAAGAGGGGGAGGACATCCTAGGTCCCGAAGAGCCTAGCTTTAGTGTACTTGTTACACTTCTTTATCTGGCCAACTGCACGTGTCTCTGATAGAACGTCTGCAGTAAAGTTGTTAACCAGATAAAGTTTTGCCCTGGAGAGCACCACTAGACCAAGGATAAGCTGCTTCTGCGCAACTTCCAAGGGTCAAGGAATATATATTGCATATGCAGGTTTAAAGATCATCGCGATGACTGAAACACAATAGGCCGGCCACCTCCTAAATATATACACATCATCATCCAATGTCTACATCGTCTGAGAAGCTCATCATCCACGAAGCAAGTATTGAAAACGCTCAGCCAGGTCTAGCAGTACCTTGCAGACACACTGAAGACTGATTCAAAGAATACTTTAGTGGAGTCATCTACCAAATTTGAAGAGCATTACACTCCAGAGCGACGCTGCCTTCCAATAGCCGCTAGATGAGTGAAACTTGTGTAGATGAGTGATAATTATATTTTCTTTCAGAACATGATGGATGTATAGACGAATAGGAGATGATTGTATAGATACATAGGAGATCTGCAAGCCTGAAGCTTGTACATATCAGGGGGAGTCCCTCGATAGTTGTACTCTTTTCCCTTAAGCTGCTGGTTTTTCCCACTGGGTTTTCCACAGCTAAGGTTTTAACGAGGCAACCACAGTGGCTCTGGATCCAGAAGTATCCACCCCATTGGCATACTGAATCCTGAAGTATTCATATGCTTAACCCAAGGTAATGGAGAGATGTGGGGGAGTGTTGTGAGTTGAGGGAGGCCTTTGGCCTCCCTCCCCTCATCACTCTCCATTACTCCCCACTAAGTTAGTGGGGATGCCATTTGACTCCCAAATCAACATGAGAGTTTTATAAATATAGTACCATAGCTATTTGCCATGGTTAATCCTCTTTTAACACACCGATCATTGTACTCAAACAAAAAAAAGATTAAAGACTTTTAGAAATCAATATCCTTAATTATGGCTATTTCGAAAATAGCCTTCTAATTCATAGCATTTGCCAAAAAATACTTGAAAAATAGTCGTTTTTTAAGAAATAGGTCCTCTATGTTGTGAGTTGAGGGAGGTCTTTGGCCTCCCTCCCCTCATCACTCTCCATTACTCCCCACTAAGTTAGTGGGGAGGCCCTTGGACTCCCACCTCAACATGAGAGTTTTATAAATATAGTACCATGGCTATTTGCCATGGTTAATCCTCTTCAACACGTTATCAGCACGAGTTCGCTCTAGAAATTTATTTTTGAGCCAACAAAATTTCCCCACAAAATTTCCCTCTTGCTAAGGAATCTTATAGTTGCGGCAAAGTTTTCGCGACGACAATCAATTGCTTTCTTTCTCGGATTGCGGGAGCGGGGATTTTTATCTACGGATTTTATTTATTCTTCCATAGATCTTTGATCTAGAGGTAAAATTCTATTCCCGTAGATAAACATTATAGACCATATGTTGATTATTTTATACAAATCAACATATCAAAAAAAATAGAATAAATAAAAACCAAAACGGTTTTTCACCCAAATTCCCCTAAATTGGGTTTATAACAGATTTTTTTAATCAAATAAAAAAAATTTATTGTCCCCGAGTCTTCCTGGGCTCGGTCGCCCCACCTCGCCCCCTCCCCCGGTCGGGAGGGGGTTTCTCCGGCGACGCCTCCTCCCCTACCGGCCCTGAAGCGTCGGTTCGGCTTCGTCGGTGTTGGCCTCCTCCAAATCGCCCGCCTCGATTCGCCTCAAATCGCCGCTTCGGCTTAGTCGCCGAGTGAATTATATTGAATGGCTGGCTGATTGCTTAGAATTGAATGGGGCTTGCATGATTAAACTTCATAGCATAACTGTTATCGAAAGAAAAAATATATATTATTAAAAGCCTAGGTAAATTTTTTGTTCATTTCCATTTAATAAAACAGCATGCATAACTGTTATCTACAGAATTCCTTTGGACATTCTATAACGATCCATTATCATTCTCCAACTTTCAATTAATATTGATTAATGGATACATATATGAACCAAACAAATACATGCTAGATTAAAATGATGTCGGCTTATATACATGCTAAATTAATACACCTCCAATTTTGCATGTCATAATCGGATATCTCAAGGTTTTTCCTTGGAAATTAGGAACGGTATTACCTTGGAAATGATGTCGGCTTATAACAGCAGCACACTCATCGTTATATGTTTAAGTCCATGTCATAATCCAAGTGAACTCCAATTTTGCCGATTACAACAAAAGATGAAACATTTGGACATATTAGAACAATAATTAATTTTGTGTTCCAATTTGGGCCTGAAGCCCAGCTTATAACAATGAAAATTAGTTTTCTATTTCTTATGGGCCCGAAGCCCCAATCAGATCAATAATTCATTTTATCTTCTAATTTGGGCCTGAAGCCCAGTTAATCCAATTGCAATATCAATTTGTTAATCAAATTTTTGCAAATGGGCCTGCAGCCCAAATATTAATAATATATTAATTTAGCCATTTTTTTCTCTTCCTTATGGGCCAGAAGCCCAGTAATTACAAAATCCTAATAATAAATTGGATAGCCTGTTTTTTTTTGGCCTGAAGCCCATTTGTAGCAATGAAAATATGGTATATGGGCCAGTAGCCCCATTCATATTAATAATTAATTTTGACTTCTCAATTGGGCCAGCAGCCTAGTAAATCCAATTACAAAATGAATATGTTAATTAAACTTTTGCAAATGGGCCTGCAGTCCAAAACATTAAATTATTTATTAAATTATTTATGGGCCTGCAGCCCCAATAAAAATAAGAATTCATTTTAAATTCTTGTTTGGGCATGTAGCCCAATTAGTCAAATTGCTAATATTATAACACTCTCGCATTATTATTAATTTATGGAATATTAGGATTTTTTTTTAAAAAAATATAATTATCTTAAGGATCCTGCGACCGCTCTGCCGTTAGTCAACTAACCTAACGGTGTATGACGTCTCCCCGTGGTCCTAGAGATTATTATATTTTTAGTCTCTTTTTCCATATTATATATGCCTGTGTTATATAAACTGTGTGGTTGCTTATTTTGTGCCTGTAGCATATTATAAACTGCGTGGTTGTTAATATAAGCTAAAATGTGATTTTTGGGATCGGCCATTTTGATACCCTTTTTAAATTCCTTGCAATTTTATTTTCTTTTTGAGAGAATTTGTAAGTGAGGATTAAATGTATTAATGCCAAAGACCGGTGTACCGATAAATGAAGACGGAGGCGAAAATTGGAAAATATAGGGACCCTTCTGGGTTTCCAAGTTGTATTTTTCTTTTATTTATGGACTGTATATTCGGACTTTGGACATTGTATATCTTTGGGTATCTGGCCGATCCCCACATTTTACTTATTTTATTGTTTATGCATGAATTTACACTTTAATTAATTCATGCTTATTTTAAATTGCATAGATAAATGGTAAAATTGGCAAGCGTCGATTTCGAAGTTCTTGATGCTGCAGTAAATAATTACCTGAGTTGGCGAGTGGACCTGAAGTTCCACTTGCGTTCGATGGCCCTCCTTGGCTCAATTTTGGCTCCTTCATCGGTCCCAGCAGCGACCGATGCTTCTGCTAGTAAGGCCCCAGAAGAGGAACAATCATCTAGCAGAACTCCTACCACCATCTCTGATGTGGATAAGGCGAAAGCCATTATCTATATTAGGAGACATATAGATCGGACCTTAAAGGCCAAATAACTAACGGTAGAGGACCTAATGGAGCTGTGGATAGCGCTGGAGGCATGTTATAAACATCAAATTGATGTAATATTACTGCGTGCCAGTTATGAGTGGGAAAACCTCAGACTTCAGGACTATAAGTCCGTCGTTGAGTATAACTCTGCACTTCATAATATCACCTCACGCCTGAAGTTGTGCGGTGAAGAAGTGACAGAACAACGCATGTTGGACAAGACATTTACCTCGTTTCACGAGAAAGATACAATCCTCATGCAGCAGTATCGTGAACGCAACTTCACGAAATTCTCTGATCTGATCTCATGCCTACTTAGGGCAGAACAGAATCAAGATTTACTGCTAGACCCTCATAATTTACGTCCAGCTGGCACTGCACCTATCCCTGAAGCCCACCACGTTTCTCCCCAGAAGTGGAAAAATAAGAAGAAGGCTAATAATAACAAAGGAAAAGCTGTGATGAAGAATGGACGAGGAGCAGCACCCCCGTCCAATAACAACAATACAGGAAAGAGTAACTTCACATGGAAGCAAAAGAACACTGACCAAGTGTCACTTCCTAAGAAGAACTGGGAGGATAAATGCCATAGATGCGGCATGACTGGCCATTGGTCCAGAATCTGCCGCACTCCTCGCCACCTCCAGGCACTATATCAGGCGAGCCAGAAGTCTCTGCCTGAAACAAACTTGGCGGCTGTTCAGCCACCAACGATGTTCACTGCAAAAGACTTCGAGAACGACGACCTGCTCGATTAAGCTTCATCTTTTATCTATGCATTTAAAATTCAATGTTGCTTCATCTTTAATTTGCTTAAGTACGAACTTTTTTGTCTTTTTCATTGACTTAAATAAAATTTCGTTTTGCTTATAGATGAAGTATTTAATATTGTGGACAGTGCCTCGTTGCACTGGTGTAGCATTAATATTGCTCCCACATACAACGAGACTATAAGATGCAAACTTCTCCCCTTAAACATATAGGAATTTTCCAAGTTTCAAGGATATTTCGTTTAAACGAACATAACTTGAAAACTGTGGATAATAAATATTGAATATCAATATGTAACTCGTAAAGAGGATGGCCAGAAGCCCAGTTACTTACGATTTCATTGGACCCTCGTCGGGCCCCTATAATTACAGATATTCATCCTATAGAAAGCCAACTTGACTGAGCACCAGAAGTGCCTTTCATTGCCATAGTTTTTAACTCTGGCAAAATGGACTTAGTCATCTAGGATCAGCGATGATGGACGCATCATCAAATGAATCCATTGGAGAACCTGAAGATTCTTCAAAAGGTTGAGTTTCTTTGTCCCCCTTTGCCATAAGGGAAAACTTAGAGAGAGACCTTCCCTCCTGAAAGTGGGTTTAGAGTCTCCTGGCTTCATTGAGAGAATACATGGTGACCTTTTGCGGGCCTATTCACCCCGCAAATGGACCATTTTCGGTACTTCATTACTGTACTGATATATGCATCTACTAGATGGTCTTCTGTGTGCCTTCATATTCACTCGCAACATAGCTTTCTCAAAGCTAATAATGAGGGTGAATTCACTACTCATATCATTCAAGACTTCTGCCAAGCAACTGGCATTGAAATTGAACATCATGTAGCATGTTCATACTCAGAATGGGTTATCAGATTCTCTGGTAAAGAGACTCCAATGGATTTCACGTCCATTGTTAGATTCCAGTTGCATGTTGATATTTACGGACCAACAAGCTGCACTCCGCATCGCTTATCACGATACGGCCCGCTTGTGGCCATATCTTATTGCTGATGCCGCTTCCTTACGGTTTACCACCAAGTCTTGATAAATGTGAATTTGATGAGTAAAGTCTCATTGTAATAGGCACACAGTCTAAAGAAGCCTGAAGCTTCTGAGACCATATCATGGGACACATAAGTCCTCATCTCGTTATGATCCGCATACTTTTTCTGTGTGACGTTGAGATCCAGAAGATCCTTCACATTCAGACTAAAGTACATCAATTGACGGATAAAATTGCGGACAACCAGAAGATTGTTCGTTCACACGTCCCTGCTGCCAACACGCCAGCTAGGATTGACATTCCCAAAGATGGATGCAATCCACCGGCAGCGGAATTGGCTGTACCTCATTTGAAAAGAGGACGCTGGCCAGGTTCAAAATAAAAATTTTCTTATAATAGGAAGATTCCTGGATATATAAAAATGATCCAACCACGGGATGCTGAGCTCAGACCAGCAACCTCTCCCCTCCTAATTTCCCCTGCAGAGGAAACAACAGGAGAAACATCATTATATAACGTACGTACTGGAGAGGTACTGGACAGATATAGCACAGTCGTCGACGACAGTTTTACTTTCGCTATTGCCATTCACGTCGCTGAATACGACGATGACATCTACCCACTTTTCTATAGCGTAAACGCATAGAATGGCCAAAGTGGGACGAGGCAATAAGAGTAGAGCTGGACTCACTCTTGAAAAGCAAAATCTTTGGACCAGTAGTCCATACACCTGAATGTGCAAAAACCTGTGGAATATAATTCGAATTTCATAAAGAAATTGAAATCAAGGAAATGTGATCATTTTCCTACTATGCCTACACTTCTCTGCAAAAGCCAATACATGCAGCTCATGGACGTTGTGACTGCATATATATACGGCAATATAGATATATAGATCTAAATAAAACTTCCAGAAGGGTATACTCTACCCCCAGAGATGAAAGAGAAACGTAGAAACGTCTTCTCTATAAAGGCTACAAAGATCATTAGTTGATCTTAAGCAATATTCTGCCCTTGTATCTTTTTCGAAAGATCGTTGCCAGGATTTGTTATATTTGCCTTACATATGGTCGACTTAAAGCTAATAGGATCTCCAGCAGAGACCATTGAGATTTCAGATAGCTTTAAAGCGTACCTTGGAAATGAAAAACCTAGGTATAACGATCATCCTGATGATGACATTAATCATCCTGAAGATGGCAATAATCAGCCTGAAGATGAACTATCATCCTGAAGATGACATTAATCATCCTGAAGATGAACTATCATCCTGGAGATGAACCATCATCTTGAAGATGACATTAATCATCCTGAAGATGAACTATCATCCTGAATATGAACTATCATCCTGAAGATGACATTAATCATCCTGAAGATGAACTATTATTAATCATGCCGAAGATGTCTCGGCTTACATATTAAACACCTTCGTGGTGGAACCCTTTCATATTCTTCATACACCTGGAGTTTATGAAGAATGATGTCCTTTTGCAACCTATTAAAAATGGATACTTATTTATGACACCTTTCAGTAGCTGAAAGAGGGGGAGGACATCCTAGGTCCCGAAGAGCCTAGCTCTAGTGTATTATCTGGCCAACTGCACGTATCTTTGATAGAACGTCTCCAGTAAAGTTGTTAACCAGATACAGTGTTGTCCTGGAGAGCAACACTAGACCAAGGATAAGCTGCTTTTGCGCAACTTCCAAGGGTCAAGGAATATATATTGCATATGCAGGTTTAAAGATCATCGCGATGACTGAAACACAATAGGCCGGCCACCTCCTAAATATATACACATCATCATCCAATGTCTACATCTTCTGAGAAGCTCATCATCCAAGAAGCAAGTATTGAAAACGCTCAGCCAGGTCTAGCAGTACCTTGCAGACACACTGAAGACTGATTCAAAGAATACTTTAGTGGAGTCATCTACCAAATTTGAAGAGCATTACACTCCAGAGCGACGCTGCCTTCCAATAGCCGCTAGATGAGTGAAACTTGTGTAGATGAGTAATAATTATATTTTCTTTCAGAACATGATGGATGTATAGACGAATAGGAGATGATTGTATAGATACATAGGAGATCTGCAAGCCTGAAGCTTGTACATATCAGGGGGAGTCCCTCGATAGTTGTACTCTTTTCCCTTAAGCTGCTGGTTTTTCCCACTGGGTTTTCCACAGCTAAGGTTTTAACGATGCAACCATAGTGGCTCTGGATCCAGAAGTATCCACCCCATTGGCATACTGAATCCTGAAGTATTCATATGCTTAACCCAAGGTAATGGAGAGATGAGGGGGAGTGTTGTGAGTTGAGGGAGGCCTTTGGCCTCCCTCCCCTCATCACTCTCCATTACTCCCCACTAAGTTAGTTGGGAGGCCCTTGGACTCCCACCTCAACATGAGAGTTTTATAAATATAGTACCATGGCAAGTTAATCTCTTCAACATATTAAAATTTGTTATAAACGGGCTTTGGAGGCCCAACCCGTTAGTGGGTATCCACCCATTATGTAACCCTATTACTATAAATACAGGGCTACGTGGTTCCGTAGCCGCCATGGTTTACAACACGTTATCAGCACGCTCAAAGCTAAGCCGAACCCCTGCCGACGGACGGACGCGACGGACGGACGCGACGCGAACGGGCTTCCTTCACCGAACGTCGCTAGATCCGGCGGGTAGGATCTAGAGGTAACCCTAAAACCCTAGATCTAAAATTTCATATGCGCATATGTCTAGATCCAAAATTCTTGGATCGATTGTTTAATAAAAATCAAGGTTTTTATTGATGAAAAATCAAATTTTTACAATAAAAACGTTTTGTTGGAGATTAAAAATAGATTTTTTCCACTAAAAAATTAGATTTTTATCCCCAAAACCCATGAAACCCTAGGGGATTTTCTCGCCGGAACGCGAATCCCCCCTAGATCTCGCGCCAAAACCCTCGCCCGCCGCCCGAAGCGGCGGAAAAAACCCTCGCCCGCCGCCCGAAGCGGCGGAAAAACCCTCGCCCGCCGCCCGAAGCGGCGGCAAAACCACCCCCGCCGCTGAACGGCGGGCGGCCCCCGCCGCTCCCTGCGGCGGGCGGCCCCGCCGCCAGGAGCGGCTGGCCAACCCGCCGCTGCCAGCGGCGGGCGGCCCTGCCGCCAGCAGCGGCGGGCCAACCCGTCGCTGCGACGGCGGGCGGCCCCGCCGCCAGGAGCGGCGGGCCCCCAACCCCGCCGCCCGCAGCGGTGGGCCCCCAACCCCGCCGCCGGCAGCGGCGGGCCCACCCACGCCGCCCGCAGCGGCGGGCCCCGCCGCCGGCCGCGGCGGGCCCCACCCCCCGGCAGCCGCTCGTATCGGGCCCCCCGGTGCGCGCTCATGCCCGGAAACCCTAGCCGCCTGAAGCGGCAATCCGCGCGACCAAAAACCCTAACTAGGGTTTGACCCCGAATTTTTTTTTCGATTTTCAAATCTTTTTCAGATTTAATTACGATTTCGTTTTCGTCAAAATCTGTTAAATTACACAATTTTTATTCATCGCATTTTATCCGGATTATCTGATTATTTATGTTTAATAATTAGGAAGATCCTGCGACCGCTCTGCCGTTAGTTAACTAACCTAACGGTGTATGACGTTGCCTAGTGGTCCAATAATTATTAAACGAAAAATTTTCATTTCCATTATAAAATGCCTGTGATGATTAATTGTCTGTGTTGATCGTCTGCTATGATATTAAATGCCTGCCGCATTTTTCTACGATGTGATGTATATTTTTGTTGCCTCTAGCATGAATTTCCACTTAAACACTATAAATGCATGCGTAGAAAATTATATGCCCGTCGCATATTTAATGTTCTGTAATAAACATTTTATTTAGCATGCTAAAATCTTTTTGATGTATTTTTAATGCCTGTAGCATAAATATATGTTTGAGATAAAATTATTTATATACCTGCAGAATATAAATAGCATGTGTATACATCATAATTTTTTTTTCCATTCTGGTTAATTGAGCACAACTTTTTAGTTTACTGGATTTATATTATATGTATGATGTGCTCATGACATGACAATATTTTATGACAACAAACCAATAATGTTTTCAATAAATTTTAACATCATATCCTAGTTGACAAAATGAACCTGGAGTTCAAAACCAAAATGAACCTGGAGTTCAAAATCAAATTAAAAGTCAACACCCTTTCACACTAATAAAAATTAACAAGTACGAGGGATTATACGAAAAACATTTATGCGATTTCTTTTAGAAATACGCATTTCGCGGTAAATAGATCTCTCAGATCCACGGTCTGTATAAACCGATATTGACACCAGCAGTTGTCATAACACCGCCAAACTCCTTTGAGTAATCTCACTTTACAAGGTATGATTCTTGAATCTAATCTTATTTTTTAAGCGTACGCCCGAAGTCGTGGCTTAATAGATAAGTGAGAAATTATAAAATTCGTACCCACGTAATTGTTTCCCCTAGAGTATGATCCTATATCCACACAATACTTGAATGACTCAATAAAAATGGCCTGAAGAACATACTTGAGTTTTCAAATAGACCTTTATAAGTCTATCATAAACTAGAAAGTGGAAAAATAGAGACGAACTCATTTCCCTTGTATGTGTCTACTTCGTAAGACCAATAATCATTCTTCCTTATAAACGACAATAAGGAAGACTGAAAACAGGGGAAGTCTTGAATAAAAATAAGAAAGGGGAGATATGATGTATCTCGATATGGAGTATGCAATGGCAACCCAATATCAGACCAGAAGTTCTGAAAAGACCCATAATGCTTTTTGCAAAATTAATGGGCATTAAAGTATGCCATATAAAAATATATACATATCTAGTCTAAACGACGAAAGTCAAATTGACTGTATGTATATTTCGCTACTCCCCGAGGACAAATAAATTTTGAAAATAAATTTGATCTGTTGTCATAATATGAGTCTAAAATGAGCACAATTGTGGACGTATGTTTTATACAACCCACATCATACTATGAAACTTGTTGCTCTAACATAAATTATTAGTAGTATTCTCTCGCAGTATATATGTGCTTTTTAAGCATTTTATTTTACTGTAAATGATTTGTCATCCTGAATACTCCTAAAATGAGGATGCCATGTACTCTCTGAAACTTATAAAGTTTCAAAGGATATTCGTCAAAATGAAATCCCTAATGACTCAAGAAACCAATAAAGCCTGAAGCTTTATCCAACTACGATCCGCATAATAGTCATTGTGAAGATGTAACCCTTCACAGTTTGAACAGAATTCACCTATTACCGGACAATATTAACTTGAGCATTTTAATGGACGTTCAAAAGTCCCACATAAATTCGAATAGAGGAATTAATTTGGAACACCAGAAGTGTCCAGAATCGACCAACTTCGGATCGATATCACCCTGGATTGATGATGCAAGACATCATTAACCAGACGAACCCGAAGATTCTTCAAAAAAGGGTGAAACTCTCATTATCCCATTCAAAAGGGAAAAATGATTATGAGATCATCTCCATTCACGTGGACATTGACTCTCCTCACTTCCTCAAACGAATTTAAGATGATATACTATCATTAGATGAATGAGACCTTTAGGCCTCTTGAGAGTACTTGAGGGATAAAAGTGGACTCACACACTCCCTACATATGGCTAATGATGTACCTTAGAGTACTCATCTATATATCCTCTTTAAATGGTCATAATCAAAACCTTGTTATCCAACCGCAGTCTAGATTATTATTAATCACAACGGACATATTAAATTACTAGGATATTGGTTGGGCTTTTACTTACCCTCATACCACCCTCAAAAATGCCGCAGTGGAACTTATTCATCGGGACTAACCCTCCTAGATGAATATGTTCCGAGATCCCCAAACGGGGGAGGCATTAGAGCACATCTTATAGATGGAGCCTTGACGGGTTCATATCCCTAGTTCTATGCTCAACTTCATTGAAGTCGAACTTATTGCGGATTTTTGGGATAACACTGGGAAATCTATTTAACAACTGGAAGAAAATTGAACACCCTGAAGCTTTGTGTTCACACCCAGAAATGTGTTATATGTAAATCATTAAAATGATTTAAACACTAGAGAACCAGTTGTAGGTGACCATATGGGAGCATGCAAACCATCAGAACGCCTCCTTAGAAACTATTTATATGAGCCTGATCACCTCATATAAACAGTTTCCGAGAACCCCTAACGGGGGAAGCGTTTAGTGCACATCTTATCGATGGAGTCATGATGAGTTTACATTCCCATATCACCACTATGGACCATTTAGAACATTAATACCTATGATCTGATTATCATGAATAGTGATGAGATCCTGACGATCCACACTTATGAAACTGTTAAACAGTTATCAGACATAGCTATTGACAATATAAATATTGTCAAATTCACACATCCCTGCTACTAAAAATCCAGCTAGGATTGACATACCAACTATAATGGATGCAATCTACCAGTAGCAGAAGTGGATATCCTCAATTGATGAGAGGACATACCACGAGACTCTAAAACAATACCACCACAGGAAAGTGAGCTCATCTCCATATCCTCTCCCTTTCCAGAACCTCCAGAAGACATAAATCTGGAATAAATTGAATAATGTACGTACACGGAGAGGTATTTGGATAAAACACACTTGTCGACAATTACTCACATTTCATTTTGCCATTAATATCGTTCACAATCTCCGTTTCCTGAAGCAAACGCAGAAATTTGGCCAAATTATGTGAAACAAGGCAATAATAAGTTGAGCTGGACTCACTTATGAAATGTGAAGTGTTTGGACCTGAAGTCCTGATATCAAAAGATATCAAACCTGTGGGCTACCGAGTATTGTATAAATAAATAAAATCGTATGCTATAAGCAAAACGCTATAGCCTTAGAGGTTTATTTCGCAGAAACCAGGAAGTAACCATGTAAGATGAGCTTAACTCACTTACAAAATTAATCAAACTGATGCATCAGGCTCCCTGGTCATGATTGCGAAACCCATGCGATTAGGAAAGATAATTTTAGGCTATGTTGCTATGGATGATGTGACAACATACCCTTATGAATAATCATCCTGAAGATGAATTATCATCCTGAAGATGAAACCTTCATCCTGAAGATGAAACCTTCATCCTGAAGATGAATTATCATCCTGAAGATGAAACCTTCATCTTGAAGATGAATTATCATCCTGAAGATGACACCTTCATCCTGAAGATGAACTATCACCCTGAAGATGAAACCACCATCCTGAAGATGAATTATCATCCTGAAGATGACACCTTCATCCTGAAGATGAATAATCATCCCGAAGATGAAACCATCATCCCGAAGATGAATAATCATCCCGAAGATGAATAATCATCCAGCAGATGAATTACCATCCAGAAGATGAAATTATCATCCAGTCGATGAAGAAACATGGAAAATTGCAATCCACCAATACACCTACTGGTTGTATGGATGCACATTAAGACCCCTTCCGTTCGCTGGAAGAGGGGAAGGATATCCTAGGTCCTGAAGTGCCTTACTCAAATGTCTTTTGTACACTCCTTTATCTGGCAGTAAACACTTTAACCAGATACAGTGCAGCGCCTGCAGCGCACCACTGGACCAGAGATATGTAGTTTCTGCGCTACCTCCAAGGGTCAAGGATCATACAACATGTTAAATGTATTTGCAGATACAGGTCACAGATCATCGCGATGACTGCAACCAAGAAGCGACCAACTCCTGGAGACCAGCAAAGCATACTTCCAAGGCAACATCAATCCCACCATCCCGAGAGGCTCATCAATCCAAGAAGCAAATCATAAGTACGCACAGCCAGGTCCTGCAGTACCTCGCAGACACAGTGAAGACTGGTCAGAGACGTGATGCTACCTACCGAGTCTGCAGACCACTCCTCCTCAGAAGAGATCCCTCAGATCCAGTAACTGCTATAGATGAGCGATACTTGTATAGATGAGCGATGTCTTGTATAGGTGAGCGATGCCTTGTACCTTGTATCGGAACACTGTAAGAGATTGATGTATAGTTGCCTAGGAGATCTGCAAGCCTGCAGCTTGTACAGATCAGGGGGAGTCAAATGTAGTGTTGTACTCTTTTCCCTTGGCTATTGGTTTTTCCCATTGGGTTTTCCATAGCTAAAGGTTTTAACGAGGCAACCTCATTGACTCTGGATCCAGAAGTATCCACCCCCTAAATACTTCCACTAATCAGGGGAAGTTACGGAAACTGTACTCTTTTTCCTTGGCTATTGGTTTTTCCCACTGGGTTTTCCATTGCTAAAGGTTTTAACGAGGCAGTTATCCCTAACTTAGGATCCAGAAATATACACCTCTAGTGATATCCATCGATCAGGGGAAGTTACAGAGACTTGTACTCTTTTCCCTTAGCCATTGGTTTTTCCCACTGGGTTTTCCTTGGCAAAGGTTTTAACGAGGCAAGTACTCTTAAACTTGGGATCCAGAAGTATCCATATACCCATGATCAGATAAGCTCCATGAACCCTGAAGCGTTCATCACGGCTTACAACAATGGATGGATAAGGGGAAGTGTTATAAACGGGCTTTGGAGGCCCAACCCGTTAGTGGGTATCCACCCATTATGTAACCCTATTACTATAAATACAGGGCTACGTGGTTCCGTAGCCGCCATGGTTTACAACAAAATTAGACTTCTAAAAATATCCAAAAATTTAACAGTTTTTTACTTCGCACAGAACCACGTATCCACACTTCGTATCTCTCCTCTTCATCCTCCTACAGTGTCCTGCCGGCGTCGCCGCTGACTCCGCCGCCGCATCTCATGTAGTCCCCCAACCGCAACGTCCAGCGCTGCCGGCCCCTTCCCTTCCTCATCCTCACCCCCACCCCTCTCTCTCCTCTCCACCGTCGCATCTAATGGGTGCGGAGAAGAAGTAGATGGAGGAGGATTGTAAAAGAGGAAAAAATGTGAAATGGTGGTCTGTTTATTCATAAATCGGGTCTGTGCGTTTAGCAACTTCCCTTGCGTGGTGGGCGGGTGCCTATCTATGGTCAGCTGCCAATGACCACAGCAATCAACGCACGTTTCTGTTTCTCCCTATAAATTGAGGACTCTCGCGCTCCACAAATATAGAAACTAGACTCTTTTTATTCTCTCTTTCTCTCAGTGTTTGTTGGCTGGTGTGAAGGAATCAAGGAAAATGGAACCAATCCCTCTCATGACTCCATACCAAATGGGCAGATTCCAACTCTCTCACAGGTCAGTGCAATACCATGTCCATATTCTTGACGATTGAATTTGGGTGCTTTTGTATTGTTTTAATGGATCTTTTCGATATTTCTTTTGACTAAGCTAATTCAGAGGGAACTGATTTGTATATCGATTAAAGCTTCAATTTACATGTAAAATGATTCAATGGCAGAAGGGCACTAGAGTTTTTCAGCCCAAAATTAAGCGCCACGTTGATAAAAGCAGATCCCCATCAAAGACCTTAAGGTGGTTGATGAAATGCCAAAGTGAAATGTGATCTTTGCACTTCATTTGCATCTTCATTAATTTTTTAAATTTCTGAACTTAATCCAAGAATTAAACTGAAAAACTATTGAAATACTGCTCAAAGGCATACACCCTATTGGTATACACAAAAATTAAAAAATAATAAATAAATGTCATTGAATAAGGTGGCCTCCTTCAGACATCATGGGCACCCTGTTATTGTGTAAGTAGTCCATCTTGTTAATTTCCATTTCAAAGATAAATGAAATTGTAAGAAGATTTGTTTTTAAATGAACTGCAGAGTTGTTCTTGCACCCTTGACAAGGCAAAGGTCCTTCGGCAATGTTCCCCAACCTCATGCCATCTTGTATTATGCTCAGAGGACCTCCAAAGGTGGACTTTTGATCGCCGAAGCTACAGGGGTTTCAGACACTGCTCAAGGGTGAGATTTTGATGCCCTTTAATCCTTTTGATTAATACATCTATCATCTGAAGTGTGCAGAAGTATCGCATCGCCGTCTTAAATTAGTATGTTAACCTATGATGTTTTTGCTATAGGTACCCACATACACCTGGTATCTGGACTCGAGAGCAAGTGGAAGCGTGGAAACCTATTGTGGATGCAGTTCATGAGAAGGGCGGTATATTCTTTTGCCAGATTTGGCATGCGGGGAGGGTTTCTAACTATGGTAACTTTCTTAGCGTCCTGCCTTAATTTGTTTATTGCTTATTGAGTATGAACAAATTATATCGTGAGGTACTGCTGATTTGTTTTACAATATATTTTATTTGTTCTCCTCTAGTGTGGACAAACATCAAAAAACAAGTGGATTTATGTTTGTGAATTACACCTTTGTAGCGAGCATGTCACAACTTGAAATTTTCAGAATGCAGCACTACTTAAAGCTTTTAGTTGTATAGGCAGTGTCTGGCTGTATGTATGCCGGCACATGCTAGTTTTTCTCTCAAAAAGTGAAAGGGTGAATTCGGGAGTACAACAAGTTAACTGAATGGCCAAGACACTCATCAAATAATGCTTGAGTTAAATTTTAGTAATAAATTTTGATAAGTTTGATTACTTAATGTAGGATTTCAGCCAGATGGCCGACCTCCAATCTCAAGTACGGACAAGCCTCTTGTGCCTCAAGTAAGGTCCAACGGTGTAGACATTGCAGATTTCTCTCCTCCACATCAGTTAACAACAGAAGAGATACCACTAGTAGTCAATGATTTCAGAATTGTTGCAAGGAATGCAATTGAAGCAGGTATTTATCACTCGGTATTTAGCTTATTTGGTCCTCAAATTGATATTCTGTACAGAAACCCATGGTATTGAGAATATAGATGTTTTTTGGATAGTTTTCTAGTTTCTTCCTCAACCTTAGTTTATAACTGTGAACCTATGATTCCTTCGATTATGACCTTTTTGTCTTGATAACGGAAATAGGTATACTGATTAGTCGTCACTGGAATCATGAGCCACCTGAACTTTTTCTTTCTTTCTTTCTTTCTTTCTTTTTGAAATTTATTTTCATAAAGATTAAGGAAACCTTGGTTGCACAAATACATGCATGCGATACAGGTATCACACCACATTAATATGGAAATACAGTAACTTTTAAAAATTACAGGATATGTATACATGTGGGTGCAACGCTAATAAAATTGTATACAAGTATATAAGTTAATGTTTTATCTATAGCATGAATTTGCAAGGCTATTACTGATTAAAATTACAATAGCTCTAATATTATAATATATTTTGAAGTTATGTACATCAAATAATTACTTTAAAAAATATGTTTTTATACTAAAAAGGGAAGCGACTAATATAACAGCATTGACAAATCAAGGGAATTGCAAAAAACATGAGACATGTTAGAGTTTATAACTTACTAACTTCCTACCAAGGTTTGAAATCTTGGCTGACATCAATACATATTGCATTGATTTCAAGCCTGTTGTTAATCCATCTGGAACTCACTGATACCATTGATCCTTACTAATAATAATTTACATAAGATGAGATTCGGGTTTTAAATTACAAAATTTTAAAAATTATATTTTTATTTCATAAAATGAATAAAAATATCATTTAACTGCCAAAAGTAAGGGTTCGAAAAAAATGGTTAATAATGGTACATATCAGTCATTTTGGATCAAATTTGTTATAGAGATAAAAAACCCCTCTTTATTGGCACCAACTGAAATTCTTCAAGGTTGACAAGACGTAGCTTCAAGTTGTTTTGATTATAATATGAGATGACAATATCAAATTCTGAAATTAAAATAAGTTTAACCTGAACTGATTGATTTAGACAAGTCATGAAGATGGCATATTGATAGTAATGATTTTTTAAAAAAGGAGATACTCTCTTGAATGACATAGATGACCTATGAATGGATGAAGCACGTTTATCCTAAAGATGAAGATGTACTTGTAACTATCAACTTTGTTCAGTTAAGGTAACTGAACCTTAACTAATACATAAAACCTGATACTTCTCTTATGTATTGCCCGGTAATTATGATACATGTAGTTATGATACAGTCGATATCGATACATCACATCAAATCGTTCGCCGATACTGATACTGATATCGAGATTTCAACCCTTTCTTCCAATACATTTCCATTATATTTAGGATACATTAAAAAGAAGTTTCCAAAAGTACTCGTAGTTATCGAAGTATCCAACTAGTGGATGCTTATCCGACAGGGATACAGCTCCTTAATCGACGTATCGGTGCAACATAGAGTTAAACTTTCATTTGATGAAGAAGTTGAAATGATACGGACAGGCGGATAAAAGCAATCAAGATAAGCAAGATTATGGATATATCATCCATATTCCTTCCTGAAATTAAAGTTAAGAGGAAGATGTAATCATCCAAGGCCAATTAGGGAAACTTCCTGTTATCTGGGCACCATGCTGGCTTCATTCTTTTTTCTTTTTTCTCAGCCACATCTATCAAGAATTCTACACTAGGAATAATATATTCTCATTTCTCAGAATTGTCAGAATTGTGGGGTTGAACAAAATCTCTCCCATTTTCCTTCATCCAACACAATCACAATGAGGGATGTGTATAATACCTCCAACCGTCAACATAGTAACAGAGTATACAAGTAATTGTGTAATGAGAGATTATAATGCTGCATGAGTTACTTCCGGTTCCAACTTAGCTTTTAACCTAGCTGATCATAATGCGGATAAAAAGAAAACACTGCAGACAGCGTGGCGTACATTGAAGGGTGCGGCACCCCTCACCGTAACTTGGCGTTTTGGTGGATAAAAAGAAACCACTGCAGACAGCGTGGCGTACATTGAAGGGTGCATCACCCCTCACCGTAACTTGCGTTTTGGTGTAGCAGCCACCATGACTTCTAAATTTTGGTGTAGCAGCAGGTACATTGAAGTATCCAACCTGTGTGGCACAACCTGGATTTAAGTGACCTCCAAAAAATGTTGTCACGCCCCAACTGAACATTCCGGCGTGGGATCTGTTGGGATCCCTGGCATATAATAATTTTTAGATACTCGAGAATTTACTGTAGCCAACAATTTTTAAGGATGAATTGTAGAGGCTTTGTAGTTAAGCATGCCCAGATAAGAGTGGTGTTAAGATGGATGATTCTTGGGTACTGCATTAATATGATTTCATGGTTTCTTACCGATGGTTCCTATCGATGTTCCCTATTTTTGATAGGCTTCGACGGAGTTGAGATTCATGGTGCACATGGCTATTTAATCGACCAGTTCTTAAAGGACCAAGTCAATGATCGGACAGACGAATATGGTGGAAGCCTAGAGAATCGGTGCCGCTTTGCCCTGGAAGTTGTTGAAGCAGTCGTCAATGAGATTGGAGCTGACAGGGTTGGGATAAGACTCTCTCCATATGCCAACTACTGTGAGGCTGGGGATTCTAATCCAGAAGCCCTCGGCCTTTACATGGCTAATGCTCTGAACAAGTTCGGAATCTGCTACTGCCACATGGTGGAGCCTCGGATGGTCAAAGTCGGAGAAAAGATGGAGACCCCTCACTCCCTTCTCCCCATGAGGAAAGCTTTCAAGGGGACTTTCATGGTCGCTGGTGGATACGACAGAGAAGAGGGCAATGTAGATCTGGTCGCTTATGGCCGTTGGTTCTTGGCTAATCCGGATCTTCCTCGAAGGTTCGAGCTTGATGCCGCTCTCAATAAATATATTAGGAATACCTTTTACATTGAAGACCCTGTGGTTGGATACACAGACTACCCATTCCTTGATTCTACTACTACTTAGATGAACATACGATTGGGATTGGATGTACACGGAACAAAGAATGTATCATTTGGTGCTCATTGTAATACCAACACCATAATAAGTTGTTCCATTGGACGTTAATGGTGATTCTCAGATTTTGAATTTGTTGTGTGAAAATTAGCATCTGACTTCGTCAAAGTTGATTTGGCTCCAAGACTGAGGAGCAAGAGATGGTCAACCATCTCAACCTGAGATTCACACAAAACACATGTTCTGGGTGTTGGAAAAATAATAACACAAATTGGGACGAAGTTACCGTTCTAATTTCAGAAGAATGGACTTATGGTAGTCGAGGCGTGGTACTATCCTTAAAGTTAGATTTGTGTCCATCGGAGTCAATGCTTGGTGCAGGACATGCTTGACGGTCTATACTCTAGGATAGAACGACCGCTGCTTTTGTAAGCGTGCACTTGCAAATACAGAACGTTGGCAAGTAGCAATGTCGGTTCCTTATCTCATTAAAGGAGAACAGTGGGAAGCACATGATGTGAGAGGAAGACGATGTCCTGGATTCTGCTCTCTGTCATTGATATCTTTTAGGGCCTGTTCTTTTGCTGGAATAGAGAAAAATGGAATATGAGAAAGTTTGTATTCCAAGGAGAGAGAAAATGGAGTTTTGTGTTCTTTTGGGTGGAATAGAGTATGGAAAGTGGGGTTTGGAATAGAAAGTAGGGTCCACTTTCTATTATTGTGTTCTTTTGAGATTGGAGAGTTGGAATGAGAAAGTGGAAAGGTGGTGAGTTGGAGGAGAGAGATAGAGAGAGAGGTGACAGCGGGCCCCACCATTCCCAAGCATTCCTATGTATTCCAAGCAAAAAGCAAGGAATACAAAACCCCTCCATATTCCCATTTTTTGACTACACGTCAGCATTCCCATTTCTCTATTCTCATGGCCAAAAAGAACAAGCAGGTGGAAAGGAGGAGGGGAATTGGGATGAACAGTAGATGAATAATGAAAATTTTCACATTCTCATCTCTATTCCATGCAAAAGAACAGGTAGTTGAGAAGAGAACCTAGCTGCTAGGATTGTGACATTGTGTACAGCTTGGGAAAGTTAAAAATAAGGGCATGTTCTTTTGTAGGAATGTGAAATTGGGAAAGTTGAGGGAGTGAGGAATCTGATGAGAGAGAAAAGCTTGTGTATTGTGTTCTTTTGTAGGAAAGTGGGGTTGGATTGTGGAGATGGATAGTTGATGTGGGTCCTACTTTGTATAGTGTGTTCTTTTAGTTAAAGAAAATTGGAGTTGGAAAGTTGGAATGTAGGATGGGGTGAACCTAGGTAAGGTTAACCTCCTAAATAAAATGAGATCTTTTTGGGGTATTTTTTTACCGGTGCAGGTCCAACGCAAAAATCCAATACAACAATACTACGATGAAATACCGGAATGAAAAGTAATAGTGGAATGCGGACAAGGAGGCGACCGAGTAAAAAATGTCACGTACATACGAAAATCTTGCCCTGCTATGACAATATACTTAAAAATCCACCGAAGCATCAGTATAGACAAGCAAATTGGCATGACACAGTCAAAAAAACAGGTCAGAAAGACAAGCAAGAAAATCCACGCAAGCCAATCGATTGGCAAGATACAAGACAAGGAACAGATTCGTAAATTGGCATGTACATTCTTACGTGGATCCAACGTAAGGTAATGGGCATAAAATATAGACAGCAACAGATACAAAAAATGAAATGTCCAAAAACATAAAACGATATCAAAAATATTGTCATCCAACACGGCAAGCAAAAGATTCCAACTTGGAATGTATAAAACGTTATAAATCCCAAGTACTCCCATATCCAAAGCTACAAAATGAAATAAACCCAAAAAGAGCATCAGCAATAGACGGTCCAACCGACTACCAACATACAATCCAACGCATTAGTTATTGTTATACAAAATCAGCAAAATAAAAACACCAAGACCTAGGATAGAATACAGAACTAACTTCAGCGAGTTGAACTCGGATAGCATGCTATCCATTCTAGCCGTGGTAATCTCCAATTGACCTTCGACCCTAGCCAACCTCCTGTCAATCTCACCCCACCTCATCTCAATCGGTAATCTCGCAGGCATTTCATGTATTCCTCCTCTTTCATTAGCTTCCATTAAGTGCCGGATAATAAACGACGACCACTCACCGTGAGGGGGGGGGGGGGGTCCTTCCATTCGAAGTAATCACACTTGCCGACGCGAGACGGACAGCTCCAGAATCGTCTGCCAGGGTTCGTAAGAGTCCAAGAGGTCTTCCTCGGTCCCCACTTACCATAGTGGCACCTCTTGGAGTCTCCATCATCCGTATCCAACTCAGGTACACTGTTCGCATTCCGAAGGCGGGAGCGAATTGAAGTATTGGAGCCTGAACTCATTTGGAAATGGAAACACATAAACAAAAGCAACATTAATGTTGTGAAGTGTTAGTAAAAAAGAATTTTATAAATAAATTGATATGGGGAAGTTGAAGGCATACCTAGGAAAATATAATAAACCATGATGTCAACGTATCCGCCAGTTATCATATGCAACAAAGTATTTTTGACATGCCAAAACCCATACGTCTCTAAAATTCCTGTGCTTATCAATAAGAATGAAAAGAATAAAATTTTCGATCTTGTATAGCCCTAATGAATAAAATTGTATAGCCCTCAAGAGAAAAATTGCAAATAAAATTCATGTGTAATGCAAATAGAATGAAAACTAGGAATCTTGTATAGCCCTCAGGAAGTTATATTCATCATTTGCCCAACTAGGTTGCTGGCGGTTGCTCCTTACGTATGGAACCATCCTGCCTACCATCCATATAATTGGGAAATTAAGAGTAGCTTTCACATATTTCATGTTTTGCATCATTGGGCTATTGGGATAAAAATTCATAGATTTCACCTATAGTGCACTGCCCATGCCAATTCCAAGCCCAAAATTCCAATATCAAACATATTAATCATCCACTTGAAACATAGAGTAGGAAAAAAATTTCCATGCCAATTCCAAATGCAGTTGATACCTACCAAAACATCCATTGCCTGCAGCTGAAACATAGGGTACTCAAAGTGATAGGAGAAGCACAAATATTGGTTCCCAGACAAACCCCAAAAAACTTCATACTGCAGCATAGTTCACTGACCATGCCAATTCCAAGCCCAAAATTCCAATATCAAACATATTAATCAGCCACCTGAAACATAGAGTAGGAAAAAATTTCCATTCCAATTCCAAATGAATTTGATACCTAGCAAAAAAATTCATTACCTGCAGCTGAAACATAGAGTACTCAAAGTGATAGGAGAAGCACAAATCTGGGTTCCCAGACAAACCCCAAAAAACTTCATACTGCAGCTGTCACGCCCCGCTTCCCAAAAATATGGAGGCGAAGCGTGAGAAGGTCCGCTCAGACTTGAAGCTACAAAGCCGCAAGTCCGATAAGCGTCAATCAACATAAAATAGCAGGTCCCTGTAATGTGACACGGAACAAAGATAACAATAATAGAAAAAGAGGCAAATAATAAAATATTCATCTCAAAGTCCAGATAAAGTTCAACAACCACAGAAATGCCACCAGGCAAACAAAAAGAGTCTGAAAGAAAAGGCCCAACATGGCCAACAAGAAACTAACAACAAACGATGCTACTCACCGACAAACGACAACAACTAAAGAAGGACTGCGAAGTATCACTAGGACTGGTCACCGGTGTCCTCGTACTCTGTAACGGCCTGTTTTCATCAAGACAAACTATTTACGAATTTGACCAATTTTTCAATTTTTAAAACTATTTTATAATGGTTTGTCAGGAGTTTTACTGATTTCAAAAAATTCTTATAAAAATATTTTGAAGTACCAGACTATTTATGGAGTATTTTAGTAAGATCGGATTTCAACAAATACTCAAAACGTTTCTGATAAAAATTCATTTTCAGATATTACCGTTTTGGCTTAATGAATTTATTTTCTATACAAATATCATCAAAACGATTTCAAACTTTTACAGTAATATTCAATGATCATTTAGGGCTTTCCACATTAATTTCATAATTTTCTGATGTCAAATCAATAGAGAACCCGCAAACCCGCTTCCTAAACGTTTTGGCCAAAAACTATTATTTCCGTAGCTCATACCCTGAAACGGACTTCGTATTCGCAATCCTTGCGACGATACGATCCCGTGGGTATGTTTTCGTAATTTTTCGGACACGTTTACTAGTAGGGGCAAAATCGTAATTTCGTTATAATTTTTACTGCTACCGTCACTAATTACCCTAGCTAATTACTAATTACCTTAACCTAATTACTAGTTACTATTCACCCACATGCTTAACACGTTTAGACAATTTCCTAACTTAGTCTAACTCCATTTAATTTTTAGCCTAAAGTTTAACCTAACCTATTAAATAACTTGACTAAGTATTAATGAGGCTTAATATCTAATTGATTTACTTACCCTATATATATCCCTCTAAACCCACTCTTAAATATATATATAACCCGTAATTAACGTCATCTCCCTCCCAAGCCCAGCTTTCACTCACTCACACACACAGATCCTCTCTCCCCTGTTCTCTCCTCCGTTCGAAATCCCCCGAAGCCCCCTCGCGTTCTCCCTCGAGCTTCTCTCCTCCGGCGTAGCAGCCCGAGCCTCCCCTCGAGCTCCGACCAGCCCCATGTCGAACACCCCCGAGCTCACGGAGCTTCGACTCCGAGCTTCTCCGCTCGACGCCCACGATGCCGACGACAAGCCCTGAACCGCCGGCGAAGTCACCCCGAACCCAAGCACCGGACACCCTCCACCACTGCCCACTGCAACTCTGAGCTCCGACGACTCGAAACACCCCCGAAGACCTCCGTTTCTCGCCGTACGACGTCGTTCCCCGCCCCGTCGTCGCCACGGCAGCCTCCGCCCCGCAGCGCCCTTCCATCCCGCCGCAAGCTGCAGCAACGCCCCAGCATCATCGCCATGCACGAACGCCGCTCCCCGTCGACAGGAGCTGCTCCCCGAGCTCTCACCGCTGCTCCCGTGCGCTGCCCGAGGCCGCCGTTCACATCGAAGCAACCGTCGCCCTTCTCCGGCAGCTCGAAGCTTTGCAGACCCCACACGGAGCTCCGGCGAAGCCCCCTCACTCGATCCCGACATCCCCGAGAGCTAAGCCCCTCGCTACACAAGCGGCAACGCCGCTGCGACGCCCGGAGCTCTGACGAAAGCTCTGCTCCGCCGCCATCGCCGCCTTCCGCTCCACCCCGACAGCCGCTGCCTCCCCGCCATCGTTCGCCGCACGGACCCCCTCCCGCCTGCACGAAGAACGGAGGAAAACGAAGCAACGGTATAATATTAACTCGATGGCAAACTCGTAATTGCGAGTTAATTTTCGTATTTCGTATTTTTATTAAATATGTTTTATGGTATTAAATCTATAACTAAAAATATAGGCCCCGAAAAAATATGAAACCACCTCTAGAAAATCAGAAATGACATTCTGGACCCAATGGCACTAGTTTCGTATCAATCGGACGCTTAGATTTTCCGCAATTAATTTTTAAGCCTAAAAGATAAATACGTGATTTTCGTTCAAAAATCCGTAACTTGATATTTTCATGTAAAGCAATATATGATAAAAATATATGTTAAAGTGCACTTCGAGACGATCATTTTGACAACTTATTTGTGACTTTCCGATGCAGATTGCATCCGGAATAAATTATTGAATAATTACGTAGTTAATTAAAAATTAGTTTTTAAACATATTTTAAACTTTTAAAAATTATAAAAATTAGTATAAACTTCAGAAAAATATTTCCTCCTACGATAAAATTATTTTCCTTATATCTAGGCTATAGAAAAATTTAGAACACTTTTTGACGACGTTTCAATCGATTATAAAAATCGAAACGATCAGATTAAATAGGTAGAAAATAGAGTAACCAGTAACTGATGTTTTCTTGTATTTGCAGGTACCAATTCTCGTGCACCAGCATCTTTATAAGCTCTAACTCCAACATTGTCTTGCCACGACGATCTCAAAAAGTGTAAGTCACTCTAATTCTAACTTTGGAAATCAGGATAGTGTACTCGTATGAACTTAGGACATGTCACCTAGTCTCAGAACAGCTTTTGACTTGAACAATTGAATAGAGACCTAATTAACTTGAGGACTAATCAATAGTGGAATGACCAAATGACTAAATTGGGATAGTGCACTTTTATGAAATTTGATATCAAAGTTGTTGGACTTCAAATCATTGCTCGGACTAAATTAAGACAGTAAACTTTTATGGAATTAAATATCATAGTTGTTGGACTTCAAATCATTGCTCGGACTAAATTGAGATAGTAAACTTTTATGGAATTAGATATCATAGTTGTTGGACTTCAAAGTATTGCTCAGGACTGATATTCTCTGTTGAGGCTTCTGCCTTGACTTTTCAACAAGTAAATACCACACATATATGTAATTGATGTACTCATTGATGGATGTATTGTTGTACACATTGTTGGATGTATGAAATGATGGGCCTATGAGGCCATACGGATACGGATATGGATACGGACACGGATACTGATACGGTTATAAATGTGAAATGTGATACAACATGGGTTATGGGGTAGTCTTGAGCTACGTAGTGTGCGGGAGTGACTGGGTCCACCCTTATTAGTTAAGCTGTACCATCACCCTGTTCGGGATGGTAGGTAGATATTCCACGAGTTGCTACGTGGGATGGGTGCACTTCTGGTTGCATATCGTACACTCGAGCTAAGACTGTTGCACTAGCTGATTGATACAGGGCCCATGAGGCCATATTGATACGAACACTGATGTGAACATTAGACTATAATAATACACGGGATACAGGGTAGTCTTGAGCTATGAAGTGTACGGGAGTGACCGGGTCCACCCTTATTAGTTAAGCTGTACCATCACCCTGCAGGAATGGTAGGTAGATATTCCACGAGTTGCTCCGTGGGATGGGTGCACTTCTGGTTGCATATCTTACACTCGAGCCAAGGCTAATGCACATTTACGGAGCACATTTACTGAAAACACTATTGGGCCTTCGGGCATTTACGGAGCACATTTACTGAAAACACTATTGGGCCTTCGGGCATTTACAGAGCACATTTACGGAGCACACTATTGGGCCCTTGCGACATTTAAGACTGATGCACTAGTTTGATTGATGTTGCACTAATTGATAATTGATTGATACCATTGCTTCAGTCACGACTACTACTATTCTACGGACTAAGTCGAGACTACTCAAACGTGATATAACGGTTTAATAATGAGCGGTCTTAAATTATGACCGAATCAGTGTCTAGGAAGGAATGGGAAGGGGGTTGGTCAACCAATGGACTTGTTCCTGCGGTCTTTGAAGTGACCTGTGCCTTCAAGCCCTGACTGACTGGCTGATTTGGAAGTTAAGTTAGACTTCTTATTATTAGGCCTGCCTACACTATTAAATAGCCAAACAACGCTCATCTTTTCTTAAGTATTACTAGGTCAATCTATTGTCATCCCATTACCGATTGGTCAAAACATTGTTAACCTGGTTGTATTACTATTGACATCCCATTGGTCATAATATCGTTGCCACAGTCGTTACTTTTGCACTTGTACAGTCATCTTTACTTTATGCATCACTTCTGAATAGTTACCAGTATTTTAATTATCACTCTTACATATCTGTCAGCTCATACTTTACTTTTGTACCTATCTGACCATCTTTTGTTTACTATAATCTGTTCCATACTTTTGCACTACTTTGTTTCTATTGCTAGAATTGTTGTGACTTACCTACGGTTCCATCTCTGTGGCATCGCAGACGATGTACATATGGAGGCAGATGCTCTAGAGTTAATAGCGCCAGAATTTGACCATGAGTCTGTAGCTTTCAGAGTTGTTTCCAGTTGTATTTACTTTCCTTCATGTACGATTGTTTGACCATTTTTGTACAATATGGATGTAATAATTGGACGCTATCTGGGTATTTTTGTACATCTCTGCATCGTGGCTATTTTGTTTTCACTGGTTAACTGCAGGACCTGCGCAAATACCAAAAAGTAACGAGCCCGGGGACTTGGTCAATCGGTCTACGATCACTTAAATCGCGTCATTTTGCTTCGGACTCCGAAGCAGTCCAGTCACAAAGTCCATAGTGATGTGTTGCCACTTCCACTCTGGAATCGGAAGCGGTTGTAGCAACCCTGCCGTACGCTGATGCTCCGCCTTTACCTGCTGGAAAACCAGACACTTGGCTACACTCCGAGCCACACTCCTCTTCATACCATGCCACCAAAAGTTCAGACGGAGATCCTTATACATCTTGGTCCCACCAGGATGTACAGAATACGGCGAACTGTGTGCCTCAACCAACAGCTCCTCTCTGATGTCTCCAGCCGGTACACACAACCTGGCTCCAAATCTTAACTAGCCATCCTCATGAATCAAGAAGTCAATCCGCAGACCGGCTTCCACTAACTCCCGAATCTTCACCAACTTCGGGTCTCCAGCCTGACCAGCCTTGATCCTATCCACGATCGTCGACTGTATCTGCATACACATCAACGAAGAAGTCTCCCCAGGAAGGACAATCTCAATTCTAGACTCGCAAAAATCCTGCTGCAATCTCCACTGCGAAGTCAACAACATCACCGCCGGAAGCCTACTCAGCGCATCCGGAACCACATTCACCTTGCCAGGGTGATACTGCACATCGATCTCATAATCTGCCATGAGCTCTAACCACCGACGCTGTCGCATGTTGAGCTCCTTCTGAGTAAAAATATACTTCAAGCTTTTGTGATCGGTGAAGATCTTCACCCTCTCACTCAGCAGGAAGTGCCTCTAAATCTTCAGCGCAAACACGACAGCGGCCAACTCCAAATCGTGTGTCAGGTAATTCTTCTCATGAGCCTTAAGCTGACGAGAAGCATACGCAACCACGTGCCCATGCTGATGCAAAACACAACCGAGACCCTTGCCAGAAGCATCGCAAAAGATCTCGAATCCTCCACTCCGATCAGGCACAGCAAGAACATGGGCAGTCGTCAGCCTCTCCTTCAGAACACCAAAAGCTTCATCACAATCATCAAACCAAACAAAAGGTACATCCTTCCGCGTCAGTCTGGTCATCGGCTCGGCAATACGGGAGAAGTCCTTAATGAACCGCTGGTAATAACCTGCCAATCCAAGGAAACTCCGGATCTCAGACGCTGACTGCGGAACAGGCCACTCCCTGATAGCCTTAATCTTCTCGGGGTCCACCGAAATACCATCTCCTGTCACCACATGCCCGAGAAAAGCAACTCTATCCAGCCAAAACTCGCACTTGGAATACTTAGCATACAACCGATGCTTCCTCAAGATCTCCAATACTGTCCTCAAGTGCGAAGCATGCTCCTCCTCTGACTTCGAGTAGATCAGAATGTCGTCAATGAAGATAACGACAAACTTGTCTAAAAAGTCATAGAAGATCAGATTCATCAGATTCATAAAAACTGCGGGCGCGTTGGTTACACCGAAAGGCATAACCACAAACTCGTAGTGTCCATATTTCGTCCTGAATGCTGTCTTCGGAACATCTTCCTTCCTCACCTTCAGCTGATGAAAACCACTCCTCAGATCCAGCTTAGAGAATACCCTCGATCCTCCCAGCTGATCAAAGATATCATCAATACGAGGCAACGGATATCGATTCTTGACGGTCACCGCATTCAAATCCCGGTAGTCCACACACATGCGACGCGAACCGTCCTTCTTCTTCACCAGAAAGACCGGTGCTCCCCACGGAGATACACTGGGATGGATGTAACCCTTCTGAAGAAGTTCGTCCAGCTGCTTCCGCAATTCCTCCAATTCTGCTGGTGCCATGCGATAGGGCGCCTTCGAGATAGGCTGCGCTCCCGGAATAAGATCGATCGAAAACTCGAGAGCTCGATCGGGCGGCAATCCAGACATCTCCTCGGGGAAGACGTCGTCGAAGTCACGCACCACCGCAGGTCTACACTGTTCCATCTGCATAGCAATGATCTCCACCGGCTTGGCCCGAAACCTGACCGGACCAAGCGAACTGCTGCCACGGCTGAACTCAAACACCGGATGTCCAGGGATCTCGAATACCACCTTCTTCCTCCGACAATCGATCGTGGCGTAGAAACTCCCAAGCCAGTCCATCCCGAGGACGGCATCATAGTTGATGATGTCGTGGAAGATGAAATCAGCGTAGAGCTCATGTCCACAGACCACCAAAGGGCAAGAATTGCAACCACGATGCACCGAGATCACGCCATTTCCGGTAACGATATTCCAACTCTTGGGAAGAGGGGAAGTCGACAAGGAATGCTTCTCCACAAAGCTCCCGGAAATAATGCACATCGATGCACCTGAGTCGAAGAGGACTCGTGCAGGAAATGTGCAAACCAAAATCACACTTTACAGACAGTCTAACAATCAAATCCTATTCTAGCAAACATAACAAGCAACCAACAATCTCAAACAAACAGGGTTAACTGAGAAAAGAAACAACTAGACTGAGGGTTACCTGCAATAACCTCATCCTCGGTCTCAGCCTCCACTGCAGTCATCAGGAAAGCCTGCCTCCTCGGCTGAACAGCCTGCTGAAAAGCCTGCCTCTGCGGAACGAGAGGCGCTCCACGTCCAGCAGGTACAGGTGCCCTCTGCTGCAACCGCTGAGCTGCAACAGGTCCCTTCCACGGCTGCTTGGACTTCGGGCAGTCCCTCATGGTATGCGCATGATCACCACAAACCAAGCAATGTCCCAACATCTTCCGGCATTGATCTTTGACATGCCCAGTCTTGCCACAGAAATGGCAAGTCTTCAAAGTAGGAGGTCCTCCGGGCCTCTTGAACTGTACCGGCTGATTGGGCCTGAACCCTGGTCTCATCACTGCCCTGGCCTACTCCACAGGCATCTTCCCAGCTCCAGAAGCGCATCCTCTCTTCTGGTTCACAATCAGCTCCTGCCTCTTCGCTGCAACCAGAACCTTCTGATAGGACTCCAAATCAGAAGAAGTCACAAAGCTCTGAAGATCCAAAGAAAGCCCCTGCAGAAACCTCTGGGCCCTCTCATCAGCATCCTGCACCATCTTCGGTGCGAAACGGCTCAACCTGGTGAACTCCTGGTGGTACTGATCCAACGTCAAGCTCCCCTGCTTCAAGTCAATAAGCGCTGCGCCATCTCCCTCATGGCAGCCTTCGGAAAGTATTCCTCATCAAATCTGGACTTGAAAGTAGCCCAAGATATCGGCTCCTCAAGCATTTCCTCCTCGGCATCCCACCAGTTCCGAGCATTATCCTTAAGCTGCCTCTTCGCCAAGTCAACCCATCCAGCCGGGTCGACCTTCGACATCTTCAAGTTTTCCTCCATGTTCCTAGTCCACTCATCCGCAGCTAGAGGTCCTTCGGTCCGATCAAAGTAAGCGGGGCCCTGCTCCTGAAACTGCTTCGCTCCTGGCTCGAAGCGAGGGACATTCTGAACAGGCTGCGCTGCTCGAGCAGGCGGAACATTCCGGGCATTCTGCAGCATCCCCTGCTGCACCTGCATCATCTGATGCATCATCCGCATGATCTCCCCATTGGTGGGCTCTCGGTCCAGCTCCTCGACACGAGGGGGCACACCACCACCAGCACGAGTATTCCGTCTTCCAACCATCTAATGACACAGAAAAATGAAATAAAATCAGACTCTTAGCCTTATGACTCGGGTGTCGAAATTGTTTATCGGACATTCTATAATTTCTTATCGTTGTTCCGATTTAGTCACAGTTACAGAGAAGAGACCTGCATGGGCCACCAAAGAAACCTGTCACGCCCCGCTTCCCAAAAATATGGAGGCGAAGCGTGAGAAGGTCCGCTCAGACTTGAAGCTACAAAGCCACAAGGCCGATAAGCGTCAATCAACATAAAATAGCAGGTCCCTGTAATGTGACACGAAACAAAGATAACAATAATAGAAAAATAGGCAAATAATAAAATATTCATCTCAATGTCCAGATAAAGTTCAACAACCACAGAAATGACACCAGGCAAACAAAAGAGTCTGAAAGAAAAGGCCCAGCATGGCCAACAAGAAACTAACAACAAACGATGCTACTCACCGACAAACGACAACAACTAAAGAAGGACTGCGAAGGATCACTAGGACTGGTCACCGGTGTCCTCGTACTCAACGTCAGCAACAGAATCGGGCACGAACTCCACGAACTCGTCGCCCTCAACAACAATCTCTGGCTAAGCAACTAACATGCGTCACCCAAAGAGAAAGGGCACATGTCAGCAAATTCTACAAGACTTTGTGCAAGGAAACTAAAGGAAAGTAGAAACAACCTAGCAATTCTAGAGTATAGTATGACATGACATTTTACGCAATGAGAACAACATGTAAAGTAATAGCAGTTTATGACATGGCATGATTTATAGCATGGCAGGTAAAACATGGCATGGAAACGTTTAACATGGCATGGAACAATTTAACATTCACAAGGACAAGTACAAGTATGTAAGCACGTCGTGCACAGAGATTCCGCCCTTTGGCTAGAGTGGCTGTACGGGCCAACTCTTACGCTCAAGTGACCGTTTATCCCTACCCCTCCACGTGTATCGAGCCAGGGCTTTACCCCCGAACATGGAATGCTCGCTTCTGGATCACAAGCCAGGAAGTGTTTTTAACAAGGATGGCGTAGGGTTATGCCCGCATAACGGGTGCCTAGCCGGTAACACGGAAACACGGATTTGTACAAGGATTTGTAGCGTGTGCTACGATGCAACATGCAAACAGATGACATGAAAATGGATGCGCATGACAATTATTCGAATAGAAATTGCGTACAGTTAAAGAAAATTAAACATGACAGGCAAATGTATGACATGGTATGACAAGGGCAATTCTAGCTTCGTTGTCAAGCTAGAATTTGAATTTGCGCCTAGACCGCTATCATTTCACGGTCTAGTCTCTTTCACGCTAAACAAGTAATGGCCTAGAACATGGCCTAAAGCAAGGTTGGCAAGTTTCACTTGCCTGGTACCGAGGTTGTTGATCGACGAGTCTCAAAAATCACTATTCTACGGGGATTCGCTGTTATGGCAAAACTGAAAATTAGAATTGAAAGCTAATTCGGATTTGTATTAGAATCCTATAACGTCTAGTAATCCATTTTTAATTAGGGGTTTCTAAATTACAGTGTGGGTTTAGGAAAATTAAAGGTAGATCACTAACCGTTTACGAAGCGAAGATCGAGACGCCTACGGATCTGCAGGTAGGAGAAGATCTCGCCGGATTCCGGATTGCCGTCGCCAAATCGGATCTAGCACGGCAACAGAAGAGGCGATCCCGAAGAACTACGGTTGAAAGAATTCATCGCAGCGGCTAAACAACAGATCTGGAGATGGGGATTGTGGGGAGAATCTGGAGAAAAAGGAGAATTTAGAGTTTTGGGGTCGGTCGGCGGCCTACGGGGTGGTGCCGGCGCAATGGAGAGTGAGAGAGAGCTCGGGAGGATGTGGGAAGGCAAGAGGAAGATTGGGGAATGATGGAGAAGAAATATCGGCTAGAAAATATGAAGGAAAGATAGAAAGGATCGAGGGTTTAAATAAAGAAAAGGGTGCGGCGGCTACGACTTAACCTAGGTTTACTGGGCAAACTAGTCGGTCAGTGAAGAGTGGTCGACCGACTAGTTTGGGAACTAGTCGGTCGGTCGTCCAACTGAGACCGACTAAAGGCAAACAGTGAACAGAGTTGGTACATGGTAGACAGAGTTAGTCGGTCTTGTGAAGGCTCGTCAACCGACTAGTTTGGAAACTAGTCGGTCGGTGATTGTTCATAGACTGACTAAGGGTAAAATTAGATAGATATTAAGTACTGAGAGTTAGTCGGTCAGAGAAGGAAGTCTAACCGACTAGTTTGGGAACTAGTCGGTCGGTAAATGTTCTTTGACCGACTAACTATAAACAGTAACTCGGCTGTACAGAAGAACTCAGAATTAGTCGGTCTGAGTACAAGTTCTAACCGACTAGTTTGGGAACTAGTCGGTCGAAGAATGTGCTTAGACTGACTAAACGTAAACGGTAACTTAGCTGAAAATATTAAGATGAACTAGTCGGTCTGTGAAGTGTTGCCGACCGACTAGATTGCAATCTAGTCGGTTGGCTCTCCTTCATGAACCAACTAAGATGCACCAGAAGGGCCGAATCGAAGCGCGAAGCTTCGGGAAGATTCCTATGGCTTCTAAGATCGCTCTAGCTCTAAGATATAGACGCTATGAAGCTCATCGAAAGAACGTCTGGCAGGGAAAAGCACACAAGGAGAGAACATCCAATATTATTCATATAATAGTCATTACAAAAACCGATCGTTACAGCAGCATATCTCCCTAACAATTTAAACATAGGCAATTGCCATGACATGAACCAAAAAATGCAGCCAAGTGCATGAGAAGAAGTGCAAAAACTACAGCCAAGAAACTGCAAAACCCAGAATATTACTCCTCTCTTTCTCATTATGTCAGGATATCAGCCTGAAGCATATCAGCCCAACATGGGTACAAAAAAAATGCACTTGGCTGTAGTTTTTGCATATCAGCCTGAAGCATATCAGGGAAACCCCAGAAAACTTCATACTGAAGCATATCAGCCTAACATGGGTACAAAAAATGCAACAACCAAAAAATTGCTGCATATCACCCTAACAAGCACTGAAAAAACTGCAGCATATCAGACTATCAGCCTAACAAGAACTGAAAAAACTGCAGCCAAAAAAACTGCATACGTCTCATCCAAAAAATGTGTTCAAAGACAAAAAAACTTCATACTTCATACTGCATGTACATCAGCCTAACAAGAACTGAAAAAACTGCAGCCAAAAAAATGAAACACCCAAAAAATTTCTCATCTCTTTCTCATTATGTCAGGACAAGCCAAATGACAAATGAAATGACAAATTCCAATACCAAAAAAAAATCCATAAAGTGCAGCTGAAACTTATAGTTCTCACAGTGATAGGAGAAGCACAAATAGGTGTTCTCAGACAAACCCAAAAAAATAACCAACTGCATCATTGCTTATGAAAATTTTGAACATTTCATAGCCAAAAATGACAACACAAACCCAAAAAAAAGTCACCTTGCAGCTGATACACCATAAACAAATCCCAAGTTCAGCTAAAACATAGAGTAATCACATTGACAGGAGAAGCACAAATATGTGTTCAAAGATAAATGAAGAAGCAATAAAAGTTGTATGTCCTTGATGACTCATATTGCCCTCAGGATATATGTTGGTTTACTCAAAGCACTCAAATTCTAACTTGTTAGTATTCACAATCCCAAATAGGTTGCTGGCTGGTGGAAAAATGTAAGCCCCTCTTGGGAATAACACACAAATTAAGGTGAAGGTTTTTGGAGATGGAAGGATGAAGAAGCCAAAAAACTAGAAATGATCTTGCATCAAAGGAACTGGGTATATACTTCTGAAGGGGCCAACAAAAAATTATCTAGCCAAAAAACTACAAAATTTGCCAGGACAAGACCCAAAAAATTCCAAGTTATGCTGATACAAAGGAACTGAAGGGGCCACCAAAATTCATTGTACAAGCCAATTGCCATAACATGCAAAAACCATTTATATGATCTTGCATCTCCCCATTATCTGGGTATATACTTCTTTGGAATTAACTCCCAACAGAGGCATACATAAACCATCAAGCCGACCTTCCAAATATTTGGGATTATACATATAAAATTGATTCTATATTATTGCTTCATCATTGGGCTGACAGGACATGGCCAACAAAATGTCCAGGACAAGGCAAGTGGCAGGAACATAATGCTTCATCATTTGTGATTGCTAAGAACCTAAAAATTCCAACATCTTTTGAAACATTCCAAATGACACATCAAAAAATTAGACTGAACAAGCAATATGAAGCTGCGAAAAATTAGACAGGACCAACAAATTGCAATGTCAACCCCAAAAAAAATTCATGAAATACTAGAAATCTTCATATTTCAAACAAGATCAACACACAATTCATGAAATACTAGAAAGCTTCAAATTTCAAACAAGATCAACACAAAATTCAATAAATACTAGAAAGCTTCAAATTTCAACCAAGATCAACACAAAATTCATGAAATAGTAGAAAGCTTCAAATTTCACCCAAGATCAACATTACTCCTCCCATAAACAAACACAAAGAGCTACTAAGAGCTCAGGATGCCCATATCCATATTTGTCAATGAAGTGAACCCAACATATTTCCTCCCACATATTTCAGCAATATTTTTCAGCCACTACTTGCACAGGAAACTCAATACCTACTCCAACACCACTCCTCATGTTCATTACACATAATTATACAACACTTATGAGACCTAGCTCTAATGATAAAGTAAACAACCAAACAACTTGTCACATCCCCTCAACTTCTTCATTCCACCACCACCACACTCCATTTACTCACCAACACCAACCACCCTCAATCCAACTCCAAGGGTTCGTCATCCCCTTCGTCACCTACACCATCTTCCGACCTTGCCATTTTTATCATATCAATTTTATTCTTCAACATTCGCCTTCGGGCCCCATCGGGCTTAGCCAAAAACTTTCGGCCTTCACGCTCGTTGTCAATAAGATAATCGTACACGACATCCAATATATTTTCTGGATGCTCGATGTAATGATACAACGTATCGGCTAGCTTTTCGGTCCAATGGGCATGAGATGTAGTAATTGCCGTGGCAACCTTCTCTACTGTGTCTACAAGCCTATCCATCCTATCCTGGACTTCGGCTGTACCCCGACGACGACTTTTCTTCCTCGTAATAGACGGAGGTGTAGCAAAGCTTGGCCCAGCATGAAAATTCCCCGTCGATCCTGTCGGGGGGATGTCATGGGGGAAATCATCTTCAGGGGCCCATGCATGAGGTGCATCTTCCCCATCCATAGAATCTGCTTGGGGTTCAAATGATTGGAATGTGGACCTCCGAAAAAGCCCCTTTGCCTCGTCATCTCCTATGACGATATACAACTCATCAAGCCACGACAACGATTGATTAACATATTGTTTCAACCTAGGGTTAGCCTGCAAGTAAATTACCATATAAATTAGGCCTTTTATACTAACAACTGGGATCACTAATTCCCCATGGGGCATACACCTCATCATCAAGCACTATCATCTTCTTAATAGGACACCATCCAGCCCCACTAATACTGAGGCACGTTGACACATCGGTCATGCATCGGTGCAACCCTTTCATATGATTCCTGACATTTGTGCTTGTGTAGGATGTGCCAAAAAGAGCATTGATATGGGTAGCTGCTTGGTTAAATGCCGTAGGCTTGAATGTCTTGTCCGCCTTATTGCCTTTCTTGGCCTAGTCAGCAAGGAACGGAATGAGGGACAAGTCATGTTCCCACTGCCAAATTAGGTTTTTAGGCCCCTTGGCAGGTTGCAGCTTAGTCCTTTTACTAGGACTTGACACCGAACCTTCTCCCTCATCATCCCGTCGTCCTGACTTCCTCGACGACCCACTACCCCCCGTATGTTCATTCCCACTTTGTGACGATGGCTTATTGAAAGCACTATGTGGGGAAGGACTAATACATGGATTGAAACCCCCCTTGCAGCAGTTGCATATATCCTGGTGTTGGTTGCATCTGCATTGGCATGCCATAGGGATGGAATTGTTGATATGGCATGCCAGGCCCTCCACCGTGGCAGGGCGGCGAATGATAAGGAGAATCAATGTTCCTACGCGGCATCGGCCTCCCAAGCATTGGCTCAGTCCCATGGCCTTCAACACTCCACTGGTTCACATATGTCTGGTCATACAAGGGGGGCATAGGCTCACTATCCTGTCCAGGCTGCGAAGATGACCCTGCCATGCCTACAAGATGTAAGAGTTAATAGTGCAAATTCAAATATGAGAAATCCTATATAGATAACATATATTGCATGTATATCAAAAACCATTATAGCATAAGGTTTGTAAATCCAAACACAATCAACCATGATGGACTACATATTAAAATTCATAAGGACTCCGCATGCACCCACACAACACAAAATTAAAAGCCTCCCTCACATGCCTTGTTCAACTGTGCTACCATTGTTATGTATGTTACAATAGTCGACCCACATGTCCCATGCGATTTGATCCCTTCGCATTTTCCATTGGTCCCTTTGCTGTGTTTGTTCCCGTATGGGCAACTGTTGGATAGATCCAAAATCTCTTCCTCATGGTCATCGATAACATCCCCGTCCTCCTCATCCACACCCACCTCCTCGTTTAGATGGGGGTCATGTGGATCAGCTACTTGAATATAATTATGCAGTATAGTGCACGCTAGGACGGTATCGACCTGACTTGGGAATGGATAGTGGGGCTTCGACGTCAATATCTTAAACTTGTTCTTAAGTATTCCAAAGGTCGACTCTATTTTTTTTCGCAATGAAGAATGACTGTGGTTGAATAGCTCTTTGCGATTTCTAGGAACACGGTCAGTATGGTCCTTCAGGTGGTATCGCACGCCCCTGTAGGGCGATATGAACCCTGGCATTGTAGTATAACCAGCATCGCATAGATAATATTTTCCTACATACAGAAACATATTGTGAGTATAAAATCCTTAGAAACCATACCTATTAATGTGTATTATTTAGGTAACAGTGTGCATATTACCTTCATACACTCGAAGACCTTGCGCGGGGGGGGGGGGGGGGGGGGGGGTAAAGACAGCGCATCTTTAAGGACAGTAAAATCATTTACTGATCCTTCCCACCCTACCATTACGTATGTGAATCTTTTATTGGGCGTAACAGCTGTGAGGACATTTTGTGTCACCCCTTTACGTCCTCTAAAGCGAGGAACAAGATTGAGTGGTAACATGGCATCGATATGGGTCCCATCAATCATTCCAATGCAATCCTGCAAGACCAATCAACAATGAAAATACTAAATAAACCTTCACTCAATACATCTCATACGTTGTTACTACCCAAGAATAAGCCATTACCTTGAAATATGGGTACCAAATAGGATTATTGATAATCTCAGGGGGCGTCTCATTAGGAGCTTGCTTCATAAACGTCTCACGCAAGTTGCCAATTGCCTGCATTACTCGGTTAAAGTACCTGCTAATTGTAGAACCTGACCGGATAAAGTCAACTTGCATTACTCTGTTCTTTGACTTGTGACCAACGATATGAAGAAACATTGCCAGCTGCTCCTCTACTGACACATGAACAGTGTCGTTGAGAAGACCCCTCCCTCTCAATATATTTGCCAGATTTATGAATGCATGTCTCCGCATTCTTAAGTAGTGTAAACAACTACTTTCACTCCCGTCCAGAATTCTATTCATGTGGGAGTTTCCATGATGCTCACGCAATTCAGATGGCTCTCTAGGTAATCGGTTTGTCCTGCCCTCGTTGTATAGTAACAGGTTTACCAAGACTAAAACGATCGTCAACACGACCGCTTCACATGTTTCACAACCCAACTGATCTCCATTGTGATCCATCTAAACCGTATTTATAACAAAGATAATACCATGCATAAGGCGATACATACTTATGAAATTATAAAAATAATAGAGCAATTACAAAAGATAACAAGCTACCATAAATTTTATATGGCACACAGTAATCAAACATCTCCCACACCAATTCTATAAAATATTGAACCATACAAAAAACTTTATAACGTAAAACATAAAAACATGTGGCTTAGTCACAATCAACAAGTGAAAGTTGACAGTAAAATTTATTGAGCCTTCATGTAATAATTTTTTTTATTTTCCATCTTTCTGTCCAGGCGGTTGCTCCTTCATCTTAACATATCACGAAAAAAGTTTAAATTTCATTCCTTCTCGTTCCTATACACCCATGTAATGAAGATGTCATGTGCTGCTTATACCCATAGCACCATATCATCCACCTTCTTTTATTTTTCCTCTATTCACATAAGGGCCTGTTCGTCGCAATATGTTGAATGAAGGAACCATCCTGCCTGCTTGTACTCTAGAAATACGTAAATCAGACGTATTAAATTATTACTTGTCATCATTGGGCTTCATTTCATACTACATGATATCTGCAACACTCAACCCCATTACATGCCATGCATGAATCCTCAACATATTGCCCTCAGAATAAACCGACATCAATTACGCATTGCTGATTTCTTGAAAATAATCAAGCGTCCCAAAGCAATGCACCAACACGGCATCATTATTTACAATACTCATTTTCATTGTGTATTTTCATTATTGGGCAATTTTTATAATGTAACCGACTTCAGTTAAGGGTTCAGCTTGCATGCAATGTGGTGTATTGCAAAAATCATGCGTTGTATGTTGTGTCTCGCAGATTTGTGGTGCACAAATGTCATTTTTTCGACAAATTTTTACTATCGCTGCCTAAATACCCAACATTTCACACTCAACATCCCACGAATAACATCACAAATTGCTCTTTCGGCAGCATTCTCGTTGCATCAAAACAATCTAGCAAGCCACCACACAAATTTAGACCGAAATTATACCTTCCGCGACGATCACGGTCCAACCGATTCACGATGCTACTCCCTTCAAGGAGATGCTGCTGCCGTGGGCACTCCGTACGATCCTCGTCACCGTGGATCAATTTCGGCTACCCACAACAGCTCCATCCATCGTATGAAGCAAGGTAGAGAAAGACAGTTAGGGATTTCGGCCTTCTTGCCCAAGAAATACGAAAAATGTAAACGAATTTCAAGTAAAAACCCAATTTTTACCTGAATACCTCCTTCGAATCTCCAATCGAAGCTCCGATCTGCACATGCACGCTGCCTTGGGCACACCCGTGGATCCAGCAGCCGTGGATCTCTTCGGCAACCCAAAAAGGCGCTCGCTTTGAGCAGAAAGGGGCGACGAAGAAAATTTTTTAGGGTTAATAGTGCGAGAGGGGCGAAGGAGGCAGATGGAGGTAGATGGGGCGAAGGCGCACATGCAGCAGTGAAGGCGCACAGGCAGCAGTGAAGGAGGCAGATGGAGCAAAACGACAAGCATTGAAGGTGATCACACACAAGAGGGACCCACCATCGCAAGGATTCTCACGAAATCGCAGCGAGTCAAGAGGCAACCCCAAAGCCCCCGAGATTCCTCACTGCCCCCTCCACGTAGGAGTTTCCCAGGCTCGATTCAAGGTGAGAAAAGAACATCAATTGGAAAGTTGATCTGAGATTCCTCGAGAAAGAGGGTGAACAGTGCGAGAGCAGGCGGGATTCTCGCGGAATCGGGCAAAAGAACATGCCCTAACTTGGACATCACATAGATCTACAAGAGATTAAAGAGATCTCTGACAGCAAGAAGATCAGTCATATCAAGATCTCTATCATCTCCGGTAAGGAAGACTGACAGTAATATCAGTATCTATGTCATCTCTGGCATGGAAGACTGACTAGGAAGAACATGCAAGTCAAGTTGATGGACTAATGGGTTTGTGAGCAGTGGGTGGGTCTGGTTGCAAAACAAAATTAGTAATCAGGCACAATCAAAAATTATAAAGAGATGCAAAATGATGTCCAATTCGCGCGCACCCGTGGAACACAGATCCTAGATTTTTTTGTCCCACCCCCTCCACTCACCAGGCGCACGTGTATCACGGGCGCACACATATGTTTAATAGGTTTCTGGATTAGCCATCCGGTTTTGCATAGGTCCATTTGTTAGATATTGAAGTGCCACAATATATGTTGTGATGATGATCAAACATTATGCTTGCACTAATGTGTTTTGTGCAGCTATTAGGAAATCTTTAGGAAGCAAAGGACAAGATGTTAAGAAGGCTCATGAATGGTTAACAACACATATGACAAGGATATGAACATTGGCGACAACAATCGAGCTTTAACATGATTGTATTTATGCAAATTGATGTAATTTCTTTTCTTGTCCTAGATCTTTGTAAAGCCTTGAAAATACATCTACAAACACTTGAAACCATGTGATAAAGATTCAGAATCATCGTAGAGATAAAACTTATCAAAACTCTTGGTTTCTTACTCTAAACTGTGATTCTATAAGGCTATAGTCAACCATCATAGTAGACCAGTCGACTAGAGTATCAGAGTATCACTACCCAGTTTCTTAGCCATTAGTCGACCAACAAAATCCTTTGGTCGACTAATAGATTCCAGAAACTAGGCTACCTCTGTTTAGTCAACTAACAGATGGTATTAGTCGACCAATAATATGCATTAGTCGACCAATAGACTTTACTAGTAGACTAACAGTGTTGACCAACCCAGGTTTTTTGTGAACTATTAGTCGACCAATAGGGCTTGCCAATCGACTAATCAAGTTACTGCAGGCTGAATTGACCTTCATAAACTAGCTGTTAACTAGCCGTTTGAAGGGGTGGTTTGAAAAACTCTTCTCATATGTTTTCCCCTCTACAAACATGAATTTATTCTCAAGTGTTTAATAAAGGAATTAGAAAAGAAAAACAACATAAAAACACATAGGTTTTGGCCAAATTCTCATGTTTTGAATCCCTATCTTTCTAAAGCCAAAATCTCTAATTTCTATGCTTCATTTCCCAGATCTTATAGAATATAAATCCTCTCCTTAACCACTTCTATATTCAAGCATGTATATTCAAAGCTATACGAAAATTGTATACTATTGCTTTTCATGTTTCATCTCGGTGTTTTAATGTATTCTGTGCTCTTGGTTTGAGTGTTATTGTTTCCAATCTCAGAGTTATTGAGATTGATGTACGTAATTGGCAATGATGTTTGTCAAGTTGTGTGGTTTTTCTCTTAAAGTTTTGCAAGAGTGTTTAGTGGAAAATCTAAAATGGTAAGCGTGTGGACTGGAGTAGGCATGGGAGACCGAACCAAGATGTATCATTATGTTTGAGATTGGATCTTCTCTGGTTTGCTTGTCTATGAACTTATTTATTTATTTATTATGATCTTTTGTATTATTATTTATTCTGATATAAATTTTTTTTAGTTTTGGTTGTGAAAGTTTCAAAGTGGTTACACATTGTTGAGATCTTGTCAATTTATTTTAAAGATAATATTCAACCCACCTCCCCCACTAGTGTATTTTTGATCATCCACATGATCCAACACCCTTACTTGGGCATATGTGTGCATGAGCCTTCCCCTATTTTCAGCTCATACTATAGGACAATGAGTACAATAGAGGGTGTCCCAATATAATCTCATTTATAGGTGTGTTCACTTTCAATATGGGACTAAATATAAAAGGACATCTCGTTGAATTGTGAAATACTATATATGTACAACAATTCCTCACTTTCAATTTGAAATGTAAAGAATATAAGAGCCATATGAAGAACAATAGAAAAGGTGAGAAGAAATGTGGCCACATAATATGTTTATAGTGATGACTTTTGCTCTATAAACCACTACCGAGGGTATGTAAGTCTGTCCTACAAGAATTTGGTAACTCTTATAGTTTCCATGAACTAATATCCTTCATTGCATATCATTGAACAATCCATTTTGAGTTACTAATAAACAACCATTCTAATCGGTTGGCAAATTAAGACCATGCATCATTCCTGGAGATTCACGAGTGCTCTAGTAAACCTACCCAAATTCGCATAGGAAGCGGCCCAACTTCCACAATCATAAACGTGGAACCATCAAACGTGCTCGACGACCACACACACACCACCCAATACGGGCTATGGTACCATTAAGATCCTGATGATCATCCTCTCTAATTGCCGAAAGCACTATCTACACTACAAGAGGGGACATGTAAGATAACCATATGATCGTGCGTCTCTAGGTCAATAAGTGATTTGTTATTACCCATATGAACCTACTTCACGAGATCCTCAATCACATAAGTTGGGTTACCATCACTCTGGTGTTTTGTTTTAGGCATAAGTCACATTCCACTTGATGTACTATCTAGTAATGTCCTATTTAGTGGTTTTGTCAAAGGTTTGTCAAATTCATTGACCTCACATAACCAAGGGATATTATCTCACCATCTAGCTGCTGCTTTATAATAGAGTGCCTTAAGCAAATATGCATACTCTTCCCAGTAAAAATTTTATTTTTACCTTTTGCAATTGCAACTTGACTATTGTTAGGAAATGTGGGCCATTCAGACAGTTATTGTAATTATAAAAACATCTTGTCCAAATAATATTATATTATTTGGTGATGCTTTATCTGTGAAATCATTTGTTATACTACTAAATATGTATGTTATTGAGATGGGATTGCATAGATAAAGTCCTTAGATATACGTGAGAGGTATTTGGATCATGATGAGATCATGATAATGAGGATCAATGGATCTGCTAAAACACATATCCAAAACATTCATGGTCATAGAAATGAAAAAGGGGTCATTAATATTCCGGATAAACCAATGAGTGTTGATCTCTACCATGGTGATGGTAGTGGCTGGTCGCGTAGCCACTCGATGTGGGAACATCATAAGACAATACACATGTGCTTGTTAGAGAACAAGTTCACAGAATGACTCACCGAGATGCTTCTATTTGGTAATTATACTTTGACTGTCAATAGAAGATCTCATATGACAATTGGTTTAGTATAGTCCCTATGACCAGAGACATGCTAAAGGACATTACACATGGAATGCTGTACTTTTAGTGTACCAAATAGCGACATTACACCCGTTACGTAGATACTCACTGGGTATAGTCTAAAACATGTGAAATGAGTAACCCTTTATACAAGATTCGTCTTCTTTGGTATGGGAGATTAGTGTCATAAGGAGTCAATGTATCCATAGTATATCCCTAGCTATGGTAGAAAGGATAAACTTGTTAAGTGCAATAATTTACATTCAACTCATACTATGGGATCACATATGATTCAAGGCTTTAAGGTGTTTTGGGATTTGATTGTTTCAGTATCCTAGACACCTTAATAACATAGTCTTGATGAAGAGACCGGACTGTACTAAAGATGTTAATGATAGGTCCAAATTTGGTTGGAGAAGATTCTAATTACATGCCAATCAAATAATGATGATTCCAAAAAGGGTGATCTTCATGCACAGCTAGTGCCGCTATCATACTTATAAGATGAGTATACATACTAGGAATCAAGCTTTTAGAGTCTCACACCCATGATAACTCGTCATGAAAATCAAAGGATGAAACTTATGTATATGTGATAAACAGACACAATCACAAAGAGTTATGATCAACTTATTCGAGAGGGAATAATGTGTTACAAAGAGTTGTGTGTATGTATGAGCAATGTTCATAAATAGTTATGAACGTTTTAGCTAAAGAAGAAAGGAGAAAACTCCTAAAACAAACACTTGTAGCAAAGTAGTCAACTCATTGGTCGACTAATGACTTTCAGATATAGCCATTAGTCGACTAATGAAGGATCAATAGTCAACTAATGACATGTTAGTCCATTAATGATTGTACATTAGTCGACTAACCTGATACAAGAAGCAGTCTAGCTTTTGTTTTGACCATTAGTCGACTAGTATTGTTTTACTAGTTGACTAACGACTGACAATGCAAATTATGGTTTGGTTTTTGGGTGCGGGATTTATCCAAAAGTTGGAACTAAAACCAACCCAAATTTGTAGAGTTTGAATCTAACATGCGTTCCTGAGCGTTATAGGATCCATAGGAGTTGTGGCTTAATAATCTCACCTTATTTTGGGATAAGATTTGTATCCAAATTTCGGATACGGCTTGGATTTGGATGACCCCTAGCACTATATAGAGGGGTCTTCTCCTCCACTCTCAATACACCAATCAAACCCAACAAGAGAGATCAAAAGATCTAGCATCTAAGATCACTTGAGCAGAGAAATTTAAACCTCTTTGAGGGAGCTCTTGCTCTAAAAGAAATTGTTTTCCTTTTCCTCATCACTTGCACTAACAAAGCAAGGGGATCGTTCGAGTTCTTGAAGGACTTGTAAATTGTAAAGAGGATTCGTCATCAATGTGAAACTTCTATCGCATCGGTTGGTAAACGAGGTTGGGGTCTTCACAGGAAGAGTTTTTTTTGGATCAGTGAGTATCACTCGAGAATATCCGCACAACTGTGAGTCTTTTATTTCAGCATTAGATTTAAGTATTTGCAGATTGATCTTGGCTTTTATTGCTAGAATAGAAAAATTTTATTTTTTGATCACCCGTTGCTTTTCTAAATTGCTTAGTAACCATATCATATTTTCTTACAGTTTATCAGAGCCATATTACAAACTTGTTTTTATGCAGATTTTAAAACTTTTAAACTGATAAAAAATTAGATTTTATACATTACAAATCAGATTGGCGTAAATCTCCTGATTGTCAGGATAGTCGACTAGTGGGAAACCATTAGTCGACTAATGGTGTATTAATCGACTAATAGGTAACCACTAGTAGACTAAAAAACCAATAGAAATTTGCATAATTTTCCTAATTGCATGTTAGTCGACTAACGTGTGACGATTAGTTGACTAATGATGTGTTAGTCGACTAATACTATTAGTCAACTAACGACATGATTATTTGTAATTTGTGAAATTTGTGAAATTTTGTTTTACTTAAAAGCTGATTTTGTTTTAAGAATTTGTTTTCATGGTTTCTCATTATGTGATTCAAATACTTTTGATGAAAATTAATTCTTGGACGATTTTTATGAGATAAAAATTTGTGTTTAAAAAGTTTAAAAGTGTTTTGAAATTTTTTACTGTTGTGATCATGTATGTTATATGACAATATGTTTTGCTATCAATAATGTGATTGTTGGCTAAATAATTATGTGGATCATGTGACTGCTCTGTCATTATTAATAAAACATAACTGTGTAGGACATCGTCCCGTGGTCCAAATAATTAGTAATCAATTTTTATTTAGATTAAATTTTGCTTGGTTTGCGAGTTAATTATCTAAAATAATAGTGTATGACGTTAACTTGTGGTCCAAGTAATTATTATGTAAACATTTATTGTGATTAAATTGTGTAATTGCTGGCAAGGAAAATATAGTATAGCAAAACCCAATTAATTGGATTAATTTATATATGTAAACCAAATTTAGTTAGAATTACAAAAAGATTGTTAATTTTAATTTTATTTGATTCAAAATTTCACTTTTCATATTTGTGTCTAAGAAAAGCATGTTTTGAGATGTTATGTAATTAATGAATGAGATATTGATGTTACAGTTTTTGAAAACCTCCCTCTCCTTACATAGCTGGTTGCCCAGCCTATTGATTAGAGTTGAATTTCTTATCTAATTAAATTTACATGACGTATTTTTAATTATATCAAGTCCATTACATTTAAAAAAAATTTATGAATTATCCGTAGGACTCTGTTATTTCAAAGTGTAGAGTATTTGATGTAGATGTTATTGTTATTGACGACAGTCAAGACTTAGCATTTCAATACTTTGTAATACACTTTTGCTACCATGAGATGGATTCCGGAGATCTAAATGTGGTCTTGTTGATGGTAGTCAATGGTACATATATCTCATCTTACTGAATACAAATTGTATGTGACGGACTTGACTAAACTTTATGACTTGATGACGACAGTCAAGGTCATAAAGGGTTAGGGACAAAAACCATAATTGAAAATTACAATGTGTTGTAATTGACAAGAGTTTGTTACCTTCTATATAGAAAGATAAAGTGTTGCTGTCAGTCAAGGTTATCAATCTCATGTTAGTTGGATCCTAATTCTCACTATAAAATTATATTAGTAATTTTCGTCTATCATTTGGGTTGAAGATATTCATAAAATTAGTGGGAGAAATAATTAGATAAACCAATCTAATTATTAATGAACATCTGCTTCAATTATTGTAACTCTTTAAAATATCATTTTGTAGCAGCATGTTTGTCATTAAACTTGTCCTTAAAAGAACATACTCATTGAACCTAATTATATGGATTGACTGAGAAACGTAAAGATTACGTTGACTTATGACATACTAGCATACATATTGTATGCAAACCCCTCTTGAGGCCCCAACTGCTAAGTCCAGCGATGAAGAGAAAGAGTTATATAAATCGTGGACTCAGGACTGTGACACTAATAAATGCCTTATATTGGCCTCTATGAGCAATGAGTTGCAATTGAGGCACGAGAATATGGATGTCCATTCCATATTTCTTAATGTAAAAGAGTTATATGGAGAGCAATTATAAATTGGAAGATTCGAAACTTCGAAAAAATTGTTACATACGAAGATGGTACCTGAAAGCCCAGTCTAAGACCATGTCCTCAAGATGATCAGTTACATTGAGGAATAAGAATTGCTAGGGTACATCATAAACAATGAATTATATGTGGATATAATTCTTTTATCTCTTCCTAGCACATTCTCTCAGTTCATATTGAACTTCAATAGGAACAAACTGAAATATTCACTTCCAGAGCTCCTCAATATGTTGAGTCAAGCTGAGAGCTCCCTATCTAAGGAGAATACGTCTGTTATTCTTTCTAGATGTTCTACTCATCCCAAAACTTTTGCTAAGAGAGAGAAGAAGTCTATCAAGCCTAAGAGCGGCGTTAAGAAGATGAAAGCAAAGATAGAGGAGGTTGCAAAAGCTAAATGCTTTTATTGTCACGAGTCGGGCCACTATAAGGGAACTGCAAGGACTACTTGGAGTCCTTAAAGAAGAAGGGGCATCATGATGCCTCATCTTCAGGTGTGTATGTCATTCAAAACATGCTATATATTTCTCTTACTACATGTGCATTAAATATTGGTACTGTTCTCATATATGTAATAGTTTACAAGGGATGAGAAAAAGTAGGAGGCTGAGAAATAATCAAATAACCATATATGTGGGAACTGGAGCAAGTGTTGTCGTCGCTAGGATAATTTCACATTGGATTGCCAAGTGGAAAAGTTTTGATATTACACAACTGTTTTTATTTACCAAATATGATTGTAATATTGTATCAATTTATTTATTAGATATGGAAGGATACAATTTTATACTGAAGATAATGTTATTGTGGGATCATGTGGATGGCAAACAACACTAGAAGGGGTGCTGAATAGTGTTGTGAGTAAAGTAATAAAATTCTTCGCGAAATTAAACCCTTCTATTCGTTGCCTAAGTCTCAAATGAGAGGTACCTCAATTTGTACTTAATCAATACAAATACTAATAGGTTTGTAAAGAAATGAATATAATGATATTACAAGCAATAATAGAATGAGAGATAGAAAATCAAGCACTGCGAAAACCCAACAGCTTTTACCCTGGTTTGGCCCAACCTTGGCGTACATCCAGCAACCGATCCACAAGTTCTCAAACTCGAGAGCAACATTGCCTCAACACAACGAAGAGAACTTCGTACAACCACCTAACTCCACTTGCTAGGAATTTCCAACACCTTGTTACAACCCAACTAGGAATTTTCCACGTACAACGCAACACTTTCCCTTCACACAGGAATTACAACTACCAAGTCTTCTTCAAAGACTTTACAAATTATGAAAATGAAAGTACAAGATTCATATAGCCACTTATATATGAGGTGAATATTGTGGCTAAATAAAAATCAAAAATCCTTTTGATCAAATTAAATGATATAAGTAAGCACAAAATTGATCAAAGGGAATAACGTGAAATTGAATCTCTAAAATAATTTCACTTAGGCTTTAGAGATCAATAATCAAGATTTGATATTTGAAAAAAATATAAGTGAAGAAGACAAATATCAAAAATGAAAACTTGAAGTTTGAAAATCAAGAATAAAAGCTATTAGCTTTGGAGATCAAATCAAGTTTGGGTAAGGCCACAAATAATAAAGAAAAGTATCTGAAAATTGAGCACAAAAGAATTTAAATCTATGGCCAAAAGAACACTTTTGACAATGAGAGAGCTTTGAGAACTTTTGAGCAATAGAATGATTTAAAATGAATATATGTAAGGACCCTTGTTATAAGGAAAACACTAGAAGGGGGGTTGAATATTGTTTATAAAATTTAACTAAGAAATTATGCCTAATTAAAATCCTAATCCAACAAAGATGCGGAAATAAGAGTTAACAACAATGAACAATGCAAACAATAAGATGTTTCAAGGGTTTGGATTACCCAAGTCAACCCCGACTTGTTCCCGATAATCCTACGTCCATTCCACTTGAATACCTTCGGATACTCAAGTAAGAACCCTAACTTGAGATTTCCTTTAAACTCACTTGTAGCAACCCTACAAGTGTAATCGACCAACAATCGATGTCCTTGAATCCCACAACTAGGTATCAAGCAAACCACTCTCACAAACCGAGAGTGAAACAAATAACAAAATTTATGAAATTATGAAATACACTTACAATTCACCTATGCCTTGAAGTAGAACTTGAAGGAACAAAGTGATGTGTGTGTTGAGGTCTCTTCCAAGAAGAGAGTGAAGCCCTTTCTCTTGTCACCACCAAATGCCTAGAGAATATCAACTTTGATTCTAGGTTGGAGAGAAAGAGATAATGAGATTCTTGGGCTTAGAGAGAATAAGAGCTTGAGAGCTTAAAGATGAATTCTTGAGTTTCTAAAATAATGACTAAGTGTTCCAAGAGGTCTCCAATGGAACAATAGGAGACCCTTTTATTAGTTCTCCAAAACCCACAAACAAAATACCGAAAATCCCCTTTGAAATCCATGTGGAAAAAACCAACGGATAGAATTTACACTATAGACAGTCGACTGGTTAAGAAACCACAGTTGACTGATGCACTGTGTCAGAGGGTAGGTGAAAATTCAAACTGTAACTTACCACGTAGGACAGTCGACTGTAAAGGTTGGACATGCGCCTGAAAACCATCAGGCGACTGCGAAACCTTCTACATGCGACTGATACCCTAAGTGCGTAAGTTGACAGAGAGTAAGAATTCTGGGTATGCTAGGACAGGCGACTGATGTGGAATCCACAGGCGCATGTGCCATGGGCAGGCGACTGGGAAATCAACATCAGTCGTCTGTTGCACAAATGCGTAACTTGCCAAAATCAAAGTTTTGGGCAAGTGTTGGAGATGCGACTTTAGAAGCATATACATGTGCATGTGCCACGGGCAGGCGCTTGTAAATCCTTCTTACATCGCCTACAGGTGCTAGTGCGAAAGTTGACAAAACTTAAGAAGTTTGGGCAAGATGAGACATGCGACTGACTAACAAGTCACAAGCGCCTGACATTAGACAGGCGCATGTACTTTGTACAACAGTTGCCTGATGAACGTTAAGAACTGAAAGCCCAAAAATCAAGTCAAAAGATTGTGCATAACAGATGACTGTTGAACAATTCACATTCGACTGTTTTGAGACATGCACCTGTAAATTGAACTTCAGTCGCCTGTTGGAAGTCTAAATTGCACAACTTAGAATAAAAGAAGTTGGAAACCTAGGAATTGGTTTCTAATGATTTCCTAGGCTAGAATGAGTGAAGTGTGTGAGCTCTAACAATAATCTACTTCAAAACTACATTTTAATGAGAAAGAAAAAAGAATAAAAAGATTACATTTGATTTAGCTTCTCTTCTTTCTCTTGAATGATCTTGAAGTCTTCTTGAAGTCTTTGAAGTTCCATTCTTTAACTTTGATCGCCCAAGATTCAACTTTGAGCTTTGATTGATGCTTGAGTGTCATCCATTGCTATTAGATCTTCATGATAGGCTTATACAATGGATTAACTACATGGAGGGGATTTGTCACAAATATTTATGTTTGCTCATCATCAAAACCAAGTAGGGAGATGTCCAATACTCAACATTCTCCCCCATTTTGGTGATGACAAACAAACAAAAACAAAAAGATAAATAATTGTGCTTAAGAATACTTACTCCCCCTACATAGATGCCAATCAAGTTAGACAATTAATATATGGGCATCTAATGATCAATTAAAGCACTAGTATGATATACATGAATGAAATGAATTCAAGTATTGGAATTTAGGATCTTTGAATCCAAATTCATTATATCTTACTTCCCCTGAATTTAATGCAACTTCAATCTTAGATTCGAGTTTAGCTTGTAATTAACACAAAATTATGATTTGTTTATTTCTCTCTCCCCATCGCATTATCCAAAAAGGTGGGAGTAGAAAAACAACAACAATAGTGCTAACTAAACTAAAACAATCATAGGAGTATAAAGACTGAGATATGTATTTAATGTGATACCAAACGAAAATCTAGAAAGCACGAAGGTGTATCACACAAATACGTATCAAAACTCATGAAAACTAAGTTGACTAGAGGAATAGAAGTCCAATAGCAACATGTATTATGCAATTCATCTCAACATTCAATTAATACAATTAATAGCACAAGAAGAAACAAACTTGCACGACATTCATATGAGAGAGTAATAGAGCTAAAAGAAACATCATGTATATATATGTAAAAGAGAGCATACATGGAGTACAAAAAAATATCCAACTCTGTAAGGACCGTCTACCTTGCAATACTAACAACAGACACTCTAGAGGGGTGTGAATAGAGTAATAGCAATAAATTGTTCAATTAAAATTTAACTTGCAAATGCAGAATAATAAATGCAAGAGGAAATAATCAATACAATCAATCCAAACACAAACACAAGAAATTACCCTGGTTCCCCAAACTTGGGTGCGTCCAGCCACACTGAATATTCACTATAATTCTCACAAAGAGAAGTGAATACAATCCCACAAAGAGATACCTCTCACAGAGCATTTTGTCCTACACTAGAACCAAACCAACCCTACACAAGGGTCAAACTCCAACACAGAGAATTACTAACTTCCACACAGAGAATTAGGGTTAGTTCTACACTAGGACACCAAACTCCCACAAAGCGAGTAACTCCCATAAAGAGTATAACCAACTCCCACAAAGAGAGTATCTAACTCTCACACAGAAAATTAGGGTTTCAAAGAAACACAAAGTAAAATAAATACTCTTACCTATGCCTTGATGATGAACTTACTCATTAATGAATGCAAGGCAAGGAAGAGGTTCTCCAAGTGATGAGATTAGCTTGATTGCACTTGGATGATTCCCTTGAGCTTGACTTCAATGCATGAAGAGGAATATGAGCTCTAAGAGGGAAATGCGAGAGTTTGAGAGTGGCTTAATGATTCTCAAATGATCTTCAATAGTTCCAAGAAGTTCTAATAAACTTAGCCCTCTTCTATATATATGAAGCCAAAAGAAACCCTTAAACCCAAGGAAAAAGCCAAAATGAATAAATTTGCAGCGGCTAGATTTTGGCAATTTACGGCACCGATAGTCGACTGGTCAACGGCTATAAAAATCCCAACGGCTATAATCTGAGTTAGGACATGCGACTGTAGAAGATTTCACAGTCGACTGTAAAATGAGCAGGCGCCTGAATATCCTTCAGCAGGCGACTGTCACTTGGGATGGAAACGGAGCAGAGAAAATGCAAGTTGCACACAGAAGATTGTAGAACAATTCACAGGCGACTATAAATAGACAGGAGACTGTAAATACTTCATCAGTCGATTGACTTGCAAATTAGGATGAAGCCCAAAAAATGCAAGTTGCGCACAGACGACTGTAGAACAATTAACAGCCGCCTGTTGGAATACTTGCACTTTAGTCGACTGTTCCAAAAGCTCAAGTAAGAGTCAAGAAATGGTTGACTTGAGCTAGAGCACAACAGCCGACTTTAGAAGGCTGGCCAGGCGCCTGGAATCACCCAGTCGCCTGTCCTTCCGTCATCAGTCGCCTGTTGGAGAGCCAGAGACTCCAATTGAGTCATTTAGCAAGATGAACCTATTGGGTTGGATTCTATGATAATCCTAAGTCTCACCAAGATGGAAAATGCATATGCATGAATGAGTTAATCCATCTATCAAGGCATTACATTAAACCTGGACTCAAAAAGAGAAAAGCAATAAATGAAATAATACATGGATTACATTGCTTTCCTTAGAGTCTATGGACTTATTCCTAGATGCCTTGATGCTCCTCCATTATCTCTAAGCTTTGGCACCTCATGTCCAAGCTTTGGCATAGCTCCTCTTGATGTCCATCCATGCACCAAGCTGTTAGTCTCCAAATTATGCTATTCTCCATTTGAAAACATGAGACTAAAACAAGAGAGACATTAGCAACAACATGATGTTGTGATCATCATCAAAACAATATTGGTATGAAACACCAATACCTAACAATCTCCCCCTTTTGATGATGACACACATTATGTAAAACATAAAAAAAATAAAGTAAAATGCTAATGAGCTCTCTCTACTTATATGTACCAATAGTAAAATGAGATAAATAATTGTAAATACTCATTATACCAATTGAAATAATGAGAAACAATGGTGACATATAATAGGCATGTATTACATAAACCAATTCTAATAAGTATATAACATGCTCAACATGAATAGTTTACATAATCCCACATATCTCTCATATGTATATGTGTGTGTGCGCGCGCGCGCGTGTGTGTATATATATATCCCCATAGATATATTTCTCATCCCAAATGCATATGTATGATAACCATGATTTACATAATGCATATATCTCTCACCCTTGTCATTTTCAAAAAGGTGGACAACAAAAATACCTCCTAGTCATTCTAATTAAAGATGTGATAATATGCAATAGATAAAGAGATGTATGATACCAAATTGTAAAATTTAGTGGGTATCAATCATTATCCCATGCTCCACCTAGATCATAGAAAAGGTCAAATTTTTTTTGACTTCTAGGATCTAATACCAATTGTAAAGAAGGAGATAAAAGATCTTTAAAGAACACCCTCTTTACAAATTGTAAATAATACTTGGAGCCATGTGCCTAAAGTGTATCAAAGAATATAAATAGAAAAAATCAAATATATTGATACACATGACATTGCCAAAAGAAAATATAACATTAAAAAATGGGAATATCCAAGGGTTGAATTTGAGACCAATAATAACCAATAGTAAACAATGATCTCAAGACAACATGAAATGAGAGTTAAAATACGTTTTAAAATATTTTAAACTTACAACATATTAACTCCTCCATTGACATACATATGGATCAATAAATACATGTATGCCAATGTATTCCCCAAGGTCCCCATTTTCATGGAAAATAAATTTGAAAACATTTTCAAACTCATGAAACACACACAAATAATGGGTATGCTAAAATAAACATTTAAGCACACTACCCATGCAATATGCATATGTGTGAGGAACCTAAACATTAGGGAACCACAGCCAAGAGAAGTTTGATTTCCTAATTTAATCACATGAGGTGATCACATCCCTAACCACAGAGTTAATGTAACTATCCCTCTCTTGCACACTACACCAAGTGGAAATTCATAGACTCAAGGATTTCCTAGGCAAGAGTTTTGCCTTTGCAAGAGGGGTGGATGTGGCATGCTTAGGTGTAGAAAATATTTTCTTGGCACGCATAAAGTGAGGATTTTGCTTCTTATCAAAAAATGAAGAGTTTTCATTTTTCCTCACCACCTTGTGATTTACATGCTTCTTGTTGGTGTTATTGTTATACAAGAAAGCTTGGTGATTCTTCTTAGGTACTTTTGCAAAATTTCTTGAATTTGCACCCAAAGCAGAGATAGAGATAGGTTTGGTATCCACCTTTGGAGTGTATCTCAAACATCCTCTATGGTTTGCCAGATGTTGTTTTTCAAGCAAACCGTGGAGTGAATCCCTAGAATAAACAAAGCTTTTGAGCTTTTGGGATTCCTCTTCTCATTTCAACGGAAGTTGTTGAATGCGAGATTCTAAGCTAAGGTTTTGAGCTACTAATTTATCATTGGAAATGCTCAATTCCTTAACTTGAGGGAGACGTGTGTCTCTCTCACTAGTGTCACAAATATGCAAAGTATCATTATTATTTACACTAGAGGATTCTAAAGCATGCACCCTACTCATAGCATTCTTAAATTTTGCTTTCAATTTTGCATATGAGTCGATGCACTTACTTGCCACGTTGGAGGCCACATTGAAACGATACTCAAGCTCCTCATAGGGTAGCTTTGGCTCCTCTTTTTCTTCACCATCGCTTTCCCCCTCGCTAGAGCTTGACGAAGACTCTTCCTTTTTTTGCCATGAAGCACATGCGGGCTTGCTCCTTTTCATCTTCTTCGTCACTTGATGAGTCCTCATCCGAGTCATCGAAAGTGCCGACAAGTCCCTTCTTTGGGTTCTTGAATTTAGACTTGCCTTTCCAAAGTTTCTTCCCTTTCCCTTGGTAGTGATCTTTGGAAGGTTTGGAAGGGCATTCTATAAAGCGATGACTTTTACCACTGCTAGTGTAACAAGTAGGAATCTTGTTAGAATTGGAGGCAAACTTTGACAAAGATTTATCTTGCTTTCCCTTGAGGAATGCCTTGAATTGCTTGGCAAGCTCGTTGAAATCATCATCGCTAGCTTCATCTTCTCCATCATCTTCACTCGAGGCTTCTCGATGGGATTTCTTTCTCCACTCGATTGGCTCCTTCTCGGCATGGAATGCAACCCACTTTTACTTCTCCGGCTTATCAGTCTTAGATGGTTGAATCTCTTCTTATGTTGAAGCTTCACTTCATATGCCATGAGATTTCCAATGCACTCCTCAACGGTGTATTTGGGCATGTCGTTAGACTCCAAAATACCGTTGGCCTTTGACCCATCGAGATTTAAGCGAGTCAAGGATCTTCTCCACTCAATCTTCTTAGGAAATTACCTTCCCAAGTCCTTCCAAAGCGTTCACGATTTCTGTGAACCTTGTGAACATCTCCGAGATGTTTTCATCTTCCTGCATATTAAACAACTCATATTTAGACCTAAATACACATTGTTTAGATTTGTTTACCTTCGAAGTCCCTTCATGAGAAATCTCTAATGTATGTCAAATTTCATTGGCCATTTTGCACATGGAGATGCGGTTGAACTCATTTGAAGTAAGGGCGTAATGGAATGCATTCATAGCCCCGCATTGAATTTGATCGAGTCCTTCTCCGCTTTTGTCCTTGAAGCCGCGGGTGTAGTAGGCTTCTCAAATGGCGACTCCGTAATGTCCCATAGGTCTTGACCCTCCAAGTAGATCATCATCTTGATCTTCCAACTTGGGTAGTTGGTTCCGTTGAAGAGCGTGGGTCATACGGTTGATAGACCTTTTTCATGAGACACTGATATAGCGTTGAATGCCATCGTTGTTGTATGCTATAACCTCGATGTGATACCAATTGTAAGGACCGCCTACCTTGCAATACTAATAACAAACACTCTAGGGGGGTTAATAGAGTAATGTCAATAAATTGTGCAATTAAAATTTATCTTGCAAATGCGGAATAATAAATGCAAGAGGAAATAATCAACACAATCATTCCAAACGCAAACACATGAAATTACCCTGATTTCACAAACTTGGGTACGTCCAGCCACACCAAATATTCACTATAATTTCCACAAAGAGAAGTGAATACAATCCCACAAAGAGATACCACTCACAGAGTATTTTGTCCTACACAAGAACCAAACCAACCCTACACAAGGGTCAAACTCCAACACAGAGAATTACTAACTCCCATACAGAGAATTAGGGTTAGTTCTACACTAGGACACCAAACTCACACAAAGCGAGTAACTCCCATAAAGAGAGTAACCAACTACCACAAAGAGAGTATCTAACTCCCACACAGAGAATTAGGGTTTCAAAGAAACACAAAGTAAAACAAATACTCTTACCTATGCCTTGATGATGAACTTTCTCATTAATGAATGCAAGGCATGGAAGAGGATCTCCAAGTGATGAGATTAGCTTGATTGCACTTGGATGATTTCCCTTGAGCTTGACTTCAATGCATGAAGAGGAATATGAGCTCTAAGAGGGAAATGAGAGAGTTTGAGAGCGGCTTAATGATTCTCAAAGGATCTTCAATAGTTCCAAGAAGTTCTAATGAACTCAACCCTCTCCTATATATAGGAAGCCAAAAGAAACCTCAAACCCAAGCAAAAAAGCCAAAATGAATAAATCTGCAATGGCTAGATTTTGGCACATACAAAAGTGTATGGCCATCATACATACAACCATCCAACCATGCGTACATATCCAAAAATATGCAACAAGCACCATTACTAACAACCAAACAGATACAACCATACTACAATCACAGACTCTCAAACCCTAGCAAAAGAAAATACTAGGTCCTAGGGTATGATGTCTCGGAGCAACAACAGTTAATCTCGATCACGGTGGATTCCTGAGGAGAAGGTCGAGCTGAACGCCAGAGGGACATTAAATGAGCTAAATGACGTCGGGAGAACACATGAGCTCTCTGCACTACATAGGGGATCTGGATCATTGGCTCTACAGATGTTGCAACAACATCAACATGGATGTCCATAAGAGCAACCTCAGCAGCAGCAAGCTCTGAATGCTGAACGGCAACAACAGCAGACTTTAGAGAGATGTGAGTTGAAAGAGGCTGTGTGACGTCAGTTGGAGGAGTCACCAAAAACATCAATATGAGGGATATCCTGAGTATGTTGATGCGGAGACTGGAGAGATACTAGAATGTGAATGCCATGATGAACAAAGGCTGTGTGGAATAGCTCAAGTAACACAGAGACCTTCTGATCCAATCCGGAGACCTTCTGATCCAGAAGGGTCACCTTCTTATCCAACTAGATAAGGAGGGAATCAGGAGGAGGAGCTGAAAATGATGGGGTCGATGAGTTAGTATGAGCTGAGGGAGGATCAGACTCAGGCCATGATAACCCCAAAGACTCAGAGGGAGGAGTTTCAGACCTAGATAGCCCCAAAGACTCAGAGGGAGGAGTCTGAGCTCTCTTGGAGTGGGGTTTGTAAGGAGAAGCTTTAGGTTTAGGCTTACAAGGCTTCTTAAGGGATTTCCCCTTAGAAGATGATTCAATTTTGGATGCCATGAGTGAAATCAACAGAAGATGTAAACCTAGGGCACGATCGAAATGAAACAGATAGATATATATACCTAGAGGACAGACGAGAGAAGAGCAACACTCGACGGAGGAGTTGGAGGGAGGAGGAGACTCAATCGACAGCTTGGAGATGATCGACGGAGGAGGAAAGAGATCGACAGTCGAAGGAAGAAGAAGGAGGGTCGGGGTCTTTTGAATCGCTAGGAAAGAGAAAAATAGCACCATCGAAGTTTATAAGAAATCGTGGGAAAGATCTGGGCCGTTGGATCAAAAAGAACAGCTCGGATCGAGGGCTACGAACCGCCAAACTCGACGGACAGGTGACTGATGCACATTGTGCAGTTGCCTGTCAAGCCCTAATTTAAAAATGGCTCAGAAAGAAGACATGCGCCTGTAGAAGAAAATACAGTCATCTGGATTTGGACAGGTGCCTGTGAAATGACTTACAGGTGCCTGCTGCACAGTAAAATTTTGAAGAAATTTTGAGCCATCCCTCGGGAAAAATGGCGAAAATTAGGCAGGCGCCTGATACAGAAATACAGTCGCCTGGGAGATGACCAGGCGCCTGTAAAATGACCATCAGTCTCCTGTCATGAATAAGAGTTATGAAGACTAAAAACTGGAGATTGGGAAGTCGACTGTCCTAGTTCTGAAACCCAGAATTGAGTTAGAATCAAAGATTTGAGACTTCTCACCCTTAGACCTATACTATAATCACTCTAATACATAAAATAATCATCATAAGCATATATACTAATACACATATCAAGCATATTAATCTAATCATCAAATCATCAAAAAAATCTCCAATAAATCTAATTAAAAACAAATGTGAAAATATAACATATTAAACATGAGATATGTATTGAGGGATGTATGCCCTCAGTTCATTTGTATTTGATGCAAATGGGTTTTTAATATTAGATGTGGAAATTTTGCATATGATGCAAAGGGAATTAAATGTGTCGTAAATTGTTTACGTGCATATTTAATATAATAAACATATGGAAAGGGTTACCTGGATGACAGGATCGTCCCAGTCTAAACGCAGATTCAAACCACGTCGAAAACGGACTCCAAATGCACAAGTTAGAGCCACAAAAGCACAAAAGGCCCTTATAGGGCATTACGGCTCGGGCGCGCGACCATAGCGGCTCGGGCGGGCCCGACCTGATAAAAGGAGCCCGTGCCTGTATTTGACACTGGTGCGGCTCGCACCCAGTGCGCAGCGCCCGCGCTATGCACGGGCACGTGCGCCTGAACGGGTGGTGCACGGCCCGTACCCCGGGCGCGCGCGCCCGAACGGGAGATGCACGGGCATGCGCACAGCGGGCACGCGTGCCCAAACGTGCGCACACGCTCAGACGGCAGTGCATGCGTGCTACACGTATGCTACGCGTGTGGCGTGCGGGTGGGGCCCGTAGGTGGGCCCCAATCTGGTGCTAGGGTTCTGTCCTTTGTAAGAAGGCCGTAGTTTTTGCGAAAAACAACAATTGGGCTGACTTTGGAGCTACGTTTGAGGGGTCAAAAGAACTCGGAATGACGCGCTGTTTTTTTCTACGCGTTCACTTTTCAGCCCACTTCGATTTGATTGGTTGTATCACTTGCGAAGCTCAACGGTGAGGGAGGAAAAATTCACTAAAGTTTGGCCTGTGTGAAAGGTAAACTTTAATTAATTTTTTCTCCAAAACTTTTAGTCCCACATCGGATATGGAGCGAAGGGGAGGGGTCAGCCGCTTATATAAATAGGGGCCTACTCCCCTCTTTGAAACTCATCCCAAGCTACAGATCTGAGTAGCTCCATTAAATGTGAGCAAGCCCGGATCTGAGCTTAAAGTAAATCATTCTTCCTTGCTCTTGATCGGGCTTTAGCAAAGCTACGAAGGAGCTCAGATCGGATCCGAAATCTTGACGAAGGATCCACTCAAGGTGAAATCTTCTTTGGCACGTGGTTGGCTCGGTGACAAGGGTGTTGCTCACATCGGGACGCGGTGTGATTCGCGAAACGGTTAGGCTCGGGACGAGGTTCGCCTCGGGACATGGTTCGGCTTGGGAGAAGCGGCGTGGGGGCCAAAGAAATGTTGCTGAAAACGACGCTTCGTATTCTGCGGAAACGAAGTGAAAGGTATGTAGTTTAAATTAAACATGCGTTTATAATTGCAAATGTTAGATAGATCTATCCTTAGGGGTTGGTCAGACCCAACCCCATGATAGTATAGATCTTGGCTAGGGTTAATATCTTTAGAGCTGTTCTTAAAATAGTTTTAAGATGATTTTCCGCTGATTTATTTGATATCTTCGTTCGACCGACTAAGGCCAAACATCGATTTTATTGCCCTAAGGACCAAGTAACCCTTCATTGGTATCAGAGCCATATCTACATGATCTAAGTTTTGCAGTTATAAAATGTATGTGATACAACATGTTTCTCCATCAGATGGAGGTTTTATGTAAACTATTAAATTGTCGTTTTCCAATGCAATGTTTTTTATTTTTGAAAATTGTTTTTGAAAATTAGATTTAATTTTAAAATCATTTGATAATTTTAAATTAGATCTTAATTATTATCTGATGATAATTAATTTTGTGTAACTTAAAATTATGAGATAAAATTTAAGTTGCATGTTTAGCAAGAAAATTTTATGAGATAAATTTTAATTGCTTTGTTATTATGCTAAATTGTTTAGTTGATATTTTTTAATTGTTATATAAGTTATTTTTGATTATGTGATAATTCAAGAAAAACTATTAGGATAGCCATAAAAACATTCAGAAAATTATAAGATAATTTTTTATGGACATGCAATGATTTAAAAATTGTTGCAACATATTAAATTCTTGTTTAGGGTAGCCCTCTCCAAATTATTATTTTAATTGTTCTAATAATAATTTTGAACAAAAGGCTATGATTTAAATTCTTGCAACTTGAATTTTAAATGCCTAATACATTATTAGGATAGCAACTTAAAAATCCTTATAGTTGATAAGGACATTAATAAAAGTTATTAACCAATCCTAATAATTTCGAATTTTAGGATTCAACTAGTTGATATGATTAACTAGATTTAATGAAGCCATTTATAGTCGATGGCACACATATAAATAATTAGTTTCATTCAATGGACCAAGATCGGGTCTAGTGTTTTTTTGACTAGTGTTATGGATCACCCTAGCTCGACTGGTGATAGTGATCCAGTGTCACGCCCCGCTTCCCAAAACAGCGGAGGCGAAGCGTGACTAGGCCCGCTTAGGCCAGAGCTAAGGAGCTTTGACCCAATAAGCGTCTGTGTGGTACCAAGACGAAGGTACAGGTCCCTGCATGTTAGTACAGAAAAATAAGAGTACAAGAAAGGGAAAGACAAATCATTTTATTCCAACATTTCAAAAGTACCAAGTCTCAACGCCCGAAGGGCTACAACTGCAGAAAAGAAAATCTAACGGTGCAAGCACCCGACCTAAACATGGAAACAAAAGGTGTTACACACCCAACTAAAAGTAATGGATATCTCTGGATACTGCAACGAGAAGTCTCTAGCTCTGGTCCTCCTCAGGATCGTACTCAGGATCAACACTCTCTGGCTCCACGTCAATTGGCAAGTCAGTCTCCTCGACGTACTCTTGCTCGATCCCTGACGTACAGCACCAAAAGAATGAACTGTACGTCAGGTAAGGTCTACAAGAAGAGGTTAGACCAAACTGCAAGTGCACCAATTATTTAACAACGTTTTACTGGTTGATTAACATGCTGGGGTTATAACAGACGAACAAACAAAAGTACACACAGCAGAAAAGTAAACACAACAAGTAGTAGTCGTAGCGAGTGCTACCGACTACGGGACTAGCCTACATGTGTCAAGACAAGACGGAACATGGAGAGCCAGACAGGACAAGATAAGACACGAAAAGGGTTCACGCCTTTACGGTTCGAGGGGGATCAGACCCTCTTGCTGTGTGCACGCTCAACCCTACCCCAAAACCCCAAGAATCGTGACAGGACAAGGGATCACTTGCTCTAGCTTGACAAGTGCCCTATTGCTCTCTGAGTTGTGTATCAGTACACGGGATCACCTGCTCTAGCTTGACAGGTGCCCTATTGCCCATCGGGCTGTGAATCAGTACAAGGGATCACTCGCTCTGGCTTGGCGAGTTCCCTATTGCCCAGCGGGCTGTGCAAGACGGAACGGGACATGTCAAGACGGAAGGGACATGACACAACAAAACAGGAGGGGTTGTACCCATAACTCACACACACGCATGTCAATCCTATGATGTCAAAATTGTTGTTGTTGGACTCAGGCTTCGTTGTCAAGTCTGAGCCATCAAGGGCGTCCCGGACGCTATCATTTCACGTCTGGTTCTCATTGTTCCAAAATATCAATCCTACAAGACTAAGGCCTAAACATGGCCAAGAACGCAAGTGGTACACTTGCCTGCGGTGGCGAGTGCGTCGTCTTCCTGGAACGTCTCGTCCAAGCGTCTCGTCGGCGAAAGAGCGTCTGAAAATCGTGACACGGCGACGGTGTCAGATCACGATTCAATAATTCCTATTAGGGTTGTGTCTAGGTTATCGGGACTACCCTATTTATCAAAAATCACATTTTTAATGCATTTAACCTAATCGACGATCTATCCTATGTGCACATGCATAAAGTCCATTTGTCGATTTATCTACGGTTGTACAACGTTTTAAGGGTCAACGAAAAATAAATTTAATTGATTAAAGTTGCTGATTTTAATTAGGTTTTGATTCATTTACGGTGGGGGTTTCTACGAGTTTAGGGAACCAACCTGATTTGACGATCGAGCGGAGATCCGACGTCAGATCTGGAAAAGGTGGAAGCTTTGCGTCGTCCGGAAGCTCCTAGGCTGCGGGTAGCGCATCGAGAAACATTGATCGTTGGTGGTGTCGTCGGCCTCTGTAGGTGGTGGCGAAGATCTTGGCGTCTCCCGGGGTCGTCGTTGCTAGATCTGAGATTGGAACGCCGCGCGAGGAGAAAGGCTAAGAGGAGATGGATCTCGGAAAGGAAACGAGGTGGCGGCCGGGGCTTGGCCGTGGGTTTCAGATCTGAGGGGGAAGAAAGAAAAGAAAACAGGAGAAGGAAAAGAAAATGAGAATGGAAAAGAAGAAGAAGGGAGATCGGATTGATCTCGTGAAGGTGGAGGGCGCACAGAAGGGGGAAAGGCTTAGGGAGAGGGAAGAGAGGGATTGGGGAAGAAGGCAACTCAAAACAATGAGAAGGAAAGAAGAGTAGCCGCGCGTTTAAATAAGAAAACAAAACGGCGGCTAGGTCAAAATCTAGGGTTACAGAAGCGATTAGTCGGTCGGTGAAGGGCGGTCGACCGACTAGTTTGAGAACTAGTCGGTCGGTCGTCTAACTGAGACCGACTAGAAGCTAAACAGAGAACAGTGTCGGTACATGGTTGACAGATTTAGTCGGTCTGTGAAGGCTCGTCGACCGACTAGTTTGCAACCTAGTCGGTCGGCCAGTGTTCATTGACCGACTAAAGGATGAAAGTGATTGACAATAAGTATAGAAAATTAGTTGGTCTGAGAAGAAAGCCTAACCGACTAGTTCGTCAACTAGTCGGTCGGTATTCGTTCTTAGACCGACTAATGGTAAACAATAACTCGACTGCATGAAATGATCTCTAACTTAGTCGGTCTACGAAGAAGTGTTGACCGACTAGTTTCACAACTAGTCAGTCGGTGGATGAACTTAGACCGACTAAGCGTAAACAGTAACTCAGTGGAAAAATCAAAGGGTAACTAGTCGGTCCATGAAGAGTTTCTGACCGACTAGATTGGCATCTAGTCGGTCGGTTCTTCTTCTTGAACCGACTAAAATGCACACAAAGTCCCCAAATGACGTGCGAAGCTTCGGGATGGGTTCTAGGGACTTCTAAAATGAGTCTGGCTCTAAGATAAGAGCGTCATGAAGCACGCTCAGCTCCAGACAGGGAAAAGGAATACAGAAAAGAAGAAGAGAGAAGACAAACAATCATATATATATAAATAAATATCATCATACAAAAACCAGCCGTTACATCCTGGCCTAGCCAAATCTCTGGCCGTGTTTCGCTGGACCGAAAGGATGCGAATTATGATTATGTGACTCCGTCGATTATAACTAGTCAATTACGTTAAAAATCTTCTTCAAGGTTAGCCGTAGCCCTCCTTGTTTTTGGATTAGGGGACTAAAAGACGCCTGTCATGGTTGTTGAGTCTCCTCAAGCTATGACATGGTCTCTTTTAGAAACCGACTCCATCATACATGAGATGAAGTCTGGTATTAACCCAAACCGCTGCGTCTGGTCTCCTCGAGTATCGGTGTAAGTTAGTATTAGACATGTAAACAATGGTTCGACTAGACTAGTCATTATGGTTTGTTGAGTCTCCTCAAGATCATAAGTGACTAGGGGTAAAAACCAATAGGGAGTCACATGTGATGTGATTAATAATGAGTTTATCTACCAACTGCAGAGTCGATCAGCTTGTTGAGTCTCCTTAGGGTTGTGAAGCTCAGGGTGGTTGGGTCCCTCTCCCATTAAATTACTATATTCGTTCATCTATATGGCTAAAGATGATCGCAGAAATAGTGTGAGGATATAGTTGAATAAAAACCATTAAAAATCATGAACATATGCTAAACTAGGGTAATTCTATGTTTTATCAAAGTGGAATTCAAAATCATAATATCCTTAAAAGAAATAAGTCAACTGGACAAAATGATTAGTTGAGGAATATTTGATAGACCAAACTATATTCTCACTGATATTAAAAATGTCCTTCCTAGCATCGAGTTAAGGACAATGATGTCCTTAAGCTATAAAGTCTAACACAATAAAAACACGCTACTTAATACTCACCTCAATGAGCAGGTGCAGCTTAAACATACTGATGTTTAAAGAAAGTTTCTCTGTACAACTTGTTGAGTCTTCTCATGTTTGTATGAAAAACAGTTTCAATCGTCAAAGTTGGAAACTTCGATCAAACTGTTTGACTCGAAGATGAGTGTAAGAGCGGTGCAAGACAATGTATCCAAATTAGATCTTGAGACGAGCAACTTGTTGAGTCTCCTCAAGGTTGTAAAGCTCAAGTGGATGCATGTGATGCTTGCATAGCTAATATTTGTGTTAGGACATGAAATGTCTAAATGTGTTTTAGAAAGAAGAAGGCACTAAGGAAAATTCATTGAGGAAGAATATTTGGTTTATCATAAGACAATGCATAATAAGAGGAACTGAAAATGGGACATGTTTGATGTCTAAAATTTCAGAATAATTGTTATACAAAGGAAGATAGTCTCACATATTGGCTAATGAACAAAAGTTGTCTTTAGGCCATATGGAACCTATATCACACTTGGCGAATGTCGTCACATTACTTTAGAAGAAATGTTTTGATGTGATTATAATGTATAGCAATGTTGTATTAAGGGTTAATACATGAATACAAAAGTTAGTAGCAAATCTTATACGACATAATAAGACTAGGCCATACTGAAGAGACTAAGCTTCACAAGTCACATAAAGAGGGGTCTAACCTCGCGTATTATGAGTCGAAAGACACTTGTGAATCTTGTCTCAAAGATATGATGGCGGAAATTCTATCTATAAGATAGTGGAAGAATGAGTTGGTAAACTCGTAGTCTCGTACATTCGGATGTACACGGACCCAACTCTAAATAAGCCAGGATAAGGTATTCTTATATTATTACGACACATGTTCTTGATGAAACACAAGTCTGATAAAATAGAGAACACAATGATAGAAGTATTTGAACTGATTCGATCGGATTGAAGAGTCGAATACTTTGCTATGTAATTCTTGTGCAACTAAAAGAAAATGAGATTTTCTGTCAGCTCAAGTCTTTTAACACATCGGTGTGTTAGAGAGCATGAATCATATTCTGTTAGACTTAGTGCGATACATGGCTAGTGACTCTGAGTTACAATCCTCGTTCTGGGTTAAAACTTAGATAATAATGCCTAAGTATTTGATAAGGTTATGTTAGAACCTTATAAATATAATGTTCCTCAACTTAATCGTTAGGAAGTCACAAGGTTACTCGAGCCTCGTGAACGAAGGAGTCGAGTAAAACATCATAGTTGATGATGGTCTGGACGACTTCCAAGATGCCATTCAGAGTAGTGACTCTTAAGTAATAACTTGATGCAATCCGAATAGTGTCCTTGCACGTAAATAAGATACAGACCTTATTTTACGTACCCAAGGAAATTGTTTCCTTTGTCTGCAAGTGAATCTTCGAGTACAGAAGATTAGTGCAGATGGAAAATAATGAAGTACAAGTTATGCTGGTTGAGAACGGTTATCATTAGAACTCCTATAAACGGATTGTGATGATACTTTCTCACCAGCAGATGTGTACAGATCTGTTCTGATCAGGCTCAATGTAAATGCTCATGATGACCATGAATACTGGAATTTGTTTGTTTTCTAAATATGATTTAAAAGAACAAACTTATAGAGTTTTCAAGGAAATTATTTGGATGAGATTTAAAGGTGTGGTCTAACATGAATATAGAAACTGTAACGGTCGGTTTTCGATCGTACTTTCTTCGTGCACGTGCTTTTGATCGTGCACGTATTTTATTTTTAGACTTGTTTGTTTTTGAACACTATTGTGTGATATGTCGTTGTGATCGTCTCTGAGAGTATTAAATTGTGGCACTATTTTGGAACGACATTTCTCGGGTCGTTCTCCCACGATTTGATCATATTTGAAGTGATGTCACGACTTTCAGCTTTGACGTGAGACGTTTCTATTTTTAGTTTCGTCACTCGACGTCGAAATTTAGATCCGTCTTCTTAGTCCTCTTTCTTTCGTCGTCCCGAGCACTCCATATTTATTTTACAATTTTTAGAATTCGTTTGACCTATTTTCCATTTTGACTAAGTTTATAATATTTTTAAATTATACTTTTAAAAGCTTTTTTTAATTCTAATAAAAATCCTATTTTCATTATAACTCCCCAAAGTATTTTTCAGCCCAAACTCAAGCCCATAGCCTCACCCCATGCATGAGAGAGGGTGAGAGAGAGTTATTTTAGCTAATTTAATTGTTTTAATTATTTTTAGTAATTCCCTAAACCCTAGACCTAGCCCCAGCCTCTTTTCCTATTTAAATAATCCTAGGTTAAATTATTTTCGCACACACCAAAACCCTAGCCGTCAAACACTTCCCAAAGCTTCGTCGCAACTGCAGCCGCAGCCGCCCCCGCACGACCGACGGAATTCGTTGTTTTCTCTCGGTCTGACCGAGAGAAAACCCCGCACCGCCCCCGCACCGCAACGTTGCAAGCTATAACGTTGCAGCCCGCACCCGCCCAAGCGCCGACAGAAGAAATCGCCCGCATCCGCCCGCTACGACCGAGGCCATCGCCCGCTCCGCACCCCGCTCCGCTCCGCTGCAGCCCGCAGCGCCCGACCCCCGCATCCGTAATGTCTGACCGACCTGCTTCTCCGCATCGCCCGCTCCTCCGCATCACTGCAGTGCTCCGCATTGCAACCCCTGCTCCCCAAGCGTTCGACCGAGAGCTCCACAGTGTCCGACCGATGATTTCCCTCGCAGCGGCCGATGTGACTGACCCCACTGCTCCGCAGCGCTCCAAGCCCCGCACTCGCTGTGTCTGACCGAGAGCTCCTCTTGGTCTGACCGAGAGAAACCCTGCGCCGGCTAGTTGCGACTGACGATCTTCGTCGCAACCCCACATCCGTCGCATCGCTTGCCACCGTGGGTCCCCCCAAGTTCTCCAGAGGTGTTGTGGGTCCCCCATTGACCCCTAGCACTGCTGTGGGCCCGACTTTGGTGATCTTCTTCGTGGATTTGTCGACTACGATGTTACGACACGTCGTAGCCCTTCGTCGCCAGATCTAGCTTTGGAATCTCGTTCGCGATTCAGAGTTGACGACGAGGAATTTCTCGCCACTACTTCTATTATTTTCCAGACTCCGGAAAAGGTTGGTTCCCCGAATTCGTAGCAACCCGCCCGTAGAGAAAACTGAACCCTAACTAAAAATCGACAACTTTAATTAAATTTACTTTTACGCTCTTATAAAACGTTGTGCAAACATAGAAACATCGACGAATGGACTTTTTGACTGTGCACATAGGATAGAATCGTCGAATAGGTCTGAACATCAAAAATGTGATTCTGACGAATAGGATAGTTCCCGATAACCTAGACACGAACCCCAATAGGAATTACTGAAAACGAGACCTAACACCGTCGACGTGCGTCACGCCCCGCTTCCCAAAAATATGGAGGCAAAGCGTGAGAAGGTCCGCTCAGACTTGAAGCTGCAAAGCTGCAAGTCCGATAAGCGTCAATCAACTTTTAAAACTGCAGGTCCTTGCAACGCGAACGAAACAAGATAATAATAATGAAATGAGACAAAATAATAATCTCAGAATATCCATAAATATAAATTCCAACATCGTAGAAAAGCCACCAGGCTGAAAAGAAAAAGAGTTTAAAGGCTCAAACATGGCCAACAAAAGTACAGCATACAAACAAAGGTGACACGCACCGACAACTAACAACAAACCTAAAACAAAAGAAAGCACGGCAAAGTCACCAAGAAAGATCACAGACGTCCACAAAACTCCTCCTGGGCAGACATGGACTCAGGCTCAGCGTCAGCAACACATCACGTACACAGCAACGGTCTCTGGCTCAGGGTCTAACATGTGACACCCAAAAGAGCAAGGGGCACATGTCAGCAAGTCTACAAGAGACTTGTGCAAGGAAACTGAAAGTAGGTAACAGTAAAGCAACCTAGCAGTTCTAGCATGATGCAATGACATGGCAGTTAAAGTAATGAGTGCAACAGGTAAGGTAAAGTAAAGTAAAGTACGAGCATGGCTTTTAAACATGGCATGGATGACAAGTATTACATGAATCATTCACAAGACAAGTACAAGACAAGGAAAGTAAGCACCTCGTGCACAGAGTTCACGCCTTACAGCTAAAGTGGCTGATCGGGCCAACTCCTAAACTGATTGGTCGCTTAACCCTACCACTCCACGTGTATCGAGCCAGGGCCTTACCCCCGAACGGGAATGCTCGCTTCTGGATCACGAGCCAGGAAGTGTTTTTAACAAGTATGGCGTAGGGGTGCACCTAGCCCGGGACAAGCAAGTACAAGTATTGTAGCGTGTGCTACGAATGCAACAATCAACTTGGATGGCATGTAGAATGCAATGCATGGCAGTTAAAAATGCGTACAGATAAGGAAAGTAAACGTGACAGTTTAGTATGCATGAACAACAAGTTTAAAGGGTTGGATCTAGCTTCGTTGTCAAGCTAGATCAATTAGGTGACGGATCTAGTTTCGTTGTCAAACTAGATCAAGTAGGCGTCTAGCCAGCTATCATTTCACTGACTAGTCTCTTTTACGCTAAAGACAAGGGAGTGGCCTAAAACATGGCCCTACACAGGAGTTGGCAAGTTTCACTTGCCTGCAAGTACGACGTCTGAGCACATCGTCCAATGAGTCCAAAAATCACAATTATCCTACGTGCACAAGTCCACCGGCCTAAAGTCCATATTATTAATCTTCATTAGTGAATTTAAAACATTTAAAATACTTTAAAAATACTGATTTTAGTCTTGATTAGCAGGCAATGGGTTGGGGGTCCTAGGGGTGCAAAGCGTTACCTCAACACGACGCGAAAGCTACACCGGCGTCGGGTAGTGACGCCGTGGGTTGGAATAAAAGATCACGCTCCAAGTCCTGATTCCAATATAGATTCCTCGCTGGAAAATTCAGAGCATCAACCGGAGCGACGATGCCAGATTCCAAAGCTAGCACGTGCGACGACGGGCTTCAACGTGTCGCAACGTCGTGCACGGCGAATCGTCGGAGAGAAAGCACCTAGGTGGGGCCCACAGTAGTCCTAGGGACCTTTGGGGGACCCACAATACCTCTGGAGAACTTGGGGGGCCCACGGAGGCAAGTGGTGCGACGGATGCGGGGTTGCGACGAGTGGCTCTCGGTCGTACACAGCCAATGCGGGGAAATCTCTCGGTCGCTGCGGGGGAACGGGGCTGTGCAGCTGCGGGGTGCGGGCGCTAGGCGGGTGCGGGGGCTTCCTTCGGTCGGTGCGGGAGATCGGGTCGATCGTGCGCTTGGGAGCGGGTCGTTGCAACGTTGCAATGTTGCAACGCGGGGCGATGCGGGCGTGGGCGTCGGTCGGGCACGGAGCGATGCGAGCGAACGGAGCGGCTTGGTGCGGGGCTTGGTGCGGAGCGGGGAAGCGGGCGTAAGCGGGGGCGGCCATCGGTCTGACCGAGAGAATTCCTCGGTCGGACACAGCTGAAGCGGGGCGATGGCCGTGCAAGCGAGCGGAGCGGAGGAGCGGGCATTGGCAGCGGTCGGTGCGGGGATTTTGGGGCTGTTTTCTCGGTCGGTGCGGGGAAAGCTCGTCGCAACGTTGCGACGATTCGTCGCAACGTCAAATTTGGGTTTTGGAAGAGGCTAGGGTTATTTTCTTGCGAAAATAGGACTTCCTAGAGGTTGTTTATATAGTGTAGATGGGTTGACTAGGTCTAGGGCTAAACCTAATAGGATTAGAAGTTTAAAATAATTTAAAATTTAAATCTCAACTTCTCCAACTCACCCAAGGATTTGACTTGGTCCAAATGAGCTGGAAATTGGCTCAAAAATTCTTTAAAACGTTTTAAACTCAAATAAATTTTATTTGGCTGAAATTAATTTAAAACATAATTATTAAAAATATTATAAACCTTGTTAAAAATATAAAAGTGGTCAAATAAACTCTAAAAATTATAAAATAAATATCAGGGTGATCGTGATGACGGAAGTGAGCTAACTAAGAAGACGAATCTCAATTTCGACGTCGGACGACGAAACTAAAAATAGAAACGTCTCCCGTCAAAAGTGAAAATCGCCACGTCTCATCGAATAAGTTTAAATTGTGGGAAAACGACTCGATAAACGTCGTTCCAAAATAGTGCCACTATTTAATATTCTCAGAGACGTTCACAACGGCATATCACACGAAAGTGTTCACAAACAAACAAAGTCTAAAACAAACACGTGCACGGCCAAAAGCACGTGCACGAACAACGTACGACGAAAAGTGGTCGTTACAACGTGACACTATTTCAGACGGACTTCCGCTGACAAGATGCTTGGACGAGACGCTCCGGAGAGACGACACACTCGCCACCGCAGGCAAGTGTATCCACTTGCACTTCTGGCCGTGCTTAGGCTCTAGTTTGTTAGAACTGTTAACTGTGAACAAAGAGGACCAGACGTGAAATGATAGCGTCTGGGACGTCCCTTGACGGCTCAGACTTGACGACGAAGTCTGAGCCCGACAACAACAGCTTTTGACATCATATGACTATCTTGTGTGTGCGTGCGTGTGGACACCCTAGAATAACCTTTCATGGCTTATCACGTCCCGTCCCGTCTTGCACAGCCCAGAGGGCAATAGGGCACTCTCCGAGTGATCCCTTGTCTTGTTACACAGCCCAGAGGGCAATAGGGCACTCTCTGAGTGATCCCTTGTCTTGTTACACAGCCCATAGGGCAATAGGGCACTCGCCAAGCTAGAGCGAGTGATCCATTGTCTTGTCACGTCTTGAATACTTGGGTTTGGGGTAGGGTTGAGCATGCGCACGGTAAGAGGGTCTGATCCCCCTCGAACCGTAAGGCGTGAACACTTTTCGTGTCACACTTGTCTTGTCTTGTCCCGCCATATTCCGATTCGTCTTGACACCTGTAGGCTAGTCCCGTAGTTGGTAGCACACGCTACGACTACTGCTTGTCACGTGTTACTTTCCTGCTGCGTCACTTTCTTTTATACCTCTGTCATAACCCCAGCATGCTAAATCAACCAATAAACCGTTATTAATTAGTTGATACACTTGTAGTTTGGTCTGACCCTTTTTGTAGACCTTACCTGACGTACAGTTCCTTCTTTTGGTGCTGTACGTCAGGTGTTGAGCCAGAGTACGTCGACGAGGCGGACTTGTCAGCAGACGTGGAGCCGGAGGGTGCTGATCCAGAGTACGATCCAGAGGAGGACCAGAGTTAGAGGCCCTCTCGTTGCTGTTCCAGAGTTTCTGTTCCAGTTTTAGATTTGGGTGCGTAGCACCTTTTCTTTTCTTGTCTAGGTTGGGTGCTTGCACCAGTAGATTTCTTTCTGCAGTTGTAGCCCTTCGGGTGTTTAGACTCTCAGTACTTTGGATGATTATCTTTGGAATAAAATGATATGCTTTTCTTTTTAGTACTTTTATTGTTCCGTACTAACTTGCAGGGACCTGTTCCTTTGTTTTGGAATACCACAGACGCTTATTGGGTCTGAGCTCTCCGCTCCAGCCTAAGCGGGCCTTAGTCACGCTTCGCCTCCGTACTTTTAGGAAGCGGGGCGTGACAAGTTTTAGTGGTGGCCCATGCAGGTCTCACCCTTTCTGCAAATTCGGAACAATCAAAGTATTAAACTTCATTTTATTATCATCCGGTAATTGTACGAGTCTAATCTATGTCTTCTGTCAATAGGATGGCAGGACGACGTACTACCCGATCAGGGAGCTCAGGAGATGGAGTTCCGGAAGACCAGGGCGGAGAGTTCCGTCAGTTTCTGGGCGTGATGAGAGAGATACTGGAGGTGCAGCATCAGTTGGTTCAGCAGTCCCAGCGTGTTGCCCAGGCTCCCCCAGTTGCACCACCACCACCTCCTCCTGCCCCTTAAGCTGTTCCAGGAGTGAAGCAGTTCAACGAGCTTCTGCCGCAGACATTTTCAGGGAAGGAAGGACCCCTAGCTGCTGATGAGTGGATCCAGAGCACTGAGGAGAAGTTGGTAGCAGTGAAGATCCCTGATGATACTCGTGTCGAGATAGCGAAGATGCAACTGATGGATAATGCAAGGAATTGGTGGCGCATCGAGGATAGGCGTCTTGAGAAGCCAGTGGATTGGAAGACCTTCAGATCGATGTTCAAGGATAAGTATTTTACCAAGTCTGCTAGGAGGGAGCTGTTGAGCAGGTTTATAGATCTGAAGCAGGGGGATATGACTGTCGAGGAGTATGAAGCTGAGTTCAAGATGCTGACTCGTTTAGCCCCGCATATGGTAAGGAAGGAGGAGAAGCGAACTGATCGCTTTCGCCAGGGACTCGTCCGAAGATTCAGGCTTCTATGTCTTCGGCGAATTTCACGACTATGAGAGCTGTGCTAGATGCTGCGAAGAATCATGAGATCATATCGCGTCTACCCGACCCTTCAGCTGATAGAGGGAAGCGTCCTATGGAGCAGTACCGGCCACCTGCTAGGCCGGCGATGAGGCCAGTTCAGACGGTGCCATTCAAGAGGCCTGGAGCACCAGTGCAGAATCAGAGCAAGGGTCCATGCCACTTCTGCGGCAAGCCAGGACACGTTCAGGTCAACTGTAGGAAGAAGTTGGGACTGTGCCTAGTTTGTGGAGATGCCTCGCATGCTGCGAAGGATTGTCTGAGAGCCCGTAATGCTATTGTTGGAGCGCTAGCCCCGCTGCATATGAGAGCGCCTGCCCCAGTCCAGAGAGGACCTGCTGTACGTGGACCACCCTTGGTGCCACAGAAGCAGATGTTTCAGCGAGCAGCGCAACCCCAGAGGCTGGCGTACACCATGACAGCTGTTGAGACTGAGGAGCTGGATGGAGTTATTGCAGGTAACTCTTTAATCCTAGTCTTTCATTTCATAGTTTAGATCTTATTATTAGTGTTGCTTGCTCGACTTGTTTGTTAGAGTAGCTTGGTTTGACCGTAGTTCTCTTATATCTTAGGCACCATTCTAGTGTCCTCTCACCCAGCCCTTGCCTTGTTCGACTCCAGTGCATCCATGTGCATCATATCCTGGAGATTTGTAACAAGGCACTCCATCCCCACCCATACACTCCCTAAGTGTTGGGACATCACCACATGGAACGGAGTGGTGACAGTGAACTTGGGTTGTCGATCGATTCCATTGGTGGTCAGTGGACACGAGCTTTTCGCAAATTTCATTGTCCATGATCTGCCACATTTCGATGTCGTTCTTGGCATCGATTGGTTGGGAGATTTCCACACCTCGATCGATTGTCACAGCAAGAGGGTTGTATTCCGGATTCCAGGCCATCCGGAGTTCGAATTCCGTAGCAGAGATGAGTCGCTTGGGCCCATCAGATATCAGGCCAAGCCGGAGATGCCGATTGTTGCAGCTATGCAGATGGAGTTGGAGATCGAGCGACCAGCTGTCGTCAGAGACTTCGACGATGTTTTCCCGGAGGATATCTCGGGTCTGCCACCCGATCGAGCTCTAGAATTTGGTATTGATCTTATGCCAGGAGCACAACAGATATCGAAGGTGCCGTACCGTATGGCTCCCGTTGAGCTCGAGGAGCTGCGGAAGCGGTTAGATGAGTTGCTGCAGAAGGGTTTCATCCACCCTAGTGTGTCACCATGGGGTGCACCAGTTTTGCTTGTGAAGAAGAAGGATGGGTCCTGCAGGATGTGCGTGGACTATCGAGGGCTGAATGCTGTCACGGTGAAGAATAAGTATCCGCTTCCGCGCATCGACGATATCTTCGACCAGCTTGGAGGCTCGAGAGTTTTCTCGAAGTTAGACTTGAGGAGTGGATACCATCAGTTGAAGGTGAAGAAGGATGATGTTCCGAAGACAGCTTTCCAGACGAAGTATGGACATTATGAGTTCGTGGTCATGCCGTTTGGTGTGACCAATGCGCCAGCTGTGTTCATGAATTTGATGAACTTGATTTTCTATGACTTCCTGGATAAGTTTGTCGTTATCTTCATTGACGACATTCTGATTTATTCGAAGTCTGAGGAGGAGCACAGCTGTCATCTGAGGACGGTGCTGGAGACGCTGAGGCGACACAAGCTATATGCCAAGTATAGTAAGTGCGAGTTCTGGCTGGACAGAGTCACGTTTCTGGGACACGTGGTGTCTGATGATGGCATATCTGTAGATCCGGAGAAGGTCAAAGCAGTCAGAGATTGGCCGACTCCGCAGTCAGCGTCTGATATCAGGAGCTTTCTTGGCTTAGCAGGCTATTATCGGCGGTTCATCAAGGATTTCTCGAAGATTGCTGAGCCGATGACGAGGCTGACAAGGAAGGATGTTGAGTTTCTTTGGTCTAGTGCTTGTAAGGAGGCTTTCAGTATCTTGAAGGTGAGATTGACCACAGCACCGGTGTTGGCAGTGCCGGATCGAAGCGGAGGTTTCGAGGTATATTGTGATGCGTCAGGAAAGGGCCTAAGATGCGTCTTGCATCAGTATGGCCACGTGGTCGCGTATGCTTCTTGTCAGTTGAGGACTCATGAGAAGAATTACCCGACGCACGATTTAGAGTTGGCAGCGGTGATTTTTACACTGAAGATCTGGAGGCACTTCTTGCTAAGTGAGAGCGTGAAGATTTTCACCGATCACAAGAGCTTGAAGTACATCTTTACGCAGAAGGAGCTCAACATGCGTCAGAGACGATGGTCAGAGCTCATGGCTGACTACGAGATAGACTTGCAGTATCATCCCGGGAAGGTGAACGTAGTGCCCGATGCTTTGAGTAGACTTCCCACTGCTATGATGCATACTACTGACTGGAGGATTCAGCAGGAGCTGAGAGAGATGGATTTGGAGGTCGTCCTACCTGGTGTGGTTCTTTCATTCATGAATTTGCAGATTCAGTCCACGATCGTGGATCGGATCAAGGCAGCACAGGCAGGAGATCCAAAATTGCAGAGGATCAGGAGGCAGGTTGAAGCTGGACTACAGACGGAGTTCGTGATTCATGAGGATGGTTCGCTGTGGTACGGCAGCAGACTCTGCGTACCTGCAGGTGATGTTCGGGAGGAGCTGTTGGGCGAGGCTCATAGCTCGCCATATTCTATACATCCTGGTGGCACCAAGATGTATAAGGACCTCCGTCTGAACTATTGGTGGATTGGCATGAAGAGGAGTGTGGCATGGAGCGTTGCCAAGTGTTTGATATGCCAACAGGTGAAGGCTGAGCACCATCGTGCTGCTGGGCTGCTGCAACCGCTTCCTATCCCGGAGTGGAAGTGGCAACATATTACGATGGATTTCGTGACTGGTTTACATCGGACCCCGAGGCAGAATGACGCAGTCTGGGTGATCGTAGATCGATTGACTAAGTCTGCGCACTTTATCCCTTTCCGGGTGGGCCAGTCTACGGAAGCTTTGACGAGGAAATATCTAGAGGTAAAAATTTCATACTTTTACTTCTCTTTTAATTTCCACTTTGAGTTAGTTATGATGTAGACCGTGTACGTGCAGGAGATTGTACGCTTACATGGAGTCCCCGTGAGCATTGTGCCTGACAGAGACACGAGGTTCACATCTCAGTTCTGGAGAAGTCTGCAGGAGAATTTGGGTACGAGTCTGATTTTCAGCACGGCGTACCACCCGCAGACCGATGGCCAGTCCGAGAGGACTATTCAGATTCTGGAGGATATGCTGCGAGCTTGTACGCTCGATTTGAAGGGATCCTGGGAGGACCATCTTCACTTGGTGGAGTTTTCATATAACAACAGCTACCAGGCGAGCATTGGCATGGCGCCGTTTGCTGCCTTATATGGAAGGAAATGTCGATCGCCACTGAGCTGAGATGACATTGGAGATCGGGAGCTGTTGGGTCCGGAGATGATAGTGGAAGCTGTGGATGTCGTGAGGGACATCAGGGAGAAGCTTAGAGTTGCACAGGATCGCTTCAAGCATTGGGCAGATGCCAAGAGGAGACCCTTGGAGTTTCAGCCTGGAGATCACGTCTTCCTGAAGATTTCTCCGAACCGCGGAGTCATTCGTTTCGGGAAGAAGGGAAAGCTGAGTCCAAATATATTGGGCCATTCGATGTGCTAGAGCGTGTGGGAGCAGTGGCCTACCGCCTTGTTCTGCCACCGTCTTTAGAGGGAGTCCACGACATATTCCACGTATCTCAGCTACGTCGGTACGTCAGTGATCCGTCGCACACGGTTGATTTCTCAGAGATTACAGTTCACCAGGACCTGACGTATGACCAGCAGCCTGTGTAGATTTTGGACCGTCGACAGAAGCAATTGAGGAATAAAGTAGTCGACCTGGTGAGAGTGATGTGGCGTCATGGATCACCTGGAGAGTCCACCTGGGAGCGTGAAGATGATATGAGAGAGCGCTTCCCGCATCTTTTTCCCAGCAGTGCTTGATGTTGATTCCGAGGACGGAATCATTTCTAAGTTGGGGAGGATGTAACGGTCGGTTTTCGATCGTACTTTCTTCGTGCACGTGCTTTTGATCATGCACGTATTTTATTTTTAGACTTGTTTGTTTTTGAACACTATTGTGTGATATGTCGTTGTGATCGTCTCTGAGAGTATTAAATTGTGGCACTATTTTGGAACGACATTTCTCGGGTCGTTCTCCCACGATTTGATCATATTTGAAGTGATGTCACGACTTTCAGATTTGACGGGAGACGTTTCTATTTTTAGTTTCGTCCCTCGACGTTGAAATTTAGATCCGTCTTCTTAGTCCTCTTTCTTTCGTCGTCCCGAGCACCCCATATTTATTTTACAATTTTTAGAAATCGTTTGACCTATTTTCCATTTTTGACTAAGTTTATAATATTTTTAAATTATACTTTTAAAAGATTTTTTTAATTCTAATAAAAATCCTATTTTCATTATAACTCCCCAAAGTATTTTTCAGCCCAAACTCAAGCCCATAGCCTCACCCCATGCGTGAGAGAGGGTGAGAGAGAGTTATTTTAGCTAATTTAATTGTTTTAATTATTTTTAGTAATTCCCTAAACCCTAGACCTAGCCCCAGCCTCTTTTCCTATTTAAATAATCCTAGGTTAAATTATTTTCGCACACACCAAAACCCTAGCCGTCAAACACTCCCCAAAGCTTCGTCGCAACTGCAGCCGCAGACGCCCCCGCACGACCGACGGAATTCGTTGTTTTCTCTCGGTCTGACCGAGAAAAAACCCCGCACCGCCCCAGCTCCGCACCGTTGCAAGCTGCAACGTTGCAGCCCGCACCCGCCCAAGCGCCGACCGAAGAAATTGCCCGCATCCGCCCGCTACGACCGAGGCCATCGCCCACTCCACACCCCGCTCTGCTCCGCTGCAGCCTGCAGCACCCGACCCCCGCATCCGTAGTGTCTGACCGACCCGCTTCTCCGCATCGCCCACTCCTCCGCATCGCTGCAGCGCTCCGCGTTGCAACCCCCGCTCCCCAAGCGTCCGACCGAGAGCTCTGCAGTGTCCGACCGAGGATTTCCCTCGCAGCGGCCACTGTGACCGACCCCGCTGCTCCGCAGTGCTCCAAGCCCCGCACCCACTGTGTCCGACCGAGAGCTCCTCTCGGTCTGACCGAGAGAAACCCCCGCACCGGCTAGCTGCGACCGACGATCTTCGTCGCAACCCTACATCCGTCGCATCGCTTGCCCCCGTGGGTCCCCCCAAGTTCTCCAGATGTGTTGTGGATCCCCCATTGACCCCTAGCACTGCTGTGGGCCCCACTTTGGTGATCTTCTTCGTGGATTTGCCGACTACGACATTACGACACGTCGTAGCCCTTCGTCGCCAGATCTAGCTTTGGAATCTTGTTCGCGATTCAAAGTTGACAACGAGGAATTTCTCGCCACTACTTCTATTATTTTCTAGACTCAAGAAAAGGTTGGTTCCCTGAATTCATAGCAACCCACCTGTAGAGAAAACTGAACCCTAACTAAAAATCGACAACTTTAATTAAATTTACTTTTACGCTCTTTTAAAACGTTGTGCAAACATAGAAACATCTACGAATGGACTCTTTGACTGTGCACATAGGATAGAATCGTTGAATAGGGCTGAACATCAAAAATGTGATTCTGACGAATAGGATAGTTCCCGATAACCTAGACACGAACCCTAATAGGAATTACTGAAAACGAGACCTGACACAGTCGACGTGACACTATTTCAGACGGACTTCCGCTGACGAGACGCTTGGATGAGACGCTCCGGAGAGACGACACACTCACCACCGCAGGCAAGTGTATCCACTTGCACTTCTGGCCGTGCTTAGGCCCTAGTTTGTTAGAACTATTATCTATGAACAAAGAGGACCGGACGTGAAATGATAGCGTCCGGGACGTCCCTTGACGGCTCAGACTTGACGACGAAGTCTGAGCCCGACAACAACAACTTTTGACATCATAGGACTATCTTGTGTGTGCGTGCATGTGGACACCCTAGAATAACCTTTCCTATCTTATCACGTCCTGTCCCGTCTTGCACAGCCCAGAGGGCAATAGGGCACTCTCCGAGTGATCCCTTGTCTTGTTACACGGCCCAGAGGGCAATATGGCACTCTCTGAGTGATCCCTTGTCTTGTTACACAGCCCAGAGGGCAATAGGGCACTCACCAAGCTAGAACGAGTGATCCCTTATCTTGTCACGTCTTGAATACTTGGGTTTGGGGTATGGTTGAGCGTGCACACGGTAAGAGGGTCTGATCCCGCTCGAACCGTAAGGCATGAACCCTTTTCGTGTCACACTTGTCTTGTCTTGTCCAGCCATGTCACGATTCGTCTTGACACCTGTAGGCTAGTCCCGTAGTTGGTAGCACACGCTACGACTACTGCTTGTCACGTGTTACTTTCCTGCTGCGTCACTTTCTTTTGTACCTCTGTCATAACCCCAGCATGCTAAATCAACGAGTAAACCGTTGTTAATTAGTTGATACACTTGTAGTTTGGTCTGACCCTTTTTGTAGACCTTACCTGACGTACAGTTCCTTTTTTGGTGCTGTACGTCAGGTGTTGAGCCAGAGTACGTCGACGAGGCGGACTTATCAGCAGACGTGGAGCCGGAGGGTGCTGATCCAGAGTACGATCCAAAGGAGGACCAGAGTTAGAGGCCCTCTCGTTGCTGTTCCAGAGTTTCTGTTCCAGTTTTAGATTTGGGTTTGTTTTCTTGTTTAGGTTGGGTGCTTGCACCAGTAGATTTCTTTCTGCAGTTGTAGCCCTTCGGGCGTTTAGACTCTCAGTACTTTGGATGATTATCTTTGGAATAAAATGATATGCTTTTCCTTTTAGTACTTTTATTGTTCCGTACTAACTTGCAGGGACCTGTTCCTTTGTTTTGGAATACCACAGACGCTTACTGGGTCTGAGCTCTCCGCTCCGGCCTAAGCGGGCCTTAGTCACGCTTCGCCTCCGTACTTTTGGGAAGCGGGGCGTGACAGAAACTCCTTAAGTCTAAATCTAAAGATGGTTTAGCAGATTTACTCACGAAGGCTCTGCCGCATAAAGTCTAGAGAGACATATGTGTAAATGCGGTATGAGATACCGGGATAAATGGGCCTGAGTGCAAGTGAGAGATGTTGGGAGATAGGTATGCCCTCGAACTCGAGGCAATTTATCTCTGTGTAAGTGTACAAACATCTTGTTCAAAATAACAGTAAGCTGTTTGGTATGAATTTACCTAAGTTAATAATAGTGTAGTCTTCATTAGAACTTATGTATAGTCCTGAGAGTTAATGCGAGGTCAAATATGCATCAAGATGGAGATCTCGATCACGGAGAAGTATTTGACCGATTGTAGCATATGTCTAAAAACGTTCGTGGTCGTGGATGTTTCGAGAAATGGATATCGACACATCGGATAGACCATTGTGTCTTAGTCTTCACCATGTAATGATGACGATGATCTCATGGTCGTTTGACTTGGCAAAGTTGAAGACGAGACACAGGTGCTCATTGGAGAATGAGTTCACTGAACGACCCAACAAGGGTTATCATATGGTTCATAATGACCAATCTGTCAATGAAAACTCTTAGTGATGATAGGCAAGTTGGTCTTTTGACTTGAGGTTATTGTACGAACATGTGCATGAACAGTGTCACTTAGATCACTGATCTAGCCTCAGGAAAGCCCTGTTGAAAGGTCTTTGGTTGGGTGACATTTGAAGCGTGCGAGGAGAGTAATGACCAAGATAGGATTCGTCTCTCCCGGTCAAGGGGAGTTAGTGTCGCAATGTTAGTTCGATCTTTTAGTGAAAACTCTGGACATAGTATGTTGGAAGTAGTCCAACATTATTTGACTAAAGATCGATGGAGACTAACTAAGTTCAAGCTAGTAGGGTTGACAGTTGACCATAACCTAGGCTTGACTAAGAGGCATAGTTTTGACGAAGAGACTAAAACTGCGGTATTCATCATGGACACAGTCATGGTGGTCCCGACAATGCTCATGTTAATAAGTTAACCACATAAGTATGATACCGAAACAGGGACGACACCTGATGCTCGTGGTCTCTGCCGTCTACGGTTTTGAGCCCCACATGTAGTTGGGTCAGGCTGTATGGTCTCAAACAGAGTGAGACATTCGTCAAGTAATAGTAGAAATTATAAAGAAAATGCATTTGATACAAGGGACAGAAAAATGCAAAGAGTTTGCAGTTAGCTTGCGAACTTGGGATAAATGATCCTGAGTGCAAGTGTGAGATGTTGAGGGATGTATGCCTTCAGTTCGTTTGTATTTGATGTAAATGAGTTTTTAATATTAGATGTATCGTAAATTGTTTACGTGCATATTTAATATAATAAATGCATGGAAAGGGTTACCTGGATGACAGGATCGTCTCGGTCTAAATGCAGGTTCAAACCGCGTCGAAAACGGACTCCAAACGCAAAAGTTAGAGCCACAAAAGCACAAAAGGCCCTTATAGGGCATTGCGAGTCAGGCGCACCCGACCCGATAAAAGGAGCCCGCGCCTGTATTTGCCATGGGCACGACCCAGACCCAGGGCGCAGCGCCTGTGCTGTGCACTGGTGCACGCACCCGAACTGGCGATGCGCACGCCCGAACGGGTGATGCGTGGCCCGTACCTGGGGCACAACGCCTGCGCATGCCCAGACGGCAGCGCATGAGCACTGTGCATGTGCTGCGCATGTGGCATGTGGGTGGGGCCCGTGGGTGGGCCCCAATCTGGTGCTATGGTTCTCTCCTTTGTGCGACGACTGTAGTTTTTGCAAAAAAACAACAATTGGGCTGACTTTGGAGCTACATTTGAGGGGTCAAACGAACTCGGAATGACATGCCGTTTTTTCCTACGCGTTCACCATTCAACCCTCTTCGATTTGATAGGTTGTATCACTTGCGAAGCTCAACGGTGAGGGAGGAAAAATTCACTAAAGCTTATCCTTTGTGAAAGGCAAACTTTAATTAATTTGTCCTCCAAACCTTTTAGTCCCACATCGGATATGGAGTGAAGGGGAGGGGTCAGCCGCCTATATAAATATGTGCCTACTCCCCTTCTTGAAACTCCTCCCAAGCTCCAGATCTGAGTAGCTCCATTAAAGTGAGCAAGCCCGGATCTGAGCTTAAAGTAAATTATTCCCTCTCTCCCTAAATTCTTCCTTGCTCCTGATCGGGCTTTAGCAAAGCTACGAAGGAGCTCAGATCGGATTCGAAGTCTTGACGAAGGATCCACTCAAGGTGAAATCTTCTTTGGCGTGTGGTTGGCTCGGTGAGAAGGGTGTTGCTCGTCTCGGCTCGTGGTGCGGTTCGGCTCGGGATGCGGTTCGCCTCGAGATGCAATTTGGCTTGGGAGAAGCGGCGTGGGGACCAAAGAAATGTTGCTGAAAATGACGATTCGTATTCTGTGGAAATGAAGTGAAATGTATGTAGTTTAAATTAAACATGCGTTTGCAATTGCAAATGTTAGATAAATCTATCTTTAGGGGTTGGTTGGAACCAACCCCGGGATAGTAAAAATCTTGGCTAGGGTTAATATCTTTAGGGTTGTTCTTAAAATAGTTTTAAGATGATTTTCTGCTGATTTATTTGATATCTTCGTCCGACCGACTTAGGTCGGACATCGATTTTATTGCCCTAAGGACACAGTAAACTCTTCAATATGGAAATGATCAAATGAGCCCAAAACACGATATAAAATATGAAAATGAGCTCCTAAATTTCAGATTCACCCATAATCCCTAATTCTCCACACAACCTCACAAATGAGTCTTCTTTTAGAGGTGTTGTGAAGATGTTGGCGATTTGTATTTGAATTTCAATGTACTCTAAGATGATGTCCTTCTTAGCTACATGATCATTAATAAAATGATGTCTCACATCTATGTGTTTGGTACGGGAATGGTGTACCAGATTTTTGGATATACAAATAGCACTTTGGTTATCAACCATGATAGCGCAAGTATCACAATTGACACCATAGTTTTTGAGAGTGTGTCTCATCCAAAGGACTTGTGCGCATGCAAGACCTGCAGCAATATATTCTGCTTCGGTCGTGGACAATGATACGGAGTTTTGCTTCTTGGAAAATCAAGAGAAAAGGGAATTTCCTAGAAAATGGCAAGTGCCACTAGTACTTTTCCTGTCGGATTTGCATCCAGCAAAATCAGCATTACTACATGAGACTAGCTCATATGAGTTAGATTTAGGTTAAAGTAACACATAATCTAGTGTTTGATTGAGGTAACGAAAAATTTGTTTAACCGCAATCTAGTATGGTTCCTTAGGTCTAGCTTGATATCTAGCACAAAGACATACTAAAAACATGATATCTGGCCTACTTGCAGTTAAATAAAGTAGACTACATATCATACCTCGATATAAACGAATGTCTACATCTTTTCCATTTTCGTCTTTGTGAAGATGAGTGGTTGTACTCATGGGAGTCCTTTTGTTTGAAGACGATTCCATCCCGAATCGCTTAATAAGCTCCCCGGTGTACTTGGTTTTGTGTATGAAAATCACATTCTTCATTTGCCGAATTTGAAGACATAGAAAGTAGTTGAACTCACCCATGTGGCTCATCTCAAATTCTTCCTTCATAGATTTAGAAAATTCTTGGCAAAGGTCAAAGTTAGTAGAACCAAAGATAATATCGTCTACATAAACTTGAATAAGGAGGATGTCATTTTCATAATCTTTAATGAAAAGAGTATAGTCAACTTCACTCATTTTAAAACCTAAATCCAACAGAAAGATTTTGAGTCGATCATACCAAGCTCTAGGAGCTTGTCTCAACCTATATAACGCTTTCTTAAGTTTGAAAACATGATTAGGAAATTTTTTATGTATAAAATTGGGTGGTTGAGAAACATAAACTTCTTCATTAATTATGCCATTTAAAAATGCACTTTTAACATCCATTTGAAATAATTTAAAATTCTTATGAGATGCAAAAGATAAAAGCAATCTAATAGCTTCTAATCTAGCTACGGGGGCAAAGGATTCTTCGAAATCAATACCTTCCTCTTGCCGGTAGCCTTGAGCTAATGTTTGGTCCTCGGGTTTACACCACGGGGGCACGAATCTCTGCAAGTGCATGGTGCGCTTAGTATAGAAAGATTGTCGAACTCAGAGAGGCGATCGTTTAACGCTTAGCTTATATGGACGGAGGAGAGTATGTGGTCGGGGGTTGTCACGAGTGATTGATTGGTTGATTGTGGAAATCGAGAGTTAACTAGAAATTAAACGTCTAAGGCTTTCGGGATTCCCCGCTAGGCCCTTCGGTCACGGATGCCAGGTCAAATGACCCTACGTCAGACGATGGATTGGGGTAGGAGTGTCACATCTGTAGATGAGAACGAGTACTTAACTTTCATTGTACCTACGCGTCTAACGCATCCCTATGCAAAACCGTGCTTTCGCGGCCGGCTTCACACGGGAATGCGTGCATTAAGATTGACACTTGGTCCTGCCTCATAGATCCGCATCCACTCTCGTGATCTATGGAGTGCGACGCTACCCTATGGTTGGTTCTAGCAGTCGACGTGCTCTCGCAGTCACCGACTAGCAGATTGGGGATTAGCGGTCGCCCTGGTTCTCGCATCACTCTCGTAATCATGAGTCTCGGAGAACGGCCGCTAAGCCTAAATCGGATTCCTGGGGATTCTCCCCAGGATATGGAGCCACCTTCGCGATACCCTGATCCTAAGGCCAATCCCCCAAAACCCTTGTTCCAACCTCCATAGGGCAACCTTAGATTGATCCAATGGGGCTCTAACCTAACATCTGATCCCTATGATCCTAGGGATCGTCCCTAAGCCCTAGATACACACTACTCTAGCATGGCAAAAGCTCTAAATACAATAGCAATAGAGTTAGACATATCCAACTGGTCAAATTGCATGAAATTAATTTCTATAGAGAGAGCAAGAGAAATGAGAGAAATGATAAAGAACTCAAGAAAATCCTACCACAAACAAAGATTAAGATTGTAAAAGAGTTTACCAAAAGAGAGCACCCAAAATAGCTCTCAGTGTTTTGCTGCAGAAAATTAAAACTTAACATACTCTAAAAATCGTTCACTATTTATACAAAATGGTTTGGGTTCGGATTTTACAAGAAAACCAACCCGAAACCCATTATTTTTAAGTCAAATTGGAGTCTGTCGACCTACCGCTCGGTCGAGCGTAGTGCTCGCTCGGTCGAGCGGTGCCTTGTGTATTGCACCGCTTGGCGCTCGAGAAGGGACAGCTCGGACAAGCGTGTTGAGTCGCTCGCCCAAGCGTCATGTCGCTCGGTCGAGAAAATTAAGCTCTAAGAATTCCAGAGCTCAAGTCCTTCGTTTGATGGGCTCCTCTGACGGCTAACTCTGGCGAGCGGCCTGGTCGCTCGGCCGAGCGAGCTTGTTGCTCGGCCGAACGCCCCGAGGAAGAACTTCATGCTCCTTGGTGTGTCACAGCTCAGTCGAGCGCATCATGCGCTTGGCCGAGCGATCTGGCATGAGTCCCCAAACTTCTTCTCTCCTCTTCTCTTCTCATATCTTCTTCTACTCCTCTCCCTCGCTTCTTTGGCCTCCTTGGGTCGTCGTGGCAAGGCGAAGCGAGCTTTGGCGTCGATGTTGTGTCCAGAACCCCATATCGCTCCAAATCGCACCGAATTCCCGTAAACACATAAAACATTGAAAGGATCAAGAATATCGAGAAATGCGCGATATAATACGAAAATATGGATTCGGGCGATTAGAACGACATGGAAATGCATGGTAAAAACATGGAAAATATAGACACAACAAAATCCCCCAAGCTTACCTCTTACTTGTCCTCGAGGAAGACGAATAAGAAGTTCTTTCCCATCTTTTGATTTTTAATTAAAATCTTACTTGTCCTCGAGGAAGACGAATAAGAAGCTTACCTCTATATAGAATGTGAGGTAGAGATGTGGGATTTTTATTTTTACAATTGTTTTTTGGTCATACAATTTTCTTTATATATACATACTTTTATTTTCTTATATACACGAGATAACTCAATATATACAAGAGGCGACCTATGCATCCCAGACCAGACGGTCTTAGGGCATCGGGTTACGAAGAACCTCTCGGGCCTATTATTCGCATGTAATATTTTTTTGTTTTTTTATTTTTTTTTTCATTTTTTTGGGATTTCTGCAAACTCACGTAAACGCGATGGAATGCAAAGCATGATCAAGGATCACAACTGGCTATATACAAAAAAATAAAAAGCATAGAAGTGGGACATGGCTCGGTGTCAGAATATCCAGTAGATGCTACTTAAGTGTCGTGGGTTATCCAAACCCAATTGAACTACCATCCATTATGAAAATAGACGTTTTCATACAATCATGCAATTTTCACTCAATTTTCGATCAATCATGCATTTTCAAGCTTAACTGTTTCGAAAATACTCGTTATGGAGAATATGGATTCAAAGCATGGAAAAGCACATTAAAAAGCATCATAATCAAGGAATATCTCTAACACACAGAAGCATAGAGTTCCGAATCATAATTCATTCTATATAAATATGCGGTGATGCGCAATAGATTATGGCGAATCCTACGTGAGTGTGTAAAGCAGATATGTTGAGTGTGTGCAGCTTATAGTGCAATCATAGGAGAATCATCTTTAGTCTAAATAAAAGAAAAAGAGGAAAAAAATGAAAAACATGCATACAGACAAACAAGAAAGGAAAAATAAAAATGATGAAAAAGGGGAATATGGGGCGGTAGTGGAACTAAAAATAGAAATAAGGAAAAAGAATAAGTAAAAAGCGATAGCGCTCATCCTCCAAGCTAAACACAGTAGTGTCCTCACTGCTGAGAACACGGGCGTAGAGACGGGAGACGATGCTAAGGGGGGTGGGTGGGAAGAAAAATAAAAGAAGGTATAGAAGATGCATATGCGTATGTACGGTATGTATGTATATACAAAATGGAGATGATGACGATGCAGGTGATGATGATGCATAATATGTACAATATGGACAATAAGAATCGACGCCAGAATGTGATTCCCCCAAGCTGGGCTAAACTGGGCCCCGAAAAGACAGATGGGCACAATGATAGGAGGGGGAGACACTGGGACAGTAAGAAGCTAATAAGACCAGGCAGCACCACCACTCGCAAGTTGCTTAAGTTTATTTTCAGTGTCTTCAAAAAGTAGGAGTTCAAATTTGCACTCCAAAATATCTGATTTCTGACACTAGTGCATTTGAGTTTGCTAAGCGCTTTTGCGTCAATGGTGGATGGGGGCTCGTCCGTGCTTTTTCCGAGGCGCTGCCTGTGACTCCGCATGGGAAAAGGGGAGGGGGCTGAACTGCAAACCTCCACGCTCTTTAGCACGAGATGGACGAGTTTCCTAAGAGGGACCCGAGATTTAGATAAGGTTGGGTGAGGTAAAACATAAATAGAATTGTAATGGAAGTATCGGATTGGTGCGACAACCCCCCGAACCTAGGATGGAGTCAAGCGAAAGAGCAATCGACAAGAGCGAGTGATCCTCTCTCGACTATTGGATCGTCGGCCTTGTAGGGCTTTAACCTTTGTCCGTTGACCTTGAATGATCCCTTATTGACTTCCCCAATCTCCACTGTACCGCTCAGGAATATTTTTAGTATTTTAAATGGGCCGTACCACCGGGACTTCAACTTCCCTGGAAATAGTCGCAGTCTGGAGTTGGAGAGGAGTACTTGATCTTGATGGGAAATCGAATCCCACCCTTAAATGGTTTTGATGATGAACACACCAAATGATATTATTGTACTAATAACACTACAACTTAAGTGTGCATGTTGTGCGATGGATGGCATTATGCATATTCCAAATAAGCTCAACCACACTCGGAAGACAGAGACGAATTTGCAAGCTCTACATCAAGCACAAGTATAGCTCAATGATGAAGCTCATGCAAGTGCTCAAGCTTAATGAAGAAGAGCTCAAATTCAAGAGAAGCGAGCATTTACTGCAAACGTCTGATCGGCTTCCTGGAGGTCTCGTCTTAGTATAGTGTGTGAGTTGGTTTCTCTATGTTAAAGCCAAGCAAATATTACGCACACACACACAAAAAATGATTTTAAAGCAAAAATGTTTTAAAATCTTTTTAAACTCTTGAGAGCATTAGCTAGTGGACTCAATTCTTAGTAATCAAACTCCAAACACCCATGAGTTGATTAAACATCCTGCTAGCTGAGTTTCAGTGAAAAATACTCTGGGAGTCGACTACCAAAGGAGGGAGTCGACTACCAGCTAAGCAGATTTTTTTCATTGAAATTCTCTGGGAGTCGACTACCTCAAGTAGGGAGTCGACTACCAGCTGTCATTTTTCTTCTGTGTTTTTGACTTCCTGAAGTCACTCTTCCTCATTTAATGGACCAAAAGTCAAACGTTTGTTGAAATTTGAAAATCCTATGAAACTCTATAAATTGAGCTTTTGAGATCATTTCAATAACAATTAATCTCTCTATTTTTCTCTAGAGCTAAATTCTGTTCTAAAGATCTCTTATCGCTCTATTGCTCTCAACGCTTATAGCCAATTCTGTTTTTATATTCTGATCTCAATTTTTATTTCTGAATTTCTTTTGAGATCTATCTTACACTTTGGCTATTTTAAAATTGTTTTTAAAATCACTTACTCTTTATTGTCATTTTTGAAAATGGAAACTAGAGATCTAGATCACAACGAATCATCTTATATTCCTTGTGTGATCTAAAGATCGATTTAAATTATTTTAGCCACTTAAACGCACAATTGCAATATTTATCTTGGCTATAGAATTTTGGCTGTAAACCAATCTCCATCAATTATTGTGGAGAATTGGATTCCTTATTTGTATTTGGGATTTCCCTTTGAGATAAGGGACGGTGTAAATTCTAGACAAGTCTAGGTGGTTGGAAAACCTAGTTAAGGCTGGGTCGTTGGAAATCCTAACGGTTGGAGTTAGGTAATTGAATTGCTAAGGCAATAGTGGATTAATCTTGTACCGGATTGGTCGGGGACTGGACGTACCCAAGTTACGGGGAACCATGATAAAAATCTCATGTCTCTGCGTTGCTTTTCTGTGTCTGTGATTATTTATCTGTGCAAGCATTCTTTTATTTATTTGTTGATATTGTATCTTTTTAATTCTTTATTTATATAATTATAAAGTTCATCTTTTTAATTCCGTTGTGTAAAGATTTCTTATTTGATTGTAATATTATTTCTCTCATACTTTTCGTGAGATTATATTGTTGATTATAAACCAAGCATAGATCAGTCTACTTGGTTTCTTAGGCAACATTAAAAGGGTTTTATTTGTGTTACTATTAACGAACGAAAAAGTTTATTATTTGTACAACACTATTCAACCCCCTTTCTATTGTTGTTTGCCATCCACAGGATCCAACACTTGGTATCAGATCGATGCTTGAAAGGCGATGGCATCAACATCATTCCACTCTGAAGGTCTCAATACCATGTGACCACCTTTGTTCAGTGGAACGAACTACGCAAGCTGGAAGATCCGTATGAAGACTTACTTAGAGTCACTAGACATTGAAGCTTGGACCGTCACTAAGAACCATTACAAAGTACCTACGGAAATCGACACCGGAAAGTGGTCTGCCGACGAAAAGAAGAAGGCCAACCTCAACGCCAAAGCAATGAACGCATTATTTTGCGCAGTGACAGGTAATGAATTCAATCGTGTCTCTCAATGCGAGACGGGATATCAGATATGGCATACTCTTTAGGTAAGTCATGAGGGAACCGAAAAGGTAAAAGAATCCCGTATTAATGTTTTGCTCTCTAAATTTGAATCCTTTAAAATGGAAGAAGAAGAGAGTATCACCGATGTGAATACTTGTTTTACTAATATCACTAATGAGCTCACAGGTCTAGGCAAGAAATTATCTAAGTATGATCAAGTAATGAAGATACTAAGATCTCTCAGACCCGCATGGAAAGGGAAGACAACAGCCATTCGAGAAGCTCACAACGTGAAGGATCTCACCATTGAAGAGCTGATGGGAAATCTTATGGCATTTGAGATAGAACTTGAAGAAGACAAGAAGATAGAGGAGATGCCAAAGAAAAAGAACCTAGCGTTCAATTCTCAAGAAGAAAACTCCGATTATACCGACAAAGAAGACCACATTGCTTTCATCTCAAAAAACTTCAACGATTTTATTCCAAGTATAGTAACCGTTCATTTCGTCCTACTAACAGTATTATCTGTTTTGGTTGCAACAAACCAGTGCACGTGAAAAGAGACTGTCCCTTGGAAAAGAACAACCGAGATTTCAAAGACCGTAGGAAGAACAGAGAGAACAACAATAGAAGGAACAAAATTCGATGACTAAGGAAGGAAGCTTATGCAGCCTTCGATCAAAGCAATGACTCTACATCAGACGAATCTTCATCAGATGATAAAGACGAGAGAAGAGAAACATCCCATATGTGTTTCTTAGCCTCCACGTCATCGAAGGTAAGTTCATTGCATGACTCATTATCTAGCAATAGTGATTCATCATCAAGCGATGATGAAGACATGGATTATAGAGGAGCATATAAGGAGCTGTGCTCAATGCATGAAAAGCTCATTAAAGAACATAGAAGAACACTTAGAATAGTTAAAAAGGATGCAAAAAGAAAAAGAAGAACTTATTAAAGAAAATACTATTTTAAAAGAAAAGAATGATTTTTTGGAAAAAGACATTCTCTCCATGAAAGAGAAAGTTGAAAGTTTGAATAATCTTCTCGTGTCTGTTAAAGACAAATATGATTCTACGATAAAGATTGTTGAAAATTTCAATAAAGGGAAAGGAAAGCTATATAGCTTAGTAAATAGCCAATCATCTAGCAAAACCGGACTTGGCTATGATTCTAATCATACCAAGAAAAAGGTTAAGCATACTAGGAAGCATCATGTTAACCAAAATTTTCTGAGCATATGGATACCGAAGAATCTAACAGATCAAACATGAAAAAGGTACGCAATTAATTTCTTTCAGAAAGTTCATTTGAATAAAGATTGCAAATATGTTTCTAATGAATGAACTACACCATATTGGGTTTGGTTTCCTAAATGACGTGACCGCCCCGGCTTGCTATCCGCAAATGGCCGGGGGACCCGCGTGGGGGTTTAGAAATTTGTAACCGCAAGCGCACGGTGTTGTAGTGTGGCTTGGTGGTCGAACACAGGGAGGCTAGGATGTGCTTGTGTCAAGGAGGACCAAGATCACCCCGTGGGCGAGCTAGCCCGAATCGGTTGATGGTTGTCACGGAAAGGATTGATAGGTATGAACAATAAGAAAATAAACCCGGGACTTTGGTTTCCACTCCAACGAGCGACTCTCGCCGATACAGCCTACGGGTATGGATAGCGATCGGAATTAGGGTCTAATGGTGAGACGTTGCCTCAGAAAGTGGTACCGGCATCCCATGGGCCCGATATTCCGGTCGGTGCCCAGGATGATACACCGGACTTCCCGGATTCGATCAGTGGGCACTCCCGTGTCCATTAACACTGATCGATTTCGGGAGCACTAAGCTCGCAACGATAACTCCCAATGTCTCATCCTGCCGCTCCCGCGTGCTAAGATTCGGCGTCTACGCGAAGGGCGTGAGCTATGGCTAGGGAGTCAACCGCCAAGTTTATTCCCCCTTGGCCCAACGGTCAAAGGCGGTCTTTTTCCCGCCGATGACAATGAAACACCCCGCGTAACCGTTAGATTCCTAATCCCTATCGATTTCCTAACCCTATGGACGCATCGGGAAGAGCCCCCGAAGGGGTTTCCACCAAAATCCCAGATTTGGGAACTACTCACAAAAATTCATTAAAAAGCGATCTAAATGAAAATTAACCGTTGGAACCATAATCAGACGATTGGAATGCGGAAGTAATAGAGTAATTAAGACAATACTAAAATTTGAGAAAGATCCGAAAACTTACAAAAGAACAGTAATTACAGCCGTCACAATAGGAGAAAACAGTAAAAACTAGCAGCTCTTCCGTTTCTGGAACCCTAGGGGTTCTATTTATAGACTCTCGCATCACACGATCGGTTGACAAGTCAACCGATCGGGTGATCTGTTACAGATAATGAACAGAAAACGGCGAGCTTTCACCCGGTCATATGAACCGGTCGGGTGAGTTCTTAGAGTGACCGGTTGGATCTTGGCGCCATCGGGTGAAGTGATCGGTTGGGTGCCCATGTCTTCAGCTCCTAAGCATCAGCTACAGATGAACCGATCGGGTGAGAGTCACCCGATCGGTTGGAATTTTGCTCGAAAAGACAGAGAACATGCCCCCGCTGAACCGGTCTGTGAACCGGTCGGGTGACTTCCACATGAGCTCCAGCTGAGACCGGGTGGTGCACGCGTGCATCACCCGATCGGTTGGAGATGGCCAACCGACCGGGTGAGGGGCTGAAAGATGTGTTCTTTGTCGTTTGACCCCCTGGATCACGCGTGACTCCTCCCGTTGCTCCGGGGACACTTGATATCATCGTTAAACATCCCCCACGCGGTCAATCTCCTGCAAACATGGAGAAACAAAGAAAAGTGAAAGAAAACGAGAAAATACGAGAAAACGAATAAAAGACGGCGAAAAACATGGAGAAACACAAAAGAAAACATGCGTGAATATATAAAATATAAATGCACGTCAAAATCCCCCAAGCTGAACTCTTCCTCGTCCTCGAGGAAGACGAGTGAGAGTAAGAGCTCGGAGGGGAAAAATAGAGAGAAAGAGAGAAAAAGAAAACTCTATATCCTAGATCGTCCGTCAGAGCCAACAAAATCAAAAACGACACACCAAGCAAGCAAACGTCAAATCACACCACTAAACCTAGGAAAACGAGTCCCAATAAGTGTCGTGGGCCTACGCGGTGAAGCGCGTGTGAGTGCGGTCGTGTGCTAGCAAAATGGTGTCGCTTTCTACAATGTGCTACGAGCTCATATACGCAATCCAAGAAATGACCCAAATACCGATTCGAATTTGAAATTGCGGTGAATATTAGTTCAAGCATACATGAGAAGAGTATAAGAAGTGAAACGTATCATGCGTCGGGGACTCCACAACTAGGGTTAAGGAAATCACGCCACTATAGCCTAGATACTAGCTAAAAAGTTCCTAAGCCAAGTGTTTTCGAAAACGATGGGGGTTGAGATGATGTGAAGTAGAACACTCGGTGCAAATTCTCGCCTTCCCTTTATTCTCGGTAGGTAGGAAAAATATTCACACTAGATATTTTTTTTTGGGTTTTGGGTATTTGAATTTTTTTTGGCTTTTTGGCTATACAAAACTTTTCTTTTCTTTTCTTTTTGGGTTTTTCTTTTCTTTTCTCCCTTTTTTTTGATTTTTGGGTTTTTGGCTATACACATGTGTACTCTACCAAGTGGGAGAACGGTACACGACGAGGGGATTTGCACCAAGTAAAACAAAAAAGAAGTCGAAATCTAAACACTTGGGCAAAGGAAACTATTCTCGCTAAATAGAGCATAGGCTAAATGGGTTATCCTAGTCCTTAATTGTGGAATCCCGACGCATGCGAATTGAGATATACGATATAAATATAGCATGCATATAGTAGAATCAAATACCGCATATTCAAATCGAAGCATGATAATCTAGGGGTCATTCCTGGACAGGTGTATAAAATAAAATCACAAGATAGAAGCATACCAAATAGCTAGGCACGACGCACGACTCACAAAAAGCTAAGTGGACACACGATGCGTGAAATGCAAGAGGACTCGAAATCCTAGGGTTAGTGAGTGTGATTATAGATGCCATGCTAGGTGTGTGTGACTTTGAGGCGATTCATCATAGGATTCATCTCTAGGAGAAAGAGATAAAAAGATGAGAAGAGAGAAAAAAAGAAAAAATAAAAAAATTAAAAAACACGATGAAAACGACACAAAAAAATGAAAAAGAAGGACTCAAATGACGCACACAGTGCGACTCCCCCAAGCTGAAGTTTGCATTGCCCTCAATGCAATATGAGTGAGAACGGGAGGGCAATGAAGATGGGGGGGAATACGTACCGACACAAAAAGAAATGAAAACGAGGAAAACACAGAGATGAAACTGAAAATAAAGAAAGATCAAAATCAAAATCAAACGATACGAAAATGAAAATAAAATCACACGACACGACACTCAAAAAGTGAAAAACAAGCACACACACAAAAATGAGAAGAACAACAAAACACGACAACACACCAAAATAGACGTCCCCCAAGCTAGACATGACAGTGCTAGCGAAATGAAATGTGATCGTGAAATGCAGAGATATGCAAGGGGGAGTCAAAAACAAACGAGGTGAAATCGAAGCGACACGCGAATGGTCCCCCCCCCTCCGACAGAGACAAAGCAGGGCCCCGAAAAGACAGATGGGCACAAATATGGGGGGGGGGGCAAAAGTGGGAAAGAAAAATCAAGCAGGGGCACCACCCTCTGGAGGTGGTGACGGGGGCCTGCGCTGTGGACCAGTAGTCGTGGGGGGTGGAATGCGGAGCTCGGAGACGTCGGGTGGGTCTTCACGGATGTGGCGAATGAAGCTTTGAAGAAAGGGGAGGTCTCGGTCGACGGACTCCTCGGTTATCCGACCACCCTGTCCAGCTAGGAGGACCATGGCCGCGAACCGGTCGGCATGGTCGTCGGTTTGGAATTGCATCCCATATTCGGGATCGTAAACGTGAGGTGGGGAAGTGGTGCGTGGTGTGGTAGATGCGTTGGAGGTGGTGGGTTGAGCAGGGGGCTGTGCGCGACGGGTACGCCGGGTGGGCCTAGGGTTCGAAGAGCTTGCGTCGGTGGGCTTAACACGGCGGGGAGGCATTGTGCGGGTGTCGTGCGTGTGTGAGAGTATGCAAAAGTACAATGAATCAAAACAAACACGAAACACGACCTACGAGCAAATAGAATATTTGGGGTAAAATTAAAATTGAGCAAAGGAGAGAGTTTACCCAAATGAGATGAAGATCGTCGCTCGTAGACGCCCCGATGCTACTCGATAGGAGCACGCTGTGAAGCCGCAGCGATTTCTTCAGCAAGTTTCAAAATTGGGGAGAACGGGTGGAGGTTAGGGTTTTGTGTGTGGGTGGAATCGAGGAGAATGGAGAGAAATCGATGGTGGATGGGTAGGGAGATGGGGGGGAAGGCGATCGAGGTTGATTTTAGGGAAGAAAGAGGGCAGGCGCACGAGGAAGAGGCGAAACGGCGGTTCTGGATTCGAAAATGGCGAGTGCGGATCGAACGGGCGGTCGGGGGTATTTATAGGGTTTTAAGTCGAACCGATCGGGTGACTTGTCACCCGATCGGTTGACGGTTAGGTCAAAAATTCTTGCCGAAGGAGTGCTACAGGCGAACCGGTCGGTTGACTTGTCAACCGATCGGTTGGCCGCTCCACTCATTTTCCCGAGAATTGAGGGCTGCTCACCCGGTCGCTTCAACCGATCGCGCTCGGACTCAACCGATCGGTTGATATTCCCCAAAAATTTCCCGAGAGTTCTCCCCAGCTCACCCGGTCTGTCACCCGGTCTCTTCATTCTTCAACCGATCGGTTCATTTGGGGACAGATTTCGGCTTGTATCTGATACATCCCAACCGATCGGGTGAGTTATCAACCGATCGGTTGGGGCTTTGTTTCCTGCAAAAACCAACAGATTGTCTAAGTCCCTGAACGGATGTTCTCGCGGCTGATTTTATTTATAAAAGTAGATAAAATAAAGTAAAAAATAACACTAAAAATTGGGGAAAAAGTTTAGAACATGGGTTGCCGCCCATGAAGCGCACTTGTTTAACGTCGTTGGCTCGACGCCCGCAAGAGATGTTCACGGTGGTTGATACGGGTGATGCCCGAAGTTCGGCATCTCTTCTTCATTGGAGCTGAAGGCCTTTGGAGTAGTCAGCGGCTGGAGAAAGATTTGCTCGACTACCCTCTCCTTGTTCTTGGGATCCGGGGGCTTCTCTTTCGTATTGGCGCTTACCGCCATCTTCTTTAGGATCCGGACCTCGTCTTTAGTGAGGCCCATGGGTTCTTTCCCCGTTTTCCTCGCAGGAGGAGCTTTGGGGAACCCGGGAGGGGTCGTTCTTGCTGCACTCGCTTTCCCAGCAGCATCATCGTTCTTGGGGGCGTCTCGGTCTTCTGAATCCTCCAAGTCATCGGGAGGGTTTCTTAAGAGAATCTCCCAGGAGCTCTCTTCAGCAGCTTTTTCTTCTTCTACCTCCAGCAAATTACACCGAGGTTCATCTGGGGGATCGGGGTACTTCATGGACAACCCCAGATCAAATTCAACTTTTTCTCCGCTGACGTTTAGAGAAAGTTTTCCGTTCTTCACATCAATCAAAACGCCAGCAGTGGCCATGAAAGGCCGTCCCAGGATGATGGGGGTGTGTGCGTCTTCAGGCATGTCCATGACTACGAAGTCCACTGGCACATGCACCCCTTTTACATTAACGGGGAGGTCATCCACAATCCCCACCGGATATTTGACCGACCGGTCAGCTAGTTGTAGGGTCATACCGGTTGGCTCCAAATCACCCATTCCTATCCTTCTATACATCGACAAGGGCATCAAACTTACACTCGCTCCGAGATTGACGAGTGCACGATGAATCTTTACTGCCCCGATCGTGCAAGGAATTGAGAAGCTCCCCGGGTCTTTGAGTTTCGGCGGATTTGCCCTCTGGATGAGAGCGCTACATTCCGCCGTCAACACTACTTTCTCCTTTCTAGACCCTCTAGTCACCAAATCTTTCAGGAATTTCGCATAGGAGGGGATTGTTTCGATTGCTTCTAGGAAGGGGATTTGCAAGCTCAGGTCCTTGACCATGGCGAAGAACTTGCCATATTTCTCATCAACTTTGGCCTGAGCTAACCGTTGTGGAAATGGCACTACGGGTTTGAACACTTTCGAGCTCCCTTCCTCGTTCTTCTTCTTCTCTTCTTCAGAGACTCCCTCCGGAGTCATGGGATTTGATGACGAAGCACCGGCGTCGTTTGATTTTTCGATCGGTCGCTCAACGACCAACGGTGCTTCCGGTCTGTTAGGGGGCACTCTAGTAGGGATTTGTGTCCCGCTTCTCAGAACGACAGCGGACACATTTGCGTGCTCGTGCACGAGTGCCGACGTTTGGGTTGCTCCCCTCGGGTTCACCTCCGGTTGTGGCGGCAATTGGTTTTGTGACCTTGAGAGGTTCGCCACTTGTAACCCCAGCTGGGTTACTTGGTCCGTGAGGGCCCGCTGACCCATTTCCAGCTTCTGATTGATCTTCTCCTGGTTGGTTATATATTGAGTCAAGAGAGACTCAACCGGGGAGACGGCCCTCTGTTGGCCATACTGCTGTTGCTGCTGGATTGGCTGCTGATTCCTGGGGGCGTAAAATTGTTGTTGAGGTTGCTGCTGATATTGTTGCTGCTGAATCTGACTCTGCTGTGGCCTAGCCGGCTGATATGGTTGTTGCTGCGGCTGCTGAGGCGGCGAGGGCTGAAATGGTGGCCGGTAACCAAAGTTAGGGTGGTTCCGGTTGTTTGGAGAGTAGGCCGGGTTGGAATTGGTTCTTGGAGGATACGGCGCATTTCCCGTGGGGTTGTAAAATAGTGCGCTCGCCTGGTCCAACGGTGGTGAAACGTCACCACCGTCGAATTCTCCAAAGAATTCGGACTCTACCGCTGAAATCTACTGCGTACCGGCCCCACCGGCTCCTACCATTAGTGCGGAGATCTGGGTCGAAAGTAAGTCGAACTTGCTTGAAAGTTTGTCGACGTCCTCGACTCTGTGTATACCCCCAGACCTGGGTGTGGCTCTCTCGTCACACCACCGCTCATTGTTGGATGCCATATTTTCTAGAATATGTCCGGCATCTTCCTCGCTCCTAGACATGAAGGAACCCCCAGCCGCGGCGTCCATAGAAGATTTCAGGTCATCCCTCAACCCATTGTAGAACAGATTAATAATCTGCCACTTCGGAAGCTCGTGGTGAGGGCATCTTCTTTGCATTTCCTTATATCTCGTCCAAGCTTCATGCAAGGACTCGTGGCTGGCCTGGGAGAAGGAGGAGATCTCACTCCTCAACTTCATGGTCTTCTGGAGGAAAGAACTTCGTCAGAAAAGCGTTGGAGAGCTTCTCCCAGGTGTTGAAAGTGTTGGGGTCCTTCCCCCTTAGCCATTGCTTGGCTTTGTCTCGCAACGAGAAGGGGAACAGCTTCAGACGGATAGCCTCAGTCGTGACACCATTAATCCGAAAGTTGTCACACTTCTCCAAGAAGGAGTCTAGATGCTCGATCGAGCTCTCAATGGGTGCACCCGCAAACTGATCCTGCTGGATCCACGTCACCAAAGACGGCTTTAGCTCGAAGCTTTGGGCCGCAATAGCTGGAGAACGGATGGCGGAAGTCGACTCGATGGATGGCATCGAGTACTCCAACAGGGACTTGTGCGGCGGGGTGTTCTCCTCCATGGATTAGGGATCCTCTCTTCTTCGCTTCTCGGCGGCCAAACGCCTAAGGGTGGCGTTAATCTCTGGATCGAGGGGAATCAAGTCGTCGAGACTTCTTGAACTCCTACGCATGAAAAACAACAAACACCCGTGAAGCGACAAGTGGGAAAGAAATAGATAAAATAAGAAATAAAAATAAGAAAAAGAAAAAAGAAAAAGGAGAATGCGAAAATTATCGCGAGGTAGGGATAAGAGCTAGACACTAGGGTTCAAGAGATCCTAAAATAACAAACACGTTGCCTCCCCGGCAACGGCGCCATAAACTTGACGTGACTGCCCCGGCTTGCTATCCGTAAATGGCCGGGGGACCCGCGTGGGGGTTTAGAAATTTGTAACCGCAAGCGCACGGTGTTGTAGTGTGGCTTGGGGGTCGAACACAGGGAGGCTAGGATGTGCTTGTGTCAAGGAGGACCAAGATCACCCCGTGGGTGAGCTAGCCCGAATCGGTTGATGGTTGTCACGGAAAGAATTGATAGGTATGAACAATAAGAAAATAAACCCGGGACTTTGGTTTCCACTCCAACGAGCGACTCTCGCCGATACGGCCTACGGGTATGGATAGCGATCGGAATTAGGGTCTAATGGTGAGACGTTGCCTCAGAAAGTGGTACCGGCATCCCATGGGCCCGATATTCCGGTCGGTGCCCAGGATGATACACCGGACTTCCCGGATTCGATCAGTGGGCACTCCCGTGTCCATTAACACTGATCGATTCCGGGAGCACTAAGCTCGCAACGATAACTCCCAACGTCTCATCCTGCCGCTCCCACGTGCTAAGATTCGGCGTCTACGCGAAGGGCGTGAGCTATAGCTAGGGAGTCAACCGCCAAGTTTATTCCCCCTTGGCCCAACAGTCAAAGGCGGTCTTTTTTCCGTCGATGACAATGAAACACCCCGCGTAACCGTTAGATTCCTAATCCCTATCGATTTCCTAACCCTATGGACGCATCGGGAAGAGCCCCCGAAGGGGTTTCCACCAAAATCCCAGATTTGGGAACTACTCACAAAAATTCATTAAAAAGCGATCTAAATGAAAATTAACCGTTGGAATCATAATCAGACGATTGGAATGCGGAAGTAATAGAGTAATTAAGACAATACTAAAATTTGAGAAAGATCCAAAAACTTACAAAAGAACAGTAATTACAGCCGTCACAATAGGAGAAAACAGTAAAAACTAGCAGCTCTTCCGTTTCTGGAACCCTATGGGTTCTATTTATAGACTCTCGCATCACCCGATCGGTTGACAAGTCAACCGATCGGGTGATCCGTTACAGATAATGAACAGAAAACGGCGAGCTTTCACCCGGTCATATGAACCGGTCGGGTGAGTTCTTGGAGTGACCGGTTGGATCTTGGCGCCATCGGGTGAAGTGATCGGTTGGGTGTCCGTGTCTTCAGCTCCTCAGCATCAGCTACAGATGAACCAATCGGGTGAGAGTCACCCGATCGGTTGGAATTTTGCTCGAAAAGACAGAGAACAGGCCCCCGCTGAACCGGTCTGTGAACCGGTCGGGTGACTTCCACATGAGCTCCGGCTGAGACCGGGTGGTGCACGCGTGCATCACCCGATCGGTTGGAGATGGCCAACCGATCGGGTGAGGGGCTAAAAGATGTGTTCTTTGTCGTTTGACCCCCTGGATCACGCGTGACTCCTCCCGTTGCTCCGGGGACACTTGATATCATCGTTAAACATCCCTCACGCGGTCAATCTCCTGCAAACATGGAGAAACAAAGAAAAGTGAAAGAAAATGAGAAAATACGAGAAAATGAATAAAAGAGGGCGAAAAACACGGAGAAACACAAAAGAAAACGTGCGTGAATATATAAAATATAAACACACATCACTAAAGACTAACCTCTTGGACTCAATGAATAAAGAGTACCATAAACGATCACATTTTCAGGTACTCTAAACCAAGGAGGAGGAACAAAGTCATATCAACGCTTTGCGATGAAAATTAAATTTCTTCGCAAAACTTAATTATGTGAATATCTGAAATGTTTGTTTAATATTTTATTTTCCTCATATAAATTCTTTTAAATCTTTATTATGTTTTTCTTGTAAAAGATTTTCCTTCATACACTCAACCTGTGCGTCAAAAACCCTCGGGATGAGAAAACAGCTCAACCCATCAGGGAGTCGACTACCACCCATATGGAGTCGACTACCAGAGTGTGGTTACAAAAATCTGGGTTTGATTTCTGATGTTTTTAACTCATATTGGGTTTCATTGAGCTTATTGGGCTCATATCCAAAGGATGACTTAAACCCATTAAGAGAATTGATCTCAACCCTTCATCCTTTTGATCCAATGGCCACACATCATCACTTATTTTCATCCAAAACATAAAACCCCCCAAGCCTAAACCCTAAGGTAGCCGACTACCACCCTTGCATTCATTCTCTTGAAATTTCCTTGGAGCTCTTGATCTCTCTTGGTAGGAATCTTCATCTCTCATCATCTTTGTCAAAAGAAACATTATTTTAAGGTAACCTCTTAATTTTTCTTTCATCTTACTACCTTGAAATCAAGCATATCTAGTTCTAATATTCAAATTTACTATCTAAAAATGCCTTTCAAGAAAATTGCTACTAAGAAGAGAAAGGTAACCAATGAATCCACTCTTACAGAGAAAGAAATCATTGTACCATATCTTTTCAAATCGACTAGTTTTGAAAATTTTCTCAACATATCAAAAAGGCAAATTCTTCATGCAAGATTTGTCAAAATTGAAGAGGTTGAAAATTACGGCATTGATAGCATTTTTGAATTTTCGAACTTATCCAATCTGTTTTCCTTTAACAATTCATATCTGTGTTATCCAAGACTAGTGTATCTATTCTATGCTAATATGAACTTTGATCTTGTCAAATATCGTTTCATTACAAAAGTCCTTGATACTGAACTCGCTATCACCGTTAAATCACTTGGTCAAGCTCTAGAGATACCTTATACTGGAATGCTACTAGATGATATTGAGATGGTTCATAATGATATTCTAGAGAAGATGTATTTTCCTGGTAGATTCTTCCAAACCAAATTACCCTGTAGCGATGTCACGCACCGCTTCCCAAAACGGGTGCGAGGACGAGACGAAGGTCCGCATGGGCCGGAGCTGTGAGGCTCGTACCCAATAAGCGTCTGTAGGGATACCAAAAATTACAGGTTCTTGCAAATAAAAGTTCATAAGAATAAGATACGAGTACTCGAAAGGAAACTGCATTCATTATTAAAATAGATAATATCCAGCAGTAGAACAAGTCTAAAAAGAAGCCCTAAGCATGGCTACAACTGCGGAAAAGGAAAACTAATGGTGCGACGCACCCAACCTAGACAAGTAAAATGGTGCTACGCACCCAAACTAGAAAGAAGTAAACCTCCGTACAACAGCAACGGTGAGGGACCTCTGTTGAGTATTGGACTTCTCCCTACTTGGTGTTAATGATGAGCAAACATAAATACTTGTGACTAATCCTCTATTTTGTAGTTAATCCATTGCCTAAGATTATTATGAAGATCTACTTGCAATGGATGACACTCAAAGTTCATTGAAGGCAAATGAAATAGATTGGATGATCGAAGATGGTGATTGAAGCTCCTAGAAGACTTCAAGCTCATGCGTTGGATAGAATAGAGAGTTCGTCTAATGTAACTTTTCTATTTCTCTTCTAGTATGTAGCTTAGAAGTAGAACTCTGTTGGAGTACACACACATCTTCATTTCTGTCTTAGGATGTCTTTAGTTCAAGCTTCCTTTGACTCCAATTCATTTCAAACTAGATTGTGCATGTCATGTCTATAACAGTCGACTGCTGAACATTTTACAGTCGACTGTCTCAAAAACAGTCGACTGCTGAACGTTTTACAGTCGCCTGTCTCAAAAACAGTCGACTGTGTTTTGTTCTACAGTCACCTGTTATGCACAAACTTTTAGAATCTAATTTTGGGCTTCTCTGTTTTATTTCTTCAGGTGACTTATGAATGATTCACAGGCGCCTGTCCAAGTGACAGTCGACTGTGTTTCGTTAATCAGTCGCCTGTCTGTCTTTTGCCCAAATCCTAGTCTCTCTGTTTATTTCGGCCAGTCGACTTATGTTGGATTTACAGTCGACTGTCCATTGGATCAGTCGACTGTCAATGCTGCATCTGTCATCTGTCTGTGAGCCTAAATTGTTGACTCAACTCTCTGAAAAATCTCAGGGTTTTGACAGTCGTCTGTATAAGGAATTACAGTCGTCTGTTCTGATTAACAGTCGACTGTCTTATCCTCATCAGTCGTCTATCCTGTTATCCCAGATGTTTTCCAGAATTCTTTAACTTACCATTCTTCGGCCAGTCGCCTGTAGTAGGATTTACATTCGCCTGTTGGTTCAATAGTCGACTGTCTATGCTTCATCAGTCGACTGTCCACGTGGTACGTTACCGTTATGAATTCTCACCTACCATATCTGACTGTGCAACAGTCGACTGTGGTTTTCTCAACAGTCGACTGTCGCGAGCGCAGATTCTATCCATTGAGAGTTTTCTCACGGATTCCAAAAGGGGTTTTGCTAATTTTGTTTTGAGGATTTGAGAAACCTATATAAGGAGCATCTACTGTTCCATTGAGATGTTACTCATTCCATTGCAAAATCCTTCAAGCTTTCATTCTCAAGATCAAAGCTCTCAAATCCTAAAGCCCTAAGGATTCCTATCTTCAATCTCTTGCTCTCCAACCTAGAACCAAAGAGATATCTTCTAGGCATTTGGTGCAGTCAAGAGAAAGGGCTTTCCTCTCTTCCAAGAGAGTCTTTCAACACACAACACACTTCTCCTTCAAGTACTACTTCAAGGCATAGGTGATTGTAAGTGTTGCTTTCATATTTCATAACTTTCGTTATTTGATTTCACTCTCGGGTTGTGAGAGTGGTTTGCTTGCTCCCAAGTTGTGAGAGTCAAGGACAATCAATTGTATTTCGATTTCACTTGTAAGGTTGCTACAAGTGGGTTTTAAGGAAACCTCAAGTTAGGGTTCTAACTTGAGTATCCGGAGGTATCCGGGTGGAAGGGACATAGGATTACCGGGAACAAGTCGGGAAGTGACTTGGGTAATCCGAACCCTTGAAACATCATTGTGTTTACTTGTGTTTCATTTTGGGTTTACCTTCTATTCTGCACTATTTTGTTGGTTAGCATTTAAATTGGTGTAACTATCTTTTTAAATTGTTTAAACACTATTCAACCCCCCTTCTAGTGTTTTCTCCATAGACAGGGTCCTTACAATTGGTATCAGAGCACAAGGTTATAGCAGGTTATAGCTATGGCATCCAACAACAATAACGTTCCTCCACCGCCTTTGTACAACAATCATGATCGTGATGGAGCGTCCACTCTTTTTGAAGGTCAATCAACGGTGCGTCCTCCGCGTTTCAATGGCACGAACTTTGGCTATTGGAAATACCGGATGGAGACGTTCCTAAGGAGCGCTTCGCTTTGGAGAACCCTCCACAAGGAATACGTCGAGCCCATCGAAGAGGATTTCGAAAAATGGACGACATCCGAAAATCCGCCGAAGTCAACAACGCAAAATCAATGAACGCTCTTCATTGTGTGTTGGACCCGACTGAGTTCAACAAGATATGCACATGTAAGAGTGCATATCAAATTTGGAACCATCTCGTCGTTACCCATGAGGAAACGAACAAGGTAAAACTTTCTAAACTCTATGTTGCCGTGCAAAACTTTGATATGTTTCATATGCAGAAAAATGAAAGCATAGCATCGATGTACGGACGTTTTACCGACATCACCAATGAATTGGAAGCTCTTGGTCAAGTCTATTCCGAACCATACAAGGTAAGAAAGATCATAATGGGAATGACCTCCAAATGGGAAAGAAGAGCTATCGCCATCGAAGAGGTCAACGACTTGAAGACCTACACAGTTATGAATTTATCGGGACTCTCATGTCTTATGAGGTAAGACGGAAGAACCGATTAAAGATTCGATCTATGATGAATCCTTCGGAGGCCAAGAAAAAGCTTTGGCATTCAATGCCAATTCCTCATCCTCCGATAGTGAAGATTCAGAAGATGAGATGGACTTGGGAGAACTGGCCCAAATGGAGAAGAAGTTTCAACGCTTCTTTCGCAAAGGTAAATTTCCCTCTAACAAAATATTTGAGTCTACTAATATTACTTCCTCTCTTTGCTTTAAGTGTAACAAGCCAGGGCACATCAAGAAGGATTGCCCAATGCTAAGAAACAAAGAGAAGTGGAAGGCTCCGAAGTACCACAAGTCCAGCAAGAATAAGAGAGTTAAGAAGAAAGGACTCGTCGGTACATTTGATGACTCAAGTGGAGACTCATCAAGTGATTCCGATGATGAGAAGGGTGAAAGTGCCCACATGCGCTTCATGGCCCAAGAAGATACACTCTCCGATGAGAGTGATTCCAACATGGATGAAACCGAGGTAACAATGGATGAATTACGTATTGCTAATGAAGAATTGTTTGCTAAGTATCAATCTCTAATGCTTAGATATACTAGCTTAAAGAAATTGAATGTTAGCAATTCATCCATTCCATGCATTATCAACAATGACACCATTGTTGATACTTTAACTCTTGAGAAAGCGAATTTAGCTTCTCAAAATATCACTTTGAGAAATGAGGTGAATACCCTCAAATCTCAACTAGATCAAGCACATCCTAAGGATAATAATGATCTAGTTACATGACACACACAATTGGGTTTAGAGAATGATTCTCTTAAAACTCAAGTGCACGAGCTCAAAGCACGGGTGTCCAACATTTCTTCTCTTAAGGAGAAATATGAGCTCATGTCCTCCCGTATTGTGAGATTGAATAAGGGAAAAGGACAATTGGACGATTTGCTTGCAAACCAATTTCCGGCCATACATCGTGTTGGTCTTGGTTTTGTGAAAGCAAATGCATCCAATGCTGGCACCTCCTATAGTGGTGTCACTATAGACTTTGTGAGGCCTTCCTCCGGTGCATCCACAAGTGGTGTCAAAGACACTATAGGTAGCAAACCTACCAAGAAAGTCACCACTTCACCATCTCTTCCTTTTGGCAAGAAACCCATTAAGGGTGGAAACCAAAAGAGAACCCATGCTTACATGTACACCAACCTTCATCCACGTAGGAAATCTCCTACTTCACAAGTGGATACTCATGACACTTTTTATGCTCCACACCCACAGACACGTTCAAATCCACACATGAGAAATACTCAAGTACGTGCTACTATACACCGATATGCTCATACGCATCATTCCTACATGTATGCACATCCTCCACTTGCCATGCATAACCCATATGTTTCATACAACATGCATGTTCCCAAGCATACATATAATCCTCATATGTCTTATGCATATCCACCACCTCATGTTTATGCTAGAAACCATGTTCCTAAGAAGCATGCACCACATAGAAATCTAACAAGTATGCATGCAACTAGGAAAAGGACTCCCAAAACATACACCATTTGGGGTCCTAAGAACACTAACTTAAATGATAGGAATGCATATGTTGATTCCTATTTTCATGATGTTATTAATAATGGTAATTATGTTGGGAAGCGGAAGTCCACTTGGACTTGGCTTCCAAAAGGCTAATCCCCTTGGACCCAACAAACATTGGGTACCATGAGCTTATGGTATATTATATAGGTATCCAAGAGAAGGAATAAGAGCAATAAAGGTCATATTAGCTCTAAAGGGAAAGGATGGATTCTCGATAGTGGTTGCTCCAAACATATGACAGGAGATCATATTAGTAATATTAGCATATTAGCATCAAGGATGGTGCAACGGTCACTTTTGGAGGTAACCAAAAGGGAACCATCGTTGGAGTAGGTATTGTCGGTAACCCTTCCAAACCCTTAATTACTAATGTATTTCTTGTTAGTGGTTTATGTCACAATCTCATTTCCATTAGTGAACTTTGTGACAACGGTTACAAGGTTAACTTTGGAGAAGGATTGTGTAAAATTGTTGATTCTAATTCGAATTTTTTATTTTCCGGTATTAGGCGTAAAAATATTTATTATTTGAGCTTGCCTAAAACCGTAGAACATTGCTTAGTTACTAATACAAGTGAACAACTATTATGGCATCGCCGTTTTGGTCATGTTCATTTCAAGCACTTATATAAGTTAGCTAAGCGTGATCTAGTCAAAGGTTTTCCTAAAATTGCATTTAGTAAGAAAAACTTTTGTGATTCATGTCAAAGAGGTAAACTAAGTAAATCGTCTTTTAAGCTTTAAGAAGGGATTACTTCTAAGAGGCCCCTAGAACTTCTTCATCTAGATTTGTTTGGGTCAACTAGAACCGCTTCTTTGGGCAATGCTCATTATGGATTAGTTGTCGTTGACGACTTCTCTAGATTTACTTGGGTTTCATTCTTAACAATAAGAATGAAGCTTATAAAGTGTTTACCATATTTGTAAAGAAGATTCAGAATCTCTTAGGATCCACCATTATCACTATCCGTAGTGATCATGGAGGAGAATTTGAGAATGAGTCTTTTACTAAGTTTTGTGATGACACCGGGATAACTCACAATTTTTTCTTTCCTCGGGCTCCACCACAAAATGGTGTTATAGAGAGAAAGAATAGGACTCTTATTGAGTGTGCCCGCACTATGCTCCATGATAGTCATCTTTGACTACAATTTTGGGCAGAAGCGGTGCACACGACATGTTATGTGCTCAATAGGATCCTAGTGAGACCCCAAACGAACAAAACTTGTTTTGAGTTAGTTTATGATAAAAAGCCTCAAGTTAAGTATTTTCGTGTTTTTGGTTCAAAATGTTTTATCAAAAACACCTTTGGTAATTTAGATAAATTTGAGCCAAGATCCGATGAAGGGATATTTGTTGGATATTCCACACGTAGCAAAGCCTACCAGATATACAACAAAACCTCCTCAACGATCGAGGAATCACTACACGTATCATTTTATGAATATTTTGATTTTCCTCATGTTATTGATGATAGTATAGATGCTATTTGTGATTCTCTTAGTAATGTTAAGATTAATGATTCTATTATTGAGACTTGTAATGCCCTGATAGCTACTGCACAAGAACTAGAGGGGGGTGAATAGTACTTTAAAATAATCAAGAGTATAATTCCTAATTATTGTGCAAACACAAACAACAATACGGAATAACTACAAACAACAAGAATTAAGCAATGCAAACAAACGATGAAACGGGTTCGGATCCACCCAAGTCTCCCCGACTTGTTCCTGGTGATCCTACGTCCCAAACACCCGGATCCCCTCCGGCTACTTGAGTTAGAATCCTCTAACCCAAGTTTGCACTATGAAATTCTTGTAGAAAACCTCTACAAGATCAAATCATACACAAATGAAAATGTGACTCCCAGAAACCGGGATCACAAACTTCTCTCACAACCGAGAGATAAACTTAATATCAAAGTAAATGAAATATAAAAGACTTACCAACAAAATCCTATGCCTTGAGTAAACTTACTGATTTTAGGGCAAGAAGGATTTTGGGGAAGAAGATGTCACCAAACCCTAGCTCCACCAAGATGACCAGCAATAGATGGCTAGGGAGAGATTGGTGACTTTGAATCAAGCTCTTGGCTTGAATGGCTCACAATGAAGAGAATCTCTCTTGAGGAAATTAGTGCTCAAGGAGTTTGGAGAGATTCTTGTGAGAAGAGAGAGATTGGAAATGAGATTGAATGGCTCTTCTCTTTGATGTGAAATGTCTCTATTATCAGCCTTGAATCCCTGGTTTGAAGCCCTCAAACATATATAGGGAAGAGACAAAACGGTCACAAAATTCGTGGCATTAAATTCCCCAACGGCTCTATTCTGAAGTAGCTTAATCGGTCTAAGAAGGATCACTGACCGATTAGTTTCTCAACTAGTCGGTCGGTGATTCTTCTTGGACAGACTAAGAGGTTGACAGCCAAGAAAGAAAGTTCAGGAGATATAGAACTAGTCGGTCTAAGAAGACTTGCCAACCGACTAGTTTGACAACTAGTCGGTCGGTGAGTGTTATTTGACCGACTAAGCAGTTGAAAAACAATAAGCTGAACACAAGAGAACTAGTCGGTCTAAGAACAAATTTCAACCGACTAGTTTCATAACTAGTCGGTCGATGGTTGTTCTTGGACCGACTAACTGTATACAGTAGCTAGGCTGAAGAAATGAAAGACATAACTAGTCGGTCTAAGAAGGATTCCAAACCGACTAGTTTGACAACTAGTCGGTCGGTGAACCTTCTTGGACCGACTAATTGATAAACAGTGCCTAGGCTGAAATGAGCAAAGAGATCTAGTCGGTTCAAGAAGGATTCTTAACCTACTAGATGACAATCTAGTCGGTTGGTCCTTCTTCTTGAACCAACTAAGATGCACTAGAAGCCGCGAAATGAAGCGTGAAGCTTCGGGAAAGTTTGTTTGGGCTTCTACGATAATCCTAGCTCTAAGTTATGAGCGTTATGAAGATTATAATGTAAGACCTACTCAAGGCTTAACATTCTACGAAAAGAAGCTAGAAGACTAAATAAAACTTGACGAACCGTCTTCAAAGCTTCAATCCGAATCTCTTGACTTCAATAATGCTCCTAGAGCTTCAACGAAGCTTCAGGCACACGATCACGTGCTTTGAGAAGTCTTGAGACGTCGCTTTTGATGTACGTAGAATTTTAGCGACGATCTCCATAACTGCGCTCACAAAGGAGTTAGTTCACGATATTTATGTTTGTTCATCATCAAAACCAAATCCTGGGAATCAATACTCAACATTCTCCCCCTTTTTGGTGATGACAAACCAACATAAATAATAATCAATAATAATGAGTCGAAAGAAATTTACTTACTCCCCCCTGCATTGATGACACGTTAATTCCATATTAAATAATAATCATACGCATCAAGCAGACGAGGAAAGTATAAAATATGAACCAATTATTGAAATATCGGATTTGAAATCCATTTTTATATCTTCACTCCCCCTGAATCTAACATATCAAATTAGATTCATGGTAAATTGCTTTAAAATATCATTTAGCACATCGTCATTATTAATTCTCTCCCCCTTTGGCATTAGCAAAAAGAGCGGGAGGAGATCAACGACAACAACAATGGCTAAAATATAAGCACGAGAGTCGAAGAATACGACCACGGTCCAAATGACACCAACGTAAAATAACGAAGAAAATCAAAGCGTGTCAACGTTACCATAGTCGAAAATCGAAGAAAAAAATGAAATCATCAAAACTCAAATCAATTTCACGTACTGAGTTATGGAACATACTCTCCAATATCAACATTTTTAGTGAATTTAGTGCATGGAAAACAATTCTATGTTTTCATATAAACAATTCTATTTAATCAATATTTTCGTCGAGCGACGAAATCAACATCAGAGAAAAAAATACAATGTGCACAAGAAACGAATGGCAACATGATGTACACATCATACAACACCAAATATCACAACAACGATCGAAAAGAATCACGAAGAGTAAGCATGCCAAATCTAAGTGAAGTGTGCGATGTGAGGTGACAAGGTGATTAAAACAATATGAATATCAACTATCAATATCATGCAAAAGTGTTATGCCAAAAATAGATAGTAAATTCATAAAACTTATGGCATACACAATTCTAGTACTAATTGAAACAATGTTCAAACAAACCATAGTACTAGCATGAAAAGATGATATCCAATATTATGAATACACAATGCTCATGAGTCAATAATTTGACACAAACAAAATACATAGACATGAATAAAAACTTCATAATATGCAAACATAGGATATGCATGAGATAGTCTCAAACACAAAGTGACATCTACATGCATTCAACACACATGGAGAATATACTTACAACCATAAGCTCCCCCTACTTTGGTGCATCACTTAGGCACCATCAACTCCATTTGAATGAAAAACTTTGCAAATCAAGGAGTTGGTAGGGTTGGTATCCCACTGTGGATTGAACCTAGAAAACATAATTTGAAGCTAAATTTTGATTTGTTGCTCCTTCTCTTTTTCTTGAGTACCTGAAGATAAACATATCATTCCATGGTACCCAAGGTCATTGGGTACTAAGAGATTAGACCTTTGGAAGCCAAGTTCAATTGGACTTAGACTTCCCAACAAAATCATCATTGTGCACAATATTCATGAAATACGAATTAATATATGCTTGTTTTTCATGCATGCTTGTGTCCTTCGGGCCCCAAATGGTGAATGTCTTGGGAGCCCTATTCCTATTGGGAGCATGCACATGTTGTTGATTTCTATATGATGCATGTGGCCTATGAGGAAGTGGCCTAGGATATGCATGACGTGGATAAGCATACGGCACATGATGAAATGGTGGTGGCATCATATGATATGGTGTATGATGGTAATTGTTCATATGATAGTGATGTGGATGAACATATGCATGTGGAGGAACACGTGCATGAGTGTGTCTTACATGGTGTGCACGTGCTCGTGGACGTGGAGCATAAAAATCATCATATTTGTGAACCGGTGGAGTAGGATGTGTGTTCCTACGTTGCATAGTATTCGTGTACATGAATGCATGACCCTTCTTTGGAGGTCCACCCAAAGTGGGTTTCTTTCCAATCGGGGGTGTATACGAAGTGGAAGCACCATTGGTAGATGAACTACCAATGGGGTGTTTGCTCCCACTTGTTGAGGCTTCGGAAGATGGCCTTACAAAGGTGGTGGAAGATTTGGATGAATTTCCCATCTTATACCCCAAGCCAATGTGATGATTGGCCAGAAGTAAGTCATTTATGATTTTATCCAAATGATCCTTACCTTTATTGAATTTATTAATTCGGCCTAATGTGCACTCATACTTCTCGGTGAGAGAATGCATAGAAGCGTCCAAGGTGGACACTTGCGATGTGAGTACATAAACACGAGACTTGAGATTCTCATTCTCAATACTCAAAGTTGAGTTTTGAGAGGTCAAATCCGCTATATCGTGCTCATCCGAATTCTCAATATGAACATGCTCAAGTTGAGATTTGAGATTTGCAATCTCATTTCTCAACCCTTCAACAACGGTGTCGGTGTTGATGATGATAGGCTTAGGCGAGGTTTGGAGACTAGTTAGCTCATCTTTAATCTTAATATATCTATTAGCCAATTTAGAAAACTTAAACCAAAGTTGTTCGTTAGCTAATCTAAGTTCTTCCATAGTTACCTCTTCGCCATCATCCTCGCTCTCATCGGAAGAGGTCTCTTGATCATGTTCCTCTCTTGCCATGACGCACATGTGTGCTTGCACCACTTGTTCATCATCCGACTCTCCACTTGAGGAGTCCTCTTCGGAGTCGGTGAATGAGCCGACAAGCCCTTTATTGTACCCTTTCTTGTACTTTCTTGACTTTTCGTACTTAGATGCCTTCCACTTCTCCTTGTGTTTGTTGAGAGGACAATCCGCCTTGATGTGTCCTGGCTTGTTGCATTTATAACACAAAGAAGCGGAGGCATTAGTCGAACTAAATTTTGATTTATTCTTGAACTTACCTTTTCGGAAGAATCGGTTGAACTTCTTTGCCAAATCGGCCAAAGATTCTATGTCCAACTCGTCTTCCGATTCATCATCATCGGTAGATGTAGATGGAGCGGCCTTTAATGCAATCGCCTTTTTCTTTGGCTCTTCTTGCTTCAAGTACGCCTTCATCTTGTCATGCATCTTGATCTTGCTATCCTTGCATACCTCATGAGACATCAAGGTACTCATTAGTTGAACGACAGTATATTTATTCATGTCGTTACCTTCTTCGATAGCATAGGTACACTTTTCCCAACTCGAAGGAAGTCCGTCAATAATCTTCGTGACTTTCTCCTTTTGGGTATAGTTCTTCCCAAGAGCTTCCAATTCGTTGGATATATCCACGAAGCGAGCATAGTACTCCTTCATACGTTCACCCTGTTCCATGTGAAATAACTCGAATTCTTTGTTAGCAACAACGAGTTTAGAGTCTTTTACCCTACTCGTTCCTTCGTGCAAGATGAGGGGTTGGTTCCAGATTTGATATGCACTCTTACATGTGCATATCTTGTTGAAGTCTTCGGGCTCCAACGAACATTGCAAGGCATTCATTGCCTTGGCATTGTTCACTTCCGCGGCGACCTCCGCGGTAGTACACTTCGCGAAGTCTTCTTCATCGGGCTCGACATACTCCGTCAACATGGCTCTCCATAGTGAAGTGCTCTGGAGGAAGGTTTCCATCCGGCATTTCCAGTACCCATAATTGGCACCGTTGAAGTGAGGAGGCCTAGTTGAGGAGTGTCCTTCCATCACTGAAGAAGCTCCTTCACGATTCTTGAAGACGCTGTAGTCGTTGTTTGTCATAGCTATGAACTTGGCTCTGATACCAAATGTAATGCCCTGATAGCTACTGCACAAGTACTAGAGTGGGGTAAATAGTACTTTAAAATAATCAAGAGTATAATTCCTAATTATTGTGCAAACACAAACAACAATGCGGAATAACTACAAACAACAAGAATTAAGCAATGCAAACAAACGATGTAACGGATTCGGATCCACCCAAGTCTCCCCGACTTGTTCCCGGTGATCCTACGTCCCAAACACCCGGATCCCCTCCGGCTACTTGAGTTAGAATCCTCTAACCCAAGTTTGCACTATGAAATTCTTGTAGAAAATCTCTACAAGATCAAATCATACACAAATGAAAATGTGACTCCCACAAACCGGGATCACAAACTTCTCTCATAACCGAGAGATAAACTTAATATCAAAGTAAATGAAATATAAAACACTTACCAACAAAATCCTATGCCTTGAGTAAACTTACTGATTTTAGGGCAAGAAGGATTTTGGGGAAGAAAATGTCACCAAACCCTAGCTCCACCAAGATGACCAGCAATAGATGGCTAGGGAGAGATTGGTGACTTTGAATCAAGCTCTTGGCTTGAATGGCTCACAATGAAGAGAATCTCTCTTGAGGAAATTAGGGCTCAAGGAGTTTGGAGAGATTCTTGTGAGAAGAGAGAGATTGGACCGACTAATTGATAAACAGTGCCTAGGCTGAAATAAGCAAGGAGATCTAGTCGGTTCAAGAAGGATTCTTAACCGACTAGATGACAATCTAGTCGGTTGGTCCTTCTTCTTGAACCAACTAAGATGCACTAGAAGCCGCGAAATGAAGCGTGAAGCTTCGGGAAAGTTTGTTTGGGCTTCTACGATAATCCTAGCTCTAAGATATGAGCGTTTGGAAGATTATAATGTAAGACCTACTCAAGGCTTAACATTCTACGAAAAGAAGCTAGAAGACTAAATAAAACTTGACGAACCGTCTTCAAAGCTTCAATCCGAATCTCTTGACTTCAATAATGCTCCTAGAGCTTCAACGAAGCTTCAGGCACACGATCACGTGCTTTGAGAAGTCTTGAGACGTCGCTTTTGATGTACGTAGAATTTTGGCGACGATCTTCATAACTGCGCTCTTAAAGGAGTTAGTTCACGATATTTATGTTTGTTCATCATCAAAACCAAATCCGGGGAATCAATACTCAACATTATTGAGACTAACACTACTAATGAGATTGTTGAAGATGTTCCAAGTGATGTAGGAATACCCAAAGCTTACCCAACCGTTCGCAACCACCCTCATGACCAAATTATTAGAGATATTGGTGTGGGTGTTCGAACGAGGTCAAGAATTGAAGAATTCTCTCATTGCGAATTTGTCTCTACCATTGAGCCAAAGAACATCCAAGAAGCTTGTGAGGATAGCTCTTGGATAGTGGCAATGGAAGAAGAACTAATGCAATTCAAGAGAAATGAAGTTTGGGAGCTCGTTCCTCTTCCAAGTGGTCACCAAGTTATTGGGACCAAATGGATCTTCAAGAACAAAACAGATGAGAACGAGGTAATCACAAGGAACAAAGTAAGGTTAGTAGCTCAAGGCTACCGGCAAAAGGAAGGTATCGATTTCGAAGAATCCTTTGCCCCCGTAGCTAGATTAGAAGCTATTAGTTGCTTTTATCTTTTGCATCTCATAAGAATTTTAAATTATTTCAAATGGATGTTAAAAGTGCACTTTTAAATGGGATTGTCAATGAAGAAGTGTATGTTTCTCAACCTACCGGTTTCATTCATGAAAAATTTCCAAACCATGTTTTCAAACTTAAGAAAGCATTGTATGGGCTGAGACAAGCTCCTAGAGCTTGGTATGATCGATTCAAGACATTTCTTTTGGATTTAGGTTTTAAAATGGGAGAAGTTGATTCCACTCTTTTCATTAAATATTACGAAAATGACATCCTTTTGATTCAAGTTTATGTAGACGATATAATATTTGGTTCTACTAACTTTAATCTTTGTCAAGAATTTTCTAAGTATATGAAGGATGAATTCGAGATGAGCCACATGGGAGACCTCAACTATTTCCTTGGACTACAAATTCGACAAATGAAGGATGAGACGTTCATACATCAAACAAAGTACACATGGGAGCTTATTAAGCGATTCGGGATGGAATCGTCTTCAAGCAAAAAGACTCCCATGAGTACGACAACCCATCTACACAAGGATGAGAATGGAAAAGATGTAGATGTTCGTCTATATCGAGGTATGATCGGTAGCTTACTTTATTTAACCGCTAGTAGGCACGATATCATTTTTTCTGTATGCTTGTGTGCTAGATATCAAGCTAGAACTAAGGAGTCACACTTGATTGCGGTTAAATGAATATTTCGTTATCTCAATCAGTCTCTAGATTATGGGTTACTTTACCCTAAATCTTGTACATATGAGTTAATCTCATATAGTGATGCCGACTTTGCCAGATGCAAATCCGATAGGAAAAGTACTAGTGGCACTTGCCATATCCTAGGAAAGTCCTTAGTTTCTTCGTTTTCCAAGAAACAAAACTCGGTATCATTGTCCACAACTGAAGCGGAATATATTACCGCGGGTCTTGCATGTGCACATGTTCTTTGGATGAGACACACTCTTATGGACTATGGTGTCAATTGTGATACTTGCCCTATCATAGTTGATAACCAAAGTGCCATATGTCTTTCCAAGAATCTGATACATCACTCCCGTACCAAACACATAGATGTGAGACACCACTGTATTAATGATCATGTAGCTAAGAAGGACATAATCTTAGAGTACATTGAAACCCAAAAACAAATTGCCGACATCTTCACAAAACCTCTTAAAGAAGATTCATTTGTGAGGTTGCGTGGAGAATTAGGAATTATGGTGAATTTGAAATTTAGGAGCTCAACTTACTTGTTATAACACTTTTCGAGCTCATATCATCATGTTGCCTCTCTTCATTTGATATATCATATATTTGTTTTAAGAAAGGCAATTGAGATTTCTCTGATTACATGTGTTTTCAGATTGTTTTAAGAGATTTGTTTAATAAATGATTTATCGTGTGATATTGATTTTATGATGAGTTTATGATTGGAGTATAGGTCCTAGGGTGAGTGTTCATATCCTCTGGATTTTTATCTCACTGTGTAGTTTTGGACCAGGACAGACGTCTGTCTTTCCTTCGACAGTCGACTGCCCTACTCTATCTTCTTTGTCTGCAGATTGTATCTTGCGTACATGCGACTAGTGACAAATTTATAGTCGACTATTTGATCAACAGGCAACTGCATCTTAGTCATCAGACGCCTGTCATTTTTGTCACATTTCGTCAGTAGTCTCTGTCTTTTTCATCAATTTTATTGATTCTCAGTTAGTCGACTGAAGGGTATAATACAGTCGTCTGTCCCTCGGACAGTCGACTGTGTATTACTCAACAGTCGACTCTCTGTCATCCTAAGCTTATTTATTATCACTTCAGCCAGTCGACTGACTTTTGTTCTTCAGTCGACTGTCTCCTGATGTGGCGGTTCACTGCTTTGATCTGAACCGTCAACTCCTTGATCCAACGGCCCAGATTATTTCGCCCCTTCATTATATCTTCGAGAAAGTTCATTTTAAACCCACGTTTTCTCTCTCCTCCAATTGAAACCGTTCGTCTTCCCCGCTCAATCCTCAGCCGCCGTCTCTCTCTGCCATCGATCTCCTTTTCGTCATCTATCGATTGCTTCATCACTATCTTCATGCCATTCACCAAGGTCTGAATTCCTCTCATTGACTCTTCCATTCGTTGCACCTTTCGTGCGTTTTCTTTCACCATCGTTCGATTGACTGTGCAATGCCTCCCAAGACTAAGGGCAATGGAAAGATCATTGCTTCTAAGAGCCTTAGGGTTCCCAAGGCCAAGCCTACTTCTGCCAAGAACAAGAAACCCTATAAGGCCTGATCCAAGCATGCCGAATCTCCCTCTCACTCTACTTCGCCGGGGTATTCTCCTTCTGGGTCTTCTTCTTCTGACACTGAGCCACTCTTCAAGCGTCAGCACAAGCCCACTGGTGTTCACATCAATGAGCCTAGCGCTCAGGTTCCTCCTTCACCTTCTGTGTCGAGATCTGAAGAAGATACCCCTATCTCTCCACCTTCTGATCCCCTAGTTCCCATTTGCCGAGATGACTTATGCTTGGCAAAGTTTCACTCTCTCATAGGGATCAAACTTCTAAGAGAGCGTTATATTTTTTTTCCCGCCTTCACTGCTGAGAGACTGTCTGACATCCTATCTGCTACTCATTTGGCTAATCTCTTTCGCTTCTCTCAGAGCGAGTCTCCTCGAGCTTATCCATTTTTGGTTAAGCTTTTCTATGCTAACCGCATTCGCGGTGAGTATTCTACCACTAGATTTATTGATACTGTTGTCTAGGGGACTTCCATTCGTATTGATCCCACTCTATTGAGGACCATTCTTAGGATTCCCTCCACTGGATCCCTTCCTTTCGACATTTCCATTTCTGATGTCGATGAGCTAGATCAGGCTGTCCTCCGGGACATGTTCCGTGAGATACCCTCAGCTCTATCTTCTGGTGTTAGGTCGTCCATGTTCTCGGCTCGGGGTGGGCTATTCACCTCGTGGTGAAGTCCAACATCCTGCCGAAGTACGGATCTTCTGACCAGCCTTCCCAGGAGATACTGAGGTGTATGTACGCGATCTTTTTCGGGATGTCTGTGAACTGGGCCGGTGTCCTCCTTGACAGGATGGACAAGGTAGAGTTTACTTCTTCCTCCTCTCACATTCCCTACGGTGGACTTCTTACTCTCGTCTTTCGACACTTTGGGATTGACTTGTCTCCCTATGAGCCGATGCCTTTTGGTCCTCTTCTTGATGCTTCTGCAAAGTCGAAGTCCTCTTCGGCTTTGCAGTCTGCATCAAAGAAGAGGAAATCCACTTCTGCTCCGTCTTCCTCCACAGTTCCACCTGCTGACCAGCCATCTTCATCTGCTCCTCCCGCTCTTGACCTTCTTTTTGAGATGGTCTCTGGTCTATATGAGTTGGCTCTCTTATCATTCCAGCATCAGGGAATACCCTTCCCTGAGCATCTGAGACGTTTTGTTCCTCCCCAGCCTCGTGAGCCTCCACCTCCCATCATCACTGATTTGGTTGTGCATCTTGATGTCTTTGTCACTGAGGGTGTTGCTCCTCCTCCTCCAGAGGATGTTGCTACTGTCACAGAGACTGCTTCTCCCTCTGCTGCACCTGGAGACACTCACTCGTAGATTTTTCTCTTTGTTTTTGAGTGGTGTTTGATGGAGTTTCTCTATTGTGGTGATGTATGCTGATATCTGATCATGTATTTTTGAGATCATGATGTAGTACTTTTTTGATCATGATGTATTTGATGGACATGTGGATGTCCATTTGACTTTGTACTCATGCTGCCTTTTGATATATACATATATGATATTGCAGTTTCGCCTTATGTCTAACACATTGTATAATTTCTTATCTTATCTGTGTGATGTTTGTGATATTGGATTATACATATTATATGTGATGTGATGCATTATATATATATATATATATATATATATATATATATATATATATATATATATATATATATATATATATATATATATATATATATTCTTCGTATATCTAAAATGTTGATATTGGACTTTCATTCCTCTATTCACATAAGTATATAATGTGGTTTTATGAGTTTTGGTTATATATATATCTTTTTACTCCTTGATTGTTGATAGTTCTTATTTAGCACGATTATTGTTGTTGTTTATACTCCCACCTTTTTGGATAATGCCATAGGGGGAGAGAAATAAACACATAGATTCATAATGAATGTGCTAAGTATGTCCTAATAACACTTGAATCTAAGATTGAAGTTGCCTTTGATTCAGGGGGAGTAAGATATAATGAATATGGATTTAAAATCCTAGATTTCATGTATTAAATTCATTTCATTCATGCATATCTTACTCATTTGCTTTAATTGATATGTAGATGCCCTATTATTTGTTGACTAACTTGATTGGCATCTATGTAGGGGGAGTAAGTTTTTCGTTAAGCACAATTATTTATCTTTTTGTTTATGTTTGTTTTTCATCATCAAAAAGGGGGAGAATGTTGAGTATTGGACTTCTCCCTACTTGGTGTTAATGATGAGCAAACATAAATACTTGTGCCTAATCCCCTATTTTGTAGTTAATCCATTTTCTAAGCTTATTATGAAGATCTACTTGCAATGGATGACACTCAAAGTTCATTGAAGGCAAATGAAATGGATTGGATGATCGTGGATGGTGATTGAAGCTCCTAGAAGACTTCAAGCTCATGCGTTGGATAGAATAGAGAGTTTGTCTCATGTAACTTTTCTATTTCTCTTCTAGTATGTAGCTTAGAAGTAGAACTTTGTTGGAGCACACACACACATCTTCATTTCTGTCTTAGGATGTCTTTAGTTCAAGCTTCCTTTTACTCCAATTCATTTCAAACTAGATTGTGCATGTCATGTCTATAACAGTCGACTGCTGAACGTTTTACAGTCGCTTATCTCAAAAACAGTCGACTGTGTTTTGCTCTATAGTCGCCTGTTATGCACAAACTTTTACAGTCTAGTTTTGGGCTTCTCTGTTTTATTTCTTCAGGCGACTTATGAATGATTCACAGGCACCTGTCCAAGTGACAGTCGACTGTGTTTCGTTAATCAGTCGCTTGTCTGTCTTTTGCCCAAATCCTAGTCTCTCTGTTTATTTCGGCCAGTCAACTTATGTTGGATTTACAGTCGACTGTCCATTGGATCAGTCGACTGTCAATGCTGCATCTGTCGTCTGTCTGTGAGCCTAAATTGTTGACTCAACTCTCTGAAAAATCTCAGGGTTTTGACAGTCGTCTGTATAAGGAATTACAGTCGTCTATTCTGATTAACAGTCGACTGTCTTATCCTCATCAGTCGTCTGTCATATTATCCCAGATGTTTTCCAGAATTATTTAACTTACCATTCTTCGGCCAGTCGCCTGTAGTAGGATTTACAGTCGCCTGGTTGTTCAACAGTCGACTGTCTATGCTTCATCAGTCGACTGTCCACGTGGTACGTTACCGTTATGAATTCTCACCTACCCTATCTGACTGTGCAACAGTCGACTGTGGTTTTCTTAACAGTCGACTGTCGCGAGCGCAAATTCTATCCGTTGAGAGTTTTCTCACGGATTCCAAAAGGGTTTTTGCTAATTCTGTTTTGAGGATTTGAGAAACCTATATAAGGAGCATCTACTGTTCCATTGAGATGTTACTCATTCCATTGCAAAATCCTTCAAGCTTTCATTCTCAAGATCAAAGCTCTCAAATCCTAAAGCCCTAAGAATTCCTATCTTCAATCTCTTGCTCTCCAACCTAGAACCAAAGAGATATCTTCTAGGCATTTGGTGCAATCAAGAGAAAGGGCTTTCCTCTCTTCTAAGAGAGTCTTTCAACACACAACACACTTCTCCTTCAAGTTCTACTTTAAGGCATAGGTGATTGTAAGTGTTGCTTTCATATTTCATAACTTTCGTTATTTGATTTCACTCTCGGGTTGTGAGAGTGGTTTGCTTGCTCCCAAGTTGTGAGAGTCAAGGACAATCGATTATATTTCGATTTCACTTGTAGGGTTGCTACAAGTGGGTTTTAAAGAAACCTCAAGTTAGGGTTCTAACTTGAGTATCCGGAGGTATTCGGGTGGAGGGACGTAGGATTACCGGGAATAAGTCGGGAAGTGACTTGGGTAATCCGAACCCTTGAAACATCATTGCGTTTGCTTGTGTTTCATTTTGGGTTTACTTTCTATTCCGCACTATTTTGTTGGTTAGCATTTAAATTGGTGTAACTATCTTTTTAAATTGCTTAAACACTATTCAACCCCCCTTCTAGCGTTTTCTCCATAGCCAGGGTCCTTACAACCTCTAAGTCTGGTCCTCGTCTGGAATGTACTCCAGGTCAACGTCCTCTGACTCCAAGTCCTCAAGTAATGCTGGCTCGTCTGTGTACTCCGTCTCAGTACCAGACGTACAACACCCAAGAGAAAAGGAGCTGTACGTCAAGTAAAGTCTACAAGGGAAATGTGAGAAGACACTACTGCAAGTGTAAAGGAATTTGAAGACAACATTTTAAGGTTAATTACATGCGAGATGCTACAGCATGGCAGTTATACATATATGCAAGGAAAGTAAAGACTGTACAAAAAGTAAACGTGGCAGGCAATAGCCGCAGCGTGTGCTATCGGCTACAAGACATGACAAGACTAGACAAGACCGTGTGACACCAAGCGACTCGACACCAAGACTGTGTGACACCAAGCGACTCGACACCAAGACTTTGTGACACCAAGCGACTCGACATCAAGAGGGTTCACGCCTTCGGCTTAGAAAATGGCCAAACTCTCTAACCTGGTGGCCGCTCAACCCAACCCCACCCCAAGTGCTCAAGACAAGAATGGACGAAGACCACTCACTCTGCTAGGTGAGTGCCTCTAATCCCCACAAGTTGCAGGGGCCACTCACTTTGCTAGGTGAGTGCCGAGCTTCCCGTAGGGCGTTCTGTACCAAGGATCACCCACTCTGCTAGGTGGGTGTCTCAATCCCAGCGGGTTGCCAAGGGTCACTCACTCCACTCGATGAGTGTCGGGCTTCCCACAAGTTATGTATCTGTACAAGGGGTCACTCTCTCTATCTTGGAGAGTGCCCTATTCCCTGCAGGTTCCAAGGTCACTCACTCTACCTTGGTGAGTGTCGGGTTCCCGCAGGTTATCAATACACGGGGTCACTCCCTCTGTCTTGAAGAGTGCCCTATTGCCCGCAGGCTATGTAAAACATTTTGTAAATGATGTTACATGGCATGCCATGAGTATAGTATGTTCTTTTTAGTCTAGGGGGTCCACACACACACAGATAGTTCCTAGCATGATAGTTATATCAGTTTATACCTAGACTTCGTTGTCAAGTCTGGGCTATCGTGAGGGGGTCCCGGACGCTATCATTTCACGTCCGGTTCTCTTGTTCATACTTTTACAATTTAAAGAGAGATATGGCCTAAACATGGCCGTAATTACGCAAGTGGGGGCACTTGCCAGCGGTGGCAAGAAGAAAGTCCGTCGGAAGCGTCTCGTCTCTGACAGCGTGTCGGTCAAAGTCCGCTGTCACAAGTCAACGGGCGGTGTCAGGACCAGTTTAGAAATCCTATTAAGTTGTCTCTAAGTGGACTGTGGATATCCTATCATTTTCAAGTCAAGTTTGAATGTTCAGCCTTTTCGACGATTCTACCCTATATGCACAGTAAAAAGGTCCGATCGTCGATCTACGATTTCACAACATTTTAAAGAAGCGTAAAATAAATTTAGTGGGTTAAATTGTCACTTTTTATTTAGGGTTCAAACGTATTGTTTGGGTTGCTACGAGTAGAGGGACCAACCTAGGATGACGCTCAAGCGATAGCTGACGTCGGATCTGAAACGGTGATGGGCCTCGTCGTCTCCGGTTCCTTTACTATGGGTAGCACAGTAAGGGAAGTCGCCTCGGGATCATCTTAGATGCGGGTAGCGCAGCGAAATTGTAACAACGTCGGGGTTGCCTCGGTGCGAGTAGCGCAACGAAGCGGCAATGGCAATGGTAACTGTAGCGACAACTCGCGGCCCGGAGGGTAGTCGTGTGTGGGTGTTGTGCGCAACAGAGGTGGAGCAAGGGAGAGGGAAGGCATGTGGGGGTCTCGACCTGGGAGGTGGCCAGACAGGGGGTTCGGCCTGGGTGGTGGCTGTCAGTTGAGTGGGGGCGGTATGCTGTGTCGACACGTGGACATCAAGGGAACAGATGATGCCGGTGGCTGCTGCGGCCTAGGGAAGAAGAGATGGCCGGCAGTGGGTTTGGCCGGTAGCCTGAGGCGCAGCTGGGGGTTGGCCGGTGTCAAATGGGAGGCCGACGGCAGCAGGTGCAACAATGGAGAGGCCGGAAGTTGAAGGGTCGACGGCCTGATGCTGGCCGTAAGGGGGAGAACAGCAGGTCGGCGTGGGGGTCTGCCATGGACGGAAGGAGGTTGGCCTGAGATGGGTTTGCCGACGGGTGTCAAGGGGGAGAGGGGAGTGCTGTGAGCTGGGTGATGCGTGGAGGTGGCCGAAAGTTACTAAGGGGGAGACGGGAGAGTCGACAGCTGGGTTGTAGAAAACCTTAGGGCTTGCGTTATAATGAGGGTAGTTTGCTAAAGAGGGAGAAAAGGAGTGGGTTTAATGGGTAGATGGGAGAGAGAGGTGGGGGAGAGTAGACTTAGTGTAGCAAATAGCCTAGGAGTTAAATGGAATGATACGTAAGATTCCATTTAGATTAGATTTGATTTAGGAATTAGGATTTGAATTTGAATTAGCTTAGGGCTAGTTAATTATATTATCATATTAAAGGTGAGGGGTCAGTCTAACGACGTCTGAAAAATACAAGAAAAAATATCGGGACGACCGTGGCGACAGGAGGATCGAGAGTACGGTATTCGGTCACGTGCTAGGGTTACGTAAAACGATAATAAAAATAAAATGTCAAATGTCGAAGTCTAAAGGTTAAGACACTTCTTCATTCAAAGCTGATTTGTGGAAGAATGACCCGTGAAATGACGTTCATAAAAAATTCCACAAATAAGTACTCTCTCTTAGGGTCACAACGATATATTACCTCGCGTGTTTAGGATACAAAAGGAGGTCACAATAAATACGTGTACGAAAAAGAAAGTACCTCAGCGATCCATCCTCATGAATGATGAACTCCGTCCGAAGTCCCCCTTCTACCTGTCTTCTGATCCTCTGTAGCTTCGGGTCTCCCGCCTGAGATGCCTTAATATGATCCACGATCGTTAACTGAATTTGTAAGTTCATCAACGAAATGATCACTCCTGGTAGGACAACCTCAATGTCCATCCCTCTCAGCTCCTGTTGTACTCTCCAGTCGGTAGTATGCATCATCACTACAGGGAGTCTACTCAAAGCATCTGGCACTACATTCACCTTCCCCGGGTGATAATGCAGATCTATCTCATAATCTGCTATCAGCTCCAACCATCGTCTCTGATGCATGTTGAGCTTCTTCTGCGTAAATATGTACTTCAAGCTTTTGTGATCGGTGAAAATTTTCACATTCACACTCAGCAGGAAGTGTCTCCAGATCTTCAGCGCAAATATCACCGCTGCTAACTCCAGGTCATGCGTCGAGTAGTTCTTCTCAATATTCCTCAACTGTCGAGAAGCGTATGCGACCACGTAACCGTGCTGATGCAAGACGCATCCGAGTCTCTTGCCAAATGCATCACAGTAAATCTCGAAGCCTCTGCTCCGATCCGGTACAACCAAAACTGGTGATGTGGTCAATCTCTCCTTCAAATACTAAAGGCCTTCACACAATCCTCTGAACAGAACTCCATATCCTTCCTCGTCAGCTTCGTCATTGGCTCTGCAATCCTCGAGAAATCCTTAATGAACCGATGATAGTAGCCTGCTAGTCCAAGAAAGCTCCTGATATCTGATGCTGACTGCGGGGTCGGCCACTCGCTGATTGCTCTGACTTTCTTCGGATCTACAGATATGCCATCACCAGACACCATGTGTCCCAGGAATTCAATTATGTCCAACCAAAACTTGCACTTACTATACTTGGCATACAGCTTATGACGCCTCAGTGTCCCCAACACTGTCCTCAGATGACGGTTGTGCTCCTCTTCGGACTTCGAGTAAATAAGAATGTCGTCGATGAAGATGACGACGAACTTATCCTGGAAGTCGTAGAATATCAAATTCTTCAAGTTCATAAACATTGTTGGAGCGTTGGTCACACCAAACGGTATGACTACGAACTCATAGTGTCCGTATTTTGTCCTGAAGGCCGTCTTCGGAATATCGTCCTTCTTCACTTTCAATTGAGGGTACCCGCTCCTCAAATCCAATTTCGAGAAAACTCTCGAACCTCCAAGCTGGTCGAAAATATCATCAATCTGGGGCAGCGGATACTTGTTCTTCACGGTCACTACATTCAGCCCTCTGTAGTCCACACACATCCTGCGGGATCCATCCTTCTTCTTCACTAACAGAGCTGGTGCACCCCAAGGTGACACACTAGGATGTATGAATCCCTTCTGCAACAGTTTGTCCAACTGTTTCCTCAGCTCCTCAAGCTCTGCAGGCGCCATCCGATACGGCGCCTTCGAAATAGGTTGCGCTCCCGGCATAAGGTCTATGCTGAACTCCAAGGCTCTGTCAGCGGCAACCCTGAAATATCTTCCGAAAAGACGTCGTCGAAGTCTCTGACGACTGCTGGTCTACTGGTCTCCATCTGCATTGCGACAACGATCGACTCCTCCGGCTTGTCCCAGAATCTAACGGGCCCAAGCAATTGCTCTCTACTAAGAAACTCGAACTCCGGGTGGCCTGGTATCCTAAACACCACTTTCTTGCTGCGGCAATCGATCGAAGCATGGAAATCTCCGAGCCAATCGATGCCAAGAACAACAACGAAATATGATAGATCATGGACAAAGAAGTCGGCATAAAGCTCATGTCCACTGATCACCAACGGAATCGATCGGCATCCCAAATTTACCGTGACCACTGACGTGCGTTTATATTTCATACATTTACGCACGTTTTCTTCCGTGTTTTCCGTATTTTACCGCCGTCTTTTATTCGTTTTCTCGTGTTTTCTTGTTTTCTTTCACTTTTCCGTATTTTCCATGTTTTGCAGGAGTTTGCTGGCATTTGGGGCGTAAAACGATGATATCATGTGTCCCCGGAGCAACAGAAGGAGTCACGCATGATCCAGGGGGTCAAACGATGAAGATTGCATCTTTCAGCCCCTCACCCGGTCAGTTGGTCATCTCCAACCGATCGGGTGATGCACGCGTGCACCACCCGGACGCAGCTTGGAGCTCACAAGAAGTCACCCGGTCGGTTCAGTGACCGGGTCAAAGGCTCAAAGTCTCTGGAAATTCGAAGCTGATTTCCAACCGATCGGGTGACCTTCACCCGATCGGTTCACCTGTATCTGAATTTCAACAGCCAAGACTCGAAGCTCCAACCGGTCTCCTCACCCGGTCCGCACCAAGGTCCAACCGGTCGGCACCAAGATCCAACCGACCGCACCAAGTTCCAACCGACCGGTTCATACTGACCGGGTGAAACCCCGCTTTGCTCTGTAATTTTGTGAAGCGGCTCACCCGACCGGTTGACTTGTCAACCGATCGGGTGATGTCGTTTTCTATAAATAGAACCCTAGGTTTCCCAGATTCGGGAGTTGGTTATTTTTTACTGTTTTCTTCATTTTGTGACGGTTGTAATTTCCCAGTTTTTGTAAGTTTTCAGATCTTTGTAAAACTTTAGTATTGTCTTAATTGCTTTACTACCTTTGCATTCCTATTGTCTGATTATGATTTTAACGGTCTATTTTCATTTAGATCGCTTTTTAATGAATATTAGTGAGTAGTTCCCTAATCTGGGATTTTGGCGGAAACCCCTTCGGGGGCTCTTCCCGATGCATCCATAGGGTTAGGAAATCGATAGGGATTAGGAATCTAACGGTTACGCGGGGTGTTTTATTGTCATCGGCGGGAAAAAGACCGCCTTTGACCGTTGGGCCAAGGGGGAATAAACTTGGCGGTTGACTCCCTAGCCATAGCTCACGCCCATAGCGTAGACGCCGAATCCTAGCGCGCGGGAGCGGCAGGATGAGACGTTGGGAGTTATCGTTGCGAGCTTAGTGCTCCCGGAGTCGATCAGTATTAATGGACACGGGAGTGCCCACTGATCGAACCCGGGAAGTCCGGCGTATCATCCTGGGCACCGACCGGAATATCGGGCCCATGGGATGCCGGTACCACTTTTAGAGGCAACGTCTCACCATTAGACCCTAATTCCGATCGCCATCCTACCCGTAGGCCGTATCGGCGAGAGTCGCTCGTTGGGGGTGGAAACCAAAGTCCCGGTTTTTATTTTCATATTGTCTATACCTTGCATTCCTTTACCGTGACAACCCATCATCCGATCTGGGCTAGCTCGCCCACGGGGTGATTTTGGTCCTCTTTGACACAAGCACATCCTAGCCTCACTGTGTTCGACCCCCAAGCCACACTACAACACCGTGCGCTTGCGGTTACAAATATCTAAACCTCCACCGGGTCCCCCGGCCATTTGCGGCTTGCAAACCGGGGGCACGTCAAGTTTATGGCGCCGTTGCCAGGGAAGCAACGTGCTTGTTATTTTAGGATCTCATGAACCCTAGTGTCTAGCTCTTATCCCTACCTCGCTATAATTTTCGCATTCTTCTTTTTCCTTTTTATTTTCTTATTTTTATTTTTATTTTTATTTCTTATCTTATCTGTTTCTTTCCCACTTGTCGCTTCACGGGTGTTTGTTGTTTTTCATGCGCAGGAGTTCAAGAAGTCTCGACGACTTGATCCCCGTTGATCCAGAGATAAACGCCACCCTTAGGCGTTTGGCCGCCGAGAAGCGAAGAAGAGAGGATCCCAAGCCATGGGGGAGAACACCCCGCCTCACAAGTCCCTGTTGGAGTACTCGATGCCTTCCATCGAGTCCACCTCCGCCATCCGTCCTCCAGCTATTACGGCCCAAAGCTTCAAGCTTAAGCCATCTTTGGTGACGTGGATCCAGCAGGATCAGTTTTCGTGTGCACCCATGGAGAGCCCGATCGAGCATCTAGACTCCTTCTTAGAGAAATGTGACACCTTCCGGATTAACGGTGTCACAACTGAGGCGATCCGACTGAAGCTGTTCCCCTTCTCCTTGCGAGATAAGGCCAAGCTGTGGCTTAGGGGGAAGGACCCGAATACATTCAACACCTGGGAGAAGCTCTCCAATGCTTTCCTGACAAAGTTCTTTCCCCCGGGGAAGACCATGAAGCTGAGAAGCGAGATCTCCTCCTTCTCCCAGGCCAGCCACGAGTCTTTGCATGAAGCTTGGACGAGATACAAGGAGATGCAGAGAAGATGTCCCCACCATGAGCTCCCCAAGTGGCAGATCATAAATCTGTTTTATAATGGATTGAGGGACGATTTAAAATCTTCCATGGACGCCGCGGCTGGAGGGTCCTTCATGTCAAGAAGCGAAGAAGATGCCGGGCAAGTTTTGGAAAATATGGCATCCAACAATGAACGGTGGTGTGACGAGAGAGCCACACCAAGGTCTGGGGGCATCCATAGAGTGGAAGACGTCGACAAATTGTCAAGCAAGTTTGACTTGCTGTCAACCCAGATCTCCGCATTGATGGTAGGCGCCGGTGGCGCCGGTTCACAACAGATTGCTGCGGTAGAATCCGAAGTTTTTGGAGAGTTCGACGGTGGTGACATGTCACCACCGTTGGATCAGGCGAGCGCATTGTTTTACAATCCTACGGGGAATGCGTCATTTCCACCACGAACCAACTCAAACCCGGCCTACTCTCCCAACAACCGGAATCATCCGAACCTCAGTTACCGGGCACCTTACCAACTACCGGCTCAGCAACAACAGCAGATATATCAGCCGGCTAGGCCCCAGCAGCAGTTTCAGCAGTAGCAATATCAGCAACAACAACCACCACATCAGTATCAACAGTATGCTCCTAGGAATCAGCAGCCCACCCAGCAGCAATACGGCCAGCAGAGGGCCATTTCTCCGGTTGAGTCCCTCGTGACTCAATACATCGCCAATCAGGAGAAAATAAATCTGAAGCTGGAGATGGGACAAAGAGTCCTCACTGATCAGGTAACCCAGCTGGGGTTGCAAGTGGCTAACCTTCAGAGACCTCAGAATCTTTTACCGCCACAGCCTGAGGTGAACCCGAGGGGGGTAAATCGGACCTTGGCGCTCACACATGAGCATGAGAACGTGTCTGCCATCGTCTTGAGGAGTGGAACTCAAATACCTACGAGAGAGCCCCCCAAAGGACCGGAAGCACCGTTGGTCGTGGAACGACCAACCGAGAAATTAAATGACGACGGTGCCTCGTCACCTAAGACAACTACTCCGGAGGGAGTTCATAGAGAGGAGAAGAAGAAGGATGAGGAAGGGAACCCAAGAGAATTCAAGCCCGTTGTGTCTTTCCCACAACGGCTTGCCAAAGCCAAAATCGATGAGAAGTATGGCAAGTTCTTTGCCATGGTGAAAGATCTGAGCTTACAAATCCCCTTCCTCGAGGCCATCGAGACAATCCCCTCATATGCCAAATTTCTGAAAGACTTGGTGACACGGGGATCTAGAAAAGAAAAGGTCGTGTTAACGGCGGAGTGCAGCACACTCATTCAGCGTGCAAATCCGCCCAAGCTCAAGGACACCGGAAGTTTCTCCATCCCTTGCTCTATTGGGGAAGTGCAAATCCAGAGGGCGCTCGTCGATCTTGGTGCGAGCGTCAGCTTAATGCCCCTATCGGTGTACAAGAGAATAGGGATGGGAGACTTAGAGCCCACCGGCATGACATTACAACTTGCTGACCGTTCGGTCAAGTATCCGGTGGGAGTAGTGGACGACCTCCCCGTCGATGTGAAAGGAGTACATGTACCGGTTGATTTTGTGGTGATGGACATGTTGGAAGACAAGCATACCCCAATTATTCTTGGACGACCCTTTATGGCAACCGCCGGAGTGTTGATAGACGTGAAGAATGGGAAGCTTTCCCTCAATGTGGGCCAAGAAAGAGTCGAATTTGACTTAGGCTTGTCGATGAAGCATCCAAATCCCCCGGACGATCCGAGTATCAGTATGCTGGAGAATGAAGAAGATAGAGCTGTTGAAACAAGTGCCTGGGAAGTGCTCTCGAGGAATCCCCCCGATAGCTTGGGGGACCTTGGAGAGCAAGTTGGCTCCCCAAAGATTGAAGTTGCTAATGAGGCGGTCGCGCGACATGTGATCCCTCCCGGATTTCCTAAGTCTCCTCCTACGAGGAGAAAAGGGAAAGAACCCATGGACCTCACCGGCGATGAGGTCCGGATCCTGAAAAAGATTGCGGTGGACACCAATTTAAGGGAGAAGCCCCCGGATCCTGTCCACAAAGGGAGGGTAGTCGAGCAAATCTTCTTACAGCCGCCGACAACACCAATAGCCACAACCTCTGGAGCTGAAGAGATGCCGGATTTTGGGCATCACCCGTATCGCCCACCATGAACATCATCGACGGGCGTCGAGCTAACGACGTTAAACAAAAGCGCTTCATGGGAGGCAACCCATGCTCTGAACTTTTACTTCCGTTTTTAGGACTTTTTCTACTTTATTTTTATCTATTTTTATAAATAAATCCAGCCGCAACAACTTCCGTCGCGAAACTTAGGCGATTTTTGGGTTTTTACAGAAAACAAGGCCCCAACCGACCGGGTGATATCTCACCCGATCGGTTGGGACGTATCAGCTAACAGCCGTGTCTGTCAACGAACAAACCGACCGGGTGGAGAAAGTTCAGACCGGGTGAAAAGACCGGGTGACCTGGGGAAACTCTCGGGAAAATTTCAGTATTCATCACCCGACCGGGTGACAATATGCGAGACCGGTTGAGGGACTGGGTGACAAACTCTGAGTTCTCGGGAAAATGTGTGGAGCGGCGAACCGATCGGTTGAGTTCTCAACCGATCGGGTCGCATGTAACGTTTCTTCAGCATCAAATTTTCGACCTAAGGTCAACCGATCGGGTGAAAACTCACCCGACCGGTTCGACTTAAAACCTATAAATACCCCCGCCCCAACCGCTCACAAACCCTCGCCCGATCTCGCCGTTTCTCCGTCGTTTCGTCTTCCTCCAAGCACCCGGCTGCCAAAATCCCTCTCCCACAACCTCAAATCCTCCATTAGTCTCTCTCTCCACCTCCCCCTCGCATTTCTCCATCTCTTCCTCTCTCTCCCTCTCCTATTTCGTATTTTCTAGCCCTAATTCCCAACACCCACCCCCCACTTTCGAATTTTTTGCTGAAAAAAGAGTGCCGCGGCTCCACACTTCTCCCATTACACGGCATTGGGTCATCTACAAGCGGGGAGCTCTAATTGCTACGGGGTAACTTCGATCCACTTCTCGAATTTCAATTTTTACCCTAATATTTGATTTGCTTGGTTTTCGTGTGTGTGCACTTTGATAGTATTTTGCACCCATTTGCATCACCCACACACACATGGCCCGGGAGAGAGATAAAGGAAAAGGTATCTTGCGTGAGGAGGAACCGTCTCGTAAGAAACGGAAACAAACACGTCCTCCTCACCGCACACGTGAGCTAACACTTGCCCCTCCCCCGCCTATCATTCCCCCTGTGGACCCCATGTTGGGCCCGCATGGATACATACTTAGGAACCAAGAGCAGAAAGACTTCTACCACAGACTTGACACTCGGGGGCATTTATCAACCAAGTTTGCCCACACCCAATCACTCGTCGACCTCGGTGAAGACTCTTTTTGCTAATCTAGGTTGGTTGGCCTTCCTTAATGCCTCTGCGATATCCTACCCGTCACTCACCCTAGAATTCCTTTCCTCCCTCGTTTGTGAGTCGGGGTCGACCGTCACTTTTCTGGTGCGTAACCAAACCATTCGCACAAACCTAGACACCATCTGCGATATATTTGGTTTCCCTATTCTAGGGAATGATGCTATCCGACACTACGGATATCCCCCGGAATTTGACGTCGATAATTTTTGGTTCCGCCTCACCATACTCTGTCTCTATCCCCGGGGTAAGGCCAAGGCCTCCTCCATCATCCATCCCATATTTCGTCTGGCCCATAGGATCATATCATCTGCATTTTTCCCGCGGGATGAGTCAGGCACCGTGACTATCCCCGATCTTTTTATTCTCTGGGCCATGACTTTCCCCTTTGTTCGTGATGATGATGGAGTTAGTTTCAGGGCCCCGGTTGTCCCTGTCCATGCTGGCGATTGGCTTGTTTACAAGCTTCTCGATATTAGCAGGGTCGGGAAGGGCAAGATCTGCTGTGGGGGCATTATCACTATCATTGTTTCTTACCCCCCGTTTAATATCCATATCCCCCGTGGTCTTCCCATCGCCGCAGGACCCTCACGTCTAGATCTTGACGTCCTGCGGCACATTCACATGATTAAGCCCCGCCCCGACGGTCGTTTCGAATTCAATTACGGCCACCCCCTCGCCCCTACACTATTCTCCCCAACACCGCTCGCATGACTGTGGCTATCGTGGCGGATTGGACTTTTCCGCCCGACCCTGAGTTCTTTGAGGGGTTGCACCTTCCTTTCTTTCCCCGGACGCACGTAGACCACCTTCCCCTGCCGCCCACTTAGGCAAGCAGGATATTCCTGTGTCCCGGGGAGATATGGGGGCTGGCCCGAGTCGCCCTGTTTCTGCTCCTGGCCCCATCACTTCTGAGCACCTTTTAGCGGCCATTTCTGGCCTTGTGTCCTGTGCCGGCATGACCACTGCCGCCGGCACTACTTCCACATTACCTGCCGGCACCACTTCTGCCTCACGTCAGTCCACATCCTTTGGTCGCCGCCAGGTCTCTGCCCGTCTTGCTCTTGAGAGGGAGGTCGCTGCCCTCCATGATCTTGCCATGTCCTCTGCCCCCTCGGACCCATCACCGTCCTCCTTTCTCACTCACCCACGTTTCCTCGCACTTGAGAGGAACGTGGCTGCCATTCTTTGCCTTCTCACTCACATCCACGGACCACCTCCACCTTCACCACCTCGACGATCTTCTCCTCCACCCTCCCACACACCCCCACCTCCATCACCTCCCCCATCACATTCTTCTCCTCCATCATCCCACCCATCCCCACCTCCCCCACCCCCACCTAGGCGATCAACTCCCCCTCCCTCATCTATTCCCATCCCGGTATCCACTTCTCCTCTCCCGACCACTTCCATCGCACCCACACCACCTTCTACCACCTCCACCGTCACATCATATGTGCGCCGCAAGAAATTGCAGGTGCGCTCCAAATCCCTCCCACCTCCACCCACTACTGTCTCCATCACGCCTTCTCCCCCCACTTCTATTCCTTTCACCACCGCCTTGATCGCTGTCCTTCCACCACCACCCACCTCCACCGACACCCCTCCCATCGTTCATACCACCACCGCACCTATTCCTCCACCTCTTTCCCCGCTTCTCCGCACACCCCCAGTCTCCCCCACCCACCCATCCACACTCTCTTTCGAGGAGGGCGAGGATTCACCTTCTCCTGATTTTTGATTTCTCTTTGTTTTTTTTGACCTCCCCCTTGCATTTCTGCACTTTCACGCTCATATTTCATTGCTAGCATCGTCATGTCTAGCTTGGGGGAAGTCTATTTTGCTGTGTTGTCGTGTTTTGTTCTTGTGTGCGTGCTTGTTTTACTCTTTGTCGTGTAGTGTCGTGAGCTTTGATCGTGTCATGTCGTGTCGTCTAGTTTGTCCATTTTCCTTCTTTCTTTTTCTATTTTCATGTCGTACGGTTTGATTTTGATTTTTCTTTATTTTCAGTTTCGTATCTGTGTTTTTCATTTCTTTTTTGTGTCGGTGTGTACCCCCCCCCATTTTCATTGCCCTCCCATACTCACTCTTATTGCATTGAGGGCAATGCAAGCTTCAGCTTGGGGGAGTCGCACTTTGTGCGCCATTTGAGTCTTTCTTTTTCGTTTTTGTGCCGTTTTCATCGTGTTTTTTATTTTTTCTTCTCTTCTTTTTATCTCTTTCTCCTAGAGATGAACCCTATGATGAATTGCCACAAAATCACACACACACCTAGCACGGCTTCGATAATCACATTCACTAACCTCAGGAAGCCGAGTCCTCATGCATTTCACGCATCGTGGGTCCACTTAGCTTTTTTGTGAGTCGTGTGTCGTGCCTAGCCGTGTGGTGTGCTTCTACTTTGTGATTCACTTTATATACCTGTCCAGGAATGACCTCTAGATTAGCATGTTTCGATATGAATATGCGGTACTTGTTTCTACTGTCTGCTTCTTCTGCATGCTATATATATCGTACGCTTCATTTCGCATGTGTCGGGATTCCACAATTAAGGACTAGGATAACCCATTTAGCCCATGCTATAATTAGCGAGTAGAGTTTCCTCTGCCCAAGTGTTTAGATTCCGATTTCTCTTTTGTTTTACTTGGTGCAAATCCCCTCGTCGTGTACCGTTCTCCCACTTGGGAGAGTACACATGTATATATCCCATTATCCAAAAATTCCAAAAAAAAGGAGAAAAGAAAAGAAAAACCCAAAAAGAAGAGAAAAGAAAAGAAAGAAAAATTGTATAGCTAAAAATCCAAATCCAAAAAAAATATACAAAAACCCAAAACCCAAAAAAAATTCCCGTGTGAATATTTTCCTACTTGCCGAGAATAAAGGGAAGGCGAGAATTTGCACCGAGTGTTCTTCTCCACATCATCTCAACCCCCATCGGTTTCGAAAACACTTGGCTTAGGAACTTTTTAGCTAGTATCTATGCTATAGTGGTGTGATTTCCTTAACCCTAGTTGTGGAGTCCCCGATGCATGATACGCTTCTATTCTTATACTCTTCTCATGCATGCTTGAGCTAATATTCACCGCAATTTCAAATTCGAATCGATATTTGGGTCATTTCCTGGATTTGTGTATATCGAGCTTTATTGCACATCGTAGATAGTGACACCGACTGCTAGCGCACGACCACACTCACTCGCGCTTCACCGCGTGGGCCCACGGCACTTGTCTGGACTCGTACACCTTGGTTTAGTGATGTGATTTGGCGTTTGCTTGCTTGGTGTGTCGTTTTTGATTTTGTTGGCCCTGACGGGCGATCTAGGATATAGAGTTTTCTTTTTCTCTGTTTCTCTCTATTTTTCCCCTCCGAGCTCCTACTCTCACTCGTCTTCCTCGAGGATGAGGAAGAGTTCAGCTTGGGGGATTTTGACGTGCGTTTATATTTCATACATTTACGCACGTTTTCTTCCGTGTTTTTCCGTATTTTACCACCGTCTTTTATTCGTTTTCTCGTGTTTTCTTGTGTTTTCTTGTTTTCTTTCATTTTTCCGTATTTTCCGTGTTTTACAAGAGTTTGCTGGTATTTGGGGCGTAAAACGATGATATCATGTGTCCCCGGAGCAACGGGAGGAGTCACGCGTGATCCAGGGGGTCAAATGACGAAGATTGCATCTTTCAACCCCTCACCCGGTCGGTTGGTCATCTCCAACCGATCGGGTGATGCACGCGTGCACCACCCGGACGTAGCTTGGAGCTCACGAGAAGTCACCCGGTCGGTTCAGTGACCGGGTCAAAAGCTCAAAGTCTCTGGAAATTCGAAGCTGATTTCCAACCGATCGGGTGACCTTCACCCGATCGGTTCACCTGTAGCTGAATTTCAACAGCCAAGACTCGAAGCTCCAACCGGTCTCCTCACCCGGTCCGTACCAAGGTCCAACCGGTCGGCACCAAGATCCAACCGACCGCACCAAGTTCCAACCGACCGGTTCATACTGACCGGGTGAAACCCCGCTTTGCGTTGTAACTTTGTGAAGCGGCTTACCCGACCGGTTGACTTGTCAACCGATCGAGTGATGTCGTTTTCTATAAATAGAACCCTAGGTTTCCCAGATTCGGGAGTTGGTTATTTTTTACTGTTTTCTTCATTTTGTGACGGCTGTAATTTCCCAGTTTTTGTAAGTTTTCGGATCTTTGTAAAACTTTAGTATTGTCTTAATTGCTTTACTACCTTTACATTCCTATTGTCTGATTATGATTTTAACGGTCCATTTTCATTTAGATCGCTTTTTAATGAATATTAGTGAGTAGTTCCCTAATCTGGGATTTTGGCGGAAACCCCTTCGGGGGCTCTTCTCGATGCATCCATAGGGTTAGGAAATCGATAGGGATTAGGAATCTAACGGTTACGCGGGGTGTTTTATTGTCATCGGCGGGAAAAAGACCGCCTTTGACCGTTGGGCCAAGGGGGAATAAACTTGGCGGTTGACTCCCTAGCCATAGCTCACGCCCTTAGCGTCGACGCTGAATCCTAGCGCGCGGGAGCGGCAGGATGAGACGTTGGGAGTTATCGTTGTGAGCTTAGTGCTCCCGGAGTCGATCAGTGTTAATGGACACGGGAGTGCCCACTGATCGAACCCGGGAAGTCCGGCGTATCATCCTGGGCACCGACCAGAATATCGGGCCCATGGGATGCCGGTACCACTTTTAGAGGCAACGTCCCACCATTAGACCCTAATTTCGATCGCCATCCTACCCATAGGCTGTATCGGCGAGAGTCGCTCGTTGGGGTGGAAACCAAAGTCCCGGGTTTTATTTTCATATTGTCTATACCGTGCATTCCTTTACCGTGACAACCCATCATCCGATCTGAGCTAGCTGGCCCACGGGGTGATTTTGGTCCTCTTTGACACAAGCACATCCTAGCCTCCCTGTGTTCGACCCCCAAGCCAGACTACAACACCGTGCGCTTGCGGTTACAAATATCTAAACCTCCACCGTGTCCCCCGGCCATTTGCGGCTTGCAAACCGGGGGCACGTCAACCACTCCGTTCCATGTAGTGATGTCCCAACACTTAGGAAGTGTATGGGTGGGAATGGAGTGCTCTGTTACGAATCTCCGGGTTATGATGCACTTAGATGCACTGGAGTCGAACAAGGTTAAGGCCGGGTAAGACGACACTAAAATGGTGCCTAAGATACAGAAAGATAAGGCTAAGGTCCAAAAAGGTGACTAATCTAACTAGGGATTATTAGACTTTGCACATGTTATACTGGATATTAAATGAATGCGAGTACTTTTATTGTTCCGAACTTTTCGCATGACCTGCATTGGCCACCACTAAAACATGTCACGACCCGCTTCCCAAAACGGGTGCGAGGACAAGACGAAGGTCCGCATGGGCCGGAGCTGTGAGGCTCGGGCCCAATAAGCGTCTGTAGGGATACCAAAAATTACAGATTCTTGCATATAAAAGTTCATAACAATAAGATAAGAGTACTCGAAAGGAAACTGCATTCATTATTAAAATAGATAATATCCAGCAGTAGAACAAGTCTAAAAAGAAGCCCCAAGCATGGCTACAACTGCGGAAAAGGAAAACTAATGGTGCGACGCACCCAACCTAGACAAGAAGTAAAATGGTGCTACGCACCAAAACTAGAAATCAGTAAACCTCTGTAAGACAGCAATGGTGAGGGACCTCTAAGTCTGGTCCTCGTCTCGAACGTATTCTGGGTCAACGTCCTCTGACTCCAAGTCCTCAAGTAAAACTAGCTCGTCTTTGTACTCCGTCTCAGTACCTGACGTACAACACCCAAGAGAAAATGAGCTGTACGTCAAGTAAAGTCTACAAGGGAAAGGTGAGAAGACTCTACTGCAAGCGTAAAGGAATTTGAAGACAACATTTTAAGGTTGATTACATGAGAGATGCTACAGCATGGCAGTTATATATTTATGCAAGGAAAGTAAAGACTGTGCAGAAAGTGAACGTGGCAGGCAATAGCCGCAGCGTGTGCTATCAGCTACAAGATATGACAAGACTAGACTAGACCGTGTGAAACCAATCGACTCGACCCAAGACTGTGTGACACCAAGCGACTCGACACCAAGACTGTAACGACTGGTTTTTCATGTATTTGGATTATCTATATTATATATATGTTTTGGTGGATTTTCTCCTTATGTGTGGTTTTCGTCTCTGTAGCTTTCGTTTTCGTTCGTTTCGTCGTGATTTTCTAGCCTCTTCCTTATATCGTTGATCTTGGAGTAAGTCGCTCATGAAGAACTTCAAATCCCTCATATCTTAGAGTTAGAGTGATCTTAGAAGCTATATAAATCTTCCCGAAGCTTCGCGCTTCAATTCGGCACTTTTTGTGCACTTTAGTGGTTCAAGTAGGGGGACCAACCGACTAGATTGAGATATAGTCGGTCAGGAACTCTACTGGAACCGACTAGTTCATTGAATCAAAAACTCAGAAGTTACTGTTTACTCTTAGTCGGTCTAAGATCAACCACCGACCGACTAGATGTGAAATTAGTCGGTCAGAACTTGCTCTCAGACCGACTAGTTCCTTTGATAAATTTCACCTAAGTTACTGTTTATCGTTAGTCGGTCTAAGAACGTTTTTCGACCGACTAGGTTGCAAACTAGTCAGTCAGCCATTGTTCTTTAACCGACTAATTCATTGATCATTTTGTCGACCCGAGTTATTGTTTGGTGTTAGTCGGTCACAGTTAGCCGACCGACCGACTAGTTCTCAAACTAGTCGGTCAGCCAACCTTCTTTGATCGACTAACTTCTGTCGAAACCCTAGGTTTCGCCCAGCCGCCACACGATTCTCTATTTAAACCCCAAACGTTTTCTTTTCTTTCTTTCTATCCTCTTGGTCATTTCCTTTCCCCCTTGACCTCTGATCTTCCCCAAACTTCTTCTAGCCATTCCTCCTTCCTCATGAGCCCCTCTCCCTCTCCATTTAGGCCGGCCACCATGCTCTAGGTCGCCTCCAACCCCCAAAACCCCCAAAACCTCATTTTCTCCAGATTTCTCCATCCATTCCAGATCTGAACCGTGGTTTCCTAGATCATTCTTCCGTCGCCGTGCTTGCTCGGCATCGTTCTTCCGCTAACGATTCGCGACTTTCCCCGTAGATTAGCGATTGTAATACGAACCTTCGTGATCGTCATCCTCGGTGCTAGGCAAGTGAAACTTGCCACTAGTGATTTCGGCCATGTCTTAGGCCATTATCTTGTTGTAAGCGTAAAAGAGACTAGGCGACGAAATGATACCCGCCTATGCGCAATTTCAGGATCTAGCTTAACAACGAGGCTAGATTCGACTTCCTTAATTGTTTGCATCTTATCTGTCACGTTTTAATACTATAACTGTACGCATTGCATTATAACTCGCCATGTCATCCATGCTATCCATGTTGAATGTCGCATTCGTAGCACACGCTACAATACTTGTGTTTCCTTGGCTCGTGTTCCAGAAGCGGGCCACGCGTGTTGGTCGATAGCCAATGCCCGATCTACTTGTTTCCGACTAGGCACCTGCGTTGCAGGCATAACCCTAGGCCAGGCTAGGCACCTGCTTTTTAGCGGGCACAACCCTATGCCAAATACACATCCTGGCTCATGATCCAGAAGCGAGCATTCCGTGTTTGGGGGTAATGCCCTGGCTCGATACACGTGGAGGGGTAGGGATAAGCGGTCACCTGAGCTTACGAGTTGGCCCGATCAGCCACTCTAGCCAGCAGACGAAATCTCTGTGCACAACTTGTTTACTTGACGTGTTCACTTGACGTGTTTACTTGACGTGAACTACTTGACTTGTACTTGTCCGTGTTTTACTTGTAAAACTTGTTATCCATGCCATACTTGCTACTTGCTACTTGTACTTCCCTTTACTTGTCACTTCCATACTATACTTGCCATGTTATGCATCATACTAGAACTGCTAGGTTGCTAGTTGCCTTCACTTTCGTTTTCTTGCTCAAGTCTTGTTAGACTTGCTGACATGTGCCCCTTTACTCTTTTGGGTGACACATGTTAGATCCCGAGCCTGAGAGTGCTGCGGAGGACGTGGTGTTTGCTGACGCTGAGTCAGAGCCTGCGTTCGTTGAGGAGTACGAGGACACGGGCGATCAGTCGTAGAGGCTGCTTGTGTTCTTTGTTTTAGACTGTTTTTGTTGTCGATGCGTAGCACCAATACTCTTTTTATGTTGTCTTTGTTGGCCTTATTCTGGGCCTAGACTCTTTCTTTTAGCCTGGTGGCTTTTCTGGATGTTGAACTTAATTGTTATGTTTGGACATTGCTGACATTTTGGATTTTATTTCTGTATCTCCTTGTGTTATTATCTTGTTCTGCTCCTGGTTACAGGGACCTGCATATGTTTTATTGACGCTTATCAGGCGTGTAGCTTCACAGCTCCACGTCTGTGCAGACCTTCTCACGTCTCGCCTCCAGCTTTGGGAAGCGGGGCGTGACAGGTTTTGTTGGTGGCCCATGCAGGTCTCTTCTATAACTGCGAATATCGAAATAACGATAATAATATTAGAATGTCCAATAAACTAAGTTCGACATCCGAGTCATAAGCTATGAGTCTAATCTGTTTCGTTTTCTGTGTCACTAGATGGCAGGAAGACGATTTTCCCGTGGTGGTGTTAGTGCGCCCCCTCATGACGAGGAGCCTGAGCGGGAGCCCACCAGTGGGGAGATGATGCGGATGATGCTTCAGATGATGCAGGTGCAGCAGGGCGTACTCCTGCAATTCCAGAATGCTCCAGGTGCTTGAGCTACTCGGACAATCCAGGATGCCCCTCACTCCGAGCCGGGGGCGAAGAAATTTTGGGAGCTGGGTCCCGCTTATTTTGATGGGTCTGAGGGTCCTCTAGCTGCCGATGAGTGGATTCGGAACAGAGAGGATAATTTGAAGATGGCCAAGATCAGCCCGGCTGGATGGGTTGATTTGGCGAAGAGGCAACTCAAGGATAATGCTCAGAACTGGTGGGATGCGGAAGAGAAGATACTGGTGGAGCTGATAGCTTGGGCTACCTTTAAGTCCAGGTTTGATGAAGAGTTCTTTCCGAAGGCTGCCAGGAAGGAGATGCTGCAGCGTTTTATTGAGCTGAAGCAAGGGAGCTTGACGGTGGACCAGTACCACCAAGAGTTCACTAGGCTGAGTCGGTTCGCACCGAAGATGGTACAGGATGCTGATGAGAGGGCTCAGAGGTTCCTGCAGGGACTTGCTTTGGAGCTTCAGAGTTTTGTGTCTTCCTCTGATCTGGACTCTTATCAGAAGGTTCTGGTAGCTGCGAGGAGGCAGGAGCTGAACCTGAGTCAGAGGAGAGGACATGTTTCTGGTACTGGGAAGAGGCCTATGGAGCAGGCCAGAGCGGTGGTTAGGCCTGGTTTCAAGCCTAACCAGCCAGCTCAGTTTAAGAGGCTAGGAGGGCCTATTCAGAAGACTTGCCATTTCTGCGGCAAGACCGGGCATATCAAAGATCAGTGTAGGAGATTCCTGGGCCAGTGTGTTGTCTGTGGAGATCCTACCCATACCATGAAGGATTGTTTGAGGTCGAAGCAGCCTTGGAAGGCACCTGTTGCAGCACAGCGGTTGCAGCAGAGAGCACCTGTTCCTGCTGGACATGGAGCAGCTCTTGTCCCACAGAGGCAGGCTTTTCGGCAGGCTTTTCCGCCGAGGAGGCAGGCTTTTCTGATGACTGAGGTGGAGAGCATGGATGTGGATGTTGTCAGGAACATTCGGGAGAGGTTGAGGATTGCTCAGGACCGTTTTAAGCATTGGGCGGATGCTAAACGTCGTCCTTTGGAGTTTCAGCCGGGCGACCAAGTGTTCTTGAAGATTTCCCCGAATCATGGTGTGATTCGCTTTGGGAAGCGAGGGAAGTTGAGCACGCGATTCATTGGACCGTTTGACATTCTGGAGAGAGTTGGCGAGGTAGCCTACCGCTTAGCCTTGCCGCCATCTTTGGAAGGGGTTCACAATATTTTCCATGTGTCGCAGCTTCGTCGATACATTAGCAATCCATCTCATGCTGTGGATTTCTCGGAGATTACAGTTCACCCTGATATGATGTATGAACAGCAGCCAGTGCAGATTCTGGACAGGCGTCAGACGTCGCTCCGGAACAAGGTTGTCAATCTTGTGAGGGTGATGTGGCGACACGGCTCGCCAGGAGAGTCTACTTGGGAGAATGAGGATGAGATGCGAGAGCGCTACCCACTTTTGTTCCCGGACACGTGAGTGTTGGGAAATTCCGAGGACGGAATTTTTCTTAAGTTGGAGAGGATGTAACGACTGGTTTTTCATGTATTTGGATTATCTATATTATATATATGTTTTGGTGGATTTTCTCCTTATGTGTGGTTTTTGTCTCCGTAGCTTTCGTTTTCGTTCGTTTCGTCGTGATTTTCTAGCCTCTTCCTTATATCGTTGATCTTGGAGTAAGTCGCTCATGACGAACTTCAAATCCCTCATATCTTAGAGTTAGAGTGATCTTAGAAGCTATAGAAATCTTCCCGAAGCTTCGCGCTTCAATTCGGCACTTTTTGTGCACTTTAGTTGGTTCAAGTAGGGGGACCAACCGACTAGATTGAGATCTAGTCGGTCAGGAACTCTACTGGAACCGACTAGTTCATTGAATCAAAAACTCAGAAGTTACTGTTTACTCTTAGTCGGTCTAAGATCAACCACCGACCGACTAGATGTGAAACTAGTCGGTCAGAACTTGCTCTTAGACCGACTAGTTCCTTTGATAAATTTCAGCTAAGTTACTATTTATCGTTAGTCGGTCTAAAAACGTTTTTCGACCGACTAGGTTGCAAACTAGTCGGTCAGCCATTGTTCTTTAACCGACTAATTCATTGACCATTTTGTCGACCTGAGTTACTGTTTGGTATTAGTCGGTCACAGTTAGCCGACCGACCGACTAGTTTTCAAACTAGTCCGTCAGCCAACCTTCTTTGACCGACTAACTGCTGTCGAAACCCTAGGTTTCGCCCAGCCGCCACACGATTCTCTATTTAAACCCCAAATGTTTTCTTTTCTTTCTTTCTCCTCTTGGCCATTTCCTTTCCCCCTTGACCTATGATCTTCCCCAAACTTCTTCTAGCCATTCCTCCTTCCTCATGAGCCCCTCTCCCTCTCCATTTAGGCCGGCCACCATGCTCTAGGTCGCCTCCAACCCCCAAAACCCCCAAAACCTCATTTTTTCCAGATTTCTCCATCCATTCCAGATCTGAACCGTGGTTTCCCGGATCATTCTTCCGTCGCCGTGCTTGCTCGGCATCGTTCTTCCGCTAACGATTCGCGACTTTCCCCGTAGATTAGCGATTATGAGACGAACCTTCGTGATCGTCATCCTCGGTGCTAGGCAAGTGAAACTTGCCACTAGTGATTTCGGCCATGTCTTAGGCCATTATCTTGTTGTAGGCGTAAAAGAGACTAGGCGACGAAATGAAACCCGCCTATGCGCAATTTCAGGATCTAGCTTAACAACGAGGCTAGATCCGACTTCCTTAATTGTTTGCATCTTATCTGTCACGTTTTAATACTATAACTGTACGCATTGCATTATATCTCGCCATGTCATCCATGCTATCCATGTTGAATGTCGCATTCGTAGCACACGCTACAATACTTGTGTTTCCTGGCTCGTGTTCCAGAAGCGGGCCACGCGTGTTGGTCGATAGCCAATGCCCGATCTACTTGTTTCCGGCTAGGCACCTGCGTTACAGGCATAACCCTAGGCCAGGCTAGGCACCTGCTTTTAGCGGGCACAACCCTATGCCAAATACACTTCCTGGCTCGTGATCCAGAAGCGAGCATTCCGTGTTCAGGGGTAATGCCCTGGCTCGATACACGTGGAGGGGTAGGGATAAGCGGTCACCTGAGCTTACGAGTTGGCCCGATCAGCCACTCTAGCCAGCAGACGAAATCTCTGTGCACAACTTGTTTACTTGATGTGTTAACTTGACGTGTTTACTTGACGTGAACTACTTGACTTGTACTTGTCCGTGTTTTACTTGTAAAACTTGTTATCCATGCCATACTTGCTACTTGCTACTTGTACTTCCCTTTACTTGTCACTTCCATACTATACTTGCCATGTTATGCATCATACTAGAACTGCTAGGTTGCTAGTTGCCTTCACTTTCGTTTCCTTGCTCAAGTCTTGTTAGACTTGCTGACATGTGCCCCTTTACTCTTTTGGGTGACACATGTTAGATCCCGAGCCTGAGAGTGCTGCGGAGGCGTGGTGTTTGCTGACGCTGAGTCAGAGCCTACGTTCGTTGAGGAGTACGAGGACACGGGCGATAGTCGTAGAGGCTGCTTATGTTCTTCGTTTTAGACTGTTTTTGTTGTCGGTGCGTAGCACCAATACTCTGTTTATGTTGTCTTTGTTGGCCTTGTTCTGGGCCTAGACTCTTTCTTTTAGCCCGGTGGCTTTTCTGGATGTTGAACTTAATTGTTATGTTTGGACATTGCTGAGATTTTGGATTTTATTTCTGTATCTCCTTGTGTTATTATCTTGTTCTGCTCGTGGTTACAGGGACCTGCATGGGTTTTATTGATGCTTATCAGGCGTGTAGATTCACAGCTCCACGTCTATGCGGACCTTCTCACGTCTCGCCTCCAGCTTTGGAAAGCGGGGCATGAAAAAGACTATATGACACCAAGCGACTCGACACCAAGAGGGTTTACGTCTTCAGCTTAGAAAGTGGCCAAACTCTCTAACCTGGTGGCCGCTCAACCCAACCCCACCCCAAGTGCTCAAGACAAGACTGGACGAGGACCACTCACTCTGCTAGGTGAGTGCCTCTAATCCCCACAGGTTGTAGGGGCTGTTGGACGCAACGATCTAGTATCTTTAGTTTGATGATGACAAACGTGTGAGAACTATTTAACGTGGGTTCTAAGTGTGTTTCAATGATGGCAGTGATGTAAATACCCAAACGATGAATACGTCAATGGATGGAAGAATTGCTAACAATATGGCAAATTGGATGAGAGTGGAAGTGGTGTTTGCGTAGTAATTGGAATGGGTCAAAGATGGAAAGATGAGTTCAAATCTTATTCAATCTTTTATTGAAGATCATACCATATCATATATCAAATCTTTCTCATATGTCTTAGGGATTCTCTCCTACCCCTAGCCAAATTGGACCAAGTCACATTCTCTAATATCCTAGCCTATACCCTATATAAACACCCTCAACTTCTAGGGTTAACGTGGGAGGCCAATACCCAAAACTCCAGAAGTCTTACGCAACAAAAAGTGAAGAGAGCGGCAAGAGATGAATGAGGAAATCAAAAAGCAAATAAAATTAGAAAACCCTAAGGTTACTCCTCAAAGTTGCAAGCTGCATGTACCCAAGCCTCACGCAAACTTAAAGCTCCCGTTCTTCGTCAACATCTCGTGCAAAGGAGGCTTTGCTGCAAGCTTCTTCCATATCGAAGCTCCTCGCGTTATCTTCGTCACCGTTTGAAGCTGTCACCGTCGCAGCCAGTCATCGAAGTAGAGAAGACACCATCAAAGTTGAGTCACCGTCGTCGAGAGAGTCGTTATCGGAGCCCACGAAGACGAAGTCGACGTCGTCGTTGCCTAAGTACGCCGGTGAAGCTGAAAGGAGAGCTGCTCGTCGTTCGACGTCGAAGCCCACCGTCGAAGAGCTCTCGAAGACGTCGGAGAAGTCAAAGCTACTGTTGTAATTGAAGTCCTTGTCGTCGCTGCTGTCAAAGGGGCATCGTGCCACCAAGTCAAAGCCCACGAGTCATCGCTGCTGTCGAGCAGTCGAGAAGATCACCTGGCTATCGTTGAGTAGCCATCGTCGGACGAGTCACCGTCGAAGACGAAGTTTGAAAGGCCACTATGTTCTGCTAGCCGTCGAAGGGAGGTGATCGGAGCCGTCGAGCTATCAACATCGGAGAACGCTCGTAGATCATCGCCGTCCTTGAAGCTGCCAACGTCGCCGTTTGAAAGATACGTTGCTGCATGCCTAGATCGCACCGGAGAGCGGACGGAAAGATGCGAACGAAATGAAGGGAAATATTTTGATGCTGACGTGGATCTATTAAGGAGTTGATGTGCGCACAGACCAAAGCAATTAGAGTTTGAACTTTGATTTCTTTACGCACAGACCAGATTGCAATAAAGCCATATCTTGACATCCAGGAGTCGGATCGAGACACCGTTTGCATCAGATTGGAGCTGACGACGTGCTGATTGACATAGACGACTACATGGACACGAACTGAGCATTTCTAAACCCTTTACTCTTTATATTTGTGTCTTAGTGTAACATTCTCTGTAGGGGAAACTTTTTACCATATTTTGTGACTATTTTGGACTTGTCTGGTTGGGCTAGACAAGAGAGTCTTGACGTGTTGTTGCAGTCAAGATACTCATTTACTAGGTTGATAGGGTTCTGCACTTTATTGAGTGTGGTACAGTCTAGGTGGAGAGTTGAAGCTAGGACTCCATTGTAGTTGTACAGAAGGAACATATTAATGCTAGTATTTTCTTGGGGCTAGACGTAGGTTGTTGATGCGACCGAACCAGGGTAAATCAGTGCGTACTCTGTGATTGTCTCTTATTTACTCTGGTTGTGCTTTTAACTGCGTGTGATTTCTCGTGGGTTGCGCGAGAATTTTTTTATTAGCCTATTCACCCCTCCCCCCTCTAGGCTAGGATCTAGATCCAACAAGTGGTATCAGAGCAGGTTAGAGGATCTAGTCTAGTCTAGCTATCATGAAAACCCCAAAGTTAGTCTTTCCCCATGGCATGCCTATTGATCGTCCTCCTCTTTTTAGTGTCCATGATTATATATACTGGAAAGCTAGGATGAAAACGTATTTACTATCTGTTGATGTTGATACTTGGTACATTATTGATAACGGATATTCTATGCCTGAAAGTAATCTGAATTTAAATGATAAACATGTGTGTGCTATAAATGCTAGAGCAATAAATATATCTTATTGTGTGGGTTGAGTAGAATAATATTTGATCGTATCTCACATTGCTCCTCTGCGCAGGATATATGGAGGACCTTGGAAATTGCATTTGGAAGTGAGAAATCCCTCAGCTGCAATGAAAAGAATCAAAAGGGAAGAAACGCTCCTTTAAATAATTTTGATGCTTCTCTTTGTGACAATGCTAAGCATAAAGTTATTTGTTTTAACTGCATAAAGCAGGGACACTTCGCTAAACATTGCCCACAAGAAACAGCTGGTGTCGTAGAGAAGAAAAGAAAAGCTGTAGTGCGAACGTGGGACATGAAGAGTGCAGATGAGCTCAAGGAGAATGAAGCACACACATCCCTCTGCTTGATGGCAAAACATAACGAGGTAAAATTTGGTAGTAAAGCTGAACTTCTAATTATTTGTAAAGCCATGCAAGAGGAAATTGATGAGCTAGAACTTACTTTAAATGACTATAGGAATGCTAGCTTTAAATTACAAAAAGAAAACTGTGACATTTCTGATGGAGTTGAATCCTATAGAAATTCTTGCTTTGATTTGCAAAAAGGAAATTGTGATGTGATTGAAGAATCTAAAAACTTAAAAGAAGAACTTGAAAAATGCAAATCAACCATTGCCATGCTGAAAAGAGAAGAATCTAGCTCATCTGAAAAAGATGTTTGTCTTTATTGCCCTTCCTTATTGAATGAAATTAGCATGCTTAAGCAGGATTTATTTAAGCTTGAAGCTGAAAAAGATAATGTGATTAAAGAGCTTAATGATAAACTGTGCATGTTTAATAATGACCTTAAAAGAAAAATGATTGAGTTTGAAAAGAAGGAAGAAGAAAATAAGAGAGCTTTTATAAGTAAATGCACCTTGCTTGTGGATGAAAATAAACTTTTAAAATCCAAAGTTTCTAATCTAGAAATGTCATTCAGAAAATTTTCAATTGGTAAACATTCGTTGGATACCATACTTGAAAATCAATTATCTGGCAATAATAGAAGAGGACTTGGATTTGGTATGAAAAACGTTGAAAACCCCAAATTTAAGAAATTTCACAATGTGCCTTCTATTGTGAAAAATATGCATGCAAAGTTATTTACTTGTGATAGTGTTGGTCACACATCCCATTATTGTAAGTTTAGGAACACAAACATAAAGTTCAAACAAGTGTGTGTTCCTAAATCTTTAATGGCTAACACTAGTGGAGCTTTTTGGATTTCAAGGTCACACTTTACACCTTTCATGTAGGTGGGATGGAGATTTGGCGAGGAGCAATGAATTGAATGTCTCATTCTTTTAGCTCCTTAGTCAAATAGCGACGCAAAGGTATATTTCTTTTTCCCGCTTTGCATTCATTGCATACCTTCATAGTTTTGTGTGTGTGCTTGATTTAATTTTTGTTTGTGTGCTTGTATGATTGCTTTTTTAGGTTCGCTTTAGTTCTTTATAAAAGAAAAACAAAAAAATGAAAAACCAAAAATAAAAAAAATGTGCTTAATGACTACCTCTTATGAATCATTATATGTGGTACTTTTCTATGTTCATTCATATCATTGTAGAAATCATTGTATTATTGTTATAGCTATATGCACATGTTAGAAACTATTTGGTAGCCATGACATTCTTCTTGAAATGATTAATTTGATTTCTACACCTACATACGCACTTCCACGAATACTAAACTTGTTGCACTTTTGGAGATTCTTTTTATGAATAGTGGAAAGTGAATGTAGAATAATTAAAAACTGAATATTCTAAGGGATATGATGTGTATTGCCAAGAATAAAAATTGAGCACGAAAAGAAATGAATATGAAAAAAAAGAAATACATGAAAATTGCTCCGTATGAAAAATTGATACAATTCATGGACACTACCCACGAGTATCCAACATATGCTTTATGAGTAATCTTTAGCGTTGGTGTATTTTACTCGTCAAGCAATGTCAATCCCACATCTAAGAGCCCTTCTAGGCTATGTTTTGGGGTTTAGTAACTTGAACTCATTTTTAATGAGGTGGGAAAAATCAATCCTAGTGAAATTCATGTTAATTGGAAAATGTGGATTGTTTTGGTTGATGTTCAAAATTGAATCTCCCTTTGTACTTCAATGTTTATATATCACACTTACACATTGGCGGTGAAGTCTAAATTATGATTTTCTATGAACTTGAATTGCTTACTTTATGGAAAATGACATGCAAGTTTTAGATATAATTTATAATGCTCTATTTTTCATGTGATATTATTTTGACTTCGTTAGCCCACTTTTGATGATAACAAAGGGGGAGAAAAGTGTTGAAAAGATTTGGTACTATTGAGTGGTATTATTGGTTATTGGTTGAAAGGGGAGCTTGTTATTGGTTATTGGTTGAAGGGGGAGCTTGGAAATAGGGGGAGCATGCGTATTTCATTGGTATATTATGCATGCTAGTCATGCTTACATTTCATTGGTATATTGGTGTATTGCTCATATGCATTTCATCCTTCAACACACTTCACATTCTCATTACTCAAATCTTTCATTCGGTTGTTATCATCAAAAGGGGGAGTTGTTGGACGCAACGATCTAGGATCTTTAGTTTGATGATGACAAACGTGTGTGAACTATTTAACGTGTGTGCTAAGTGTGTTTCAGTGATGGCAGGGATGTAAATACCCAAATGATGACTACGTCAATGAGATGGAAGAATTGCTAACCATATGGCAAATTGGATGAGAGTGGAAGTGGTGTTTGCATAGTTATTGGAATGGGTCAAAGATGGAAAGATGAGTTCAAATCTTATTCAATCTTTTATTGAAGATCATACCATATCATATATCAAATCTTTCTCCAATGTCTTAGGGATTCTCTCGTACCCCTAGCCAAATTGGACCAAGTCACATTCTCTCATATCCTAGCATATACCCTATATAAACACCCTCAACTTCTAGGGTTAACGTGGGAGGCCAATACCCAAAACTCCAGAAGGCTTACGCAATAAAAAGTGAAGAGAGCGGCAAGAGATGAAAGAGGAAATCAAAAAGCAAATAAATTAGAAAACCCTAAGTTTACTCCTCAAAGTTGCAAGCTGCATGTACCCAAGACTCATGCAAACTTAAAGCTCCCGTTCTTCGTCAACATCTCGTGCAAAAGAGGCTTTGCCGCAAGCTTCTTCCATATCAAAGCTCCTCATCGTTATCTTCGTCACCGTCTGAAGCTGTCGCCACAGCAGCCAGCCATCGAAGTGGAGAAGACGCCGTCAAGTTGAGTCGCCATCATCGAGAGAGTTGTTGTCGAAGCCCATGAAGGCAAAGTCGTCGTTGTCGTTGCCGAAGTATGTCGGTGAAGCTGAAAGGAGAGCTGCTCGCCGTTCGACGTCAAAGCCCACCGTCGAAGTGCTCTCGAAGACGTCGGAGAAGTCGAAGCTACTGTTGTAATTGAAGTCCTCGTCACCGCTGCTGTCGAAGGGGCGTCGTGCTACCAAGTCGAAGCCCACGAGTCATCGCCGTCGTCGAGCAATCGAGAAGATCACCTGGCTGTCGTTGAGTAGCCATCGTCAGACAAATCGTCGTCGAAGACGAAGTTCGAAAGGCCGCTGTGTTCTACTCACCGTCGAAGGGAGGTGATCGGAGCTGTCGATCTATCAACGTCGGAGAACACTCGTAGATCGCTGTCGTCGCCGTCCTCGAAGCTGCCAACGTCGTCATTTGAAAGATACGTTGCTGCATGCCCTAGATCGCACCGGAGAGCGGACGAAAAGATGCGAACGAAATGAAGGGAAATATTTTGATACTGACGTGGATTTATTAAGGAGTTGATGTGCGCATAGACCGAAGCAATTAGAGATTGAACTGTGATTTCTTTACGCACAGACCAGATTGCAATCAAGCCATATCTTGACATCCAAGAGTCGGATCGAGACACCGTTTGTGTCAGATTGGAGCTGACGACTTGCTAATTGACAGAGACGACTACACGAACACGAACTGAGCATTTCTAAACCCTTTACTCTTTATATTCGTATCTTAGTATAACGTTCTCTGTAGGAAAAACTTTTACCATATTTAGTGACTATTTTGGACTTGTCTGGTTGGGCTAGACAAGAGGGTCTTGACGTGTTGTTGCAGTCAAGATACGCATTTACTAGGTTGATAGGGTTCTGCACTTTGTTGAGTGTGGTACAGTCTAGGTGGGGAGTTGAAGCTAGGACCTGACTCACCCGTAACCTACACCTAGGTTCCACCTGGCGGTGTCACAATCGTCAGGCGTAATATGGCCCCTAAGCTACGATTTCGGGCTCAATCCGCAAGCGGACGGTGTCGAGTAATAGTATATAAGATGTCGGATCTCATAGGGACGGTGATAGTGTCAATAGGTTCTCAGTCTGTTTCTAAATGTAGAAGTGAGATAGCTGTCGGGGGAACAGATTTGGGTTGGTTGTTGTTGTTGTAATATCAATAAAAAGGGACTAAGTCTTTAGGGATCACCACTAGGATCGTTGGGGGTCGATGTTAGGATAGGATCCTCACATTGTATTAGGGCTAGGGAATTAATCCCCCAATTCGTACCACTCTCGTGGGTTAGAATTACGGGGTATTTCGGTGGCTCTCGTTGACGCAATGGCGGTAGTCGTCAACGTAGCGGTATAGTTCGTCGATGGATCCCCTCAAGACGTGAGCCGGGCATGGTCACGTGCCTTGATTGGATCCAGTGATTTCCCTATTCAAATCCCTAGATACCCCTTAAGCACGTTAATTCCACAGACCGTGGGCATGATCTCAGTATGGGTTATTTACGGATTTGGTAGGATCTACCGAAATACAACCCTAAATCCCCAATTCAAAGTAGGGATCCAGATCTACATTTTCCCCCTCGAATCCTAGGGTTAACCCATCAACCCTAGAGTAGATCTACTCACACATTGCAATAACGGCAGACAAAATCATCAATTCCACAGAAGAAAACATTATAGTAATCGAGAAATTAGGGCTCAACAACTTACAGCGAGAATAGACGAACAATGGCCAGAGAAAAATCCAGATTCCAATAGAAAAACGCAGACCAAAACAAAAGCAATAATCTCCAGTATTTGATCCAAAAATTGCAACAAAAATAACTCCAAAAATTCATACAAAGAATCACCCAGAGCTTTCCTAAAAAATTCCTAAAAAAATTGCCTCATGGAAGTCTCTCCCCAGTCGCCCTGATCGCGAGCCTTCAGTGCTGCCCAAATCGCGGGCATCATGCTCTTTCAAAACTTCCCAGAAATGCCCTTGGTGTCGCCGACCGAGTAGGTGACTCGGTCGAGCAGCTGCTGCTCGGTCAGTAGCTTGGCCTGTGTAGTTGTGCTGCTCGGCTGCTTGGAGATTTTGAAATCGCCCTACTCGGACGGCTACTCGGGTCGCGTCATTGAGGCTACTCGACCGAGCAGATGAGCTGCTCGGTCTGAGTCAGCCCGTGACAGCTTTACTCTCAATCTGATATGGCTCGGTCCGAGCAGCTGATCTGCTCGGGCCGAGCATTTTTTGGGAAATGCTGCAGCAGGCCTGGGGCTTCTCTCTCTGCCCTCTCTCCCTCTTCTCTCCTCCAATGGCTCTGAAAGTGCGGCGAACTCCTCCAGAGCCCTGCCAATGAGCTTACGAGCATGCCAGATGTGTCCATACCCAAGCGGGGGGGTCCAAATCGCTCCAAAATCCCTGAAAATTCACGAAACACTACGAAACTCAAAAATATCGTCAGAAATGCAAAATCGTAGTAAAAAGTGGGATTTGGATGCGAAAATGATATGCGATGTAATGAGATAATGATATGAAAATGATGGAAAATATGGACACATCAAAATCCCCCAAGCTTACCTCTTACTCGTCCTCGAGGAAGACGAATAATCGGTATGCCGGGAGGAAAACAAAATGAAAATAAGAAAATGAAAATAGAAAGGAATGAAAAACAAAAGAGAGAGAAGTAAGACGAAAGTGCTAAGGATGATCGGTCAGATCTCAGGCCCAAATATTGTATCACGATGCTCTGAGTGCTAAACATAAATGCTATTGGTAATTTCTAGCTTTATATATCATATGACATGCAATGCAGGAAAAGAACAGGGATCTACTGAAATAACACCGTCAATTCATATCAATCATATGCAACCCCTAGAGTCTAGTATAAAGGAGTTGGCAACGCCTTTTTCAATCACAGATACACAAGGAGCATAAAAGAATTACACAGAATGCAATAGAGAATAGAAAAAAATCATGCCATTCAGATATTCACTTTGATACATGGAAAATCTCCAAAACTAAAGTAATTCGTAAAGTTTAGGTTTTATAAAATCTCCCCGATGTGCACCATCTCCACTCTAATGTCATGCTCACTCATATGATCTGTTGGTTTACCCCCAAGCTTAGCTTGAGGCGTCGCATCAAGGAAAATGATATGGAAATTATTTTTTCTTCCCAGAATAAATGATAGCTTCTAATGAAATGATATATAATGGTATTTATTCATTTTCTTTCTTTTTCTTTTCTTTTTCTGATATGAATATATACACTTTTTTTCTTCTCTTTTTTTTCATTTTCATTTAGAAGCTATACTTTTTCTTTTTGGGATTGGGAAGTAAGATGCGGTAAAGATAGCTATGGGGGTGCAACCAACTGATATGTAGAGATATAAAATAGATATGTGGAGAAGGAAAATAGTGGGACTCTCGGTTCACTCATAAGAGGGTGCACATAGTTTGATACCCTAACTAAACTCATATATAGCATGGATATTTTCACTTCTCTAAATGAATGCTGAAAAAGGCATGCAGTAAAGATCACAATATCAGCAGGCATGCAAGCAGAAGTGAATAAGATAAGAGAAACAGGTGCTCAAAGTGTTCTAGTGATGCGTGAACCTGGGTGCATTTCCCAATATAAATCATACTAGATACTTATTCATACATTCGATTTTCAATTTATTTCAGGTATTAAATCAGACAGATCATCAAAAGAAATGCATGCATATAAATAATAAAGCTAAAATTCACCCTAATAGCATGTCAACAGAAATGAGCATTGCACTAGACTAATAAGGCCATGAGAGACATCATCATGCGGAAACATCCCTAGCAAAAATAAAGAAAAAGAGGCGGAGAAAAAACGAAAATAAAATAAAGAGAGATGCATGCATGGTAAAAATAGAAAATATGATGCAAAATGAGAAAAAAGGAAAACGGGGTGAAAACGGTGGAAAAGTGAAATAAAAACTAAAATAGGGGGAGAAAGGTAAAAACAAAAAAAATTGAAAATAAAGCGGTAGCGCTCATCCCCCAAGCTAAACCTAGCAGTGTCCCCACTGCTAAGAAATCGCTCGTGAGCGGGAGATGATGCTGAAGGGGTGGGATGGGGGGTAATAAAATAAAAACTATGTAATAAAAGAAAAAAAGTAAATAAAAATAAAAAATATGATATGATACAATGCATGAGTAGTGCCTCCCCCAAGCTATGTAAAAGTAGGGCCCCAAACAGACAGATGGGCACAAAATGAAATGGGGGAGGCAAAAGTGGGTAGGGACTACATCAAGCAGAGGCACCACCCTCTGGAGGTGGCGATGGGTCCCTCTGCTATGGACCCGGGGTGGTGGGTGGCAGGTCTGGGTGGAGCTCATGGGGAGGGCTGGTGGTGAGATCGATGGTGGAGGTGGAAGGAGCAGCAGTATATAAGACCAAGGCAGAAAGTGGATCAACTGTGACTGAAGACTCAAAAGTAGAAGAAATAGGCTCTGCATAAGCCTGAGGAAGTGAAGCACTGAGTGGTGCGGAGTGTGTCACAGTGTCTGATCTGAGAGGAAGAGCGTGTGCAAGTATTACAGTAGGTGGGCCACGTTGACGAAGAAGGTCTATGATAGATAAAAGATCTGATTCGACTCGGGATCTGTGTGTCTCCGTCGCGACTAAAAAAGTATCGAAATCCCACCGTAAGCGGGAAGTCAAATCTTCTAAAGCCGCTAGGCGAGCGTCGGTAGTACGTGAGTCAGGCAGAGAGGTCGGAAAACGTCTGTGAGATACCACTCGCATGAAGAGGCCCTATGCAACGGATGCACGGTGTCGAGCCTGGAAAGTAGGAGAGGGTGAGCTCGTAAGTGGGTCAGAGACTGCTAAAGGAAGATCGGTGGCCGACACAGAAGTGAAGACAGACGTCGACACGCTCTCGATGAAAATGGCAGCTGAAGTGGACGAAGTGGGGCCAGACAGAGGGATGTGGGGACCTAATGAAAAAGGGACTGATGCTATAAGATCTGACAGAGGTAGGAGGGTGGGGCAGGATCGTGGAGTGGAGAGTCAAGATCTATGCATGTGTCATCAAAAAGTATATCGGTGCCCTCCGACACCGATGCAGAGATAGAAGAAATCTGAGTCTTGGGGCGGGAGGTGAGGACAGTCCCCGAGGACTCGACGGAAGCAGATACGGCAGAAACAGAGGAGGCGGACCCAGTAACTGATGGGTGAGCTGGAGGGGCTGGTAGGCCGACAACTAGTGCGGCAATATCAAGGAGCTCAAAAATCGGTGGGTGGGGGACAGGGTCATCGGCGGGTGCCTCCACCGGTGCTCCAGGTGGCTCAAGAACGTGGATGGGTGGAAGTGGGAAGACCTGAGGAATCAGCTAGTTAAGCTGGACGACGGAGATGTGCGTCAGGTGAGGGGTGGGAAGAATCATGTGAGGAGTATGGGTGGTGCCTACTAGATACTGCCAGTGACGAACACTGTGTGGTCGAATGATGTGCATGTGCTCGAGCACGCCAAGGGTCAAGCGTGTCGGGCCAGGGGGACGGTGTAGGTCAGCTAGAAGAGGAATATCTAGCATCCTCGCAAAAATAGTAAAGAAGGCACCGTAACAAATATCCATGGAGTGGTAGCTGATGGCTGTCTGGTAGAGTCTGTGACATAGCCAGTGGGCTGCGTCAGAAAGAATGAATGGTCGCAGAGAGCCGTCAGGGTGGAAACGGAGAAGCCAGGTGATACCCATAAGATGGGTAAGCTCTGGGAGGGACATGGTCCCGACCTCTGGTCTGTAAAAAAGCGTGCAAGCAAGGTGCCGCTGAGCATAGCAAATGCATGTGTGCACAATGCACGAGGCCTTCGCCCGGCTAGGGTGATACTATGGCAGTCCGGAAATACGCTCCCAGAAGGTACGTGCATCAAAATCGGTAACGTCATAGGTAGGGGAGAATGCCAGTCTGGGCTCTGGGACGGCAGGGAAGTGGAAATACTACTGGATCAAAGCAAAATTGACAGTGTGGTCATGATCGAGGAGGCGGAAGGTGATGCCGTCCTCTGTCGGGGTAAGAGCAAGGGAACTGAGGCCCTTGAGAGCAATGCGCGTGTAAGTGGGGGTGTGGACTCCGAGGAATCGGTCGAAACCGATCGCTCGGTACAGGTGGTGGACTCCCTACAGGAGTCCCAGTGACCTAAGAGCCGGCACGTCTAAGAAAACTATAGGGACAAGACGGCGCTGGTGGAGCCTAAAATAGCATGCTCTCTGTGCTCTATAACGGAAAGTAATGCCGTATGTAGGGATACGTGCTGTGGGGTCCTCACTGGAGGGTGCAGGGTGTGGAGGCGAAGAGGTGGAGACGGTAGATGGTGTTGTGGTGACAGGCGTGGTGGTAGTGGGAATGGTGGTGGTGACAGTGTAGGACGTGGTAGTGAGGCGTGCACAACGCTGGGGATGGGAAGAGGAGGCGCCAGAAGACGACCTCTTCCCGCAGACGGGGAGTGTGGTAGATCCGCGTGTGCGAACCATGGTGTATGCGATATATGAAGTGCGATATGGAAATAAAGAGGGGAATGAGTGTACAGAAAGTACGAACGATGCGAACGCGAAAAGATCCCCCAAGCTAGTCCACGTTGCTACTACTGATGTATGAGGAGAGTACCTGCAATTTGAAACGATCAAAATGTCAGTTAATCGAGTTAAAATGGGTGGAAAGAATATATGATTTGACTCGGACTGAGCAGAGAACTGCTCGGTCCGAGTTGTGCAACTCGGGTACTGAATGCGACTCGGTGAGGGGGCTTTGACCGAGCACCGAGGTGCTCGGTCTGTGCCCTAGGGCACGAATCGGGGGGAGAAAATTGGCGATCGCCATTGATGGAAGCGGTGGGTGGGGTTTTAGGTAGTGGGCGGTTTATCGGAGGGGGGTGGTTTGGGGGGGTGAGTGGACGGTGCCGTCGGCGGCGGTGGTGCCGTCGACGGCTCCATCGACGAATAGGGGGAAGAGGGTAGAGGTGGGGAGGGGGATCTGATGGGAGAGGAAAAGGGGGATGTCGGTGAGGGGGGAAAGTCGGCAGCGTCGTCGGTGGTGCGGGAGGCGGAAGACGGCGAGGGTGGTTGGGTATGAACAAGTAGGGTTGTTAGGAGAGCTCGGGGGAAAAATAAGAGGATAAAGTATTTTAGGTTTAAAAATTTTTTAAGGTGGGATTAAATGGAAGTGGGTTGTAGGTTAAAAACCCGACCCGACTCGGTCCGAGCAGCTATGCTGCTCGATCAGGTCAATGTAAAAAATTTGAACGAAATACCGACTCGACTCGGTCCGAGCAGCTAGGCTGCTCGACCGGGTCAACGTAAAAATTTTGAATGAAATACTCCCTCCGAGTCGTTTCCTACTCGGGCCGAGCCAATAATATTCTGTCCGGGTCGACAGAGTGACGTTTTCTTCCCAAATTTCAACCCTGTACAACTCGATCGAGCAGTTGGATGCTCTGTGCGCGTCGTGTCCTGCTCGGGCCGTACCAATAATGTCCTGCCCGAGTCGACAGAGTGATGTTTTTTCGCTGAAAACTCAACCCTGTACGACTCGATCGAGTAATAAGTTGCTCGGGCCGAGTCCATTTCTACTCAGACCGAGTAGAAAGCTACTCGGGCCGTGCGAAAATGTCTCAATTTTTCTGTATCTGCGCTGCTCGACTGAGCAGATGAGCTGCTCGGTCCGAGTCTCCTGTGCCTTTTTTCCTCTTCTTTTTCCCTTGGTTTTCTTCTCAAATCTTCAGATCCGTTGCTTTTCTCCGGCTTCCTTCCGTTTATAATGACCATATGCATACCCCCTATTGTCCGTCCTGCACAAAACACAAACTCATCTCATTTTTATGATTTTTATAATTTTATCTAAAATCAAGAAATAAAAATAAAAATATGAAAACTAATGAAGAAGGTCCAAAATCTAAGGAATTGGGTTGCCTCCCAATAAGCACTCGTTTTCAGTCATGAGCTCGACTCCCTCAAATATATCAATATTCATTTGGCGTGTGTGGTGGTCGCACGTCAATCTTCGGGGTGGTGCAAACCGGCGGCGTTTGATTTCCGCCTACTCCAATATTCTCCTCCACATAAGGTACGGTCTCCGACGCTTGATGATTTGATGATTGACATAGAAACTCCTCATCCAATACTTCGATGTACGCGGCGACCACTTTGTTGTAGGTTGCGTCGCCGTCGTCGTCAATGCTTGCCATCATTGGGTCCTTCAAGACCCCTTCAGTAGTGAACTCTTCAATTGCATCCTCCTCAAGAAGCTCCAGATAACTAGCCCCTTCTGCATGGGCTCGCTCCATCATCGGCTTTTGTAGCCGGAACTCAGCTTCAATATCCCCCACGCTGAGGGATAGGGTCCCTTCCCAGACATCTATAAGAACATCGGACGTCGCCATAAAGGGGCGGTCGAGTATGAGTTGAGAGCTCCATCCCTCAGGCATATCCATAATGATAAAGTCGACTGGGACACACAGCCCTAGAGGTATTTGAAGGATGATGTCCCTTGCTATCCCAACCGGGTAGGTGATAGAATGATCGGCGAGCTGAATGGACATGCTCGTCGGTTCCAGCTCACTTTCCGTCTGGAGTCTTTTGAAGATGGAGAGGGGCATCAGGCTGATGCTAGCCCCTAAGTCAATTAGTGCTCTGCTGATTGGCATCCCGCCGATGGAACATGTCACGGTAAAGCTTCCCGGATCCGGCATCTTCTGGGGGAGGTGATTTCTGATCACGGAGGTGGAATCCTCCAGCAGCTTAATTTCCTCGAGCTTTCTCTTTCCCGTGATGAGATCCTTCAGAAATTTGGCATATGTTGGGATCTCGGTGATGGCATCTATAAACGGGATATTCAGCTGAATTCCCTTTAATAACTCCATGAACTTGGAGTACTTCTTCTCCAATTTGGCTAGGGCTAGCCTCTGTGGGTATGGAGGAGGAGGTCTGGAGACTCTGCCCTTAGATGCATCAACGGGAGGCGGCGTTGTAGTAGGTGTGACGGGAGGTGCATCGGCTTTCTCCTCAATAGTAACAGGCCCTTCAGTGGCCTCAACTCTATCGCTGTCATCAATAGCTTCTTCAATTCTAATCTTCTCTTTGTTCAGCACCGGAACCATAACAGGGTCAGTCACCCGTCCTCCTCGTGTGGTCACTGAAACCACGGCGTTGGCTTGAGCTCTAGGGTTAGTCTCCGGCTGGAAGGGTAATCTCCCCTGATTCTTTAGCAACTGCGACATTTGCCCCCTCAGTTCATCAAGCGAAGAATTTATATTCTTGACTTGGTTCGATGTATCCTGATTGAAGTGGATCTGGCCGCTCATGAAGGTCTCCAGTGTGGCTTCAAGATTAGACTTGGGCGGAGCCGGCGCAAAATTCTGCTGAGGTGACTGGTTGAACTAATATCCCGGCGGTCTGTAAGGCCCAGCTGGCCTAAAGCCGCCTTGCAGCTGGCTCTGTTGCTACTGAGGAAGAGATGGTGGTCTCTAAAATTGCGGAGGTTGCAGCCCTCCGCTTGGGTTTCCATAGGAAAACCACGGGTGATTCCTGGCGGCCGGATGCTACCACTGGTTCCGTCCCTCTCCTTGGACGTACTGCACGGTCTCGGATGTCTCAGCACCCTCATAGTGACCCTCGATAGGGATATATCCTGGATCTACATACTCCTCCCTGGGATGATAGGAGGTGCTGGGCGCTGCAGGGATGGAGTCAAGGCGCTGCTCGATGCGGGCCACTTGCTTGCACAAGGTCTCTATGTGAGAATCCAAGTGACTAGCGACCTTGACCTCAGGAGTCCGGGGTAACAACAATCCGTTCATCTTTCCACTACTGGGTGTTGGCCGCCATGTGTTCCAACAGATCTATAGCCTCCTCAGAAGACTTATCAAGTAAGGCGCCCTGCGCTGCAGCATCGATAATCATTTTGGTGCTAGGCTGGAGCCAGTTGTAGATGCTCTGCACCAAATCCTAGGGCTAGATTCCGTGGTGTGGACACTGGTGTTGGAGGTCCTTGAACCTCTCCCAAGCCTCGTAAAGCGACTCCTGCGGGAGCTGCTTGAAATTAGAAATGGCCCCATGGATCCGGACCGTCTTTGAGGGTGGATAAAAATTATCCACAAATGCCAACGCGAGCTTCTCCCATGTGGTGAAGTGGTTGGGAGGGTGAGCTCGGAGCCAATAGGAGTCCTTATCCCTTAGGGTGAAAGGGAAGAGCCGCAGCTTCACCGCATCATCACTGACGTCCTTCGCCTTGAATGTATCACACTTCGCCAAGAAGGAGTCAATGTGATGGTTGGGATTTTCATGAGGATGCCCGTGGAAGGGATCCTGCTGCATCAGATTTATCAACCCCGTCTTAAGATTGAAGGTTGCCGCCGTCAGTTGCGGTCTCAGAATTGAGGAGTTGTTCCCAAAAGTCGGTTTCATGTGGTCCCTGATGGACCCAGTGCGAGGAGGGGGAGGAGGAGGATTCTCTCCCATCTGAGCGGATGGAGATGAACTTCTGCTAGAGGCTCTCAAAGCCCTAGCTGTCTTTTCAATCTCAGGATCGAACAATAACTCTCTAGTAGTCCCCTTGTGGCGGGTGTTCATGCACCAACAAAGCTCAGAAAAATACCGTCAATAACACCGTAATAAATAAAAAGAATAAAAATTATGGAAGGGTGAGAGATGATAAGAATGCTAGCGAACTTCAAAAAATAAAAACAAACTGAGCTAAGAACACTATTGCCTTCCCCGGCAACGGCGCCAAAAACTTGACGCACCCGTAACATACACCTAGGTTCCACCTGGCGGTGTCATAATCGCCAGGCGTAATATGGCCCCTAGGCTACGATTTTGGGCTCAATCCGCAAGCGGACGGTGTCGAGTAATAGTATATAAGATGTCGTATCCCACAGGGACGGTGATAGTGTCAATAGGTTCTCAGTCTGTTTCTAAATGTAGAAGTGAGATAGCTGTCGGGGGAACAGATTTGGGTTGGTTGTTGTTGTAATATCAATAAAAAGGGACTATGGCTTTAGGGATCACCACTAGGATTGTTGGGGGTCGATGTTAGGATAGGATCCTCACATTGCATTAGGGCTAGGGAATTAATCTCCCAATTCGTACCACTCTCGTGGGTTAGAATTACGGGGTATTTCGGTGGCTCTCGTTGACGCAATGGCGGTAGCTGTCAACGTAGAGGTATAGTTCGTCGATGGATCCCCTCAAGACGCGAGCCGGACATGGTCACGTGCCTTGATTCGATCCAGTGATTTCCATATTCGAATCCCTAGATGCCCCCTAAGCACATCAATTCCACAGACCGTGGGTATGATCTCAGTACAGGTTATTTACGGATTCGGTAGGATCTACCGAAATACAACCCTAAATCCCCAATTCAACGTAGGGATCTAGATCTACATTTTCCCCTAGAATCCTAGGGCTAATCCATCAACCCTAGAGTAGATCTACTCACACATTGCAATAACGACAGACAAAATCATCAATTCCACAGAAGAAAACATTATAGTAATCGAGAGATTAGGGCTCAAAAACTTACAGTGAGAATAGAAGAACAATGGCCAGAGAAAAATCCAGATTCCAATAGATAAACACAGACCAGAACAAAAGCAATAATCTCTAGTATTTGATCCAAAAATTGCTACAAAAATAACTCCAAAAATTCCTACAAAGAATCGCCCAGAGCTCTCCTGAAAAATTCCTTAAAAAATTGCCTCATGGAAGTCTCTCCCCAGTTGCCCTGATCGCGAGCCTTCAGTGCTGCCCAAATCGCACGCATCGCGCTCTTTCAAAACTTCCCTGAAATGCTCTTGGTGTCGCCGACCGAGTAGGTGACTCGGTCGAGCGGCTGCTGCTCGGTCAGTAGCTCGGCCCGTGTAGTTGTGCTGCTCGGCTGCTTGGAGATTTTGAAATCGCCCTACTCGGACGGCTGCTCGGGTCACATCATTGAGGCTACTCGACCGAGCAGATGATCTGCTCGGTCCGAGTCAACCCGTGTCAGCTTTGCTCTTAATCTGATATGGCTCGGGCCGAGCAGCTGAGCTGCTCGGGCCGAGCATTTTCTGTGGGATCCTGTCAAAACAACGATGTTAGGATCGAATGAAGAGGAGAGACTTACGCTTGCATACGCGGCACCGTAATCTCTGAACTTCGCCCTCGGATTCGCCACAACGGTCAGTACTTCGTCACGGAGGATCGAAGCAGCGTTTCACCGCCTAAATCTCTATTTAGAAGAGGATTTTAATGGAAGGGAGAAGAAGAACACAAGTTGCCTTATGCAAACTTATGGCATGGTAAGATTAGTGTGAATGCCTTACCCTTGGGTCCTATTTATAGGCTTTAGGGGTAGTTATTGTATTGTAGGAAATAACTAAATATAAGCTTATTAGCCTATATTAGCACATTCACTTATCATTTTCTTTATTCACTTATCAAGTGCCTTTTTGCACTTATAAAGTGACTTTTTCCACTTATCGAGTGGTCCTTTTCACACGAGAAAAGGTTCCCTTCGCGCACGCTTTCGTGCACGCGACATCTGAGGTCCATAGGCCCTCATACATCCCCTCATGGGTGTATATATGTCGTCCATATCCAACATCTCCCACTCACACTTGAGGGGATTGTAAGGAAACATCTTTTCAGTTAACTCTTATGTTTATCATACCGAGAAATAGACCGTGTGACCGTCATGCACATAGAGTCCACTGTTGTGCACTTGTTAGAGATACACAACACTCCTCGAGGTGCAAAGTTGAGTAGATTAACGCATGCTTTACCCTAGATTATTTCTTCACATTTCTTATGAAGGAACCTGTCCAAAACAGAGTTAGGATCGATAATATGAAGTTTAGACTTACGCTTGCGCACGCGGCACGGTAGTCTACGAACTTCGCCTTCGGATTCGCCACGACGGATCGAGTCTACTCACGAACGGAGTAAGGCTACTAAATCCACAATCTAAATCTCTACTTTAGATTAAGAACTTGGATAGAGGGAGAGGAAATATTTCTGCAGAGCTTCGCTAGGATGAAGATGCATGCATGAATTTCATGCAAAAGGTGTTAGGAAAATGGCTACCCTTGGGTCTTATTTATAGTCCCCAAGGTAGTTATTTTAGGGTAAGTTGTTCCTTTGGAACAACTTAATTAAGGTGTACCATGATACATGGCACATTATAAGCTTAAGTTGTACCATATGCATGGTACAACATAAGCTTAAGATATTCCCCCTTTATTAGCCATATGTCGCATGCACTTATGCATATATAATGCGACTTTCCCACTCATACAGAGATCCTCTCCGCAAGGGAACATATTCCCTTTGCGTACGACTTCGTGTACGCGACGTTCGAGGTCCGTATTCCCTCGTACATCCCCTACAAGGGTGTACTAACGTCTTCCATATCCAACATCTCCCACTCACACTTGAGGGGATTGTAAGAGAACGTCTTTCTCTTAGTTCTTTCATCTATCATACCGAGAAATAGACCGTGCGACCGTCATGCGCGTAGAGTCTGTTGTTGTGCACTTGTTAGAGATACACAACGACCTCGAAGGTGCAAAGTTGAGTAGTTCAACGCATGCTTTACCCTAGATTATTTCTTCACATTTCTTGTACTTTATATTCAACAATTGAATCCCATCTGGATTACAATTGGCTGGCCAGCTTTGAATCATTAAAGTCCAAATGCGAATATGAAATCAATCTTCCTCTTCTTGCGAACCTTCTGATCTTGACTTGATTCGCTTTTCTAACGTGCCCCGCCGAGCCGAATTACCATAGCCCATTAGCAACACGCTAAGATAGCGATCATCTCGTCAAATCTAAAGGAACCAATTGGAGTCCTTGAGGGTAAGAGTTAAGACCCGTATGGCCTTTGAGTCTCACATAATAGCAAACACTATTGCTACTAACTCAGTGGTCGAAATGCATACGTGGTATGAACACGTATCACAACATCACTCCTTTCCCAGGGAGAGTATGTCTTAATGATGTTGTACGGATGAAAGATCAGACACCACAGTGCCTATCTTTTGAGTCCCCTTACTACTCAGGAAATATTCCCGGACTCTCATCCTGCATAAGACAGATAGGATTAAAAAATCCAATGAGATCTTTATATCCTTGTGATACAGATCTCAGATCTTTTGTAAGCATCCATATGATGCAGATCTTTCATTCGACTATCTTGTTAAAGTCATGACTCTAAATCATTCATCTAATGATTTTGACTTTAAACTAGTCTCATCTCTATCTTATCCATCTGATAAGATAAGGCGGTTGCTCATGTGAGAGAGTCAACCTTAATCTGTCCGACATACACACAATTCAGCTGAGATTTCAAAAATGTACACAAACATTTCTTAAGAAATTCATATGCAATGTTGGAAAAAAGAACTTTATTCTTTTATTAGTTTTTGATCATTTCTTAGACATGGGAATATATATTTGGTACAACTCAGCCCTTACGCAATCCTTGAGATGATAAGTGTTTATAAAACACATTTCTGGGGATCGCTTTCGTAAGCTGATCCTCTATCATTTCATGCGTAGATATGTACCTTATGTCTACCTTCTTGGTTTTATCATAGTCTTTTGCAAATCTGCAGTTCTTTTAAGATACTGCATTATCCTCTTAACCGCTTTCCAGTGTTCTTGCCCTGGGTTGGATTGGTAACAGCTTACCATTTCCAACGGCAAAACAGATGTCCGGTCTCGTACACACCATAGTGTACATAAGACTATCAACTGCACTGGAATATGGAACTTTTTCCATAATTTCCTTTTCCTTTTGGTTCTTTGGACACGATTCCAGATATAAATTATCGCATATGCTTATATGAATATCAATGGACTTGCAGTCCTGCATATTAAATCGTTCTAGAACCTTCTTTATATAAGTCTCATGTGAAAGAGAAAGAAGTTTCTTCGAATGATTCCTTGAAATCTTAACTCCAAGGATATATGCGGCTTTTCCTATGCCTTTCATCTAAAATATTGATGAAAGCCAAGCCTTGATACTCATCACAAAGCCCTTGTCATTTCCGGCTATTAAAATGTCATCTACATATAGAGACATAATAACATGCTTGCTTTTAATCCTCTTGATATATACGTAGTTATCTTTATCAAGTATGGAAAATCCATTTGATAAGACAACCTCTTGAAATCGTATATATCATTGCCTCGAGGATTGTTTAAGACCATATATGGATTTGCGAAGTTTACAAACCTTATGTTCGTTTCCTTCTTTTACAAACCCTGTTGGTTGTTCCATATAGATCTCCTCGTCCAATTCTCCATTGAGAAAGGCAGTCTTTACATCCATCTGATGTAATTTGAGGTATAAGCAAGCTACCATTGCCAGAATCATGCGAATCAAGGTAAAACGCACAACAGGTGAGAAGTTTTCTTCGTAGTCTATCCCTTCCTGTTGCGTAAAACCTTTCGCGACAAGGCGAGCTTTATATCTATCTATAGAGCCATCAGCCTTATGCTTGATCTCGAGAACCCATTTGTTCCCAATTGCTCTATGTCCTCTGGGTGAGTTTACTAAGTCCCAGACTTGGTTAACTTTCATGGATTTCAATTCCTCCTTCATCGCTTCCATCCATTTGTCTTTTGCAGGGCATGATTCGGCATATTTGAGATTCTTCAAGTCCTTGTTGACTCGAATTTAGATCAATTCTAATATCACTCCCACTTGAAATGTTGTTAGAATTGCTCCCACTTGGATCATTATTCCCGTATGGAATAGGATAATCGTCATTCGTATAATCCATTGGTGAAGGTTAAAAAGAATTTTCGTTTTCACCAAGAATTTCTCCCACTCGAATGAGGTAATCCTTCTTGATCATAAATCTCAAATAAAGATAAGTCCTGACTTATCTCGCCCTGTCTTGGAAACTTATTTTCCAAGAAAGTGACATCCCTCGACTCAAACTCAATTAGCCCACCATTGTCTTCCTGACTAACAAAAATATAACCTTTTGAGTTTTCTGCGTATCGTATAAAGATACGTTTCCTTCCCCTTGGCCCAAGTTTGACATACTTATGGGAGGAAATATGTGCGTAGAATGCACAACCCCAAGGTTTCAAAATGTTTAAGTCAGGAGACCTTTGGTTCCACAACTCATAAGGAGTGGAGCTAACTGATTTCGAGGGTACGTGGTTCAAAATGAAAGCGGCCGTCAATAATGCATCACCCCAAAAGGTGATTGGCAAGTTAGCTTGCTCCATCATTGAACGGGCCATTTTTCATTAAAGTCCTATACCTCCTTTCTGCAACACCAATTTGTTGAGGAGTATAAGGCATAGTTACCTGATGTACTATGCCTTTTTCATCACAAAGTTCCTTTAAACTTGTTGACTGATATTCACCGCCCCTATCGGTTCGCATGACCTTAATCTTGCGATCTAATTGATTCTCCACTAAACTCATATAGTTTTTAAAGCAGGTTTAGTGCTTTCACTTTGTGGGATATCAAATAGAGATTACCGAATCGGGTGAAATCATCAATAAAAATGATGAAAAAATAGGACCTCCCGCGTCTTGTCTTGACATTCATCGGACCACATATGTCCGAATGGATAAGCTGTAATGGAACTTCGGCCCTTCTGCCGGTTCCAAACGGCTTGCGACAAGATTTCCTCACAAGGTAATGTTCACAGGTCGACATTTCAACCTTTGAAACATTTGATAGAAGGCCACGTTTGGCAAGTCTATCCATACGCTTTGGTCCAATATGACCAAGCCTTGTGTGCCAACAAATTATGTTAGACTCATTAGTCAAAGAATTTGTCACAAGGAAATTTTCATTACATGAGGAATTTATACATTATACTTATTACAATAAATCCTTTGAAAAAACAAACCCAGTACCAATAAAGGAATTATTACAAAAATAGGTCCATATTACAATCATGAAGGAACCAACTATAACCAAGACCCATTAAATTGACCACAGTATTAATATTCCTTTGAATATATGGAATGAAGAGAACATCATAAAGTAGGAGAGTGTGGCCGTTGTCCAAGTCTAGCTTGCAATTCCCAACGCCTTTCTCTACAACACGTGTGTTGTTTCCTACATTGATCCACTTCATTCCTTGAGTATCCGGTGATACTCCACGAAGGACCGTCTGTCCTTTGCTATATGGTCGGTGGCACCTGAATCAATTATCCCAAAATGGATTAGATTCCACAAGGAATAGTGAACTAGAAACACATATGTAACTAGTTTTACAAGTTACCTCGTCACTTCCACTCGTACACGAACGAGCATAGTGACCGAGCTTGTTACACTTGAAGCACTTGATCCTTTTCAAGTCTTTCTTCTTGTGCCATTTCTTGTGCCCACCCTTATGTTTGGGTTCCTTGGTAGACTCAGGTTGCTTATTACGTTCATTAGAAGACTTCGAACGATCTTTACGTTTCTTTCCCCCGTGTGAGGAACTAGCAACCATGTGCACTTCTGCACTTGGCTTGGCAGCCGCAAGCCGCTCTTCCTCTAATTCAAGGTGCTTGGAAACATCGTTGAAGGTCTTTATGCTCTCATTATGAGTGAGATGCATCTTCATCTGATCCCACCCATTTGGTAGGGAACGTATGACTGCTTGGATTTGTTGCTCATCTGTGAGCACATGACCTGCGTCCTTTAACTCCGAGATAAGGTTCGCCATATGTCGCAGATGTTTCCCTATGGAATGATCTGGACGTTTCTTATATGTATCGAACCTTATAGTTAAGGCGCAAAGTTTGGACACCGATGTGCCACCGAACTTCTCCTCTAGCTTGGACCATATGTCCATGGCTAGGTCATGTTCCCGGAAGATGCGCATTATGTCATCAGCCATACTGCTTAATAACGTAATGCGCGCTATCTTATTCTTCCGAGACCAAGCATCAAAAGCTTCCTTGTCTCGTCGGTGTTGGGCCGTAGTGCTCAACTCGGGTTCAATCATAACGTTCTTTAGAGTTTCGAGCACTTCTTGCTCCTCTAGAACGTATTGTATCTTTATGGACCAAAGTTTGTAATTATCGCCGTTGAGTTTTTCACCTCTGTTTAACTCAGCGACGATATTCTTTGAAGCGGAAGACATTTTACTTTTAAAATGCTGCAAAAGACACAAAACCGAAGGTTCGATCAAAAACATTGCATAAAAAATTCTTAAAATATAACTCCCACTTGAAATGATAATAGAGTATCCCATTTGGATAGTTCTAAAAATTCAAATCCCACTTGGAATTATATTATATTTGATAAGTTACTTTCAAAAAATATTGAAGATGTTGTTCTAGAATCGAAAAGGTCTCTATGATTCCAATCACCATCTAGAACAACTTTCAATATTCCCCCATCACTTATCAAACAATAGTACTCTTATAGTACTAGCAGCGGAAAACAAGTATTTGATAAGTTACTTTCGAAAAATATTGAAGATGTTACTCTAGAATCGGAAAGGTCACTATGTTTCCAATCACCATCTAGAGTAACTTTCAATGTTTCTCCCTCACTTTATCAAATGTTAGTACTCTTATAGTACTTTGCAGCGGAAAAGCGTTTTTGAAAACGTATTTTTCAAAACGAATTTAAAATACATTGGCTAATCTCCGTAGAGTAGAGCACAACGTCATAAGTTCATTGGCTAATCTCCGTGGAGTAGAGCACAATGACATAAGTTCATTGGCTAATCTCCGTAGAGTAGAGCACAATGACTTAGCTAATCTCGCATGAAGTAGAGCACTATGGCTAGTCTTCAAGGAGTAGAGCCCAAGTTAAAAAAACATTAAAACGTTAGTCCCGTATGAACTAGACGACACTGTGGTTAGCCCCGTATGGGCTAATCGACACATTCGAGTTTGACCAAGGCCTTTTGTCACCCCGTATGGGTCAGTTGGCAAGTTTGCAGTCGTCCCAGACCTTCTGCCAGATTGGTCGACCAAAAACCCAAAATTGGTCGACCAATTTTTTTCGGATTGCAACTTCTTCCCGGCCAGGGCCTCTGCCCTGGCCGGGGCTTGACCAAGGGCCAGCCAGGGCCTCTGCCCTGGCCGGCCAGGGGTCTTGGCCCCCTCGGCCAGGACCTCTGCCCTGGCCGAGGCCGGCCAAGGCCGGCCAGGCCCTGGCCTCTGCCAGGGCAGGCCAGCCGGCCCTGGCCACTGCCAGGGCCGCCTGGCCCTGGCAGTGGCCAGGGCGCCGGCCCTGGCCTCTGCCAGGGCCGGCCAGGCCGGCCAGGCCGGCAGGCCTTGGCCAAGGCCGGCCATTGCCGGCCTGGCCTTGGCCGGCCATTGCCGGCCTGGCCATTGCCGGCCATGGCTTGGCCATGGCCGGTCATGGCCAAGGTCATTTGGCATTGGTCGGCCATGGCCCCTTTGGCCATGGCCGGCCACCCCCTTTGAATGGGGTTGCCGCACATACTCCTCCTCCTTGATGGGGTGGTCGCCGGTGGTTATTGGCCGTAGCCAACCCCCTCCGCATGGCGAGGGGGGTGCATGGCCTTCATAGCCCATTTGGCCATGGTGCACATGCACCAATTTCCTCTTACCCGATGGAAATAACTACCATCATCTTCCTCGATGAAGCACCCGTTCGTCGATGAAGCACCAGTTCGTCGAGAAATTAGTTATTTCCTAATGGCCGTGTGCCAAAAATGAAAGATAACATACTATGTGAACGGTCGGTTCTTCCCGTCACGGAGAGTTCCTACCATATCCATAATGATAGGAGACCCTAACGTGAAAAGAACAACCGCTGCGTTCTCTCCGTCACGAAGCGTTCCTACTATATCCGTAATAGTAGGCGACCCATTCGTGAAAAAGACAACGACTCGTTCATAGTTTCGACGGGGCGATGGTTTGACCGGGGCGAACCCATATGGCTCCGATACCAATGAAGGATCCTGTCCAAAACAGAGTTAGGATCGATAATATGAAGTTTAGACTTACGCTTGCGTACGCGGCACGGTAGTCTACGAACTTCGCCTTCGGATTCGCCACGACGGATCGAGTCTACTCACGAACGGAGTAAGGCTACTAAATCCACAATCTAAATCTCTACTTTAGATTAAGAACTTGGATAGAGGGAGAGGAAATATTTCTGCAGAGCTTCGCTAGGATGAAGATGCATGCATGAATTTCATGCAAAAGGTGTTAGGAAAATGGCTACCCTTGGGTCTTATTTATAGTCCCCAAGGTAGTTATTTTAGGGTAAGTTGTTCCTTTGGAACAACTTAATTAAGGTGTACCATGATACATAGCACATTATAAGCTTAAGTTGTACCATATGCATGGTACAACATAAGCTTAAGATATTCCCCCTTTATTAGCCATATGTCGCATGCACTTATGCATATATAATGCGACTTTCCCGCTCATCCAGAGATCCTCTCCGCAAGGGAACATATTCCCTTTGCGTACGACTTCGTGTACGCGACGTTCGAGGTCCGTATTCCCTCGTACATCCCCTACAAGGGTGTACTAACGTCTTCCATATCCAACATCTTATACTTTATATTCAACAATTGAATCCCATCTGGATTACAATTGGCTGGCCAGCTTTAAATCTTTAAAGTCCAAATGTGAATATGAAATTAATCTTCCTCTTCTTGTGATCCTTTCGGTCTTGACTTGACTTGCTTTTCTAACATGTCCCGCCGGACCGAATTGACCATAGTCCATAAGCAACATGCTAAGATAGCAATCACCCAGTCAAATCTAAAGGAACCAATTAGAGTCCATAAGGGTAATGAGTTAAGACCCATGTGGTCTTTGGGTCTCACATAATAGTAAACACAATTACTATTCTAACCCAAAGGTCACAATGCATACGTAGTATGAATACGTATTACAACATCACTCCTTTCCCAGGGAGCGTATGTCTTAATGATGTTGTAAGGATGATGATCAGATACTACAATGTCTGACTTTGAGTCCCTTTTACTACTCAAATAATCTTCTGGACCCACATCCCGCATAAGACAGATAAGATTTTAAAAATCCTCTTAGACTTTTGTAAGCATCCTTATGACGCAGATCTTTCATATGACCATTTTGTTTAAGTCATTACTCTAAATCATCCGTCTGACGATTTTGACTTTAAACAGGTCTCATCTTTATTTTATCTGTCTGATAGAATAAAGGCGGTTGCTCATGTGAGAGAGCCAACCTCAATCTGTCCGACATACTAGAAAATACAACTGAGATTTTAAAAAAAATGTACACAAACATTTTCAAGAAACTTATATGCAATGTCGAAAAAAAAACTTATTCTTTTATTAAATTTGATCATTCATAGACATGGGAATATACATTGGTACAACTCTGCTCTTACGCAATCCTTGAGATGATAAGTGTTTGTAAAACACATCTCTGGGGATCGCCTTCGTAAGCGGATCCGCTATCATCTCATGCGTAGATATGTACCTAATGTCTACCTTCTTGGTCTTATCATAGTCTTTTACGAATTTGTAGCGGATATCAATGTGTTTGGTCTTACAATGGAACTTTGGATCTTTGACATAGGCTATAGATGCTTGACTGTCACTGTATATTGGTACAGCATCTGAGTCACTTGCATCAATTAGCTTGTCTAAGAACTTCCTCAGCCAAACAGCTTCTTGGACTGCCATGCTAAATGCTACAAACTCAGCTTCCATAGTTGAAAGTGCGATGCAGGATTGTTTCTTGCTACTCTAGGATATTGCACCAGATCCGAGTAGAAAAACATGTCCTGAGGTCGATCGTCGCTCATCGAGATCACTCGCCCAATCAGCATCAGTGTAGCCTTCGAGCCTCAAGGCATTTCCTTGATAGCATAAAGCATAGTACGCAGTCCCTTTAAGATACCGCATTATCCTCTTAACCGCTTTCCAGTGTGCTTGCCCTGGATTGGATTGGTAACGACTTACCATTCCAACGGCAAAATAGATGTCCGGTCTTGTACACATCATAGTGTACATAAGACTACCAACTGCACTGGAATATGGAACTTTTTCCATAATTTCCTTTTCCTTTTGGTTCTTAGGACACATCTTCAGACATAAATTGCCGCATTTGCTTATTGGAGTATTAATGGACTTACAGTCCTGCATATTAAAACGTTCTAAAACCTTCTTTATATAAGTCTCTTGTGAAAGATAAAGAAGTTTCTTCGAACGATTCCTTGAAATCTTAACTCCAAGGATATATGCGGCTTCTTCCATGTCTTTCATCTCAAATACTGATGAAAGCCAAGCCTTGATATCCATCACAAAGTCCTTGTCATTTCCGGCTATTAAAATGTCATCTACATATAGAGACATAATAACATACTTGCTTTTGATCCTCTTGATATATACATAGTTATCTTCATCAAGCATGGTAAAACCATTTGATAAGACAACTTCTTGAAATCGTATATACCATTGCCTCGAGGATTGTTTAAGACCATATATGGACTTACGAAGTTTACAAACCTTATGTTCGTTACCTTCTTTTACAAACCCTGTTGGTTGTTCCATATAGATCTCCTCGTCCAATTCTCTATTGAGAAAGGCAGTCTTTACATCCATTTGATGTAATTCGAGGTCTAAGCAAGCTACTAAAGCCAGAATTAAGCGAATCGAGGTAAAACGAACAACAGGTGAGAAGGTCTCTTCGTAGTCTATCCCTTCCTGTTGCGTAAAACCTTTCGCGACAAGGCGAGCTTTATATCTGTCTATAGAGCCATCAGCCTTATGCTTGATCTTGAGAACCCATTTGTTCCCAATAGCTCTACGTCCTCTGGGTAAGTCAACCAAGTCCTAGACGTGGTTAACTTTCATGGATTCTAATTCCTCCTTCATCGCTTCCATCCATTTGTCGTTTGCAGGGCATGATACGGCCTGTTTGAAAGTAGCAGGCTCGTCATCTTCTTGTAGTAAAGTCATAAAGGTTTGCGGGAATTCATCCTTAAATCTTAGAGGAGCTAACCTTGTACGACTACTACGTCGTATTTGAGATTCTTCAAGTCCTTGTTGACTCGAATTTAGATCAATTCTAATATCACTCCTACTTGGAATGTCGTTAGAATTGCTCCCACTTGGATCATTATTCCCGTATGGAAAAGGATTAGCATCATTCGTATCATCCATTGGTAAAGGTTGAAACGTATTTTCGTCTTCACCAAGAATTCTCCCACTCGAATGAGGTAATCCTTCTTGATCATTAATCTCAAATAAAGATAAGTCCTGACTTATCTCGCCCTGTCTTGGAAACTCATTTTCCAAGAAAGTGACATCCCTCGACTCAAATTCAATTAGACCTCCATTGTCTTCCTGACCAATGAAAACATAACCTTTGGAGTTTTCTGCGTATCGTATAAAGATACATTTCCTCCCCCTTGGCCCAAGTTTGCCATACTTATGGGAGTAAATATGTGCGTAGGATGCACATCCCCAAGGTTTTAAAATGTTTAAGTCAGGAGACCTTTGGTTCCACAACTCATAAGGAGTGGAGCTACCTGATTTCGAGGGTACGCGGTTCAAGATGAAAGTAGCCGTCAATAATGCATCACCCCAAAAGGTGATTGGCAAGTTAGCTTGCGCCATCATTGAACGGACCATTTCCATTAAAGTCATATTCCTCCTTTCAGCAACACCATTTTGTTAAGGAGTATAAGGCATAGTTACCTGATGAACTATGTCATTTTCATCACAAAGTTCCTTAAAACTTGCTGATTGATATTCACCGCCTCTATCGGTTCGCAAGACCTTATTCTTGCGATCTAATTGATTTTCCACTAAACTCATATAGTTTTTAAAGCAGGTTAATGCTTCACTTTTGTGGGATATCAAATAGATATGTCCGAATTGGGTGAAGTCATCAATAAAAGTGATGAAGTAGAACTTCCCGCGTCTTGTCTTGACATTCATCGGACCACATATATCCGAATGGATGAGCTGTAATGGAACCTCGGCCCTTGTGCCGGTTCCAAATGGCTTGCGACAAGATTTCCCTTCAAGGCAATGTTCACAAGTCGACATTTCGACCTTTGAAACATTGGATAGAAGGCCACGTTTGGCAAGTCTATCCATTCGTGTTGGTCCAATGTGACCAAGCCTTGCATGCCAACAAATTACATCTGATTCATAATTTGATGAATTTGCAAGAAGGAAATTTTCATTATTAAATGAGGAATCATACATTGTATTTAATACAATAAATCCTTTAAATACATACCCAGAACCAATTAGAGTATTATTACAAGACAAGTCCACTTTACAATTATGAAAGAACCAGCTATAACCAAGACCCATTAACACGACCACAGATATAATAGTCCTTCGAATATCTGGAGCGAAGAGAACATCAAGAAGTAGGATAGTGCGGCCGTTGTCCAAGACGAGCTTGCAAGTCCCAACGCCTTTCACTTCAACACGCGTGTTGTTTCCTACATAGATCCACTTCGTTCCTTGGGGTATCCGGTGATACTCCACGAAGGACCGTCTGTCCCTTGCTATGTGGTCGGTGGCACCTGAATCAATTATCCAAAATGGATTAGATTCTACAAGAAATATTGAACTAGAAACACATATGTAACTAGCATTACAAGTTACCTTGTCACCTTCATCCGTACAAGAACGGGCATAGTGACCTAACTTGTTGCACTTGAAGCACTTGATCCTATTCAAGTCTTTCTTTTTGTGCCATTTCTTGTTCCCACCCTTATGTTTGGGTTTCTTGGTAGACTCTGGTTTCTTATTACGTTCATTAATAAACTTCGAACGATTTTTCCGTTTCTTTCCCCCGGGTGAGGAACTAGCAACCATGTGCACTTCTGCACTTGGCTTGGCAGCCGCAAGCCACTCTTCCTCTAACTCGAGGTGCTTAGAAACATCGCTGAAGTTCTTGATGCTCTCATTATGAGTGAGATGCATCTTCATTTGGTCCCACCCATTTGGCAGGGAACGTATGACTGCTTGGATTTGTTGCTCATCAGTGAGCACATGACCTGCATCCTTTAACTCTGAGATCAGATTCGCCATATGTCGCAGATGCTTCCCCATGGAATGATCTGGACGTTTCTTGTACGAATCGAATCTTATAGTTAAAGAACGAAGTTTGGACACTGAGGTGCCACCAAACTTCTCCTCTAGCTTGGACCATATGTCCATGGCTAGGTCATGCTCTCGGAAGATTCGCATTATGTCGTCTGCCATACTTGACAGCAACGTAATGCGAGCAATCGTGTTCTTCCGAGACCAAGCATCAAAAGCTTCCTTGTCTCTTCTGTGTTGGGCCGTAGTGCCCAACTCTGGTTCAATCATTATGTTCTTCAGAGTTTCGAGCACTTCTTGCTCCTCTAGAACATATTGTATCTTGAAGGACCATAGTTTGTAATTATCGCCGTTAAGTTTTTCACCTTTGTTTAACTCAGCGACGATGTTCTTTGAAGCGGAAGACATTTTAACTTTAAAATGCTGCAAAAGACACAAAAACCGAAGGTTCGATCAAAAATCATTGCATAAAATTCTTATACATAGATATCACTCCTACTTGGAATATCCCACTTGGAATGATATTTTTACATTTGATAAGTTACTTTCGAAAAATATTGAAGATGTTACTCTAGAATCGGAAAGGTCTCTACGATTCCAATCACCATCTAGAACAACTTTCAATATTTCCCCCTCACTTATCAAATGATAGTACTCTTATAGTACTTGCAGCGGAAAAAGCGATTTTGAAAACGTATTTTGAAAACGTGTTTTTCAAAAGTATTTTGCAAACGTATTTTGCAGGGCCAACACCCCATTATAGGGTGACATAGCCGAAATATTTCGACAATTCCCCGACCATTGCCGGGGTCGTGTCGTGGCCGTGCCAAGGCCGGATTCTTCTCCCTTCCGAAGAGAGAGTTGCCATCGCAACTTGGCCAAGGCTGAACACCCCTTGAGGGGAGTTTTCTGCAGGCCACCACCGCCGGCTCCCGTATGGATCCAGGCGCTCCCCTCAATAGGGGAATTTTGCCGCAGATAATTGCCACCGGCTCCGTAGAGACTGGCCATGCAAGTCCCCCCCCCCCCCTCCGGTCATGCAAGCCCCCCCTTCCCTCATCAAAATACAGGGCCAACGGGGGCTTGGCCCTGGCCGAGGCCAGGGCCGGTAGTGACCATGGCCCTGGCCTCTGCCAGGGCCGGCCGTGGCCCTGGCAGAGGCCCGGCTGCCAGGGCCGGCCAAGCCCTGGCCGCGGCCAAGGCCCCCTGGCCCTGGCCGACCAGAGCCGGCCAGGCCCTGGCCGGGGCCGGCCATGGCCGAGACCATGGCCGGCCTTGGCCTCTTGGCCATGGCCAGCCTCCCCCTTGCATGGGGTTGGCCGTACACCCCCACCGGAGGGGGTGGCCTTGTTTGTTATTGGCCGTAGCCAACCCCCTCCGCATGGGGGGGATGCATAGCCTCCATGGCCCATATGGCCATGGGGATCATGCACCAAAGATGTCATCTTCTCCGATGAGAATTTGCAACCGCCATCTTCTTCTCCGATGAGACACCCGTTCGTCGAGAAAGTAGTTATACTTCAATGGCCGTCTGCAAAAAAAATAACACACTTTCAAGTTCGCAAACTACACGCTCTACATGAAGAGAGCACCCATTCCCTATTGAATGGAGACTCAGCATCCATGAGGAGTGCGAGTTTGGCGATATGAACGGTCAGTTCTTCCCGTCACATAGAGTTCATGCCATATCCGTAATGGCAGAAGACCCTCACGTGAAAAGAACAACTGCTATGTTCTCTTCGTCACGATGCGCTCCTACCATATCCATAATGGTAGGAAACTCATTCGTGAAAAAGACAACGCCTCGTTCATCGGTTAGACCGGGGCGACGGTTAGACCGGGGCGAACCCGTATGGCTCTGTTACCAATGTGGGATCCTGTCAAAACAACGATGTTAGGATCGAATGAAGAGGAGAGACTTACGCTTGCGTACGCGGCACCGTAATCTCTGAACTTCGCCCTCAGATTCGCCACAACGGTCAGTACTTCGTCACGGAGGATCGAAGCAGCGTTTCACCACCTAAATCTCTATTTAGAAGAGGATTTTAATGGAAGGGAGAAGAAGAACACAAGTTGCCTTATGCAAACTTATGGCATAGTAAGATTAGTGTGAATGCCTTACCCTTGGGTCCTATTTATAGGCTTTAAGGGTAGTTATTGTAGGAAATAACTAAATATAAGCTTATTAGCCTATATTAGCACATTCACTTATCCTCTTCTTTATTCACTTATCAAGTGCCTTTTTGCACTTATAAAGTGACTTTTTCCACTTATCGAGTGGTCCTTTTCACACGAGGAAAGGTTCCCTTCGTGCATGCTTTCGTGCATGCGACATCTGAGGTCCATAGGCCCTCATACATCCCCTCATGGGTGTATATATGTCGTCCATATCCAACATTTTCTGGGAAATGCTACAGCAGGCCTGGGGCTTCTCTCTCTGCCCTCTCTCCCTCTTCTCTCCTCCAATGGCTCCGAAAGTGCAGCGAACTCCTCCAGAGCCCTGCCAACGAGCTCACGAGCATGCCAGATGTGTCCATACCCAAGCGGGGGGTCCAAATCGCTCCAAAATCCCTGAAAATTCACGAAACACTACAAAACTCGAAAATATCGTCAAAAATGCAAAATCGTAGTAAAAAGTGGGATTTGGATGCGAAAATGATATGCGATGCGATGAGATAATGATATGAAAATGATGGAAAATATGGACACATCAGGACCCCATTGTAGGTGTACAGAAGGAACATATTAATGCTAGTATTTGCTTGGGGCTAGACATAGGTCGTTGATGCTACCGAACCAGGGTAAATCTGTGCGTACTCCGTGATTATCTCTTATTTACTCTGGTTGTGCTTTTTAACTGCGTGTGATTTCTCATGGGTTGCGCGAGAATTTTTTATTCACCTATTCACCCCCCCCCCCCTCTATGCTAGGATCTAGATCCAACAGGGTGTATTGTACCAAGGATCACCCACTCTGCTAGGTGGGTGTCTCAATCCCCGCAGGTTGCCAAGGGTCACTCACTCCACTCGATGAGTGCCGGGCATCCCACAGGTTATGTATCTGTACAAGGGGTCACTCTCTCTATCTTGGAGAGTGCTCTATTCCCCGCAGGTTCCAAGGTAACTCACTCTATCTTGGTGAGCGTGGGTTCCCGCAGGTTATTCATACAAGGGGTCACTCCCTCTGTCCTGGAGAGTGTCCTATTGCCCGCAGGATGTGTAAAACATTTCGTGAATGATGTTACATGGCATGACATGAGTATAGTATATTCTTTTAAGTCTAGGGGGTCCACACGCATGCACGCGCGCGCGCACGCACACACACACACACACACACACACACACACACACACACACACACACACACACACACAGAGAGAGAGAGAGAGAGAGAGAGAGAGAGAGAGAGAGATAGCTCCTAGCATGATAGTTATAGCAGTTTATACCTAGACTTCGTTGTCAAGTCTAGGCTATCGTGAGGGGGTCCCAGATGCTATCATTTCACGTCTGGTTCTCTTGTTCATACTTTTACAATTTAAATGAAGAGATGGCCTAAACATGGCCGTAACTGCGCAAGTGGGGGCACTTGCTTGTGGTGGCAAGAAGAACGTCCGTCGGAAGCATCTCGTCTCTGGCAGCGTGTCGGTCAAAGTCGGCTGTCACAAGTCAACGGGCGGTGTCAGGACCAGTTTAGAAATCATATTAAGTTGTCTCTAAGTTGACCGTGGATATCCTATCAGTTTCAAGTCAAATTTGAATGTTCACCTTATTCGACGATTCTACCCTATATGCACAGTTAAAAGGTCCGATCGTCGATCTATGATTTCACAACGTTTTAAAGAAGCGTAAAATAAATTTAGTGGGTTGAATTGTCAATTTTTATTTAGGGTTCAATGACGTATTGTTTGGGTTGCTACGAGTAGAGGGACCAACCTAGGATGACGCTCGAGCGATATCTGACATCGGATCTGAAATGGTGATGGGCCTCGTCGTCTCCGGTTCCTCGACTGCGGGTAGCGCAGTAAGGGAAGTCTCCTCGGGATCGTCTCGGTTGCGGGTAGTGCAGCAAAACGGTAACGGCGTCGGGATCGCCTCGGTTGCAAGTAGCGCAACGAAGCGGCAACGGCAATGGTAACAGTAGCGACAACTCGCGGCCCGGAGGGTAGTCGTGTGTGAGTGTTGCGCGCAGCAGAGGTATATCAAGTGAGAGGGAAGACAGGTGGGGGTCTCGGCTTGGGAGGTGGCCGGACATGGGGTTTGGCATGGGTGGTGGCCGACAGTTGAGTGGGGGCGGCTTGCTGTGTCGACGCGTGGACAGCAAGGGAACAGAAGATGCCGGCGGCTGCTGCGGCCTATGGGGAGAAGAGATGGCCGGCAGTGGGTTCGGTCGGCAGCCTGAGGCGCAGCTGGGGGTTGGCCGGCGGCAAATAGGAGGCCGACGGTAACAGGTGAAGAAAGGGAGAGGCCGGAAGTTGAAGGGTTGGTGGCCTGATGCTGGCCATGAGGGGGATAACAGCAGGTCGACGTGGGAGTCTGCCGTGGATGGGAGGAGGTTGGCCTGAGATGGGTTTGTCGGCGGGTGTCAAGGGGGAGAGGGGAGTGCCGTGAGCTGGGTAATGCATGGAGGTGGCCGAAAGTTGCTAAGGGGAAAGGGGAGAGTCTACGGCTAGGTTGGAGAAAACCCTAGGGCTTGCGTTATAATGAGGGTAGTTTGCTAAAGAGGGTAGAAAAGGAGTGGGTTTAAGGGGTAGATGGGGGGGGAGAGAGAGAGAGAGAGTAGACTTAGTGTAGCAAATAGCCTAGGAGTTAAATGGAATGATACATAAGATTCCCTTGAGATTAGATTTGATTTAGGAATTAGGATTTGAATTTGAATTAGCTTAGGGCTAATTAATTATATTATCAAATTAAAGGTGACGGGTCAGTCTAACGACGTCCGAAAAATACAAGAAAAATATCGGAACGACCGTGGCGACGGGAGGATCGAGAGTACGGTGTTCGGTCACGTGCTAGGGTTACAGAAAACGATAATAAAAATAAAAAGTCAAATGTTGAAGTCTAAAGGTTAAGACACCTCTTCATTCAAAGCTGATTTGTGGAAGAATGACCCGTGAAATGATGTTCATAAAAAATTCCACAAATAACTACTCTCTCTGAGGGTCATAACGATATGTAACTTCGCACGTTTAGGATACAAAAGGAGGTCACAATAAATATGCGTACGAAAAAGAAAGTACGCGCTGAAAAACACTCGGTCGAAAAGCGACCGTGACATCCTACCCACCTTAAGGAATGATTCCGTCCTCGTAATTTACATCAACTACTGCCCATGAAATAAATGCGGGTAGCGCTCTCTCATCTCTTCTTCGCGCTCCCAAGAGGACTCTCCAGGTGATCCGTGATGCCACATCACTCTCACCAGGTCGACTACCTTGTTCCTCAACTGCTTCTATCGATGGTCCAAAATCTGCACTAGCTGCTGATCATAAGTCAGGTCCGGTCAAACTGTGATCTCTGAAAAATCCATAGTGTGCGATGGGTCACTGACGTATCGATGTAGCTAAAATACGTGGAAAACGTCATGAACTCCCTCCAAAGATAGTGGCAAAGCAAGGCGATAAGCCACTGCTCCCACACGCTCCAGCACATCAAACGGTCCAATATACCTCGGACTCAGCTTTCCCTTCTTCCCGAAACGAATGACTCCGCGGTTCGAAGAACTCTTCAGGAAGACATGATCTCCTGGCTAAAACTCCAAAGGTCGTCTCTTGGTGTCTGCCTAATGCTTGTAACGATCTTGCACAATCCGGAGCTTATCTCTGATGTCTCTCACGAAATCCACAGCCTCTACAATCATCTCCAGACCCAACAGCTCTCGGTCTCCGATGTCATCACAGCTCAGTGGCGATCGACATTTCCTTCCATATATGGCAGCAAACGATGCCATGCCAATGCTCGCCTGGTAGCTGTTGTAGGAAAATTCCACTAGATGGAGATGATCTTCCCACGAACCCTTCAGATCGAGCATACAAGCTCTCAGCATATCCTCCAGAATCTGAATAGTCCTCTCCGACTTGCCATCGGTCTGTGGGTGGTATGCCGTGCTGAAACTCAGGCTCGTACCAAGATTCTCCTGCAAACTCCTCCAGAACTGAGACGTAAATCTCGAGTCCCTGTCAGATACGATGCTCACCGGAACTCCATATAAGCGCACAATCTCCTGCACGTACATGATTTACATCACGAACTAAACTTAAGGAGGAACTATAAATAGAGAAGTAAAATATCTTTACCTCTAAATACTTCCTTGCCAAGACTTACATGGACTGTCCCACTTAGAATGGGATGAATTGCACAGACTTGGCCAATCGATCAACGATAACCCAGACTGTGTCGTTCTACTTCGGGCTCCGAGGTAGGCCTGTCACGAAATCTATCGTGATGTGTTTCCACTTCCACTCCAGAATAGGAAGCGGTTGTAGCAGTCCTGCTATCCGATGATGCTCTTCCTTCACTTGCTGGCATACCAAATACTTGGCAATGCTCCATGCCACACTCCTCTTCATGCCAATCCACCAATAGTTCAGATGGAGGTCCTTGTACATCTTCGTGCCTCCAGGATGTATGGAATAAGGTGAGCTATGAGCCTCACTCAACAGCTCCTCTCTAATGTCACCTGCAGGTACGCAGAGTCTACTGTCGTACCTCAGCGATCCATCCTCATGAATGATGAACTCTGTCCGAAGTCCCGCTTCTACCTGTCTTCTGATCCTCTGCAGCTTCGGGTCTCCCGCCTGAGCTGCCTTGATACGATCCACGATCGTTGATTGAATCTGCTAGTTCATTAATGAAACGATCACTCCTGGTAGGACAACCTCAATGTCCATCCCTCTTAGCTCATGATGTACTCTCCAGTCAGCAGTATGCATCATCACTGCGGGGAGTCTACTTAAAGCATCTGGCACTACATTCACCTTCCCCGGGTGATACTGTAGATCTATCTCATAATCTGCCATCAGCTCCAACCATTGTCTCCGACGCATGTTGAGCTCCTTCTACGTAAATATGTATTTCAAGCTTTTGTTATCGGTGAAAATTTTCACACTCACACTCAGCAGGAAGTGTCTCCAGATCTTCAGCGCAAATATCACCGCTAATAACTCCAAGTCATGCGTCGGGCAGTTCTTCTCATGATTCCTCAACTGTCAAGAAGCGTACGCAACCACGTGACCGTGCTGATGCAAGACGCATCTGAGTTCCTTGCTAGATGCATCACAGTAAATCTCGAAGCCTACGCTTCGATCCGGTACAGCCAAAATCGGTGTTGTGGTCAATCTCTCCTTCAAAATACTGAAGGCCTTCTCACAATCCTCTGACCAACAGAACTCCATATCCTTCCTCGTCAGCTTCGTCTTCGGCTCTGCAATCCTCGAGAAATCCTTAATGAACTGATGATAGTAGCCTGCTAATCCAAGAAAGCTCCTAATATCTGATGCTGACTGCGTGGTCGGCCACTCGTTGGCTGCTCTGACTTTCTTCGGATCTACAGATATGCCATCACCAGACACCACGTGTCCCAGGAATGCGACTCTGTCCAACCAGAACTCGCACTTACTATACTTGGCATACAGCTTATACGCCTCAGTGTCCCCAACACTGTCCTCAGATGACGGCTGTGCTCCTCTTCGGACTTCGAGTAAATAAAAATGTCGTCGATGAAGATGATGATGGACTTATCCAGGAAGTCATAGAAAATCAAATTCATCAAGTTCATAAACACTGCTGGAGCATTGGTCACACCAAACGGCATGACTACGAACTCATAGTGTCCGTACTTTGTCCTGATGGCCATCTTCGGAATATCTTCCTTCTTCACTTTCAACTGATCGTACCCGCTCCTCAAATCCAATTTCGAAAAAACTCTCGAACCTCCAAGCTGGTCAAAAATATCATCAATCTGGGGCAGCGGATACTTGTTCTTCCCGGTCACTGCATTCAGCCCTCTGTAGTCCACACACATCCTGCGGGATCCATCCTTCTTCTTCACTAACAGAACTGGTGCACCCCAAGGTGACACACTAGGATGTATGAATCCCTTCTGTAACAGTTCGTCCAACTGTTTCCTCAGCTCCTCAAGCTCTGCAGGAGCCATCTGATACGGCTCCTTCGAAATAGGTTGCGCTCCCGGCAAAAGGTATATGCTGAACTCCAAGGCTCTGTCGGGCGGCAACCCTGAAATATCTTCCGAAAAGACGTTGTCGAAGTATCTGACAACTACTGGTCTACTGCTCTCCATCTGCATGGTGACAACGATTGACTCCTCCGGCTTGGCCTGAAATCTAACGGGCCTAAGCGATCGCTCTCTGCTAAGAAACTCGAACTCTGGGTGGCCTGGTATCCTGAACACCACTTTCTTGCTGGGGAAATCGATCGAAGCATAGAAATCTACCAGCCAATCGATGCCAAGAACAACATCGAAATATGGTAAATCATGGACAAAGAAGTCGGCATAAAGCTCATGTCCACTGATCACCAACAGAATCGATCGGTATCCCAAATTTACTGTCACCACTCCGTTCCCTGTAGTGATGTCCCAACACTTAGAAAGTGTATGGGTGGGAATAGAGTGCTCTGTTACGAATCTCCGGGTTATGTTGCACATAGATGCACTGGAGCCGAACAAGGTTAAAGCCTGGTAAGAAGAAACCAAAATGGTGCCTAAGATACAGAAAGATAAAGCTAAGGTCCAACAAGGTCACTAATCTAACTAGGGATTATTAGACTTTGCACATGTTAAACTGGATATTAAATGAATGCGAGTACTTTTATTGTTTCAAACTTTTCGCATGACCTGCATGGGCCACCACTAAATCCTGTCACGTCCCGCTTCCCAAAACAGGTGCGAGGACGAGACGAAGGTCCGCATGGGCTGGAGCTGTGAGGCTCGGGCCCAATAAGCTTCTGTAGGGATACCAAAAATTACAGGTTCTTGCATATAAAATTTCATATTAATAAGATAAGAGTACTCGAAAGGAAACTCCATTCATTATTAAAAGAGATAATATCCAGTGGTAGAACAAATCTAAAAGGAAGCCCCAAGCATGGCTACAACTGCGGAAAAGGAAAAATAATGGTGAGACATACCCAACCTAGACAAGAAGTAAAATGGTGCTACGCACCCAAACTAGAAATCAGTAAACCTCCGTAAGACAGCAACGGTGAGGGACCTCTAAGTCTGGTCCTCGTCTGGAACGTACTCTGGGTCAACGTCCTTTGACTCCAAGTCCTCAAGTAATGTCGGCTCGTCTGTGTACTCCGTCTTAGTACCTGACGTACAACACCCAAGAGAAAAGGAGCTGTACGTCAGGTAAAGTCTACAAGGGAAAGGTGAGAAGACTCTACGACAAGTGTAAAGGAATTCGAAGACAACATTTTAAGGTTGATTACATGAGAGATGCTACAGCATGGTAGTTATACATATATGCAAGGAAAGTAAAGACTGTGCAGAAAGTAAACGTGGCAGGGATTAGTCGCAGCATGTGCTATCGGCTACAAGACATGAGAAGACGAGACAAGACCATGTGACACCAAGCGACTCGACACCAAGACTGTGTGACACTAAGCGACTCGACACCAAGACTGTGTGATACCAAGCGACTCGACACCAAGACTATATGACACCAAGCGACTCGACACCAAGACTATTTTACATTAAGCGACTTGACACCAAGAGGGTTCACGCCTTCAGCTTAGAAAGTGGCCAAACACTCTAACCTGGTAGCAGCTCAACCCAACCCCACCCCAAGTGCTCAAGACAAGACTGGATGAGGACCACTCACTCTGCTATGTGAGTGCCTCTAATCCCCACAGGTTGCAGGGGCCACTCACTCTGCTTGGTGAGTGCCGAGCTTCCCGTAGGGTGTTCTGCACCAAGGATCACCCACTTTGCTAGGTGGGTGTCTCAATCCCCGTGGGTTGCTAAGGGTCACTCACTCCACTCGATGAGTGACGGGCTTCCCGCAGGTTATGTATCTGTACAAGGGGTCACTCTCTCTATCTTGGAGAGTGCCCTATTTCCCGCATGTTCCAAGGTCACTCACTCTATCTAGGTGAGTGTCGGGTTCCCGCAGGTTATCCATACAAGGGGTCACTCCCTCTGTCTTGGAGAGTGCCCTATTGCCCGCAGGCTATGTAAAACATTTCGTGAATGATGTTACATTGCATGACATGAGTATAGTATGTTCTTTTCAGTCTAGGGGGTCCACACGCGCGCGCGCACACACACATAGAGATAGTTCCTAGCATGATAGTTATAGCAGTTTAAACCTAGACTTTGTTGTCAAGTATAGGCTATCGTGAGGGGGTCCCGGATGCTATCATTTCACGTCCGGTTCTCTTGTTCATACTTTTACAATTTAAAGAGAGAGATGGCGTAAACGTGGCCGTAACTACACAAGTGGGGGCACTTGCCTGTGGTGGCAAGAAGAACGTCCGTCGGCAGCTGATCGCTCCTTATTTTACACCTTTTTTCTGCATGTTTTCATGTCATTTCGATCGTCCATATTGTGTTTTTCACGATTATTCGACGATATCGCGTTGCTTTTCACTATTTCTTATTTTTGTCGGATTTCAGGAAATATGGAGCGATCTAGAGCATAAACGAGATCAAGGGACTTTCATGCACACCGGAGCATCGCTCACGGCCTTATTGAGGAGCTAGCAGTGCTAGATGATGGGCGGAAGAGGAAGAAGTTGGATAGAATCGACGAGGAGGCGAGGAGGAGAAGAAAAGAGCCCAGAAACAGCTCTCTCGGCCGACCAGAGAGTTCACTCGGCCGAGTGAAGGAGTGCGTTCGGCCGAGTGAAACGGATACGAGATTGCCTGGATTCAAAGATCACTCGGTCGAGCAAGAAAGTTCACTCGGCCGAGCAAGAAAGCTGGTCGCGCCCCGGATACACACCCGAGACAAGCGACTCGTAGTCTTACCGCAAGCGCACGGTGTAGCGGCGAGCGGGTATCGAACTCAGGGAGGACTAATGACCGTGTCTCCTTCTAATCACCTAGCTATCAAAATGGTCGAGAATAATTTTGGGGAAAATAGTCACAATCGTTCAAATGTCGATAGAAATATCAATAAAATAAAGCGCCTAGGGATAGGGAATCCCCGCTACGGACCGTATCTCATCGTTGTGATTCATAGGTTTCATCATTGCTAGACTTGAATTTTAGGTGAACTAGTCGCAACTAAATGTAGAACCAAGCTCACGCTCTCGCGCTATTGCCGGTCTATAGCAAACCTAGGATAGGGCCCAATCTCTTGCAAACCCTAACCTAGGCCGCTAGCGTGAAGAACGACATCATCGTTCAATCGTATCTCGAGCCCACTCTCGTGCAAACTCGACCTACGACCTAGGTTGAGATAGTTCCTACCCGTCCAATCTCTTGCAAACGGATATTGGTATAGAAACACGATTAAAAATCCTAGCTTTGGTCCAATCTCTTGCAAACCAATTCTAGACAAGTCCAATCGTAAATCTAAATCGAATTTCTAGGGCTTCCTATCAATTGGGACCCAATCTCTTGCAAATCCCAATCGATATGAATCCCTAGCTATCTGTAATTAATCAATCCCAACCTAACCCTAATCAATTCTAGCAAGAATTTCACAAATTCATCACAATTTAGAAATAGGGTCTATAGGGTTCATCCCTACGCCCTATGACGATGGCACTACTCACTAATCATCATGCAATACTTAGGAAAATTAATAATAAAATCAACACAATTCATTGTAATAGAGAATTTTTTAATAAAAATAGGGTTTTTGATAAGAGAATAGACAAACCAATGAGAATCCAATAGCATCCAACAAAAGTAGCCTTTTTATCTCCTAAAGAAAAGCTAAATCTAATGATCTAAAAAGCTCTCAAAAAGGCTGCCAAAAAGCTCTAAAAATCTCCCTAACTAGGGCAAAAACTGGGTTTCAAAATCGCCCAGAAAATCGTGACCAAAATGCCCCTGCGCAGCCCAGAAATCGCAACTTACGCAGCAGGCGGAACGGCTCACTCGGCCGAGTGACAAATGTCACTCGGTCGAGTGACAAACCCAGTAGATTTTCAGTAAGTCGGGGGTTTTCAGGGGTCTGTCTTCGGAGGTGACTCGGTCGAGTGGCTTTACTCACTCGGCCGAGGGGCATTCCATGCTCGGCCGAGTCGGAACTCTCAGGTCGACTGTAGATTTCCAGTAAGTCGGCCTCTTTTTGGATGGATTTTCCTGTGCCACTCGGGCGAGGGGATCTCCATACTCGGCCGAGTGGTCTATCGTCACTCGGCCGAGGGCACGCTGATATTCTTCTGTTGTGCCTGTCCGGTCTGGTCGGCCGAGCGAGCTTCTTTGCTCGGCCGAGTGAGTGCTTCACTCGGCCGAGTGACATGTTGTAGATGCCCAATCTTCTTCGTTTCTCCTCCTTGCCGCTCCTACGAAGTTCCTTCTTCTTCCACTCATCTTCCATCGTTGAATGGCCCTCAAAAGAGCTGTGGGTGACACTCCGGAGTGGGTGCAAATCCTCTTGATCAAAATCACTCCAAATCTCTCCATATCTCCTAAAATACGAGAAAAACAAGAAATAGTGAAAAGTATCGCAATATTGTCGAATAATCGTGGAAAACGCGATATGGGCTATCAAAACGGCATGCAAACATGCAGAAAAAAGGTGTAAAATATGGAGTGATCAAAATCCCCCAAGCTTACCTCTTACTCGTCCTCGAGAAAGATAAGTAAAAGGCGGGCCCGATGGAAAAAATAATAATAATAATAAAAAGGAAAGATGGAAGAGATAGAAAATAAAGAAAGCAAGCAAAGAGAGAGGTGCTAGATCATTTTCTCAGGACGTGGGTTTTGCTTACTCATGTAGCACACGCGAATGTAAAACTCACGCCAAAGATTTTTATCTCGATACCATAGTATATGGATGCATTCAAAATAGAAAACCCGAGAATAGCAAACTAATATGAGATACAGAATCATTCTAGAATTAACATCGTCTGAAGTATCTAAAGCGGTATACATAATCATAGACCACACACTTTTCAATTGAATGCTTTCTACCTGGAGTATAAGAGATATCACACAATATGGAGCAGTAAGAATAGAAAAGTGTGGTTTTCTTGAAATGTATGCTAAGTGTCAATTCCTGGATTTCGCAAAACTTTTAGTGATCTCACCAAGTATAGAAAATTACCTTGCTTAGGTTGTCATGCACAGTCAGGCAGTCACTCTCTTACACATCATTGGCTCCTCTCCCCCAAGCTTATCTATAAGCGTGGTGGCATAAGATAAATCAATAAATATATTCCACATTTTTGAAGCTCAATGATAAAAATAAAAACAAAAGAGAGAAGAAAGAGAGAAAGAGTGTGCGCCCCGGATACACACCCGGGACAAGCGACTCATAATCTTACTGCAAGCGCACGGTGTAGCGGTGAGCGGGTATCGAACTCAGGGAGGACTAATGACTATGTCTCCTTCCAATCACCTAGCTATCAAAATGGTCGAGAATAATTTGAGGTAAAATAGTCACAATCGTTCAAATGTAGATAGAAATATCAATAAAATAAAGCGCCTAGGGATAAGGAATCCCCGCTACGGACCGTATCTCATCGTTGTGATTCATAGGTTTCATCATTGCTAGACTTGAATTTTAGGTGAACTAGTCGCAACTAAATGTAGAACCAAGCTCACGCTCTAGCGCTATTGCCAGTCTATAGCAAACCTAGGGTAGGGCCCAATCTCTTGCAAACCCTAACCTAGGCCGCTAGCGTGAAGAACGACATCATCGTTCAATCGTATCTCGAGCCCACTCTCGTGCAAACTCGAGCTACGACCTAGGTTGAGATAGTTCCTACCCGTCCAATCTCTTGCAAACGGATATTGGTATAGAAACACGATTAAAACTCCTAGCTTTGGTCCAATCTCTTGTAAACCAATTCTAGAGAAGTCCAATCGTAAATCCAAATCGAATTTCTAGGGCTTCCTATCAATTGGGACCCAATCTCTTGTAAATCCCAATCGATATGAATCTCTAGCTATCTGTAATTAATCAATCCCAACCTAACCCTAATCAATTCTAGCAAGAATTTCACCAATTCATCACAATTTAGAAATAGGGTCTATAGGGTTCATCCCTATGCCCTATGACGATGACACTACTCACTAATCATCATGCGATACTTAGGAAATCAATAATAAAATCAACACAATTCATTGCAATAGATAAATTGTTAATAAAAATAGGGTTTTTGATAAGAGAATAGACAAACCAATGAGAATCCAATAGCATCCAACAAAAGTAGCCTTTTTATCTCCTAAAGAAAAGCTAAATCTAATGATCTAAAAAGCTCTCAAAAAGGCTGCCAAAAAGCTCTAAAAATCTCCCTAACTAGGGCAAAAACTGGGTTTAAATACCCTTCAAAATCGCCCAGAAAATCGTGACCAAAATGCGCCTGCGCAGCCCAGAAATCGCAACTTACTCAGCAGGCGGAACAGCTCACTCGGCCGAGTGACAAACTGATCACTCCTTATTTTACACCTTTTTCCCGCATGTTTGCATGCCATTTAGATCGCCCAAATCATGTTTTTCACGATATATCGACGATATTGCGATGCTTTTCACGATTTGTTGTTTTTGTCGCATTTGGCGTGATTTGGAGTGATCTCGAGATGCGCTTACTCCAGACGGTCACCGACGACCTCCCCGAGGGGTATTTTGCTGTTGGAGAGGAGCGGAAGAAGAACGGACGTCGCAGGAGCGACAAGGAGGCCAAAACAAGCTGTTTGGGCATGTTTTGTGTCCCACTCGGCCGAGTGGAGGAGCCACTCGGCCGAGTGGAGGAGCCACTCGGCCGACCAGCGAGACACCACTCGGCCGACCAGATCAGACACGATTCATACGTGCACTCGGCCGAGCAACGGAGACCACATCGGCCGAGTGACGAGACCACGTCCGCCCGAGTGGCGCCCAGACGAAGCCATTCAAAAATCGCCATGTTACTGTTTTTCGGCTGCCTGAGCTTCAAAAGACCCACTCGGCCGAGTGGATAATCCCGACCGCCCGAGTACCATGAAGCCATCGGCTGAGTGACGACAACTCACTCGGCCGAGCCGCCCCCGAAGCGAAGACCCCTGAAGATCAAGAATTGCTGGAAAATTACAGGGTTTCTCACTCGGCCGAGCGACTTTTGTCACTCGGCCGAGTGCGACGCGCTGCCTGTAGCGAAAATTGCGGAAAACAGGCTACGCAGTGGTATTTTGGTCACAGTTTTTGGACGATTTTGGGGGGTATTTAACCCCTGTTTTTACCCTAGTTTAGAGGGCCTTTCTCTTAGATTTTTTGTAACCTTTTAGATTAACTTTTTAGCTTTATTCTTGAGATTGGAGAGGAGAAAAAAGTTGATTTTTGTAGAATTATTTGAAGAACTCCATTGGTTTGTGTTTTCTCTTCTCTAAAAATTCTATTTTTATTGCATATCTCAATATTGTGATGAATTCTATTGCTTATTTCATTGATTATTTTTGTGATCTTGCTATGAATTGTGAGTAGTCGCCACGTCTTGGGGCGTGGGGATGAACCCTACAAGCCCTATTTCATGATTGTGATGAATTGGTAGGAATTTTGCTAGAATTGCTATTAGGGATTAGATTGGGATCAATTTACTACGGATGGCTAGGAGTTCATACCGATTGGGATTTGCAAGAGATTGGATCCCAATTCGATAGGAAACCCTAGAAATCTGAATTGGGTTGGAATCGAATTTCCGTAGTATCGGTTTGCAAGAGATTGGACCGATACTAGGGTTTCCGGTTCCAATTCCGCGCCAATACCCGTTTGCAAGAGATTGGACGGGTAGGAACTATCCCAAACTAGGTCGTGGGCCGAGTTTGCAAGAGATTGGGCTCGGTGCGCGATTGAACGATGATGTTGATCCTAATGCTAGCTTCCCTAGGCTAGGGTTTGCAAGAGATTGGGCCCAAACCTAGGATAGTTATAGGCCGGCAACAGCGCGAGAGCGTGAGCTTGGTTCTACATTCAGTTGCAACTAGTTCATCCAAAATCTTATTCTAGCAATTTTGATACCGATGAACCACATTTACAAAAGACGGTGAGTAGCGGGAATTCCCCATTCCCTAGACGTTCTTTATTTGATTTGATATTTCCGTACTTTGTCTGACGATTGTGACAGGATCGCCGAAGGCAAATTTCTCTCTTCTTAAATATCCAGGTTGATTGGAACAAGCACAGTCATTCGTCCTCCCTGTGTTCGATAACCCGCTCGCTGCTACACCGTGCACTTGCGGTAAAACTACAACCGTTCTTTGGGGTTACATCCCGGAGCGATCAAGTTTTTGGCGCCGTTGCCGGGGAGGGCATTTTGACGGTGTTCGTCATCGACCACTCGGTTACTTCTTCTTTCTCTCTTTCTTTACTTTCTTCTATTTGCATATTATCCCTGTATTTTGCATAAGTTCTTTACAGGAAGAATGGAGGATGCAATGTCAACAATAGAACTCAGTCAGGAAGACTATGACTCCTTCACAGACCTCCTTAAGGAGCTTGTCGATGAGGTCCACGCTACCGGAGCTTTTGCTATCGACGTCAAGGACCCTGACGAGCAACTGTTTGCTAGTTTTGTGATGGACCAAGTCTCCCCGGAGGGGACTATCGGAGGCAACGTCGGAGTTGATGTGATGGACGACAAGCTATATTTCGAAGACGGTAGAACAAGTGTCGAGGATCACTATACTCCGGGAGGATCTTCAGAGCAAGCCATCGTTCAGGGAGTTACACCCCATGACACTTACCCTTGCTCCTACGAGTCGTCTGATGTGTTTCTTGATTCCAGGAACGAACCGGAGCCGAGTGAAAGCTCTGATGATGCTAGTACAGAATCGGAGCGCGCCTATTTCGATGCATTGTCCTCACTAAATAGTGAGTCTGACTCTTCACAAGAGAGCGCGCCACCTGAGCACGAGCTAGACCCGGCTGACAAGGAAGAAGCCAAACTCATGCGAGCTGATGAAGTAGAAGGAGCGGCGCCTCTTCAGGTAGAACTTAAACAATTACCTCCGAATCTAAGGTACACCTTTTTGGGTAACAAATTAACTTTCCCGGTGATAGTAAACTCCCACCTCACGCTGGACCAACTTGAAAAACTCCTAGACGTTCTTAGGAGCCACAAAGATGTCCTTGGCTACACTATCTCCGATCTAAAAGGGATAAGCCCTAGGCTTTGCATGCATAGGATCCATCTGGAGGATACAGACGCCACCTCCATAGAGCCTCAAAGGCGGTTAAACCCTAATATGAAGGAGGTGGTTAAAAAGGAAATCCTAAAATTGCTCGACGCCGGTATTATTTATCCTATCTCTGACAGTAGATGGGTTAGCCCCGTTCACGTCGTCCCCAAGAAAGGGGGGATGACTGTCATAAAAAATGAAAAAGGTGAGCCCATATCTACGCGCACCGTCACGGGATGGCGAATGTGCATTGACTATAGGAAACTCAATAAAGCCACCCGAAAGGACCATTACCCATTGCCCTTCATTGATCAAATGCTTGAACGCCTTGCAAAACATAAATACTTTTGCTATCTAGATGGGTATTCGGGATTCTTCCAAATCCCTTTGCATGAAGATGACCAAGAGAAGACAACTTTCACTTGTCCCTATGGCACCTATGCCTACTGTAGGATGCCGTTTGGCCTTTGTAATGCTCCCGCCACCTTTCAGAGGTGTATGACATCCATATTTTCCGATTACACTGAAAATATTATGGAAGTTTTTATGGATGATTTCTCGGTTTATGGGAGTGAGTTTGACTCTTGCTTGGAAAATCTTACTAAAGTCCTAAAAAGGTGCCAACAAAACAATCTCACTCTCAATTGGGAGAAGTGTCACTTCATGGTCACGGAAGGTATAGTTCTCGGACATCTTGTCTCTTCGAGAGGAATTGAGGTAGATAAAGCAAAGATTGAGGTAATCGAGAAACTCCCTCCTCCTATTAATGTCAAGGGCATTAGAGGCTTTCTTGGTCACGCAGGGTTTTACCGCCGCTTCATCAAGGATTTCGCCTCGATTGCCCGACCGGTTACTTCCTTGCTCGCTAAAGATATTCCTTTTGTTTTTTCAGGAGAATGCTTGCAAGCCTTCAACACCTTGAAGGAAGCACTAGTCTCCGCGCCCATCATACAACCACCGGATTGGAGCCTTCCTTTTGAGCTAATGTGTGATGCTAGCGACCAAGCCATTGGAGCGGTGTTGGGACAAAGAAAAGATAAGAAGCTTCATGCGATATACTATGCGAGCAAGACATTGGATGACGCGCAGAAAAACAACACAACTACCGAGAAAGAGCTTCTAGCGGTCGTCTATTCCATAGAGAAGTTTCGCTCCTACCTCCTCGGTTCCAAGGTGATTGTCCACACCGACCATGCGGCATTGAAGTATCTTTTAAACAAGAAGGAGGCCAAACCTCGGTTGATTAGGTGGATACTCTTGTTGCAAGAATTCGACTTAGAGATCAGAGACAAGAAGGGTACGGACAATGTCGTGGTGGATCATTTATCTAGGCTCATTCGCGACAAGGAGGATGTGAGTTTGCCTATCGACGACACTTTCGTGGATGAGAGGCTATATGCCATAAGGACCGGAGAGGTCCCTTGGTACGCGGACTTCGTCAACTACTTGGCTTGTGGAATTAAACCGCATGGGATGCCCACGCATCAAAAGAGGAGATTTCTTCATGAAGTCCGTAGCTATTTCTGGGAAGATCCATACCTCTTCAAGATATGCAAGGATGTCGTCATTCGGAGGTGTGTTTCTAAAGAGGAGGTGACATCCATCATTTTGCATTGCCACGGTCTACCATGCGGAGGACATCATGCCGCCTCTAAAACTACCGCTAAGATTTTGCAGAGCGGGTTCTTCTGGCCGACAATGTTTAAAGACACCCACGACTTTGTAAAGGGGTGCGATAAATGCCAACGGACCGGGAATATCTCCAAGCGCAATGAGATGCCAATGAGGCCCATCCAAGAAATTGAGCTTTTTGATTGTTGGGGAGTAGACTTCATGGGACCATTTCCGTCGAGCAATGGCAACAAATACATCCTATTGGCCGTCGACTATGTCTCCAAATGGGTGGAAGCAATCGCCACCCCTACTAATGATGCAAGGGTCGTCTCCAAGTTCTTCAAGCAAAATATCTTCCCGCGCTTCGGAGTGCCTCGTACCTTGATAAGCGACGGGGGGAGCCACTTCATAGAGAACAAGTTTGAAGCCATGCTAAAGAAGTACGGAGTAAACCATAGAGTTGGCATGGCATATCACCCCCAGACAAGCGGCCAAGTGGAAGTCTCAAATAGAGAGATCAAGCAAATTCTTGAGAAGACCGTGGATCGGTCTAGAAAGGATTGGTCAATGAAGCTAAACGATGCTCTATGGGCATATCGCACGGCCTTTCGCACCCCCATCGGTACCACACCGTTCAGACTAGTTTATGGGAAGGCTTGCCACTTGCCGGTAGAGTTGGAACACCGCGCATATTGGGCCATCAAGACCTTTAACTACGACTACAAGAGTGCAGCGGTGAGGCGACTCTTGGACATCAACGAACTTGATGAAATAAGGAGAGACGCCTACGAGAGCTCGAGAATTTACAAAGAAAGGACCAAGATTCTCCACGATGCCCGCATTACCGTCACAGACTTCAAGGTAGGAGACAAGGGCTTACTCTATAATTCCCGGCTCCGACTATTTCCCGGAAAGTTGAGGTCACGTTGGTCCGGACCTTTCACCATTAAGAACATACAACCGGGAGGGGCCTTCGAGTTGGAAAGCAAAGACGGGGCCTCGTTCAAGGTAAATGGTCAGAGACTCAAGCATTATTCCGAGGGAGTCCCAACGGGAGAAATCAATAGAATATATCTACTTAAGGGACGGCCGGATGATCTTTCATACCTCCTTGATGAGGTGATAGAAGAGGCGACCCCCCATTCGATTGGCGCTCTTTTCGATGAGGATTTCGAGGAAGGCCCGGATTTAGGCCGAGATGAGAAGATAGATGATTCCCCCGACCTCTCCGCTGAAAATGATGAAGGCGACGCTGATGTCGCAAGGATTCGAGAGCTCTGCAAGCTCTCGAAACAAAAGTCTCCGAAGAAAGCTCCGCCGATACGGAAATCGGCGTCACCGGTGAAGCCGTCGACCGGGGAAAACGCTAGCTTGGGGGAGCCTCCCCCCAACACAATTCGAGACGAGAGACCACCGCGGGAGAACACGCCGCCGCAACTTCCGAATCCAAGCGTTCTCCCCGGAAAGTTTGATGGGTGCATCCCATATGCACCAAACATCCCGCATTAATTGAAAATCATAGGGGGTCGAGCTCACGACCTTAAACGAGCGCTTGTCGGGAGGCAACCCGACGGTTATTGCTTTATTTTTACTTTTTCTTTATTTTTGTTTTAGAAATTTTTAGTGTTTTGAGTCGTTCGCCCAAAAATTTTGTGATAACGGGTCCTATTTTTCTTGACAGGAGAGGAGATAGGTAAATCCATCATGAGGAGGATGAACGAGACGACGAGGAGCGCCCCAGGAAGACGCTCGATGCTTAGGAGTAAGATGAAATTGACTGGAGGAAGAAAGACGGAGTTTAGAGCCCAAACGAAGACAAACAGCAGAACATAAGGCTCACTCGGCCGAGTATACTAGTCACTCGGCCGAGTACACAAGTTCGTCCGGCCGAGCCGCTCACGAACGAGGGAAGTCTGATGTACCCAACTCTCTGTTTATTTTCTTGATTTCAGTATAAATGCTACTCGGCCGAGTATATATTTTCACTCGGCCGAGTAAAACGGATACGCTCCTAGGGCGAGTCTTGCCGAGTAGCTTGAGCCACTCGGCCGAATGGACTTACTCCACTCGGCGGAGGCTGGCAAAGCCACTCGGCCGAAGCGTAAGCGGGGAGGATTTTCCATTGATCCCACTCGGCCGAGTGACCTAGTCACTCGGCCGAGTCGTAACTTTTATTATATAAGGGGCCGAGGGGGGGCACGTTTTTCGAAACGCAAAAAACCCAAATCGCCCCGACCGTTCAACTCCCTCGCCCGATTCCCCTCGCTCACGCCTCCCGCTCGCCCGACCGGCCAACACACACCGCCGCTCGGCCAGCCACCGCCGGCCGAGCTCTGCCGCGCCTCGTCCGAGTCGCCGTCGGCGGCCACCACACCGGCCACCTCCGGTATCGCCTATTTCACCTTTTTCTCCTCTTTTTGTGTGTTTTTCGAGGATCCACGCGTCGAACGAACCCCAAACCCAAATTGATTTCTATATCTATCTATTATACCCCTAATGCCCCATACGTTTTGAATATTACTCGCTAATATCTCTATTTCATGCGCAGGTTGTTTCTGGGAGCTTAGGGGAGCCCAGGGGAGCTTCTACGGACTGATTTGGGCTTTGCGGAGGCGCTGTCTTCGCACGCTTCCATTGCTTAGCACTCGCGACGTGTCGGGGTATACTCTTTCCTTTATTTTGCACACGCCGCACTTTTCACGTTTTTCGGCGCGCGCTCGGGGCCGATATGTCGCCCCGGACACAGCCACGGTCGAAGAGAGCTTCCGCCAAGCGGAAGCGGTCGGATGACGCCGGCCCCTCCCACGAGTTGGAGGACTCTCCTCTGCCTTCTCCCACACACACCATCCACCCAGCACAGCCTGCAGGCCCCGCACACCCCGCACAGCCTGCAGCGCCCACACAGCCCGCACAGCCCGTACAGCCACTCCCTACCGCTCCACAGCCACCACCTCCGGCTCCACTGGTCAGGCCGCTCGGGATTACGTTCCGAGACGACGCACACCGCGCCGTCTTCGAGCGTATCTCCCAGCGCTCGATCGTACCCTCCAGGTTTGCACACCTTGCCGACCTAGGACGCCTGGGGGTACTAGAGGGGATGCTCACGTTGTACGACAACGTGGGCTGGCGAGATTTCTTTCAGGTGTCGGCGGACACGTTTATCCGTCCGACACTTGAGGTACTTAGTTCGATCGCCCGGACCGACGAGGGATGCTCATTTCGGTTCATGGACCGGGAGTGCCAGGTCACTCTCGGTATGATGAGAGCATTTTTCTTGTGGCCCGATGTCCCCGGAGCCGATCGCGGTTACGGCCCCACCCATATCCCCCCACCTTCCTTCGACGCCGGTGCCTTCTGTGTTGGATATGGGAGACGTTAGTACACCCTTGTAGGGGATGTACGAGGGAATACGGACCACGAACGTCGCGCACACGAAGTCGTGTGCAAAGGGAATATGTTCCCTTGCGGAGAGGATCTCTGGATGAGTGGGAAAGTCGCATTATATATGCATAAGTGCATGCGACATATGGCTAATAAAAGGGGAATATCTTAAGCTTATGTTGTACCATGCATATGGTACAACTTAAGCTTATAATGTGCCATGTATGATGGTAAGCTTTAGTTAAATTGTTCCAAAGGAACAATTTACCCTAAAATAACTACCTTGGGGGCTATAAATAAGACCCAAGGGTTAGCCATTTTCCTTACACTTTTGCATGGCATTCTTGCATGCATTTTCATCCTAGCGAAGCTCTGCCGAAATACTTCCTCTCCCTCTATCCAAGTTCTTAATCTAAAGTAGAGATTTAGATTGTGGATTTAGTAGCCTTACTCCGTTCGTGAGAAGATTCGATCCGTCGTGGCGAATCCGAAGGCGAAGTTCATAGACTACCGTGCCGCATACGCAAGCGTAAGTCTAAACTTCATTTATCGATCCTAACTCTGTTTTGGCAGGATCCTACATTGGTATCGGAGCCATACGGGTTCGCCCCGGTCAAACCGCCGCCCCGTCGAAACTATGAACGACTCGTTGTCTTTTTCACGAATGGGTATCCTACCATTACGGATATGGTAGGAACGCTTCGTGACGGAGAGAACGCAGCGGTTGTTCTTTTCACGTTAGGGTCTCCTATCATTACGGATATGGTAGGAACTCTCCGTGACGGGAAGAACCGACCGTTCACGTAGTATGTTATTCATTTTTGGCACACGGCCATTAGGAAATAACTAATTTCTCGACGAACGAGTGCTTCATCGACGAACGGGTGCTTCATCGAGGAAGAAGGTGGTAGTTATTTCCATAGGGGAAGATGAAATTTGGTGCATGTGCACCATGGCCAAATGGGCTATGAAGGCCATGCACCCCCCCTCCCCAAGCGGAGGGGGTTGGCTACGGCCAATAACCACCGGCGACCACCCCATCAAGGGGGAGGAGTGTGTGCGGCAACCCCATTCAAAGGGGGTGGCCGGCCATGGCCAAAGGGGCCATGGCCGACCAATGCCAAATGGCCTTGGCCATGACCGGCCATGGCCAGGCCGGTAGTGGCCGGCCAAGGCCAGGCCGGCAATGGCCAGCCTCGGCCAAGGCCTGCCGGCCTGGCCGGCCCTGGCAGTGGCCAGGGCCGGCGCCCTGGCCTCGGCCAGGGCCTGGCCGGCGCCCTGGCAGAGGCCAGGGCCAATGCCCTGGCCTCGGCCAGGGCAGAGGCCCTGGCCGAGGGGCCAGGGCCCCCTGGCCGGCCAGGGCAGAGGCCCTGGCCGGCCATTGGCCAAGCCTCGGCCAGGGCAGAGGCCCTGGCCGAGAAGAAGTTGATGACCAAATAATTGGTCGACCAATTTGGTTGTTTTGGTCGACCAATCCGGCAGAAGGTCTTGGTCGATCGTAAACTTGCCGACTGACCCATACGGGGTGACAAAAGGCCTTGGTCTAGCCCGAATGTGCCGATTAGCCCATACGGGGCTAACCACAGTGCCGACTAGCCCATACGGGGTGTCTAAAGGCTCTACTCCTTGAAGATTAGCCTAAGTGCTCTACTTCATGCGAGATTAGCCGTAGTGCTCTACTCCTTGAAGATTAACCGTAATGCTCTACTTCATGCGAGATTAGCCATGTCATTGTGCTCTACTCTACGGAGATTAGCCAATGTACTTATGACGTTGTGCTCTACTCTACGGAGATTAGCCAATGTATTTCAAAATTTTTGAAAAAGATGTTTTCAAATAGGTTATGTCCCGTCCTTAAATCGGGATAGCGCAATTTAGAATTCCAAGTCCTACCACGATCCGGCCATGGTTATCTAACCCATGGGTGTGTAGAACAGGTCTCGTGGCTTGGCAATTGTTGCGCTAAAATTCTTTGCGCAAAAACTCTCACCTATTCCATTTTGAAAGATATGTTTTTCAAAAGTGATTTTCCGCTGCGAAGTACTATAAGAGTACGATTGTTTGATAAGTGATGGGGGAATATTGAAGGTTGTTCTAGATGGTGATTGGAATCATAGAGACCTTTTCGATTCTAGAACAACATCTTCAATATTTTTCGAAAGTAACTTATCAAATATAATATAATTCCAAGTGGGATTTGAATTTTTAGAACTATCCAAATGGGATATTCTATTATCATTTCAAGTGGGAGTTATATTTTAAGAATTTTTATGCAATGTTTTGATCAAACCTTCGGTTTTGTGTCTTTTGCAGCATTTTAAAAGTAAAATGTCTTCCGCTTCAAAGAATATCGTCGCTGAGTTAAACAAAGGTGAAAAACTCAACGGCGATAATTACAAACTTTGGTCCATCAAGATACAATACGTTCTAGAGGAGCAAGAAGTGCTCGAAACTCTAAAGAACGTTATGATTGAACCAGAGTTGGGCACTACGGCCCAACACCGACGAGACAAAGAAGCTTTTGATGCTTGGTCTCGGAAGAACAAGATAGCGCGCATTACGTTATTAAGCAGTATGGCTGATGACATAATGCGCATCTTCCGAGAACATGACCTAGCCATGGACATATGGTCCAAGCTAGAGGAGAAGTTCGGTGGCACATCGGTGTCCAAACTTCGCTCCTTAACTATAATGTTCGATTCATATAAGAAACGTCCAGATCATTCCATGGGGAAACATCTGCGACATATGGCGAACCTTATCTCGGAGTTAAAGGATGCAGGTCATGTGCTCACAGATGAGCAACAAATCCAAGCAGTCATACGTTCCCTACCAAATGGGTGGGATCAGATGAAGATGCATCTCACTCATAATGAGAGCATCAAGACCTTCAACGATGTTTCCAAGCACCTCGAATTAGAGGAAGAGCGGCTTGCGGCTGCCAAGCCAAGTGCAGAAGTGCACATGGTTGCTAGTTCCTCACACGGGGGAAAGAAACGTAAAGATCGTTCGAAGTCTTATAATGAACGTAATAAGCAACCTGAGTCTACCAAGAAACCCAAACATAAGGGTGGGCACAACAAATGGCACAAGAAGAAAGACTTGAAAAGGATCAAGTGCTTCAAGTGCAACAAGCTCGGTCACTATGCTCGTTCGTGTACGAGTGGAAGTGACGAGGTGCCACCAACCACATAACAAGGGACAGACGGTCCTTCGTGGAGTATCACCGGATACCCCAAGGAATGAAGTGGATCAATGTAGGAAACAACACACGTGTTGAAGTGAAAGGCGTTGGGACTCGCAAGCTAGTCTTGGACAACGGCCACACTCTCCTACTTCATGATGTTCTCTTCATTCCATATATTCAAAGGAATATTAAAACTGTGGTCAATTTAATGGGTCTTGGTTATAGTTGGTTCCTTCATGATTGTAATATGGACCTATTTTTGTAATAATTCCTTTATTGGTACTGGGTTTGTATTTCAAAGGATTTATTGTAATAAGTACAATGTATAATTCCTCATGTAATGAAAATTTTCTTGTGACAAATTCTTTGACTAATGAGTCTAATATAATTTGTTGGCACGCAAGGCTTGGTCATATTGGACCAACGCGTATGGATAGACTTGCCAAACGTGGCCTTCTATCCAATGTTTCAAAGGTTGAAATGTCGACCTGCGAACATTGCCTTGTGAGGAAATCTTGTCGCAAGCCGTTTGGAACCGGCACAAGGGCCGAGGTTCCATTACAGCTTATCCATTCGGACATATGTGGTCCGATAAATGTCAAGACAAGACGCGGGAAGTCCTATTTCATCACTTTTATTGATGATTTCACCCGATTCGGTCATATCTATTTGATATCCCACAAAAGTGAAAGCACTAAACCTGCTTTAAAAACTATATGAGTTAAGTGGAGAATCAATTAGATCGCAAGATTACGGTCGTGCAAACCGATAGGAGCGGTGAATATCAATCAACAAGTTTAAAGGAACTTTGTGATGAAAAAGGCATAGTACATCAGGTAACTATGCTTTATACTCCTCAACAAATTGGTGTTGCAGAAAGGAGGAATAGGACTTTAATGGAAATGGTCCGTTCAATGATGGCGCAAGCTAACTTGCCAATCACCTTTTGGGGTGATGCATTATTGACGGCCGCTTTCATTTTGAACCGCGTACCCTCGAAATCAGTTAGCTCCACTCCTTATAAGTTGTGGAACCAAAGGTCTCCTGACTTAAACATTTTGAAACCTTGGGGTTGTGCATCCTACGCACACATTTCCTCCCATAAGTATGGCAAACTTGGGCCAAGGGAAAGGAAATGTATCTTTATACGATACGCAGAAAACTCCAAAGGTTATGTTTTATGTTAGTCAGGAAGACAATGGTGGGCTAATCGAGTTTGAATCGAGGGATGTCACTTTCTTGGAAAACACGTTTCCAAGACAGGGCGAGATAAGTCACGACTTATCTCTGTTTGAGATTTATGATCAAAAAGGATTACCTCATTCGAGTGGGAGAATTCTTGGTGAAGATGAAAATACGTTTCAACCTTCACCAATGGATTATACGAATGACGATTATCCTATTCCAAACGGGAATAATGATCCAAGTGGGAGCAATTCTAAACAACATTCCAAGTGGGAGTGATATTAGAATTGATCTAAACTCAAGTCAACAAGGACTTGAAGAATCTCAAATACGACGTAGTAGTCGTACAAGGTTGGCTCCTCTAAGATTTGAGGATGAATTTCCGCAAACCTTTATGATTTTACTACAAGAAGATAACGAGCCTGCTACTTTCAAACAGGCCGTATCTTGCCCTGCTAAAGACAAATGGATGGAAGCGATGCAAGAGGAGTTAGAATCCATGAAAGTTAACCAAGTCTGGGACTTAGTTGACTTACCCAGAGGACATAGAGCAATTGGGAACAAATGGGTTCTCAAGATCAAGCATAAGGCTGATGGCTCTATAGATAGATATAAAGCTCGCCTTGTCGCGAAAGGTTTTACACAACAGGAAGGGATAGACTACGAAGAGACCTTCTCACATGTTATGCGTTTTACCTAGATTCGCCTGATTCTGGCAATGGTAGCTTGCTTATACCTCGAATTACATCAGATGGATGTAAAGACTGCCTTTCTCAATGGAGAAATTGGACGAGGAGATCTATATGGAACAACCAACAGGGTTTGTAAAAGAAGGAAACGAACATAAGGTTTGTAAACTTTGTAAGCCCATATATGGTCTTAAATAATCCTCGAGGCAATAGTATATACGATTTCAAGAAGTTGTCTTATCAAATGGATTTTCCATACTTGATGAAGATAACTACGTATATATCAAGAGGATTAAAAGCAAGCATGTTATTATGTCTCTATATGTAGATGACATTTTAATAACCAGAAATGACAATGGCTTTGTGATGGATATCAAGGCTTGACTTTCATCAGTTTTGAGATGAAAGACATGGGGAAGCCACTGATATCCTTGGAATTAAGATTTCAAGGAATCGTTCGAAGAAACTTCTTTCTCTTTCACAAGAGACTTATTTAAAGAAGGTTCTAGAACGGTTTAATATGTAGGACTGCAAGTCCAATTGATACTCCTATAAGCAGATGCGATAATTTATATCTGAAATCATGTCCAAAGAACCAAAAGGGAAAGGAAATTATGGAAAAAGTTCCATATTCCAGTGCAGTTGATAGTCTTATGTACGCTATGATGCATACAAGACCAGACATCTGTTTTGCCGTTGGAATGATAAGTCGTTACCAATCTAACCCAGGGCAAGAACACGGGAAAGCGGTTAAGAGGATAATGCAGTATCTTAAAGGAACTGCAGATTTGCAAAAGACTATGATAAAACCAAGAAGGTAGACATAAGGTACATATCTACGCATGAGATGATAGAGGATCAGCTTACGAAAGAGATCCCCAGAAATGTGTTTTATAAACACTTATCATCTCAAGGATTGCGTATGAGCTGAGTTGTACCAATATATATTCCCATGTCTAAGAAATGATCAAAATTAATAAAAGAATAAGTTCTTTTTCCAACATTGCATATGAATTTCTTAAGAAATGTGTGTGTACATTTTTGAAATCTCAGCTGAATTGTGTGTATGTCGGACAGATTAAGGTTGGTTCTCTCACATGAGCAACCGCCTTATCTTATCAGATGGATAAGATAGAGATGAGACTAGTTTAAAGTCAAAATCATTAGACGAATGATTTAGAGTCATGACTTAAACAAGATAGTCGAATGAAAGATCTGCATCATATGGATGCTTACAAAAGATCTGAGATCTGTATCACAAAGATATTTGAAAGAGATCTCATAGGATTTTTTAAATCCTATCTGTCTTATGCAGGATGAGAGTCCGGGAATATTTCATGAGTAGTAAGGGGACTCAAAAGATAGGCACTGTGGTGTCTGATCTTTCATCCGTACAACATCATTAAGACATACTCTCCCTGGGAAAGGAGTGATGTTGTAATACGTGTTCATACCACGTATGCATTTCGACCACTGAGTTAGTAGCAATAGTGTTTGCTATTATGTGAGACTCAAAGGCCATACGGGTCTTAACTCTTACCCTCAAGGACTCCAATTGGTTCCTTTAGATTTGACGAGATGATCGCTATCTTAGCGTGTTACTTATGGGCTATGATAATTCGGCTCGGCTGGGCACGTTAGAAAAGCGAGTCTAGTCAAGATCAGAAGGTTCGCAAGAAGAGGAAGATTGATTTCATATTCGCATTTGGACTTTAATGATTCAAAGCTGGCCAGCCAATTGTAATCCAGATGGGATTCAATTGTTGAATATAAAGTATAAGAAATGTGAAGAAATAATCTAGGGTAAAGCATGCGTTGAACTACTCAACTTTGCACCTTCGAGGTCGTTGTGTATCTCTAACAAGTGCACAACAACAGACTCTACGCGTATGACGGTCGCACGGTCTATTTCTCGGTATGATAGATGAAAGAACTAAGAGAAAGACGTTCTCTTACAATCCCCTCAAGTGTGAGTGGGAGATGTTGGATATGGGAGACGTTAGTACACCCTTGTAGGGGATGTACGAGGGAATACGGACCACGAACGTCGCGCACACGAAGTCGTGCGCAAAGGGAATATGTTCCCTTGCGGAGAGGATCTCTGGATGAGTGGGAAAGTCGCATTATATATGCATAAGTGCATGCGACATATGGCTAATAAAAGGGGAATATCTTAAGCTTATGTTGTACCATGCATATGGTACAACTTAAGCTTATAATGTGCCATGTATGATGGTACGCTTTAGTTAAATTGTTCCAAAGGAACAATTTACCCTAAAATAACTACCTTGGGGGCTATAAATAAGACCCAAGGGTTAGCCATTTTCCTTACACTTTTGCATGGCATTCTTGCATGCATTTTCATCCTAGCGAAGCTCTGCCAAAATACTTCCTCTCCCTCTATCCAAGTTCTTAATCTAAAGTAGAGATTTAGATTGTGGATTTAGTAGCCTTACTCCGTTCGTGAGAAGACTCGATCCGTCGTGGCGAATCCGAAGGCGAAGTTCGTAGACTACCGTGCCGCATACGCAAGTGTAAGTCTAAACTTCATTTATCGATCCTAACTCTGTTTTGGCAGGATCCTACATTCTGGGCCCGGATTACGGGTCTCCGCGCTGCCTTTGACCCTAGTAGGGTCAAGGCCTCAGCCATTGTCCATCCCTGCCTCCGTATTGCTCAGCGCCTTATGGCAGCGACCTTTTTGGCCAGATATGAGCCGGGCACGATGTCTATGCCAAAGCTCTACATGCTCTACGCGATGACACGTCCCAGAGCTCTATCTAGGGATGGCGATGAGCTTGTCCCCGTCGTCATGATTGATGTCGCGGCTTGGTTTTTGGACCGCATCATTGTATCGTTGGGCGCTCGCTCACCGATATGCTGCGGCGGCCTGATCACCTTGCTTGCCCTTATGACTGGCGAGGACTTCCCTGACGACCTGCGACGAGCACCGGGCCCCACTTCTTTGTCGATCGATGTTATGGCCCGGATGAAGATGCTTCGTCCGCACGGTGAGCGTCACTGGGTCTGGTTGCACGGCCCTTACGGTACCGATTACATGATTCTTCCGAGCCCAGCTCGGACTTAGATTGCACCAGCCCATGTGGACTGGCTCCCTACGATGGATTTTCTCATCCCCGCTGCTTACGTGCTCGAGGCCGAGGAGGCCGAGCAGGCCCACGCTGCCCCCGCAGACCCTGTCACCCCTGCCGAGCCTGCTGCCCCTGTTGACCCCGTGGCCCCTCAGCCTATACCTGATGTTTCCACTGCTCATGACACCTCTGTCCCCACCTCTATCGGTGTCGGGAGTACCTTAGCTGAGCCCACCTCCACTGCTTCCGAGGCTGTCACCACCACCACTGGCCCTCTGTCTGTTGAGCCTGTTTCTTTTGCCCCACCTGAGCGCCCGCCGACCGTAGTTGAGTGCAGAGAGCCCTCTGTCTCCACTGCTGCTGTATTTTCCGAGAGTGTCGTGGCGTCTATCCACACTTCTGTGCCACTGACCTCTCTGGCCGCCTCGCTGCCACTTTTGCACTCTTCTTTCGCTGCTGCTGCCTCCACTTCTCACCAGCTGGTGCCCCGGCCTCACACTGAGGCCAGGCCCACATTTGCGAGCGCAGCGCCTTTCGTTCCCTTCCCCGCTGAGCCCGTCACATACGCGACCCGAGTACGCCAGCCCCGCCCTGCACAGCCCCGACCGGTGCGTCCCTCTGCACCACCTCCCCCGACACTGTACTTCAGAGCATTCGTGCTCTAGAGGGGGCGATGAGTGGCCTCAGAGGCGACCTTAGGACCCTGTCCTCCACCGTCTCTACGATGGCTGGCCGCTTTGACCTGCTCCCGCAGATTCACTACTGTCTTACCCAGGTCCTGGAGCATCTCCCCCGCGTACCCCCACCCACCCAGCAGGTTCCCACCCACACTTCCACACACACTCAGCCTGCTACCACTTCCACACCCACACCCACTCAGCGGCCTGTCCAGCCACCACCACCACCTCCGCCTCAGGACGGAGACGGCGCAGCACCACCTTCTTAGGCACCCTTGATGCCATCGATTATTCCTGCCGTTGTGCTGCCCGTTTCTGCTGGGTCCTGTTGCCTTTTGTCCCCCCCCCCCCTCCCCTCACTTACTTTTGGGATTCTCATTTCGACCATATCTTTATATATCTTTTTTTTGGGAGAGAGGGTGAGTTTTTGGTGACACATCTATATATCTGTATCACTCCTATCTGTGCATGCATCATGTCCGCATCATATTTTTCGTTTCTTTATTTTTCGTTTATTTTCCTTTTTTCCCCATCATGCATGCCCCCTCACTTTCCCCTCCCTTTACTTGTCTCTCGGTGTGCCCCACTTTGCACATTGAGGACAATGTGCCATTTAGCTTGGGGGAGTGAGTTCTCACGTTCTTTTTCGGTTTGCCACCTTTATTTTTAGTTTTTCACACCATTCTTCGCTTTTGCACTTATTTTTCATCATTTTTCTTTTATTTTGCCATGCATCACGTTTTTCTTATTTTTCTGTGTGCCGCATTGTAAATAGTTCTATTTTCCCTTTATCTTTATTTCTTTCTTTTTCATCTCATGCTAGAGATGACTTTTCTGTGATGATGATGACGTGGAGTTAGCTTATTCTATATGCATACTTTATTTGTCATGTCTTAGATTTTATTTCTGATATCATATGCTATGACTTGCCTTGCATCTAGAGATGGTAACCCACACTTTTTCCACATGAAAGTGGATGAAATTTTATTATTAGCTGAGTCTGAATATTCATATGTATGCTATCACAGAAAACACACCAAGATTCACGCATTGAATGCCTATATCTAGAGTACTGATTTCTTTTCCTATATCACTTCTATATGCATGAATTGTACATTTCACTTCAGGATGATTGAATGATGTTAGCTATGATAAATCTGGATTAGTTAGCTTTTTGTGATCGAAACTGAGTAGATTAGATTACCCTGCTGAAGTTGTCGTGCATGTCTTATAGAGTGAACCGAGAGATATATTCATTTCTTTCTCCACAAATCTTGAACATCATTTCTCTACTTTTAAAATCATTGGTGAATCTCCCCTTAGCGATTCTATTATATGGCATTTCCCCCGCTATTAATTCCTAGCTCCAAATTTCTTATTCAAAAAAAGAGAAAAGAGAAAATATTCTTGTATATCATTATCTCTCTTTGAGTTGGGATCGTTGTGTATATATGCCATTGCATCAAAAAAATGAGAGAAAAAGAGAAAAAGAAAAAGAAAAGAGGAAAAATCCTCAATAAAAGATCACATCTCACTTTCTTTCTTTCTTCTCTCTTTTCGTGTTCGTTTTTATTACTTTTGGAGCTTTATAAAAATGGGGATGTAAATATTTTTTTTTATGCCACCACGCTTATAGATAAGCTTGGGGGAGGGGATCCATTGATGTGTGAGAGAGTGACTACTTGACGTTACACGACAACCTAGGCTAAGTAATATTCTATACTCGGTGAGATTATTTTTAGCTTTACGAAATCCAGAAATCTAAGCCTAGCACTCATTTCATGAAATCCATACTTTTCTATTCTCTCTATTCTATAGTGTGATACTCTTATACTCCTGATAGAAAGCATTCAATTGAAAAGTGTGTGATCTGTGATTTGTATACCGCTTTAAATGATTCAGACGATGTTAATTATAAGATTATTCCGTTTTTCATGATTATATTGTTGCTCGTGGGTTTTCTATTTCTATTTGCACCATTATACTATGATATCAAAATAAAACTCTTTGACATGTGTTTTTCATTCAGTGCATGCTATACGAGTAAGCGGAACCCACGTCCTGAGAAAATGATCTAGCGGCTTACCTCTTCGCTTCTTTCTTTCTTCTTTATTTTTATTTCGTTTTTCATTCTTCTCCGTTTTTCATTTTTCATTTTTTTTTCGCCGTTTTCGTTTTCCGAATCCACCGGGTTCTCCTTTTACTTATCTTCCTCGAGGACGAGTAAGAGGAAAGCTTGGGGGATTTTGATCACTTCTTATTTTACACCTTTTTCCCGTATATTTGCATGCCATTTAGATCGCCCAAATCATGTTTTTCACGATATATCGACGATATTGCGATGCTTTTCACGATTTGTTGTTTTTGTCGCATTTCAGGTGATTTGGCGTGATTTGGAGTGATCTCGAGATGCGCTTACTCCAGACGGTCACCGACGACCTCCCTGAGGGGTATTTTGCTGTTGGAGAGGAGCGGAAGAAGAACGGACGTCGCAGGAGCGACGAGGAGGCCAAAACAAGCTGTTTGGGCATGTTTTGTGTCCCACTCGGCCGAGTGGAGGAGCCACTCGGCCGACCAGATCAGACACGATTCATACGTGCACTCGGCCGAGCGACGGAGACCACATCGGCCGAGTTACGAGACCCCGTCCGCCCGAGTGGCGCCCAGACGAAGCCATTCAAAAATCGCCATGTTACTGTTTTTCGGCTGACTGAGCTTCAGAAGACCCACTCGGCCGAGTGGATAATCCCGACCGCCCGAGTACCATGAAGCCATCGGCCGAGTGACGACAACTCACTCGGCCGAGCCGCCCCCGAAGCGAAGACCCCTGAAGATCAAGACTTACTGGAAAATTACAGGGTTTCTCACTCGGCCGAGCGACTTTTGTCACTCGGCCGAGTGCGACGCGCTGCCTGTAGCGAAAATTGCAGAAAACAGGCTGCGCAGGGGTATTTTGGTCACAGTTTTTGGACGATTTTGGGGGGTATTTAACCCCTGTTTTTACCCTAGTTTAGAGGGCCTTTCTCTTAGATTTTTTGTAACCTTTTAGATTAACTTTTTAGCTTTATTCTTGAGATTGGAGAGGAGAAAAAAGTTGATTTTTGTAGAATTATTTGAAGAACTCCATTGGTTTGTGTTTTCTCTTCTCTAAAAATTCTATTTTTATTGCATATCTCAATATTGTGATGAATTCTATTGCTTATTTCATTGATTATTTTTGTGATCTTGCTATGAATTGTGAGTAGTCGCCACGTCTTGGGGCGTGGGGATGAACCCTACAAGCCCTATTTCATGATTGTGATGAATTGGTAGGAATTTTGCTAGAATTGCTATTAGGGATTAGATTGGGATCAATTTACTACGGATGGCTAGGAGTTCATACCGATTGGGATTTGCAAGAGATTGGATCCCAATTCGATAGGAAACCCTAGAAATCTGAATTGGGTTGGAATCGAATTTCCGTAGTATCGGTTTGCAAGAGATTGGACCGATACTAGGGTTTCCGGTTCCAATTCCGCGCCAATACCCGTTTGCAAGAGATTGGACGGGTAGGAACTATCCCAAACTAGGTCGTGGGCCGAGTTTGCAAGAGATTGGGCTCGGTGCGCGATTGAACGATGATGTTGATCCTAATGCTAGCTTCCCTAGGCTAGGGTTTGCAAGAGATTGGGCCCGAACCTAGGATAGTTATAGGCCGGCAACAGCGCGAGAGCGTGAGCTTGGTTCTACATTCAGTTACAACTAGTTCATCCAAAATCTTATTCTAGCAATTTTGATACCGATGAACCACATTTACGAAAGACGGTGAGTAGCGGGAATTCCCCATTCCCTAGACGTTCTTTATTTGATTTGATATTTCCGTACTTTGTCTGACGATTGTGACAGGATCGCCGAAGGCAAATTTCTCTCTTCTTAAATAGCCAGGTTGATTGGAACAAGAACGGTCATTCGTCCTCCCTTGTTCGATAACCCGCTCGCTGCTACACCGTGCACTTGCGGTAAAACTACAACCGTTCTTTGGGGTTACATCCCGGAGCGACCACAAACCCTGTAGATTTCCAGTAAGTCGGGGGTTTTCGGGGGTCTGTCTTCGGAGGTGACTCGGCCGAGTGGCTTTACTCACTCGGCCGAGGGGCATTCCATGCTCGGCCGAGTCGGAACTCTCAGGTCGACTGTAGATTTCCAGTAAGTCGGCCTCTTTTTGGATGGATTTTCCCGTGCCACTCGGGCGAGGGGATCTCCATACTCGGCCGAGTGGTCTATCGTGACTCGGCTGAGGGCACGCTGATATTATTCAGTTGTGCGTGTCCGGTCTGGTCGGCCGAGTGAGCTTCTTTGCTCGGCCAAGTGATTGCTTCACTCGGCCGAGTGACATAATGTAGATGCCCAATCTTCTTCGTTTCTCCTCCTCACCGCTCCTACGAAGTTCCTTCTTCTTCCACTCATCTTCCATCGCTGAATGGCCCTCAAAAGAGCTGTGGGTGACACTCCGGAGTGGGTGCAAATCCTCTTGATCTCAAAATCACTTCAAATCGCTCCATATCTCCTGAAATACGACAAAAACAAGAAATAGTGAAAAGCATCGCAATATTGTCGAATAATTGTGGAAAACACGATATGGGCGATCAAAACGGCAGGCAAACATGCAGAAAAAAGGTGTAAAATATGGAGTGATCAAAAGCCCACTCGCCCGAGTATGACATGGATTTTCTCCCGAAAATCATCCGACTTACTGAAATTTGGAGAAGACCCACTCGGCCGAGCAAGAAATCTCACTCGACCGAGTGAAGAAGACCACTCGCCCGAGTGTGACAGGGTGATAGACCCCCAATTTTCACAGTTTCTCTGTTTTTCTTTGGGTTTGTCACTCGGTCGAGTGACATGTTCTACTCGGCCGAGTAGCACAGTCCGGCTGTATCGTGAATTAGGTTTTTGGGCTGCGCCAGGGGGAAATCTGTCAGGATTTTCTGGATGATTTTGGCTTGTATTTAAGGCTAGTTTTATTCCTAGTTTTAGGAGAGACTTGAAGTTAATTTTGACGGCTATTCTTATTATAATTCTCAGCTGGAGATCATAGACGCGTAATTTGGTTTGTTCTTTCTATCTAAATTTCTTGTTTTTTATGAATTGTTTTCTCTCAACCATGAATTGCTCTATGATCTTATTCGTTATTTCTGAGATTGTTATGATTAATTGTGAGTAGTTCCGCCGTTCTAGGGCATGGGAATGAACCCTATGGATTCGATCTTAGAATTGTGATGAATGAATTGAATTGTTGCTAGGATTGATAGACGGTTAGGTTGTGATTGATTTATTACTGATAGCTAGGAATTTCCTTCGATTGGAGTTTGCAAGAGATTGGATTTCAATCGATGGGAAGGCCTAGATATTCGATTTAGGTTTATAATTGAGATTCTCTAGAATTGGTTTGCAAGAGATTGGACCAAAGCTAGGATTTTTCTTATAAATCTATACTAATATCCGTTTACAAGAGATTGGACGAATAAGGACTATCATAACCTTGATCATAGCTCGAGTTTGCACGAGAGTGGGCTCGAGGTGCGATTGGACGATGATGTCGACCTTCATGCTAGTGGCTTGGGTTAGGGTTTGCACGAGAGTGGGCCCTAATCTAGGTTGCTATAGACAGGCAATAGCGCGAAAGCGTGAGCTTGGTTCTATATTCAGTTACGACTAGTTCACCTCAATTCAAGCCTTGCAACATTGAGATTCATGATCCACAAGGATAAGTGACGATCCGTAGTGGGATTCCCTAGCCCTAGACGCTTTTATCATATTGAATCCTATTTGTTATTTGAACGATGGTGACATTATTATCCAAACCATTCCATTCTACCATCAATAGCTAGGTGATCAAGATAGAGTACTGTCATTTGTCCTCCCTGTGTTCGATACCTGCTCGTCACTTCATCATACGCTTGCGGTAAGACTACAGTCGTTTTTCGGATGTATATCTGGGCACGATCAAGTTTTTGGCGCCGTTGCCGGGGAGGCGACAGTATTTTATTTGTTTTACTTAGCTATTTCTTTTTATTTTATTATTTTCACTCTTTTATTCCTCTATTGTGCTAACAATTCTATCTAGACTCTCTTTTTCTGTGCATGTACACGAGATCGAAGGCACACCAAGAAGACATATTATTTGATCCTGAGATCGAGCGTACGGCAAGGAGGCTTAGAGCTGAAAGGAGATTTGCTATAGAGGAAGATCATATGGCCGCACCAGAAACACCAGAGGAGCTAGCAGCGCGTATGGCTAGGCTTGTCTCCATCCGAGATAGGTTACGGCCCAAGACCACTTCTACCACCTCTTTTATAGTCATGCCGGAGTTGGCGACCGGCAAGAACTTCGAGCTTAAAACCGGACTTGTAGTGTTGATGCAACAAGACCCATTTCATGGGAACTCACAAGAAAACCCGCAATACCAATCTTCAATTGTTCTTGTCTAAGTGCGCCACTTTCCATATGCCTGGCGTGTCGGCCGACGCTATTCGACTACACCTCTTCCCGTTTACACTTCGAGACAAGACATTGTATTGGTTGAGGACGTAAGCTGAGGGGATCTTCACTACTTGAGATGAGCTGGCGAGAGCATTTGTCAACAAGTTTTACCCGACATCCAAGACTATCAAGATACGAGGCGCACTCATGTCCTTCAAGTAATGACCTCAAGAAACTCTGTATGGGCATGGGAGCGTTTCAAGGATCTCCAACACCAATGCCCCCATCATAGTATTGAGCCATGGGAGCTTGTGCATAGCTTTTATAACGGATTGCAACTGAGCACAAAGCAAATAATTGATGCAACCGCCAATGGAGCTATTTTGTCAAAGACACCGGATGACGCTACGGCCTTACTTGAGGAGATGGCCTCGAATAACCAACAGTGGACCGACGAGAGAGGACATTCTTCGTCATCCTTGAAGCCGACAAGTATTTATGAGGCAAAGGCCGTGGCGGAGCTCTCTACAAAGTTTGATTCTCTTCACAAGGTCGTGGAGAGATTGGAGAAGTTGATTAGTGAACCACATGGAGCCCCCACCATTTCTACGCCCAGAGGAAGCATGATCGGTTGGCAAGATCAAGCCCATGTTATGTTTGTTGGAGGGGAGCAAGGAGACGGAGCCATGGAGCAAGTTCAATATGTTGCGGGAAGTACCGGTTATTGGGCGAACCCGGCTACAAGGGGTCACCCCGGATTTTCATACGCTAATAATGATGGAGCCTTGAATCCACCGCTACAACAACCACAAGCCCGGCCTCCACAACAACTGCAATATCAACAAAGAGCACCACAACAACAAAACTTCCCACCAAGGCAACAAGTGGGGCCATATAGACCCCTGGGGACAACCAAGGATGGAGGGCACCCAATCCACCTCAAGCACCGCCAAGGTCAGAACATGAAGCAAGGGTTGAAGAGTTCATGGCCGAACAAAAGAAGATCAATGCAATATTGACGGCCCAACAAGATTCCCTCAACATCGTCGTGGCATAATTATCGGAGCAACTAGCATTGCTTAACAAGAACAATCAACAATTGCCAGCCCAACCGAAACAAAACCCACGAAGCAATACCGGCCACATCACTGCGGTTGTGGAGGAAACTACAAGAGGCGGTAAGGACACTACCCCCGCCATGGTTCAAACTAAGGAGCCGAGGGAAGAAATTTCGGATGATAAGGAACCGGTCAATGAAGGGAAGGGCCAAAAGGCGCCTAAAGACGGTGAAAAATCTGAAGTTGAGAAGCCACGTGAGGAGCAAACTTATATGCCACCGGTACCATTTTCACAACGATTGGCAAAGGCAAGGATTGAGAAAAGGCTCGTCAAATTTCTGGAGTATTTGCGAGGTGTGAGCTTGAATATTCCATTCTTGGATGCAATTATCGAAATCCCGTCCTATGCAAAGTTCCTAAAGGATTTGATCGCGGGAAAGAAGCAAAAAGAAAGGATCATGCTCGCCAAGCAAAGTACGTGGTTTACTAGGAAGGAGAAAGCGCCGACCAAGGTCAAAGATCCCGGTAGTTTTCGAATTCCTTGCACGCTTGGAGGAGTCCCACTTCAGAAAGCTTTGGTAGATTTGGGAGCAAGCGTGAGCCTCATGCCCCTCACGATGTTTAAGAAATTGAATACGGGGACCGACCTAAAGGCGACGGACATGAAGATATAACTCGTGGACGGTCGGATCACTAGGCCGGTAGGGATTGCCGAAAACATACCGCTACAAGTACCGCGTGGACTTTGCTTGCCATGTGACTTCGTGATGATGGATATTAGAGAGGAGGACGATACGTCACTGATTCTTGGACGCCCTTTCTTAGCCACCGCCGGAGTGATTGTAGATGTGAGGGAAGGAACCTTGTCTATGAACGTCGGTAATATTGAAGTTGAGCTCCATATTCCAAAGGCAATGAAGCATATGCCTTGGTAAGAGGACGTGGACTATGTGGACCTCCTCGACGAGGTGATTGACGACGCCATGCCATTTGCCATCGGGGCCAAGCATGATGACGGCCTCGAAGAGGGCCTTACCAAAGATGGCGAGATGATGGGAGACCCACCGGACCCTCTTATGGATGAGGAGAAGGACGACGCTGATGTCGTCAAGATTAGAGAGCTATGCAAGCTCTCCACAGCGAAGCATATGAATAAATCTCCACCGAACAACAAATTTTCACCGTCGACCAAGAAAAAGGATGTCAAAAGCTCAAGCTTGGGAGACTCATCCCCCACTACTACCCATGATGAAGGGGAGCCGAGGAACGCCGATGAAAACCAACAACTAAATTCAAGCGACCTTCCCGACAAGTTTGACGCGCGCATCTCACATGCGCCGAACATCGAGCTTTAAACGCGTATCTTAAGGGATCGAGTTCAAGACCTTAAACGAGTGCTTGTCGGGAGGCAACCCGACGGTTCTATCTTATTTTTAGTTGAATTTTTCCTTTTATTTTTGTTTTAGATCTTTATTAGTGTTTAGAGTCAAGTGTCGAAGAAAAACCTGACAACGGTCAATATTTTTCATTGCAGGAGATGGAGAATAAGAGATCGTATGAATGGAGGATGACCATGGCAAAGGAGAGCGCTCCAGGGATGTGCTCAGGCTTTAGGAGAAGGAAGAAACTGACGGGAAAAAGAAAATCAGAAAGTGGAGCAAAAACAGAGAGTTGGAGCTGAAAATAGCAGCCCACTAGGCCGAGTGAAATTTTCATTCAGTCGAGTGAAGACCCTACTTGGCCGAGTAGGGCACTGGTCTGGGAAGATTCTAAAAACCCCTCTCTGTCATTTATATGCCACTCGGTCGAGTGACTTTGTCACTCGCCCGAGTGAATCAGACACTTTCAGCACTTTAAAAGCTTTGAGTGGCCTTGCCACTCGGGCGAGTGACTTTTATCTACTCGCCCGAGTGGGATATGATACTCGCCCGAGTCGGTACTTTTTACGAAAAATTTCGAAAATGTAAAAAAATTGAGCCACTCGGCCGAGTGGATACACCACTCGGCCGAGTGACTTACCCTATATAATCGAAAACTCGCGGCCCAAATTCCAAAATTTCCCAAAATTCCCAATTTCTCAGCCCGAGCTTTCGACTTCTCCCCCAATCGCCCGAACCACCCCTTCCTCCGCCCGAGTCAGCGACCCCACGCTACCGACGCTGCGGCCCCACGCCGCCGGCGCCGCCCTCCTTCACCGCCGTGCATCCCCATTTAGCCCGATTTCTCCTCTTTTCTCCCAATCTCCATTTCGTAAGCCATATTCCACCCCGAATCGAAATTAAACTCTATACACATCTATTACTCTTGATTTTACCCCAAAAATATTGATATTCATTGCTAATTTGTCAATTTGTGTTTCAGGCTAGCTTGGGGGAGAATCAGGGGCAGATTTGGAGCTCTCGGAGGAGGCGTTTCTCCGCTCACATCCACTGCTTGCATTCGCATCGTGCTTGGGTACACTCGCTCCTTTTATATTGCACTTCGCATTGTTAGGCACGTCTCACAGCACACATGCCTCCACGGACTAGATCACGTTCGCGGGCACCCGCCTCGAAGCAGAAGAGGACTAGCGAGCCTGGCTCCTCCTCTGCTAGAGTGGACTCCATGCCACCTAGCCCACCACCACCCACACTTCCGCCTCCTACCGCTCACATTCCACCCCCACCGGCATAGGCTGTCCCCGCATTCGACACGATGGGGATCATGTTCAGAGATGACGCATACCGCGACAGATTTGAAAGGATCTCCCATCATTCGATTGTCCCCTCTAGGTTTGCGCACATTGCAGATTTTAAGCGCCTAGGGGTGTTTGAGGGCCTACTCCAGTTGTATGACAACATGGGGTGGCGTGACTTTTTGTCGGTGTCGGCAGACACCTACGTCCGGCCGACACTCGAGGTCCTTAGTTCTATTCGTAGGACTCCTAGGGCTAGCTCATTTCGATTGATGGATCGCGAGTGTGAGATTACCCTCGACATGCTCCGAGCCTATTTTCAGTGGCCCCCGGTCCCGAACCCCGACCGAGCTTATAGTCCCACGCACATTCCCCCACCGTCGTTCGACACTCACGCCTTCTGGACACTTATCACCGGATCACCTCTTGCCTTTGACCCTAGCCGAGCCAAGGCTTCCGCTATCCTCCACGCATGCCTTCGCATTGCACAGCGCCTTATGGAGACCACTTTCCTAGCGAGGTATGAGCCAGAGACGATGTCGACGCTTGAGCTTTACATGCTCTACACGATGACTAGAGCGAGAGCCTTCAAGGTAGGTGGAGACGTCTTACTCACCGTCGTTCAGATTGACATAGCTAGTTGGTACGTAGACCACATCATTATCTCTGTCGGCGCCAGGATGCCTATCTGTTGCGGCGGTCTGATTACCCTTCTGGCTCCCATGTGCAGGGTTGACCTCCCAGCTAGTTTGCTACGACCCCCGGGCCCCGCTTCCTTTTCCATCGATGTCATGGCCCGCATAAGGATGTTGCGTCCTCATGGTCAGCACCACTGGGTCTGGCTGCATGGTCCATTTGACGCAGATTACATGGTGCTTCCGAGCCTTGCTCGAACACATATTGGACCCGCAGGAGGGGTGTGGATTCCAGCGATGGACCTCCTCATCACAGCTGCGTACGTGCTAGAGCCTGAGGACGCTCAGCAAGAGCCCCTCCTTCCACCTCTAGACCCAGAGATCCCTCAGCCTGCACCTGATTTGACCTCTGCTCCCGACACTTCTGTCCACACTTCTGTCAGTGTCGAGAGCACACTTGGTGAGTCCACCACCACCACCACCATGGTGCTGTTGATTATTGATCCCATTTCTTTTGTGAGTCTCGAGAGCTCCACCACCACTATTCTTGATAGCAACGAGCCTTCCCTTATTTCCACAGCCGAGACCCTGTCCACTCTATATTTCTCGACCCTTGGGGAGTCATTCTCTATTGACTTCATGGCCTCCCCAGTCGTTGACACTACCGTCTCCGCTGCCGTTGTCTTCACCGAGAGTGTCGTGACGTCTGTCTCCATTTCTGTGTCAGTGACCTCTCTGCCCTTCTCGCCATCTGTCACCGCTTCTGTTCCCTATGGCGACCACACTTCTGAGAGCATTCCTGCATCTCGGCCTCCCACAGAGGCTGAGCGTCTTTTAGTGAGCACAGCACCACAGCACCACCCCGTAGTGGCACCACTAGTCTACGGTAGACGTGCTAGGCAGCCCCGATCCCCACCTGTTCGACCCTCTGCCCCTCCTCCCCCTGACACCCTAGTCCAGCACCTGGGTGCTCTAGAGGGGGGCCGTTAGTGGGCTCAGAGGAGATTTTTGGGCTCTCTCCGCTACCGTTAGCGCTATGCAGTCTCGCGTCACTCTCCTCCCTGGTATCCAGTCTAGCCTGAACCAGATTCTAGCACGACTGTCATAGCCCCCACCTGCCGCTGCCCGTCCCATTTCACAGCAGCCTCCACCACTACCTCCCCCACCACAGGACGGTGCTGGTGCTCCACCACCAGCTTAGGCACACACTTGTTGCCTATCATAATTTTGCCGCTGTTGTGATGGATATCATTTTTCCTGCTGACTTTGCACCCCTTCTCCACACACATTTTGGTCACTTTTTGTTCGTATTTGTCTATATTATCTTGGGAGAGAGGAGGTATTTTCGGGACAGTTATATTGCACCATCTTGATCTCTGCATGCATCACTTGCATATCCATCTCATTTTCTTTTATTTTCTTACTTTATCATGCATGCATCCTCACCCACCCCACCTATATCATATCTCTCCGTGTGCCACACTTAGCACATTGAGGACACTATGCAGTTTAGCTTGGGGGAGTGAGTGTCTCACGCACTTTTCATTTTCTTCATTCTTATTTTTATTTTTCCACCTTTCTTTATTTTCCACTTGTTATCACCCACTTTTTCATTTTTTTCTCATGCATCACGTCTTCTTATTTTTTGTGTGTGCTGCATATGTATAGTAGTTCTTATTTTTCCTTTATCTTTATCTCTTTTATCCTTTTGGCTAGAGATGAATTTTTTGTGATGACGATGACCTGGAGCTAGTTTACTTTTATGCATATTCTCTTGTCATGCCATCGTTTTTATTTCAGATATCATATTCTATACTTTGCTATGCATTCGAGAATAGTAACCTGCACCTTCATTATATGAGTGTGAATGAAATTCTACCATTAGCTGAGTCTGATGATTTATATTGTATACTTTTCATAGAAAACACACCAAGCTTCACGCATTGATTGCCTATATTTGGAGTACTGCTTTGTTGTCTGCTATCACTTCTTTTTGCATGAAAATTGTACGCTTGACTTTCAGGTTGATTGAATGTATGCCATTTTGATATAACTGGATTAGTTTACTTTCTGAAATCAAACTGAGAAGATTACATTACTCTGCTGAAAGTTGTCATGCACATTCTAAAGAGTGAACTGAGCGTTGCATATTTTTCTTTCTCCACATATCTTGAACATCATTTCTATACTTAAAATCATTGGTGAATCTCCCTTTAGCAAATCGTATATTGGCATATTCCCCTTGATATAAATTCCACGCTCCAACACCCCAAAATCAAAAAAGAAAAAAGTACATGTATATCTCTCTATCTTTTGATTTGGGATTGTTATTGTGTATATGAGTTTAGAAAAAAAAAGAAAAAAAGAAAAAGAAAAGAAAAGAAAAGAGAGAAACAAAAGAAAAAAAGAGAGAATCAAAAAAAAGTTCATACATGATCACATTTCTTTCTTTCTTCCCTCTTTTATTTTTATTTTTCTTGGAGCTTCAAAAATGGGAAAATTTATATTGTTCTATTTGATGCCACCACGCTTATAGATAAGCTTGGGGGAGAGGATCCAATGATGTGTGAGAGAGTGACCACTTGTCTGTGCATGACGACCTAAGCTAGGTAATTTTCTATACTCAGGGAGATTACTAGGAGTATTACGAAGTCCACGAATTGAAATTTGGCATGCATTTCATGAATACCACTTCTTTCTATTCTTATTGCTCCATATTGTGTGATACCTCTTATACTCCAAATAGAAAGCGATCAATTGAAAAAGTGTGTAATCTATGATTATGTATATTACTTTAGATGCCTCAGATGATGCTAACTCTAGAATGATTTCATGTTTCATATCGTTTTGATATTCTTAGTTTCTATACCGAATGCATTTATATATGATCATGATATCGAGATAAAAATCTTTGGCATGTTTTTATTCGTTGTATGCTATTTGAGTAAGCAGCTCCACGTCCTGAGAAAATGATCTAGCACCTCTCTCTTCGTTTCCCTTTCTATATTCTTTTTCTGTTTTCCTTATTTTTACCCATCGGGTTCGCCTTTTACTCATATTTCTCGAGGACGAGTAAGAGGTAAGCTAGAGGGATTTTGATCGCTCCTTATTTTACACCTTTTTCTGCATGTTTTCATGTCATTTTGATCGCCCATATTGCGTTTTTCACGATTATTCGACGATATCACGTTGTTTTTCACTATTTCTTGTTTTTGTCGGATTTCGGGAAATATGGAGCGATTTGGAGCATAAACGAGATCAATGGACTTTCACGCGCATTTGAGCGTCGCTCACGGCCTTATTGAGGAGCTAACAATGCTAGATGATGGGCAGAAGAGAAAGAAGTTCGATAGAATCGACGAGGAGGCGAGGAGGAGAAGAAAAGAGCCCAGAAACAGCTCACTCGGCCGACCAGAGAGTTCACTCGGCCGAGTGAAGGAGTGCATTCAGCCGAGTGAAACGGATACGAGATTTCCTGGATTCAAAGATCACTCGGTCGAGCAAGAAATTTCACTCGGCCGAGCAAGAAAGCCCACTCGCCCGAGTATGATAGGGATTTTCTCCCGAAAATCATCCGACTTACTGAAATTTGGAGAAGACCCACTCGGCTGAGCAAGAAATCTCACTAGGTCGAGTGAAGAAGACCACTCGCCCGAGTGTGACAGGGTGACAGACCCCCAATTTTCCCAGTTTCTCTGTTTTTCTTTGGGTTTGTCACTCGGCCGAGTGACATGTTCCACTCGGCCGAGTAGCGCAGTCCGACTGTATCGCGAATTAGGTTTTTGGGCTGCGCCAGGGACAAATCTGTCAAGATTTTCTGGATGATTTTGGCTTGTATTTAAGGCTAGTTTTATTCCTAGTTTTAGGAGAGACTTGAAGTTAATTTTGACGGCTATTCTTATTGTAATTCTCAGCTGGAGATCATAGACGCGCAATTTAGTTTGTTCTTTCTATCTAAATTTCTTGTTTTTATGAATTGTTTTCTCTCAACCATGAATTGCTCTATGATCTTATTCGGTATTTCTGAGATTGTTATGATTAATTGTGAGTAGTTCCGCCGTTCTAGGGCATGGGGATGAACCCTATGGATTCGATCTTAGAATTATGATGAATGAATTGAATTGTTGCTAGGATTGATAGACGGTTAGGTTGTGATTGATTTATTACGGATAGCTAGGAATTTCCTTCGATTGGGGTTTGCAAGAGATTGGATTTCAATCGATGGGAAGGCCTAGATATTCGATTTAGGTTTATAATTGAGATTCTCTAGAATTGGTTTGCAAGAGATTGGACTAAAGCTAGGATTTTTATTATAAATCTATACTAATATTCATTTGCAAGAGATTGGACGAATAAGAACTATCATAACCTAGATCGTATCTCGAGTTTGCACGAGAGTAGGCTCGAGGTACGATTGGACGATGATGTCGACCTTCATGCTAGTGGCTTAGGTTAGGGTTTACATGAGAGTGGGCCCTAATCTAGGTTGCTATAGACCGGCATTAGCGCCAGAGCGTGAGCTTGGTTCTATATTCAGTTACGACTAGTTCACCTCAATTCAAGCCTTGCAACATTGAGATTCATGATCCACAAGGATAAGCGACGATCCGTAGTGGGAATCCCTAGCCCTAGACGCTTTTATTATATTGAATCATATTTGTTATTTGAATGACATTGACATTATTATCCAAACCATTCCATTCTACCATCAATAGCTAGGTGATCAAGATAGAGTACTGTCATTTGTCCTCCCTGTGTTCGATACCCGCTCGCCACTTCACAGTGCGCTTGCGGTAAGACTACAGTTGTTTTCCGGGTGTATATCCGGGCGCGATCAGTAGCGTGTCGTCTCTGGCAGCGTGTCGGTCAAAGTCTGTTGTCACAAGTCAACGGGCTGTGTCAGGACCAGTTTAGAAATTCTATTAAGTTGTCTCTAAGTTGACCGCGGCTATCCTATCAGTTTCAAGTCAAGTTTGAATATTCAGCCTATTCGACGATTCTACCATATATGCACAATTAAAAGGTATGATCGTTGATCTACGATTTCACAACGTTTTAAAGAAGCGTAAAATAAATTTAGTGGGTTAAATTATCAATTTTTATTTAGGGTTCAATGACGTATTGTTTGGGTTGCTACGAGTTAAGGGACCAACCTAGGATGACGCTCGAGCGATATCTGACGTCGGATCTGAAACGGTGATGGGCCTCGTCGTCTCTAGTTCCTCGACTACAGGTAGCGCAGTAAGGGAAGTTGCCTCGAGATAGTCTCGGCTGCGGGTAGCGTAGCAAAACGGTAACAGCGTCGGGGTCGCCTCGGTTTTGAGTAGCGCAACAAAGCGGCAACGGCAACAGTAGCGACAACTCGCGGCCCGGAGGGTAGTCGTGTGTAGGTGTTGCACGCAGCAGAGGTGGAGCAAGGGAGAGGGAAGGCAGGTGGGGGTCTCGGCCTGGGAGGTGGCCGGACAGGGGGTTCGGCCTGGGTAGTGGCTGGCAGTTGAGTGGGGGCAGCCTGTTGTGTCGACGCGTGAACAGCAAGGGAACAGAAGATGTCGGCTGCTGCTATGGCCTAGGGGGAGAAGAGATGGCCGGCAGGGGTTCGGCTGGTGGCCTGAGGCGCAGCTGGGGGTTGGCCGACGGCAAATGGGAGGCCGACGACAGCAGGTGGAGTAAGGGAGAGGCCAGAAATTGAAGGGTCGGTAGCCTGATGCTGGCCGTAAAGGGGAGAACATCAGGTCGGCGTGGGGGTCTGCCGTGGATGGGAGGAGGTTGGCCTAAGATGGGTTTACCGGCGGGTGTCAAGGGGGAGAGGAGAGTGCCGTGATCTGGGTGATGCGTGGAGGTGGCTGAAAGTTGCTAAGGGGGAGAGTGGAGAGTCGGCGGCTGGGTTGGAGAAAACCCTAGGGCTTGCGTTATAATGAGGGTAGTTTGCTAAAGAGGGTAGAAAAGGAGTGGGTTTAAGGGGTAGATGGGAGAGGGGGGAGAGTAGACTTAGTGTAGCAAATAGCCCAGGAGTTAAATAGAATGATACGTAAGATTCCCTTGAGATTAGAATTGATTTAGGAATTAGGATTTGAATTTGAATTAGCTTAGGGATAATTAATTATATTATCATATTAAAGGTGACGGGTCAGTCTAACGACGTCCGAAAAATACAAGAAAAAATATCGGGACGACCGTGGCGATGGGAGGATCGAGAGTACGGTGTTTGGTCACGTGCTAGGGTTACGAAAAACGATAATAAAAATAAAAAGTCAAACATCGAAGTCTAAATGTTAAGACACATCTTCATTCAAAGTTGATTTGTGGAAGAATGATCCGTGAAATGATGTTCCTAAAAAATTCTACAAATAACTACTCTCTCTGAGGGTCACAACAACTTCGCACGTTTAGGATACAAAAGGAGGTCACAATAAATACGCATACAAAAAAGAAAGTATGCGCTGAAAAACACTCGGTCGAAAAGCGACCGTGATAAGCGATCCTCGTTACCCAGGAAGAATATTGGCAAACATCTTGGCTTATAATATCACCCAAAAACTGATAGTCATTCCGTATTATCTGAAAAGCAAACCAAATACATCTATGCCATGTTAGGAAACATTCGTGTAAACTGGTCCAAAGTCATCATGGATTCTATCCTTGCATCCGCCTCTTCAGATAGACCATCATCAACTCTAGCTCATGGTCATTTTCTTACAATTCTCTTCAATGTGTTTGACATTTCTTTGGAGAATGAAACCGAGGTTCTGGAACTGACGTGCGTTTATATTTCATATATTTGCGCGCGTTTTCTTCCATGTTTCTCCGTATTTTCCGCCGTCTTTTATTTGTTTTCTTGTATTTTCTTGGTTTCTTTCACTTTTCCGTGTTTTTGGTATTTTGCAAGAATTTCTAGCATTTTGGACATAAAAACGACGATATCACAAGTCCCCGGCGCAACGGGAGGAGTCACGCGTGACCCAGGGGGTCAAATGATGATGATTGCAACATTCAGCCCCTCACCCGATCGGTTGAACAAAGTCAACCGATCGGGTGATGCACGTGTGCACCACCCGGTCTCAGCTAGGGCTCAAGCGGATGTCACCCGACCGGTTCTCAGGCCGGTTCATTGCAGCCGTTTCTCTGTCTTTTCGAGCCAAATGCCAACCGATCGGGTGACTCTCACCCGATCGGTTCATATGTAGCTGATTCTGAGGAGCCAAGACACGGGCATCCAACCGACCTCTTCACCCGATGGCGCCATGATCCAACCGGTCACCCCAAGAACTCAACCAACCGGTTCATCTGACCGGGTGAAGCTCCGCCGTTTTCTGTTTATTATTTGTAACAGATCACCCGATCGGTTGACTTGTCAACCGATCGGGTGGCGTTTTTCCTGTGGTTTTGGACCCGATCCGTTAGGGCTCGGAATGGGGGCTATAAATACCCAATGCTGACCGACTTTTAGGGCATCTTCTTCTTGTTCTTCTTCAGTTTTTCTAGGGCTTTTTGCCCCTTTCTCTTGTGAGTTTAGATTAGGTTAGATTAGGTTTTCTCTTGTAATAAGTCTTGTATTGGATTGGAGGTTCAAAATCAAGATAAGTATTTCTTTCTCTTGTTCTCCATTTTTTGTGTTGTATTTCTTTTGCTTCATGATGAATGTTTGTATGTCTTTTGTGTTGTTTGTTTATATGTCTTTCATCATGAAGTAGTATTGATGAACCCTAATACGGGTTAGGGTAGGATTGATGCTTGGTTGTTTTCATTTGACCTGGTTGCATGGCATGTGTTCGATGAAATGCGTCAATGGGGATTTCTAGCAATCTGGGTCCAATTCGTATGGCAACACACTAGATGTGTTGGGGATTGGGATCCGGTGCTTGTCCTGTCAAGATCCGCTTCGATGTATTTCTAGAAATCACATTTGACCTATTTGGCCATTAGGGTTACGCGGGGGTGTTTCATTGTCATTGGCGGGAGAAAGACCACCTCTGACCGTCGGGCCAAGGGGGAATAAACTTGGCGGTTGACTCCCTAGCCATAGCTCACGCCCCTAGTGTAGACATGGAGTCCTCGCGCGTGGGAACGGCTTGGACGAAGTGTTGGGAGATATCATTGTGGCCTTAATGCTCCCGGTTGTGGAAGGTGTTAATGGACATGGGAATGCCCACCATCCGGAACCGGGTAGGCCTAGCGTGCTTGGCACCGACCGGAATATCGGGCCATGGACGCTAGGTACCACCTTTTGGGGCAATGTCTCACCCTGGGTCAAGTCAAATGCCAAGTGTCATGAGTGCTCTAGCCCGTGTTAGCGGGAATTCATTTCGTGTCTTTTTATTTCTTTCTTTTATTTCTACACTTCACCCATATCATCCGCGTAGCTAGCACACAACCTAGGCGAGGCTAGTAGCCACTCAAGCCATCCACCTCCCTGAGTTCGATAAACCCGCACCCTACACTAACCGTGCACTTGCGGTAAAACGACACCGCGCCCATACCGTAAACGGGGCGCCGGTCAAGTTTTTGGCGCCGATGCCAGGGAGGCGTTCGGTTTGATATTAGCTTAGCTTGGGTTCGTTAGACTACGCAAAAACAAAATAATAATAATTATTAATAAATACACTAAACAGATTCTTTCCTTACCACAATTATAAATTTGTGCTATTCTTTGTACCACTGACGCGCTTGTCGTAGCCAAAATTTTTGTTTGTCAGGTAAATTATGTGGATGCCTGATGGATCATACATCGAAAATTTTGATGCTTACATGCCATACGGTGCTCAGATGGGGAATATGAGAATTATCCGCAGGTCGTGATAGTTTGTGAAGCTTGTGGGATGCAGGGACATACGGCCATCCGTTGCTAATTCAGTGCCCAACCCTACACCCCACACTCATATTCCTACAACCTGCATCAAGAACCCCCCATCCTTACCCCCAAATTTACACACCCCATCCTCCACCAAGATCGAGCCTTGAATTATTCTTGGAAAACTCCATTGCAACTCAAATGCACTTGCTATCACCTCCACTCTCATTACCACTTCCCCCACCGATGTCTGACCTTGAATTATTATTAGAAGACAATATTCTAAACCAAGGCCAGATGACTCCACCGCTCTCACTTCCACCCCCTGGGACCGATCTTGAGTTGTTAGTGGCGAATTCCTTTGTAAATCAAGGCCCGACAATACCATCACCCTCATCTCCATCCTTGAAATCTATCCTTGAGCTATTGATGGAGGATACCACGGCAACCCAGGACCAGGTGGATTCACCAATTCCATCTCTGCCTACCACTTCTACTTTTGGGGGTGAAGCAGTCGTGTCTCATACATCATCTACGACTTGCACCACGGAAGGTAACTCTTATGACTTACAATTTGAAAAATTTGATATGAGTCCACTTCCCTATGCAGGCACAATTTTTGAGACGTACGGTACCGAGGAGGCCATGGAGGATGTCCATATCGACGAGGAGGGAGAGCGTGGAGATGTGAACATCATGACTCATTCTATTGAGCCTCATGCTCCCTTACCTCTACCACTACCTCCACAGCTCACCCTTACTCCACCAGAAGCTTCGCATCCACCAGAGCTTACTGCTCCCACTCAGGGAGATCTTTTAGACACTATTTCTGAATCTCGTATTACATTCCACATATTTCTAGATTCAAATACTACTGACATGACATATGCTCCATTAGATCCAGATTCACATACCACCAGGGCATAGCACCACATTCTCAGGGAGTCGTCATCAACTTATTCCACGCTTTACATTTCACTTTGATGATACTCTTTGGGATACATTTATTGTGGGGAAGAATTTTTCATCACAGACTGATGCTCCTTTTCTTTCGAATGATTTAGGTGGACATCATCGAGAGAAGCTTGTGGGAGCATTGCTGGAGTTCGTTGGTGTTCGTGGCACCGAAACATTGGCGGAGCCACAAAAAGAACAGGGAGAGCAGCTTCCTGCTCCGCTTGAGATCTTGGATCCGCCTATGCTCAGGTGTATCATAATCCAGTAGTGTAAAAATTTACCGCTTTCTAGTTTAGATTTGAATAATCTCGTCTCCTCTCATTAGTGATGGGAGCGTATCTAGGATTTGCTTTTGCATCTTAATAACCCTTCATGTCGTGCCCTTCTATCATTTCACCCCCCATCCTCTTCCGAGGAGAACGAGCAATGTCTCTCCTGCATTCTGATTTCTTTCTTTTCCGATTTTCCCCCTAGCATATCTCTGCATCACATTGATCATATCATTTTGCTAGCATTGTTATGTTCAGCTTGGGGGAAATCGACTTTTGTGTGCATGTTTTCGTGTGTCGTTGTCATGTGTTTGTGTCTTTGAGTCCTTCGTTGCGTTTTATATCTTTTATTCTGTATGCTTCTTTTTCTTTATTTTCCAGTTTCGTTCATGTATTTTTCGTGTTTTTCTTTTTTTTGTGTCGGTGCGTAACTCCCCTACATTTTCATTGCCCTCCCGTATTCACTACTATTGCATTGAGGACAATGCAAGTTTCAGCTTGGGGGAGTCGCACTTTGTGCGTCATTTGTCTCTTTTTCTTCGCTATTCGAGTCGTTTTTCTCCGTCTTTTTCTTTTTCTTTTTTCTTTTCTTCTTTTTATCTCTTTCTCCTAGAGATGACCCCATATGATGAATTGCCACATGATCACGCACATACTTAGGATAGCTTCGATAATCACATTCACTAACCCTAGGAAGCCGAGTCCCTTTGCATTTCACGCTTCGTGGGTCCACTTTGCTTCTATGTGAGTCGTGTGTCATGTCTAGCTTATAGTGTGCTTCTACTTTGTGATGTTGATTTATATACCTACCCTTGGTTGACCCCTAGATTATCATGCTTCGATATTGAATATGCGGTATTTGCTTCTAATGTCTGCTTCTATATGCATGCTATATATATATATCGTATACTTCATTTCGCATGTGTCGGGATTCCACAATTAAGGACTAGGATAACCCATTTAGCCTATGCTCTGATTAGTGAGAAATATCTCCTTTGTCCAAGTGTTTAGAATCCGATTTCATTTTTATTTTACTTGGTGCAAATCCCCTCGTCGTGTACCGTTCTCCCACTTGGTAGAGTACACATGTAAATATCCCAATTCCCAAAAATCCAAAAAAAGGAGAAAAGAAAAGAAAAAACCCAAAAAGATGAGAAATGAAAAGAAAAGAAAAAAAATACAAATACCCAAAACCCAAAAAAAATTCCAGTGTGAATATTTTCCTACTTGCCGTGAATAAGGGGAAGGCGAGAATTTGCACCGAGTGTTCTACTCCACATCTTCTCAACCTCCATCGTTTTCGAAAACACTTGGCATAGGGACCTTCTAGCGATTACCTAGGCTATAGTGTGGTGATTTCCTAGTCCCTAGCTGTGGAGTCCCCGATGCATGATACGCTTCTATTCTTATACTCTTCTCATGCATGCTTGAGCTAATATTCACCGCAATTTCAAATTGAATCGATATTTGGGTCTTTCTTTGGGTATGTGTATATGGAGCTTTATTGCACAATGTAGATAGTGATACCGTTTGCTAGCACACGACCACGCTCACTCGCGCTTCACCGCGCGGGCCCACGGCACTTGTTTGGACTCACATTCCTTGGTTTAGTGTTGTGTTTTGTCGTATGCTTGCTTCGTGTGGCGTGTTTGATTTTGTTGGCCCTTATGGGCGATCTAGGATATAGAGTTCTCTTTTTCTCTCCTTCTCTCTATTTTCACCCTCCGAGCTCCTACTCTCACTCGTCTTCCTCGAGGACGAGGAAGAGTTCAGCTTGGGAGATTTTGACGTGCGTTTATATTTCAAATATTTACGCGCGTTTTCTTCCGTGTTTCTCCGTATTTTCCGCCGTCTTTTATTTGTTTTCTTGTATTTTCTTGTTTTCTTTCACTTTTCCGTGTTTTTGGTATTTTGCAGGAATTTCTAGCATTTTGGACATAAAAACGACGATATCACAAGTCCCCGGCACAACGGGAGGAGTCACGCGTGACCCAGGGGGTCAAACGACGATGATTGCATCATTCAGCCCCTCACCCGATCGGTTGAACAAAGTCAACCGATCGGGTGATGCACGCGTGCACCACCCGGTCTCAGCTAGGGCTCAAGCGGATGTCACCCGACCGGTTCTCAGGCCGGTTCATTGCGGCCGTTTCTCTGTCTTTTCGAGCCAAATGCCAACCGATCGGGTGACTCTCACCCGATCGGTTCATCTGTAGCTGATTCTGAGGAGCCAAGACACGGGCATCCAACCGACCTCTTCACCCGATGGCGCCATGATCCAACCAGTCACCCCAAGAACTCAACCGACCGGTTCATCTGACCGGGTGAAGCTCCGCCGTTTTCTGTTTATTATTTGTAACAGATCACCCGATCGGTTGACTTGTCAACCGATCGGGTGGCGTTTTTCCTGTGGTTTTGGACCCGATCCGTTAGGGCTCGGAATGGGGGCTATAAATACCCAATGCTGGCCGACTTTTAGGGCATCTTCTTCTTGTTCTTCTTCAGTTTTTCTAGGGCTTTTTGCCCCTTTCTCTTGTGAGTTTAGATTAGGTTAGATTAGGTTTTCTCTTGTAATAAGTCTTGTATTGGATTGGAGGTTCAAAATCAAGATAAGTATTTCTTTCTCTTGTTCTCCATTTTTTGTGTTGTATTTCTTTTGCTTCATGATGAATGTTTGTATGTCTTTTGTGTTGTTTGTTTATATGTCTTTCATCATGAAGTAGTATTGATGAACCCTAATACGGGTTAGGGTAGGATTGATGCTTGGTTGTTTTCATTTGACCTGGTTGCATGGCATGTGTTCGATGAAATGCGTCAATGGGGATTTCTAGCAATCTGGGTCCAATTCGTATGGCAACACACTAGATGTGTTGGGGATTGGGGTCCGGTGCTTGTCCTGTCAAGATCTGCTTCGATGTATTTCTAGAAATCACATTTGACCTATTTGGCCATTAGGGTTACGCGGGGGTGTTTCATTGTCATTGGCGGGAGAAAGACCGCCTCTGACCGTCGGGCCAAGGGGGAATAAACTTGGCGGTTGACTCCCTAGCCATAGCTCACGCCCCTAGTGTAGACATGGAGTCCTCGCGCGTGGGAACGGCTTGGACGAAGTGTTGGGAGATATCATTGTGGCCTTAATGCTCCCGGTTGTGGAAGGTGTTAATGGACATGGGAATGCCCACCGTCCGGAACCGGGTAGGCCTAGCGTGCTTGGCACCGACCGGAATATCGGGCCATGGACGCTAGGTACCACCTTTTGGGGCAATGTCTCACCCTGGGTCAAGTCAAATGCCAAGTGTCATGAGTGCTCTAGCCCGTGTTAGCGGGGATTCATTTCGTGTCTTTTTATTTCTTTCTTTTATTTCTACACTTCACCCATATCATCTGCGTAGCTAGCACACAACCTAGGCGAGGCTAGTAGCCACTCAAGCCATCCACCTCCCTGAGTTCGATAAACCCGCACCCTACACTAACCGTGCACTTGCGGTAAAACGACACCGCGCCCATACCGTAAACGGGGCTCCGGTCAGGAACCGACACGTGTCTTCGATGTACATGCCCTTGGCCGAATGAGTCTTCATAAAGACCTCGACCAGAATATTCCAGAAGAGAAGCTTGCTGCCGAAGGAGGTTCGTCATCATTAAGGAAGAAATGTAAAGAACCTCTTATTATTGATACAGAAGAAGAAGAAGAAGAGAATAATGGTGAAGAAGGAGAAGAAGAAGAACCACCGGTATACATTGATGAGTTTCAAGATATGCTCTTGAAGAAGATTGGGAAATTGAAGATTTCTCAAGAAAAAGGATTTGAAGTCCTCAACAAAAAGTTGGATGATCTGAAGGACTTTGTGGTGAGCAGCAACAAAATAACGGAGGAGACTTTGAAGTTGATCCTTGGTGAGATCAAGGAACTGAAGAAGACGGGGTGATCTTCAAGAACTAGTTCATTTGATTTCTAAAACAATGGCTCTTTAAAACATTTTCTGTCTGTAATAACTTTACTATGGTGTGGTGTTTTGGACTTATTACTTATGCTTATGGTTTGATATGCTTTGACATGCTTTGAATTGCTATATTATGTCATACATATCATAATCTACTAACTTTGTTTTGCACAAAATTATCTTGAAATATTTTAAATTTTCTTGATTATAAAAATTCTCTCCAACTTTTAAATGTTTGTTGAATAAAGCTCATTTGTTTGTGGTTGTAGTATTCAACATATCATTTTTTGTCATCTTTTTTGATTGATGACAAGGGGGAGAAAAATGTGGGTAAATGCAAAAATGTGAATGAATATATTGTTATGCAAAAATGTGAATGAATATCTTGTTATGCTAACCGGCTTTGATGCAGGGGGGAGTACCTCATCTAAGCCGGGGGAGTAAGTTATCTTACTCGGTATTTCATTGAGCAAATTATTCATTCTATTTTTCATTTGGGTGTCATCATCAAAAAGGGGGAGAGTGATGGGAAATCGAATCCCACCCCTAAGTGGTGTTGATGATGAACACACCAAATGGTATTAGTGTACTAATTACACTACAACTTAAATGTGCAGGTTGTGCGATTGATAGCATTATGCATATTCCAAAGAAGCTCAACCACACTCGGAAGACGGAGACGAATTTGCAAGCTCTGCATCAAGCACGAGTATAGCTCAATGATGAAGCTCATGCAAGTGCTCAAGCTTAATGATGAAGAGCTCAAATTCAAGAGAAGCGCGCATCTACTGCAAACGTCTGATCGGCTTCATGGAGGTCTCGTCTTAGTATAGTGTGTAAGTTGGTTTCTTAGGACTATGTTAAAGCAAAGCAAATATTGCGTGCGCACACAAACACACAAAATGATTTTAAAGCAAAAACGTTTTTAAATATTTTTAAACTCTTGAGAGCATTAGCTAGTGGACTCAATTCTTAGTAATCAAACTCCAAACACGCAGGAGTTGATTACACATCCTGCTAGCTGAGTTTCATTGAAAAATGCTCTGGGAGTCGACTACCAGCTGAGCAGATTTTTTCATTAAAATTCTCTAGGAGTCGACTACCTCAAGTAGGGAGTCGACTACCAGCTGTCATTTTTCTTCTGCGTTTTTGACTTCCTGAATTCACTCTTTCTCATTTAATGGACCAAAAGTTAAGCATTTTTTGAAATTTGAAAACCCTATGAAACTCTATAAATAAAGCTATTGAGATCATTTCAATGACAACTAATCTCTCTATTTTTCTTTTGAGCTAAATTCTGTTCTAAAGTTCTCCCATCGCTCTATTGCTCTCAACGCTTATTACCAATTCTGTTTTTATATTCTAATCTCAGTTTTTATTTCTGAATTTCTTTTGAGATCTATCTTATACTTTGGCTATTTTAAATTTTTTTTTAAAATCCCTTACTCTTTATTTTCATTTTTAAAAAGGGTTTTGAAAACTAGAGATCTACATCACATCGAATCATCTTCTATTCCATGTGTGATCTAAAGATCGATTTAAATTCTTTTAGCCACTTAAATGCACAATTGCAATATTTATCTTGGCTGTAGAATTTTGGGTGTAAACCAATCTCCATCAATTATTGTGGAGAATTGGATTTCTTGTTTGTATTTGGGATTTCCCTTTGAGATAAGCGACGGTGTAAATCCTAGACAAGTCTAGGTGGTTGGAAAACCTAGTTAAGGCTGGGTCATTGGAAATCCTAACAGTTGGAGTTAGGTAATTGTATTGCTATGGTAATAGTGGAGTAATCTCGTACCGGATTGGTCGGAGACTGGACGTACCCAAGTTACGGGGAACCAGGATAAAAGTCTCATGTCTCTGCGTTGCTTTTCTGTGTCTGTGATTATTTATCTATGCAATCATTCTTTTATTTATTTGTTGATATTGTATCTTTGTAATTCTTTATTTATATAATTGCAAAGTTCATCTTTTTAATTCCGATGTGTAAAGATCTCTTATTTGATTGTAATCTTATTTCTCTCATACTTTTTGTGAGATTATATTGTTGATTAAGAACCAAGCGTAGATCATTCTACTTGGTTTCTTAGGCAACATTAGAGGGGTTTTATTTGTGTTACTATTAACGAATGAAAAATTTTATTATTTGTACAACACTATTCAACCCCACTTCTAGTGTTGTTTGCCATCCACAGGATCCAACAGATCTCCTATGTCGAAACGCTTAACCGTGATTAACTTGTCATGGTAGATTTTAGTCTTTTCCTTGTAAATTTTGGCATTTTCGTAGGCATCTTTCCTGAGTTCTTCTAACTCATTAATGTCCAGGAGGCGACGTAGTCCTGCATTTTTGTAGTCGTAATTGAGTTTCTTGATAGCCCAAAAAGCCATATGCTCCAATTCCCCTGGTAGGTGGCATGCCTTCCCGTAGACTAGCTTGTAAGGGGTTGTTCCGATGGGGGTTTTAAACGCCGTGCGGTATGCCCATAGCGCATCGTTTAGCTTCTGGGACCAATCCCTCCGCGATGAGCTAACTGTCTTCTCGAGGATGGTCTTTATCTCCTTGTTGGAGATATCTACTTATCCACTCGTTTGAGTATGATATGCGAGTCCAACTTTATGATATATTCAGTACTTATTAAGTAAGGCCTCAAACTTGCTTTCGATGAAATGACTTTCACCAACACTTATTATCGTCCTTGGTACCCAAAAACAGGGGAAAATGATATTATTGAAGAATTTTGCGACGACTCGAGCATCGTTCGTTGGGGTAGCTATGGCTTCTACCCATCTGGATACATAATCCACCGCCACTAAGATGTACATATTCCCACAACTTGTCGAAAAAGGGCCCATAAAATCGATCCACCAGCAGTCAAATAGTTCAATCTCCAGGATGCCCTTAAGGGGCATCTCGTCCCTCCTTGTAATATTTCCGGTCCTCTGGCACCTGTCGCATCCCTTGATATAGTCATAAGTGTCCTTGAAGAGTGTTGGACAGTGGAACCCGCATTCGAGTATCTTTGTCGTGGTCTTCGTAACCGCCGCATGGCCTCCGCATAGTTGGTCATGGCAATGAGAGATGATAGAAGTGGTATCTTCCTTGGGGATGCACCGCCTAATGATTCCATCTGGGCATGATTTATAAAGATGCGGATCGTCCCAGAAGTAACGTCTGGCGTTGCTCAAGAACTTTCTTCTCTGATAATTGGTCATTCCCTGGGGTAAGATCCCACTCACCAAAAAATTTACTATGTCGGCGTACCACGGTGTATTGGCAGAATCTGCTGCGAAAAGCTACTCCCTGGCGAAGGACTCATCGATGGGTAAACTATCGGCCTTGTCCCCACAGGTGAGCCGGGATAAATGATCGGCCACTACATTCTCCATGCCCTTCTTATCCTTGATCTCCACGTCAAACTCCTGAAGGAGAAGTATCCACCTTATCAATCGAGGTTTGGCTTCTTTCTTGCTCAGCAGATATTTTAAGGCGGCGTGGTCCGTGTGAATTATGACTTTTGACCCCAGGAGATACTGTCGGAATTTCTCAATAAAGTATACCACCACTAGCAACTCCTTTTCAGTGGTGTAGTTTCGCTGGGCTTCGTCCAACGTTTTGCTAGAATAGTAGATGGCGTGCAGCTTCCCATCCTGCATCTGGCCTAATACAGCTCACATTGCCTGATCACTCGTGTCACACATCAGCTCAAATGGCAAGTTACAATCGGCGGCTGAATAACTGGAGCGGAAATAAGAGACTCTTTTAATCTGTCAAAAGCTCCAAAACACGCGTCAGAAAAAAAATGGCGTGTCCTTTGCAAGTAATTCAGTGAGCGGGCGTGCAATTTTAGAAAAATCCTTAATAAAACAACGGTAGAACCCAGTATGCCCAAAAAACCATGGATTCCCTTAAGATTGGTCAATGGGGGAATTTCCTTGATAACTTCGATTTTAGCCTTATCGACTTGTATCCCCTTGGAGGAAATTACATGCCCCAAGACAACTCCCTCGGTTACCATAAAATGGCACTTTTCCCAGTTCAAAGTGAGGTCGTTCTCACGGCATCGCTCCAGTACCTTGACCAGATTCCCAAGGCAAGAATCGAACTCAGTGCCGTACAGCGAGAAGTCATCCATGAAGACCTCCATAATATCTTCGATAAAATCTGAGAAGATAGAGGTCATGCATCTTTGGAAGGTCGTGTGTGCATTACATAAGCCTAAAGGCATCCTTCGGTATGCGAAGGTGCCATACAGGCATGTGAAAGTCATCTTCTCTTGGTCCTTCTTGAGTAACGGGATTTGGAAAAACCCCGAGTATCCATCAAGATAACAAAAATAATTATGCTTGGCAAGACGCTCAAGCATTTGGTCGAAGAATGGAAGGGGGAAGTGGTCCTTTCGGGTGGCCTTGTTAAGTTTTCTATATTCTATACACATCTGCCAGCCTGTGACGGTCCTGGTTAGTATCAATTCATTTTTTCATTTCTTGTGACGGTCATGCCCCCCTTCTTAGGCACGACTTGGACATGACTAACCCACTTGCTATCAGAGATGGGGTAGATAATGTCGGCTTTGAGAAGTTTCAGGACCTCCTTCTTAACAACCTCTTTCATGTTAGGGTTTAAGCGTCTTTGATGTTCCATGGAGGTTGCATTGCTATCTTCGAGGTGGATCATATGCTCACATAGCCCAGGGCTAATACCTTTTAGGTTGGTGATACTATATCCTATAACATCTCTATGCTCTTTGAGGACCTTTAGAAGATCCCCGAGTTGAGGTTCGGTGAGGGAAGCGTTGACTATAACGGGATACATGCGATCATCACCCAGAAACGCATATTTAAGATTGGCAGAAAGGGGTTTAATTTCTACCTCAGGGGGTGTTGTACCCCCTACCGTGCTTGCTTGCGACTGGAATGCCTCTTCCTCAGGTACCGGTTCGTCTGGAACAGAGCCATCTGACGCCGTGTCATAGCTTGAGTCTGAGCTGGACGATGAGAGTGTATCAAAAAAGATATCATCAGGTTTCGCTTCCTAGCCTTCGCAGTTCTCAGGATCCCCTACGGCTTGCTTGTCAACAAGGGGGGCGTCGTCGTCTGACCACACACTTCCTTGGAAATTATCCTGAAGCCTGTTAGGTATCATGGTCGAATCATCTTCTTGGGAGTCGTCGGTCTCTATGGGACTTGTATATCCGGGGTTTATTCGCCCCTCTAAGACGAGTCGTGTGATTATCTCTTTGAATGGGACATCAGAGGGGAAGAAATACGTGACATGAGCATCAATTCGTATGCGGATTCCTTCCGGGACGTTGTTGATGTCAGTGTAATATTCCGTCATGAACTCTAAGAGGTGCTGTGCAAATGGATCTGCTGACGAGATGAATACTAGCCTGTTGCACCTGACATGATCCACAATGTTATCCAAAGCAGTTAGAAGGGATACCCTGTTTGGTGTTTCGCATGAGTTGGCTAATGGGACATCCCTGATGCAGAATGATAGTGTGTCCCCTTCGACGCTAACGTATACATCGTCCTCGAGAGCACCTGAGTGTACTTGTTCCGCGATGTAGTTCAGGACTTCAAATTCGGCTTCGTGAATGGCCTTGACGACTAAATGGCCGACAGATCTCACATCGTCCAACATCCTGTTTAAGGCATATTGAGGATGCTCACTCCAATACGGGTCCTGGGCTAGGAAGACTCGCCGGCACATTGGAGTCCTCTGAATACAAGACGCTCCAACGAGGGTAATCTGAGGAGGGATGTTAGCACACAAAGAAGAAGCACTCAAGACAAATCGTGGATCTCGTTAGCAAAAAGATAAAAGAGTGTAATAAGAGAATAATAAAAAAAGAAGAAAATAATAAAAAGAAGTGGAGGTGTGATGACCCCAAAATTCATATACGTGTATTTATACGTATTTTTGAGCGTATATATGTGTGTATAAATTTTTGGGGAATCCTTATGTATTTTATTTAATTTTGTCAAGCTAAAAATTATTTTTAAATAATTTTGTATGTTATATGATTTTATTAAATAAAATATATGCGTGGAATACTAATGCCTTGTTGAGTATTAAGTATTGTATGTGTATTAAGTGTGTATAGTTATTTTTCTAAAATAACAAAATCCTAATTTTTCCTAAGGGACACCTCCACCTTTGATGTGTCAAGAGCTCCTTGATCATTACCTAACCCAAGGCTTGGTGGCATGCTAAGAGGATTTTAGGGAGATGAAGTGGCTACTCTAGGAGTAAAGAAAGAAGGTTTCATTTACTCACTCTCTCCCCAAAGATCAGGCCGAATTCATCCTTTCCCCTTGCTCACTCTTAGACTTTAGGTAGGCTGAGCACCCGTAGGGCTACACCACCCTCACCCTGCACACCCCCGTAGCATCCCTGTCGTCGTTTGGGTGTTGTTGCTCATTCTAGGAGCTTGAGGAGAAGAAGGATTTAAGGAAGAAGGAGAAGGGTTTGAAGAAGGAGGAGCCATATGGATTTGGGCTACCCCCTTGTCTCTCATCACCCCTAAGTTAGGATTCCATCTCCAACTAGTATTAGAGTTGCATGCTTAGTTTTATGATTGTTGTTGTTGTCGTCGTTGTTGTTGTGGTTTTACCTTTTCTTAAGTTAATTCTGAGTTTTGTATGATTTTGTGCGGTGAGCAATTCTGAGTTTAGTATGGTTTTGTGCGGTGAGTAATTCTGAGTTTTGTATGGTTTTGTGCGGTAAGCAATTCTGAGTTTTGGTGGTTTTGTGCGGTGAGCAATTCTGAACAGATTTGTCTGCTGATTGTTTTGCTTAGTCCTTCCAATCTAGAATTGAGTTTGCTCTGAAACTTTTATTGCCTAAAAATTGGACTGTTATCTATAACTTTCATGTTGTGAACTTTTAATAATTAGGGCTGTAATTAGGGCTAAAAATTCTATCTTGCCAACATGTCTGTTTTTACCCAGTCTGAACACATTTTACTAAAACGTAGATCAGTCCCTGCATACTTCATATAAATTGGTAATCTTGGTCTCGTTGGAAAGATAACAGCTTTTTCTACAACTTTCTACAAATACACATTTTCCAGATTCTAACTGTAACATGTCCTAAACTAGCAATCTTTACAGCTCTTAGAATCTGTCTGAAAAACAGATTCGTTAGGTCTCACCAAACAATTCACCATAAATCACCCAATTCATATTTCTACATGAAAATTTATAGGTGAATTCAGCACAACTATATCTACAACTTTCATTTGTATTGTATGGACATGTTTAATACAAAATTATGGAGAACTGTGCTTCTTAATCTGACTGTTCTGCTTTTCCAGCAAGCAGAAAAATTTGAATGTTATTTTAAGCTCTTTTGAGGTTAAACTTGCCATTAATGTTCTTAATTATTTCTGTTACATGGTGATATGTGGTTTAGGTTCTTGACACATGCAAATGATGATGTGAATATGGTTATATGTTTCATGTATATTATGTGAAATGAAAAAGGGAATGCACAAGGTGATGCATGTCCTAAATGTGTGGGGAAATGTGGAAAGAAAAGAAATGGAAAGTGTTATGTTTCATGAAAATGACTAAGTCCTCTTAAAGGAGGGTGACATGGGTTTGGGACAAACACGAATAAATTATAGGAGTTAAGGAACGGGCAAATGATATGAATTCTCACCCGATGTATCACTCCCGGAAGGGGGAGTTGAGAGGGTTGGAGAGGCCGCAGGTGTACTCGTGATGCACCATGACGGTAAATGATGGTTTTCTCCGTTTGTCCGACAGAAAAACCGAGATTTGTCTAACTCCTACCTTGCCAGTCAGGTACGGAGTTACTAGAGGCCCCTCCAGTGCCCGTGTCGCTGGTTGAGGTACCATTTTTCACCCACCCTGGGTGAAGTCTGCCTCCTTAGCGTCCTACGATTTATCCGAGTTCCAAAAGGCTAACCAATGAATTAATGGTTAACCCTCATTATTATTGTAGCAATGGTAAATGTATATGTTGTTTACTTATGTTTCTTTACTGTGGTTCTTTTATGTTGTATACCATTATTGTACCCCTTGCTTGTTGCACGTGCACGCTTTCACATGTTCATAACTATAGTTGTTACTTCATTTACTACAGCAGATGTTTATGCTATGACATACACTCTGCCTTCTCACGTGCACCCTTTCCACACTTCATGTAAGGACTAGTTGAGATATGGAATTCCTATTGGGTCACGCGTTGATGTGCCCCACCGTTTACTTTTCAGGTTGGTTCTTTGAGTTGGAGGCCCCTTAACGCAGTTGATTGGAGTTGCGGGTTGTGAGAAGTGTGGATGACTTGGGAGTGTTGTTATACTTGGGTGAGATGTGAGTTTTTGTACCTTACTGAGATGTTGGTAATGTTGTACATGGATTTGTATAAGGAAGTTGTATTTGAACAGTTTTATTTATATACATCAGTGCTTGAGTTGTTGGTTCTCTTGTGTTTTGGGTTGTCTGGAATGCTACATGTACTATCCCAGCAGTGCGCAGTGGACCTGCTTGTGTTTGTAATTTTGTATTTCCTTCGTAGCACCCGCCTCTTTGGGAATACCTGATACAGATTCGTACTTATCGGGTATCCTGGGGAGCGGGGCATTACAGGAGGGGTGTTAAGTGTGGATGGAACCAACACTCTCCAACCAAAAGCTAAAGCAAATCATTGCCTCCCCGGCAACGGCGCCAAAAACTTGTTCGGTCCCCGGGTTTACACCACAAGGGTGCGAATCACCTCAAGTGCATGATGCGCTATAGTATAGAAAGATTGTCCAACTCAGGGAGGCGATCGTTTAACGCTTAGCTTATATGGAAGGAGGAGAGTATGTGGTCGAGGGTTGTCACGAGTGATTGATTGGTTGATTGTGTAAATTGAGAGTTAATTAGAAATTAAACGTATAAGGCTTTCGGGATTCCCCGCTAGGCCCTTCGGTCACGGATGCCATGTCAAATGACCCCACGTCAGACGATGGATTCGGGTAGGAGTGTCACATCCGTAGATGAGAACGAGTACTTAACTTCTGTTATTCCTACTCGTCTAACGCATCCCTATGCGAAACCATGCTCTCACAGTCGGCTTCACATAGGAATGCATGCATTAAGATTGACACTTGGTCACGCCTCGTAGATCCGCATCCACTCTCGTGATCTACGGAGTGCGGCGCTACCCTATGGTTGGTTCCAGCAGTCGGCGTGCTCGTGTAGTCACCGACTAGCAGATTGGGGATTAACGGTTGCCCCAGCTCTCACGTCACTCTCGTAATCACGAGTCCTAGAGAACGGCCGCTAAGCCTAAATCGGATTCGTGGGGATTTCCCTGAGGAAACAGAGCCACCTTTGCGATACCCCGATCCTAAGGCCAATCCCCCAAAACCCTTGTTCAAACCTCCATAGGGCAACCCTAGATTGATCCAACGGGGGTCTAACCTAACATCCGATCCCTAGGATTCTAGGGATCGTCCCTAAGCCCTAGATACACACTACTCTAGCATGGCAAAAGCTCTAAATACAATAGCAATAGAGTTAGGCATATCCAACGGTCAAATTGCATGAAATTAATTTCAATAGAGAGAGCAAAAGAAATGAGAGCAATGATAAATAAATCAAGAAAATCCAACCACAAACAAAGATTTAGACTGCAAAAGAGTTTACCAAAAGAGAGCTCCCAAAATAGCTTTAAGGGTTTTGCTACAGAAAATTAAAGCTTAACCTACTCTAAAAATCGTTCACTATTTATACAAAACAGTTTGGGTTCGGGTTTTACAAGAAAACCAACCCAAAACCCTTATTTTAAGTCAAATTGGAGTCTGCCGACCTACCGCTCGGCCAAGCGCAGTGCTCGCTCGGCCGATCGGTAACTCTACCAGAAAGGTGATACTTGGAAGTGTACGAGGTCGGCAAATAATATACCCGGTAAGTATGGGATCGTATCCATAGAGACAGAACTAATCTGTAAATTCACACAAATAGTTAGAGCATGTAAAGAATGGTTGATGGTTCTTACCACCCTATGGGGGTGAATGGTTGTTTGGATAATTGGTTTGTCTAAATACCCTAAAGTTAGGGTAATGTCCAAAGGTTTGGATGCAAGGGGAGAAAGAGTGTGTGTGTTGAGGATATCAGTAGGATTATTCAATTGCTATGCTAAATATTAATTCCATGATAACTCGATCGCTCATCCATTTCAAGGTATGAGGATCAGGAAATAAATCAATTAAGCACATATGTGGTGCACCAAAGGTAATTGCTAACTGGGTTCTTCCCCTAATTAAAGATTATGAATCACTCTCACACCCATTTCAAGGTATGTGAGAGCAGTGCATGTAGGTTATGATGCGCAGCGCACAACCACCGTTCTGCGGCCCCTTTCGGTTAATGCACGATTCGATAGACGGGTTACAACCCAATTAACAATTTGAATTGATGGATGAATTAAAATTCTAAATTACGAAATATGGATTGAAAAGGTTCGTGAGTTCATTTCAAGATATGCAATACCCATTGGATACATAGATGCAACAATTACGAAGCACCACCGTTCTTCGGCTCCTCCATGGATAGTATCAACCCAATTACTCATAATTTTAATTCACCCATCAACATGGATTAACAATGGGTGCAGGAAATTAACATTAGCAAGGCAATCAATACATCCTACATCAATCCAAAACCCCCACACAATGAATCTAGCCTAGCATATCAAGAACAGAATCAGCATTCATAAAAATAGACATAGTTCAATGCAAAGGATGAAAGCAAATATGTAATAGAAAGAGGGTTAGAGATTTGTCACCAAATACAAGCTTCTTCAATTAGCAATCAATCTCAGCAATAGCAAAAACAAAATCAGAAAGCTCAAAACTCTCCAAAACCCTGATCCCCTTCTCAAAGAAGAAGATGACCTAAAAATAGCAAAAGATTAAGTTCTATTTCGTTCTCCCTTATTACATTTGAATAATAGTGTTTTATACCCCCTAGGGGTTACATCCCATCCATCCAAATCCTCATCCAACGATTCACAGCAACTAAAGAGAAATCGGGTTAAGAAAAACCCGTTTCTCGTAACCCAGACTGCGGCCGAAAAAAACCCCGATCAGTCGACTGTCGAATAAACAACAGTCGACTGATGCAAAGATGACTGTCGTTCCTACCGAAGGGAAACAGGCGACTGTCTTTAAAACTCACAGTCGCCTGTGCAATCCACGGCGACTGTAATTTGCTCTTCAGTCGCATGCTGCAGAAATGTCAAAATAATAGAGAGTTGGCCCTTTTTGCTTCCTCAGGAATCTGAAATATCAGTTGACTGATGTGAAGATGACAGGCGACTGTATGAGATTACAGTCGACTGTCAATTCTCTTCCAGGTGACTGTCATTGGGCTTCAGCTTTGCCAGCTTCAGTTCTTTAAAGGCAGGCGACTACCGTTGTTTGGGCAGTCGACTGTTGGGTTCCCAGGAGACTGTCTTTGCTTCTGCAGGCGCCTGTTTTGCACTGCTCTTCTTGAGTTGATTTAGTCCCTTTCGGGACACCTGAAATTCCAGAAAAATCCCTATAAATATAATAGACATTTATAATGCTTAGGGAAGTGAAATTGTGCAAGAATAAAATCATATGCTCACAAATGATGATTTAGCGTAAATGTAGTTAAGAGAGCATGATTCCATGGATTATATGCACAAGAGGAGATGATTGATGAGGTTCGAATATGCACTATTTATTCATAATCACACCCCCCCCCCCCCACTAGCGTTTTACTAGTCCCTAGCAAAATAAATGACAAATCCCAAAATACAATGTTGACTCCATCCATGGATTATTGGCAATACTAAAGGGTGTTGAAATCATATATATAAGGGCAAAGTTCTCAAGTCTATACACTCTTCCCTAAGACTATAACCTCCTGCCTCTTACACACTCCACCATCCACACCTAAGCTTAGTATACCCCTTAATATGTCACAATCTCATGATGTAAGATCCTTAGGAACTCTTGAGCTTATGGGATATAACACTTACTCCCTCAAAAGATCATGGAAATGAGTTGTGGTTCAAATTTCATGCACTTACTCAAATTTCATGGCATTTTTTGCCTTATTCAAAGTACCATGGCAAATGTTCATGCCTTATTCAAATGTGCACAAGTGCACTTATTATTGTAGCATTTGATATCATTCATTTGAGAAACTCCAAATTCCAAGTCACTTTCTTAGGATTCATGAATATAAGCCTAGCCGAATTTTTAAAATTCCTAAAGCTTAATCAATTGATCGTTGATACCAAGGTTTCTCATCACTATAGGGTGTCAAATGGGTGGTAATTGTCATGAGCTTCAAGTTAAAGGGCCAAGTGTAAGCATGAAGAGAGAAAATTAATTGCCCCTAGTACATAAAGATATAACACACCCTAATTTGCCAAAATCCACTTCAAGTATACATTTTTACCAAAGTTGGGAAGAATCACCACATTTAACCAATGGATCTAACAAAAAGCTATGGGTTGTAGAAATGTTGGTGATAGATGGAAAAATTTTTATATCATTCAATTTATTCACAAAAAAGGATGAAAATAATAAAAAGATGCTCAAGAAGTTTCTATATCCTAGTCCACACCCCCGACTAAAAATAAACATGGTCCTCAATGTTTGAAGGGTGAGATGAAGTATATGCATGAAGATGGATAAACTAGGATAAGAAAGCTTGAGCAAGAGTTATTCATTACTACATATTACTAGATAGGAAAGTTTTGGAGCGACACACCTAGTTGGTTCCACCCGGCGGTGGTTCCGTAAGCTCCATGGTGTACTCGTCTCTGCTCCATGGCTCTTGATAGTGCTTTAAGCATTGGCCGTTCACCTTGAATTCATTGTTGTTTTGTGGGTTGGCAATGGTCACCGTGCCATATGGAAACACCTCTCGAACAATGAAAGGTCCAATCCATTTCGAACGAAGCTTTCCGGGGAAGAGATGAAGTCTTGAGTTGTAAAGTAGCACTTTCTCCCCCGGGGTGAATTCTCTCCTCAAAGTGATTCGATCATGGGCGCATTTAAGCCGCTCTTTCACAAGCTTGGAATTATTGTATGCCTCCCTCCTTATCTCTTCGATCTCCACTAACTGTAATTTACGAGAAGAGTGGTCAAATTCACAATTAAACTTTTTAATTGCCCAAAAGGATTTGTGTTCAAGTTCAATAGGCAAGTGGCAAAATTTTCCAAAAACTAAGCGATATGGGGACATCCCTAAAACCGTTTTGTAGGCGGTACAGTACGCCCACAATGCTTCAGGAAGACGCATACTCCAATCCTTCCTTGATGGATTCACCGTCTTTTAGAGTATGTTCTTAATCTCCCGATTCGCCAACTCTGCTTGTCCATTGGTTTGGGGGTGCTATGGTGTGGAAACCTTGTGTTTCACCCCAAACTTCTTCATTAAGCTTGCGAAGAGGCGGTTGCAGAAATGTGACCCACCCTCGCTTATCATAGCCTTTGGCATCCCAAATCGTGCGAAAATGTTTTCTTTCATGAATTTGAGCACGATAGCAGCATCATTGGTCCTACAAGGAATAGCCTCAACCCATTTAGATACATAATCTATAGCAAGCAAAATATATGTGTACCCAAAGGATGGGGGAAATGGCCCCATAAAATCAATTCCCCAACAATCGAAAATTAGCGGCATCATATTTCTTTTAGTAATTCCCCCCAACTTTTGGCAAGCTAAGCATGATTTACAATATGTATAAGTGTCCTTAAATATGCTAGGCCAATAAAAACCACATTGTAGTATTTTTGCTATGGTCTTTTGGCCGGAAAAATGACCACCACACGCACCTTCATGGCAAAAGTGTAAAACACTATCAAACTCATGGTCGGGTATGCATCTCCTTACTATTTGGTCATTACAATACTTGTAATGGTAAGGGTCATCGAAAAAGAAAGATTTTACCTCAAAGATGAACCTTTTGTAATCTTGGCGAGACCAAGTAGAAGGAGTCTTACCAGTGACCAAGTAGTTTATTATGTCAGCATACCATGGGAGTGTGTGGGAGACTGCAAAAAGATGTTCGTCGGAAAATGAATCATTCAACGGGATGGATGCCGGCTCCATGCTCATCGTTAACCGTGAAAGGTGATCGGCAACATGATTTTCCGCTCCCTTCTTGTCCTTGATGGCGATGTTGAATTCCTGCAAGAGCAAAATCCAACGGATTAGTCTAGGCTTAGCTTATTTTTTGGAAAGGAGATATTTAAGAGCGGCATGGTTGGTGAAGATTGTAATTGGGAATCCCAATATGTAGCTCCTAAATTTATCCAACGCGAAGACAACGGCTAAAGATCCTTCTCCGTGTCGGTGTAGTTTCGTTGAGCCTCATTCATGCTCTTGCGTGCATAGTAAATCACCACGGGGACATTGTCCTTGCGTTGTCCAAGCACGGCACCAACAGCATAGTCACTAGCATCGCACATGATTTCGAAGGGTGATGTCCAATCTGGCACCTGAAGAATAGGTGAACATGTGAGCAAATTTTTCAACTTCTCAAAAGCAAGTTGACAATCATTATTCCAAGCAAAATCTACATTTTTCAAAAGCATGCAAAGAGGCTGAGATATAGAACTAAAATCATTTATGAACCTCCTATAAAAACCTGCATGCCCAAGAAATGATCGAATATCTCTTACGCAACGAGGAGTGGGTAGCTTTTCTATTACCTCGATCTTGGCTTTATCGACGTGCATACCTTCCTTGGATACAATATGATCGAGGACTAAGCCTTCGGTGGTCATGAAATGGCATTTCTCCCCATTCAAGAGAAGTTTTTTCTTGATGCACCGATCTAATACCAAAGCCAAGTTAAATAAACAATTATTAAATGAGCTACCATATACAGAGAAATCATCCATGAATACCTCCACAATCTTTTCAACCATATCATGAAAAATGCTAAGCATACAATGTTGAAAGGTTGCGGGGGCATTATATAAGCCAAATGGCATCCTCCGAAATGCAAAAGTGCCAAAAGGACAAGTGAAGGTGGTCCTCTCTTGTTCTTCGGGTGTTATTTCAATTTGATAATAACCGGAGTAGCCATCAAGAAAGCAATAATATTCGTGTCCGGCCACTCTCTCTAGGATTTGATCAAGAAATGGGGGAGGGAAGTGGTCCTTACGGGTCTTAGAATTTAGCTTCCTATAGTCAACACACATGCGCCATCCCGTGGTGGCTCGCATGGGGACTAGCTCATTGTTTTCATTTTTAATAACCGTTAGCCTCGATTTCTTAGGTACAACTTGAATGGGGCTAACTCATCTACTATCGGCAATGGGGTATATAATACCCGCCTCAAGAAGCTTAAGGATTTCACCTTTTACCACTTCCTTTAGGTTAGGATTTAACCTACGTTGCATTTCTCTAGAGGGTTTGGTGTCATCCTCTAAGTAGATGTGGTGCTTACAAATGAGGGGGGGGTCAATACCTTTAATGTCGGCAATTGTCCAACCAATTGCCCCCTTGTGAGTTTTAAGCACATCTAGAAATTGCATTTCTTGCTCATTGGAAAGTTTAGACGATATTACCACGGGGAATGTGCTGGATTCCCCAAGAAAAGCATACTTCAAATATGGCGGCAACGACTTCAAATCCAAGGATGGATGCTCTAGCTTCGATGGCCTTTGGTAAAGTGTGTCCAACGGTAGCGGCTCAAAAGATGGCATCCACTTAGTTACCGCGCCAACTTCCTGCGAAAAACACTCGGTGTCAATTTTTTCACAAAAATGATCAACAAAATTAAGCACTTCAACAAACTCCGGATCAAAATGCTCTTCACCTAGAGTTTCAATCATGCAAGCATCCTCAAACTCACCATCCCCCGATGGCAACTTACAAGCATTGAAAATGTTTAAGTCAAGGGTCATGTTGCCAAAAGAGATCTTAAGTTGACCATCCCTACAATTGATTATAGCATTGCTCGTAGCTAGGAATGGTCTACCTAAAATGATGGGGGTTGGTGTTTTGGTTTGAGGCCCAAGAATATCCAACACGACAAAGTCCACCGGGTAGTAAAATTTGTCCACTTGGACAAGTACATCCTCTATGCTACCCTTGGGGACCTTGATGGATCTATCGGCCAATTGGAGAATAATGGATGTGGATTTTAATTCTCCAAGTCCTAATTGCATGTACAAGTCATAAGGCAAAATATTAACACTCGAACCTAAATCACGGAGGACTTGACCTATCTTTTTGGTTCATATGATGCATGGGAGTACAGGTGAGCTGGGATCCTTGTATTTAGTAGGAGTGTTGTGTTGCACAATAGCACTAACTTGTTGTGTTAGGAAGGCCATTTTCTTAACACTAACATTCCTTTTAACGGTGCATAAATCTTTTAAGAATTTAGCATATGCAGGAATTTGATTTATTACATCAAGAAGAGGGATATTAATTTGACATTTTTGAAATATTTCGCGGATTTCGGATTAGAACTTATCTTTCCGTGGAGGTTGAAGCCTTTGAGGGAAAGGTGCGGGAGGAATGTACGGCACGGGCTCCTCAATGACGATCTCTTCAGAATGGTTGCCTTTGTCTGATCTTCCCTCTTGCACCTCTTCATTTGTGGTGGTTTCATTCTCCATAACTATCTCCGCTTCGACTCTCGGTGGCTCCGGCTTCTAAATTTTTCGACCACTCCTTAAGATTGTCACCGCTTGACAAGACTTGACGTCGGGTCATCCCGATGATGAATTCATGTTAGGGTTGGGAAGTTGTTGTGCCGGAAGCTTTCCCTCCTCTAGAGTTGCCGCAAGCTTTGCCATATTCTCGTTGAGTTGTTGAAATTGTTGTTGATGTTGCGCCTGGGTTTGTTGTAGTTGTTGCCATTGTTGGAAATTGGCTTGATTTTGCGTTGTTTGCATTTGGATGAATTGTTGCAATGTGTCGCTCAGAGATTGCACTTGGGGCTCACTTGTTTCATCCCTCCTCCTTTGGATGCCTTGATGATTGTTGTTGTTGTTGAAGGGTGGGCGATACGATGGTTGAGCTTTTGTCACCCTATTCCACGTTTTCCATTTGATTTTGATGATTCTCTCTAGGATACATTTATTGTGGGGAAGAATTTTTCACCACAGACTGATGCTCATTTTCTTTCATAGGATTTAGGTAGACGTCCGCGAGAGAAGCTGAGAGGAGCATTGCTTGAGTCTGATGGGATTCGTGGCACCAGGACACCAGCAGAGCCACGAAAAGAGCTGGAAGAACAGTTGTCTGATCCACTTGAGATTCTTGATCCACCTTTTGATCAGGTGAACCCTACCCTAGTAGTGTAGATAAATTTTATATGCTTTCTAGGTAAATTGGATAAACTCATCTCCTCTCGGTAGCAAGGGGAGTGTATTAAGATTAATTGTTTTTATTTGAATAAATCTCACCTCCTTGCGGCACACTCACATTTTTATGACCCAAAACCCTTTATATGCTTTAATGCCCATACTTCACCATGTTTCATATTTATATGACTACAACACCAACCCACCCCACATTTGCACCCATGCTATCATTTTATTCCTCATATTCAGGATATGCTTATATTATAGCTTGGGGGAGGTATTTTTATGCATGCCACATTTATATTCCCTCACTTTCAAGCATCGAGGACAATGCTTGATTTAAGCTTGTGGAACGTGCACTTCGGGCATCATTTATGCATATTTCATAATTAAGAATCCCATTACGCTAAGTTTTTTATGCATGGATATTTGTGAGAAAATTCTTCAGATTTACACTTTATTTGTTCAATTTCTTATCGTTCATCATGATATATACTTAGGGGATGTCTTTAATGTTAAATCCCATTGTAATATGCCTATTATGTGTATGCTTATAATCTTTAGAATAAAAGTACTCGAAACGACATAAGTTATCCATCTTATGCTTGCATCTTGGAGTTTTTAGTTGAGTACGATGGTTAGTAACCTGATAAGATTTGGATCAACGGCATTCTTATCTAGTACTGAGGAATGATGTTGCCTACATTGTTCATGTTCAAAAGAAAAAGAAAAGGAAAAAAAGAAAAGAAAAAGGGTAAAGAAAAAAGAATAAACATGCACCGTTCTTCCAGCTATGACGTGTAGCCAGGTCCTCGTACCTCAAGAAGCATTGGGGATTCGTGCCGAAAGGTTTGGCTTGGAGAAGTGCATAAGAATGAAGATTTTTAGTTGGTTTGAGCTAGTAGGTCCGAGGGGTCCTTCTTGACCTAATGCCCTAAGGTCATCTGATCTAGGAGTCATTGACCCAACATCACTTACACGAACCAACTAAGAAACCAAAAATAATGAAAATAAGAGCAAGAACAGAGCTAACAACTTCACGAATCATGGAAAGATAGCATGTCATGAATGCCACTCCTTGATGGATTCACAACCCATTACACGATACTAACTCTTCCTCGATCATCGCATAATTTCGATTCCCATTTTAATAACTTATGCAGGATAAAGGAAATATTTTAGGATTTGCGCATAACCATGATGAAGTATATTGCAAGTTGATTTATATTACAAATATTCTTCTAGGCTATGTCTGGATAGATTGATAGGGATTTGCATGTGTATGATTTCCATGATTTGAAATTTTCCATCTTCCATATATATATTTTTTGAAAAGTTAGCGGGTCTTTATTAAATAATGTACACAAATTACATCACAATAGCTTATAGGCTAGGGTGTCAATAGAGGGAGGAGGGGGCATAAGCGTCGTCACTTCCTACTAGTGATTTCCCAACCTACAATACTATACATTAAACATGCAAAACCAAAAAAAGAAACAACCGAGCACAATCAACCCATGTCTCTGGACTCCCAATTTGCTAAATCCTCAGCCTCTTCAATGTCTGCTGGGTCTTGGTCTCTCATGGCTAGTCTGATATCCGCCGCAACCTCCTCGAATAGGGTAGTTTTACCGTTCTTTTTGTTCTCAAATATTCTCATGTTCCGTTCATGCCAAATATGCCAAACCATAACCGCAAGGGTAGTTTTTGCTAACAAGCTGAAGACATTCTTTTTGATATTCTTATCGTTGTGAGATTCTTGATATCCTTGATGAATGCATGCATACCCCACTCTCCACTCTTTCTTTGTCTTCCTCGAGGACGATGAAGAGTTTAGCTTGGGGAATTTTGATGAGTGATTTTTATACACATATTTTACGCTCATTTTATGTGCATTTTACATCATTTTGGCCATTATTCCATTTCATTTTCCCCGTTTTTTGTTTCCTTTTTACTTTTTGGCTCCATTATTTGCATTTCAGGTGAAAGGGAAAGAATTTGGGACTCTAGAGCGTGAAAAAGACGAAAAAGTGCCAAAAGGAATCAAATAATTGAAAGGATCAAATAAGGCGATGAGATGGAATCAAAAGAAGAAGAATCTGGAGGAAACAAGCTACGCACGACTGTGTGAGCAACCCAACGCGACCGCATGAAAGAGATCCAAGAAGCAGCCCAAAGCAGCGGTAAGAGCATTTGAAGTGATTGTGTGGGCATATCCCACGCGACCGCATCGTAAGAAGCCAAGATGGTGAAAAAGAAGCTGGAAAACGCGGATCGACGCGACCGCGTAAGGCAAGCAACCCGACCGCGTCGAGGGGTCAACTTACTGGAATTCTGCAGACAATATCGACACGACCTTGTGGATCTCAATGCGACCACGTAGAAGAGCTCAGCCTCAGCTAAAGAGAAGAGGAGCCACGCGGTCGCGTGGCTACCCCCACACAACCACGTGGAGAAGATGCCACAAGAAAGTTCACAAGCTTTGCAAAGATTGAAGATCTGCTCCAACTATGTGGTTATCTTCACTCTATCTTACTTTTCCATTGTCGAGCGTCTCGTCATTATTTCAATGCATATTTATTTGTATTTTTCCGAGATTAGAGTGATTTTATACATTTTCTGGAAGACGTGGCTGCACTGCAGAATTTTCCACGTGACCGCGTGAAGTTCTCCAAAGGGTCTTTTCGGGTCGTGGTTTTCCCGACCTGTTAGGGTTTCTAAGGGGCTATTTAAGGGTTTTGTGTGCATTTTGAAGGGGGAGCCCACCCTTCGAGGCGTTTTCCTTCCTTTTTCATCTTCTTTTCTTAGTTTTTAGGAGTAGATTAGAGTTAGATTAGTTTTATATGCTTTTCCCATCGATGTAAATGTGAAATTGATGACTCTATGTTCGATATCGTTGAGATAAGTATTTGTTTGATTTTTAATTCGTATTTTATATATGTTTTGCAATTTCTTATTGTTCTTCTTGTTCATATATGTGATTCTATTGATGTTTGGTGATTAGATATCGATTTCGCGTAGTTAGCAATAACCTAAGATTGAACTAGTACTCGATCACCCAACCTCCCTGCAGACGACCCGTATAGCGCTACGATGACAGCCGTGCTCTTGCGGTTTACAAATAATTAAAAACCACAACAATATCCTTTGCATACTTTGTCTGATGAATGAAGGTTTCCTCTTTCGACTGCCTGATCGGTAATCCTGGGAAGTATGTGAGCTCACCCTTGTGGCTCATCTCAAACTCATCCTACATTAACTTTGCAAATTTTTGACAAAGATTTTCGTTAGTCGATCATAAAATAATATCATCTACGTAAACTTGAATTAATATGATGCCATCATGAATTCTCTTAATAAATACTGTAGTATCTATCTTTCTTACATTATATCCTGAGTCGATTAAAAATTTTCTTAATCGCTTATACCAAGCTCTTAGAGCTTGTTTCAGGCTATATAGAGCTTTATTCAATTTAAAAACATGGTCTGTTTTCTTATCATGTTCAAAAGCAGGAGGTTATTCAACGTAGACTTCCTCCTTAATGTAACCATTCAGGAATGCACTTTTTACATCCATCTGGTATAACTTAAATTTTCTAAATGATGCAAATGCAAGTAACATTATAATCGATTCTAATCTAGCAACAAGTGCAAAAGTTTCGTCGAATTCAATACCTTCTTCTTGCAAATATCCCTGTGCTACTAATCTTGCTTTGTTTCTTACCACATTGTCGTCTTCATCAAGATTATTTCTATAAAACCACTTTGTGCCGATGACTGGATGATTTCTGGTCTATGAACTAGCTCCCATACCTGATTCCTTTCGAATTGAAGGAGTTCTTCTTGCATAGCCTCAATCCAAGCCTCATCTGCAAAAGCTTCATCTACCTTTTTGGCTCAACGTTAGAAACAAAGGCAATATGAGACATATATTCTAAGTGTGATCTTGTTTTAACACCTTCATCAATGTTTCCAATGACTTCGGTGTGTAGGTGATGTGGAACTTCAGTGAAAGCTTTAGGTAAGAGAACATTGTTATTCATATCCCTTGAAGGTATAGCACTATTATTCACATCATCGTCATCATTTATAACAACATTTGGAACACTAGTATTCATCGAATGTGGCAAGTACTGTTTCCACAACATCAGAAGTTCTTTTGTTGTAAATGCGATATGATTTGCTCCTAAAAGAATAACTGATAAAAAATTCCTTCATCCGTCTTGGAGTCAAATTTATCTAGGTTATCTTTTGTGTTCAACCCATAAAATTTGCAACCAAAGACTCTAAAATAGGATATGTTCGGAATTTATTGGTACAATAGCTCATATGGGGCCTTTTGAAAAGGATTCTAATAAGTACCTATTAAGGCCAAAAATGACCGAAACATTTAAGATGCAGACGTGGATCCTTTCATGCTGAGTCGGAGCCTTGTCAACCAGATGAGTGGGACCCTAGGTTGGAAGAACCAGGGTCGTTGGTGGATGGTAGTTGGCTTACAGTGCTCGATTGACCCTCGAGCGGTTCGTTTATCGGTCGATCGAGGTTGAGAAGCTCAGGAGCGACCCTCGCGACCAGACCTAAATCCCCTCCAATACTTAAGCCAACTACCATCGATCGATCGATCGAGGTTGAGAAGCGTCAAGGGGGGTCGGATATGGGTCCCGGCCCAAATCACCTCCAATGCTTAAGTTAGAATGGACCTTAAGAGAGTGAGAGAGCTTGGAGCAGATGAGATCGACCCACGGAGTCTCGTCACTGATCTGACGTCGCAAGCTCTTTTGTAGATGAAATATATGTTGGAGTATGTAAATTCTATGTATTAGATCTCGGACCTTGGGGGTTGGAACCTCCTGAATTTATTTACCTCCCGGGTCTTTTCAGTGACGTTGGGAGGATAACAGTCACCCATTATGGTGCCATGATCTCTCCCCTTTAATAGGGGTAACTGTAACCCACGATCCCGCTATTTAAGAGCTCGCCTTCAATCCCACGTTCAATTGGTGGGAGTGCAATGGGCAATTGGTAGGTTGGCCTTGACTGAGTCGGTATCAAGTTTCTCTCATGGGCTCTGTGGGCCTTAGTCACTCGTCGCACAAGTCATCTCGAGTGCCGGCCCGATGACTCAACATTGGCCCCGTCGCACGACCTCAGAGAGTCTGTCCGTTGGGGTCAAGCGACGTTACATCGCATTAATGGGGCATGGCAGCCGAGGAATTAACACTCAAGTTTTTAGGCACACATCTCTAGTTCTTGATCTTCTTACTTTGACTCGAGCCATCTAGTCTTGATCTTGAGTTCTTGGTTGAGTCATCATTTGCTTAATTCCTTGGATCTAAGATAAACTTTCCGAGCATGGCTTCTGAGTCCTTTAATTGAGATTTTCTTTGCATTCGATCTTCATGCCTATAAAATAATCATATACACACTTGAAATAACTATGTTAGTACTCATATCACTTGTGTACACCATCAAAATCTACTAGGGTGGTTCTCTATATCCCAACAATTATGAATATTTTCTATAAAAACATTCCTTACATTTGGTACATTGAGTAATAGTGTATATGTTTTAATGCAAGCACCATATTAAATATTCATAATATGAATAAAAGAAAGGCTCCAAGTGAAAAAGAATCCTACTTGTGGCATTGTATACTAGGCCATATTGGTGTGAAAATACTTAAGAAGTTACATAAGAAATTATTCTTGAATCCTTTTGATTATGAATCATTTGCAACTTGTAAGTCTTGTCTCATAGGAAAAATAGCCAAAACACCCTTTGCGGGACAAGGAGAAAGAGTTACTGAACTCTTGGGACTCGTACATACCGATGTTTGTAGTCTAATGTCTGCACAAGTAAGAGGAGAATATTCCTACTTCATCATTTTTACTGCTGACCTTTCAAGGTACAAATATGTGTTCTTAATGAAACACAAGTCTGAGGTCTTTGAGAAGTTCATTGAGTATAAGAATGAAGTAGAGAACCAACAAGAAAAATTAAAGTTTTTCGATCAGATCGATGAGGTGGATACTTAAGTCTAGAATTCCTTTCATACTTAAAAGGAAATATGATTCTCTCTTAGGTTGCTCACCCTTATACACCACAATACAATGGTGTCTCAAAGAGATCGCACCCTATTAAATATAACGCAATCCATGATAAGTACTGATGAGTTAACTTTTTCCTTCTGAGGTTATGTCCTAAATATAACGCAATCCACGACAGTACATATACTAATATGGTTCTGTCTAAGGTCGTGCCTACTACTCCGTATGAGATATGGAAAGGCAGAAAACTCAATCTTTAGTTTGTTAAGATATGTGGTTGTATTGTATTTGTAAACATATACAATCTAAAGAGGGAGTATGTTGGGGTAATTCTATACCCACAGGCCTAATTGTTGTACACATTGAACACTTTACACTCACACCAAAAAAATTTAAAAATCAGTTTTGTACTTTGCACACAACTCCATGTCCCTACTTTACCCATTTCATCTTCTTCCTCTCTCATTCCTCATCATCATCGTCGATGCATCTCCTGCAACCACCCAATTTTAGCCTCCCCAGCGCCACCGTCCTCTCCCATTCCTTATCCACTCCCACCTCTCTCCTCTCCACCATCATTGCCGTCGCTAGAGGAGGAAGAGGAGGGAGAGTGGAGAGGATGACGAAGGGGAGTGATCGGTCCATATTTTACACCTTTTTCTGCATGTTTGCATGCCATTTCGATTGCTCATATTGCGATTTTCATGATTATTCGACGATATAGCGTTGCTTTTCACTATTTCTTGTTTTTGTCAGATTTCAGGAAATATGGAGCGATCGGGAGCGAAATTGAGCTTAAGGGATTTGCACGAGTGCTGGAGCATCGCTCATGGCTATATTGAGAAGCTAATGGCGCTGGACGATGAGCGGAAGAAGAAGAAGATCGATAGAAGCGAAGAGGAGTCGAGGAAGAGAAGAGTGGCTTCTAATTATAGCCCACTCGACTGAGTATGACTGATACGAAAATGCCATGTGCCGTAATGCACTCGGCCGAGTGGTTACTTTCACTCGGCCGAGTTGAGATCGCCACTAGCCCGAGTGAGTCAGGACTTCTGAAGGGAATCGAAGCCAACTCTCTGGAATTTGGGAAAGCACAGCAGAAGACCCACTCGGCCGAGTGAGAAGTCCACTCGCACGAGTGAAGAATCCCACTCGGCCGAATGACACGAGCGCCCAGATTTTCAGACAGTCTCTCAATCTTTTGAAATCTGTTATCATTCCAGTGGGCAAAGTACTTTTCTCATATTTTTATGGATAGTAGACTTCATGAAGGTTCCAATGCAGCCAAGAACACGTCAATCGAAGGTCGGATGAAATCTGGAGACGTTCTGCAAGTTAACGCTGCAGTGCTGAAACTACCACTCGGCCAGAGTGAGAATCTCACTCGGCCGAGTGAGCGCGGGCCCAGAACTTAAGTTGCGGCCAAAGCTGACTTTTGGCACGATTTTCAGAGGGGGTTTAGGTTTATTTGCAAGGGTTTTGAGGGGACTATATATAGGATTTGTAGCCGTCATTAGAGGGGAGTTCCATATTATTTTCTTGGAGATTATTTTAGAGGTTAGGCCATGTCCTAGGCCCCCTCTTGGATCTAAAAGCTTGTAATTAGATTGAAGTTCTTCATCAAATCTAAGTATCTTTGTACTTGTTGTTTGAATCATCGATTTGATATCTTTTTATATGCAAGCAATGTTTTTTTATTCCTATATCGTTATTGCTATGCTTGGTTGATCTTTGTTCTAGGGAAAGGGATGAACCATATGGATCTAATTTCAGATTTGTGATGAATGAATTTATATGTTGCTAGAATTGCTAGAAGGTTAGATTGTGAATGTTTTATTATGGATAGCTAGGAATTTCCATCGATTTGGGGTTTGCAAGAGATTGGATTCCGATCGATGGGAAGGCCTGGATATTCGATTTGGATTTGTAATCGAAATTCACTATACTTGGTTTGCAAGAGATTGGACCAAAGCTAGCATTTTTATTATAAATCTATACCCATATTTGTTTGTAAGAGATTGAACGAATACGACCTATCACAATCTAGATCGTAACTCGAGTTTGCACGAAAGTGGGCTCGAGTTGCGATTGAACGATGATGTCGATCTTACTGCTAGTGGTTTAGGTTAGGGTTTGCACGAGAGTGGGCCCTAATCTAGGTTGCTATAAACCGGCAATAGCACGAGAGCATGAGCTTGGTTCTCTATTTAGTTACGACTAGTTCACCTCAATCCAAGTCTTGCAACATTGAGATCCACGACTCACAGAGATGCATGACGATCCGTAGTGGGGATTCCCTAGCCCGAGGCATTTTTATTATATTGCATTTGAATCGATATTTATCCAACATCTTTATCACTGACACCGACATCCATCACCATTGTCATTACATCACATCATAACCATCTCCACCAATAAACCTTAGTAGTCGAGCCAACCTAGGATAGATTGGAGCCAACACCACCTCCTAGTGTTCGATACCCGCTCGCCACTACACCGTGCACTTGCGGTAAAACTACGACTGTCTCCCGGGTGTGTATCCGGGGGCCAATCAAGTTTTTAGCGGCGTTGCCGGGGAGGTGTTTCCCGTTGGATGCCAATTTGTCACAATTAGGTTGATTAGACTACGAAAAAAAATTAATTAACAAAAATAAATTTTCACCCTGCCACCATTATTATCATTTCTATATTCTTTTATGCCACTGATATTTTTCTCCAAGTATTTATCTTTGTTGATCAGGTGTTATGGATGGTATTATGTGGACCACAGATTTTGAGGAGGAAGCATTTCAGAACTTATTGGAGGGCCTCTAGGAATCAGTGAGGTTCACCGGTTCAGAGAGCATTACAGCAGGTGATGCATTTGATCTACGATTTGCAGATTTTGTTATGAACCATGTTTCAGCTGCAGGAACTATTGAGGAGGACATCCATGTCAGTCTTGAGGGGGGATAGACTATATTTTTGGATTGCTTACGGGCATTCCCCTCTACATGATACATCCCCACAAGTTGACACACATGAGCAGCCAACATCACCATTCCAGATAGAGCCTACATTGATAGTTGATAAGAAGGTAAAAGAGCACCCTATTGAGCCAGAGCATATTGACGAGGAGGCCTCCCATGCGGAGCCAGAGCATTAAATTGAGGAGGCAGCACTTTGGGACGAGGGTAACTTCATTCAAATAAATCCAGATTCTTGCCTACCTGCAGTTGAGCTTCTGCAGCCACCTATACCTTCCACTGAGGCGATGATCATGTGGACCACACATTTTTATGCGTATCTAGACGAGATTCTTGCACGACAGGCTGAGGACATTGATGCTTCCACCTCTGAGGAGACAACGGTACCAGGCACAGATGCAGCCACTTCTGATGAGAGAACTATGATGAGACACTCGGGACGTGTTGCTGCAGAGCCGGGTTGCACCGTCGTCACTCCCCCACCCACCGATACTGCTAGTTCATACGATGAGTGGATGGATGGAGATGATTCAGATGGAGAAGACATTGAGGTTATTTACCTCGTGGATCCGGAGCATGCTTTTGAGGAGGCCTTACACACGGAGCCTGAGCTTATCGATGAGGGTGTCGTGCATCGGGAAGAGGACACAGCCATTCATGAGGATCCCGAGCATTACCCTCCTCCATTAGAGCTTCCGTGGCCACCTCATCCTTCCACTGATGCCGATGACTATCCCACAGAGCTTACTGCTCCCACTCAGGGAGATATTTTTACCCATTTCATTTCTGAATCATGTATTTCATTTGATATCTATTTTGATTCAGATGTTTTTGACACGTCGTACCTTTTGCAGCACACGTACGATTATGGATCGGAGGTATGCTTGGACATGTCATATCTAAATCTACTTGTCAAGGAGGTCCACACCTATGATCCAGAGTTACCTGAGCAGCTGAGAGAGGACACCACGGAGATAGCTATCAAAGCACAAGAGGATATTGAATTATTTCCAGGGAAGTGTCGTCCACCATTATTTATTTCATATATTTCTATAGACGATCCTCTTTGGAATACTTTATTATGAGGGTGAAATTTTTGCAACGGACTGATGCATCCTATTCTCTGCAAGGTACAGGTGGAGTCCTTGTGGGAATGCTGGAGGATGCATTGCTGGAGTTCGTTGGTGTTCGTGAACACACGCGCCTAGCAGAGCCACGGAAGGAGCAGTTGGAGCAGTTGCCTGCACCGGCAAAGATACTGGATCCACCTTTTGCTATAGGTGATATCAATCCAGTAGTGTAGCAATAGCGTAAAATTTTATGCTTTCAATAAACACGAATCCTCTCGACAGCGAGAGGACCGTATAAATTTGCTTGAATAAATATCACCTTATATGACGGAAACAAAAATCTTTTACACCCCAAACCCATTATATATATTAATTGCCCTCTTCATATTTTGATATGCCATATCCTTTTGCTCACCACCATCGAGTATTTCTTTCAAGTGAAACCTTACTTTCTCATTCGTTTGACTTGATCTCGCTTAGTGAAGCCGTGACATTTTTGATTAAGTCATTTGAATAGGATTGTTTGGTATAAGCTTGGGGGAAGGCGCTCCCATGCATCATTGCATGTGCATGTAGTTGCATTAGGATTTCATGTCATTCATTTCATCATTTTTCATTCACCTCTCTCATATTTATCGTTGTTCCTCATATTTTTCCTTTTATGACACATTGAGGACAATGTGAAGTTTAAGCTTGGGGGAGTGCATTTCCATGCCATTTAGTTGCACTTTTACTCTACTTTTAAGGTTTTTAGAATTTTTCAAAATTTTTGCATCATCTTTTTGATTTTTCCATCTTATTTTCCTTTTATGTGTGTTTATGCATCATAGTGTATGCTTGTTTTTCTTTTCTTTTCTCTCTTTTATTTTCTATTTCTTTATTTTCTTTTCCTCCTTTTGCTAGATATGTTCCTTATGATGATATCTCTTATTGCTTTAGCAACCATCACGATGCTTATTATTCCGTGTCATGCTACTTAGAGTATCTCATAGTCCTGATATCCATGTGCTTGCATATATATTTCTTTTGATGATCCCTCTATATGAATGCATGATATTAATTGAAGCTGAATGTATGGATTAGTGTTTAGTATGCTTTTGTTGGAAATGCACCAAGATTCACGCATCATTAGTATATCTGAAGCATCAGTTTTATTGTCTTATTCACCTTCTGTTGCATGCCTAATATGATTGTAAACTTTACTGCTTGGCTTCACTATTTATTGAAATGATTGAGAATATTCATGCTTACATATAAGTTTAGTTGATGTATTATCTTATTTAACCATTTGTGCACATCTTAGAGTGAACCGAGCGTTACACCATTTCCTTCTCCACATATATCTTTTTATTCTCTACATGTCACTTGAGTTCACCTCCTAACGCTACTTATATCGCATCTATTTTCCAAAAATCCCTACAAAAGAAAAGGTTAGCTCCAAAAAGTCCAAAAGGCCAAAAAGGAGCCAAAAACCAAAAAATACAAATCATAAAGCTCCTACAAAAATCCAAAAAGAAAAATGAGAAACAAAAAGTTTAAAAAGAAAAAGAAAGATATTTCTCTATCTCATTATTGGAGCCACAAAATTTTTGGGAAACCCAAGGCAAAAATCCCATTTTCCACTATCATATTCCTTTAGATGCGATGCCTCAAGCTAAGCTTGGGGGGTGAATTCATTTGACCATATGAGTGAGTACGACATTAGAGTGGAGAGGTGCATGAATGTGGAAGTTTGATAATACTGAGACTTAGCGAATTACTTTAGCTTTGGAGATTTCTTATGAATTGATATGAAAATGTGAATGCCATGTCTCTTATTCCATTCTCTATTGCATGCTTGGTGTGATTTTTATATGCTTCTGTTATAACTCTTGATTGAAAAGTGCATCGCCAACATTTGTATATTAAATTCTATGAAATGCGTGATGTGGATATGAATTGATTGTATGAATTTAGAGGTCCTTTTTGTTGTTCTTAAAAGCTTGCAAGTACCATGTTTAAGTAAGATATGAAATCTTTATAGCATGTGATTCGTATTTTCTGAGTTATCGTGATGTGTAGCTTATGGCTTTAGATCTGAGAGAATAATCTAGCGACACCTTCCACTTCGTATTCTCTCTCTTTCATTTCATTTCATTTGTTTTCATTTCCCGGGTTCGTCTCTCTACTTATTTTCCTCGAGGAAGAGTAAGAGGTAATCTTGGGGGATTTTGATCGGTCCATATTTTACACCTTTTTTGCATGTTTGCATGCCATTTCGATTGCTCATATTGCGATTTTCACGATTATTCGACGATATTGCGTTGCTTTTCACTATTTCTTGTTTTTGTCGGATTTCAGGAAATATGGAGCGATCGGGAGCAAAAATGAGCTTAAGAGATTTGCACGCGTGCCGGAGCATCGCTCATGGCTATATTGAGGAGTTAACGGCGCTGGACGATGAGCGGTAGAAGAAGAAGATAGATAGAAGCGAAGATGAGTCGAGGAAGAGAAGGGTGGTTTCTAATTACAGCCGACTCGGCTGAGTATGACTGATACGAAAATGCCATGTGCCGTAATGCACTCGGCCGAGTGGTTACTTTCACTCGGCCGCGTAGAGATCGCCACTCGCCCAAGTGAGTCAGGACTTCTGAAGGGAATCGAAGCCAACTCTCTGGAATTTGGGGGAGCACAGCAGAAGACCCACTCGACCGAGTGAGAAGTCCACTCGCTCGAGTGAAGAATCCCACTCGGCCGAATGACACGAGCGCCCAGATTTTCAGACAGTCTCTCAATCTTTTGAAATCTGTTATCATTCCAGTGGGCAAAGTATTTTTCTCATATTTTTATGGATAGTAGACTTCATGAAGGTTCCAATGCAGCCAAGAACGCGCCAATCGGAGGTCGGATGAAATCTGGAGACTTTCTGCAAGTTGACGCTGCGAAACTGCCACTCGGCCAGAGTGAGAATCTCACTCGGCCGAGTGAGCGCGGGCCCAGAACTTAAGTTGCGGCCAGAGCTGACTTTTGGCACGATTTTCAGAGGGGGTTTAGGGTTATTTGCAAGGGTTTTGAGGGGACTATATATAGGATTTGTAGCCGTCATTAGAGGGGAGTTCCATATTATTTTCTTGGAGACTATTTTAGAGGTTAGGCCATGTCCTAGGCCCCCTCTTGGATCTAAAAGCTTGTAATTAGATTGAAGTTCTTCATCAAATCTAAGTATCTTTGTACTTGTTGTTTGAATCATCGATTTGATATCGTTTTATACGCAAGCAATGTTTTTTATTGATTCCTATATCGTTATTGCTATGCTTGGTTGATCTTTGTTCTAGGGAAAGGGATGAACCATATGGATCTAATTTTAGATTTGTGATGAATGAATTTATATGTTGCTAAAATTGCTAGAAGGTTAGATTGTGAATAATTTATTACGGATAGCTAGGAATTTCCATCGATTTGGGGTTTGCAAGAGATTGGATTCCGATCGATGGGAAGGCCTGGATATTCGATTTAGATATATAATCGAAATTCACTAGACTTGGTTTACAAGAGATTAGACCAAAGCTAGCATTTTTATTATAAATCCATACCCATATTCGTTTGCAAGAGCTTGGACGAATACGAGCTATCACAATCTAGATCATAACTCGAGTTTGCACGAGAGTGGGCTCGAGTTGCGATTGAACGTTGATGTCGATCTTAATGCTAGTGGTTTAGGTTAGGGTTTGCACAAGAGTCGGCCCTAATCTAGGTTGCTATAGACCGTCAATAACGCGAGAGCGTGAGCTTGGTTCTCTATTTAGTTACGACTAGTTCATCTCAATCCAAGTCTTGCAACATTGAGATTCGCGATTCACAGAGATGCATGACGAACCGTAGTGGGGATTCCCTAGCCCTAGGCATTGTTATTATATTGCATTTGAATCGATATTTATCCAACATCTTTATCACCGACACCGACATCCATCACCATTGTCATTACATCACATCATAACCATCTCCACCAATAAATCTTAGTAGTCGAGCCAACCTAGGATAGATTGGAGCCAACACCACATCCTCTTGTTCAATACCCGCTCGCCACTACACCGTGCGCTTGCGGTAAAACTACGACTGTCTCCCGGGTGTGCGTCCAGGGGCCGGTCAGGGAGAGGTTAGCGGTGTGTGGGTGCTGTGCTGGGGGAGGGGCTATGTGGATGTCGCGATAGTATCGACGGTGGCGACGGTGGCGGCGAAGATGAAGTGGAGGTGGAGGATAAAAGAGGAAAAATTTTGATTGACAAAACCAGTAAATTTTGAATGAAAACTTTTTAATAATTGGTTTGTATATTCAGCAATTAGATATGTGAGCTTAGCAACTACCCATGCGTGGTAGTAAGAGCAAAGAAGGAGATGAAGATGGGGAAGAAGGGTAAAAACAGAAAACTTTTGAATGGAAAACCTGTAAATTTTAATGCCAAACTTGTAAATAAATGTTCTGTGTATTCAGAAGTTAGGTCTGTGTGTTTAGCAACTTCCCCGCCATCGACCTCTCTCCCTCCTCATCTCATGTGCTCTCTCCTCTCCACCATTGCATCCGCTGCCAAAGGAGGAAGATGAGGGAGGATGGAGGGGATGAGGGAGGAGAGCGGTCGACGGAGCAGGTGATGCTACGGGGGGCTGCGGGGATGCGGCGACGATGACGACAATGAAGATGAAGAGGAGGGAGGAGGATAAAAGAGGAAAAGTTTTGAATGACAAACTTGTTAATAAATGGTCTGGGTATTCATCATTAAGTCTGTGCGTTTAGCAACTACCTGTACATGGGGGGGTGGGTGCGGAGAAGAAGATGAAGAGGGAGGAGAGTAAAAGAGTACAAAATTTTGAATGTGTTATGAATAGGCCCATTGGGCCAATTGGGTATCCAACCCACTATTGAAAGCTATAAATACACGGGTAGGGGGCTCTTAACCCCTTACACCTATTTCTCCCTAAATTCCATTCACAACACGTTATCAGCACGATCACGCTCGTTGGAGGAGACGGCGGCTCGCGGGAAAGGAGATCCACAAATCGCTCAGAAAAAGAAGATCGTAATCTTCTCAACGGGGAGCGAAAAGGGCATCCTTCACCAACCGTCGCCTAGATTCCTCGTCGAATCTAGAAGGTAAAAATCCAAACTTTTAGATCTAAACCTGCTTTTCTCATTAGATCTGCATGTTTTAGGATCAAAAAGTTGATAAACTCGGTAAAATTCAACATTTTTAATAAGATCTGCATGTTTAAAACAATAAAAACTTGTTTTTTAGCGATCAAAATTGTTGAAAAACCCGATTTTTACCTCCCCGCCTTTGATCCAAATTTCCGTACGCCCATAGGGCGAAACGGCGGCGCGCCCTTCGCGCCGCCGGCGGAATCAATCGCCGCGGCCTGAGGCCGCGGCCAGCTGGCCGCGGCCTCAGGCCGCGGACTGCTGGCCGCGGCCCCAGGCCGCGGCAGCCGCGGCCTGAAGCCGCGGCACTGCGCCGCGGCCTGCAGACCGCGGCGGCCGCGGCCAACTGCCGCGGCCTGCAGGCCGCGGCCCTGTGCCGCGGCCTCAGGCCGCGGCCCGCCGCCGCGGCGGCCGCGGCCCGCAGCCGCGGCCCGTCGCCGCGGCGGCCGCACCCTACGCGGCCAGCCGTCGCGGTGACACGCCGCGGGCCCCCCTAGGGTTTCCTGAAACCCTAAACCCTAACGGGTTATTTTTCGGGGGAGGCCCAATATTAACCCTAATGGGTTGTTTTCATGGCCCAAAAAGGCCAGAAAATTAGCCCATTCACACAAATTATTTTATTTATTTTTTTGGCCCTAAAAAGCCCAAAATAGGTAAAAGAAAATTTGAAAGGGTTTAAAGCGGTAAAATAAAACAATAAAATATGGATCAAAAAGGCAAAAGTTTCAAAAAAAAAAAAATTTTCTTGCACGTCGCACACAATTTTAAAATTATTTTAAATGCTTGTGTTTCGATTATCTGCGTGGTTGTATGTTGCAAAAATATTATCTGCGTGGATGTGCAAATTTTAGGCTATGTTTTTAGGGATCAGCCAGGTTTCCGACACCGTTTTAAATTCCCGCAATTTTTCTTTTCTTTTGAGAGAAACTTTGTATGTGAGGATGAAAATGTAAAAAGAAGACCGAAGGACACCAAAAAGAAGCTGAAGGCGTTTCGCTCAATGAAGATAGGGGCTTCTCTCTGAAGTTCCCGAGTTGTAATTTATTTTCATGCATTTTATTCTTGATGTAACTTCGGACTGGACTTTTTATTTATTTTTCGGTGTCGGCTGGCTGATCCCCATAGCCTAAGGTCATTATTTCTATTTTTCATTGTTTTTGCATTAAACTGCGTGGTTGATTAATTAGCTTTAATACCATGTTTTAATGTCACAATGAAAACCCTTAAACAGCATGCGTGATTGTTAATTTTTAGTAATTAATTATTCACATTACCTGAAAAAAAAGCATGTATGTTAAAACCACAGTAATTTTAAATTCATGACTACATTACATGCGTGGATGTTTGTCTTATTTTCAGTCTTAATGATACATGCTATTTTTTTTTCCGTACATGCTAGATCATAAAATGGCCAGACTCGCAAATGTAGTCTTCTCAGTCCTGAAGGCTGATGGGTCAAACTACCTGAGTTGGCAGTTGGACCTGAAGTTCCATCTGCGCTCTCATGGTTTCAGTCTCACACAGACTGAAAAGGCAACAACTAGTACTGCCCCAGCTAACAAGGAGGCTTCAGTGGAAGCACCTCATACAGAGGAAGTTTCCGATATATTAAAGGCGAAAGCCATTATATATATCAGGAAACACTTAGACTCGACCTTAAAGGACGAGTACCTCACTGTAGAGGACCCTTACGAGCTGTGGGATGCACTCGAGGAGAGGTACCGACATCAGAGGGATGTCATACTCCCCCGTGCACAGTACGAGTGGACTCACCTCCGCATACAGGATTTCAAAACCGTAGCGGAGTACAACTCAGCTCTCTTCCGCATCACCTCACGCCTGAAGTTGTGTGGTGAACCAGTGACGGAGAAAATGTTGCTGGAAAAGACGTTTACGTCTTTCCACGAAAAGGACATGATCCTTATGCAACAATATCGAGAGAGGAAGTTCACAAAGTACTCTGACCTTCTTTCATGCCTGCTTATGGCTGAACAGAACAGAGACCTGTTGGTTGCCACCCACAACCTGCGCCCTCCTGGCTCCGCTCCATTGCCACCTCCTGCAGAGGCCCACTTCCAGTCTTCCCAGAAGAAGAAGACGGACAAAAAGGCAAAATTCCAGAAATGGAAAGAACAGAAGCAGCGGAAGAAGACCACTCACCCAGCTCCTCCCCAGAACCAGAAGTTCGTGGACAAGAAGCAGAAGAGGATTCCCAACAAAGGAGGCACTCCCAAGAAAGACTGGGAGGACAAATGCTCAAAATGCGGGATGACGGGCCACTGGTCCAGAATCTGCCGCACAGCAAAACACCTCCAGGACCTCTACCAGGCAAGCCTCAAGCCTCGAGCTGAGACAAACCTGATGGAGAGCGCAGCGTTGGCAGAGACCTCATGGACTCCCGAAGATTTCATGGGAGATGATACTCTCTAGATCTGGACCACTTTTATGCAATTAGCAATGTATCTTAAATTTTTATGCATTGTATCTAGTTCTATTTTCCATGTCAAACAATATCTTTTTAGCATTTATTTATGAAAGTGAATCTTTTATCTATATTTATTGCTTGAATGTCTTTCCCCATTTTTTTTAGATATGGAACTTATCTGCCTAGTGGACAGTGCATCGACGCACTCGATCCTTCAAAACATAGACTATTTCACGAGCATAAGTAGTTATTCTGGCCCACTGAGAACAATCTCAGGACCAGCAAACATAATCGAAGGATCAGGGGAAGCAATTATATTGCTCCCCGGCAACACACAAATAACACTTAAAAATGCGCTATACTCCCCAAAATCCATCCGAAACCTCCTAAGTTTTAAAGACATCCGTTTAAACGGATATCACTTAGAGACGGTCGAGGAAGATAAAAGGGAATACTTGCTTGTAACGGCTCTTACAAATGGTTCAAAAACCATTGTGGAACGTTTCAAGGGACTCCCCTCGGGACTCTACCAAACAAGTATACAAACTCCAGAAACATCCATGGTGGAGCACCTGCAGTGCCCCCAAACACCAGAATTCCAACTCTGGCACAGTCGACTGGGACACCCTGGTTCGGTTATGATGTACCGCATCATAAAGAACTCCAGGGGCATTGACCTGAAGAACCTGAAGATTCTTCAAAAAGGCAAATTCCCATGTCCACCCTGTTACAAGGGTAAACTGATCACGAGACCCTCTCCACTGAAAGTGGATGTGGAGTCTCCCAGCTTTCTGGAAAGAATCCACGGAGACATTTGTGGGCCGATTCACCCATCAAGTGGTCCGTTCAGGTACTTTATGGTCCTGATAGACGCATCAACTAAGTGGTCACATGTGTGCCTATTGTCCACCCGTAACCTAGCACTATCTAAGCTTTTAGCTCAGATAATAAAGTTACGGGCCCACTTCCCCGACCACCAGATAAAGAAACTTCGTCTGGACAATGCGGGGGAGTTTACGTCACAAGTCTTTCTAGACTATTGCCAAGCTCAGGGAATTGAAGTTGAACATCCTGTAGCGCATGTTCACACCCAAAATGGGTTAGCAGAATCTCTAATTAAGAGACTGCAATGGATCGCTCGTCCATTATTACTTCAATCCCAGATGCCAGTGAATGCGTGGGGTCATGCAATTTTGCATGCTGCATCTTTAATAAAATTAAGACCATCTGGAGGTCAGTCATCTTCTCCAATGCAACTAGCACTTGGAGCCCCACCAATTGTCTCACATTTGAGAATATTTGGTTGTGCAGTATACGTCCCCATAGCACCACCACAAAGGACAAAGATGGGTCCACAACGTCGCCTAGGCATTTATGTTGGGTTTGACACCCCCTCCATAATTAGATTCCTAGAACCCCTTACGGGGGACGTTTTTAAGGCACGTCTAGAAGACTGTGAATTCGATGAAACATCGTTCCCAAGACTAGGCTCACAGACAAAGAAGCCCGAAGCTTCAGAAAGTATCACTTGGGATACAAAAACTTTATGTCACTTTGATCCGCCAACAAGCCAGTGTGAGGAGGAGGTCCTGAAGATTCTCCACATCCAAAACACTGTCCATCTCTTGCCGAACAAATTTACTGACAACCAGAAGATTGTCAGATCACACGTCCCTGCTGCTAACACTCCAGCTAGGATTGACATACCGCAAAATGGATGCAATCCGCCTGCAGCAGAAATGGTTGGACCTCTCAAAAAGAGAGGACGACCACCGGGATCCAAGGACCAAGTCCCTCGAAAGAGTAGGACCCTTGGCAATGGTAAACAAATACCACCACAGGATGCTAATTTAAGCCCTGCTACCCCATCTCTCCCAAACTCTCATGAAGAGGAAAAACCGGGAGAAAATGAAGTATCGATACACTATGTACGAACTGGAGAGTATTGGGACAGAAAAAGCACAACAATAGATGACACATTTGCGTGCAATATTGCCATCAACGTCGCGTACTGCGACGATGATATTGAACCACGCTCTCTGACAGAATGTCAAAGCAGAGATGATTGGCCAAAGTGGAAAGCGGCAATAGGAGTGGAGTTGGATTCACTCACCAAATGCAAGGTCTTCGGACCAATAGTCCAGACACCAAAAGGTGTAAAACCTGTGGGTTATAAATGGGTATTTGTTAGAAAACGAAATGAACAGAATGAGATCGTACGCTACAAAGCAAGGCTTGTAGCGCAGGGTTTTACCCAACGTCCTGGGGTGGATTTTGAAGCCACATACTCCCCGGTCATGGACGCGATCACCTTCCTATTCCTCATTGGCATAACAGCACAAGAGGGTTTAGATATGCAACTCATGGACGTGGTTACTGCATACCTATATGGCAACCTAGACCGAGACATCTATATGAGATTGCCTGACGGTTATTCTTTGCCTGCAGCACTAAAAGAGAGAGACCGTGACATCTACTCAGTGAAACTGCAAAGATCATTATATGGTCTAAAACAATCTGGAAGGATGTGGTATAACAGACTGAGCGACTTCCTTGCACAACAAGGATTTAAAAACGACACAGTCTGTCCTTGCATCTTTATAAGAGCAAAGGCAACAGGATTTGTAATAATAGCCGTCTATGTAGACGACTTAAACCTCATCGGATCTCCTGAAGAGATCGCAAAGATTTCTAGAAGCCTGACAGAAACTTTCGAGATGAAAGACCTCGGAAAATCAAAATTCTGTTTAGGCCTTCAGATAGAGCATCTTAAAGATGGGATCCTGTTACACCAGTCAACTTACACATCGAACTTACTGAAAAAGTTTCAGATGGATAAGTGCCACCCCCTCAGCACTCCGATGGTCGTCAGATCATTGGATGTTCACAAAGACCCCTTCCGGCCGCTGGAAGAGGGGGAGGAAGTACTAGGCCCCGAAGTGCCTTATTTAAGTGCTATCGGTGCACTCCTTTACCTGGCTAACTGCACTCGCCCTGACATAGCGTTTGCAGTAAACTCACTAGCCAGATATAGTGCTGCACCTACACAGCGGCACTGGGCCGGAGTTAAGCACCTTCTGCGCTACCTCCAAGGGTCCATAGACTTAGGTCTATTCTATAGGAAAGGGGCATCAACTGGTTTAGTTGGTTATGCTGACGCAGGTTACAGGTCCGATCCTCATACAGAGAAGTCTCAGACCGGATACATGTTCACATATGGCGGTACTGCCATATCCTGGAGATCTGTGAAGCAGACCATGACGACCGTCTCATCCACCCACTCAGAGCTACTTGCGATCTTCGAAGCAAGCAAGGAATGCTTCTGGCTACGCTCGGTGATCCAGCACATACTCACCTCCACCGGCCTTACGACCGGCGTACTTGCACCCACTCCACTCCATGAAGACAATGCAGCATGTATAGCCCAGCTACAGGACGGCTACATCAAAGGTGACAAGACGAAGCATATCTCCCCCAAGTTCTTCTGGACGCACGACCTTCAGAAGCAAAAGCAGATTGAGGTACAGAAGATCCAATCATGTAATAACTTAGCGGATTTGCTTACCAAATCCCTGCCTACTAGTATCTTTGAGAAACTTGTATATGGGATTGGGATGAGGAGAGTGAGTAAATGTAAACTGGGTCAGGATGAGAGAACTATGAACTCATAGATACATAGGAGACTGATGTATAGATTCATAGGAAATCTGTAAGCCTGAAGCTTGGTCAGATAAGGGGGAGTCAACTGCAGAGTTGTACTCTTTTCCCTTGGCTACAGGTTTTTTCCCACTGGGTTTTCCGTAGTCAAGGTTTTGACGAGGCAACCTCGTTGACTTTGGATCCTGAAGTATCCACCCCTTGACACATCCCTAAAACAGGGGAAGTTATGAGTTAACTGTTCTTTCTTTAACAAGACAGTAACCCTAACTCGGATCCTGAAGAATCCACCTCTTATTTCAATGTTGATTGGATAAGGGGAAGTGTTATGAATAGGCCCATTGGGCCAATTGGGTATCCAACCCACTATTGAAAGCTATAAATACACGGGTAGGAGGCTCTTAACCCCTTACACCTATTTCTCCCTAAATTCCATTCACAACAGAATGTAAATTTGTAATGGCAAACTTGTAAATAAATGGTATGTGTATTCATAAATCAAGTCGGTGCGTTTAGCAACTTCCCCTGCGCGGTGGGAGGGTGGCAATGGTCAGCAATGACCACATCAATCAACGCACGCCCCCCTTTCTCCAAATGAATCGAGGACTTCCTCGCTACACAAGTAACGAAACTAGAGTCTTTTTATTCTCCCTCTCTCCCTCCCTCCCTCCCTCCCTCTCTCTCTCTCTCTCTCTCTCTCTCTCTCTCTCTCTCTCTCTCTGTGTTGGCTGGTGTGAAGGAATCAAGGAAAATGGAACCAATCCCTCTCATGACTCCATACCAAATGGGCAGATTCCAACTCTCTCACAGGTCAGTGCAATACCATGTTCATACTCTTGAAGATTGAATTTGGGTTCTTTTGTATTGTTTTAATGGATCTCTTGGATATATCTTTTGACTAAGCTAATTCAGAGGGAACTGATTTGTATATCGATTAAAGCTGAAATCTACATGTAAAATGATTCAGTGGCAGAAGGGCACTAGAGTTTTTCAGCACAAAATTAAGCTCCCCGTTGATAAAAGCAGAACCCCATCAAAGACCTTAAGGTGGTTGATGAAATGCCAAAGTGAAATGTGATCTTAGCACTTCATATGCATCTTCATTAATTTTTTAAATTTCTGAACTTAATCCAAGAATTAAACTGAAAAACTGCTCAAAGACATACACCCTATTGGTATACACAAAAATTACTTTATTCCGAAGGGGGAAAATATAAATAAATGTCATTGAATAAGGTGGCCTCCTTCAGAAATCATGGGCACACTGTTATTGTGTAATTAGTCCATCTTTTTAATTTCCATTTCAAGGATAAATGAAATTGTAAGACAATTTGTTTTTAAATGAACTGCAGAGTAGTTCTTGCACCCTTGACAAGGCAAAGGTCATTCGGCAACGTTCCCCAACCTCATGCCATCTTGTATTATGCTCAGAGGACCTCCAAAGGTGGACTTTTGATCGCCAAAGCTACAGGGGTTTCAGACACTGCTCAAGGGTGCGATTTTGATGCCCTTTAATCCTTTTGATTAATACATCTTATCATGTTTCTGAAGTGTGCAAAAGTATCGCATCGCTGTCTTAAATTAGTATGTTAACCTATTATGTTTTTGCTATAGGTACCCACATACACCTGGGATCTGGACTAGAGAGCAGGTGGAAGCATGGAAACCTATTGTGGATGCAGTTCATGAGAAGGGCGGTATATTCTTTTGCCAGATTTGGCATGTGGGAAGGGTTTCTAATTATGGTAACTTACTTAGCTTTCTACGATAATTCGTCTACTGCTTATTGAGTCTATGAAGAACAAATTATATCGTGAGGTAATGCTGATTTGTTTTACAATATGTTTTATTTGTTCTCCTCTAGTGTGGACATACATCAAAAAACAAATAGTTGACAACTGACAATTTACGCATTCCACATACTCAATAAGGTTTGAATACCCTTAATGTGGATTTATGTTTGTGAATTATACCTTTGTAGTGAGCATGCCACTACTTATAGTTTTCAGAATGCAGCACTACTTAAAGCTTTCAGATTGTACAAGAAGTGTCTGGCTGTATGTATGCAGGCACATGCTAGTTTTTTTCTCAAAAAGTTAAAGGGGGAATTTGGGAGTTCAACAAGTTAACTGAATGGCCAAGCTACTCTTCAAATATTGCTTGAGTTAAATTTTAGTAATAAATTCTATGAGTTTGATTACTTATTGTAGGATTTCAGCCAGATGGCCGACCTCCAATCTCAAGTACGGACAAGCTTCATGTGCCTCAAGTGAGGCCCATCGGTGTTGACATCGCAGAATTCTCTCCCCCACATCGGTTAACAGCAGAAGAGATACCACTAGTAGTCAATGATTTCAGAATTGCTGCAAGGAATGCAATTGAAGCAGGTATATGTCACTCTGTATTTAGCTTATTTGGTCCTCAATTTGCTATTCTGTACAGAAACCCATAGTATTGAGAATATAGAAGTTTTTTTGGGTAGTTCCCTAGTCTCTTCCTCAACCTTAGTATTCAACCGTGAACCCATGATTCTTACGATTATGAACTTTTGGCTTGATCACGAAGATAATTATACTGATTTCTTTCTTTCTTTCTTTTTGAAATTTATTTTCATAAAGATTAAAGAAACCTTGGTTGCACAGATAATGCATGTGATACAGATATCACACCACATGAATTGTAAATACAGTAAATCTTAAAAATTACATGATATGTATACATGTGGGTGCAACAATAATAAAATTGCATACAAGTATATAAGTTAATGTTTTATCTATAGCATGAATTTGAGGCTATTACCGATTAAATTACGATAACTCAAATATTATAAAATATTTTGAAGTTATGCACATCAAGTAATTAGTTTAAAAATATATATTTTTATACTAAAAAGGGAAGCAACTAATATAAATGCATTGACAAATCAAGGGAATTGCAAAACCGCGACACATATTAGAGTTTATAATTTACTAATTTTCTATCAAGGTTTGAGATCTCGGCCGACACCAATACATATTGCTCGTATCGTATGGATTTCAAGCCTATTGATAATCCATCTGGAACTCGCTGATACCACTGATCCTTACTAATATTAATTTACATAAGAGGAGATTTGTGTTTTAAATTACAAAATTTTAAAAATTATATTTTTATTTTATAAAAAGATTAAAAATATCATGTAATTGCCAAAAGTAAGGTTCGAAAAACTGGTTGATAATGATACATACCAGTCATTTTGGAAAAAATTTGTTATAGGGATTAAAACCCCCTCTTATTGGCAGCAGGTGAAATTCTTGAAGGTTGACAAGACATAGCTTCAAGTTGTTTTGATTATAGTATAAGATGCAAACATCAAATTCTGAAAATAAAATAAGTTTAAGCTGAACTGATTGATTTAGATAAGTCATGAAGATGACATATTTATACTATTGATTTTTTTAAAAAAAGAGGATACTCTCTTGATTGACATAGACGACCTAGGAATGGATTAAACATGTTTATTCTAAAGATGAAGATCTACTTGCTACTATCAACTATGTTCAGTTAAGGTAATTGATACCTAGAACTTGATACTTCTCATATATATTGCTCGGTAGTTATGATACAGTCGATATCGATACAGCAAATCGTTCGCCGATACTGGTACTGATATTGAGATTTCAAAACTTTCGTCCAATACCATTCCATTATTTTTAGGATACATTAAAAAGACGTTTCCAAAAGTACTCGTCAGTCAGCGAAGTGTACAAGTAGTGGATGCTTATCCGACAAGAGTAGCTCCTTAATCGATGTATCGGTGTAACATATAGCTAAACTTTCATGTCATTTTCCTTCATCCACCACAATCACATTGAGGGATGAGTATTGTACCCCTAACCCTCAACAGAGTAACAAAGTTTACAAGTTATTGTGTAATGCGAGATTAAAATGATGCATAAGTTACTTCCGGTTCCAACATGCGCTGAAGTGTGTTTACCCTGGACAACTGCACACAACTGCACAGGACAAGAAAATAAAACTTAAGTTTTTATTATGAATGATTATCAGCTCATTATAGCCCAATGGTAAGGTGTTGGTCTATCAAGCAAAAATTTCTTGGGTTCAATTCCCAGGGCAGTCGTTTCATATTTATTATTTTCATTTTGGTCGATGCCAGAGCCACAGACTCCAATCTCTCCAAAAGTTTAATTACTTGCATTGTATTTAAATAATTTAGATTAAGTTGGCTTAAAGAAGTTGACTGACCGAATTAGATTGATCATTAGACTACAAAATACAAATAGGACAAATTTTGGAAAAAGGCCAAAAGTTTAAAATAATTAAAAAATACAACTATATTTAAAAATATTTGCAGAAATCGACTATATAGTCAAATGCATGTTGGGTATTATTATTTGTTACTTATTATCATTTTTTGCACATCGGGTATTATTTCTTTGGTTTTGCATTTTAAAGAAAGAAAGAAATTTTACTTATTTTTAAGTTTCTATCAAAATTCGTTATATTTTATATTTTGATATACCCTCAAATTAGGACCAAATATGACAAGATGATATTGTATATTTAATAAAAGGTAATTTTATGTCTTTTGCTTACAATTATTATGTATTCATCATATAAAATATTTTGTACATTAAATACATAATTTGTATTTTAAAGTGCGCTTTGAATTTTTTCCCTAATAATGTATCTTTTTTCCTTTCTTTTATTTTGATTTTGATTCCCATACTGATTCATATACTAATACAGCACGCAAGACTGTAAACAATTTTCACTATGCAGCTCAATTTTCACTGGGCAGCTCAGGACAAGAAAAAATAAAATGTATTATTATGTATAATTATCATCTCTCATTACCTCTCCTTATGTAAACTCAGTTTTCTGATCTCTAACTCTAACTCTCAAATTTCTCTTTAAAAATTCTATATCAATTATAATTTTCCATTGCTTGTGTGTGTGTATGTATTAATGTTAGAAAATTAATCTTTAATAATTACTTTGTTTATCAAATATTATTTTCATATGTATGCATGTCTATATGTATGACACTATTTTGTCAACTTAAATAGACATTTTATATGTTATGTATTATATTTCGAATAAATGTATAATACTATTTTGTAGCTATTATCAATAAATAATTAAAGCATGTTAACGTATAATTTTTTTGTTTTGGAATTTTTTTATAATATTCTTTACATCATCTTTATTTTTACACATGACCAAAAAAATCCTAGTTACGCCACTGTGTTCCAACTTATCTTTAAACCTAACTGCACATAATGCGGATATAAAGGAAACATTGCAAACAGTGTGGCGCACATCGAAGGGTGCTGGGCAGTCATATGCTCCTAGAGGATTTATATATTTACCTCACCTCTCACCGTAACTTGAGTTTTGGTGTAGCAGCCACCATGATTTCTAAGGTTTGGTGTAGCAGCAAGTACATTGAAGTATCCAACCTGTGTGGCACAACCTGGATTTAAGTGACCTCCAACAAATGGTGTCATGCCCCAACTGAACAGTCACGCGTGTGATCTGTTAGGATCCCTGGCATATAATAATTTTTAGGTACTCAAGAATTAACTGAAGCCAACCATTTTTAAGGATGAATTGTAAAGCCTTTGTAGTTAAGCATGCCCAGATAAGAGTGGTGCTAAGATGGCTGATTCTTGGGCACTGCATTAATATTATTTCATGGTTTCTTACTGATAGTTCCTATCGGTATTCCCTTTTTTTGATAGGTTTTGACGGAGTTGAGATCCATGGTGCACCTAGCTATTTGATTGACCAGTTCTTAAAGGACCAAGTCAATGATCGGACAGACAAATATGGTGGAAGCTTAGAGAATCGGTGCCGCTTTGCCCTGGAAGTTGTCGAAGCAGTCGTCAATGAGATTGGGGCTGACAGGGTTGGGATAAGACTCTCTCCATATGCCACCGACTCTGAGTCTGGGGATTCTAATCCAGAAGCCCTCGGTCTTTACATGGTTAACGCTCTGAACAAGTTCGGAATCTGCTACTGCCACATGGTTGAGCCTCAGATGGTTAAAGTCGGAGAAAAGATGGAGACCCCTCACTATCTTCTCCACATGAGGAAAGCTTTCAAGGGGACTTTCATGGTTGCTGGTGGATACGACAGAGACGAAGGCAATACAGCCATCGGCAGTGGTTATGCCGATCTGGTCGCTTATGGCCGTTGGTTCTTGGCTAATCCGGATCTTCCTCGAAGATTCGAGCTTGATGCCCCTCTCAATAAATATATTATCAATACCTTTTGCACTGAAGACCCTGTAGTTGGATACACAGACTACCCTTTCCTTAATTCTACTACTACTACTTAGATGAACATACGATTGGATGTGCACATAACAAAGAATGTATCATTTGTTGCTCATTGTAATGCCAGAGCCTTAATAAGTTGTTCCATCGGAAGTTAATGGTGATTATCATATTTTTGAATTTAGTGTCTGAAAATTTGAATCTGTTTTCATTTGTAAGTTCTGGTGGTAGTTTTTTGCTGGTGCTATAGCGCGCGCATATACAACTGCACTGCTTTCTGAAATCTCTGCAGGTACTGATTCTTTCAATGTACTCGTCTCTGAACCCTGAGGTGGTGTTTGTGTATGCATCAGTCTTGAGCTTCTGGGTTCTTGGACGTTTTGAAATCGGGAATTGATTTGCGCACCCACCGTTTTACTCCCGCGCACTTACCACTTATTTATAAGTTTGCCATTAATCTTATGCACATATCACTTATTTACAAGTTTGTCATTGAAATTACTGCCACGCACAGACCAAATACCATAATTCCGAAAAAGTCCCTAGGGCTTTGTAGGGGTTTTGCCAGGGTTTCGTCGAAGAAAATTTGCGTTGTCCAATTACCTCCGCATTCGTCCGATCTTGCCGGGTCTACCCAGCCCCCTCCCCCTCCTTCGACCTCTCCAGCCTCCCTCTCCATGTCGCGGACAAGGGGGGCGGGAAAGGGATGCCGAGGACAAGTGGAAGGGGGAGGTCGGAGGAGGGAGTGGTGAATGGGGACCGTGGTCGGAGGAGGGTGCAGGTGAAGATGGGGGGTGAGCTGGGGAGGTCGTAGGAGAGGATGGAGATGGCAGATGAGGAGTGGGTGGCAGAGGGGAACGGAGTTGTGTGTATCTTGTGTGGGGGAACGGAGTAAAACAGGGGGGTTGTGTGCATCTGTGTGGGGGAACGGAGTAAAAGAGTGGGCATGTGCGCGGGGTAAAAGAGGAAAAAATACTTGGGTATGTGCCTGTGACAAACTTGTAAATAAGTGGTATGTGCATGGAATAAAACGGTTGGAGCACAAATAAATCTTGTAATAATTAATCCAAATATATGATATTTGTATGAGGTCTAGCCCGATCTATTATTAGGGGTGGCAAAATGAGCACGTCCCGACCTGAACCCGGCCTCCTTAACCAGGTATGGGTATGGGCCAATCCGGGTCAGGTAAGATCTGTTGGATCTGGATCGTAGCCTAGAGGGGGGTGAATAGGCTAATAAAAATTCTCGTGCAACCCACGAGAAATCACACGCAGTTATAAGCACATGCAGGGTAATAAAATAGCAATCACAGAGTACGCACAGATATACCCTGGTTCGGTCGTCCCCACGACATACTCCAGCCCCCGAAAGCAAGTACTAGATAGATATGTAATCATGTACAGCTACAATGAGTCAAGATCCTAAATCTACTCTCATCTAGCTCGTACGCACACCACGTGCTCTACACTCTCAATCTAGTCAAATGCTCTCCCTCCGTGACGACTCCCAAAGTCGTCAGGTCCCCAAAAAGTAACACAGAAAGTAAAGTTTCCCCTACAGAGATCGCTACACCAATACAAAGATAAATAAATAGAGTTTTAGAAATACTCAGAAATGGTGTGTCGTCTTTGTCGTTCAGCGCGTGTCAGATCTCGTCTGACGTAGATGTAGATGTCTCCGATGTCCCCTCAATAGTTCAGCTCCCCTCTCAATGAAACTAGCGCCTTCCACCAAAGGTTGAAACCTGCGACCTTCACCCAATATTGAAACTTGCGACAGTCATGGATCTCAGAGTTGCGGCTCCCACCTGTACCGATAGCGTGCGGTGGCTGCTTCTGTTTTGATTGAACAACAAACAAACAATAAGAGTTCAGCAGCCTGATATTAATAAAAAACAAACACACACCCTGCGTTAAAATTATTAAAGAAAACACAAATTTTGTGCTGATGAAGTGCTCCTGTTATTCAAGAACCAACGCAACAGTCCATGTGCTTTGAGATCTTCAGAGATTTGCTAAGAATTGATGTGGCTGTCCCCAAAAAGAAATTCGTTTGTCTTCAAACTGTGCGGCATCAAAGGATTATCAAGGGGGGTTTCTTTTGGCTTGCTAATGAAGGATTGCTCTTGCACTGGGGCTTCTCAAAAGTGTGAATAATAGATCGGCCTCTGCTCCTTTTGATAATGTGATCCTCTGGGGAATTTCGTTCCTCTCCTTGTTCTTTTGTTTGATGAAGAGAACCAAAAAAAGAAGGAAGTGCGGCTGATTATTAAGAGTGGAGATGGCCTTGGCTCTTCGAATTTTGCAAAACAGGGAGAAGCTCTTGGAGATTTTTTCTTGGGGAATTTTTGATGATTCGGTCAGTAGGCTATTTGTAAGGCACACAAAAGAATTAGTGCGGCTTCTCCCTTTTTGATGATTAGCTCTGAGAGAGAGAAAATGCGGCTAGGGTTTATATTTATTTGGTTTTCAAAAGGGAAGGTGTTATTATTTCGGCATGTGTTATTTTTGACCATGAACGCGAAAAATTGATCACCAATGCGAAAAACAAAAGGCCTGGGCTTTTAGCAACTGAGGTTTTGTTGTTGAGAGAAATTTTCGGCCTATAGGGTAGAGGCTTGTACAAGATGGCCTATAGGATGGTGCGACGGTGAGGGGAAACCCATGAAGGTAGGGTTGCGGCAATAGCACATCTCCTATTGAATTAATCCCATGTTCGCCATTCCTGAAACACTTAACACACACATTAAAAACGTTCACACGCGTTTGTTATCATCAAACACGAACTTAATATATCGTTGCTACCAACAAGATCCGGGTTGACCCGACCCGACCCGGATAAAATCCGGGTCGAGTATTGGTTTGGCTTGTCAACCCGGATGACCCGAATTCAACTTACTTTACTTTCACTCTATATAAAAATTTATATAATAAGTTCACCACAATTGCAAGTGGAGTTGTGCTTGTACAGGTTGAATAGTTGTCCTCTTCTTAAGAGGTTTTGGATTCAATCCCCTTTACCTACAACTTTTTAGTTAATTTTATTGCTTTCGTTAATAAAATGGTAAAGTTAATTATACTTCCCCAATGTGATCAGTGTGGTTTAAGCGACGATGTAACGGCCCGAATTTGTTGTACACGAAACTCCGCAATCAAACAAGTTCAAATATGAGTTAACAATTTTTTTTCTATTTTTTCGTAACCCAAATCTAAAAATGGACTTCATTTTCATGATTCTCGCTATGATACAAACCAATGGCATTTTTCGTAAATTTTCGAAGTCATATGTAAAATCGATATTTTAATTTTAAAATAATAATATTTAACTATTATTTACTAATTACAATTTTACTATTAACCTAACCTTAATTAACCTACCCTAAACGCAGCCTCAATTCTGGAAAACGTGGCTTCACGTTTTCCTTTCCCATAAACGTGGTTCATCCCCTCTTAACCCTTAGTTTAATCCCCCAATTAATACTTAGTACTATATTACTATTTTAATCCTATTTAAACCCTCCCTCTAATCCCCCTCTCATTTCAAAGCAGCCTCACCCACGATGTCGTTCCCTTCCTCGATGACGCTCACGCCGTCGCAGCCTGCCCCGACGTCGCTGCCCTCTGCAGCCCCCTCTGCGCTGCCCTTCGCCGTCCCCGACGACCCACGACGCCCGGCGCCCGGCGCCCGGCGACGCCGCGAGCCCTAGTACCCCCTCCCTGCGCCGCCCTCTCCCCCGGTACCCCCTCCCTCTGCCAGCGCCTCCATCACCGATGCACCCGACGCCGCCGCCTGCACTGCCGACCACCGCCGCCTCCAACGACATCTACTCCCCTCCGTCGTTGCTCCGCTGACGACGAGCAAAGCACCCACCCACCCCCACCCCTCCCCCCCCCCCCCCTCGCTCGCTGCCAGCGTAAGGAGAAAGAAGAGATGAATTTATAAATATATATACGTACGAATACGTATATACATGTATATATATATATTATATTGGTTTATTGGTTTAAAATTCAGGTTTTTCTGATCCAGATTTGTCTCCCTCCAATGACCTCGAAACCCGTAAGTCACCCTAATTCTAGTTTTAGAAGTTTAAACAATTGTACTAGTATGAACCATAGAATAACGCATGAACACAACATATCGATGACTATCTTGGACATACGACATTGTCAACGTAGAGACCTAATAGGGAACTACTAAATTATGTAACCCTAACTATATAGATGTGCGCTAGTGTGAACTTAGGATATCACATATAGTCTCAAAACGACTATTGACTTGAACATACTTTATTGCCAACGTAGAGACCTAATTAACTAGAGAACTACTCAACTGCATATTAACTACTTTACTATAACTTATAACTATATCGATGGAGTAAAGGTTGATAATCAGCGTTCTTAATATTGGACCCCGAGCCTGTGTCTAGGATCGTTTGTGTCCAAGTCTGGATCACCCTACGGGGATAGTGGCCTGCTTGGCCAAACCTGACTGGCTGTGTTTGTGTGGATCAAACTAGAATTCCAATTATCATCTAATGTGAACATTGATTATAGTCATTTCGACCCTTTACATGCATCTCTCTACTGTACTCATCACACGTAAACTCATGCTCGCCAGGTTGACATACTTATCACGTACATCCAGCTCTGCAATGATATTACATCTAACACCTACATGAAATATTGATACACTTATTGCACAATTGCTCACGTTTAAATAGTCACATCACCTGATGCATGTCATATTCAATTCATTGATTGCTACTGAAGTATCGTACTGAATTATCACATGAAATGTTGTATGAAATGACATGTTGGAACAATGCAACTAATTGACATACCGTTTTGAAACATAATGATTGAATGAGATATTGTATTGGAACATAATGCTCGATTATCATGTTGAAATTGAATGCTTAAAATAATTGACACTACACTGGGTTTTGGGGTAACTTATATTAGAAAAAGTGTGGGAGAGACCGCAAGTCTATCTACACATTGCACTGACCGTCTAAAATGAACCTTACCGGCCGTCTAAATGAAGTGAGATCCGTTCGGTGAGCACCCCCGAGGCAAGAGATGGGCTCAATGGTCGTATACTACACTTTCCTATATGAGTCACATAGGTTATAATTTTACTATTGCTTACACGTCTTTTTACTGCTAGTACTGTACATACGTACTTGTCTTACTATTGTTGTCACCCTGCATGCCGGTTAATATGTTATTACTCCCATGTCATACATGTCATGCCACAGTTGTTGCTCTTACGCGTTACTTACCTCACTCGCACAGACACCTATATGTTACTTATCGCACTTGCATGCATAACGGCCTTTACTTTACTTGTCGCACCTATCATAGTTACTTCCTTTAGCTTATTTCCTTAGTTAGCCTGTTTTATGCTTGTGCACCGCTTTTATTTCTATTTGTAGAATTGTTGGGACTTACATACGGTTCCATTTTGATGGTACCGTCAGACAACGCACATGTAGAAGAGGATGCTCCTGAGTTCGCGAAGTCAGAGTTCAATCCTGAGACGGTTGACTTTTAAATTTGAGTTGTGTACCTTCATATATATTAATATTCTGCTTTATATTCCATGTATTTAGTGTAAGAACTTGTTGTAGGAGGATATGTGCCCATAAGGCAATTTATCCTAAGTATACGTCTTATTCATACTGTATATGGTATGTATTATAATAAGTATAAAATCGTTCGTATTAATATACTTAGATAATGTCCATAAACTTATAGTTAGGTCCTTACGTATCTAGATGAGATCTCGATTATGAGTAAGTAAGCGACCGAATAGAAACGTAAGTCTTAAACGGTTCGTGGTCATAGATGTGTCGAGAACTGGATATCGACACATCAGATAGACCATTGTGTCTTAGTCTTACCTTAGGGTAATGATGATCTCATAGTCATTCGACTTGGAGAAGTCGGAGACGAGACACAGGTGCTCATTGGAGAATGAGTTCACTGAACGACCAAATTAGAGTTATTAAATGGTTAACTTTAACTGAACTGTCTTTAATAACTCTAGGGTGATGATATGTTAACTGGTCCTTATGACCTGAAGTCATTTGTACGAACCTGTGAGCGAACCGTGTAGCTTAGACCTATGATCTAGCTTCGAGGCTAGGCCTGCTGAAAGATCTTAGGTTGAGTTGCACCCGAAGCTCTCGAGGCAAGTAGATGACTAAGATGGGATTCGTCACTTCCGTTAAAGGGAAGTTAGTGTTACATGCTCAGTACGGTCCTTATGTTAATCCTCGGCAGGGGTACGTTGTAAGAAGTACAACGTGAATACAACAAAGACCGACGTATACTGACCAATGTTGTCTAATAGGGTTGACCGTAAACCATACCCTAGGCCAACATGAACACAGTCTTGACGAAGGGACTATAGCTAACAGAGTTCATCACTGACATAGCCATAAACCCAATGATGCTTTTGTCAAAGGGTCGATCACGTTATGATGATTCTGAAACAGGGACAATAGCTACTGCTCGTGGTGATCGTCGTATAGGGGTTCCGAGCCCCAACCTGTAGTAAGGTCAGGCTGTAGGGTCTCACACCGAGTAGTGTTCGTGTCTTAGTAATAGGAAGATTAATTGAGAGAGATTCATATGATGATATTGAATAGTTAACATTCACAAGGCTTGTTGTGAAAATTAGTCGTCATAGCAATAGGGACAAATGTTGCATCTGATGCAAACAATGATTAAACGTGTCGTAAATTGGTTACGACAAATTTAGTAGGAACAAATATTGAAAAGGGTTACCTGGCTGACGGGATCGTCTCGGTCTAAACACAGGTTCAAACCGCGTCTAAATCGGAGCTCAAACGAGCCCAGAAACGCGAAAACAGTTCAAGGCAAGGTGGGTTAGACCCACTGGGCTAACGAGCCCATACCCAGAGGCAAAACGGGCGCAGCCCGCTGGGCGCAGCAGGCTAATGCCCGTTGCCGCAGCGAGCTTGGCCTGCTCCCTGCAGCGGGCGCGGCCCGCTGCGGCCCGCTGCTTGCAGCGGGCCAGCACCCGCTGCTTGCAACGGGCACGGCCCACTGCGGCAGCGGGCGCACGCCCGCTGCCCAGCTGGCAGGCAGCCCGCCTCCAGTGCCTTGGGCGAGCGCGCCCGCTAAGCTTAGCGGGCAACTTAAGTTAATTTTAGGGTTTTTGAAACCCCAAAAAGACGGCTACGAAAGTTGATTTTTTTGCCCAACTTTGGGCAATTGTTTGAGGGGTCAAACGAAGTCGAAATTCGTCGTCGTTGGTTCCTACATGTTCACCATTCGAAGCCCTTCGGATTGATAGCTTGTTTGGTGTCTAAAGTTTAATGAGCAAAGAGAATTAATTAGTTAAAGTTTACTTTTATGAAAAGCTCACTTAAACTACAAATTAAGCAAAATTGGCTTAATTCATTTTTCCTCTCATTTGCAAAAGTCCCACATTGCTCGCAACGAAAGAGTGAGTGCCAACTCCCTATATAAATAGGGGTGCACTCTCTTCCTTGAAAAACACACCAAGTCCTCGATCGAGTAGCTCCAGACTTTTAGAGCAAGCTCGATCGGCGACTAAACTACTCTCTCTCTCTTCCTATTCTCCGGAGTAGTCCTAGCAAGACTACGAAGGGGGTTTGGATTTGGATCCAGACGTCTAAGACGCGGGTTCTACTCAAGTGAAACTTTCCACCATGTGTGATCGGCTCGGAGGCGAAAGTCGGTTCGGGCGGATCGGTTCGAGGGTGCGAGGCGGCTCAGGCGGATCGAGTCAAGGCGGCTCGGCTACGAGGAGCTTCAGAAGACGGTGCGGTACATCTTGCCTGCTCCAGGGCCAAGATTTCCGGGTATGTGGTTAAGTAATTTTAGTGTAGATTTAATTTATCGCTTTAGGATAGATCCCTCTTGGGGTGGTCAGATCCACCCTAAGTTGGCATAGATCGGGCTAGGTTCTGGCTCCCTTAGAGCCTAGCTAAATTATTTAGCTAGCTTAAAAAGTTTTGTTTTTGATTTTTCGCTGTGTTTTAAGCCCCTGTGGTCCGTCCGACTTAGGACGGACACAGACCCGAGCTCTGAGGGTCCGCCAAAACCCCAACACTTGTTGTGGTGTATTGTGCTTCAGTTATGGATTGTAATAAAGGGATGACTGTTTGAGTATTTTGTACATCTCTACAACATATGCTATGTTGTTTTCACTCGTTAACTGCAAAACCTGCAAGTATATCAAATAAGTAATGACCCCTAAGAGCGGGTCGTTACAAGTTTGGTGGCACACGCAAGTCTGTGCTACCTACTTCGTGAACAATATAGTAAGATCAGGATGAACGGTACAAAATACTTAAATTAACCTTGAGTACATGATGTCTTGAGTTTTTACCTATATGGGACATACAGGCGGAGTGTCCTTATTACCCCTCTTCATTGATCATCGTTACCTTCTTTGAACTCTTAAACCCTCGTCTAGAAACTTAAGTTCCATCCTTTGGATATATCTTTATACTGTGGCTATATCTTAAGTTCCATCCTTTGGATATATCTTAAGTTCCATCCTTTGGATATATCTTTATATTCTGTGTCATCCTTTTACGACTGAGAGAGTGACCTTCCATTGGTGGAATCGTTCGTTCACTTCATCGCCATCGCCCTTCTTGTGATGGCCTTTCGATCGTCCTACTTATTAGGATACTTTCAGTCCCGTTTAGCTCAACTAAACCCTGGCTACACCCTTTTGTAAGGAGTGTAGCATTTGTACGGTATAAAAATGACCTTTCCCAATGAACACATGCGACGCCACCAAGATGTACGGAAACATATTCAAAATTCTGAATGGAGATGATGGGTCCGGCACCAGTCATAACAATGGCGCCAACAATGCACTACCCCCACCTGAACCTATGACCCAGGAAGACTTTATGGAGGTATCTACACTCTGCAACAGTAGCAAGTCGGCCAAATGAAGCAGGCCCTGATGAAATAGAATCTTGCTGACAGAGGCGTTCCTCAGTTTCAATCGTTGAACCCGAAAAGTTTTGTTGGAATAGAGGACCATCTCCAGGCCGAGGAGTGTATTAGAAGCACAATCGATAATTTACATGCCGCACGGGTTCCAGAGCATTCATGGGTATCGATGGCCAAGATGCAATTGACAGAAGGAGCCAGAGATTGGTGGCAAGCGGTAGAAGACCGTTTGGGATTGCCAATCGAGTGGACCACCTTTACCGAAACCTTCAACGAGCAGTTCTTTCCGCCCGAGGCGAAGATGGTGATGAAGATGATCGTTGACCAATATGACGCAGAATTCTCTCAGCTTAGTATGGTTGCCCCTGAGATGGTTACAATGCCATTGAACCGAGCCAAGCAGTTCCAACAGGGCCTGAACATCGACACCTGAAGAAAGCTGGTCACGACGGACTTGACCACTTACGCTGCAGTCTGTAAGGACCCTGGCAATAAGAAAAACACTAGAAAGGGGATTGAATAATGTTTATAAAAATTAACTAAGAAATTACGCCTAATTAAAATCCTAATCTAACAAAGATGCGGAAATAAGAATTAACACCAATGAAGAATACAAACAATAAGATTTTTCAAGGGTTCGGATTACCCAAGTCAAACCCGACTTGTTCCCGGTAATCCTACGTCCCTTCCACCCGATACCTGCGGATACTAAAGTTAGAAACATAATTTGAGATTTCCTTTAAACTCACTTGTAGAAACCATACAAGTGTAATTGACCTACAATCGATGTCCTTGAATCCCAAAACTTGGGATCAAGCAAACCACTCTCACAAAGCGAGAGTAAAACAAATATTGAAAGATATAAAATTATAAAATTGCAACACTTACAATCACCTATGTCTTGAAGTATAACTTGAAGGAGCAAGTGTGTTGTGTGTTGATATCTCTTCCAAGAAGAGAGAGAACTTACTCTTGTCACCACCAAATGCCTAGAGGATATCAACTTTGATTCTAGGTTAGAGAGCAAGAGAGAATGAGATTCTAGGGCTTAGAGAGAATGCGAGCTTGAGAGCTTGAAGATGAATTCTTAAGTTGCTAAGAGAATGACTAAGAGGCTCTAATGGAACAGTAGAAGCCCCTCGTATAGGTTCTCCAAAACCCTCAAACAAAATACACAAAGCCCCCTTTGAATTCCGTGTGGAAAAGCCAACGGATAGAATTTATACTACAGACAGTCAAGTCAACTGGTGAAGAAACCACAGTCAACGGCTGCACTGTGTCAGAGAGTAGGTGAGAATTCAAATGGTAACTTACCACGTAGGACAGTCTGTTGGAAACTCACAACTCCTCATATGGTTTTGATGATACAAACATATTATCTTTATACTAACTTTATCTATGCAGATGTTATAGCAAAAATTCACTAAGACAATCATCAAGTCTACATATTGCAAGAAGCATCCACTACAAGACGAAGCTTATCGATGATATTTTGTATCTTGTAGATGAGATGTAATCTTTATTTTTCTCTTGCATTTACTTAGAATGTAAAAAGCCTTAATAATAATCTATCTTAGTTGTCTAGGGTTCGTCTTCAAAAAATCACGTCAGAAATCCTATTAGTCGACCAACCCCTAATGCTAGTCGACTAATTTTAATATTATAATATTTCTGTCCTAAAACTTCGTCAGACTCATTTTTAAATCCTTAGGATCTTTTTCCCACAAATTTCTAAACTTTCAAATTTTTAGTCTACCAGTCTATTTTCAATAGTTATTTTAAATGATTTATTATTTAAATAATATATTTTATTTTTGGAAGTTAGAACTGCCATAAACGGATAGTTTCTGTCAGTTTATATCCATTTACAGAAGTTTCTTTTCGTTTTTGGAAGTTATTTTCTGAAAGGACACATCAACAGCCAGAATCCTAGTCTGCAGTTCTAATTAGTCGACCAGGCACTCATATTAGTCGACTAATAGAAAAACTTTTCCAGAAATTTTTGAAAATTTAGGCAGTTGTCCAACGTTCAAAAAATACCTTTTGGACTATAAATAGACCCCCAGACCCCTGCCTAAAACACACACAAAATTCACTTTCTTTCTCTTTTCTTAAGTTTACTTTCTCTCTATAGAAAGTTAGTTGTTTTCAGATTTTCTTAGAGGAACATCTACAGAAATTTTTCCTCCATAGAAAGTCCAATCTTCAAGTTTGTTCTACTACAAGTTCCATCCAGAACCTTGTAGATTCAATCACCTTCCTTGCGCAATAATTCCATCATTTATCAAGGCTATATGTGATATTGTTTCATACTCTTTCTTTACTTTATTTGGTGAATCTCTTGTTGAAGAGATTGTACAAGTTTGCAACACGGAGAGTGTTAGCATCTTTGTATGTTGATTACTTGCGGGAAGCAAGTGTTTTAATGGATTCAAATCTCTACAGAGTGGAGGACTGGACATAGGATCACAAGGATCCGAACCAGGATAAAAATCTCTGTGTTTGCGTTTGGAATACTCTGGGTTGTGTTCATTTATTTCCGCACTCTCATTCCAATTTTTTATTAACTTTTACTTTTGCAATATCGTTACACTATTCACCCCCCTCTAGTGTATTTGGTGTGCCAGGAGATCCAACATTTGGTATCAGAGCTACATGGTTAAGATGGCCTACACCTATCCGACGAACAATTCAACGTCTACATCACAAATTCCAGAAGGGCACTCTACTACAAGGCCTCCACTATTCAATGGTTCCAACTACTCCTATTGGAAGACAAGGATGACAATCTATCTTCAAAGCATCGACTACGAACTTTGAAACATGTTGGAAACTCAGTACGAGAAGCCTACAACTCCATATGCCCAATGGACCACTAATGACAAATCTACTGCAACCCGCAACTTTAAAGCAATGAATGCACTATTCTGCGCTATGGACAAGAATGAGTTCAATCGTGTCTCCCAGGGCAAAACAGCATATGATATTTGGCATACACTCCAGGTAACACATGAAGAACTAATAAAGTTAAGGAAACTAAAATCTATGTTCTTGTTCACAGGTTTGAGTTATTCAGAATGAAGGAGAATGAACCAATTGGAGAAATGATTACCCGTTTCACCGAAATTGTCAACTCCTTAATAGCTCTTGGCAAGACCTATACCCAAACGGACCAAGTAAGGTAGATTCTTCGTGCCTTAACATCAGAATGGAAGAAGAAGACTACAGCCATAGAAGAAGCCAATGACTTGTCAACTCTCACCGTTGAAAGCTTGGTTGGTAACCTGATGGCCAATGAAGTACAACTTCACGATCGCAAAGAACAAGCATATACAAAGAAGAAAACTCTTGCCTTCACCGCATCGTCAGACACCGATGATTTAGACATAGACGATGAAGACATGGCACTAATAACTAGAAATTTTAAGAAGTTTCTTCGAAGAGGTAAGTTTAAAAGTTTTAAGCCCAAAACCACTGATGCTTCTTTGTGTTTTCAATGTAACAGACCAGGACATATGAAAAAGGAGTGTCCACTTCTTAAGCCTAAAGAAAGGACATTCAACAACTTCAGAAAGGATAAGAAGTTTGAAAAGAGAAAGAAGGCACTAGCAGCAACATGAGACTCTTCATCTTCAGATGATGATGAAGAAGTCAACGATCAATCTAATGAAGAGAATGCTCATTGTGCTTTATGGCACAAAGTGATAATGAGATAAGTAGTTTAGATAATGAAGAACTACTTAATGCTTTTAATAAATTATATACGAGATTCAAAAAATTGAATTCTCATCATAAGGCATTAGTTCTATCTCATCAAGAACTAACCTCTTCTTCATCTTCATTAGATAGTCTAAAATTTGAGAATGAAACATTAACTTCTCAAAATGATAAACTACTTCATGAAAATGAGATTCTCAAATCTGAGAATCATAATATGATTTCACGTATTTCTATTTTAGATAAGGATATTTCTTCTCTAAAGTTGAAATATGATAATATGTCTTCTAACATTAGTAAGTTTAATAAAGGAAAGAATAATTTAGATGATTTACTTAGATTACAACATCCTGCTAATCATAGACAATGTTTGGGATATAAGAAAACTTCCAAATCTAATGTTTTTGGTAATGTCATTTTGGAAAAGAAAAAGCATGTATTTATTAATGCCAAGAAAATTGACTCTTCTAATAATATGAAAAATAATACTATTTTTATTCCAAAGAAAATCAATTTTCTTACATCTTCTAAGAAAACAAATATGCATAATATTTGGATTCCCAAAGACATTTGCTTATATGATTAGGATTTATATATATCTAACTTTATGCAAAATGTTATTCTTTCTTCTAACTATTTGAAGAAACCAAATTCCACTTGGGTTTGGTTTTCTAAGGACTAATCCTAAGGACCCATATAAAAAGGGTAAAAATATTTATTGTTTATCTTTCAGGTATCCATAAAAGAAAGATGGATACTATATAGTGGATGTTCTAAACATCTGACCGGGAGCATCAAACTTCTATCAACCATACAATTCAAAGATGGTGGCACTGTTACTTTTGGTGATAACAACAAAGGTTAAGTGATTGGCATCGGAACAGTTGGTGATCCAACTAAGCCAATCATCGAAAATGTGCTCCTCGTTGACAGTTTGAAACATAATCTCTTATCCATTTCTCAATTATGCGATAAAGATTTTAAAATAGTTTTCGAAAAGAATGCATGCATTATATATGATTTTGATATGTCTAATATTTTATTCCAATGTAATCGTAAGAATTATATATATATAGAATAATGGGTATCATACACCATATGAGAGGGTCTCTCATATTCCCTCTCACATAAAGGGGGCAAGTACAACAAGTACAAGCCCATGTGGGCTTATACTTGCCACCTTTATGTGAGAGGGAATATGAGAGACCCTCTCATATGGCGTATGATACCCATTATTCTCATATATATATATATATATATATATATATATATATATATATGGGTAAAGTGTTCCTAGGGTGACTCCTTAGATTAAATCTAAGGAGTCGCCCCCATTTTCTCCCACCTCCCACAATTTTTTTGGATTTTATTTTCCATAGGATTGTTGGTCACAGCATGGATGATCAACATACCAAAAATCAAGTCATTCCAATACTTTAAAAGCCCCCATATACCCCTTGCAACTTTATGGGTTTTTCGGCACGTTTTCAGACCGTTGAAGTTGCACGGGGTAGATGATGGCTTTTAAAGTATTGGAATGACTTGATTTTTGGTATGTTGATCATCCATGATGTGACCAACAATCCTATGAAAAATAAAATCCAAAAAAATTGTGGAAGGTGGGAGAAAATGGGGGCGACTCCTTAGATTTAATCTAAGGAGTCGCCCTAGGAACACTTTACCATATATATATATATATATATATATATATATATATATATATATATATATATATATATATATATATATATATATATATATATATATATATATATATATACTAGTCATAACCCGTGCCCGCGGGCACGGTTCATTTAAGACATCCCCCCTAAAATTTAGCTTTGGCGCGGGTGCCTTCGGCGCGGGCGCCTTCGATCCCCCAAAATTTTAATCCTCTCAAAATTTAGGTCCCCTTAAACTATTCCACCATCAAAATCTTGGATCCCGTTTAAGATCTTAATTTTAAACGAACGGTAATAATTAAATCGCAATAAATGTTAGTTCATCCTAAAAATTTTAGTGCCCCAAATAATTTAATTCCTTCCAGATTCAGTTCTACAAAAAATCTAGTTTTCCCATAGAATCGAGTTTAAGTTTAAAGTTTTAGTCTCCCCTAAAATTTAGTTCCCCAAAATTTAGTTCCCCTCCAAAATTTTAAAGTTCCCCCCCAAAATTTAGTTCCCCCGGTTTTTCTGTGTTAAAGGTTCCATGCATCCATTTTAAAGTATAGTGTGCAGGCTTTGTCTCCCATTGTTTTTTGACTTAATTAAATGTGGCATGCATTTGATTCCATCAGTTCCAGGAATTTAATCGTGTACTCTTAAGACCAACGGTTCTGTATCTCCTTCATTTTTTTTGAAAAAAAAAAACTAAATTTATTTTGAGAACTTGCAATTTGATTCATACATGGCAACAACATACCTCTCATGATACTGTTGCTAAACGGTGAACATCAACTGGTAAATACAAATTCAACTATGAATGTTGGTGCATATTTGTCAACAAATTGATATCGACAGCTAAGAAGCATAAACTACACATACATATGATGCTACACGAATATGAAGACACAGTAAATCCTTAAACAATATGAAGTAAATCCTTAAACAATATGATACGAACATGGAGACGTAAACATGAAAATATGGGCTGCATAGCCATCATACTCTTTTACTCTTTTCAACTGCAAAGAAGATACATGCCTTACAGCCGAAGAACATGGTAAAAACACTTAAAATTTCACCATTAAAGGTCACTGATTTAGCCATTAAACTTGCAACATTAAAGCTCACAGATTTAGCCATTAAAATTGCACCATTAAAATTGCAAACTTGAATAACGCCCACATGCACAAACTTACTGATTTAGCCAAAGAATAGGGTTAAAAAGTATTAAAATGCACCATTAAAGCTAGCTGAGCAAATTGGGAATGATCAATGTTCCCATTTAATTAAACAAAATATCCAAGAAAACTGTACATTGAAATCCTAAGGATTCAAATTTCATGAATGCTATTCAGCTCTCCCCCTCTCAATGTATGACAACATAATTCCATCAGTAGGATCTAAACCTGCAAAGATAAATGAAGACACTCATCATGGGTTAGAATTCAATGTCCCTTCTCTTCTTCGGCTGGGCTTCAGGGTTTACTTTCTACATCGTCGCCATAAACTCATCATAATCGATCCTTCCATCCTGTCGACACATAAGAACATCAACAGTGAACAGATTAATATGCATGTGGTGATTTCATGGACATGCCCATTAAGAAAGTTTCAGTAATTTAGGAAAACAGGTTGAATCATTCACTTACATTGTCGGCATCAGCATCATCAATGATTTCCTTGATTTCTTACTCGTCGTAAAGCCACTGGTCCTTAAGGGCTTGCTTAAGCTCCTCCCGGGTAATAAAACTGCACGACGCAAAAAATAATACCGTTCTAAGGTCAGAAATGCAATCTGCAAATCGATCATTCGCTTAAGATTTCTTACAGAACCGCTGATCATACTAACCCGCTGTTATCTTTGTCGAAGTATTGGAATGCTGTGTACAGATGCTCTTCTCTGTCCATTCTATTCAAATGCATTGTTGCGGTGATGAATTCTTCGTAGTCTATAATTCCATTTCAATCAGCATCGGCCTGTATCAAGAACGGTGAAAAGTGTAAATATTAGATGATATGCTCTAGTACAGATTTTATGGACATAAATTTAAAGGACATAAATTTAAAGAACACAGCTTTTAGATGACATGCTCATGACATTTTAAATATCTAGTATGTTTCTGCTGATTGACATCATAATATTAACAACTTTATGCCAACTTGACAATCAGGAATAGCATACATCTTTGTTCTTCTGAAAAGTGTAAATCTTAGAATCCAGAGTTCTGATATTGATCTCTATAGTAGATTCTGAACTTTCACAAGTAACTTGGTTTGAACTGATGTCCACTGTAGAATCATCATCCGCAATCCTGCAAAAATAATAAAAATGTAAAGTAACATAAAAACATATCATATGTAAAGACAAAACATATCAAGTAAACTGCCAACCACATACATACTCTCAAAAAGGTAATGATAAACAATGCACAACCTATGCTTGTACCTATGCTAATTACAGAGCTAACGTAATGTTCCTTTTAAAAAATTCAGAGTAAAAAAATCTGGGCAAAAAAAATCTGGGCATAAGTTCATACCAAAAATGTGGGAAGTTTATGGAAGTAGTGAATATGCCAGCTAATATGAAAAATCTTATAAACTTCCTTCATGGACAAAAACAGCGTGTTCTTTGCTCAATGGACAAATCTGGGCTAAAACAGTGTGTCCATTGCTAAAAACAGACAAATCAAAGAGTGCATTGACAAAGCATAAGTCCATACGAAAACAATGCGCTTTGTGCTAAAAACAGTGAATTGACAAATCTTTGTTTTTTACGCTAATCTGGACAAAAACAATGTGTTATTTGCTCAAACAGTGTGTTCTTTGCTAATTACAGTGTGTTCTTATAAACTTCCTTATTTCTGATATAATTGCACCACCTTTGCCAAGAACATAACTAATATGGTTGGAAAATAAAATAAGCCCTGATGAACTACATATTGGAGGAAAAACAAAAATAAAAAGAAATATACAGATGTTCTTTAAGGTCTATAATTCCAATATTTTCATTCTTGCAGTGAGGCAACATGTATCTTCTTCAATAAACTTGCCATCAAAATGTCCCTTATGTTCATCATTGTTTGATTTTATAATGTAAACATGCAGCAATGCAACAAATAAGATACACAACATGATGATCCTTATGGCATAACATAGTTGAAGAATGGATGTAGGCCCAGAAATCATTAGGATTTCTCTAATTTAAAAAAGAATATTTTTAGGATCCCTGATTTCTCTAACAAAAAAATCAATTATTTAAATTTCTAAAGAAATGCATCACAAAAATCAAATTACATGCAAGACTTTGGGGTGGTTAAGAGTGGAAAGATTACCAAGTGGTGCATTTTGGATGCTTACTGGTATTCAATTATTATCAACGGTTTCCTTTCATCATCTTAAGCCTGGAAACGGGCTTTGAGGGCGGTAAAACACATTATTTCCCATTTTCCATTAATTTAAGTCTTAGGAAAGACACAGCTTAACTGTAGGTCACAACTGCTTCTTATAAATAATGAAACACAAATCAGGTTGCTTCATATTTCGTTAGTAATCTGGTTATCCAAGAAGAAAATGTGTTCTACCCTCTTATTTATCAGTAAGGGTTACCAACTTTTGACTTACCTGGCTTGAACTGGCTCGTTAGATGGCAGACCATGAGTATGTTCAACGACCGAGACCATAAAAGCCTGGAATGACAATCCACACACTCTTATGAGACCTAACCATTTCATAGATAAATTGACTTAGAAACCAAGTATAATAAGTACTACCAAATAACATATAAGAAACCTTTTTTGAGAAGTGTTTTTTTAAAAAAGCAATCGACTCAGTGATCCATGCAAATTTGTCACAAAAATTGGAAATACAAAATCAATAGTTACTTCCAACCTTTCGCATTTACCAGCATGTAAATAATTACACTATTAACTATGAAAATTTGAAGCAAATAAAAATTGGAAGCACATAATTTTTTGATCCCAAAAGAAGTGATGAAAAGATATGTAATTGACATGCTCACAAATTAAGCATATATTTTACAGTAGCATCTACTTGATATATACAAAACACATCTTCATGCCTAAAGCATAGAAAAGACAAAGGATAGTATAAATGACCATTATTCTAATCCTCAATGAACGTATACAGAACTTACAAAGTTGCATCCAACATGTGATTATCACATAACAAAATTTATGCAAAATATTGGGATGTCTCTTCCTCGTATGTAATTGCAGAAGTGTGATCTCATAAAGATCTGCATATGAAAAGAATTTAGTCCTTGTTTGAAGTTCTTAAGTGCATGCATGGAGAAGTTTAAAAAGTCACTCTTGTGACAAATAAAATAAGTATCTCTTGTCACTGGAATCCTTATGATTTCTATAATTTAAAAAATAATATTTTGAGGATCCCCGATTTCTCTAACAAAAAATCCATTATTTCAATTTCTAGATAAATTGATCACAAAAATCAATTACCTGCAAGAATATGGGGCATCTGAGAGTGGAAGGAACACAAAGTGGTGCATTATGGATGCTTACAAGTATTCAATTATTGACAATGGTTGCCTTTCATCATCGTTAACCTGGAAATGGGTGTTGAGGGAAGTATGTGGTATTGAATGATAAAAATAGTGCAATTAAACAAAATTCAGATAACCATTCAAAGAATTAAGTATCAAAGAAATAAATTTTCAATTATTCAATCTTGGAACTGAATGTTACCTCAACCTCATCTGATTCATGGCATTAATTTTTTGTCACCACACATGCAGTTGGACCTAAGAAAACAAAGAGGCGATGGCGTGAATGAACTGCAAACCTTGAAGGTAAGCCTGTAAAAATTGAAATTAAAATTCCAAATATCGTGAATGAACAGCGTGAATGAACAGCGTGAATGAACTGCTAACCTTTAGTCAAAATGATAAACAGCGTGAATGAACTGCTAACCTTTAGTAAAAATGATAAACCTGTAAAAATTGCAATTAATCGAAGATGCACTTGAGCTGCTAGCCTAATCACTGAGAATGAACTGCTAACCTTGAAGATGCTCTTGAGGTGAGATTGAAGAAGATCTAATATGCTCTCGAGGTTGGAGGATGCTATGGAGGAAGCTTGCGAGGTTGGAGGAGAAGCATGCTGTGCGTGGAGATTTAGGGAGAAGAAACGGAACCCATCAAGGCGTGCTCTGTGTGGAGATGGGGTTTTTATGTAGAATGCGATGCGTCAGATGGGAGGAGTCGAAGCGATGACGTGCTGTGCGTGGGGATCGAGGGCTTGGGTTGAGATGATGGCACGCTGCGCGTGAAAAGATAAATGATGCTTTCTCTTTATACGCAAACAAACGAAACCCACATATTGACCCTATCTATTTTCATCTGGCCCCACCTATATAGTTTTCTTACCAGCCGAATTTGTTTCTCTTTACAGCTGACCCTATCTAAATTACATCAATCCATCTCAACCGTTGATTTACCAAGATCAAATCTCAACCGTCTTTTGTCTTGTCCTAGTCAGCCCTAGGATTCAAAAAACTCTGTCAAATGTATAATAGATATATATATATACATGTATATATACGTATATATACATGTATATATACGTATATATACATGTATATATATATAGCATGAAAATATCTTCAAATGATCATTGTTTACTAGCATCCACGGATAACACATTATTATGGCATAAACTTTTTGGACATACTAACTTTAAGCATTTGGCACGTATATCAAAACAAAAGTTAGTTTTTGGAATGCCTAATATATCTTTCACTCATACACAATTTTGTGATGCATGTCAACAAAAAAATGCATAAATCATCTTTTAAATTGAAAGATGCTAAAAGACCACTTGAACTTTTACATTTAGATTTATTTGGTCCTTCTAGAATAGCTTCTTTAAATGGTAATAAATATGCATTTGTAATTGTTGATGATTATTCAAGATATACTTGGGTATTATTTTTAAAACATAAAAATGATGCATTTGAAGAATTTACAATATTTTGTAAAAGAATTCAAAATTTGACGTCTTCATCCATTACTACTATTCATAGCGATCATGGAGGAGAATTTGAAAATGAATTATTTACGAAATTTTGTAATAAACATGGTATAACACATATTTTCTCTTTTTCTCGAGCCGCACCACAAAATGGTGTAGTTGAAAGGAAAAATAGAACATTACAAGAATGCGCTAGAACCATGCTATATGATAGTTCTTAACCAAAATATTTTTGGGGAGAAGCCGTTGCTACTGCATGTTATGTATTAAATAGAATTTTGGTAAGACCACAAATGAATAAAACATGTTTTGAATTATTTTATGATCGTAAACCTCGTGTATCGTATTTTAAGGTATTTGGTTGTAAATGTTTTATTCTTAATACTAAGGATTCACTAGATAAGTTTGATTCTAAATCAGACGAAGATATTTTTGTAGGATATTCTCCACGAAATAAAGCATATAGGATTTATAATAAAAGAACTTTATGTATTGAGGAGTCTCTTCACGTAAATTTTGATGAGAATTTTACACCTATCACACATTTAGATGAAGAAGATTCTATACTTATCACTAGTTCTTTAGAAAACACTAAGTTAAATGACGATGATTCTACTAATTCCATTCCTGAGATTATCCCTGAAAATACAAGTATTCCTAAAGCATTTGTTGAAATTCCTAATCATCCACATGATTTAGTTATTGGAGATATTTCGGATAGAGTAAGAACTAGATCTCAAATAGAACAAATGACTAATTGTGCATTTATATCATCCATTGAACCAAAGAATGTTAATGAAGCATGTAAAGATAGTTCGTGGATTATAGCAATGCAGGAAGAACTTAATCAATTTAAAAGAAATGATGTATGGAAATTAGTACCTAGACCTTCAGATCATCATATTATTGGAACAAAGTGGGTATTTAAGAATAAATTGGATGAATCTGGACATGTAGTTAGAAATAAGGCTAGATTACTTGCATAAGGTTATAATCAATAAGAAGGCATAGATTATGATGAAACCTATGCTCCTGTAGCAAGATTAGAATCTATTAGAATGCTTTTAGCATATGCATGTTACAAATATTTTAAGTTATATCAAATGGGTGTTAAAAGTGCATTTCTAAATGGTATTATAAAAGAAGAAGTCTATGTAGAACAACCACCAGGATTTCAACATGAAAGTTTAGATAATCATGTTTTCAAGTTAAAGAAAGCATTATATGGATTAAAACAAGCACCTCGTGCTTGGTATGAAATATTGAAGAACTTTCTTTTAAAATCTGGTTATTCTATTGGAAAAATATATTCTACTTTATTTACCAAACATATAGATTCTGATGTTATCATTATACAGATATATGTTGATGACATAATTTTTGGTTCTACTAATGATTCTCTTTGTCAAGAATTTTCTAAGGAAATGCAAAATGAATTTGAGATGAGTCACATTGGTGAATTAACATATTTCCTTGGACTTCAAATCAAACAAATGAAGGAATGTATATTTATACATCAAAGTAAGTATACAAAGGAACTCATCAAAAGGTTTGGATTAGAGAATTCTGCAGAGAAACGTGCTCCAATGGGTACTTCATCAAATCTTGACAAGGATCCAAATGGTAAGAGTGTTGATCAAACACTCTATCAAGGTATGATTGGATCATTACTTTATCTTACCGCAAGTAGAGCAGATATTATGTTTTTTGTTTGTATATGTGCTAGATATCAGTCTGATCCTAAATTATCACATTTGACTGCTGTCAAAAGGATAATTAGGTATATCAAACACACATCTGATTTTGGTTTATTTGATTTGATTTCATATAGTGACGCAGATTTTGCTGGTTGCAAATCTGATTGTAAGAGTACAAGTGGAACTTGTCACTTTTTAGGTTATGCATTAGTATCGTGGTTTAGTAAGAAACAAAATTCTATTTCTTTATCTACAACTGAAGCGGAATACATTGCCAAATGGTTTAGCATGTGCACAGATTTTATGGATGAAACAAACAATACTAGATTATGACATTACATGTAACACATGTCCTATTATATGTGACATTACTAGTGCTATAAACTTATCCAAAAATCCGGTACATCCTGCACGTACTAAACACATTGTTATACGTCATCACTTCTTGAATGATCATGTCCAAAAAAGGTGACATTATTCTTAAGTATATAGATACTAAGAATCAAATAGCTGATATCCTTACTAAACCCTTTAAGGAAGAAACTTTTCTAAAACTTAGAAGAGAACTTGGCATTATTAGTGAATCAACATTTTAATCATATATTATAGTTATATGTTACGTTAATATCATTTTCTGATTTTTTTTGGATTTTTCTGAATTTATTCATATATCAGTTAGTCGACCAATACTGGATACCGGTCGACTAACCCTCCAGAATTAATTATTATATTAATAAAAATATACTTTTCATAGAATTATTTTTATATTTGGTCAAAACCGGATCTTCTCATTCAAAAATTTGAATGATACTTTTCCCTCTCTCCATGTACAAAGGACATAACCTTTCCCTTAGACCTTCTTACAGTTTAAGTACAAAGGTACTTACACATGGTCAAACCACTTACACATGGTCCTTCCCAAGGCAATAATTACTTTGTCCTCTCCTTTGACCGAAATTTAATCTATAATTTATTTTGAATTATTTTCGTTCACTTCCCAAACCCCTCAGATTTTACCCCCCGACTAGTCAACCAATAACCAATCCTAGTCGACTAATCGCTGTTAAAGCCGAAGAACAGCAGTTTCTGAATGTTTTTTGCATGATTTCTTGGTAGATTTCCCTTTCAAAAACGTTGTAGAAGTTCCCAAACGTCTTAGGAGTTATTAGGAAGTTATTTAATTCGGTTTCTTGATTCAAAATTCGAATTTCCCACTCAAATCTTCTATTTAAACACCATGGGTCTTTCTTCTTCACCATGAGAAAACCCAAGGCACAATATAGCCGAAAATCTTCTATATTTCGAGAAAGATCACATAAATTCTCTGTAGGAGCACTTCACCTCTCCTTGATGGCTTCCTTTTCAAATTCCCGTTCATCTCGTCGATCCACTCCGGTCGAAGATCCACGCACCAAGTATGCCGCCATGGAATTCACTCCGTTCTATCCCGAACAATCCATTGATGTTAGTGATCATACGATCCAAAACTTCAATCTCCACCATCTTCTCCATAATGTCTCTCTCTTCCACCTTTGTGTGAAGATATTCCATATTATCCTCTCCTTGTGAAACAATTTTATTCTAATATGGTTGTTTTTCAAGATGGAAGAAATATCTATTTTAACACAAAGGTTCAAGGTATAGATATGCATCTCACTTTTGGCATTCTTGCCGAATGTATTGGCCTTCCTCGGTCAAATGATCAAGATATCGGATTTTCAATGAATCATCGACCCACTCTTGATTTACTTAGTCCTAATTTTCAACCCTCCGGTATGCTTACCATGAACTTACATCCCACTCCTCGCCTTCTCCTGATCATCACTTACAACCCTCTTCCAAAGGTTGGTTCTTTACACTACATCGATGAAACTCGCCTCCGCGTTCTCTATGCCATCATGCATGGAATAAATGTGGATTGGTCAGTATCTCTCATGTTAGCCTTAGTAAAACCCGTTTCCAACACCATCTTTCTACCTTGCACGATCACTCGTATTCTTCAACATTTTGAAATTCCTCTTGACAATGAAGTGGCCATTTATAATCCACTATGTTTTGATCATTCCTTCTTGATTCGCATGGAACTTCATCCACTTCCATATGTTGAAGAAGAGCAACCGATCAAGTCACCACCTCGTCGTCGCAAGATTACTGTGAACCCTCATGTTCACTCTCAACCATCTTGGTCCTCCCTCCAAGAACAAATTGATCATTTTCAAGATGATATGAATGTCAATTTCGTAGGAGTCCAAGCACATTTAAGTGGATTTGAGTCTAGTCTTGCGCAAATTCGGCATGACATAAATATGGACTTTACCTATATGCAAGGCACTCAAGCACAAATTCTAAGCCTCTTGGAACAATGGTCTCCTTACTCTCCCTCCACATCGCACTGCGCCCCTATGACTCCTCCACCATATTAGGCATCGCATGTTTCAGCTTCTGGTCAACCAGGCCAATCAGCTGGTCGACTAGTGATCCTTGATGTTTGTTTAGTTATTTGGATGTATTCACTTTATGTTATTGTATGTTTGATTTGGTTTTTATTTCTTCTTATGGCATGTACGCATCATATCATGTAATATTGTCCTTAATTAATGTATTTCAATTTGCCTAAAAACATGTCTTCTCTGTTTTTTCTACTCTCTGAAATTTTTCTGCAGTTAGTCAACTAGCATCACCATTTAGTCGACTAATCCAATAAAATGGCAGATTTTCCCCATTTTTGATAATTTTCAAGGGGGGAGAATTAATATAATAGTTATGTTAATATTTAGGGGGAGATTAATATTCAGTGGGAGACATGCTACATCATGCACTAACAATTTAGTTCTAAATTTTCACATTTCATATTAAGATTGAACAAATGCAAGTTTCATATTAAGGTTAAACAAATAACATTTTTAACATTTTTTAAGTGCTAACATTTTTTTACAAATAACATCTTTTTATATTATTATATTCAATGTTTGTAAAATCATCAAAAAGGGGGAGAATGATGGAAACTCACAACTCCTCATATGGTTTTGATGATACAAACATATTATCTTTATACTAACTTTATCTATGCAGATGTTATAGTAAAAATTCACTAAGATAATCATCAAGTCTACATATTGCAAGAAGCATCCACTACAAGACGAAGCTTATCGATGATATTTTGTATCTTGTAAATTAGATGTAATCTTTATTTTTTTCTCTTGCATTTACTTAGAATGTAAAAGCCTTGATAATAATCTATCTTAGTTGTCTAGGGTTCGTCTTCAAAAAATCACGTCAAAAATCCTATTAGTCGACCAACCCCTAATGTTAGTCGACTAATTTTAATATTAAAATATTTCTGTCCTAAAACATCGTCAGACTCATTTTTAAATCCCTAGGATCTTTTTCCCATAAATTTCTAAACTTTCAAATTTTTAGTCGACCAACAGACTTTGTTGGTCTACCAGTCTATTTTCATTAGTTATTTTAAATGATTTATTATTTAAATAATATATTTTATTTCTAGAAGTTAGAATTGTCATAAACGGCTAGTTCCTGTCAGTTTATATCTGTTTACAGAAGTTTCTTTCCATTTTGGAAGTTATTTTCTGAAAGGACACCTCAACAGCCAGAATCCTAGACATCAGTTCTAATTAGTCGACCAGGCACTCATATTAGTCGACTAATAGAAAAACTTTCCCAGAATTTTTTGAAAATTCAGGCAGTTGTCCAACGTTCAAAAACTACCTTTTGTACTATAAATAGACCCCCAGACACCTGCCTAAAACACACAAAAAATTCACTTTCTTTCTCTTTTCTTAAGTTTACTTTCTCTCTCTAGAAAGTTAGTTGTTTTCATATTTTCTTAGAGGAACATCTGCAGAAATTTTTCCTCCATAGAAAGTCCAATCTTCAAGTTTGTTCTACTACAAGTTCCATCCAGAACCTTGGAGATTCAATCACCGTCCTTGTGTAATAATTCCATCAATTATCAAGGCTATATGTGATATTGTTTCATACTCTTTCTTTATTTTATTTGGTGAATCTCTTGTTGAAGAGATTGTACAAGTTTGCAACACCGGGAGTGTTGGCATCTTTGTATGTTGATTGCTTACAGGGAGCAAGTGTTTTAGTGGATTCAAATATCTACGTGGTAGAGGACTGGACGTAGGATCACAAGGATCTGAACCAGGATAAAAATCTATGTGTTTGCGTATGGAATATTCTGGGTTGTGTTCATTTATTTCCGCACTCTCATTGCAATTTTTTATTAACTTTTAATTTTTCAATATCGTCGTGATTTACACTATTCAGCCTATAGTGTATTTGTGTACCAGGAGATCCAACACAGTCGACTGATGAAGCTTAGACAGGCGCCTGAAAGCCATCAGGTGCCTGAGAAACCTTCTACATGCGACTGATACCCTAAGTGTGTAAGTTGACAGAGAGTACGAATTCTGGGTAAGTTTGGACAGGTGACTGATGTGGAATCCACAGGCGTCTGTGCCATGGGCAGGCGACTGGGAAACCAACATCAGTCGTCTGTTGCACAAATGAGTAACTTGCCAAAATTAAAGTTCTAGGCAAGTGTTGGACATGCCACTGTAGAAGCATATACAGGTGCTTGTGCCATGGGCAGGTGCATGTAAATCCTTCTTACATCGCCTGTAGGTGCTAGTTCGAAAGTTGACTATTAAGGCCTAAAATGACTGAAAGAATTGAGATGCTGACGTGGATCCTTTCTTGCCGAGTTGAAGCCTAGTCAGTCGGTTGAGTGGGATCCTAACTTGGAAGAACCAGGGTCGTTGGTAGATGGTGGTTGGCTCGCGGTGCTTGTTCGACCCTCGAACGGATTGAGCTTCGGTCGCTCGATGTTGAAAAGCTTGGGCACGACCTTCTCAACAGGATTGGGATTCGATAATCAGCACCACAAGGAAGCGTCAGGGGGGTCGGATCTGGGTCTCGGCCCAAATCCCCTCCGATGCTTAAGTTAGAATGGGACTTAAGAGTGAGGAGGGAGCTTGGATCAGCTGAGATCGACCCACGGAGGCTCGTCTCAGATCTAACATCGCAAGCTCTTTTGTGGAAGAAATATAAGATAATGTATGTAATCTCAGAGTATCAGATCTCGTACCTCCATATTCTATCCATCTCCCCCGGTATTTATAGACCTCCGGGGTCTCTTCAGTGTCGTTGGAAGGATAACGGTCACCAATTATGGTGCCACGATCTTCCCCTATTAATAGCGGTAACTGTCGCCCACATCCCCACTATTTATGAGCTCGCCTTCATTCCCACGTTCAATTGGTGGGAGTGCAACAGGCGATTGGTAAGTGGGCTTTAACTGAGTTAGATTTGGGCCTCTTTGGTGGGCTCCATGGGCCTCAGTCGCTCGTCGAACGACCCCCCTCGAGTGTCGGCCCGATGACGTAACAATGGCCCCGTCGCTCGACCTCAGACAGTTTGTATGTTGGGGTCAAGAGACATTACATCGCATTAATGGGGCACGGCAGTCGAGGAATTAATACTCAAGTTTTAGGTGCCAAAGCAACCGCTTCACTGATTGGGATGATTTGTCGGTTCGAAATCCAAGATGCTAAGAGGTTTGGATCTTCAACACGTGTCTCATCATGCCGTGATCATCTAGTCGATATAAGACGGTTTCGGAGTGGAAATTTGAAGTGGTCATCTTCATCGTTCTCAATTTAGATTTTCTCCTTTCGAAAATGGCTTCGTCATTTTTCACTGCCTCTGGAAGAAGCTCGGTTTCTGTTATGAAAAATAACAAGGAGGGAGCCGTGGTGCCCGGTCTGATGGCCAACCAAATTTCCAAGGTTGGAGCCAATGAAATCCCTGAATTTCAGAGCAAATATGTCTGGCTCGACTATCAAATCCGGTTACCGAGGAGGGATGAATGGGTTCATCGTCCCGGCGATCGGGAGGTTGGGGTTTACGTCAAAGCCTTCCAACGAGGGCTTCGATTCCACATGCATCCTTTCATGCGCTACGTGCTGAGCACATTGAACCTTACTCTTTGTCAACTGATGCCAAACGCAATAGGTGCATTAGTTGGCTTCATTGCTCTGTGTGTGATGAATAAAGTTGAACCGTCACTGGGATTGTTCAATTACTTCTTCTCGGTTCCACCCCTCAAGAATTCGGGTTGGTACATGATAACGGCCCACCGAGGCAGGAAGCTATTTGATGATCTCCCTTCCTTGAATTCCAACTGGAAAGACGAGTTTGCATTCGTGGTCTTTCAAGGCGAGGTGAGCTTTTGCACTGGGTGGGGTGTGCTTGACTTAGGTCTCGCTGAGGACATGCCTCTGTCCGGAGCGGAGAAAGAAGCCACCGATGCACTGTTGAATTGGCCAGAGAATATAAGGAAGACGAAGTGGTTGTGGTCCGACTTGGTATTGCGTCAGACTGTATGGATGAAAGGTCGATCCAATTCTACCTACCAACTGTTCGATCTTCATTTCATGTTTTGACATGTTTTTCTCTTGTATGCAAGATTGGTTTGGAGTACCAGGTGTATCCCGTGCTGAGGGAGGGGGTCTAGGCTTCTTTCAGAGAAGCTGAGGAGAGCATGCTATCTCCTCGAGTGCCTTCTACGGAGGAAGGAGCGGCTTGATCATCAGAGAAATTGTCTATTGTCGCTCATGGGGCTCCTCGGCTGGCTCGTCTCCAGCAGAAGAAAAAGAAGAAGTCCCCACCGAATTTGAGGTGGTTACAATTGAGGGGAATAAGAAAAGGCGGCGACTTCGTCTTAGTGACTTGGAGCCATCTGAGTCGACTGACACCGTGGGTCGGTATAGGCCTTCGGATGCGAGTCAATTGCTTGGTAAGACCCACATTCACGAGCAGGAACATGGAGCTCTCCTAGAGGGAGATTCAGGGAAAACCTGGCCCCTCCCGGAGCCCCTTCTGCGTCAGGATTCCTGGCCTTAATGGGGGCATGTACCCTCCAATGTCTCTGGCTGACGATATTCCTGATGAATTCAGACCACTTTTGCTGGAGAGTGGATCGCCTCAAGACCCATTTGATTTTCCCACAGAGGAGCTCATTCAAATGGAATTTCCAATCAAGAGAGACGATTCTGCTCTTCTGGAGTACGAGACTGCCTCTCGGATTGCCGAAAATGCCACCATTCCGCGGGATATGGCCGTTCTGGAGATGGTCGATTATGAGAGGCTCGCTTCGATTACCGTCTAGGTAAATGTCCAGGTAACTACTATGTTATCCTTCATTATAGACGATGCAGGCGTGGATGTTGACCATCGTGCCTTGTGTGCAGGCTCTCATGGCCAATAATGCGCTGCGTCAATACGCATCGGTGGTTGCTAATCATGAAGTCACATTGGGGGCCGTTAAGATGGCCATGGAGAAATCTCAGGCGGAGTTGGATAAACTGGGGCTTCTGTGCAAATTGAGACGAACACGTGTACTCGAGCTTAAGCACGAGTTAAGCGAGTCTCGTAAAAGGGAATCTACTCAAGCCGCTTCGAGGGAGCGAGCAGAAAAAACTCTGCTAGAAGAGAAAGCCAAGTGGGAAATCCGGGAGAATGAGCTCCTCGCCCGATTTGTCGCAAAATTTTGGGGAGTTGGCATGGAGGCCATAGAGTAGAGGGCGGTCCAGGAATACAAGGATTTATTGCCCGATTTCGACGAACTATATACGTAGGGCTATGAACGATGCCGATCGGAGGTGAAGGATCGATTCCCTGGCATCGCCGCTGAGATCGACCAGATCCTCGTGCTATTCCCGGTCATCGATGGCAATGATTTGAGTCAAGGCATGGAGGGGGTCACTCCTACTGGCGAAATCGTCATTACGACGAGTGACGATGCGAATGTTGGTGCTTCGGAGGATCAAGAGCATGTTGCTAAGCTTGAGGCAGACCAGGGGCATTGCGACTCGTACCAAAATCTTGATGATCTTCTTATCACGCCAGAATTTTCAAATGTATATGTGGTGATTGTCATATAAACTAGGACAATTTTTTAGTATATATGCTAGAAAAGTTAGCTTATATATCTTTGTTTGCCATTGCTCATATGGGTGGTCGTAATGCCCGATGGCCCCTTTTGACGGGTTAAACCCTTGCTCAAGGTGGTCGGGGTTAAGTCGTTGAACCATGTCCAAATTAGATCAGCTCGTTTAGTGGTAAGGGGTGGTCCCCTTTGACTTACGGCTGACGACATGGTAGGGTCATTCAGTGGCGAAGGGATGGCCCCTTTGACTTACGTCTAACTATACGTGAGGGTCGTTCAGTGGCAAAGGGGTGGCCCCTTCGACCTACGGCTGATGACACGAAAGGGTCATTCAGTGGCGAAGGGGTGGCCCTTCAACTTACGTCTGACGACTCGGAAGGGTCGTTCAATGGCGAATGGGTGGCTCTTCGACTTACGGCTAACGACACGATAGTGTCGTTCAGTGGTGAAGGGGTGGCCCTTCGACTTACAGTTGACGACACGGTAGGGTCGTTCAGTGGCCAAGGGATGACCCTTTTGACTTACGACTTACGACACGAGATGGTTGCTCAGTGGAAAAGGGGTGGCCCCTTTGACTTACGACTGATGACACAGTAGGGTCGTTCAGTGGTGAAGAAGTGGCCCCTTTGACTTACGGCTGACGACACGAAAGGGTCGTTCAGTGGCGAAGGGGTGGCCCTTCGACTTACGTCTGACGACTCGGTAAGGTCGTTCAGTGGCGAAGGGGTGGCCCTTCGACTTACGGCTGACGACACAGTAGGGTCGTTCACTGGCGAAAGGGTGGCCCCTTCGACTTACGTCTGACGACACGATATGGTCGTTCAGTGGCAAAGGAGCGGCACTTTGACTTAAGTCTGACGACTCGGTAGGGTCGTTCAGTGGCAAATGGGTGGCCCTTCGATTTACAGCTGACGACATGGTAAGGTTGTTCAGTGGCGAAGGGGTGACCCCTTCGACTTACGACTAATGACACGGTAGGCCGTTCTATGGCGAAGGGGTGGCCCTTCGACTTAAGGCTGACGACACGAAAGGGTCGTTCAGTGGCGAATAGGGGTCCCTTCGACCTACGGCTGACGACACGAAAGGGTCGTTCAGTGGCAAAGGGGTGGCCCTTCGACTTACGTCTGATGACTCGGAAGGATCGTTCAGTGGCAAAGGGGTGGCCCTTCGACTTACGTCTGACGACTCGGTAGGGTCGTTCAGTGGCAAAGGGGTGGCCTCTTATACTTACGGCTGACGACACGATAGTGTCGTTCAATGGTGTGATATGCTCATATTTTACACTTATTTCTATATTTTTTCATGCCATAACAATTGCTCATATCGCGAATTTAACGTTTAAACGACGATTTTACGATGAATTTCACTATTTCTATGTTTCGTTGGATTTCAGAAAATATGGAGCAATCGGGAGCAATTTGGAGCTATGAGCACATACACGCGTGCCATAGCATCAATCATGATGATATCGAGGAGCTCACTGTGCTTGAGGATGAGAAGAAGAGGAAGAAAGGCGAGAGAATGGAGAAAGGAGCGAGAAGGAGGAGATTATGAAGAAGAAGCAGCCTACTCGGCCAAGTGAGACAGCCCACTCGATCGAGTGGCACTGACACGGCCAACTCCACCTGAAAGACAAAGAGAAAATGTAATCGGCTGAGTGGAATTCCCACTCGACCGAGTGAGAGGCCCACTCGACCGAGTGGAGAAAGAAATTTATCAAACAGAACAGCGATTTTGGAGGGTTCTGCAGAAGACCCCACTCGACCGAGTGAGAAGCTCTCTCGACCGAGTGAGCAGACCACTCGACCGAGTGGCGTGAGCAGTACAGAGGGCCGATTTTTCCAGATTTTTCAAAGAGGAGCCACTCGACCAAGTGACATTTCCACTCGGCCGAGCGCCAACAACCCAGTTTCGACCTAAGGTTTTTCCAGCCGTCTGGGGGTATTTTTATCAGCATTTTTAGATGTTTTGAGTTAGTATAAATAGCTAGTTTTGAGAGCCGTCAAGAAGGGACGACATAGCTATAGTTCTTAGGAAAAATACTTTTGTTCTATTTTATTTTTGCGAGAGAATTGAAGTGCAAGATCTTAATTTTCTTATTTTTTGGAGCTTGAACATCATTGGTTTGTCTAAACTTTTGCAAGTTCTTATCTTTATGCTATATTTCGGTTTAGATCTGAATTTTATGATGAATTCTCTGCACTTCTCAATTCTATTGCTTTTTCTATGATGAATCGTGAGTAATCTCCTTACTCTAGGGCAAAGGGATGAACCCTATGGATTTAAAGTTTCATATGTGAAATCTAATGAAAACTGATGTTGCTAAACTTGTAAAAGGGTTAGATTGTGATCGATTTACTATAGATAGCTAGGGATTTCCATTAGATATTGAGAGCTCAAGAGAGGATCTTGATCTATGGGAAGCCCTAGATATTCGATTTAGATCTATAATCGAGATTCCTTAGAATTGGTGCTCGAGAACGACCAAAGCTAGCATCTTTATTATATTTCTATAATTATATTCGTATATCCGACGGTAAAACGAATACGAGCTATCACGATCTAGATTCGAACTCATGTTGTTCGAGAGCGAGCTTGAGTTAGAATTGAATAATTTATCGATCTTAATGCTAGTGGTTTGAACTAGGCTTGCACGAGAGCGATGCTCTAGTTTAGATTTCTATAGACTTGCGTAGCGCGAGAGCGTGCGTTGGTTCACAATCTAGTTGTGACAAGTTCGCCCTAAACCAAGAGTAGTGATATGGAGATTCATATTTCACATTGATGCTTGAGATCTACAGTGGGGATTCCCAAGCCCTAGGCACTTTTATTAATTGAATTTATAAAAAATAATTTGCACGACTGTGACACCAACATTTCTTGATTATCATTTCATCTCCGCCTAGTAATCAATATAGATACCAATAGTTCCTCCTCGTGATTCGATAGCTGCTCACCACTTAACCGTGTGCTTGCGATAAAAATACATTGTTTTGGGAGTACATCCTGATGCGGTCAAGTTTTTGGCACCGTTGCCGGGGAGGTGACAATATTCTATATTCTTTACTACATTCGTATGTATTTACTAACGCCACTTTCCAGACTACTCTATTGGTTTTGATCAGGTTGATCTTGGAGTCGCAATGATGTGGACAGACCCTAATCTGCAGGATGACGATACTTTTGCATCCTTACCGGGGGAACTCGTGGATGAAGTTTGATCCACATGCCCTATTACCATCAGCGTGGGAGACCATCTTGAGCAACAATTCGCCAACTTCGTTATTAACCAAATCTCCCCAGAAGGAACAATCGAGGGTGGCATTAGAGTCTATGTTGAGGGAAATGAGCTGCATTTTCAAGTTGACAAAGTTCCTCGACCTACAATGAATGAAGGCATTGAAGCGTGCACTGCAGAAAACAGTACATGTGAAGAACAACCTTGGGATACTGACATTCAGGGAAGTGCACCTGACGACTCCTTTTGTGACACTCATATATATATTGACTTCTCTTTTGATGACAGGTGTAAACAAGAGGAAAGCAGCAGTTCCATTGATTCGGGAGCAGAGTCACCAAGCATATACTTCGACGCTCCATCTTCACCGGAGGATGATTTTGAGTTTGCATGCGAAAACCTTTCTTCTAAAGAGGAAATGAACGAAGATGATACTGAGAACGCTATGCTTTCACAGGAGAGCGAAACAGGGGGTACATCGCCCCCTGAGGTAGAACTGAAACAATTACCTCCTAACTTGAAATATGCATTTTTGGGTGACAAATTGGCTTATCCTGTGATTGTAAATGCTAGTCTTAAACCCAACCAACTTGAAAGCATGTTAAACATTCTAAGGAGCCATATGGGTGTCCTTGGCTACAACATCTCTGAGCTTAAGAGGATTAGCCCAAGGCTATGTGCCACAAGATCCACTTAGAAAACACCGATGCCACCTCCATAGAGCCTCAAAGGTGACTGCACCCCAATATGAAGGAGGTCATTAAAAAGAAGATCCTTAGACTGCTTGAAATCGATATTATCTATCTCATTTCTGATAGCAGATGGATCAGCCCGGTTCATGTTGTCCCTAAGAAGGGAGAAATGACCGTAATAAAAAACGATAAGGGTGAATCGATATCCACCATGACCGTAACAGGTTGGCGCATGTGCATTGACGATAGAAAATTAAATAAAGCCACTCGAAAAGATAACTACCCACTACCCTTTATTGACCAAATGCTTGAGTGCCTTGCAAAACATAAATACTTTTGCTATTTGTATGGGTATCCGGGATTCCTTTAGATCCCCCTCCATGAAGATGATCAGGAGAAGACCACCTTCTGTCAAGGCCACTTACGGTTGTACGTATCTTTGCGTGTATGTTGATTTGTGTGCGTATTTTCGTATTTGGTTTTATTATTGTATTTTCGTAGCTCAGACGCATGATCTGACCCCGTACCCATGACCCTCTCGAAGGCACGATCGCACCGGTATTTCGTTTACAATTTTTGGATACCGAATGGCGAGATTGTAAATATCTAATTAGTGACATTATTATTATCTCCTGACTAAGGTTTTTAAATCTCGAGCCGTTAATAATAACTAATGTTTTTTTCAAAAAAGAGGAAGGGAATTTTTCGAAACTGATTGTTTTAAACGAATCAAACAAAGGACATTAGCCATCTTAACTAATTATTATACTTATCTTATCCTTAATAATCTAACAACCCACTAGCCTTCTTGTTCCCACGTTGCTTCTCTCTCTCCCACGTACCCACTCTCCTCTCTAACTGTGCAACGGATCTCATCTTCCCTATCTCAGCACTTCCTCTCTCCCCTAACCTATTCAAAACAACCAGTGCTCCACTGTTTTTTTAACCCCCAACAATTCTCATAGGCTTCACGTGAGGCTATTTCCCATACTAAACATTGGAACCTAGGCCTACACCCCTCACGCGCACAGAATCCCTACACCCATTCGAAACCGAAACTTTGAGACGTGCTGTATACACCGAGCCATATTCGGTGTATGCACGGAAATGTATGGGATGAGACTGCTCTGATAGCCATTGAAGCGACGTGACGGAAAAATCAGCGAACGAACGTGAATTGGCAGCGTTTTCGAGTAGGTGCACTTTCGAGTAGGTGCACGGAATTGTTGTTTGAAACCTTTTGTCTCTTGACGGAAGTTTGTTAACAGCATTATCATTTCATGTTCTTATATTTCATTTTTCTTCTTCATTTTTTTTGTTTAATGGAGCGGGGCCCACCTCACGGTCACAAAGCAACTTTCCCTTCTCTCATTTTGCTTTTCTTCGGGACCCACCCGCTCAAATTTCCGCTGCCATTTCACGTGCATTCGCTGATATTTTCACCACGTCGCTTCAATGGCTATCAGCCGTCACATCCCATACATTTCCGTGTATACACCGAATATGGCTCGGTGTATACAGCACTTCTCGAAACTTTTTCCCACCTCCAGGCCGCACTGAACCACCCCACTGCGCCCTCATCTTCTCCGCGACCCCCATCACCGCCCAGTAACCCACTCCGACCAGCGCTCACGCCCAGCAACCCACTCCGGTTACCCCTCCTCCCAAGCACCCGAACCACCGCCCAGGCACCGAGCCCGACAGCAACGAACCCCAGCCCGCCTGAACTCCTCCCTCTCGTGCACTCCTCTCTCGCCGCAGACCCCCACCTCGACCTACCCTCTGACACGCCGCCCGGATCTCTCCGCCCCACCTCCATGCGCGACAAAACCCCCAGTGCCGCTCAAAACTCCAGGAACGCCGCGCACCGTCAGTCCGGCCTCCCCCAGGCGCAGCGCAGCCGTGCGCAAGACCGACAACCGCTGCCGATCAGTCGACGCTTCTGCATTGCACCCTCATCATGCACTCGCCGCATCACGTAAGTAGCATTGGGTTATATTAAGTTTTGAGGTTGATATCACGGCCAGTGTTATACTTTGCTGCTAGTTATAATTAAGTATATTACATTAGTTTTGTGATTAAGTATGTGCCTATTAGTTGGTTACGGGTTAATTCATGCAGATCAGAGCAATATGATGATTAGTAAGTTATAAATATAATTAGTTCAATGTAATTAAGCTAGTTAGTGTAAGGTTAGTTGATGTTTATTAATCTCATTGTTAAATAAACAGCATGCAAGAGTGGTTATACTAACTAATTGTAAACTGTTAATTAGAAAGCTCAGTCCATAGGACTTATTATCAGTAAGTTATCATATGGAATAAGCTGGTTTATTTGTTAATTCCTAATAGATCTGATACCGAGGGAAATGACTCTAGCTATTGGACTTGCGCACAACAAAGACCCAAATCACAGACCATGAGTCATAAACAGCCAACAAATTATGCACGAAAACTATTATCTTGCTAAAAGTAAATATTAGTGCGCTGTATATCCTGTTTTCTGTGCATGGGACCATTAAGATCATGACTCTTATATATATACCTAAAGATTAAAAAGGAGAGACATTGGTTAATGAGATATTCCTAAATGAACAGACTTCATTATGTGAACAGTAACATATATAAATAGTACCACATTTAGTTTTAGGTTATAAAACATGAAAGTCACCTTAATATAATTTGTTAGTAAACTGTGTGCAAGGTGAGTAAACAGTTACAAATAATGCATTAGCAGTAGAATGTTAGTGCATAAATAGAAACGTTAGTTAATAATAAGATTTGAACATCCCTAGGGTAGGGAACCTAATAAAGAGAATCAATTATTGTTTAAATTATTTTGGGACGAATCTGATTCAAACATGTGTTTAATCAAAACAGAGAACCAGTCGTTCTATAGCGTAACGCTCGTCGAGGCGAACCCACGACAACCAATATCACCGGAAACAGGCAAGTGATACTTGCCAGTATTTGTTTAGGCCATGTTTTAGGCCAATTTGCGTTCTAGCGTAAAAGAGACTAGGCGATTAAATGATAGTTGCCTAGACGCCCTTACTAAATCTAGCTTGACAACGAAGCTAGATCCGACACCTTTACCATACTATCATTTCATGTCGCATGTCACGTTTACTTTCAAATTAACTGTACGCACTTTCTATCTGCTTATTTCCATGTTCATGCATTTTGCCATGTCATTTCATGCATTGATTGTATTTCTATATATGCGTAGCACACGCTACTTTAAAATTGTAAGCTGCGGAGTATGATCTTGACTCCTAAATATTGATTGAGGCTAGGTGCATCCCTATGCCAAATGAAAACACTTCCTGGCTCGTGATCCAGAAGATATACATGTGGAGGGGTAGGATTAAGCTATCACGCAGCGTAGAAGTGTGCCTGTACAGCCACTTCAGCTGTAAGGAGTAAACCCTGTGTGGGTGGGATAGGGTTAAGCTATCACGCAGTGTAGAAGTGTGCCTGTACAGCCAGTTCAGCCGTAAGGAGTAAACCCTGTGCACAAAGTGAAAAGTTAGTGATTCGTGAAATAGTGATTCGTTGTTCCTGCTACGACGTGCATGCTTGTTATCATCATGTCATTTTAAATCGTTGCATTATTTAAATGTCATGTCATGTCATCATGTTAGAACTGCTAGTCGCTTTGCTTTTATTTGATCCTTGCACAAAAGTCCTCCGCTTTCCTTTGGGAGACTTTTGCTGACATGTGCCCTCTTCTCTTTGGGTGTCACATGTCAGGTTTAGTGACAGAGTTAGTTGCAGAGGACAAACAGGACGCAGACGTTGAGTTCGTGGTTCCTGCATAGGCTGAGTTTGAGGACACTGGTGACCAGTCCTAGACTCACTTGGAGACTTCTTTTAGTTGTTGCTGTTTTAGTAATTGCTATTAGGTTTTGGTGTGTAGCACCTATCTCTCTGTTTATGTTTCGGCCATGCTTTAGGCCTTATTGTTCAGACTATGTACTTTTGTGACTTTTATCTGTGATGTTGGAATATTTGTTGGATGTAGTTGTTGGATATTTCTATGTCTGCTTTCTATTTATCATTGTTGTTGTTTCGTCGCATTGCAAGAACCTGCAATTTGTATCACTCACAGACGCTTATCAGACTGCAGCTTCACAGCGCCAAGTCCGAGCGGACCTTCTCACGTCTCGCCTTCCATTCTTGGGAAATGGGGCGTGACACCTTCACATGTCCGTACGGCACCTACGCATTTCGCAGAATGCCATTTGGACTTTGTAACGCTCCTGCTACATTTCAGATGTGCATGACATCCATCTTTTCTGACTATATTGAAGTAATCATGGAAGTTTTTATGGATGACTTTTCTGTTTATGGTAGTAAATTTGACTCTTGTTTGGCTAATCTAACCAAAGTTTTAAAAAGATGCCAACAAAATAATCTGACTCTTAATTGGAAAAAATGGCATTTTATGGTCACTGAGAGGATAGTTCTTGGGCATCTAGTCTCATCTAGGAGAATTGAGGTAGACAATGCTAAAATTAAAGTTATAGAGAAGTTACCTTCTCCAGTCAATGTAAAGGGCATTAGATGATTCCTTAGTCATGCGAGGTTCTACCGCCGCTTCATCAAGGATTTTGCTCAAATTGCCCGTCCTCTTACAGCTTTGCTTGTTAAAGATGCACCTTTTGTTTTTTCTGATGATTGCTTGCAGGCCTTTAACACGCTAAAGGAGGCTCTTATTTTCGCTCCAATTATACAACCGTCGGATTGGACTCTTCCTTTTGAGTTGATGTGCGATGCTAGTGACCATGCAGTAGGAGCAGTATTGGGGCAGAGGAAAGACAAGAAGCTACATGCAATATATTATGCAAGCAAAACTTTGGATGAAGCACAAAGAAACTACACCACTACTGAAAAGGAACTCTTGGCTGTGGTCTATTCAATTGAGAAGTTCCGCTCATACCTTCTTGGATCAAAGGTGATTGTGCACACGGACCACGCAGCATTGAAATACATCCTGAGAAAAAAGGAGGCCAAGCCTAGGCTAATAAGGTGGGTTCTCCTTCTACAAGAATTTGATCTGGAAATCAGAGACAAAAAGGGAACGGATAATCTTGTGGCAGATCATTTACCAAGGCTAATTTGCGAGGAGGAAAATGGAAGCTTACCAATTGATGACACCTTCACTGACAAGAGGCTCTTTCTTTGAGGCCCCTAGAAGTACCTTGGTTTGCAGATTTCGTGAATTATTTGGCTTGTGGTATCAAGCCACATGGGTTAACCACGCAACAAAGAAGGAGGTTTATGCATGAGGCCCGGAGCTATTTTTGGGAGGACCCATACATCTTCAAGACATGCAAGGATGGTATCATACGGAGATGCGTCGCGAAAGATGAAGCCACCTCTATTATCTCACATTGCCACGATATGCCGTGCGAAGGAAAAGCGGCCACCTCCATGACTACTGCAAAGATATGGTAATGCAGATTCTATTGTCCTTCCATGTTCAAAGACACGCACGAGTTCGTTAAGAAGTGTGACAAATGCCAAAGGACGGGAAACATATCCAAACGAAACGAGATGCCAATGAAGCCTATCTTGGAGATCGAGCTTTTTGACTGTTGGGGTATGGATTTCATGGGACCATTCCCATCCAGTAGAGGGAATAAATACATATTGGTGGACATCGACTATGTTTCAAGGTGGGTGGACGCTATTACCAACCCAACCAATGACGCCAGAGTGGTCGCCAAGTTCTTCAAGCAAAACATATTCTCACGCTTTGGAGTTCCTAGAACATTGACAAGCGATGGGGGGAGCCAATTTATAAAGAACAAGTTTGAAGCCATGCCGAAGAAGTACGGGGTGCATCATAGAGTTGGATTGGCATATCACCCCCAGACTAGTGGACAAGTGGAAGTATCAAATAGGGAAATCAAGAAAATTTTGGAAAAGACGGTTGATAAATAAAGGAAATATTGGTCTATGAAACTGAAAGACACACTATGGTCATATCCCACAGCTTTCAGGACCCCCATCGGTACGGCCCCATACCGACTAGTATATGGGAAGGCGTGTCACTTACCGGTAGAATTGGAGCACTGCGCTTATTGGGCCATCAAAACTTTAAATTATGATTACAAGAACGCAAGAGTACGGCGATTTCTCGATATCAATGAACTTGATTATATTAGAAGAGATGCTATGAGAGCTCCAGAATCTACAAAGAAAGGACCAAAATCTTCCATGCCGACTGCATTACTGTGAAGAGCTTCAATGTTGGAGACAAAGTCCTATTATTCAATTCAAAGCTTCGACTCTTTACCGAAAAGTTGAGATCCCGTTGGTCGGGGCCATTCATCATATGCCATATGCAGTCAGGAGGAGCTTTTAAGATCAAATGAAATGACGGAGTGACGTTCAAGGTTAATGGGCAAAGACTCAAGCACTACTCCGCGGGAGACCCTACCAATGAAATAAGCATATATCTCATAGAAACGTGGACTCAAAGCTTATCAGCACTACTTGAAGGGGTCATTGAGGAAGCTACGCTATACGCCATCAATGCCTGCACATGGGTGATTTTGAAGAGGAGCCAAATTCTGAAGATGGCCCTTGACATGGAGATACCACAGACCCTCACATCGAAGAAGAGGAGAATGATGCTGACGTCGTAAGTATAAAAGAGCTCTGCAAGCTCTCTTCCGAGATTCAAAGAAAGCACGCGCCACCGACAAAGTCTTCATCACCACCGGGAAAGAACATTGAGCAATCGAAAGCCAAGAAAGAAAGCTTGGGGGACTCATCCCCCACCATCATTAGAGAGGAGGTGCCCATAAAGGAGGCCAAACAAGAAGAAGTAGAACATCTCAATCCTACCGGCCTCATCACCAAATTTGATACGTGCATCTCCTATGTGTCGAACATCATGCGCTCAACGTAAATCCTAAGGGGTCGAGCTCAAGACTTTAAACAAGAGTTTATCAGGAGGCAATCCGACATTTCTATCCTACTTTAAGTTGAATTTTAGTTTTTATTTTTATTTTAGATTCTTATTAGTTTAGTAGATCAAGAGTTCAGGAAAAAAACTGACAATGGGCAACGTTTTTATTGAACGAAGAATGTACTAGGAAGCAAATCAAATGGAGGGTAGCTATGGCGATGGAGAGCAGCACTAGGGACATGCTTAAACGAGAAAGGAAGGAGGAAACTGAAGAAAGAGGGAGAAAGAGAAGATGGAGAAAAACAGAGGGCATGAAGTTGGAAAAGACAGCTCACTCGGCTGAGTGAAATTTTTACTCGACCGAGTGAAGAGATCACTCGATCGAGTGACACTCTGATTAGGGAAGACTCAAAAACTCACTATGTAATTTTATACCAATCGACGGAGTGACTATGTCACTCGACCGAGTGGACCCCTGTAGCAGAAATCTGAAATTCTATGCTCTGTAGCTCATATTTTACACTTTATTTCTGCATATTTGCATGCCATTGAGATTGCTCATATCGCGCTTTTCATGATTATATGACAATATTTCTATGCTTTTCACTATTTCTTGGTTTTCGTCTGATTTCAGGAGATATTGAGCAATCGGGAGCAATTTGGAGCCTAGAGTACTCACATGCATGCCGGAGCATCACCCATGATAATATCGGAGAGCTAGCAGTGCTGGAGGATGAGTGGAAGAAGAAGAACATTAAAAGAATCGACGAGGAAGCGAGGAGTAGAAGAAAAGAGTTCAGAAACAGGTCACTCGGCCGAGTGACGCAGCTCACTCGTCCGAGTGAAGCAGCTTACTCGACCAAGTAACGCTGATATGAAGATCATTTCCAGCCTGTGTGCCTAAATGTACTCGGCCGAGTGGTAACTTCCACTCGACCGAGTAAGAACTCTACTCGCCTGAGTGGAGACAAAGATTTTGAAGAAATCCAAGACGACTTCTCTGTTTTTGGAGGGATTTGCAGACTGTCCTACTCGACTAAGTAGACTTCTCACTAGACCAAGTGACAAATCATACTCGGCCAAGTGCATTAGCGCCTGAACATGAACATCTCTGTCTGTTCTGCAGATTTGGTACTCGGCCGAGTGAGATTCTCACTCGGCCGAGTAGCGCCGACAGCCAGTCTTAAAAACTAGGGTTCCTGGCTGCACAGTGGCAGTTTGTTCTGGATTTTTTGGTTTTGGGCATGTATTTAAGCCCAGTTTTGTCTCCAGCCCCGGGGAAGGCCAGAGAGACTTCTTAGAATAATTTTTCATTAGTTTTAATATTAGTTAAGCTTTTGTATTGGCGAGAGATTGAAGACTTGTTCTTAATTTTCTATTTGAAGTTTCTTCGCAACATTGGTTTGTTTTGATCTCTTGAAAGCTTTAATTTTTATGCTATATCTCTTATGAAATCTTGATTGCATGATGAATTCTATTGTTGATCTTGCTTTCCTATTGATTTCAAATATGATTTGTGAGTAGTTCCTTTGCTCTAGGGCAAAGGGATGAACCCTATGGATCTAATGTTTGATCTGTGAGATTTTTTGAATTGCTATGATATTAGGCTTGTTAGAAAGGTTAGATCTTGATTATTCTACTACGGATAGATATGGATTTTTCTTGGATCTTGAGAGCTTGATAGAGGATCTTGATCCAAGGAAAGCCCTAGATATTCGATTTAGGATTACAATCGAAATTTCCTAGACTTGGTGCACGACAGCGACCAAAGCTAGCATATTTATTGTTCTCCTTTACTCATATTCGTTGCACGATGATGAACAAGTACGAACTATCACGATCTAGATCCAAACTCAAGTTGCACGACAGTGAGCTTGAGTTGGGATTGAACATAATTGCCGATCTTAATGGTAGTGGTCTGGACTAGGCTTGCGCGACAGCGAGGCTCTAGTTTAGATTGCTATAGACTTGTGTAGCGTGACAGCGTGCACCGGTTCTCCAATTAGTTGCGGCAAGTTCACCTTAAAACTAAGTTTAATTGCATGGTAATTCATAACTCTCATTGATGCTTGAAAATCCATAATGGGGATTCCCTAGCCCTAGACTTCTTTATTATATTGAATTTTATCCGTACTCGAACGATTGTGACACCAACCATTCCCAAACAATTTTCCACCAAGTAGCTTAGTAAATAAAGTACAGTACCGTCATTAGTCATCCATGTGATTCGATACCCGCTTGCCACTTAACCGTGCACTTGCGATAAAGCTACATTGTTTTCCGGGTGTATATCCGGGAGCGATCAAGTTTTTGACGCCGTTGCCAAGGAGGCGACGGTATTTTATTTTCTTTACTAAGTACTCACGTGGTTACTGACGTTGTTTTCCATACTTTTCTATTGGTATTTAATAGGTTACCTGGAAGACGCGAAGATGAGTACAGACTCTAGCCCACAATACGACGATACTTTTACATCCCTTCTAGAGGAACTTGTGGACGAGGTTCAAGCCACATGACCCATTGCCATCAATATGGAGGACCAACGTGAGCAACTATATACCACCTTCATCATTGATCAAATCTCCCCAGAAGGAACGATCAAGGGCAGCCTTAGAGTCGATGACAGAGATGATAAGTTATATCTTGAAGTTGACGGAGTCCCTTATCCTACAATGAATGAAGGCATCGAAGCATGCACTGAAGAGATCAACGCTCGTGAAGAACTACCTTTGGATACCGACATTCAGGGAAGTATACTTGATGATGCCTTTTGTGACATCGGTTTATACACTGACTTACCTTTTGATGACATGTGTGAACAAGAGGAGAGCGATGGTTCCATCGATTCGGGAGCAGAGTCACCTAGCATATACTTTGACGCTCCATCCTCACCGAGCAGTGATTTTGAGTCGGCATGCGAGAGCCTATCTTTTGAAGAGGGAGTGAACGAACATGAGGCCGAGGACGCCATGTTTTCACAGGAAAAGGAAACAGGGGGTACAACACCCCCTGAGGTAGAACTAAAACAATTACCTCCTAACTTAAGATATGCATTTTTTAGGTGATAAATTGACACATCCTGTGATTGTTAATGCTAGCCTCAACCACCATCAACTTGAGTGTTTTCTAAATGTCCTGAGAAGCCATAGGGATATCCTTGGCTATAGCATTTCTGACCTCAAGGGGATTAGTCATAGGCTATGTACCCATAGGATCCATCTTGAAAACACTGAAGTCACCTCCATAGAGCCTCAAAGGCGGTTAAACCCCAACATCCCCAACATGAAGGAGGTGGTTAAAAAAGAGATCCTTAGACTACTTGAAGCCGATATCATCTATCCTATTTCTGACAGCAGATGGGTTTGCCCAGTTCATGTCGTCCTTAAGAAGGGAGGAAAGATAGTAATAAAAAATGATAAGGGAGAATCTATATCCACATGGACTGTCACGGGTTGGCGCATGTGCATCGATTAGAAAAAATTGAATAAAGCTACCCGGATGGACCATTACCCATTACCCTTTATTGACCAAATTCTAGAACGTCTCGCTAAGTATAAATATTTTTGCTATTTGGATGGGTATTCAGGATTCTTTCAGATTCCCCTCCATGGGAATGATCAAGAAAAGACCACTTTCACGTGCCCTTATGGCACTTATGCATACCGTAGGATGCCCTTTGGTCTTTGCAACGCCCCCGCCGCCTTTCAAAGATGCATGACATCCATTTTTTCCGATTACATTCAAGACATCATGGAAGTCTTTATGGATGACTTTTCTGTGTATGGCAGTGAATTTGCAAGGCTAGGGTTTAGGTGCAGCATGAGGAGGGTTGGCTAAGGATGATGGGTCGGCCAAGAGGAGATATTGGATGGAGATTTGTTTGGGATTTGATTTCACCTCAATAGGGTTGGCTAAGGATGATAAGTCGGCCAAGAGGAGATCTTGGATGGAGATTTGTTTGGGATTTGATTTCACCTCAATTGGAGTAGGAATAGGATTTGATTGATATTTGGTATGCACACTAATTGATATGAATCAATCAAATAGGATTCTCTCCATCTCTCCCCATATTTGACAAAGTCCTCTTTGACTTAGTCCAATTGCACATGAATCTCCAATTCCTCCTTCAAATTGACTAAGTCATCACTTTGAATAATTACGAGCTTGCCACTCCTGAAAACACTTAGCACACACACACACATTAGAATGTTCACATACGTTTGTTATCATCAAACAAAAGGTCCTAGATCATTGCATCCAACATGAATTACCAAGAGAAGGAGCGGAGGTGATGTTCTCCTTCAATAGGGTCTGTCGAAGTGCGGACTTAATGAGTAGGGATCGTCCTTCCCCGCCTTGCATGTATGTAGCTCTTGAGGATCGGTTTGGAATTTCCTCTCTCCTCACATATTCGCCTACAAGAATGAGAGGGTTGTAACCTGGGGACCCTGTATATTACCTGATCCAGGATGTTGCGGGTCGCTTCATTATAGTTGGAGGGACTAGGTCCTGCCTGGAAACCGAAGAAACGATAGTCATTCCCCTTCGCCGTATTCGTGAGATGTGGGGGTTGTATTGTGTGGGGTGATCTCTTGTCGATCCATTCTTGGATCTCTTAAATCCTTAAGCACAGCCGCGCCTATCCTTGGTGTCAGGGTTGGGTTTGGAGGCGGTAGTGGCTCATTTGAAAGTGGATGATCTCCCATGCTTTGACGCATCGGAGTCGCCAACATGTTGAGACTCTTGTCGACCCGATCTGCAAATTAGTCGAACTGTTTCTGGGACACCTTAGGTTCTTTGGTGGCCTTCCCAGGTCGCTTTGATGGGGACGTAGAATCCGAGGCATCCTCCACCAGGACTTTGTTCGCTTTTTGTTTCTCTTTTGGACCTTGGTTCGGTCCGATGTTGCTGGGTCCAGCCGACATAGCTTATCGGTTTCTTTGGAATATCAAGCTGGTTAACGTTTCCTATAGACGGCGCCAAACTGTTAAGTCCAAAAATTACCGAAACAATTGTGTTGCTGATGTGGACCCTTTCTGATGAATCAGAGCCTTGTCAGTCGGTTGAGTGGGACCTAGGTTAGAAGAACCAGGGTCGTTGATTAATGATGGTTGACTTGCGATGCCCGATTGACCCTCGAGTAGTCCGTATATCGATCGATCAAGGCTGGAAAGCTTAGGAGCGACCCTCACTGAAGATCGAGACTCTGCGATCTGCACCACAAGGAAGCGTCGGGGGGGTCGGATCTGGGTCCCAACCTAAATCCCCTCCGATGCTTAAGTTAGAATGGAACTTAAGGAAGAGATGGAGCTTGAAGCAGCTGAGATCGACCCAGTGAGGTTCGTCTCGGCTTTTACGTCATACGCTCTTTTGTGGAAGAAATGTAAGTTGTAAGGTGTAGAGTCTATGTATTAAATCTCGTACCTTGGGAGTTGGAACCTCCTCTATTTTTTAGACCTCCTGGGTCCTTTTTGTGACGTTGGGAGGATAACGGTCACCAATTATGGTGTCATGATCTCCCCCCTTTAATAGGGGTAACCGTAGCCCACGTTCCCGCCTATTTATGATCTCGCTTTCAATCCCACGTTCAATTTGTAGGAGTTCGACGTGCGAATGGTAGGTGGGCTTTGACTAAGTCGGTATCTGGCTTCCTTCGTGGGCTCTGTGGGCCTTAGTCACTCATTAGGACGAGTCATCTCGAGTACCGGCCCGATGGCTCAATACATCTCATTGAAGCTCTTTTGACTACTAGTGAATTTTTTTATTATGTTACTAAGTTTTCATTTTCTTTCTCTAGTTCTTTAATCCTAGCAACATAATTTTTCTCTTTCTTATTTTCTTCTGTTTCACTAGCAATATTTTTTCTTTAATCAAATTAATTTTTTCTTTCACAAGCTCCTCTATTTTTTCTGCATGACTAAAGACATTTTGATTTAAGAATTTAATTTCAGAATCCTTAGAATTTGAAGCGCTAATTTTCTCATTTAAATCTTTAATTAAATTAGAGTTTTCAAGCTCTAACTTAGCTAATTTTTTGTTCGCTTCTTTTAATTCTAAGACCTTGGTCTCTAAGACGCTTTCATCAAAGCTATTTATAATCTCTTTTTGTTCCTTCCATTTGATGAAAAGCCCATTTCTCTCATGTTCAACAGCCCCAAGATTTATTAAGTTTAGAATATTTAGGGGCTTTGTCTTCGAAAAGTTCTACTAAATATTCATATACTTCTTCCATGTCAGAGAACATATTCTCACTATATCTATGACCATCAATAGGGAAGAGTTGGGATTCTACCTTTTCATCTTCTACCATAAAGCAAGTCCAATTGTTTTTATTTATGTCGTCCTCTAAAGAAATCTCCTCTACATCGCTTTCTCCCCCAAGTTGCAACTATTACTCGCTTGGACGTCCTCTTGCTTCTATTTGCTTATTTTTCCTTACCTTTGTTTTTCAAAAGATGACAATCAACTTTTATGTGTCCCTTTTTGTTGTAGTTAAAGCTTCTTAGTGCACTGTCATCTTCTCATCGTTTTCCATCCTCTTGATTCCTCAGATGTTACTAGTCATTCTCTTGTTGTTATGTAGAAACTCTTTGAACCCTCTTGTTAGGGAATCCATCTCTTTGTCGTCTGAATCATATGGTCATGGTGTCTCATTTTTGAACTTAGACGCGTTGAAGGCCAAATCATTTTCTTTTTTCTCCTCCTTCTTGGATTTCTCCTCTTTCTTTGATGCCTCAAAAATCATAATTTTCATCTGCACTTTGGATGCCATCAACTTTCCCATGACTTACTCGAAAGTGATGGTTGCTAGATTGTAAGCTTCCCCAATGGCAGTTCTCTTTTGGATCCAATCTTCAGATAGTGAATATAGGACTTTCCCAACCAAGTCCTCCTCTGGAATGTCTTTTCTGAGCTCCTTCAATGGATTTACAATATCTGTAAAACGGAGGAACATTGAGTCAATGGTTTCATCAGGAAGCATAGAAAAATTCTCATATTTTTGTAGCAACATACAAACGTGTTTTATTTACTTTAGTGGTTCCCTCATGTGTGACTTCTAGCCTAGTCCAGAATTTCTTAGCAGTGGAGCAAAAGGAATTATGGTTATATTCATTATTATGAAGACCACAATACAAGATGTTGATGTCTCTAGCATTTAAACTTTCTAACTAATTATTTTCTTTTAATTGCTTAGGAGATGGTTTAACAACTAGGGTGAAGCCTTCACTAACTATCTTTCATAATTCCATATCAATGCCCTTAATATGAATAGACATACTTTGTTTCCAATAGTTATAATGTGTACCATCAAACCAAGGTAATCTACAATGTGAGTAGCATTCTCTTGGGTTATTGGGATCATTAAGATAAGTGTATGGAATTTGTACCATTAGGATCGAAATTTCATTGGACTTTAAGTCCAAAGAAATACTACTCTAATACCAATTTGAAAACACCCGAGAGAGGGAGGTGAATCGGGTGTATGGCACAAATTAAAATTTTAAGCACACAAGATCAGATCAGAGATGCAAGCACTAATATGTTTAACGGAGTGGCTCCCCGCCTAGGACTCCTGCCGTGGCTCCAACCCCAAAACCTGTGAGGATTTCACCCCCTTTTATAACCAAAAAGGAAAGATATGATTACGCTTGCAGGTGGTGATCGAATCATACCAAATAATGTTCAAGAATATAACGCTTAATGATAGATTCTGGGTGAAGCAATTCTCACAATACAATCTTATAAAAATAAATTCGAACTGATTTAATACTACATTAAAAAAAACTAGAAAGATATCACCGTGATGTACTCTATGAGATAGTGGTCATGTAGGTGAAAACGGCTCGTTAATTCGATATCTGGATCAAAAGTTATGCTCCTTTGAAGTTCGTTGCGCAAGTCTGTTTGAAGTTGGTTCTGCAGATGGGTCAGTGACAATGTTGGCTCGATGCTCCAATGGGTTAGCAATGATGTTGGATCAATGATTATCTGGGTCAACACTACTTGTTGGCTTGGTGGTACTCTGGGTCAGCAATGTCTTGTCAACACGAGCCAGCAAGCTTGTTGGCTCGATGGCACAATTGGTCAGCAAGCTTGTTGTGGGGGCTCTACAGAATGGGCCAGCAAGTGTTGTGGCTGCTAGATTCAGCAAGCCAGACAAAACAAAACTTGGTTGCTGACAGAGGCAGCAAGCTAGCATCGATGGAGCTCTGTAGCATGGGCCAACAAGCTTGTTGGTGTAGTGCTCCAATAGACGATGCCAACTGAGTCAACAAGTAGGCCATGAGCAACAGAGTAGATCTCTGGGTTTTTGAAGATTGATCTCGCTGGCTTGATTAATTCCTTGACTAGAGACTTGAAGTTAGGATGTTGGATGAACTCCAAGGTAGTGAACCGAGTCTTAATGTTACTTGGATCTCCCCAAATCTCCCATTGCCGTGAGTTTTTTCTTGGTGAAGCTGGGATGATGCTTGCGGCTTGATGTTGTTTTAAGCTTGGATGAATAACTCTTACACTACAAAAAAAGCGTTTCTAGTGTCCAACAATTTCGACACTAAAAGGGTAAAAAACCGACACTATAGGGTTCTAGTGTCCGTTTTTTTCTAGTGACGGACCGTCACCTAAAGCGGCGTCTCTAGAAGTAAAACCGGGTTTTAGTGTCGACATTGGGACCGACACAACAACATAGGTTTTTGACAAATTAAGTCGACACTAGAGTAATATTCTATGGACGGATAATGTCGACACTAGAGCACTGTTCTAATGTCGAAATAAGTAGACACTATAGTACTATTGTAGTGACGGAACAAGTCGACACTAGAGTTAGGTTCTAGTGACGAAACAAGTCGACACTAGAGTAAGGTTCTAGTGACGTAACAAGTCAACACTAGAACAAGTATTCTTGTGTGGGAATAAATCGACACTAGCGCATATGCCATCTAGTGTCCCCAAAAACCGATAGAAAAAATAGATTCGAGATAACTGTTATTGACACTAGTTCCTAGTTTGTCGACACAAAAAACCTGTTTACGCAAAAGCTAATTTCCGAAGCTATGCAATTTCAAATTCATATTTTTTTCAAATCCATGTTCATAAATAAAAATGATACAATAAAATGGATAAATGAAAGTAGAGAGTATTTATTACTTGCATTATGCAAACATTCTCTTAATCAAAATAGTTCCAACATTATTTTTCAAAAAAATACAAGCATTCACCAAAAAGTATCGTCTTGCCCTTGTATTCACCAAAAAGTATCTTCAATCTTTAATGTATCATCTCTCCTTGCCCTTATATCACCAAAAAGTATCTTCAAGTTCTCTGGAGCATCCTCTTGTTTAAGCATATGTACCAAAAAGTATATTCAAATCCTCTATAACTCTAACCCTACAAACAAACAAAGTATATGAAAATAAGTTAAAGAACACACATGTTATTATAAGAGTTCTAGTAACATGTCAAAAAACAGTAAATATGGAATATAAATATTAAATATGTACCTAGCGGTGGAGTTCTAGTACCATGTCACGAAGTTGTTGCATTTGTAGATCCCTTACTAAATCCCATTTTCGATTCTCCTCTATAATTTGTTTTTGTTCTTCCTCTCTTCGCCTATATTCCTCCTCTCTTCTCTGTTGTTCATCCTCTCTTTGCCTATATTCATCATCTCTTTTCTTCTGTTCCTCCTCTCTTCGCCAATATTCCTCATCTCTTTGCATATGTTCTTCCTCTCTTGCAAGTTCTCGTTGACGATATTCCTCTAATTGCATTTGCATGGACATGATTTGAGAGGATGTAGTTCCACTGGATTGTGTAGAAGTAGAACCAAAACGAGTCTTTGTTGTCACACTAGGTCCATAAGAACGTTGATGACCACTATGTTGTGGAGGCATCACCTGATTGTATGTAGCATCATCTATATACGTGGGTAGGATTCCTCCATTCTTTTATGTTGCCACCGCTCGCAGTTCATCCTGCATTTTAGACAAGCAATCATAATCTTGATGATATGCATATAAAAGAAATAGACAACTAAAGTTTGAAATATTTCTTGACATACAATCAACTCCTTCGCTTTTGGATCAGATGCCATATTATTGGAGCGTAAATGCAAATGGATGAACATATCTCCATCTGATGGTGCCACACCATTTGTCTTAGTCTATTCACAAAAAACATAATAATTATTTCCATATGAAATGAAGTTAGAAATAAATGTAGTATATGCTTAATTAGATACCAGATCGTAACGGTAGCAAGCTGCACTTTTAGTCCCTCCAATGTTTTTGATTTCTTGTTTACTTCGATTTATGGCATTTTTTTGCAGATATAACCTACACAATTCCAAAATATATATACAATAGTAAGCTACCTGCCTCAACATGCAATTTTGGAAAAAAAAATGTTGATTTATATATCTATCTACCTCTATTGCTTTTAAGTGTTGGTATCATCTATATCTACCTCTATTGTTTTCACAAATATATTGTATACATGCGCCTCGGGAGTAGCCCAAACTTGCATTAGAGCAACCCATTCATCCATCACACAATTTGGAGGTTTATTTCTTTTACGCTCATCATCAGTGTTGTAGCATGTATAATGTTGGAACTTCCATCTTGCTTTTGTTTTCCTAAACTTTTCGCCCATATGTGTGGGAATAAAAACTTCCTTCATATTCTCGTCAATTTCCAATCGATCCTATAAAAGGTTCAAAGCAAATAATAAGTAAGTATATTGATATAGCAAATGTAAAAGAAAAATAAGAACTATATCAAACATGGTTCATGTGTTTACCTTAATTGATTCCCAAATCCAGTCCTTAATTAAGTCATCCACCAAATCCCAGTTCTTTTTAGACCAAGAAACCCTACCTGGTGTTCTCAAAATAATGCCACATGTATGTGAAAATGTAGATGCTTCTGTTCCCACATGTTGACCATCTTCATCAAACTCGATCCGTGGTTTTGGTTCACCTTCTTTTCGGTTAAAGACACGCGCAAGACGAGTATGACCACGACATTTCTTCTTACTTAAAGTTTCTCCACCTACAAAAGAATGAGAACCTTTAATTACCGCATACCCATAATCAATTCAACTCTAAACTCAAGAGAAGTATTGAACATAGTTCGTATCGTTTAATGTATCACTTACTAGATGTAGCACCTCCATCGGTACTAGTTCCCCCACTATCTGAAGGTGAATAATCTGAAACCTCAGATAGAGAGGTCCCTGCTCGCTCCAAATTTCGGTTTCTTTTCATGATGAGTTAACCTGCCCGTATGGAGAAAAAATATTGAACATCAAGTAATAAATGTGCACATAACATTACCTAATATACGTACAAGACAAAGGGTCGTTTTAGAAACAGAAAGTAAAAGAACTAATAACAACTTACCAATACAGCCTGAGCATACTCCCACATTATAATGAAAATAACATAACCGTACAAAAAAATCAGAAAAGCCTTTTCCAGATCTATTCGCGATGCAGATTCCCCAAGATCTCAAGTGTGAGCACTTGCTTTAAGATCGAATATTAGGTGATTATATATTAGACAATATCAGTTTCAGCTTCAAGTACAGAAGAAGGTACATATTAGGCATAACACTTGTCTTTTAACCCCCTCAGTCCATGTGGCACCCCAACATCACACCCTAAATGGAAGGAGCATGTCATACCCCAATTTTGAAAGGAATAGTCACTCTCATACTAAATATGTGATATAATAGGCATCTTGCATATGAGAACTGGATTTATTCACAACTTTTTTCTAGATATTACTGCATGAAGGTTCATCTATTCAATGTATTTAGTTAGATATCTTCCTTTACCTCAATTCCATTGATCCTTACTGATACATTAAACAGATACGAACTATTACTGATACATTAAACTGATTTGGTTATTTGTTGTCATTTCTAGATGCCCTATTAATGGCCAATTTGGTATATTGATAACAATCAACAACTAGAATTTCTTAGGTGTTATCTTTAGCATTTTCACTAGATATACAATGTTTATTTGTCAAAATTAAATCAAAATTGTTATCGAATAAATTTTTAGAGCATGTGAATCCATAATCAAAAGGTCATTGGTGTAAAGATGCAAGTTGAAGGGAACTCTCTTAGAATGCTTTGTTTGTGGTCAAGATTTGAATTTCGCAGAATAAGGAAGCAAACAATGTTTATTAATTTCTCGTGTAGATTTTGGTGATATTAATATTTTTGTAGGTATTTTTTGTTATTAATAGTTTAAATGATGTTAATAAATATTTACAAAATTTTAAAATAAAAAAATTAAAAGCTTATATTACGAGTCATCCCGCGAGACAACCCGTCCCAGCCTGACCTGCGTGGATTGGGATCAAGGATTGAGTTGGGCTACTACATGGCTTATGCATGGGTTGGCCTAACTCGGTCGTACGCAACTAGCGGCGGGCTAGGCCGAGTCCAACCCATTCCCGTAACCCATGAGCCATGAGCCAACCTGGCTAGTCCGTTACTGTTACCAATATTATAAACCATTGACTGATATTAAGACTGCAACCAATATTGCAAACCTTTGTACACATGTATAAAATGTTCAATGGTCAAACCTGAAATCCAATTTAGAGAACTTTATCGTACCACTATTTTTTTACAAACATTCAAACAAGTGGGTCTGCTAAAATTAGGTTCACTGAATAATCAATTACTATCTTAAGGCCTTCATTTTAAGAAAGAAGCACTGACAGAACTAGGTAAAGCAAATCCAACTAGATGATAGTCATGCAAAGATAAGATTCCCACCTTCTCATGAGGGAGGTCTATTCCCAGATTCCCCTTGAAAGGATTATGCCGCCTGATACTTGTAGAATCTCGTCAAAACAGGTTAAGCCCTGCAACAAAAAGAATAGGAAAGACATGCCAAAGTTTGAAAAATGTTATGAGTTAAGCAGATAAATAGGTAAGAACTTTAAAACATTTGAGCAACACAATTACGTATGCAGCTTACCTTTATATTTTCAATTTTGCAAAGATATGTCTGGTGGAGGTCACCTAACTTTGAGAGAAATTCACGTGCCTAAATTTCATGGATAAAGCTCATTGTTCAGTAAAACATTGAATAAATCAGAATATGTTTTAAAAATATCAATTTTTTTGGGAGATTCCTCATCAATGAATTTCTGCAGGATTTGGCAGCCATTTTTGTCCATTGCCAACCCATAAACTCTCCCAATAACTTCATCGAATGAACAATATTTCATAGCAGGCGTAAAACGATAGTCAACAGGAGAGCTTTGTGGGCTGGCATCACAATAGAGACTCGTGCTGCCATAATTAAGTTTTCTTCTTGAGAATTCACTGCAACTACATTACAAACTCGACAATGAGGCTTTCCCCAATTACGAGCTCTCGGTTCAGATCTATATTTTGTGTTAGCTCATATCGGAATTGCAATATTCAAAGACTTGATCTTTATTCTTCTACTTTCGTCGAGTTTGTATAAAAATTAGATCGGATAGCAGGGGTTCAACGAGTGTATCACCTGAAAAATGAAGGAAATATTCAGAAAACAAAATCATGAACTGAAGCAAAAATAATTAATTGTTTGATATTAATTAATCAGGTTCATAGAGCAAATTAAATGATAGATAGCTTTTGATTTAAAAATGTAATGAAAATAAAATAGAAGGAAGAAACAAACATATGGCAGCTGAAAGCATAATAAGCAGGAGAAAGGAGATCGAGGATGAACGAACAACAAGAAACTCTGATTAATAAAGGATTATACATAACGTGCACAGCTTAATTTGCAGGCCTTTCAGCTTAGTGTCATTTTCTTCATATATTTATTTGGGAGGTATTTGGTTACATGCAACTGGAATTTGTCTGAGAATACGCCAACAAAAAGTTGGCATTTTCTTGAACACTAAAATGTTGACAAAAAGAAGGCCGAGACGTTTCTCAGAAAGTGATATCCATCTTTTTATTTCTCCTCTTTTGACTTATGTTCCTTAATTAGATAGACAACGTCAATAATATGAATGATCCCACAATTCATGATATATTCCCAAACTATCAATACTATGCATGGTAATTCATGTAAGACCAAAAAGGGAATTTAATTTGATTAGTACAGATTAAAGGAGTGTATCACTCGTTGAACCCCATTGAATATTTCCTTCATTTTTCAGGTGATACACTCGTTGAACTCCATTTTTCAGTTCATGAGTATCCAAGCATACAAGATTAAACTAAATTTAAAAGAAGCATATTTATATAAAAAGTACGAAGTAGAGGCACAAGAAATAACCTGGAGGAAGCGATTGCTTGAGCTAGTCGGCTTTCTCGGAATCATGCACACACAATGTGTACAGATACTTATCAAGTGATAATCAACTAGGAAATGCCATTTTATTACTAAAATAAAGTCTTTGCTCGCAGGATTCTCTCTGGCAGGATTAGCTTCGGAATATAAATGGAGAAGTACAGTTTTTGTACACATATGACATTATAATAACTTGAAAGAACAAATAGGAAACCAACAAGCACGTCCACTGAACATGAATATGAGAGCTAGTGTGCTTAATATTGAGTCCAAAAGAAGAAATCAAGTCCATAAAAACCCGTGCATGCAATTTACAAGTGATTCAAATTAAGCACAAGAATTGCATGCAAAATATATCAAAAAATGCAACTGATGTGTAAAATTGCCCATAATGAGAACAAATTTCACCCAAATCAAGATTTTTATTTACATAATTCCTGAAAGGACCATGGAGTAACAATTTGGAGATTTTATCAGGAACATGAACTTCGGTAAAAAGGAATTATTATCATCGCGAGAGGAGACTGATTTACCTAGCTTTTGAGGTTTTCCTCGAGGATACCAGAAATGATCCCAATCTCCGAGCGTTATCACGACGCGGGCGTCCGAGGAGAGCGACCTCTTCTAAGAGATGAAAAGAACGGCGAGGGAAAATGTGAGAGTACAGGCTGCTATGATGGAGAAGTTGCAGGAGGTGGTAGCCATTAGAGGGGAGCTCGAGCTGGGAACTGTTGCTGGGATGTCGAAGGGAGATGCGGAGAAGACGAAGTTAGCCGTTGCAGATGAACGTGAGCCGTCGGTGCGAGGTGATGAAGATCTTGGCCATTCGATTATGAAATAATCGCGTCCGTTCCCTCAGTTAAGTGAAGAGATCTCCGCCGTTGATCGTTCGTGGATTGTTATTGGATCTAATCGGGTTCCGCTTCATTGATTGGGTGAGCTGGCGGATGAGCTGGCGGATAAGGGTTGTTAGAATTGGAGCGTAGCTCGATTTCTGTTAGATTTGGGTATTAAAGAGAGTTTGTTGGGAAATTGGGATTATCGTGATTTTTGTAAGAAAACTGAATCAGCTCACAATCCAACAACAAATTTCCATTTCACTTCAATTTCTTTGTTTTCTTTCTTTGTTCTTTAATTTTGCAACCACAGATCTCTTGAGGCCATGGTGAGGAGAACGAGGCGACAGGAGGAGGAGGCGGCAGCGACGGATCCCGCGGCGGAGCCGGAGGTTGAGCGAACTGATGATCTCCAACCTCCACAATTGGTATCAGAGCCTCCAGGTTCGGACCATGGAGAGGAGTCGAGTACAGATGGTGACCCGATGAATGACGAGACATGGACGGAGAGATTTCTGCGACTTGAGGAACAGCAAAGAGCTTTGCATCGGCAAGTAGATCATCGTTGGGAGATTTTACAACAACAGATGCGTCAACAGATGGCCTATAACAATGCTCAGTTTCAAGATATCACAAGTAAAATCGTTGAACTCAACAAGAACTCCCTGGCCATTTTAGCTGCTGGAGGTGGTAGCAGATTCTCACAACAGCAAGGGGATCGAACTTCATCTTTTGAGGACAATCAGCTGGGCGATGGGCGAGGGGTTCATGGGGTAAGAAGAGAAGGTCTACCGAAGGTGTTGCGGCCTGAATTTCCTTTATTCAAGGGAGGAGAAGAGATTATACCGTGGGTAAATCAAGTTATGCAACTCTTTGAGTATTACAAAACTGACAAGAGTGAATGGGTGAATTTTTGTGGGTTTTATCTGAAAGAAGAGGCTCTACAATGGTATGATTGGGCGAAGATGAACACTGAAGATTTTTATTCTTGGGACACTTTCAAGAGGGTGTTATTGGCAAGGTTTGGGCCGCCTGAGATGGAGAAGCCCTTTCAAGTATTTTCATTCATGAAGCAGGAGGGATCCGTACGTGACTACTTGAGGAAGATGGAGAAGGTAATGGGCTTCTTGGATAAGTTGCCTTCTAAATACATATTGGATAAGTTCATAGGTGGCTTGAAGGAAGAAATTCGTTATGAAGTAACAGCAGCGGAGCCTGCTGACTTGTGGAATGCCATCAGGCTAGCTAAGAATTTTGAGGAAAAATTCCTCAATGGAAGGAAGACTAACAGGATAGCTCCAGCACTGGCAGCCTCAGCTAGGCCTTTGGGAAGTCAACCATCCAACTCCAGTAACAGCAAATTCACCCCACCAATCCCCATTTCCAGAAAGCTGACACCAGAAGAAATTCAGTACAAACGCAAGAACCATATTTGCTTTGGCTGTGATGAAAAGTGGAGTAGGGAACACAAGTGCAAGAAGCTGTTTATTATGGAATGAATATGGGAGGATGATGAAGTAGAAGAGGATTTCAAGGAGAATAGTGAGCCAGTCACTAAGGAGCTGCCTTGGCCAGAAAAGGGGGAGGAGGAGTTAGAGAATCCTGCAGCTATTTCTCTGTAGGCCATGTGTGGAATTCCTGCAGCACATACCTTGAGGCTGATAGGAAGCATCAAAGGGCAATCTGTGCAGGTATTAGTGGACTCTGGGTCTACACATAGTTTTATTCACCCAAAATTGGCTAGCACTTTGGGTCTGGAGGTGGAGAAGTCCAAGAATTTCAATGTCCTGGTGGCAAATGGGGAGAAGTTGGAAGGTGCAGGAATCTGTAGGGGGGTTCTATTAAAATGTCAAGGAGTGGCAGTTCCTTTGGACTTGCTTATCCTGCCTATGGGGGGTAATCAAATAGTGCTGGGGGCCCAATGGCTAAAGCAGCTTGATGATATTGTGATGAACTTTAGGAAGCTACAGATGAGGTTCAATTACCAAGGGAAGGAGTGTATGTGGCAAGGAGCAAGAAGTAGTTCCCAGCTAGTCAGTGAGAAGCAGATGTGCAAGGCTTTGAAGCAAGAGGGCAGTGGATACTTAATTCAATTGAGATCCTTAGAGCTGTTCCCAGAGTCTGTAACATGTGAAGCTCAGGAAATTCCAAATCATCCCCAGGAGTTGCAGCTATTGATTGAAAGGTACTCAAAAATATTTGAGGAGCCTAAGGCCTTGCCACCCCACAGGAATTATGACCATCACATTCCACTGGAGCCTGGAGCTACGCCAATTTGCATTAGACCCTATAGACATGCTCACTTTTTGAAGGGGGAGATTGAGAAGCAAGTGGCTGAGATGTTAAGCACAGGAGTCATCAGGCCCAGCACCAGTCCCTATGGATCCCCTGTAGTGATGGTAAAGAAATCAGATGGAACTTGAAGGATGTGTGTTGATTATAGATCCCTCAACCACCAAACTTGAAAGATAAGTTCCCCATTCCTATAATAGATGAATTGATGGATGACCTTCATGGGGCTGCCTACTTCTCTAAGTTGGATCTCAGGTCAGGATATCATCAAATCAGGGTGATGGAGGAAGACATCTATAAAACAGCATTTAGAACACATGAAGGGCACTATGAATTTGTTGTTATGCCCTTTGGACTCACCAATGCCCCATCAACCTTCCAGTCACTCATGAATCACATATTCAGGTCAGTTCTAAGGAAGTTTGTGTTAGTTTTCTTTGATGACATTTTGATTTACAGCACTAACTTGCCTGACCATGTGGAACACCTTGAGCAAGTCTTCCAAATCCTGTTATCTCATCAGTTGTTTGTAAAAAAATCCAAGTGTCAGTTTGGCCAAAAGTCTGTAGATTACTTAGGCCATGTCATCTCTTCAGAGGGTGTAGCTGCTGATCCTAGGAAGGTGGAGGCTGTAATGTCTTGGAGTGAGCCTAAGACAGTTAAAGCTTTGAGGGGGGTTTTAGGATTGGCAGGCTATTATCGCAAATTTGTAAAGGGGTTTGGCTGTATAGCTGCTCCCTTAACAGATATGTTGAAAAAAGGGGAATTTGCTTGGACTGAAGAAGCCAGAGTAGCATTCAAAAGGCTGAAGGAAGCCTTAGTCACTGCCCCTGTACTAGCCCTCCCAGATTTCTCAAAGGAGTTTGTGCTTGAATGTGATGCTTCAGGAGTGGGTATTGGTGCTGTGTTGATGCAGGGAGGGAGGCCATTAGCCTATCTCAGCTCCAAGCTGAAGGGAAGAAATTTGCTACTCTCTACATATGAGAAGGAGTTGCTAGCTTTGATTGTAGCTGCCAAAAAGTGGAGTCACTATCTTCTTGGGAGAAAATTTGTTATAAGAACAGACCATAGGAGTCTGTGTCATCTGTTGGGGCAACGTTTGCAACATGGCATCCAGAATAAATGGTTGGTGAAATTACAGCAATTTGACTACAGATTGGAGTATAGGACTGGCAAGGGGAACGTAGCTGCTGATGCCTTGTCAAGGGTAGCTGATGGGGATAATTATGTGCAGGGGGATTATTTTACCCTGTGTCAAATTTCTGTGGTGCAAAGTGACTGGCTGCAAGGCATCAAGGACATGGTCAATCAAGACCCCTATTTCCTGGAATTGGAGCAAAGGTTGCAAGCAGATGAGTTGCAGAATACTGAGATTCAGAAGAAAAGTGGGGTATTCTATTATTAGGACAAAATTTTGGTTAACCCTAGGAACACTGAGGTGACTAACATATTGATAGCTGAATACCACAGCTCTCCCTTGGGGGACATTCAGATGTAGTTAGGACCTTGCACAAGTTGAAGCAGGTTTTTTTTGGGAAGGGATGAGGTCAGCTGTTAAGAAATTTATTAGAGAATGTGATGTTTGCCAAAGAAGTAAGTCTGAAAATGTTGCTTACCCTGGGCTGCTGCAGCCTCTATCAACACCTACCCAGGTATGGGAAGATATCTCTATGGATTTCATTGTGGGTTTGCCACCTTGTGGGGATATTGGGGCTTTGTTTGTTGTTGTGGATAGATTAACCAAGTATGCTCACTTCTTTGGAATAAAGTACCCCTTCTCAGCCAAGTACATAGCACAGATATTTTTCAATGGGGTTTTTAAGCTCCATGGTATGCCCAAGACAATAGTTAGTGACAGGGATCCTGTGTTTACTAGTGTATTTTGGAAAGAGATATTTGCACTGCAGGGATCTAGCTTAGCTTTTAGTACAGCCTATCATCCCCAATCAGATGGTCAAACTGAAATTACAAACAAGAATCTTGAGTGCTATCTCAGATGTTTCTGTGGGCATCAACCCAAGGAGTGGCCGAAATGGGTAGCTCTAGCTGAATACTGGTTTAATACTACATGGAAATCCCCCACTCAAATGACACCATATGAGGCCCTATATGGAAGAAGACCACCCAGTTTATTATCTTATGTCCCCCATACAGCCAAGGTCCAGGCAGTGGATGAGGAATTGTACTCTAGGGAAGTGGTTCTTCAGCTTCTCAAGGACAATCTGCGGAAAGCCAAGGAGCGCATGAAAAAGTATGCTGACCAGAATAGAACAGAGAGGGTTTTTGAGGTGGGTGATTGGGTCTATCTTCGCCTTCAACCTTACAGGCAGGTGACGGTAGCAATGAGAAAGCCCCATAAACTGTCTCCAAGATACTATGGTCCTTACAAGGTGTTGAAGAAAGTAGGGGAGGTGGCTTACAAGCTTGAGATGTCGTTGGCATCTCGTATACACCATGTATTCCATGTTTCACAGCTGAAGAAGAAATTGGGATCCCAGGTGGTGTTGCAGCAGGACCAACCTTGTTTTACAGAAGAAATTGTTGATGAGCCTGAGTCTATCGTTGATCGTCGAACCATTAAATTGAGGAATGCACTAGTTTCTCAGGTGTTGATTAAGTGGAAACAAAGAAGTTCGGAGGAAACGACTTGGGAGAATTACTGGGACTTGGTGAAAAGATTTCCTACTTTCGACCTTGTGGCAAGGTCGAAAAATGGGGGTGGCAATGTGAGAGTACAGGCTGCTATGATGGAGAAGTCGCAGGAGGTGGTAGCCATTAGAGGGGAGCTCGAGCTGGGAACTGTTGCTGGGATGTCGAAGGGAGATGTGGAGAAGACGAAGTTAGCCGTTGCAGATGAACGTGAGCCGTCGGTGCGAGGTGATGAAGATCTTGGCCATTCGATTATGAAATAATCGCGTCCGTTCCCTCAGTTAAGTGAAGAGATCTCCGCCGTTGATCGTTCGTGGATTGTTATTGGATCTAATCGGGTTCCGCTTCATCGATTGGGTGAGCTGGCGGATGAGCTGGCGGATGAGGGTTGTTAGAATTGGAGCGTAGCTCGATTTCTGTTAGATTTGGGTATTAAAGAGAGTTTGTTGGGAAATTGGGATTATCGTGATTTTTGTAAGAAAACTGAATTAGCTCACAATCCAACAGCAAATTTCCATTTCACTTCAATTTCTTTGTTTTCTTTCTTTGTTCTTTAATTTTGCAACCACAGATCTCTTGAGGCCATGGTGAGGAGAACGAGGCGACAGGAGGAGGAGGCGGCAGCGACGGATCCCGCGGCGGAGCCGGAGGTTGAGCGAACTGATGATCTCCAACCTCCACAGAAAAAATGGGGGAAGAACTGAGGGATTAAATGAGAGGGGAAAAATTGGGGGGGGATAATTGAGCTTGAAATCGACGCGGGCGTCCGAGGATCAGATCGATGTCGTCTAAGAACGGAAAATAGCGGCGGGGGAAATTGTGGGATCGATGAATGGAGGGATTAAATGATAATGGGGAAAAATTGTGGGGGGAAAATAATTGGGTTAGCACGCAGCGAAAAATTAATGGGAATCGCACAGACCTAATTGGTCCTGGGATCAAATACTGTTGTCATCGTTATAATTTTTGCTTCTTTGTTACTTTTTTTTTGGGTGCGTCTTTGTTACTTATTATTATGATTTATATGTAGGGTATTATTTTTTTGGTTTTTGTACTTTTAAGCAATAAATAAAATCTATCTTATTTTTATGTTTCTATCTATATTCTTTATACTTTGATATACCCCCAAATTTGTACCAAGTATGACAAGATATTATTGTGTATTATATATAAATAAATTTTACGTAATTATGTATTTCCCATATAAAATCTTTTGTACATTACATACATAATTTGGATGAATAATTTGGAGATTAAAATTTCTGCATAGAAATGATCAATAAATGGATGAATTAGTTTGATGTTATAGAATTGATCAATAAATGGACGAATAATTTTGATGTTATTTCTGCATACGTAATAATTTATATTAAAAAGTATATTTAATTCGATCATTGTATGTAATTTTTGCATGTTTAAAACCGAAGTTAAGAAAATAAAACAAAATTATAAAATCTTGCATAGAATTGATAAGAAGAGAAACAAAATTTGGAGAGAAATGAACTATGGATGAATAATTTGGAGATTAAAATTTCTTTTACACGTCATCTAACACGTCATTGACATGTCAGGTTATGGAAAATAGATAATGTGAGTTCCAACTGTCTTTACCGTTGGTGTTGTGATTCCTCATTATTTATTTAAATTTAATCCGATTAATTAAAAATAGCAAAGCACCAACAGTTTAACCGTTGATGCTCATACAAAATAGCACCAACAGTTGCCAAGACTGTCTGTGCTGCACGGTTTTCTAGTAGTGTTTTTATCAAAATTAAGTGCTCTTCCACCGCACGTGCACATGTATAGTTTAATTTTTAATTTTATATATCAGTAAAAAGTATACGTTCTAGTGTCGACCACCAAGGTTGACCCCAGAAAGTATACGTTTTAGTGTCGACCAACAAGGCTGACCCTAGAAAGTATACGTTCTAGTGTCGACCACCAAGGTCGACCCTAGAAAGTATATATTTTAGTGTCGACATCTGCAGCCGACACAAGAAAATCACCTACTAGTGTCGACAATTTATCATCTTGTGTCGACAACTTAAGATCGACACAAGATATGAGCTCTAGTGTCGGCATATATGTAGGAATCCAAAAAATGGCTTTTCTAATGTCGACTTTCTTCTACCGACACTAAAAGTATACTTTTAGTGTCAGCAAATTTAAGTCGACACTAAGTTTAGTCACAAGAAACTCACTTTTTTGTAGTGAGCTTCTTATATCTTGGCTTGCCTCTAACTCTTGATGAAAATTTTCTTTCGGCCACTTGGAAAAGAGAAGCTTGCGACAATGCAAGTTGATGACCCTTGGTTGAAGCTTGTGGCTAGGAGAACTTTGGCTCGTCAACGATGTTGATGGGGATTCCCTTAAGCTTGTGGCAACAAGGATGATATTGATGAAGATTTGATGGAGAGGGTGGCCAGCCAAAGAGGGTAGATGGGTGTTACGCCTATTTGACCGAGACACAAAAGACACGAGCCCAGGAGCCCGACTACTGGTCGAGAGCCCATCTGCATCCTCAAGCCCATTCTACAAAGGCCCTATAAGAGATCTTCTCGAATGTCGATCCGACCCGGCCCCGATAACCCGCTGGTCACTCGCCCACTCCTACGATAACCGCTCCCCCGGACGCGCGACCACTAAATGGCGGTAATGGGGAGGTGCTGGCATGGCGAAGAGAGCGGCGGCGAGGGGGCGGATTGATGGGGCACGATCGAGGGCTTGCGTGGGACGTGGGCCAGAGGCAATCACGCTGGGAGCTCTATAAACGGGCTAGGAAAACGACGAAGAAAGGGACCGCATCTCAGGTATCTAAAACCTAAGGTACTCCATCAACGACCTAGCTCCCCCATCCTATTTTCTTCCTCCCCCGCTCGCGCCGTGAGACGCCGTTCCGATCTCCTCACGAGTCGAACCGTCTCCGCCGGGCCTCCTCTTTCAGATCTCTATCTGACTTAGGCATCGGAGGGGATTTGGCCGGAACCTAGGTCCGGCCCCCTGACGAGCGTTCTCGTCTACGCAGGTGGACAGCTGATCAACAGGCCGAGGCTTCCCCTCGCCTCTCTCCAACCTCACAGTCAACTGGACGAGTGAGGCTTACCCTCACCGTCCGCCCGCCGAAGCCGAGCACATCCTACCGAGGCCGAGCGTCTTAACTGGGTCCGAGGCTTCCCCTCGCCCTTCGCCGACCGTGCCTCTAGCTGGACGACCGAGGCTACCCCTCGTCTTCCTTCCTCCGAGGTCGTGCTCGTCCGACCGAGGCCGAGTGTCTCAACCTGGGCCGAGGCTTCCCCTCGACCCATCTGCACCGATTCGAAGCCCCCGAGGGACCCTAGCGGGCCCCTTGACCACGTTGACCGGGTTGTCCACGGTCAACGCTCTGTAGTGAGAAAACACTCTGAAACATCTGGCGCCGTCTGTGGGAACGAACTGTCCCACGAAGAAACAAACCACATCTGCGATGACGCGACCTCCCTCATCTCGGTGAAAGGAAAGCGGGACCCTGACGCGGGGCGACATGGCCCGCCATCGTTGGCAAGAATGGGCACGGGCCCGACGCGAGGAGGATCGCGAGGAAAGGGCCGGGAAGCCCTCCCCTTCCCCACCGGTCGGGAGACCGAGTGCGTCCGTAACGGCGCACAGCTCGGACGTGGCTTTGGTGGTGTCAGTGGTCATAGACACTACCATGGTACGACGGCTGCTTGTCGACACCGGCAGCTCCTGTGACGTCCTCTTTATGTCAACCCTGGAAAAGATGGGGCGGCGGAAAGAAGACTTACGACCTCGCTCGGGTCCCGTGGTTGGATTCACGGGTCACTCCACCCCCATCATCGGCACGATCCATCTCCCGGTAACGCTCGGAGACGCACCGGACTCGGTGACCCTGGCGGTGGAATTCATCGTATTGGGGATCGGGTCAGAATACAATGGGATCATCGGCCGACCCCTACTCAACGCCGTCGGCGCGGTAGTCTCGACCCTGCATCAGACTATCAAGTTCCGAACCCCGGGGGGGGATGGGGCAAGTCGAAGGCGACGCGGGGAGACCGAGTACCTGCTATCAACTGGCGGAGGAAGGTCCCGAGGATCGTCTAGCCGACCGGATGGCCGCGCTCGACTTGAGGAGTGGGCCTAGGCCCGCCCCTGCGGAGGAGCAGGAGCAAATCCCGGTCACGGACATCGAGGGCCGGTTCGTCTCGATTGGGAGAGGGCTGAGCCAGGACCTGAGGGATCAGCTGATCGAATGCCTGGAGGCGAACTTGGACATCTTTGCTTGGTCACCGGAAGACATGCCCGGCGTAGACCCCCAGGTGATCATCCACCAGATCAACGCCGACCCCAACTTCAAGCCGGTTAGGCAGAAGAAGCGCAACCTGGGCGGCGAGAAGATGAAGGCAGCCTCCGAAGAAGTGGAGCGTCTCCTTGATGCCGGCTTCATACGAGAGGTCTGGTACCCGGAGTGGCTGTCGAACGTGGTGATGGTCAAGAAACCCAACGGGAAGTGGCGAATGTGCGTGGACTTCAGTGACCTCAACAAGGCCTGCCCCAAGGACAGCTACCCCCTGCCGCGTATCGACCACCTGGTGGACAACGCCTCGGGGTACGAGATGCTAAGCTTCATGGACGCTTACTCCGGATACAATCAAGTCCAGATGGACCCCCGGGACGAAGAGATGACAGCCTTCACGACGGACCGGGGAACTTACTGCTACAAGAAGATGCCCTTTGGCTTGAAGAACACGGGGGCCACCTACCAGAGAATGGTCAACAAGGTTTTCAGCTCCCAGATCGGGAGGAACCTGGAAGTCTACGTCGATGACATGCTTGTCAAGTCAAGGCGACTGGAAGACCACATCGCCGACTTACGGGAGACCTTCGAGCGGTTGCGGCGACACCACATTCGGCTCAACCCCGCGAAGTGCACGTTCGGGGTAAGATCTGGCAAATTCTTGGGATTTATGATAACTAACCGTGGCATTGAAGCTAATCCCGACAAGATCGAGGCGTTGATCAACATGCGCGAGCCGACGATGATCAAAGAGCTACAGAGGCTGAACGGGCGCATCGCAGCCTTGGGGCGATTCCTTTCCAAATCAGCGGAAAGATCGCTCCCCTTCTTCAAGGTCATAAGGAAAGCGATCGCGGAACCTCCAGACAATAGGAAGACGATACTTTGGTACGAAGACTGCTCCAGGGCGTTCGGAGACCTCAAAGAGTATCTCCGCAGCCCACCTCTCCTGTCCAAACCACGGGAAGGGGAGACGCTGAGCCTTTACCTGGCGTGCGCGGAGGAAGCTGTGAGTTCGGTGCTGATCCGGGAGGACGGTGGGGTGCAATGGCCGGTATATTACACGAGCCGGATCTTGAAGGGGGCGGAGATGCGATACTCGCCCATGGAGAAACTGGCGTACGCCCTCGTCCTCTCAGCACGAAGGCTCCGGCCCTATTTCCAGGCCCACACCATACTGATCCTGACCGACTCGCAACTGGAGCAGAACCTCAAGAGATTCGATCGAATGGGAAGGATGCTAAACTGGGGAGTAGAACTGAGCGAGTTCGACCTCCGATTCAAACCGCGCACGGCCATCAAAGGGCAGGCCCTAGCTGACTTCATCGCCGAGTGCACAACGGAAGGAAATGGCCCCCCGGAGGAAGAAGGCCCGGCGACGGTAATTGCTCAACCCCTGTCCTTTCTTTCGGCTGACCACTTTCAGCCAGGGGATCCAGGAGCGTGGATAGTCCATGTGGACGTGTCGGCCACACAGTCAGGAGGCGGGGCCGGGATTGCAATCCGATCTCCGGAAGGGAACATTGTGGAATACGCGTTGCGTTTCGAGTTCCCAGCCACGAACAACGTGGCGGAATACGAAGCAGTGATCAACGGCCTGAGGCTGGCCCTGGAGCTCGGGGCCGAGTCCGTCCGCCTCCTCAGCGACTCGAAGCTCATCGTCAACCAACTCTTGGGGAGTTACGAGGCACGGGAGGAGGCGATGCAGAGATATCTCCCTGTCGCCAGAGCGGCGATGTCCAAGTTCAAGGACGTGGAAGTCTTGCACCTCCCGCGATCAGAGAATGCGCGGGCAGATGCGTTGTCGAAGCTGGCCTCGTCCTCGCCAAAGGAACTGGGCCGCACCATCTACGTGGAGAACCTACCGTCCCCCAGTACGGAGGAGCACGAGGTGATGGCGATCGACCAAGAACCCACCTGGATGGACCCGATCATCCGATATCTCACTCACGGAGAGGTGCCGACCGATGGGGACGAACGCCGAACCCTGGAGAGAAAAGCGCTCCGATACGTGATCTATGAAGGGACGCTCTACCGGAGACGTTGGACCAAGACGGACGTCCTCCCATACCTGAAGTGCATCGGACCGCAGGAAGCTGACTACGTCCTACAGGAGGTTCACGACGGGATCTGCGGGAATCACCACGGGGGAAAGATAGTCGCGCAGAAGATCTTGAGGCAGGGATACTACTGGCCGACCCTGGCCCAAGATGCAACAAGCTACGTCCAGAAATGCCAAGAATGCTAGAGGTATGCCCACCACATCTCGACTCCTCCGTCAGAGCTCATCCCTATCGTGAGCCCCATCCCCTTTGCGAAATGGGGGCTCGACATCCTCGGACCGTTTAAACCAGGACGAGGGCAGCGGAAGCATCTGATCGTGGCAGTGGACTACTTCACCAAGTGGATCGAGGCCGAACCGTTGGCCACCATCACGTGGAAGAAAGCGAAAAGCTTCGTATGGAATTCCATCATCTCCCGATTCGGAGTGCCACGGGCCATCGTCACAGACAATGGGAAGCAGTTCGACTCCGCAGGGTTTAAAGATTTTTGCGAGGAATGGGGAATCAAGCTCCTCTTCGCCTCAGTAGCGCACCCCCAGACCAACGGGATGGCAGAAGCGGCCAACAAGTGCATCATAGAGCCCCTCCGGAAGAAAGTGAAAGACGCCGAAGGGAACTGGCCAGAAGATCTCCCTGGGATACTCTGGTCATACCGGACGACCCACAAGGAGGCTACTGGCGAGACCCCGTTCATGCTCACCTACGGGGCCGAGGCGGTGGTACCGGTCGAATTGGGTGAAGAATCTCTCCGCCTCAAATACTTTGACGAAGACCGGAACTCGCAGGGCCTGGGGCTCAATCTGGAGCTCCTCGACGAGCGACGGGAGCAGGCACTGGCCACCATCGTCCGCCAGAAGCAGAAGGTGGCCCGATACTACAACGCTCGGGTGCGGGGGAGAAGCTTCCACCTTGGGGACCTGGTCCTCCGGAAAGCGGGCTTCAACACTGATACCGCTCGCAAAGGGAAGCTCGCGGCTAGATGGGAGGGACCCTACAAAGTCGTCGAGGTCCTCGGACCCGCAGCCTACCGACTAGCTGACATGGAGGGGAGGATTCTCACTCACACTTGGAATGCGGAACATTTGCGCAAGTACTTTCAATAAATGTATCATTTCCTATGAAATAAATTTATTTTGAATTCATTCCTTTCCAGATAAAGCAAAAAGATATACAGAGAGGCGCACGAAGAGGCCGAGGGGCATTCCCCTCCCTCATTTTTCTCCATGGGCACCAGCGGGGCCACAGGCTAGCAGCACGCTAGGATCTCCCCCCCCACTCCGTTCGACGGCAGGGTACACCCGAAGATCCTCGAAGTTGACCCCCGAGAGTGGGAACTTCTGTTGGATCTCGGACTGGCACCGGGCGAAGCCCTTCTCGTACACCTCCGATAAGGCGGTCTCCACAAAGGAGGTGGCATACTCCGCCACGGCATCCTGAGCGATCCGGGCCGGATCCACCTCCTCGAGCCCACGCATCCGGGCCTCTAAGGTCTCGACCTGGCGTTGGTGCTCCGCCCTCTCCTTCTCAATCTCCCGGGATTTCTCGCCAAGCTGGGCTGCAAGGGCCCTCGCCTGCTCCTCCGCCGCTTCCAGACGATCGGAGAGCTCCAAGGCTTCGGAGGCAACAGCTGGGCTGGGGATCTGCTCGGCTCCTCCAGACGCGTCGGCACCTTTCAAAAGAGAAGCGAGCCACGCCTCGACCTCCGACTTCGTAGCCAGAGCCAAGGCTCTCTCCCGGTCCGCCACCTCCAGGGCAGAGGACAGCTCAGTTACGCGGGAGTCCAGGGACTGGACCCGCGCTTCCTCCAGCTGACCGGCCTCCTCCTCCTCGCCGGGGGCCTCAGGGCCCCGCCCGGCATCGGATTTGGCTTTGGGAAGAACCGCGAATTGGCGCCTCATCGAGAGGCCCACCGAGGACAACTGCACCAAGACAACGAGGGTAAGACAGCAAGAGCAGCAGGAGGATAAGCGGAAACACGCTACCTGTTGACCAGCCTAAATCACGAAGGTGGCCAAACAGTCACCTCTGACTCCGTCCAACACCACCTGATCGGGAGGGAGACAGCAGTTCTCGGCCACTCGAGCGACGGCTCCGCAGCTCGAGAACACCGATTCCTTCTCCCCCACTGGGAAGCGTGGACGAAGAAGACCCTCCCCTGACGAAGGGAACTCGCCAGGAGCAGAACGGAACGCGCCAAGATACCGACTGTAGGCATCAGGGAGAGAGCCGTCCGGGAGAGGTGAAGGGCCGGCCCACGGCCAGGCAACCTCAACGGGGGCGGGTTGAGGTCGATCAGCAGTCGGCTGGGCATCGACCCCCTCGACCCCCTCACGGACCCTCTTGGAAGACCCCAGCAAGGGGAGAGAGGGAGACGACACCTTCTTCCGTTTTGAGCCTCCGGTCGCGGTCACAACCCGCTGCTTCTTCCGGACCTCCAACACATGATCCCTCCTGCGCGGATCCGGGTTTGGGACCTGCACGAGAGCGCTGGCTGGAAAAGGACCGAGAGGGAACCCACCTGCACTCAAGGGAGAGATGAGAGACCGAGCAGAGCCCAGGCGACCTCGAATGGCGAACACTCGGGGAAACTTACCTAGGGGCCACACCGTCTTGCGCAAGTTGTGGTCGCTAAAGAGGACATCGATCGAACGCTCCCTCGCAGGAATTGCCAGCATGTCCTTCGCCGTCTGCTGCTCAGCGACCGTCGGCTCACCCAGATCAAGGATGACTGCACCGGCCGCCTCCCACCGAACCGGGAAGGGTACACTCGAAGGGAATGTGACAAACACGTATTCCCCCTTCCAGCGTTTCAGGGAGCTCGGCAACCCCAGCACCAGGGACATCTTCGGGCGGGCGCTGATGTAAATCCACGCCCCCGATTGGTGGTGGCTCAGGCGGTAGAACTGGGCAAAGAGGCGAAGAGAGGGCGCCACACCCTTCAGCATGCAGACAACAACGAACCTGACGAGGAGCCCGACGGCGTTGGGACAGAATTGACACATGCACACATTGTGGGCCTGAAGGAACTTAACGATAAAAGGATGGAGCGGGAAACGAAGCCCGAAGCGGAAGCACTTCTCATATATTCCGACCTCATTGGGGCCAGGAAAGCAGATCCGCTCGTCAGCCCCAGGGGCACGAGCCGAGTAAGGCGGAAGCAGGTAGGCGGAGCGCATGCTCCCGATGGCGGTGGCGCAGATCGACGAAGGCCACGACAAGACCTCTGAGGGCACCCCTGAAAGATCATCCCCATGCTGACTAATCGCCGAAGGAGTGCCACCCGCCAGACCTGGAGCCGCGTCGCGCTCCGACCGAACCGAACCCGTAGCAGAGGAAGACGACATGGGGCAGAGCTCAGACAGAATAGGGATCAGCGCAAAGAAGAAAACGACGGGATGGCGGCTCACGAACCCCTCGGCTTCTCAACTTAAGACGACCCCGCGAGCGGTGGGGATAAGCTTGCAGCTACACGTGGCAACATCTGAAGGCCGACGGCGCTTCGGAACCCGCGCCTTAAAAGTATCGAACGGGCCAACTCATGATGACGACTAATAAATGAGTCGACATCGACTGGCGAGCTTGTCAAAATCGGCAGAAGTCACATCGGCCAAGCCGAACTGGCCGAGGCCGATCAACCCGACCGATGGGGGCAATTGTTACGCCTATTTGACCGAGACACAAAATACACGAGCCCAGGAGCCCGACTACTGGTCGAGAGCCCATCTGCATCCTCAAGCCCATTCTACAAAGGCCCTATAAGAGATCTTCTCGAATGTCGATCTGACCCGGCCCCGATAACCCGCTGGTCACTCGCCCACTCCTGCGATAACCGCTCCCCCGGACGCGCGACCACTAAATGGCGGTAATGGGGAGGTGCTGGCATGGCGAAGAGAGCGGCGGCGAGGGGGCGGATTGATGGGGCACGATCGAGGGCGGGCGTGGGACGTGGGCCAGAGGCAATCACGCTGGGAGCTCTATAAACGGGCTAGGAAGACGACGAAGAAAGGGACTGCATCTCAGGTATGTAAAACCTAAGGTACTCCATCAACGACCTAGCTCCCCCATCCTATTTCCTTCCTCCCCCGCTCGTGCCGTGAGACGCCGTTCCGATCTCCTCACGAGTCGAACCGTCTCCGCCGGGCCTCCTCTTTCAGATCTCTATCTGACTTAGGCATCGGAGGGGATTTGGCCGGAACCTAGGTCCGGCCCCCTGACGAGCGTTCTCGTCTACGCAGGTGGACAGCTGATCAACAGGCCGAGGCTTCCCCTCGCCTCTCTCCAACCTCACAGTCAACTGGACGAGTGAGGCTTACCCTCACCGTCCGCCCGCCGAAGCCGAGCACATCCTACCGAGGCCGAGCGTCTTAACTGGGTCCGAGGCTTCCCCTCGCCCTTCGCCGACCGTGCCTCTAGCTGGACGACCGAGGCTACCCCTCGTCTTCCTTCCTCCGAGGTTGTGCTCGTCCGACCGAGGCCGAGTGTCTCAACCTGGGCCGAGGCTTCCCCTCGACCCATCTGCACCGATTCGAAGCCCCCCGAGGGACCCTAGCGGGCCCCTTGACCACGTTGACCGGGTTGTCCACGGTCAACGCTCTGTAGTGAGAAAACACTCTGAAACAATGGGGATTGCTAGGGCCAGCTAGGGTGTGTGCCAATTTTGCTTGTGAAAATTTCCTCTCCTTAGGGGATTAGGATTGGTGCATGGAGGGATTTAAATAAGAGAAACTTGAATCCACTTGAAGATATGACCCTTCTTGAGATAGGACTCCTTTTGAATCAAATCAAATCATCAATCTTCATGATATATTGGATCTTGGATAAGTGTGGATGTTGTACGATTCTTTTGAAAATTATTTGCACAAATAATTATCCACACATAATTATTTTTGCACAAATAATTTCTTTTGTTTAATTGTCCTTGAAATCACTTAATGAAATTATTAGTACAACATGACTTGTTTGTCATCATCAAAATTAAAAGTGTGACTTAGTTAGTGGGCTAACTAGGCCCACAATCTCCCCTTTTTGATGATGGCAAACAAGTCTAGAAAAATTGAGATATGATATTAAAGATCAAGTCATATTGTGCACATGATCATGAAACATTATTCAAAGCTCCTCCTATCTATGTACTCTCATGAAGAATTGTGACACGCTATCTCTCATGAAGAATTGTGACAAGCTATCTCTCATGAAGAAGTGTGACAAGCCCCCCCCTTAAAGTGTGCATCTCAATGTGTATCTCTCCTCCCGAATCAATGCATCATAATTTTTCTACTTCTCCCCCTTTTGCCATCAATTGAAAAGGCCATAAGTACCATTGAAAAAGTTAAGAATGCAATATGAAACAAGATTAGCGTATCCAAGAAACATGAAATTGAAGACGATGATCACGTTAATGTTTTCTCCCCCACGTTCTCAAATTATAAAGTGTGTCATGAGTATTGAAAGCATACATTCATTGTAAGAAGCTAACAAGGTGATATCATATTATAAAACACTTTGGCAATTAGAGGATGCTTAGAGACCGAGAAGTCAAAATATGAAATTACCGTAGACAAACGTGCGACCTTTAAACCCACATGTAGCAACACTACAAGTGTAATCGAACAACAATCGATGTCCTTGAATCCCACAACTTGGGATCAAGCAAACCACTCTCATAAACCGAGAGTGAATCCAAATAACGAAAGTTTTGAAATAATGAAATACACTTACAATTCACCTATGCCTTGAAGTAGAACTTGAAGGAGCAAAGTGAAGTGAGTGTTGATCTCTTCCAAGAAGAGAGTGAAGCCCTTTCTCTTGTCACCACCAAATGCCTAGAGGATATCAAATTTGATTCTAGGTTGGAGAGCAAGAGAGAATGAGATTCTAGGGCTTGGAGAAAATGAGAGCCTGAGAGCTTAAAGATGAGATCAATGAATTCTTAAGTGTTCAAAGAAGTCTCCAATGGAACAGTAGGAGACCCTTTTATAAGTTCTCTAAAACCCACAAACAAAATATCCAAAACCCCCATTGAAATCCGTGTGGAAAAAGCCAACGGATAGAATTTACAGCCAGGACAGGCGACTGATGAAGAACTCACAGTCGCCTGTTGCACTGTGTCAGAGAGTAGGTGAGAATTCAAACGGTAATTTACCACCTAGGACAACCGACTGATGAAGCTTAGACAGGCGCCTGAAAACCATCAGGCGACTGAGAAACCTTTTTCAGGCGACTGTGTGGCAAAGTGCGAAAAATGACAGAGAGTAAGAATTCTGGGTAAACTTGGACATGCGACTGATGTGATATCCACAGGCGCTTGTGTCATAGGCAGGCGACTGGGAAACCAACTTCAGTCGTCTGTGTGCACAAGTGCGTAACTTACCAAAATGAAAGTTCTAGGCAAGAGATGGACAGGCGACTGATGTGGTATCCACAGGTGCATGTGCCATGTGCAGGCCACTGGAAAACCAACTACAGTCATCTGTCTGCACAAGTGCAAAATTGATAGAACATTGGATCGTTGGGCAAGAGGAGACAGGCGACTGACTTACAAGTCACAGGCACCTGAAACTAGACATGCGCATGTACTTTGTACATCAGTCACCTGTTGAAGTTGAATATAGAAAAGCCCAAAAAACCTACGTCAAAACATGTGCATTATAGTCGACTACAGAAAAATTCTCAGGCGCATGTATAGAGACTGGCACCTGCATTTTGTTCTTCAGTCGCCTGTTAAAACTCCAAAATGCACAGTAAAGGGAATGAAGAGATGGAATCCTGGTAAATGATTTCTAATGGCATCCTAGGCTAGATAAAGTGAAGTGTGTGAGCTCCAAGATAGTTCTATTACAAGGCTACATTCTAATCAAGATAAATGAAAGCATAAAAAGATTTACATTGATTATATGCTTCTCTTCCTTCTCTTGAATGGCCTTGAAGTCTTTGAAGCTTCATTCTTCAACTTGATCACTCAATCTTCAATTCATTGAGCTTTGATTGATCTTGGTAGTCATCCATTGCTATATGATCTTCATGATTGGCTTAGGCAATGGATTAATTGCATGTATGGGATTAGTCACAAGTATTTATGTTTGCTCGTTATCAAAACCAAGTATGGAGAAGTCTAATACTCAACATTCTTCCCCTTTTGGTGATGACAACTTAAAACAAAATTAGATCAATTAAAGCTTAAGTATGATATGAGTGAATAAAATGAATTTAAATATTTGAATTTAGGATTTTTGAATCCAAATTCACTATATCTTAATCCCCCTGAATCTAAGGCAATTTCAAAATTAGATTCAAGTTTAGCTTCTAATTAGCACAAAATTATGAGTCTGTTTGTTTATCTCTCTCCCCTTATGGCATTATCCAAAAAGTGGGAGTAGAGAAACAACAACAACAAGTGATAAATAAAAGAAAAAAATAGGAGGAGTATAAAGAATTGCATATGCATTTAATATGATGCCAACTGAAAATAAGAAAACCATGAAGGTGTATCACACAAATACATATCAAAATCATCAAAACTAGGTTGACTAGAGGAATAGAAATCCAATAGCAACATCAAACATGCAATATGTCGCATCACACAACATATATATGAAATGTCAAAGAGAGACAAAATTATGCATCATATACACATAAGGATCACATCAGAGAATAATCAGCCAAACAAATCATCATCATATATACATGTGTATATATATACATGTGTATATATATTTTTTTGGAAGGACATGTGTGTTTGTGTGTGTGTATATATATATATATATATATATATATATATATATATATATATATATATATATATATATATATATATGAAAACCCAGAAAAATCCCCAACCCCCTCCCCCCGCCTTCGGCTTAGGAGGGTAAGGCGAGAGCCCGACACACACACACACACACACACACACACACACACACATGAAGAGAATACATGGAGTACACAAAATGATATAACAACTAACCCACATATATGAAAATGACAAAACACAGTATCACCATCATATGTGCTATGCACACCATCGCACATAAACAAACAGAAACAACCATCCATACACCAACCAAACATCTAAATAAACTTAGACTCTCAAACCCTAGCAAAAGGAGAAACTAGTTCCTAGGGTGAGGTGACTCAAAGCAACATCAGTCAATCTCGATTATAGTGGAGTCCTGAGGAGAAGGTCAAGCTAAACACCAGGAGGATATCAAACGAGCAGAATGACGACGGGGGTACACAGGAGCTTTCCTCTTAGATAACGAAGCAGTGCGAGCAGTAGGAAAGACCACATTGGCAGCCTCGGCAGCAGTAGGCTCTGACGGCTGAACAACAATAGGAGGAGGCTGGGTGACTTCAGTAGGAGGGACCTGAGCATCACCAGGAGAATGAGGAACAACAGTGGGTGCAGGAGGAACTACAGAATGTGGCACATCCTCAGAAGGAGGAAACAAAGCCTGGAGGGATACGGGAACTGGGAATCCGTGATGCAGAAAAGACTTGAGGAAAAGTTCAAGCAACACGGAGACTTTCTGATCCAACCCGAAGACTTTCTGATCCAAAAGAGTCATACTCTCATTCAACTGAATGAGGAGAGGATCAGGTGGAGGAGCAGACGGAGGTGGAATCGATGGGTCAGCAGGATGTGTAGGTGAAGAGGTATGAGAAGACCAAGATATCCCCAGAAACTTTGAGGGAGGAGGATCAGACATTGAAATCCCCAAAAAGTCAGAGGTAGTATGAGAAGACTGAGGACTCTTTGAGCTGGATTTGAACGGAGAAGCTTCAAGTGAAAGGTCTCTAGGCTTATTCACTCGAAGGAACCTAGATGTTGCAGTTTTGGGGGCCATATGAAGAAAATCAACAGGAAATCGACAATCTAGGGCACGATCGAAAGAGGGAAGTCGAAAAAATACCAAAGCGATAGGGGAGAGAGGAGACCGACACCAAGGAGACTGATCGGAGGAGGAGGCCAGACAGAGCTCGATCGACGGAAAGAGATGATCGACAGATGAGAGGAAAAAAGGAGGAGATCAGGGGTTTGAATCGTTTGGAGAGAGACGGCGTACTCAATCGACGGTTATAGGAGATCGTGGGAGTGATCTGGGCCGTTGGATCAAAGTGAACTACTCAGATCAAAAGCAACAAACCGCCAAACGTGACGGACAGGCGACTGATGCAGAACGTGAGGTCGCCTGTCAAGCCCTAATAAAAAATGACTTAGAATAGGGACAGTCGCCTGTAGAAGAAAAAACAGTCGCCTAGATTTGGACAGGCGCCTGTGAAATGACTTACATGGGCCTACTACACAATAAAATTTTGAAGAAATTTTGAGCCATCTCTCGGGAAAGGTAGTGATAATTTGGCAGGTGTCTGATGACCAAAATACAGTCGCCTGACGGATGATTAGTCGACTGAAAATGACCATCAGTCGCCTGTCATGAATAAGAGTTATGAAGGCTAAAAACTGGAGATTGGCAGTCGACTGTAGAAGAAATGGCAGTCGACTGTCCTGGTTCTGAAATCCAGAATTGAGTTAGAATCAAGTATTTGAGACAACTCACCCTTATACATATACTCTAATCACTCTAAAACATAAAATCACCATCATAAGCATATAGACTAATATACATATCCAGCATATTAATATAATCATCAAATCATCAAAAATCTCCAATAAATCTCATTAAAAACAAATGTGAAAATATGACATATACAACATGAGATATGGAAATGATCATATGAATTCAAAACAAGTTATAACATATGAAAATGAGCTCCTAAATTTCAGGTTCACCCATAATTCCTAATTCTCCACGCAACCTCACAAATGAGTCTTCTTTTAGAGGTTTGGTGAAGATCTCGGCGATTTGTTTTTGGGTTTCAATGTACTCTAAGATGATGTCCTTCTTATCTACATGATCATTAATGAAATGGTGTATCACATCTATGTGTTTGATACGGGAGTGGTGTACCGGATTTTTGGAAAGACATATTGCACTTTGGTTATCAACCATGATATGGCAAGTATCACAATTGCTGCCATAGTCTTTGAGTGTGTCTCATCCAAAGGACTTGTGCACACGCAAGACCCGTGGTAATATATTCTGCTTCGGTCGTGGACAAAGATACGATGTTTTGCTTCTTGGAAAACCAAGAGACAAGGGAAATTCCTAGAAAATGGCAAGTGCCACTAGTACTTTTCCTGTCGGATTTGCATCCAGCAAAATCAGCATCACTATACGAGACTAGCTCATATGTGCTAAATTTAGGGTAAAGTAACCCATAATATAGTGTTTGATTGAGGTAACGAAAAATTCGTTTGACCACAATCAAGTGTGATTTCTTAGGTCTAGCTTGATATCTAGCATAAAGACATACTGAAAACATGATATCGGGCCTACTATCAGTTAAATAAAGTAAGCTACTAGTCATACCTCGATATAGATGAATGTCTACATTTTTCTCGTTTTCATCCTTGTGTAGAGGTCGTACTCATGGGAGTCCTTTTGTTTGAGGACGATTCCACCCTGAATCGCTTGATAAGGTCCCCGGTACACTTGGTTTGGTATATGAAAATCGCGTCCTTCATTTGCCGAATTTGAAGACCTAGAAAGTAGTTGAGCTCATCCATGTGAATCATCTCAAATTCTTCCTTCATAGATTTAGAAAATTCTTGGCAAAGGGTAAAGTTAGTAGAACCAAAGATAATATCGTCTACATAAACTTGAATAAGGATGATGTCATTTTCATACTCTTTAATAAAAAGAGTTGAATCAACTTCACCCATTTTAAAACCTAAATCCAAAAGAAAGGTAATGAGTCGATCATACCAAGCTCTAGGAGCTTGTCTCAACCCATATAATGCTTTCTTAAGTTTGAAAACATGATTAGGAAACTTTTCATGAGTAAAATCGAGTGGCTGAGAAACATAAACTTCTTCATTAACTATGCCATTGAAAATGCACTTTTAACGTCCAATTTGAAATAATTTAAAATTCTTATGAGATGCAAAATATAAAAGCAACCTAACAGCTTCTAATCTAGCTACGGGGGTAAAGGATTCTTCGAAATCGATACCTTCCTCTTGCCGGTAGCCTTGAGCTACTAACCTCGCTTTTTTCCTTGTGATGACTGATCGCGCCCGGGCGTACACCCTAAAGAGCGACCGTGTAGTTTTACCGCAAGCGCACGGTGTAGCGGCGAGCGGGTATCGAACACAGGGAGGACGTATGATGGTGCCTTCTCCGAAAAACCTGGCTATAAGGACAGAAGTGTAGGAAATTGCCTTTCGGCGATGTTGTCACAATCATCAAACAATGTAAAAAGAGATATAAAATCAAATAAAGACGCCTATGGAATAGGGAATCCCCGCTACTCACCGTATCTCGTCATTGTGATTCATCGGTTTCACAATTGCTAGGGTAGAATATCAGGTGAACTAGTTGCAACTGAATGTAAAACCTAGCTCACGCTCTCGCGCTGTTGCCGGTCTATAGCAAACCTAGGCTCGGGTCCAATCTCTTGCAAACCCTAACCTAGGCAAGCTAGCATTAGGATCAACGTCATTGTTCAATCGAATCACGAGCCCACTCTCGTGCAAACTCGGGCTACGACCTAGTTTGGGATAGTTCCTACCCGTCCAATCTCTTGCAAACGGGTATCGGTATAGAATTGCAACCGAGAACCCTAGTATCGGCCCAATCTCTTGCAAACCGATACTACGGAAACTCAATTTCAACCCAATTCGGATTTCTAGGGTTTCCTATCGAATTAGGATCCAATCTCTTGCAAATCCCAATCGATATGAACACCTAGCTATCTGTATTATATCGATCCCAAACTAACCCTAATCAATTCTAGCAATAGTTCTACCAAATCGTCACAAATCGAAAATTGGGCTCGTAGGGTTCATCCCCACGCCCTAAGACGTTAAAACTACTCACAAATCATATCGCAAATTGAAGAACAATCAATTGAAATAGCAATAGAATTCATGGCAATACTAAAATTAGCAATAAAAATAGAGTTTTTAGTGAGGAGGGAGACAACCCAATGTAGCTTCCAAAGAATCCAACAAAATAACACTTTTCTCTCCTCTCCAATCACAAGAATTAAACTCTAAAAAGTCTAATCTAAAAAGGCTGCCAAAAGCAATAGAAAAGCTATCTAAACTAGGTTAGAATCTGGGGTTAAATACCCCCCAAAACTGCCCAAAAAATCGTGACCAAACTGCCCCTGCGTAGCTCCAAAATCGTGTTTTCCGCTACAGGCGCGCGGCTCACTCGGCCGAGTGACAAAAGTCGCTCGGCCGAGTGATAGACCCTGATGATTTCCAGTAAGTCTGGGGTCTTAGGGGTCGTCACTTGGGGCGTCACTCGGCCGAGTGAGTTGTCGTCACTCGGCCGATGGGCTTATCTTCACTCGGGCGGACGGCAATTGCCACTCGGCCGAGTCGGGCTTCTGCTGCTCAGACTGACGAAAAACAGTAACTTCGATGTTTTTGATGGGCGTCGTCTGGGTGCCACTCGGGCGGACGGGATACGTCACTCGGCCGAGTCGGCTTCTGATGCTCGGCCGAGTGCACGCTGATAGCGTGTCCGATCTGGCCGGCCGAGCGGGGTCTCGATGCTCGGCCGAGTGACTCCTTCACTCGGCCGAGTGAGATGCTAAAAATTCCCAATCTGAATGTTCTTGCCTCCTCGTCGCTCCTGCGACGTTCTTTCTTCTTCCGCTCCTCTCCAATAGCAAAATACCCCTCAGGGAAGTCGTCGGTGACACTCCGGAGTGGGTGTATCTCGGAATCACTCCAAATCGCTCCAAATCTCCTGAAATACGACAAAAACAACAAATCGTGAAAAGTATCGCAATGTTGTCGATAAATCTTGAAAAACGTGATTTGAGCGATTCAAATGGCATGCAAACATGCGGGAAAAAGGTGTAAAATACGGAGTGATCAAAATCCCCCAAGCTTACCTCTTACTCGTCCTCGAGGAAGATAAGTAAAAGGCGAACCCGGTGGATTCAGAAAATGAAAACGATAGAAAAAATGGAAAATGAAAAACGAAGAAGAAAGAAGAAAGCGAAGAGGGAAGCTGCTAGATCATTTTTCTCAGGACGTGGGTTTTGCTTACTCATATAGCATGCATCGAATGTAAAACACATGTCAAAGATTTTTATTTCGAAATCATAGTATAATAATGCAAATAGAGATAGAAAACCCAAGAATATTGATATAGCATGAAAAATGGAATAATTCTAAGATTAACATTGTCTGAATCATCTAAAGCGGTATACAATATCGCAGATCACACACTTTTCAATTGAATGCTTTTTATGAGGAGTATAAGAATATCACACAATAGAATAGAAAGAATAGAAAAGCGTGGATTTCATGAAATGAGTGCTAGGCGTAGATTTCTGGATTTCGTGAAGCTAAAACAATCTCACTGAGTATAGAATATTACTTAGCCTAGGTTGACATGCACCGTCAGGTAGTCACTCTCTCACACATCATTGGATTCTCTCCACCAAGCTTATCTATAAGCGTGGTGGCACATACAAAACTGTATTTACATTCCCCATTTCTTTTGAAGCTCCAAATGCAAAAGAAAATAAAAATAAAAACAAAAAGAGGGAAGAAAGAGAGAGTATATGAGATGGGATCGTTTATTGAGATTCTTTTCTCTTTTCTTTTCTTTTTCTCAAATCTTTTTCTTTCTTTTCTCTCTCTCTTTTTTTTGAAATAGCATATATAAACAAATGATCCCAAATCAAAAGAGAGAGAAGGATATACAAGAATTTTTCATTTTCTTTTTGGTTTTGGGAAATTTGGAGCTAGGAATTTAATAACGGGGGAAATGCCAAATATTAGAATCGCTAAGGGGAGATTCACCAATGATTTTAAGATAGAGAATTAATGTTCAAGATATGTGGAGAAAGAAATAAATGTATCTCTCAGTTCACTCTATGGGACGTGCATGACAACTTCAGTGGGGTAATCTAATCTACTCAGTTTCGATCACAAAAAAGCAAACTAATCCAGATTTATCATAGCTAACATCATTCAATCATCCTGAAGTGAAGTGTACAAAACATGCAAATAGAAGTGATATAGGAAAAGAAAACGGTACTCCAGATATAAGCATTCAATGCGTGAATCTTGGTGTGTTTTCTATGATAGCATACATATGAATATTCAGACTCAGCTAATAATAGAATTTCATCCATTTTCATACGGAAAAAGTGTGGGTTACTATCTCTAAATGCAAGGCAGATCACAGCATATGATATCAGAAATAAAAGCTAAGACATGACAAATATAGCATGCATATAGAGAAAGCTAACTCCACGTCATCATCATCACAGAAAAGTCATCTCTAGCATGAGATGAAAGAAATAAAGATTAAAAAGGGAAAACAAAACTATTTACAATGCGGAACACGAAGAAAATGAGAAAAACGTGATGCATGGTAAAAAAGAAAAAAAAGAAAAGTGATGAAAAATGCGTGCAAATGCGGAAAATGGCGTGAAAAAACTAAAAATAAAGGTGGTAAATCGAAAAGCGTGAGAACTCACTCCCCCAAGCTAAAGTCCACAGTGTCCTCAATGTGCGAAGTGTGGCACACCGAGAGACGTGTAATGTGAGGGATAGGTGAGGATGCATGCATGATGAAAAAGAAATAAAAATAACAAAATGAAAATATGATGCGGACATGATGCATGCAGATATAGGAGTGAATCAGATATAAGAGTGTCACACCAAAAAGTCTCGCCCTCTCTCCCAAAAATGATAATGATATATAAGATCAAAATGTGGACTCAAAAACAGTGAGTGGAGGGTGAGGTGGGCAAAAATCATCAGGACCAAGCAGAGACGGGCAGCATGACGGCAAAAAAGATCAATGGCATCAAGGGTGCCTAAGAGGGCGGTGTTGCGCCGTCTCCGTCCTGAGGCGGAGGTGGAGGTGGTGGTGGTGGTGGCTGGGGAACAGTCTGCTGGGTGGGTGTGGGTGTGGGTGTGGAAGCAGGCTGGGTGTGTGTAGGAGTGGGGGTGGGTACCTGCTGGGTGGGTGTGTGTAGGGTCGGTACGCGAGGAAGCCGCTCGAGAATCTGAGTGAGGCAAAAGTGAATGCCTGGAAGTAGGTCGAAGCGGCTGGCCATAGCGGTGACGGTGGCAGACATGGTCCTGAGGTCACCTCTGAGGCCACTCACCGCCCCCTCGAGAGCACGAATGCTCTGAAGTACAGTGTCGGGGGGAGGTGGTGCAGAGGGACGCACGTGTCTGTGCTGTACAGGACGGGGCTGGCGGACTCGGGTGGTGTAGTGGATGGGCTCAGCAGGCATGTGGAGGAAGGGTGATGTGCTCACAAGTGGGGGCTAGCCTCAGTGCGAGGCTGGGGCACATGCTGGTGTGAGGTGGAAGCAGCAGCAGCGGAAGTGTAAGACAAAAATGGCGACGAGGCGGCAAGAGAGGTCAGTGACACAGATGTGGGAACAGACGTCACGACACTCTCAGAAAGTACGGCTGCGGTGGAGACAGAAGTGACAACCGCTGGGGAGGCAGTGTGGGGTCCAAGAGGCGAAATCCCAGCGGAGATCATAGTGGCCATGGTCTCCACGACGGCAGTGAAAGAAGGCTCTCCGCTCTCAACAAAAGTAGGTGGGCGCTTGGGTAGTGCGGAGCAAAGGGGCTCGACGGACAGAGGGCCAGCTGTGGTGGGAGTGGTGGTGGGCGTGGTGGTAGTGGAGGTGGTCTCAGCGAGTGTACTCCCGACACCGTCAGAAGTGTGGACAGTGGTGTCAGGAGCAGCAGAAATCTCAGGGACAGGCTGAGGGGCCACGGGGTCAACGGGTGCAGCGTGGGCCTGCTCAGCCTCCTCGGCCTCAAGCACGTAGGCGGCGGGGATCAGGAGATCCATCGCCGGAAGCCAGTCGTCGTGTGCAAGTCCTAAGTGTGTCCGAGCTGGGCTCAGAAGGATCATGTAGTCAGCACCGTACGGACCGTGCAACCAAACCCAGTGCCGCTGACCGTGCAGACGAAGCATCTTCATCCGGGCCATGACGTCTATAGATAGTGAAGTGGGGCCCGGAGAACAACGCAAATCGGCCGGTAGGTCCTCGCCGGTCATCAGGGTGAGCAGGATGATCAGACCGCCGCAACATATCGGTGGCGAGCGCCCACCGATACGATGATGCGGTCCAAAAACCAGCTCGCGATATCAATCACGACGGCGGGGACCAACTCGTCACTCTCCCTAGCTAGAACTCTGGGACACGTCATCGCATAGAGCATATAAAGCTCTGGCGTGGACATCGTCCCAGGCTCATACCTCGCCAAAAAAGTAGTCGCCATAAGGCGCTGAGCTATGCGGAGGCAGGGGTGGACGATGGCCGAGGCCTTTGCCCTACTAGGGTCAAAGGCAGCTGGTAAACCCGTGATCCGGGCCCAGAAAGAGTGGGAATCGAAGGAAGGTGGGGGGATGTGAGTGGGGGCGTAACCACGGTTGGCCCCGGGGATATCGGGCCACGAAAAGAATGCTCTCATCATACCGAGAGTGACCTGGCACTCTCGGTCCATAAACCTAAACGAGCATCCCTCGTCGGTCCGGGCTATAGAACTCAGCACATCAAGTGTCGGACGGATGAAGGTGTCCGCCAACACTTGGAAAAAATCTCGCCAACCCACGTTGTCATACAACGTGAGCATCCCCTCAAGTACCCCCAGGCGTCCTAGGTCTGCAAGGTGTGCGAACCTGGAGGGTACAATCGAGCGCTGGGAAATGCGCTCAAAAACGACGCGGTGTGCGTCGTCCCGAAACGTAATCCCCAGCGGCCCGACAAGTGGAGCCGGTGGTGGCAGTGGGTCGGCAGGGAGTGGCCGTGCGGGGTGAACGGGGACTGCAGGCTGCGGCTGTGCGGGGTGAACGGGGTCTGCAGGCTGTGGCTATGTGAGGTGAGGTGGTGTAGGCGGAGGAGAGTCCTCCATCTCGTGGGAGGGGCCGGGCTCATCCGGCCGCTTCCGCTTGGCGGAAGCTCTCCTGGTGCGTGGCCGTGTCTGGGGCGGCATGTGGGCCCCGGGTGCTCACCAAAAAACAGAAAAAACGCGGCGTGCGAAAGTAAGTGGAACGAGTATACCGTAACACGCCGCGAGAGCAAAATAGTGGATGCGTGCGAAGACGTCGCCTCCACGAAGCCAAAAACGCTCCCCGGAAGCTCCCTAGGCTCCCCTAAGCTCCCCAAGATTGCCTGCACATCAAACAACGATATCAGCGTGTAATATTCAAAATACATGGGGGGTTAGGGGTATAATGGATAGATAATGAAGTTAATTTGAATTAGGGGCTCGATTAGTGCACGGGTCGTCAAAAATACAAGAAAAAGGAGAAAATGGGTGATTTTGGGGTTACCGGAGCTCGGCCGGCGGCAAGGGAGTCGCCGGCGACTCGGTCAGAGGTCCGACGGTCGTCGGCGTCGGTGGTCAGCCGAGCGCCGCCGTCGACGAGGCGGTCGGGCGAGTGGAAGGTGAGATCGCGGCGGTCGGGGGTTGACAGGGCGCGGGCTCGGGCGATGAGAATTTGTCGCTTCGAATTCCGCGCCGAGCCCGCAGCGCCTTATAAAGGAAATGTTACGACTCGGCCGAGTGACTATGTCGCTCGGCCGAGTGAAAGTAACGGAAATATTTTTGAAAATTCCTCCCCGCTTACGACTCGGTCGAGTGGCTTTGCCACCCTCGGCCGAGTGGAAAAAGTCCATTCGGGCGAGTGGCACAAGCTACTCGGCAGTTCTCGCCCTAGGAGCGTATCGGTTTCACTCGGCCGAGTGAAGATATATACTCAGCCGAGTGGCAATTAGACTGAAATCGAGAAAAGAAACAGAGAGTTGGGTACAGCAGACTTCCCTCGTTTGTGCGCCGCTCGGGCGGACGAACTTATGTACTCGGCCGAGTGGATATTCCACTCGGCCGAGTGACCCCTGTTTTCTGCTGTTTGGTTCCGTTTGGGCTCTAATCTCTGTTTTTCTTCCTCCAGATGATTTCTTCCTCCTCCTAAGCATCGAGCGCATTCCTGGAGCGCTCTTTGTCGCCTTGTTCATCCTCCTAATGATAGATATCCCTTTCTCCTCTCCTGTCAAAGAAAAATAGGACCCGTTATCACGAATTTTTCAGGAAAACGACTCAAAACACTAATAAGTTCTAAAACAAAAATAAAGATCAAAGTAAAAATAAAGCGATAACCGTCGGGTTGCCTCCCGACAAGCGCTCGTTTAAGGTCTTGAGCTCGACCCCTTGGATTTTCAATTTAATGCGGGATATTGGGTGCATATGAGATGCACCCGTCGAATTTATCGGGAAGAACGCTCGGATTTGAATGTCGTGGCGGCGTGTTCTTCCTCAGTGCTCCTTCGTCTCGGGTAGTGTTGGGAGGTGGCTCCCCCAAGCTAGTGCTTGCTCCGGGCCTTGGCTTCACCGGCGACACCGATTTCCATATCGGTGGAGCTTTCTTCGGAATCTTCATTTTTGAGAGCTTGCATAGCTCTCGAATTCTTGCGACATCAGCATCGCCTTCATCAATTTCCATGGAGAGATCGGGGGAGTACTTCGTCTTTTCTTCTTGGCCCAAATCCGGGCCTTCCTCAAAATCATCCTTGAATAGTGCGCCAATGGAATGGGGGATCGCCTCCTCAATGACCTTGTCAAGGAGGTCCATATAGTCCAGCTCCTCATGATAAGACATGTGTTTCATTGCCTTGGGTATATGAAGCTCCACCTCGATGTTGCCGACGTTCAATGTTAGAGTCCCTTCACGTACATTGACAATGACACCGGCGGTGGCGAGGAACGGGCGTCCAAGTATTAGCGACGTATCGCCCTCCTCCTTGACATCCATGATCACAAAGTCGCATGGCAAACATATGCCTCCCGGGACTTGTAGCGGGATGTCCTCTATGATCCCTACTGGCCTTGTAATCCGACCATCTGCTAGTTGTATCCGCATGTCGGTAGGCTTCAATTCTGTGCCGGTGTTTAGTCTTCGGAACATGGAGAGAGGCATGAGGCTAACACTAGCCCCTAAGTCCACTAACTCCTTTTGTAGAGGGACGCCGCCTAAGGTGCAAGGAATCCAGAAACTCCCCGGGTCTTTGAATTTGGCGGGCTCCTTCTCTCTCTTGGTGAACCAAGTCCCCTCCTCAGCGAGCATTATTTTCTCCTTCCTCTTTCTTCCCGTAATTAAATCCTTTAAGAACTTGGTGTATGTCGGGATCTCCACGATAGCGTCGAGGAAAGGAATATTGAGGCTTACCCCTCTCAAATATTCGAGAAACTTGGCTAGTCGCTTCTCCATCTTTGCTCTAGCAAGCCTCTGAGGGAATGGGATCGGTGGCATAAAACGCCTCTCTTCAATCAGCTGCTCAGCTCTTGACTTTTCTTCCCATTGCGGCTCTTTCTCTCTCTCAACTTCAATGACCGGCTCACTTGGCTCTACTCTCTCCTCCACGGGCTCCTCGGTAGGAATCATGACGGGAGTGGTATTCTTCCCGCCTCTCGTAGTAACTGCAACCACGGCGTTGATATGGCCGGTGTTGCCCCGTGGATTTTGCTCGGGTTGAGCCGGCAACTGTTGACTATTTCGATTGAGCAACGCAAGTTGCTCCGAGATTTGGCCTACAATGGTTGTAAGGGAATCTTGGCCAGCCTTCAAGGAAGCATTAGTCTTCTTCTGCTCGACCATAAACTCATCCACTCTAGCTTCAAAATCGGAACGTTGTTGAGCTTGTGGAGGGTTTGGATTTCTCCACCCTTGATTGTATCTGGGCGGCCTATAGGGTCCCACTTGTTGCCTTGGTGGGTGATTTTGTTGCGGTGGCCCCCTTGGTGGATAATGTTGTTGTGTTGTTGTTGTTGTTGTCGAGCTTGATGAGGTAGTTGTTGCGGGGGGTTCAATGCTCCATCATTGTTGGCAAAGGAGAAACCGGGATGGTTTCTAGTGGCCGGATTGGCCCAATATCCTTGGTTCCCCGCGACGTATTGGACTTGCTCCAAAGACCCATCTCCTTGTTCTCCTCCCAAATACGTAGATTGGGATTGGTCTTGCCAATCGCACATTTGACTTGTTGGTGTGGATGTGGAAGGGGCTCCTTGGGGCTCCGTGATATATTTCTCCAGTCTCTCCACCACCTTGTGGAGAGAGTCGAACTTGTTGGTCAGCTCCGCCACGGCCTTGGACTCATAGATGCTAGATGGCTTCAAGGAGGACGAAGAGTGTCCTCGCTCGTCGCCCCATTGTTGATTGTTCGAGGCCATCTCCTCAATTAAGGCCGTAGCTTCGTCGGGAGTCTTCGATAAGATGGCCCCATTTGCCGCGGCATCAATAATCTGCTTGGTCCCCGGTTGGAGACCATTGTAGAAGCTATGGACGAGCTCCCAATATTCAATGCTATGGTAGGGGCACTGATGCTGCAGGTCTTTGAAGCACTCACATGCCTCGTAGAGTGTCTCTTGAGGTCCTTGCTTGAAGGACATGAGAGCACTCCTAATATTTACCGTCTTGGAGGGCGGATAGAACTTGTCGATAAACGCGCTCGCCAACTCGTCCCATGTGGTAAAGACTCCTTCAGCTTGCATCCTCGACCAATAAAGAGCTTTATCCTTTAGTGTGAAGGGGAAGATGCGCAGTCTGATGGCATCTAGGGTAACTCCCGGCATCTGGAAGGTGGCACACTTCGACAGAAATAGCTGGATGTGGTAGTGAGGATTTTCATGGGCGTTCCCATGAAATGGATCTTGTTGCATAAGGACCACCAATCCAGTCTTCAACTCAAAATTCTTGTCGGCCGCCAACTCCAGCATGGCTATGGACGAGGTAGTTGAGGAAGTCTTAGGCCGGAGCCTATCTCGAATGGAAATAATCCTCGCCATTCTTGCCGCTAACTCTTCAGGCGTCTCCCGAACGTTCATAAACCTCCCTTCCGTATCGGGTCTCCTCTCCGCTCTGATTCTCCGCAATGTACGCTCGATCTCAGGATCAAACAATATATCTACGGGGTCCGCTGTGGATCTCGTGTACATGCACGTGAAAACAAAGTTTCAAAGAAGTGATTAGCACAATGGAAGGGTTAGATAAAAAAATGAAAAAATAAAACAAAAAGAAAGAAATAGCTAGGGTGGTAGGATCAAACACAATCGCCTCCCCGGTAACGGCGCCAAAAACTTGATCGCGCCCGGGCGTACACCCTAAAGAGCGACCGTGTAGTTTTACCGCAAGCGCACGGTGTAGCGGCGAGCAGGTATCGAACACAGGGAGGACGTATGATGGTGCCTTCTCCGAACAACCTGGCTATAAGGACAGAAGTGTAGGAAATTACCTTTCGTCGATGTTGTCACAATCGTCAAACAATGTAAAAAGAGATATAAAATCAAATAAAGACGCCTAGGGAATAGGGAATCCCCGCTACTCACCGTATCTCGTCATTGTGATTCATCGGTTTCACAATTGCTAGGGTAGAATGTCAGGTGAACTAGTTGCAACTGAATGTAAAACCTAGCTCACGCTCTCGCGCTGTTGCCGGTCTATAGCAAACCTAGGCTCGGGTCCAATCTCTTGCAAACCCTAGCCTAGGCAAGCTAGCATTAGGATCAACGTCATTGTTCAATCGCATCCCGAGCTCACTCTCGTGCAAACTCGGGCTACGACCTAGTTTGGGATAGTTCCTACCCGTCCAATCTCTTGCAAACGGGTATCGGTATAGAATTGCAACCGAGAACCCTAGTATCGGCCCAATCTCTTGCAAACCGATACTACGGAAACTCAATTTCAACCCAATTCGGATTTCTAGGGTTTCCTATCGAATTAGGATCCAATCTCTTGCAAATCCCAATCGATATGAACACCTAGCTATCCGTATTATATCGATCCCAAACTAACCCTAATCAATTCTAGCAATAGTTCTACCAAATCGTCACAAATCGGAAATTGGGCTCGTAGGGTTCATCCCCACACCCTAAGACGTTAAAACTACTCACAAATCATATCGTAAATGGAAGAACAATCAATTGAAATAGCAATAGAATTCATGGCAATACTAAAATTAGCAATAAAAATAGAGTTTTTAGTGAGGAGGGAGACAAACCAATGTAGCTTCCAAAGAATCCAACAAAATAACACTTTTCTCTCCTCTCCAATCACAAGAATTAAACTCTAAAAAGTCTAATCTAAAAAGGCTGCCAAAAGCAATAGAAAAGCTATCTAAACTAGGTTAGAATCTGGGGTTAAATACCCCCTAAAACTGCCCAAAAATTCGTGACCAAACTGCCCCTGCGTAGCTCCAAAATCGTGTTTTCCGCTACAGGCGCGCGGCTCACTCGGCCGAGTGACAAAAGTCGCTCGGCCGAGTGATAGACCCTGATGATTTCCAGTAAGTCTGGGGTCTTGGGGGTCGTCACTTGGGGCGTCACTCGGCCGAGTGAGTTGTCGTCACTCAGCTGAGTGAGTTGTCGTCACTCGGCCGATGGGCTTATCTTCACTCGGGCAGACGGCAATTGCCACTCGGCTGAGTCGGGCTTCTGCTGCTCAGACTGACGAAAAACAGTAACTTCGATGTTTTTGATGGGCGCCGTTTGGGTGCCACTCGGGCGGACGGGATACGTCACTCGACCGAGTCGGCTTCTGATGCTCGGCCGAGTGCACGCTGATAGCGTGTCCGATCTGGCCGGCCGAGCGGGGTCTCAATGCTCGGCCGAGTGACTCCTTCACTCGGCCGAGTGAGATGCTAAAAATGCCCAATCTGAATGTTCTTGCCTCCTCGTCGCTCCTGCGACGTTCTTTCTTCTTCCGCTCCTCTCCAATAGCAAAATACCCCTCAGGGAAGTCGTCGGTGACACTCCGGAGTGGGTGTATCTCGGAATCACTCCAAATCGCTCCAAATCTCCTGAAATACGACAAAAACAACAAATCGTGAAAAGTATCGCAATGTTGTCGATAAATCGTGAAAAACGTGATTTGAGCTATTCAAATGGCATGCAAACATGCGGGAAAAAGGTGTAAAATACGGAGTGATCAATGACCTTGTTCTCATCCGTCTTGTTCTTAAATATCCATTTGGTCCCAATAACTTAGTGACCATTTAGAAGAGGGACGAGCTCCCAAACTTTATTTCTTTCAAATTGCATGAGCTCCTCTTCAATTGCAACTATCCACGAGCTATCTTCACAAGCTTCTTGGATGTTCTTTGGCTCAATGGTAGAGACAAAGGTGCAATGAGAGAACTCACCAATCCTTGATCTTGTTCGGACACCCACACCAATGTCTCCAATTATTTGCTCATGGGGGTGGTCACGAACAGTCGGATAAGTTTTAGGAATACCTGGATCACTTGGAACATTCTCAACATTTTCATTAGCATTGTTAGTCTCAATAATAGAATCATTAATTTTAACATTACTAATGTAATCACATAAAACATCTACGCTATCATCGACAACATGAGGAATATCAAAATCTTCATGAAATGAAACGTGTAGTGATTCCTCGATTGTTGAAGAGGTTTTGTTGTATATCCAGTAGGCTTTGCTACGTGTGGAATATCCAACAAAAATTCCTTCATCAGATCTTGGCTCAAATTTGTCTAAATAACCAAGAGTGTTATTTATAAAACATTTTGAACCAAAAACACGAAAATACTAAACTTAAGGCTTTTTATCATAAAATAATTCAAAACAAGTTTTGTTCGTTCGGGGCCTCACTAGGATCCTATTCAGCACATAATATGCTGTATGCACTGCCTCCGCCCAAAATTGAAGTCCAAGATAACTATCATGGATCATGGTGTGTGCACACTCAATAAGAGTCCTATTCTTTCTCTCAACAACACCATTTTGTGGTGGTGCGTGAGGAAAAGAAAAATTGTGAGTAATCACGTTGTCATCACAAAACTTAAAGAAAAGTTCATTCTCAAATTCCCCTTCATGATCATTACGAATATTAATAATGGTGGTTCCTAAGAGATTTTGAACTTTCTTTGCAAATTTGGTAAACTCATCAAAGGCTTCATCTACAATGACTAATTCATAATGAGCATTTCCTAAAGATGATACTCTGGTATGCCCAAATAGATCTAAATGAAGTAATTCTAGGGGCATCTTAGACGTTACGCCATCTTTGAGTTTAAATGAGATTTACGAAGTTTACCTCGTTGACATGAATCACAAAAACTTTTCTTATTAAAAGAAATCTTCGAAAAACCTTTAACTAGATCATGCTGAGATAAATTATATAAGTGCTTAAAATGAACATGGCCAAAACGGTGATGCCATAATAGTTGTTCATTTGTATTAGCAACTAAGCAATGTTCTATGTTTTTTGGTATGCTTAAATAATAAATATTTTTACCCCTAATACCGGAAAATAAAACGTGCGAATCATTATCAACTATATTACAAATACCCTCTCCAAAGTTAACCTTGTAACCTTTGTCACAAAGTTGACTTATGGAGATAAGGTAATGACATAAACCACTAACTAAATAAACATTTGTAATAAGAGGTTTGGATATGTTACCGACTTTGCCTACTCCAATGATGGTTCCCTTTTAATTGCCAACAAAGGTGACCGTTGCACCGTCCTTGATGCGGATCACTTCGGAGAGCACGAAGGGATCTCCCGTCATGTGTTTGGAGCAACCGCTATCAAGTATCAATCCTTTCCTTTTAGAGCCAATATATCTATTATTGCTCTCTTTCTTGTTCTTGGGTACCTACATAGTAAACCATAATCTCATGTACTCAAGCTTGTTGGGTCCAAGGGGATTAGCCCTTTGGAAACCAAGTCCAAGTGGACTTTGGCTTCCCAACATAGTTACCACTATTTATCACATCACTAAAATAAGAATTTACATATGCATTCCTATCATTTGTGCTATAGTTCTTGGGACCCCAAATTGTGTATGTTTTGGGTGTCATATTCCTAGTTGCATGCACATTAGGTTGAGGTCTACGTGGAGCATGTTTCCTAGGAATATGAGATCTAGCATATGAAGGTGGAGGTGGATATGCATGAGACATATACGGGTTATATGCAAAATGAGGTGCATGCATATTATATAATGCATATGGAGCATACATGTGATGTGAAGGATATGGATGAGCATGCATATGATGTGTATGAGCATAAAAGCGTGTAAGAGTGAGTTTGCATGTGCACGTGGGTGTGGAGCATAAAACTCATCATGTGTGTTCATATGAGAAGTAGGAGTGTTCCTACGAGTGTGAGTGTTAGTATACATAAAGGCATGTCCTTTCTTTTGATATCCTCCCTTAATGGGTTTCTTGTCAAAAGAAGTAATGTGTGTAGTGGTGACTTTCTTGGTGGACTTGCTACCAATCGTATTTTTGTCACTACTAGTGGATGCACTAGAGGATGGCCTCACAAAATCTATAGTTACACCAATATAGGATGTGCATGATTTGGATGCGTTTTCTTCCATATAACCAAGTCCAACACGATGTGTAGCCGGAAATTGGTTGGAAAGCAATTCATCCAATTTCCCTTTCCCTTTGTTAAATCTCTTAACATGGGAGGACATGAACTCATATTTCTTCTAAGGGAAGAAATATTAATGTCCAAAGTGGACACACGTGTGGTGAGCTCGTGCACTTAGGTTTTGAGAGAACCATTCTCAATACCCAATTGTATGTTTTGAGAAACTATATCAACACTAGCTTTAGAAGAAACGTGATCTAGTTGAGATTTGAGGGAATTCACCTCATTTCTCATGGTGCCATTTTGAGAAACCAAATTGGCTTTGTCAAGTGTAAGTGTGTCAACAATGGTGTCATTGTTGGTGATGCATGGCATGGATGATTTAATAGCATTTGATTTCTTCAAATTAGTATATCTAAGCACAAGAGATTTATACTAAGAAAATAATTCTTTGTTAGCAATACGAAGTTCATCCATAGTTACCTCGGCTTCATCGTTCTCACTATTGCTTCCATCGGAGAATGTATCTTCTCAGGCCATGAAGCACATATGTGCACTCTCACCCTTCTCATCCTCAGATTCGCTTGAGGAATCTCCACTTGAGTCATCGAAAGTCCCAACAAGTCATTTCTTCTTGTCCTTCTTGAATTTGTCGGACTTGTGATACTTCGGTGCTTTCCATTTTTCTTTGTTCCTTAGCATTGGACAATCCTTCTTGATGTGCCCTGGCTTGTTGCACTTGAAATAAAGAGAAGAGGAATTATTAGTGGAATCAAATTTAGATTTGGAATGGAATTTACCTTTGCGAAAGAAGCATTGGAACTTCTTTGCCATTAGCGACATTTCTTTCAAATCCATCTCGTTCTCGAATTCATCATTATCGGAGGATGAAGAGATAGCCTTGAACGCTAATGCCTTCTTCTTTGCCTCCGTTGGGGTCATCATAGCTCTAATCTTCAATCGGTTCTCCCTTCTTACTTCGTAAGACATGAGAGACCGATGAGATTCACCATGGTGTAGTTCTTCATGTGATCGACCTCTTCAATGGCAATAGCCCGTCTTTCCAATTTTGAGATCATTCCCATGATTATCTTTCTTACCTTTTCTTGTTGTGTGTATACTTGACCGAGAGCTTCAAAGCTCATTGGTGATGTCGGTGAAACAACCGTACATCATTGCAATGTTCTCACTTTTCTGCATATGAAACATGTCGAAGTTTTGTATAACAACAAATAACTTTGACAATTTTACCTTGTTCGTCCCCTTGTGGGTGACGACGAGATGGTTCCATATTTGATATGCACCCTTACATGTGCATATCTTGTTGAACTTATCATCCGGATCCAATGTGCAATGAAGAGCGTTCATTGCTTTGGCATGGTTCACCTCGATGGACTTCTCAGTTGGAGTCCATTTGTCAAAATCTTCTTCAGTGGGTTCAACGTAATCCTTAAGGAGGGTCTCCAAAGAGAAGCACTCCTTAGAAATGTCTCCATCCAGCACTTCCAATAGCCGAAATTCGTGCCATTGAAACGCGAAGGACGAACTGTTGGTTGTCCTTCGAATACGGTATAAGCACCATCACGGTCGTGATTGTTGTACGAAGGAAATGGAGGAACATTGTTGTTATTGGATGCCATAGCTATAAACTTGCGCTCTCATACCAATTGTAAGGATCCTGTCTACGAGGAAAACACTAGAAGGGGCGTTGAATAATGTTTATAAAATTTAACTAAGAAATTACTCCTAATTAAAAACCTAATCCAAAAAAGATGCAGAAATAAGAATAAACAACAATGAACAATGCAAACAATAAGATGTTTCAAGGGTTCGGATTACCCAAGTCAAACCCGATTTGTTCCCGGTAATCCTGCGTCCCTTCCACCCGAATACCTCTAGATACTCAAGTTAGAACCCTAACTTGAGGTTTCCTTTAAACCCACTTGTAGCAACACTACAAGTGTAATCGAACAACAATCGATGTCCTTAAATCCCACAACTTGGGATCAAGCAAACCACTCTCACAAACCTAGAGTGAATCCACATAACGAAAGTTATGAAGTAATGAAATACACTTACAATTCACCTACGACTTGAAGTAGAACTTGAAGGAGCAAAGTGAAGTGAGTGTTGATCTCTTCCAAGAAGAGAGTGAAGCCCTTTTTCTTGTCACCACCAAATGCCTAGAGGATATCAACTTTGATTCTAGGTTGGAGAGCAAGATAGAATGAGAGTCTAGGGCTTTGAGAAAATGAGAGCTTGAGAGCTTAGAGATGAGATCAATGAATTCTTAAGGGTTCGAAGAAGTCTCCAATGGAACAGTAGGAGACCCTTTTATAAGTTCTCTTAAACCCTCAAACAAAATACCCAAACCCCCCTTTGAAATCCGTGTGGAAAAAGCCAACGGATAGAATTTACAGCCAGGAAAAGAACGCACAGCCGTCTGCTGCATGATTCGGGTTCAATATTACATATTTAACCCCCCATTTAGCCCTATTTTGTGCTCATGTGATGCTACATTGTTCTCTAATTCATACGTATTTTGTACACAATTATTTATTAGAGAAAACACTCTATTTGAGCACAAAACAGCAATTAACGAAGTATTTCTGCACTTTTTATATTTTTCATAGCTTTTTCTCGATCTCACGATTCCAACGACTATTTATTTGTATTTTTCTGAGATCTGTGCTAATTACTGTGTATTTTTAAAAGCAGAATACCATTTAATTGAAGAAATACAGAATAAATACGGATTAAATACGAAAATACGAGCCACGTGGCTCGATCTCAGCCGCCCAGTCGCAATCCAACGACTAAAGCTAATGGGTTTACGGGCGGTCGACGTGGCTTATACCGAGCCGCGAGATCTAGATCCAACGGCCCAGAAGCGAGCAGATCGCAGCGAGGCGGGAAAATATCTGGGGGACACGCGGCAGGATCTTAGCGACGGACCGCCAGATCGAGCGGATCACATCTTCGGTGACGCAGCAAGCTACTGACCGCTAGATCGTGATCTGACGGTCAACGATCTCCACCAAGGCGAACGCAGAGCGCGCGGAATTCTGGGCGACGTGGCTCAATCTTACCCGTTGCTCCCGAATCCGACGGCGTAGAGCGATTCGATTTGCTGAAATTGTTTTCGAAATAGCGGGGCTACGTGGCCAACTAACAGCCGTGCAATGTCGATCCAACGGCCGAAGACGACTCCGAAGTGGATTCGAACTCGGATGCGGGGGCACGAATCCTTAATGACACGTGGCACTCTCTAGTTGAATCGCACGAGATCGGACGGCTGCGATTGCGAGCGGCTGAATGGGTTTGGGTTTTAAGTAAACAGGTGCGGTTTCGAACCCAATAAGCTTCCCAAACCCGCAATGCCTCTATTTAAGGTATTCCTAGGGTTTTTTGGGCGTATACAAGCAGATTTTGGCGTATTTTTAGCGTATTGGAGGCTCTAGGAGCCGTATTTCGCCACCACAAAATTCTGTAAAATTCCAGAGGCTATTTTCTTATTTCCAGAGAGTTTTGGTGTCTTTTTAAGGATATTTGCTGATATATTTCTTAACTTAAACCCCGTATTTGGTGCTTTTCTATTGTATTTTGCTATTAAATTGATGTATTCTTCTATGAAACTTGTTTATTCTTGCACCATGAGTAGCTAAATTGTTATTGTGCATGGTATGGCGTAGTTAGGAGATATGATGCATGTTTATTTGGTTGTATTCCTTGTGCTAAATCGTTAAAAGTCGTTAAAGTTGTAATCTTTGTTCGTAAATCGTCTTTTTCATCTTCCAAAAGAAGTGATTGAGTTGATGATCGCCCCAAAAGGATGAGTTTTGATCTCCCCAAAAGGGAGTTTCATATCGTAGTTTTGATCTCTCCAAAAGAGAGTTTCATATCGTATTATAACTTTAGCGACGATCTTATTGAATATTGTGCTTGAACCCCCAAAAGGGTATCTTCCGATGAGTTGCTCCCAAAAGGAGAATTTATTAAGTTATATTGGATATTTTTCGGTGAATTGCTCTCAAAAAGAGAATTCATTGTGTTATATTCATCAACCAAATTAACACGAAGCATTGATCCTAACGAACCTATACCATGTGCATACTTTTTATAGATATTTTCAGACACGAATTTCCTTGTTTATATTGTTCACGTATTCACATCACCATCACTGTCATCATTGTGAAGTGGTTAGTTTCTTTTCGTTGGATTTCTATTTGATTTGAGCTGTGGTTGCAACAGATTTCCTCCTGAGGATTCGACATCTGGACTCCCAGATTATATTACTTGTACGGACTCTTGCGCTTGAGAGAGAGCACCTTTTCGGAGCCCACCAAGTTTTTGGCGCCGTTGCCGGGGAGGAATGGTTTGTGACTACGGTTTATTTCATTTAGAGGACCTTCAGTGAGATCTTTCCACTTTACTGTATATAAACTTTTGTTTAATTTTTTGTACATAAACTTTTTTTTAAATGGAGTATATGAATTTCTATTGCACAAACAATCTGTATGATGCAAGGTATGCTAATGCACACAAACATAGGATGGAGAAGCTCAAAATTGTTAATTTTAATCAAACTGACTGTGAAACTTTCTTTCAGGCCTGGAGGAGGTTCACAGACCTAATATCGAGCTATCCACAGCATGGGTATACAAATGAAGAGCTCATGGCGTTCTTCCTAGATGGACTACAACCCCAGCTGCAGGAATTCTTGGGAGTCATGACGCCGACAGAGGCGTGGCAATACATGGAGTCTCTGCAAGAAAATGAAGAAATCATGGAAGAGACTTCAGAGAGCGATTCAACGGAGCCTTTGTGCCTCGATCAAGAAGAGCAAAGCGTAGACGTACCTTTGTAATCCTTGAAAGAGGAAGCTTACCTGATTATTCAGACACAGGAGGCCACATCCCTTCAATTCCAAGAGAATTTCTTTGCTCGGAGTCGGCAGATTCAGAAATCCATTGAAGATCTTACTCTGATTGCCACTTGCTTAGAAGAAGGTAATGCTTTTGAAACTCAATTTAAAGAATCTAATACGAGTTTATCTTCTATTGCAGGAAAATCGAGCAAGCCATGTCACGTTGAGGGCACAAATGAAAATATCCACATGGCAGAAAGTGTGTGCAAAAGAGAGGACGAGCTAGCAATTTTAGATGAACGAGAGGAGGAGACAGCTAGGGACAAGGGTTTTGAGATTATAGCCATGGAGTCAGAACCATGCTCTCCTCCAGTTTTGTCCCAAAATCATTTACCCCTCTCCCCAATGACTGAGCATCATACCGAGAGTAGTGCATATCTTTCAGGGAGTAGTCGTCAACTTGCTTTAATTCATTTCACTTATTTTGATGACTACATTTGGAATACTTTTATTGAGAAAAATCTTAAATAATTTGGACTGACATGACTCATCTCTTGCATGACATTGGCAAACAAGTTATAGAGATGCTTGGAGTTGTGTTGCTGGGGTCCAACTTAGCTTCTGGAGGAAAAATAATCGCCGAGGAGCGCAAGGAGCAAATTGAACAACTTCCTCCACCATCAAAGATTCGGGACCCGCCATTTGATCACGGTGTGTTCTTTCCAGTAGTGTAGTTTTTAAATGCTTTCTAGGTTGCTTGCTTGAATAAACGCGTACCCCTTTCGACATTGAGGACAATGTCCATCTTTAGTTGGGGGGTGTTGTGTATGAGACCTTAGGATTTTTTTTAGACGAATAAATCACCAAATCTCATCATTTTAAAACTCCTTCATATGCCTCAAATACGGATGATTACGCATTAATTGAGTTCTAAAATTTGTTTATGGCTTGAGTTAATTATTTTTCCTTCATGGAATTACTCGTTAATATGCTATTCATGAAAACTTTCAATTGCCATGATTAATATCTCGAAATAGTTTGAATTTATTTCATGCATGCTAATGTGATGAAAAAGCTTAAGTATACACGATTTATTAGAATAGTCTTCAAGTTGAAGAGGAATTTGGCCTTTGTTATTAATATTTTGATTCGAAGAATGGGTGTTGAGTTGCTTACAAAAGAAAGAAAGAAAAGAAAAGAAATGAAAAAATGAATGAAAAATGAATGAAGAAAATGAAGAAGTATGTCACTAATACATAACTTGGTTGGCTCGAGTAGTACAGTCCGAGGGGTCCTTTTTGGCCTAATGCCCTATTATCGTCTGATTTGGGAGCCATTGACAGGAAACTCACTCATTTGATGGAGCGATCCAAGTTATACATTTTTCTGCGAATGTTGCTTGATGCGCATTACGCGGAACTAATAAAAGAAAAGAAATGGTGAATATACTAAGCAACTTCAATACCAATGTCTTGAATGATTGTTTTGATCGGCTAATTCCTTGGAAACAAGAAAACTAGAATATAACGACGTGTTATACTTTCGCTTGCGCAAAACGATGCTTGTATGTTATTTATTCATACTAAATTAGAGAAAATATCATGTGGTTGATTTTGTTCATGGATGGTGTATATTGATAGTCTAGATCATGTTGGAAAGCGTACTATTGAGCCATGCCATAAGCAATGGCTGGAATTTATTGTTTTATTAATCATCCGTATTAATCGCTCTTTTTACTAGAGACTAGCAAATCGCTAGTTGGGGGTGTGATTCGGGTTCAATATTACATATTTAACCCCCCATTTAGCCCTATTTTATGCTCATGTGATGCTACATTGTTCTCTAATTCATACGTATTTTGTACACAATTATTTATTAGAGAAAACACTCTATTTGAGCACAAAACAGCAATTAACAAAGTATTTCTGCACTTTTTATATTTTTCATAGCTTGTTCTCGATCTCACGATTCCAACGACTATTTATTTGTATTTTTCTGAGATCTGTGCTAATTACTGTGTATTTCTAAAAGCAGAATACCATTTAATTGAAGAAATACAGAAGAAATACGGATTAAATACGAAAATACGAGCCACGTGGCTCGATCTCAGCCGCCCAGTCGCAATCCAACGGCTGAAGCTAATGGGTTTACGGGCGGTCGACGTGGCTTATACCGAGCCGCGAGATCTAGATCCAACGGCCCAGAAGCGAGCAGATCACAGCGAGGCGGGAAATTATCCGGGGGACACGCGGCATGATCTTAGCGACGGACCGCCAGATCGAGCGGATCACATCTTCGGCGACGCGGCAAGCTACTGACCGCTAGATCGCGATCCGACGGTCAACGATCTCCACCAAGGCGAACGCGGAGCGCGCGGAATTCTGGGCGACGTGGCTCAATCTTACCCGTTGCTCCTGAATCCGACGGCGTAGTGCGATTCGATTTGCTGAAATTGTTTTCGAAATAGCGGGGCTACGTGGCCAACTAACAGCCATGCAATGTCGATCCAACGGCCGAAGACGACTCCGAAGTGGAGTCGAACTCGGATGCGGGGGCACGAATCCTTAATGACACGTGGCACTCTCTAGTTGAATCGCGCGAGATCGGACTGCTGCGATTGCGAGCGGCTGAATGGGTTTGGGTTTTAAGTAAACGGGTGCGGTTTCGAACCCAATAAGCTTCCCAAACCCGCAATGCCTCTATTTAAGGTATTCCTAGGGTTTTTTGGGCGTATACAAGCAGATTTTGGCGTATTTTTAGCATATTGGAGGCTCTAGGAGCCGTATTTCGCCACCACAAAATCCTGTAAAATTCCAGAGGCTATTTTCTTATTTTTAGAGAGTTTTGGTGTCCTTTCAAGGATATTTGGCGATATATTTATTAACTTAAACCCCGTATTTGGTGCTTTTCTATTGTATTTTGCTATTAAATTGATGTATTCTTCTATGAAACTTGTTTATTCTTGCACCATGAGTAGCTAAATTGTTATTGTGCATGGTATGGCGTAGTTAGGAGATATGATGCATGTTTATTTGGTTGTATTCCTTGTGCTAAATCGTTAAAAGTCGTTAAAGTTGTAATCTTTGTTCGTAAATCGTCTTTTTCATCTTCCAAAAGAAGTGATTGAGCTGATGATCGCCCCAAAAGGATGAGTTTTGATCTCCCCAAAAGGGAGTTTCATATCGTAGTTTTGATCTCTCCAAAAGAGAGTTTCATATCGTATTATAACTTTAGCGACGATCTTATTGAATATTGTGCTTGAACCCCCAAAAGGGTATCTTCCGATGAGTTGCTCCCAAAAGGAGAATTTATTGAGTTATATTGGATATTTTCCGGTGAATTGCTCTCAAAAAGAGAATTCATTGTGTTATATTCATCAACCAAATTAACACGAAGCATTGATCCTAACGAACCTATACCATGTGCATACTTTTTATAGATATTTTCAGACACGAATTTCCTTGTTTATATTGTTCACGTATTCACATCACCATCACTGTCATCATTGTGAAGTGGTTAGTTTCTTTTCGTTGGATTTCTATTTGATTTGAGCTGTGGTTACAACAGATTTCCTCCTGAGAATTCGACATCTGGACTCCCAGATTATATTACTTGTACAGACTCTTGCGCTTGAGAGAGAGCACCTTTTCGGAGCCCACCAAGTTTTTGGCGCCGTTGCCGGGGAGGAATGGTTTGTGACTACGGTTTATTTCATTTAGAGGACCTTCAGTGAGATCTTTCCACTTTACTGTATATAAACTTTTGTTTAATTTTTTGTACATAAACTTTTTTTTAAATGGAGTATATGAATTTCTATTGCACAAACAATCTGTATGATGCAAGGTATGCTAATGCACACAAACATAGGATGGAGAAGCTCAAAATTGTTAATTTTAATCAAACTGACTGTGAAACTTTCTTTCAGGCCTGGAGGAGGTTCACAGACCTAATATCGAGCTATCCACAGCATGGGTACACAAATGAAGAGCTCATGGCGTTCTTCCTAGATGGACTACAACCCCAGCTGCAGGAATTCTTGGGAGTCATGACGCCGACAGAGGCGTGGCAATACATGAAGTCTCTGCAAGAAAATGAAGAAATCATGGAAGAGACTTCAGAGAGCGATTCAACGGAGCCTTCGTGCCTCGATCAAGAAGAGCACAGCGTAGACGTACCTTTGCAATCCTTCAAAGAGGAAGCTTACCTGATTATTCAGACACAGGAGGCCACATCCCTTCAATTCCAAGAGAATTTCTTTGCTCGGAGTCGGCAGATTCAGAAATCCATTGAAGATCTTACTCTGATTTCCACTTGCTTAGAAGAAGGTAATGCTTTTGAAACTCAATTTAAAGAATCTAATACGAGTTTATCTTCTATTGCAGGAAAATCGAGCAAGCCATGTCACGTTGAGGGCACAAATGAAAATATCCACATGGCAGAAAGTGTGTGCAAAAGAGAGGACGAGCTAGCAATTTTGGATGAACGAGAGGAGGAGACAGCTAGGGACAAGGGTTTTGAGATTATAGCCATGGAGTCAGAACCATGCCCTCCTCCAGTTTTGTCCCAAAATCATTTACCCCTCTCCCCAATGACTGAGCATCATACCGAGAGTAGTGCATATCTTTCAGGGAGTAGTCGTCAACTTGCTTTAATTCATTTCACTTATTTTGATGACTACATTTGGAATACTTTTATTGAGAAAAATCTTAAACTAATTTGGACTGACATGACTCATCTCTTGCATGACATTGGCAAACAAGTTATAGAGATGCTTGGAGTTGTGTTGCTGGGGTCCAACTTAGCTTCTGGAGGAAAAATAATCGCCGAGGAGCGCAAGGAGCAAATTGAACAACTTCCTCCACCATCAAAGATTCGGGATCCGCCATTTGATCACAGTGTGTTCTTTCCAGTAGTGTAGTTTTTAAATGCTTTCTAGGTTGCTTGCTTGAATAAACTCGTACCCCTTTCGACATTGAGGACAATGTCCATCTTTAGTTGGGGGGTGTTGTGTATGAGACCTTAGGATTTTTTTTAGACGAATAAATCACCAAATCTCATCATTTTAAAACTCCTTCATATGCCTCAAATACGGATGATTACGCATCAATTGAGTTCTAAAATTTTTTTATGGCTTGAGTTAATTATTTTTCCTTCATGGAATTACTCGTTAATATGCTATTCATGAAAACTTTCAATTGCCATGATTAATATCTCGAAATAGTTTGAATTTATTTCATGCATGCTAATGTGATGAAAAAGCTTAAGTATACACGATTTATTAGAATAGTCTTCAAGTTGAAGAGGAATTTGGCCTTTGTTATTAATATTTTGATTCAAAGAATGGGTGTTGAGTTGCTTACAAAAGAAAGAAAGAAAAGAAAAGAAAAGAAAAAATGAATGAAAAATGAATGAAGAAAATGAAGAAGTATGTCACTAATACATAACTTGGTTGGCTCGAGTAGTACAGTCCGAGGGGTCCTTTTTGGCCTAATGCCCTATTATCGTCTGATTTGGGAGCCATTGACAGGAAACTCACTCATTTGATGGAGCGATCCAAGTTATACATTTTTCTGCGAATGTTGCTTGATGCGCGTTACGCGGAACTAATAAAAGAAAAGAAATGGTGAATATACTAAGCAACTTCAATACCCATGTCTTAAATTATTGTTTTGATCGGCTAATTCCTTGGAAACAAGAAAACTAGAATATAACGATGTGTTATACTTTCGCTTGCGCAAAACGATACTTGTATGTTATTTATTCATACTAAATTAGAGAAAATATCATGTGGTTGATTTTGTTCATGGATGGTGTATATTGATAGTCTAGATCATGTTGGAAAGCGTACTATTGAGCCAAGCCATAAGCAATTGCTGGAATTTATTGTTTTATTAATCATCCGTATTAATCGCTCTTTTTGCTAGAGACTAACAAATCGCTAGTTGGAGGGTGTGATTCGGGTTCAATATTACATATTTAACCCCCCCCCATTTAGTCCTATTTTGTGCTCATGTGATGCTACATTGTTCTCTAATTCATACGTATTTTGTACACAATTATTTATTAGAGAAAACACTCTATTTGAGCACAAAACAGCAATTAACGAAGTATTTCTGCACTTTTTATATTTTTCATAGCTTGTTCTCGATCTCACGATTCCAACGACTATTTATTTGTATTTTTCTGAGATCTGTGCTAATTACTGTGTATTTCTAAAAGCAGAATACCATTTAATTGAAGAAATACAGAAGAAATACGGATTAAATACGAAAATACGAGCCACGTGGCTCGATCTCAGTCGCCCAGTCGCAATCCAACGGCTGAAGCTAATGGGTTTACGGGCGGTCGACGTGGCTTATCCCGAGCCGCGAGATCTAGATCCAACGGCCCAGAAGCGAGCAGATCGCAGCGAGGCGGGAAATTATCCGGGGGACACGTGGCAGGATCTTAGCGACGGACCACCAGATCGAGCGGATCACATCTTCGGCGACGTGGTAAGCTACTGACCGCTAGATCGCGATTCGACGGTCAACGATCTCCACCAAGGCGAACACGGAGCGCGCGGAATTCTGGGCGACATGGCTCAATCTTACCCGTTGCTCCCGAATCCGACGGCGTAGAGCGATTCGATTTGTTGAAATTGTTTTCGAAATAGCGGGGCTACGTGGCCAACTAACAGCCGTGTAATGTCGATCCAACGGCCGAAGACGACTCCGAAGTGGATTCGAACTCGGATGCGGGGGCACGAATCCTTAATGACACGTGGCACTCTCTAGTTGAATCGCGCGAGATCGGACGGCTGCGATTGCGAGCGGCTGAATGGGTTTGGGTTTTAAGTAAACGGGTGCGGTTTCGAACCCAATAAGCTTCCCAAACCCGCAATGCCTCTATTTAAGGTATTCCTAGGGGTTTTTGGGCGTATACAAGCAGATTTTGGCGTATTTTTAGCGTATTGGAGGCTCTAGGAGCCGTATTTCGCCACCACAAAATTCTGTAAAATTCCAGAGGCTATTTTCTTATTTCCAGAGAGTTTTGGTGTCCTTTCAAGGATATTTGGCGATATATTTATTAACTTAAACCGCGTATTTGGTGCTTTTCTATTGTATTTTGCTATTAAATTGATGTATTCTTCTATGAAACTTGTTTATTCTTGCACCATGAGTAGCTAAATTGTTATTGTGCATGGTATGGCGTAGTTAGGAGATATGATGCATGTTTATTTGGTTGTAATTCTTGTGCTAAATCGTTAAAAGTCGTTAAAGTTGTAATCTTTGTTCGTAAATCGTCTTTTTCATCTTCCAAAAGATGTGATTGAGTTGATGATCGCCCCAAAAGGATGAGTTTTGATCTCCCCAAAAGGGAGTTTCATATCGTAGTTTTGATCTCTCCAAAAGAGAGTTTCATATCGTATTATAACTTTAGCGACGATCTTATTGAATATTGTGCTTGAATCCCCAAAAGGGTATCTTCCGATGAGTTGCTCCCAAAAGGAGAATTTATTAAGTTATATTGGATATTTTCCGGTGAATTGCTCTCAAAAAGAGAATTCATTGTGTTATATTCATCAACCAAATTAACACGAATCATTGATCCTAACGAACCTATACCATGTGCATACTTTTTATAGATATTTTCAGACACGAATTTCCTTGTTTATATTGTTCACGTATTCACATCACCATCACTGTCATCATTGTGAAGTGGTTAGTTTCTTTTCGTTGGATTTCTATTTGATTTGAGCTGTGGTTGCAACAGATTTCCTCCTGAGGATTCGACATCTGGACTCCCAGATTATATTACTTGTACGGACTCTTGCGCTTGAGAGAGAGCACCTTTTCGGAGCCCACCACTGAACTGTGTCAGAGGATAGGTGAGAATTAAATGGTAACGTATAGGACAGTCGACTGATGAAGCTTGGACACGTGCCTGAAAACCATCAGGCGACTGAGAAACCTTCTACAGGCGATTGTGTGGTAAAGTGTGAAAGATGACAAAGAGTAAGAATTCTGGGTAAACTTGGACATGCGACTGATATGGTATCCACAGGTGCCTGTGCCATGGGCAGGCAGGTGGGAAACCAACTTCAGTCGTCTGTGTGCACAAGTGCGTAAATTACCAAAATGAAAGTTCTGGGCAAGAGATGGACTTGCGACTGATGTGGTATCCACAGGCACCTGTGCCATGGGCAGGCGACTAGAGAACCAACTACAGTTGTCTGTCTACACAAGTGCGAAATTGACAGAACATTGGATCTTTGGGCAAGAGGAGACAGGTGACTGACTAACAATTCACAGGCGCCTGAAACTAGACAGGCGCATGTACTTTGTACATCAGTCACCTGTTGAAGTTGAATACAGAAAAGCCCAAAAAAAACCTAAGTCAATACATGTGCATTACAGTCGACTGTAGAACAATTCTCAGGCACCTGTATGGAGACAGGCGCCTGCATTTTGTTCTTCAGTCGCCTGTTAAAACTCCAAAATGCACAGTAAAGGGAATGAAAAGATGGAATCCTAGTAAATGATTTCTAATGGCATCCTAGGCTAGATAAAGTGAAGTGTGTGAGCTCCAAGATAGTTCTACTACAAGGCTACATTCTAATCAAGAGAAATGAAAGCATAAAAAGATTTGCATTAATTATATGCTTCTCTTCCTTCTCTTGAATGGCCTTGAAGTCTTTGAAGCTTCATTCTTCAACTTGATCACCCAATCTTCAATTCATTGAGCTTTGATTGATCTTGGTAGTCATCCATTGCTATATGATCTTCATGATTAGCTTAGGTAATCGATTAACTGCATGTAAGGGATTAGTCACAAGTATTTACGTTTGCTCATCATCAAACCAAGTAGGGAGAAGTCCAATACTCAACATGTACATTGGGCTCCGTAGGATTCCCCCTCTTCTTCTGGTTCCATGGGAACTCTGAAGTAAAGCGTTCGAGGGCAAGAGCAGTCCAATGATGGGTGACCTCCTGGGAAGTCCTCACGTTACCACGACATAAGTGCTCTCCCTCCCGCTGTGTGAGGTTGAGGGTTCTTTACTGCTTTCTGATAAGTCAAAAAAAAAGAATGCAATGTGCATTTCGAGTAAGAATTACATTGAGCACCACATATACAAGGTGCTCAAGGGAAAATAAGGACCTTAGGTAACTAAGCGTAATAATTTATTTAATTTCTTTTGATATTCCTAAATTTAAAAAATTAATTAGAACAACATGGGGGATATAAGAGCAAATGAGAAGCTCATATGGAGATGGGTCAGGTGCCAACAGAGCGAATCTTGTCAATCAGTTGACTCGCTACTGACTCATCTTTGGTGTGTATTTTGGGAATAACCACCCATCCCAGCGCATTTTAGGAATGTTGCAATAACTTACGAGCGATGCTAATCACATTACACATTTTGTTGAAGCTATTACATTGCTAAGAACATTACATTTTTTCCTAATTTTTTTTAAAATTCATAACATTTTCTTTCAAAATCCTCATTTTATTACTCTCTTTCTCAACGTCTCTCTTTCACCTCTGCCACCTCCTTCTCTCCCACCATCACTCCTTCCTCCAATGCTTTATCCTTCTCACGGAATTAAACCTAAAAAATTATTTAAAATCAATTAAATCTAACAAATTTAGTTAAATCTAAAAACTCTATTAAAAATTAATTTATCTTAAAAAACTTGAAACCCAACAAAAATCAATTATACTTTGAAAAATTGACACATTCGGACTTTCAGGGCTAAGGGCCATATGTGATGCTCTGGCATGTAGTACAGAACACTATATTTGGTGATTGGCGATATAATCCCGAATATCATATCTGATGCTAGGATATATAGACCAGAGTGCCACAATTATATGTCAAAAAATTGAAAATCGTTGCTCATGTTCACAAACCCAAGCAACGCTTTTGAATTATTTTAAAAACTCGAGCAATGGTAGCTGAGAGAAGGATATGGTAGGAGGCGGCAGTGGTAGAAAGGTGGCACCGGGAAGACGTGGCGACCACAACAACATGAAAAGGAGAAGTGTAATGTTCTAAAGCTAGAAAATGGTAAAAATGGAATTTTACTTTAAGGTTGGATAAAAATTAAGATAATGGTAAATTTGTAAATAAAATGTGATATGTGTACCGGAGCTGATTTGTGCACCCATCGTTTTACTCACGGGTACATACCCTTATTTACAAGTTTGTCATTACTCCCGCGCACATACCACTTATTTACAAGTTTGCTACTGAAATTACTCACCACTCCCTCACAAGGCCAAATTTTCAAAAAAAGTCCATATGGCTTTGTCGGTGTATCACCGGGGGTTTCCTCGTCCCAACCTCTGCCCCTCCCTATCTACCGCCCCATCCACCGACCTCCATTGCCCCCCTCCACATCCCTCCCACGCCCATTTCCTGACCCCCTCGTCTGCCGACATACGGTCGGAGAACATGGCCACGACGGATTGCCGGAACATCATGATCCACGGTGCGAATGTGACAAGAAGGTCGTCGGAGGAGGCAATGGAGAGGGATGCGGTGGAGGATGAGGCCGAGATGAAGCGGCGGGGGATGGGGAGGTGTTCGGAGGGGGCTGGGGAAGAGGGGGAGGGGGAGGGCAGAGGGGGCTGGCGAAGAGGGGGGGCTGGGGAGGTCGGATGAGGGGCGATGGGATGTGGGGAGCGGAGGAGGCGGGGTAAGAGGGGGATGTAAGGACCGTCTTACCCTTGCAATACTAAACAAACTCTAGAGGGGGGTGAATAGAGAAATGGTAATAAATTGTGCAATTAATATTTAACTTGCAAATGCGGAATAATTAGTGCAAGAGGAATTAATCAACACAATCAATCCAAACACAAACACAAGATTTTACCCTGGTTCCCCAAACTTGGGTACGTCTAGCCACACCAATATCCACTATAATTCTCACACAGAGAAGTGAATATAATCTCACACAAAGATACATCACATGGAGGATTTGGATTCTCACACAGAGAAATCCTTGCTCTCACACAGAGAAACAATTGCTCTCACATAGAGAGACTCAAACTCTCACAAAGAGAGATCCCAACCAACCCTCACACAGATGGTTATACTCTCACTACCTCTCACAGAGAAATCTAGGGTTTCAATGAAAACAAACTAAAACAAATACTCTTACCTATGCCTTGTACGAACTTACTCATATGAAGATGAAGGCATGTAACAGTAAGACCAAGTGCTTGAGATTTAGCTTGATTGCACTTGGATGATTTCCCTTGAGCTAGGCTTTAATGCATGAAGAGAGAAATGCTCATGAGAGGGAAATGAAAGAGTTTGAGAGTGTATTAATCAACCTCTAATGATTTACAATAGTGACCAAGAAGCTCTAATGAACTCAGCCCTCTCATATATATAGGAAGTCCAAAGGAGCCCTCAAACCCAAGTAAAAAGCCAAAAAGAATAAATCTGCAACGGTTAGATTCTGGTAATTTACGGCACAGAAAGTCAACTGATGAATAATTGACAATCGACTGGTCAACTGCTATAAAAATCTCAACAGCTATAATCTGAGCCAGGATAGGCGATTGTAGAAGACTATACATGTGATTGTATAATGTGCAGGCGCCTGAATATCCTTCAGTAGGCGACTCTCACATAGGATGGAAACAGAGCAAAGAAAATGCAACTTTCGTACTAGCACCTTCAGACGATAAATGACCATTTCCCATGTGCATGTAACTAGACATGTGCCTGGAAATACTTTATCAGTCAACTGACTTGCAAGATGGGCTGAAACCCAGAAAATGCAAGTTACACACTTTGGAACACAGACGACTGGAGAACAAATCCCAGGTGCCTGATGGAAGACAGGCGCCAGTAATATGTGATGGGTTTTCTAGGTCCTTAGGGCTATAAAATCGACGTCCGGCCTAAGTCAGTCGGACAATAAAATCAAAATTGCAGCGCAAAAATAGATTTAAAACTATTTTAAATCTAGCCATAAAGAGAACAACCCAAGCCAAGATCTCTACTATCCCGGGGTTGGGTCCGACCAACCCCTAAGGATAGATCTATCTAACATTTGCAATTATAAACACATGAATATTTAAACTACATACCTTTCACTTCGTTTCTGCAGAATACGAAGCGTCATTTTCAGCAACATTTCTTTGGCCCCGCGCCATTTCTACCAAGTCGAACCGCGTCCCGAGCCGCACCTCATCCCAATCTGAACCGCTTGCCGAACCGCACCGTGTCCCTAGGCAAGCAACACCCTTATTGCCGAGTCAACCACGCACCGAAGAAGATTTCGACTTGAGTGGATCATGCGTCAAGACTTCGGATCCAATCCGAACTCCTTCGCAGCTTTGCTAGAGCCCGATCAGGAGTAAGGAAGAATTTTAGGGAGAGAGTGAATAATTTATTTAAGTCTTAATCCGAGTGTGCTCCAAACTTTTGGGAACTTCTCGGATTTTGATACTTGGTGCGAGATTTCAAGGAGAGAGTTGGCCCCTATTTATATAGGCGGCTGACCCCTCCCCTTCTCATCATATCCGATGTGGGACTAAAAGTTTTGGAGGAAAAATTAATTAAAGTTTGCCTTTCATAAAGGTCAATCTTTAGCGAATTTTTCATTCCTCACCAATGAGCTTCTCAAGTGATACAACCTATCAAATCGAAGAGCACCGAACGGTGATCTCATAGAAACAAACGGCGCTCCAATCCGACTTCGTTTGACCTCTCAAACATAGTCTCAAACATGGTCAAACCCCCCAAACTTCTGAACTTCACAACCGCCCAAAATTAATCAGTAAGGGTTCGACACCCTATTGTTGAATATTGGACTCCCCGGATTTGGTTTTGGATGATGAGCAAACATAAATAATTCATGAACTAACAATTTGTGAGCGCAGTATTGGAGATCGTCGCAAAAATCACGAGAACATTCAAAGCGACATCTCAAGACTTCTCAAAGCTCGTATTCATGCCTAAAGCTTCGTTGAAGCTCTTGCGCCGTTTTGGAAGTCATGAAGAATTAATCGAAGCTCTCGAAGACCGTTCTTTAAGGTTTTATTTATAGTCTTTTAGCTTCGATATATAGAATGTTAAGCCTTGAGTATATCTTACGATTCTATCTTCATAACGCTCATATCGTAGCTCTAGGATCTTAGTACAAGTTCATTCTAACTTCCTCGAAGCGTCGCGCTTCGATTCGGACTTGTTTGTGCATGTTAGTTGGTACAAGAAGAAGTACTGACCGACTAGATGGTGATCTAGTCGGTCAGCAAAGCTTCTTGGACCGACTAGTTTGCTTCCTTAATTTCTTGCACCTTACTGTTTACAGTTAGTCGGTCTACGTTGACTCACCGACCGACTAGTTTGTGAACTAGTCGGTCAGTGATGCTTCTTTGACCGACTAGTTGTGATTTACTGTACATGCTAAATTTCTCCTAAGCTACTGTTTATCGTTAGTCGGTCTAAGAACGTTTGGTGACCGACTAGTTGACAATCTAGTCGGTCAACTTTTGTTCTTGGACCGACTAAGTCAATTTGTATTCAGACTACTTCACTTTGCCTCTTAGTCGGTCTACGTTCACTGACTGACCGACTAGTTGTGAAACTAGTCGGTCAGAATGTCTTCTTGGACCGACTAGATTTCTAGGTCTGAATTTCTATCTCTTCTCAGTTCCTCATTTAGTCGGTCCATGTTGTTTGACTGACCGACTAGTTGATGAACTAGTCTGTCAGTGGTTGTTCTTTGACCGACTAGTTTCCTCAAATTTCTATCCGTTGGGAATTGACCTAACTTGTTTTTATGGGACCCTATAAATACGAACCTAGGTCATTTCTCTCTAGGTAAGAGCTGCCATTAATAGATTCATTGAGATAGAAAGAGATAGCCATTCACACTCATTTCTAAAGCTCTCTTCCTCACAAGAAACCCATTCTCTCACATTCTAGATCTAGAATCCATCTTGAGAGAAGTTTGTTCTTGGTGAGCCCTTCAAGCTCTAGCTTGATTCAAGTCTCCAAATCTCTCCTAGGCACCTATTGCTGGTCATTTCCTTGGTGCTAGGTCTTGGTGACTTCATCTTCCTCAAATCCTTCCTTTCACCTATTTGGTAAGAAAAACTCAAGGTATAGGATTTTGTGGTAAGATTGCTTATTTCAATATAAACTCATTTATATTGCTTGTTGATTCTCTCGGTTGTGAGAGAAGGTTGTGATCCCGGGTTGTGGGATTCACTATTGCCATTGCATGTATGATTTGATCTTGTGAAGGTTTTTCACAAGATATTCATAGTGGAAATCTTGGGTTAGGGTTTCTAACCTAAGTATCCGGAGGGGATCCGGGTGGTTGGGACGTAGGATCACCGGGAACAAGTCGGGGAGACTTGGGTGGATCCGAACCCATTAACATCTTTTGTTAGCATTGTTAAATTTGTTGTTTTCATTCAATTTAAGCTTCCGCAAATTGTTTTGGTAGTTGTTTGCACTATAATTTGGAATTATACTCCTTGTTATTTTTAAAGTACTATTCACCCCCCCTCTAGTACTTGTGCAGTAGCTTGTAGGGCATTACACCTATCTGTGGGGGCCCACATCGTGGGCCCCACACGTTGAAAAAATGCCCAGCCAGCCCGAGGCGTGTGCCATTTGCACACGCCCCAGAGGGCACGTAGCACCCTCGGGGCGCATGCCTCGAGGGGCGCCCTCAAATCTGTGCCTGGTGCCCATAATTGTGGGCGCCAGATGACGCGCCCCATAGGGCACGTGGCTCCCTCGGGGCACAAGTTCCCTCGGGGCGTCTGCCCTGAGGGCACCACACGCCATCAAATTTGTGCCTGGCGTCCAAATGAAACATAGGCCTATTGGGCCGGGCCACATCACTGCAACCCGTTTTTTTTCCAAATTTTTTTGGGCCTTTCTTCCTTTGGGCTCTTTTAAATAGATTTATTGGGCTCGTTTGAACTCTGATTTGAGCGCAATTTTCTTCCCGACTTTCATGAAAAAAACTCTTCATTTTTATGCCTTTATAAAATATATTTGTAAACATTTTACAATATATATTTTATTTTTATTGCATCATATGCAATAATCCACATCTTTAATATTAAAATCCATTTGCATCAAATACAAATGAATTAAGGGCATACATCCCTCAACATCTCCCACTTGCACTCAGGATCATTTATCCCGAATGCAGAAGCTATCTACAACCTCTTTGCAGTTTGATGTTTTAGACTTATATCGCAAACTCGTTGCGACTTAATTAATTCGCATACATCATATGTATTATCTCCCTTAATTCTACATATTACTTGACGAATGTCGCACTCTGTGTGAGACCCTACAGCCTAACTCTACTATAGGTGGGGCTCGAAACCCCAGACGACAGTGACCATGAGCAGTAGATTTCGTCCCTGTTTGGTATCATAATTATGTGGTTAACTCATTGACATGAGTAATTGTCTGGACCACCCTGACTGTGTCTGTGATGAATACTGCGGTTTTAGTCCTCTCGGCAAAACTATGTCGTCTAGTCAAGCCTAGAGTACGGTCAAACTGTCAACCCCAATAGCTTGAACTTGGTTAGTTTCCATCGGTCTTTAGTCAAATAATGTTGGACTTCTTCCAACATACTTTGGCCAAAGTTTTTCACTAAAGACCAAACCAACACATACGACACTAACTCCCCATAACGGGAGAGACGAATTCTCTCTTGGTCATTACTCTTCTTGCACACTTCAAGTGTCACCCAACCAAAGACCTTTCGACAGGCCTTGCCTCGAAACTAGGTCAGAAATCTAAGGGACATCTTTCACGTATAGGTTCGTACAATGACCTCAAGTCTAAGGACCAACTTGCCTATCATCACAGAGAGTTATCACCGAGAAATATGTTATGTTGACCATGTGATAAATCTCGTTGGGTCGTTCAGTGAACTCATTCTCCAATGAGCCCATGTGTCTCGTCTCCGACTTTGCCAAGTCGAACAATCATGAGATCATCGTCACAACTCCATGGTGAAGACAAAGACACAATGGTCCATCCGATGTTTCGATATCCTTTTCTCGAAACATCTATGACCACGAACGATTTCAGACTTATGCTACTAACGGTCAAACAATTCTCCATGATCGAGATCCTCATTTCTTTACTTGTTTAACCTCACATTAAGTCTTAGGACTTTACCTAAGTTCTAATGTCGACTACATTTTTATTAGCTTGGATAAATTCTTACCATACAGCTTACTGTAATTTTGAACAAGATGTTTGTACACTTTGCCTCGAGTTCGAGGGCATACCTATCTCCTAACATCTTTCACTTACACTCAGGCTCATTTATTCCGGTATCTCATACCGCATTTACACATAGGTCTCTCTAGACTTTATGTGGCAGAGCCTTCGTGAATGAATCTGCTAAACCGTCTTTAGTTATAGACTTAAGGAGTTTCTATGTTCATGTTAGACCATACATTTGAATCTCATCCAAATAATTTTCTTGGTCTCTTGGAATACATAATATTTAATTTTCCTGGATCTCATCTAGCTCATCGTACCTTACGAGAATAATCCTATATAGTTACTGGTCAACTGCACTGTTCATAATAATTTCTGATAAAGTGTCAAACCCTTTGACCACTTTGTCAAAATATATGTTCCGGCTCCTTGATGCCTCTCATGCTTTTAATTCGCTCCCACTGACCTTGAAAACTCTCTGGCTGATTCAGATAAGTTCGTTCTTCTAAATCATATTTAGAAACAGACTATACATGAATACACCGATTTTCATGGTTATCATGAGCATTTACACCGAGTCTGACCCAAACAGATCTGTACACATCTGTTGGCAAGAAAGTTTCATCACAATCCATTTATAAGAGTTCGGATGATAACTATAACTTGTACTTCACTCTTTTCCATCTACACTAATCTTCTATCTTGAAGATTCACTTGTAGCCAAAAGAACACTTTCCTTGGGCATGTAAACTAAAGTCTATACTTTATTTACGTGCACGGACCTTTTCGGATTACATCAAGCCATTTCTTAGAGTCACTACGCCGAATGGCATCTTGGAAGTTGTTTAAGCCATCATCAACTATGATGTCTTACTCGACTTTCCGTCTCACGAGACTCGAGTAATCCTTTTAACTTCCTAACCATTAATTTGAGGAATATCACATTGATAAGGTCCTCACAGAACCTTATGAAGAACATAGGCATTACTATGTAAGACTTAACCCAGATAAAGGATTGTAACTCAGAGTCACTTGCCATGCATCGCACCATGTCTAACAAAGTGCGATTCATGCTATCTAACACACCGATGTGCTAAGAGACTTGACCTGAGAGAAAATCATGTTTTCTTTTAATTACGCAAGAATTATATAGCTAAGTATTCGACTCTTCGATCTGATCGAAGCATTTCAAATAGTTCTGTTACTGTGTACTCTATTTTATCAGACTTGTGTTTCATCAAGACCACGTGTCGTAATAAAATAAGTATAACATATCTAAGATAATTTAGACTTGGGTCTGAATACATTCGTATGTATAAGACTGTGAGTTCTCCAACTCATTCTCCCACTCTCTTACAAAAGGTGTTTGGCCATCATACATTTGAAACAAGACTTACAAGTGTCTTTTTGACTCATAATACGAGAGATAAAAACTCTCTTTATGTGACTTATCAAGTCTATTCTCATCGGTACGGCCTAGTCTATTTTGCAGTAGATGAAGTTTCTATAACTTGTGTATTCATGTATTAATACTTAATACAATATCGTTAGACAAATTACTCACATAAAACATTGTTTCAAAAGCAAGGTGACGACATTCGCCAAAATGTGTTAGATGTCCTCTATGGTCCACGAAACAACAATTGCTCCTTTTTCCAACACGTAGACAATCCATTCCTTTTGTATAACGATTATCCTAAAACCGTGACATCAAATATGTCACATTTTTAGTTCCTCCTACTTTTGCCTTTTCTTATCATAGTCAAAACTTTCTTTCTCAACCAACTTTCCTTAATGCCTTCTCCGTTCTAAATCACATTTAGACAATGCTTTCCCAACAAAATTATTAGCTGTGCAAGCACCTTACGTATCCAAACACTTGAGCTTCACAACCTTGAGTTGACTCAACAAGTTGCTTGACTCAAGATCTGATTTGGATACATGGTCTGCACGCTCGTGCACTCATCTTCGAGTCAAACAATTTGATCGAAGTTTCGAATCTTGAGGATCGAAACCGTTTTCCATACAACCTTGAGTTGACTCAACAAATTGTATGAAGAAACTTCCTTTGAATATCAGTATGTTCAAGCTGCCCCTCATAGAGACGACTGACAGGTAGCATGCTTTTATTTTGTTGGACACAGAGCTCAAGGAAATCATTGTCCGTAAGCTTGTGCTAGGAAGGACAGTTTAAGGTCAGTGAGAACCTGGTTTAGTCTATCAAACTTAATTTTGGCTTGTTATCCCTTAAACAATCATCTTGACCAGTTTACATTTTCCTTTAGGATATTATGTCTTGGATTCCATCTGGTAAAACATAGAACTATCATAGTTTAGCATATATTCAATGATTTTTAAATATAGTTTAAATGGATTTTATTCAACTGTATCGTCCCACTATTTTAGCGATCATCTTAAGCCATATAAATGAACGAATGATAACATTTAGTGGGAAAGGGACCTGACCACCATGAGTCTAACAACCTTGAGTTGGTTCATGAAGTTGCTTAACTCTGTGATCGGTAGACATCAATCACATCGTATGTGATTCCCATATGGTTTTAACCCCTAGTCACTTATGACCTTGAGTTGGCCCAATAAATCATAAAGACTAGTCTAGTCAGACCCTTACTTTCTTGTCCAATCCTAACTTACACCGGCACTCGGTTTGTTCACGATGCGACGGGTTGGGTAAAGTCGAACTACATCACATGCTTAATAGAATTGGTTCCCAAAAGATAGTCATGTTACAGCTTGAGTTGACTCAACAACTATAACATGAAATCCCCGGTATCCAAAGTCAAAAAGTAAGGAGGGCTACGACTAACCTTAAAGAAGATTTTTAACGTAATTGACTAGATGTAATCGACGGTGTCACATAATCATAATTTGCTTCCTTGCGGTCCAACAGAACACGGCCAGGGATTTGGCTAGGCCAGGATCACTATCCCCAGTCGAGCTAGGGTGATTCACAACACTAGTCAAAAAATACTAGACCGAATCATAGTCCATTGAAGAAAACTTATTATTCATATGTGTGCCATCGACTAGAATTTGCTTCATTAAAAACTAGTTATCCTATCAACTAGTTGAATCCTAAAATTCGAAATTATTAGGATTGGTTAATAACTTTTATTAATGTCCTTATCAACTATAAGGTTGTTAAGGGTGCTATCCTAATGATGTATTAGGCATTTAAACAATTTTAAATCATAGCATATCCTTTAAAAAATTATCTTATAATTTTCTGAAAGCTTTTAATGGCTAACCTAATCGTTCTTCTTGTATTATCACATAATTAACAAGAAACATTATACAACCATTAAAATTTTATAATCGGAACATTTTAGCATGACAACATAGCAAATAAAATTATCTCATAAATTTTTTGCTAAACATGCAACTTAAAATTTTATCTCATAATTTTAAGTTACACAAAATTAATTATCATCATACAATGATTAAGATCTAATTTTCAAAACCAGTTTTCGAAAATAATAACATTGGATAGGAAAACGACAATTTTAATAGTTTAATTACAACCTCTATCTAATGGAGAATCATGATGTATCACATACTTTTTATAATTGCAAAAACTAGATCATGTAGACTGGCTCTGATATCACTAATGGGTTTTCTGGGTCCTTAGGGCCATAAAATCGACGCCTGGCATAAGTCGGTCGGACGACGAAATCAAAATTGCAGCTCAAAAACAGATTTAAAACTAGTTTAAATCTAGCCCTAAAGAGAACAACCCTAGCCAAGATCTCTACTATCCTGGGGTTGGGTCCGACCAACCCCTAAGGATAGATCTATCTAACATTTGCAATTATAAATGCAGGAATATTTAAACTACATACATTTCACTTCGTTTCCGCAGAGTACGAAGCGTCGTTTTCAGCAACATTTCTTTGGCCCCGCACCGCTTCTCCCAAGCCGAACCGCGTCCCGAGCCGCACCTCGTCCTGAGTTGAACCACTTCCCGAACCGCACCGCTTCCCTAGGCGAGCAACACCCTTGTTGCCGAGCCAACCATGCGCAAAATAAGATTTCACCTTGAGTGGATCATCCCTCAAGACTTCGGATCCGATCCGAACCCCTTCATAGCTTTGCTAGAGCCCAATCAGGAGTAAGGAAGAATTTTAGGGAGAGAGTGAATAATTAATTTAAGTCTTAATCTGAGCGTGCGCCAAACTTTTGGGAGCTTCTCGAACTTTGATACTTGGTGCGAGATTTCAAGGAAAGAGTTGGCCCCTATTTATACATGCGGCTGACCCCTCCCATTCTCATCATATCCGATGTGGGACTAAAAGTTTTGGAGGCAAAATTAATTAAAGTTTGCCTTCACAAAGGCCAATCTTTAGCGAATTTTTTCTCACTCACCGTTGAGCTTCGCAAGTGATACAACCTATCAAATCGAAGAGCACTGAACGGTGATCGCATAGAAACAAACGACGGTCCAATCCGACTTTGTTTGACCCCTCAAACGTAGTCTCAAACATGGCCAAAAACCCCAAACTGCTGAAATTTACAGCCGCCCAAAATTAATCAGTAAGGGTTCGAAACCCTATGTGCGATGTGCCCACACGTTGAAAAAATGCCCAGCCAGCTCGGGGCGCGTGCCATTTGCACGTGCCCTCAAATCTGTGCATGGTGCCCACAATTGTGGGTGCCAGATGACGCGCCCTCAAATTTGCTCTGGCACCCAGATGAAACATAGGGTCGAGCCACATCAATGCAACCCTTTTTTTCCAAAAAAAACTTTTGTGCCTTTCTTCCTTTGGGCTTTCTATTTAAACTCTTTTAAATAGATTTATTGGGCTCGTTTGAACTCCGATTGGAGCACGATTTTCTCCCCGACTTTCGTGAAAAAAACTCTTCATTTTTATGCCTTTATAAAATATATTTGTAAATATTTTACAATATATATATTTTATTTCTATTTCATCATATGCAATAATCCACATCTTTAATATTAAAATCCATTTGCATCAAATACAAATGAACTGAGGGCATACATCCCTCAACAATATAAATGTCAGTTGTCTGTTTCCAAAAGCTCAAGAAAGACTCAATAAATATTTGACTTGAGTTGTGCACTACAGTCGACTATAGAAGGCTGGCGAGGCGCCTGGAATCACCCAGTCGCATGTCCTTCCTTCAGCAGTCGCTTGTAGGAGAGCCGTAGACTCCAATTGAGTCATTTGGCATGATGAACCTATTGGGTTGGATTCTATGATGATCCTAAGGCTCACTAAGATGGTTATATGCATATGCCTGAATAAGTAGACCATCTATCAAGACAATACATTAAACCTAGACTCAAAAAGATAAAAGCAATAAATGAAATAATAAATGGATTACATTGCTTCCCTTAGAGTATATGGCTTCAATCCTTGATGCATTAATGCTCCCTATCATCTCCAAGCTTTGGCACCCCTTGAGTCCAAGCTTTGGTATTGCTCCTCTTGATGTTCATCCTTGTACCAAGCATTTAGTCTCCAAAAATGATATTCTTCATTTGTTAACTATGAGGCTAAAACATGAGAGACATTAGCAACAACATAATGTTGTGATCATCATTAAAACAATATTGGTATGAAACACCAATACCTAACAATCTCCCCCTTTTTGATGATGGCACACATTATGTAAAACATAAAGAAATAAAGTATAATGCTAATGAGCTCCCCCTACTTACATGCACCAATTGTATAATGAGATAAAGAAATTGTAAATACACATTATACCAATTGAAATAATAAGAAACAACGGTGACATATAATATGCATGGATAACCATTAACCAATCTCTCATATGTATATATATATCTCTCTCTTAAGTTATGATTTACATAATCATATCTCTCTCCATAAATGCATATGTATGTTATACATGATTTACGTAATGCATGTCTCTCTCCCCTTGTCATTGTCAAAAAGGTGGACAACAAATATATCCCCTTGTCATTCTAATAAAAGATGTGACAATATGCAAGAGATAAAGAGATGTATGCTACCAAATATAAAAATTTAGTGGGTATCAATCACTATCCAATGCTCCCCCTAGATCATAGAAATGGTCAAATTGTTGACTTCTAGGATCTAATACCAATTGTAAAGAAAAAGATAAAAATCTTTAACAATTGAGATAATACCAATTGTAAGATAATCCTCTTTACCAATTGTAAAACATAATTGGAGCCATGTGCCTAAAGTATATCAAAGCATAGATAAGGAAAAATCAATCACATTGATACACATAACATTGCCAAAAAATATTACAACAAAAGAATTTGGCAACATCAATGGGTTAAGATCAAGACCATAAAAACCAATTGTAAATAATGATCTTAATCAAAACCCAAAATGAGAGTTAAATTATGTTGTAAAAATAATTTTAAACATACTTAACATATTAACTCCCCCATTGTTATACACATGGTTCAATAAGTGCATGCATGACAATGATATCCCCAAGGTCCCCATTTTCATAAAAAATAAATTTAAAAACATTTTCAATATCATGAAACATCACACAAACAATGTGTATTCTAAAAGTAAACATTAAGCATAATACCCATGCAATATGCATATGTGTGAGAGACTTAAACATTAGGGAACCAAAGCCAAGAAGAGTTTGATTTCCTAATGTAATCACATGAGGTGATCACATCCCTAACTAGAGAGTTGATGTATCTATCCTTCTCTTGCATACTACACCTAGTGGGAATCCAAAGACTCAAGGAATCCATAGGCAAGGGTTTTGCCTTTGAAAGAGGGGTGGATGTGGCATGCTTAGGTGTAAAAATGAATTTCTTGGCATGCAAAAAGTGAGGATTTTGCTTCTTAGCAAAAAATGAAAGATTTTTATTTTTCCTCACCACCTTGTATTTTATATGCTTCTTGTTGGTGTTATTGTTGTACAAGTAAGCATGGTGATTCTTCTTAGGTGCTTTTGCAATATTTCTTGTATTTGCACCATAAGAAGAATTAGAGGTGTGTTTGGTTACCACATTTTGAATATTTTCCAAACCTCCTCTATGGTTTGCCAAATGTTGTTTTTCCAACAAACCGTGGAGTGAATCCCTAGAATAAACAAAGCTTTTAAGGTTTTGGGATTACTCTTCACATTTCAACGTAAGTTGTTGAATGCGAGATTCTAAACTAAGGTCTGGAGCTAATAATTTTTTATTAGAAATGCTCAAATCTTTAACTTGAGAGAGAAGTGTGTGTCTCTCACTAGTGTCACAAATATGCAAAGCATCATTATTATTTACACTAGTAGACTCAAGTTCATGCACCATACTCATAGCATTTTTAAATTTAGCTTTCAATTTAGCATATGAGTCGATACACTTACTTGCCGCATTGGAGGCCACGTTGTAACGATACTTAAGCTCCTCATAAGGTATCTTTGGCTCCTCCTCAGCTTCATCATCACTTTCCTCCTCGCTAGAGCTTGACGAAGACTCTTCCCCTTTTGTCATGAAGCACACTTCTTCATTGGTCTTGCACCAAGCCTCCACCTCTTCATTGCTAGATCTTAAAGAAAGATCTTCTAATGTCGTGAATCACATGTAGGCTTGCTCATTGTCATCTTCCTCTTTCGTCACTTGATGAATCCCCATCCAAGTCATCGAATGTGCCAACAAGTCCCTCCTTTGGTTCTTGAATTTGGACTTGCCTTTCCAATGTTTCTTCCCTTTACCCTTGTAAGTCTTTTTGGTGGGTTTGGAAGGGCATTCGGTAGCGAAATGACCTTTGCCACTGCAAGTATAACAAACCTTGTTAGATTTAGAGGCAAACTTTGACAAAAATTTACCTTACTTGCCCTTGAGGAATGCCTTGAATTGCTTGGCAAGCTCGATGAAATCATCATCACTAGCATCATCTTCTCATTCATCTTCACTCGAAGCTTCTCGATGGAATATCTTTCTCCACTCGATTGGCTCCTTCTCGGTATGGAATGCAACCCCCTTTGACTTCTCCTGCTTCTCGGGCTTGGATGGTTGAATCTCCTTCTTGTGTTGAATCTTCACTTCATACGCCATGAGATTCCCAATGCACTCCTCAATGGTGTATTTAAACATGTCATTTGACTCCAAAATCCAGTTGGCCTTTGTAACGACCCGCTCTCGGGGGCCCGTTACCTATTTGGTTTATTCGCAGGTTCCGCAGTTTACCAGTGAAATCAGCATAGCCACAACTCAGAGATGTATCACAATACTCAAACCAGCGTACAGACGTTATTACAGTCCAAATTAAAGTACAACAACAACCAGCACTCTCTCTCACAAATACATGAAGGAAGTACTGAAAGGAAATGCGGAAAAGGAAATACACTGTACAACACACACACCAACAGAAAAGTAACTAAAACTCTGCCGTCTCTGGGTCAATGTAGGCTCCATGAACTCTGGGGCAATCTCCTTGATCAGGTCTTCGTCTGCCGGTGCCATAAATGGAACCGAAGGTAAGTCACAACAATTCTAGCGATAGAAAAAGAGGAGTGCACAAATATGGAGCAGTCTATAGTAAACAAGTGCGGAAAGTAAAGCAGGGACAGACAAGCATGCAAGTGCGATAAGTAAAGTACATCTGTCAAGCATGCAAGGGTGACAAGTAAAGTAAAGGTGACCGAGCAATGACAATAGCAATAACCATGACGATATTGACAATAGCAATAAGGAGAGTAATTGTGCCTAGCCTAATTCGTGACTTATAACGGGAAGTACAGTGAGCAACCAAGAGGCCAACTCTTGCCGCGGGTGCTACCCGGGCGAACCAATCTCTGAGAACTATGCAATAATCTGTGAACTGTGAACTGTGATCTGTGATGGTTGTCACCGGCACTGTTATGGGTTGCTAGAACCCGCACGGTGACAACAAAGTCTGGACTAGTCGCTCCCGCACTTCCGCAATTATAAGTTACCCCAAAACCCAGTATCTGTGCATGTTACCGTACTTTGCAGTTTTACGAGTCATTTACTATTCTCACATCTCCAGTTACAATCTTTCTGTCAAGCAATGTCAATAATCTGTTCAGGTCAATAACTGTTCCGAGACTAGGTGTCAAGTCCTATGTTCATACGAGTACACTATCTATATTTCTAAGGGTAGAATTTACTGTGACTTACACTATCTGGATCGTTGTAGCAAGACGAGGATGAAGTTAGAGCGCGAGGATTGGTACCTGCAAACACAAAAAGTTATCAGTTAATGGTTATCAACCAGTTAAAATGTTATAAACTAACACGCTAACATTAACTATTTTCTTAAGTAAACTAACACTATAACGGAGATTTGTTAGTTATTTAAACTAGTGTGATAGCTAATTAAATTATTAATCTTTACTAGAAAAATTAGCAACTTAATTTAAAACTTATTTACTAACAAGATAACTTAATTTATTTACATAACCTATTTTTATAACATAACTTTAAAACTTATTAAATTACTTAACTTATATATATAATAAACTATAAAATTAACTTAAATTACTTTATGTGAAAATTAACTTAATTAGCATGACAACTAATTCTACATAATAAACTAAGTATATAACCTATACATTAACTTAGTTACTAACTTATATTATAACTTATAATAATAAACTAACTTATTTAAATAACTTAGGTACTCCCCCTCCCCTTCTCTTTCTCTATCTCTTCTCGTTTCCCCTCTTCTGTTTCTTCTTCCTTTCTTTTTTTTTGTTTCTTCGTGCGCAGGGGCAATCGAGGGGGGGCGGTGGCTGATCGGAGCGACGGGCGGCGGGGCGGCTTTGGATCCGTGGCGCTCGGCGGCTCTGATCGGCGGCGGGCACGGCGGCAGCTTCGATCGAGCGGCGCAGGCGATCAGGGGTCGAGGGCTCACGGCGATCGAGGGCGAGATCTGGAGCAGCGGCGACTTGAAGGCGGTGGCGGCGGATCGGGCTTCCAGGCGACGGATCTCGGGACAGGGCGGCGCACGAGATCGAGGACGGCGGAGCATCGACGCTCGGGCAGTGTCGGAGGCGTACGGCGACTGCGATGAGGGCAGGAGCGAGCTCCGGGGTTGAACGGCGGCGGGGCGGGATCTGAGCACGATGAGCGGTTCGAAGGCGGCGGAGGCTGCTTCGGGGGCGTTCGTTTGCTCGGAGGAGCACGGGGCGGAGGTCGACAGCTCGGAGAGAGGGTGGCGGCAGTCGAGGCTGGGGGAGAGGGGGGAGTGCGAGAACGAGGGAAGCTTTTCAAACGGCCTTGGGTTTAAAAACGAAAGAGGAGTGAAAGAGCTCCTGTGAACGAAGGGAAATGGAGATGGATTGGGTTTCGAAGGAGAGAGCTTTTGTGTGTGGCTGAGTGAAATGGGGGGAAGCTCAGGCAGTTATAAATAGCTTAAGAAAAATAACGAAGTAAATAATAACGGTGATAAAGTTAATAGAGTAATAACTCAAGGGGTTGGGATGATAAATTTTGTGGGGGTTGAGATCTAAATATGTCGGATCTCACCCAACTAATCGGTGGGGGATTAAGGGTGTAGGGTTATGGTAGGTAGAGAAATGATTAGGGGTAGATCTAGGTTTAATTAGGGGTAAAAGTCAATTAGTAAAAGTATTTGGTAAAATACAATAGATTTGAAATTACGGTTTTGCCCCTGATATTAAACGTGTCCAAAAAATTACGAAAACATACCCACGTGATCGTATCGACGCGAGGATCGCGAATATAAGATCCGTTCTGGGATTTGAACTACGGAAATACTAGTTTTAAGTCAAAACTTTTAGAAAGCGGGTTTGCGGGTTCTAGGCTGAAATGATGTCGGAAAATTATGAAATTAATGTGGGAAGCCCTAAATGATCATAGGAGACTACTGGAGAAGTTTGAAAACATTTTGAAGATGTTTGGATAGAAAATAAATTTGTTGAGTCAAAACAGTAATTATTGAAAATGAATTTTAACAGAAATGTTTTGGACATTTGAGGAAATCTGAAATTGCTGAAATACAATATGATAAGTCTAGTGCTCTAAAATATTTTTATAAGAATTTTTGAAATCAGTTTTGATATACAACTCCTAACTAACCATTATAAAGAAAATTTAGAATAAAAAAATACGTTAATTACGTATTTGAAGTGTTTGAAAAATACAGGCCGTTACATCCTACCCTCCTTAAAATAATTCCGTCCTCGGAATTAAGAGGATCGATAATTGCTTAAGCAATTCAAACGATCGACCGGAAGACTTGATGAATGATTACGGCATAGGAAAATAAATTGTTAATAGCATGAAATATAATGTGACATCACAGCATTTAAGAAAGCAAAAGATGAACACATAAATACATAATATCACCATAGTTTTTGTAACTAGTTTCGAAACCTAGTATCATCACCATAGTCACTTCCGATTTATCAAGTAGCCAAAATATGAGATAATGGCGTTACATGAAAATGAGGGCTATCATGATGATGACATCTGTTCGAACTTGGAATCTGAGGTGATAAATCAGTAGCAAGCTTTATTTAACAACATAACATGAAGATCATAAAGTTTAAAAGGGGGTGCCGAAAGTCACGATACGGTAGGGTAGGTTAGGCGGGAACGGGGCTCAAGGAGAGGATAAGGACAAAAAGGCAATAATGAGGGTGGAAGGTGGTAGGCGGGAAAGAATTCAAACACATGGAAAAATCGGGTACAAGATGAAAGTAGGGTTAGAAAAGAAATACTAGCTCAAGAAGGATGTAACGATGCAACAGGCTACGCGTCGGGTCTGACTCGATATTTCACTGGTCCTTCTGATCGGCTTTTGCTTGAGTAACACGAACTTTGGATGATTGGGTATATCGATTTCTACCCTCCTTTGACGACAGTCAATGGTGGCATGAAATGATCTCAACCAGTCCATTCCAAAGACAACATCGGAAGTCGGCATCTTTATCACCATGAAGTTGGCAACGAGATCTCATCTACAAATCACAACAGATCATTGGAGGCATCCGCTAGCTACCGGTAGTGAACCGCCAACGGTCTCGACCTTCCAACGGGAGTCAGAGGTTCAACAGTGATAGCATGTGTTTGAACGAAACGACTGGCCAAGAAGCAATGTGTAGCTCCTGAGTCGAACAGTGTGAGGGCAGGTTTACCAGCTATTAAGACGGTACCTACCGTGATGAGAATCAAGTCTAAGCTTACGATTTCTAAATATTAGAGCATGTAGCTTAGTGAAAAATCACATACCTGTGATTACTTGGCCCGTAGCTTTGGCTTCTTCCACTGTCATGGTATATAAGCTCGGCGTCTCTGGGGCGCCTGTCATGGAGTCTGCTGGTACACTTGCTGCTGAGGAGGGAGTAGTTGACGTTGCTGAGCAGATGATGGTGGTCGCTTCCGTTGTGGAACTCGAACTTCTGGTGGTCGAAAATTCGAACGCTACTCTCCGTAGCCAGAGTTCAAGCGTAGAAAGATTCTAAGAAGGTCAATCGAAAGGTCAACAAGCTAAAAGAAGGGTGATAGTGATGAAGATCGATGGCGTTACATAATCATGATTCACGTCCTTGCGGTCCAGCGGACACGGTCAGGGAAGTGACTAAGCTAGGATCACTTATGCCCAGTCTAGCCAGGTCGATCCACAGACTTTAGCCAAGCACATTGACCGGTATCATGGTCCATTGAAGGAAGATTATCATTCATACGAGTGCCACCGATACAAAAGATTTTTATTAATAACTAATTAATCATGTCAAAATTTAGGCTTTGTTAATGGCTTTTATTAAGGCCAGACAGGTCAGCTCCATTGGGGCTCTTCGAAGTGTTCACGTCCATCTTTCGAGTGTCAAACCTGCATTCAAAAAAAATGTCAGCTTAGTCGAGTATCGTATATGACACATCCTGGTTTCACTATACTGTTCACGAGGTATTTTGCACGGACCTGCGTGGGCCGCCAAACCTGTAACGACCCGCTCTCGGGGGACCGTTACCTATTTGGTTTATTCGCAGGTTCCGCAGTTTACCAGTGAAATCAGCATAGCCACAACTCAGAGATGTATCACAATACTCAAACCAGCGTACAGACGTTATTACAGTCCAAATTAAAGTACAACAACAACCAGCACTCTCTCTCACAAATACATGAAGGAAGTACTGAAAGGAAATGCGGAAAAGGAAATACACTGTACAACACACACACCAACAGAAAAGTAACTAAAACTCTGCCGTCTCTGGGTCAATGTAGGCTCCATGAACTCTGGGGCAATCTCCTTGATCAGGTCTTCGTCTGCCGGTGCCATAAATGGAACCGAAGGTAAGTCACAACAATTCTAGCGATAGAAAAAGAGGAGTGCACAAATATGGAGCAGTCTATAGTAAACAAGTGCGGAAAGTAAAGCAGGGACAGACAAGCATGCAAGTGCGATAAGTAAAGTACATCTGTCAAGCATGCAAGGGTGACAAGTAAAGTAAAGGTGACCGAGCAATGACAATAGCAATAACCATGACGATATTGACAATAGCAATAAGGAGAGTAATTGTGCCTAGCCTAATTCGTGACTTATAACGGGAAGTACAGTGAGCAACCAAGAGGCCAACTCTTGCCGCGGGTGCTACCCGGGCGAACCAATCTCTGAGAACTATGCAATAATCTGTGAACTGTGAACTGTGATCTGTGATGGTTGTCACCGGCACTGTTATGGGTTGCTAGAACCCGCACGGTGACAACAAAGTCTGGACTAGTCGCTCCCGCACTTCCGCAATTATAAGTTACCCCAAAACCCAGTATCTGTGCATGTTACCGTACTTTGCAGTTTTACGAGTCATTTACTATTCTCACATCTCCAGTTACAATCTTTCTGTCAAGCAATGTCAATAATCTGTTCAGGTCAATAACTGTTCCGAGACTAGGTGTCAAGTCCTATGTTCATACGAGTACACTATCTATATTTCTAAGGGTAGAATTTACTGTGACTTACACTATCTGGATCGTTGTAGCAAGACGAGGATGAAGTTAGAGCGCGAGGATTGGTACCTGCAAACACAAAAAGTTATCAGTTAATGGTTATCAACCAGTTAAAATGTTATAAACTAACACGCTAACATTAACTATTTTCTTAAGTAAACTAACACTATAACGGAGATTTGTTAGTTATTTAAACTAGTGTGATAGCTAATTAAATTATTAATCTTTACTAGAAAAATTAGCAACTTAATTTAAAACTTATTTACTAACAAGATAACTTAATTTATTTACATAACCTATTTTTATAACATAACTTTAAAACTTATTAAATTACTTAACTTATATATATAATAAACTATAACATTAACTTAAATTACTTTATGTGAAAATTAACTTAATTAGCATGACAACTAATTCTACATAATAAACTAAGTATATAACCTATACATTAACTTAGTTACTAACTTATATTATAACTTATAATAATAAACTAACTTATTTAAATAACTTAGGTACTCCCCCTCCCCTTCTCTTTCTCTATCTCTTCTCGTTTCCCCTCTTCTGTTTCTTCTTCCTTTCTTTTTTTTGTTTCTTCGTGCGCAGGGGCAATCGAGGGGGGGCAGTGGCTGATCGGAGCGACGGGCGGCGGGGCGGCTTTGGATCCGTGGCGCTCGGCGGCTCTGATCGGCGGCGGGCACGGCGGCAGCTTCGATCGAGCGGCGCAGGCGATCAGGGGTCGAGGGCTCACGGCGATCGAGGGCGAGATCTGGAGCAGCGGTGACTTGAAGGCGGTGGCGGCGGATCGGGCTTCCAGGCGACGGATCTCGGGACAGGGCGGCGCACGAGATCGAGGACGGCGGAGCATCGACGCTCGGGCAGTGTCGGAGGCGTACGGCGACTGCGATGAGGGCAGGAGCGAGCTCCGGGGTTGAACGGCGGCGGGGCGGGATCTGAGCACGATGAGCGGTTCGAAGGCGGCGGAGGCTGCTTCGGGGGCGTTCGTTTGCTCGGAGGAGCACGGGGCGGAGGTCGACAGCTCGGAGAGAGGGTGGCGACAGTCGAGGCTGGGGGAGAGGGGGGAGTGCGAGAACGAGGGAAGCTTTTCAAACGGCCTTGGGTTTAAAAACGAAAGAGGAGTGAAAGAGCTCCTGTGAACGAAGGGAAATGGAGATGGATTGGGTTTCGAAGGAGAGAGCTTTTGTGTGTGGCTGAGTGAAATGGGGGGAAGCTCAGGCAGTTATAAATAGCTTAAGAAAAATAACGAAGTAAATAATAACGGTGATAAAGTTAATAGAGTAATAACTCAAGGGGTTGGGATGATAAATTTTGTGGGGGTTGAGATCTAAATATGTCGGATCTCACCCAACTAATCGGTGGGGGATTAAGGGTGTAGGGTTATGGTAGGTAGAGAAATGATTAGGGGTAGATCTAGGTTTAATTAGGGGTAAAAGTCAATTAGTAAAAGTATTTGGTAAAATACAATAGATTTGAAATTACGGTTTTGCCCCTGATATTAAACGTGTCCAAAAAATTACGAAAACATACCCACGGGATCGTATCGACGCGAGGATCGCGAATATAAGATCCGTTCTGGGATTTGAACTACGGAAATACTAGTTTTAAGTCAAAACTTTTAGAAAGCGGGTTTGCGGGTTCTAGGCTGAAATGATGTCGGAAAATTATGAAATTAATGTGGGAAGCCCTAAATGATCATAGGAGACTACTGGAGAAGTTTGAAAACATTTTGAAGATGTTTGGATAGAAAATAAATTTGTTGAGTCAAAACAGTAATTATTGAAAATGAATTTTAACAGAAATGTTTTGGACATTTGAGGAAATCTGAAATTGCTGAAATACAATATGATAAGTCTAGTGCTCTAAAATATTTTTATAAGAATTTTTGAAATCAGTTTTGATATACAACTCCTAACTAACCATTATAAAGAAAATTTAGAATAAAAAAAATACGTTAATTACGTATTTGAAGTGTTTGAAAAATACAGGCCGTTACAGCCTTTGACTCCCATTGAGATGTAATCGATTCAAGGATCTTCTCCACTCGATCCTCTTGGGAAATCACCTTCCCAAGTCCTTCCAAAGCGTTCCCGATGTATGTGAACCTTGTGAACATATCTGAGATGCTTTCTCCTTCATGCATCTTAAACATTTCATATTTAGATCTAAACACAATTTGTTTAGATTTCTTTACATTTGTCGTCCCTTCATGACAAATATCTAAAGTATGCCAAATTTCGTTGGCCGTTTTGCACATGGAGATGCAGTTGAACTCATTGTGAGTGAGGGCACAATGGAATGCGTTCATTGCCCTCGCATTGAATTTGACCGAGTCCTTCTTCGCTTTTGTCATTGTAGGCGTGGGTGTGTAGTAGACTTCTCAAATGGCGACTCCGTGAAGTCCCATATGTCTTGACCCTCCAAGTAGATCATCATCTTGATCTTCCAACTTGGATAGTTGGTTCCGTTGAAGAGCGGGGTCGTACGGTTGATAGACCTTCTTCACGAGACGCGCATATAGCGTTGAATTCCATCGGTGTTGTATGCTATAACCGTGTTCTGATACCAATTGTAAGGACCGTCTTACTCTTGCAATACTAACAACAAACTCTAAAGTGGTGGATGAATAGAGTAATGTCAATAAATTGTGCAATTAATATTTAACTTGCAAATGCGAAATAATAAGTGCAAGAGCAATTAATCAACACAATCAATCCAAACGCAAACACAAGATTTTACATTGGTTCCCCAAACTTGGGTATGTCCAGCCACACCAATATCCACCATAATTCTCACACAGAGAAGTGAATACAATCTCACACAGAGGATTTGGATTCTCACACAGATAAATCCTTGCTCTCACACAGAGAAACAATTGCTCTCACAGAGAGAGACTCAAACTCTCACAAAGAGAGATCTCAACCAACCCTCACACAGAAGGTTATACTCTCACACAGAGAGTAACTAGCTCTCACAAAGAAAGCTAGGGTTTCAATGAAAACAAAGTAAAACAAATACTCTTACCTATGTCTTGTAATGAACTTACTCATATGAAAATGAAGGCATGGAAGAGTAAGACCAATTGCTTGAGATTTAGCTTGATTGCACTTGGATGATTTCCCTTGAGCTATGCTTCAATGCATGAAGAGAGAAATACACATGAGAGGGAAATGAAAGAATTTGAGAGTGGCTTAATCAACCTATAATGATTTGCAATAGTGACCAAGAAGCTCTAATGAACTCAAACCTCTCCTATATATATGAAGTCCAAAGGAACCCTCAAACCCAAGTAAAAAGCCAAAAAGAATAAAATTGCAACGACTAAATTCTGGCAATTTACGGCACAGACAGTCGATTGATGAACAACTGACAGTCGACTGGTCCACGGCTATAAAAATCTCAACGGCTATAATCTAAGCCAGTATAGGCGACTGTAGAAGACTATACAGGTGATTGTACAATGTGCAGGCGCCTGAATATCATTCAGTAGGCGACTCTCACATGGGATGGAAACAGAGCAAAGAAAATGCGACTTTCGCATTAGCGCCTTCAGACGATAGATGACCATTTTTCAGACGTCTGTAATTAGACAGGCGACTGAAAATACTTCATCAATCGACTGACTTGCAAGATGGGTTGAAACCCAGAAAATGCAAGTTACGCACTTTGGCACACAGGCGACTGGAGAACAAATCTCTGGCGCTTGACGGAAGACAGGTGCCTGTAATATGAACGTCATTCGTCTCTTTCCAAAAGCTCAAGAAAGAGTCAATAAATATTTGACTTGAGCTGTGCACTACAGTCGACTATAGAAGGCTGGCCAGGCGCATGGAATCACCCAGTAGCATGTCCTTCTTTCTCAGTCGCCTGTAGGAGAGCCAGATACTCCAATTGAGTCATTTGGCATGATGATCCTATTGGGTTAGATTCTATGATAATCCTAAGGCTCACTAAGATGGTTATATGCATATGCATGAATGAGTAGACCATCTATCAAGGCATTACACTAAACCTAGACTCAAAAAGAGAAAAACAATAAATGAAATAATACATGAATTACATTGCTTCCCTTAGAGTCCATGGCTTCAATCCTTGATGCATTGATGCTCCTCATCATCTCCTAGCTTTGGCATCACTTAAGTCCAAACTTTGACATTGCTCCTCTTGATGTCCATCCTTGCACCAAGCATTTAGTCTCCAAAAATGATATTTTTCATTTGTTAACTATGAGACTAAAACATGAGAGACATTAGCAACAACATAATGTTGTGATCATTATCAAAATAATATTGGTATGAAACACCAATACCTAACATGGGAGTCCTTGTCGACGGCGGCGGGGTGCGGCGGCAGAGTAAAACGGTGGGTATGTGCGCGAGGTAAAAATGGGAAAATGATTGAGAAAGTTTGAATGGCAAACTTGATAATAAGTGGTATGTGTGCATGAGTAAAACTGTGGGGTCACAATTAAATTCCCAATGTGTAATGGACTAGTATAACTTGTAATTTCCAAAAGGTAAGTGCGGTCAAGTCCGAGCAAATCCAGTCAGCGCCCAGCACGCCCCCAAGCAGTGACGTAGCAAAAAGTTGGTTTTGCTAAATATATTTTTTTGTCGGATTTATCAATTATTTTAAAATTATGTCATTGACCTTTACAAAATAAATAAATAAATAAAATAATTTTTTTGTTTTCTTTCCATAAAGTGAGCAGCAGAATTCAAACACTCGTAAAACAACAAAAAGAAAAAAGGAATTAAAAAAAAGGAAATCTCTATCGCGATCTCGAAGTCGGAATCGGAGAGTGAATAGCGGCGAGGATGGCGGGCAGGAGAACGGAGGATGAGTACGATTACCTGTTCAAGGTGGTTCTGATCGGCGATTCGGGGGTTGGGAAGTCCAACCTCCTCTCCCGATTCACACGCAACGAGTTCTGCCTTGAGTCCAAGTCCACCATCGGCGTCGAATTCGCCACTCGAACCCTTCAGGTCTCATTCCTCTCCTCTAAAAGAATTGCTGAAATTTTGATTTAGTTAGTTGCTCGATTCAACGGGATCTTCGGATCTTGGATCATTTCTTGATACGCTTGTTTGTTATGATTAGATCTGGATCGATGTCGGTTTGAGTTTAGCTTAGATCTTGAAATCGAAATCTAGATGCTTAGATTTATCCTCTAGAGATCAGATATTCAGTAAGATGAGGGCAGAATTTTGAATAATGGATTTTTTTCGCACATGAAGCGCTTAAAATTTTTGTTGCTTATCTAAGAATTTCAATTTTTCTAGATTAAATTTATGACAAGAATGTGAACGGTTGGTATATGAGTGTCCATGGCCTTATTGGCTACGAAATTAGGTCAAATTTAGCGTTATGGGTTACCCTATTTTGATTGCAATGGAGCGAGATCATTAATACATAATTTTAATTATTTTTTTCGAGAGAATAAATTTTTAAAATGTACCATGGGATGTATTTACATAATTCTCTCCCATTTACAAAGCACATTCCTTAGTAAGTTAATTTGATGAGATTTCGCTCCTGTGGCATTAATTGTGCCAAAGTTCAAAGTTCTAAACCTAAAAGCATTTAGTTCATCCATTTCTGCCTGTCAAAACCGTGGCCAATTCCAAATGATATTATAGAACCTCATTAAATTCTAGGCCACTTTAAAAACTTAAATCTCGCTATTGTTATCATCTGGTAGTGGGAGCATAGGGTGAAGAGGGCCAAAGTGCTTGACAAATGATGCAATGGAAATATAAGCCGTGTAATAAAGGTTGTATTCTTGTTCATTAGTCTCTATATCCCCTTAGCATTTTGCATTTCGATGCAAGCTTTGGACTTATCCTTCATGATTTTTTCAGCTCATCCAAAATGATATTCTTGAATAGGACGCTCTAGAGCCAACACAAAAAATGGCTAGCATGTAGTGATTTTAGATGAAAACTATATGTCATGTTCAAAACCTTATATGTGAAGTTTAAATTGAGAAGCCAGAAAAATCAGTTATTATTTTAAATCAGCTCATAGCAACGCAATTCTACAGCTTAGATGCACTAATTAAATTAAGAATACATGATTAAGACTTGAAAGGGAAGGCAAAATACACATTGAGACTGTGTGATTGTTAGTATATCCAGGTATATTGCGAAGTGTGTGGTGTAACAACTGATGAATCCTTGTTTGATATTAACAACTCTTTACGAGCATTTTGATATGTTTGTTGAGTACTGTGCAATTCTAGGCCCATAATTATTTTTGGTTGGCATGTAATTATTTTTTTGAGGCATGTAATTTTTCAAAGGCTCACAAATTTATATCTTGGCCGAAATCAACAATTATTTTCTCAATGTGAAAGTATTTAAGTGGATCACTTTTTCAATCAAGAATGTGCTGCCAACCCAAATAAAGATGAAGGAAACTTTAGAGTTCTCTTTTGTCATGTAAATTAAGGCGAGGGACAGCAAAAATCAATGTTGTCTTCTAAAATCAATTGGGTCAAAAACAATTCACAAAAGTTTAAAAAGAGAAAAAGCATGCAGCTAAGGTTTACCAAAGAATACTCAAAGATTAATGCTCATTGGGAAAAAGAGAAGATTGCTATATAAAGTAAGGAAAGGAAAAAAAGAAAGATGGGGAAGCTCTGTCCTGCATAAAAATGTAAAGAAAAATAAAAAGTTCATATGCAAAGTTATTTAAATGAAGCCATCTAGAGATTTATTCCTTTAATGCGCATTTATAACTAGGAGACCATGCATTCATTGATGTTTTTGGATAGCAAAAGAAAACAAAATAAAACAAAAGAGTACCTGAACATTCATCGGAAGAATATGTTGATAGGAACCAAGAATAAGATCTGATTTTTATTAATAAGAACTGAAAATAAAGATACCTTGATCACAATTATAGGGGCGATCACCTTTCCAAGACGCCAATTAAAGAGGACGTTTGCACTCTCCCGAAGAACGAGGGACAATCTCACCTCTACAATCAATTCTCTCAAAATAAACATAATCCATCCTCTCTAGATCTCCCCCTTTATTTATAATAACACTCCTATTAATTAGGTATTTAGTCAAAAGGACTAAATCACCATTCCTATTTAAAATATTACCAAATAAAGTCCTAATATTATTCTCTCATTAAATGACATGATTATCGCATTAAATCATTTCCAAATGAGATCACGTCCACGTTCGATGCACCGTCTGCATTCGTCGAACCGTCCATGTTCGATGCACCATCCGCATTCGTTGCACCCCAATCATATCATTACTCCGCCCCAAAGAACCACCTTGTCCTCAAGGTGGTGCATGAAGTGTGTGAGATACTCATCTCCGACCGATGGTGCTCGACTCATCCTGGATCAAAAGGCCATACAAGGTCTTCATCGTCCTCCACGAAGCCCGGAAAGAAGCTACAGCAACCACCAAGGTTTCTTGTGGATTCATCACGGCATGAAACTAATCGCAAGATCCGAATGAGCCCACTGTCTATCTCCGAAGCTCTGCGAGGCTCATGGGGTACTAGGACAGGGCCAGCGGGGGCCTTGTAGCGCTTGCAGGGAGGCCTGCCAGCCCTGCAGAGGGACTACAGAGCCTTGGGGACCTGTGAGGGGACCATTGCTCCCTTCTGTATCCTTTCGATGGTCGGGATGCCTTGGATCTTCATCAGAGTCGTCAGCTGGGTTCAGATCTAAAGCTGGATCTTATTTTCCTTGGATATCCTTTTCCAAAGAGATGATTTTGCCATTGTCACTTTCCAAAGCTGACACTTTTTGTTCTGCATCTCTGCCGTTGCTTTCGTCTTTGTTCAAATTTGATGTTGTGTCGCCCTTTGAATGTGTCTCCTCCTCCGGAAAAATCCCATAAAATTTCATCATCTTCGAGTCAGCAGCTTCACGAAAACCAAGTGCTCTATAAGCTTGTTCTCTATAAAGAAAAACCGTAACATTCTTTAGATCAAAAGTTAAGATCTCTAAACCTAATGCAATGCAACTTTGATATCATCTAGTCTCCAGATAACAACCCATCAATTTAACTAGACATCGTAAATGTCGAGTTCCATCTGTAGATGTGGGAATGTTGTTGAAATGCGTTTTTGCGAGAAAATAATTGTTAGATGTCTCTTGAAATTTTTCATATCGATAAAGCCCGTTTTCTTCTCGTCGCATCACATTAGCTCTTTGTCGCATTTCATCAAACACATGTTGATATTCCATCTTGGCCGCAGAATCGTCGTGCTCTGATACCAAATTGATAGGAACTAAGAAAGAGATCTGATTTTTATTAATAAAAACTGAAAATAAAGATGCATTGATCACAATTATATGGGCGATCACCCTCCCAAGACGCCAATTAAAGAGGACGTCCGCACTCTCCCAAGAACGAGGGATAATCTCACCTCTACAATCAATTCTATCAAAATAAACATAATCCATCCTCTCTAGATTTCCCCTTTATTTATAATAACGCTCATATTAATTAGGTATTTAGGCAAAAGGACTAAATCACCCTCCATATTTAAAATATTGTCAAATAAAGTCCTAATATTATTCTCTCATTAAATGACACGATTCTCGCATTAAATCATTTCCAAATGAGATCACGTCCACGGTCGATGCACCGTCCGCATTCATCGAACCGTCCATGTTCGATGCATTGTCCGCATTCGTCGCACCCCAGTCACATCATATGTCACTTTCAATTGTTAGACAAATTAGGTCAAAAACATTGAAGCTACCCAGCCACAATTAGTAGCCGTAATTTTAACATTGCGTGAATAGTACTGGGAATTGTGCTGTGAAATAGTGATGTGAACAATGCGTGAATAGCTTTAATAAATTGAATGGTAGACAAAGCTAGATATATTTAAGTAATGTCTCACTAACTATAACCACATCCATTTTTGATAAATTTTTGATATGAAGCTTATTTTTCTTTCTTTCTTTTGCTGTGCGTGTTAACCATTCAATTTATTAAGGCTGAAAGCTTTCAAAAGATGTTCCTCATTGTGCATACTAACCATTCAATTTATTAAGGCTGAAGAGAACTTTGCATGATTTCTTGGCAGAATGATTTCAAGGGTTGTGCGACATTGTTCATGGCACTATTCATGCAGTGTCCATGACATTATTCATGGTATAATGCACAGTACTTTTCACGTACTCTTGAAATTGTGGCTAGTAATTATGTCCGGGCTTCATACTTTTCGGATTCAAACTTTTTGGCCTATTTTGCCTAATAATTGAAAAGTGATAACTTTTAATATCAACCGTCTTTTCCCCATGAGCATTAATCTATGAGTACTCTTCAGTAAGCCTTTGTCCCATGCTTTCTTCTCTTTTTATACTTTGTGAATTGTTTGTGGCCCACTTGATTGTAGGAGATATACTTGATTTCTTTCTATCCCTCGCCTTGATTTGCATGATAAAAGAGAATAAATTTTTCTTACACCTTTTGATTTGGCAACATATTTCCTTGATATAAAAAGGCTCCCCTTTAATACTTTCACATTAAGAAAACAATTTTTGATTTTGGCCAAGACATAAATTTGCAAGCCTCTAAAAAATAATTGCTGGCCTAAATGCTCATAGTTCACAAATTAATATTTTAGTGTTGGTGTGTATATATATATATATGACTAGTAAGTGGCAATCTTTATTAATAACAACCGTGTTACTGATGCGGGCACCCCACCCGCACACTCGGCAGACCCACCTGACGCACCTCGCCACGACTCGAGCCCACCTTGGAGGACTTACTACCGGTGCAGAAGACATGGAGACACGACTTAGTGGGTTAGTGGGTCTAGGGGTATTCTAGTCTTTTCAGACTAGATTAGTAATTCCCCTTTTCTATTTAATCTCGGGTTAGCCATCTTGTTTTTTATGCTTATTTGTGAAGAACAACTAGGTATCAATTGTGAAGGTGCTTAGGCTTTGATCCGTTCATCCAAAGCTAGGAGATATGGTTTCGTCTCGAAAGAGGCCCAATTTATCTTTTGTTCTTTGCTGATTTAATCTATAAAAATTTCTCGTTTTCAAAATTTTCCACTTTTAAATGCTAATTTGAGCATACGATCATCCGGATCGTATCAAATTGGTATTAGAGCGGTGAGATCTGATGGCAGCAAGTACGAGAGCGAAGACGGATTTGATAGACGAGAAGATTCAAGGGCTTCGGGAGGATCTCAATCGTGAGATCGAAGAACGATTCGAAGGGTTGAAGAAAACCGTGGGGGATTCAATCAATGATCACGTCCACTCGCAAGAAGACATCCAAATTGAACTTCGGGCCATGAGGAGGGAGGCCGCGCAGTCAAGTCGTGATCTCTAAGGGTTGAAGGAAGCGACGTCAGATCTGAAATTTTTGAGAGAAACCACGGCGTCAATTCACGCGATGATGACGATGTTGCAAACCCTAACGGCCGGGCACAGAGGAGATTGGGACAAGAGGATCCAAGGGGAGGAGAATCAGGGCGATTCCACGCTTGAATCAGCAAACCAAGGCCAATCGGGGGCTGTGACGGCTGCGACAGGCCCCCTAGGGTTTGCCGCAGCCGCGACAGGCCCCAACCAACGATAGGCCCAATTGGGTCATTCTTCAAGGCGGCAGGCCCGTATGGGCCTGCGCCAGCACCGGCAGGCCCATCTGGGCCTGCGCCAGCCACGACAGGCCCCCTGGGGCCTGCGACAGCAGCGGCAGACCCCTGGAGGCCTGCGACAGCAGTGACACTCCCCTGCGGGGGTGCTGGGGGATCAGCGCCCCCTGTCACGGGTGCGGCGACATGGACGAACCCCCCTGGGGCGCGGCGAACATGATAGAGGGCTTCGGGGGGTTTACAGGGGTTGCCCCCTTTCCAAAAGGGGCGTCGGGGCACATCGGAGAAGGATGGGCCCATCGCGCCACCATCGGGCCCCCTGCGGGCCAATTCTGGAGACCTGAGACTTTTCCACAGGGACCGAGGCCAGCGGTTGACCCCAGACATGCCTTTGAGAGCTTCCTGGGACGTGGCCAAGGTCCGGGGGCTATTTGGGAGGCCGGACAGCTCCTACCCAACAGTACTGAGGGGCCAGAGGGCCTACTTTTGAGCGACTACCGGAGTTTCCAAGATACTACTACCAGACTGAGGCTCTAGAGAGGCCTTGGTTGCCTGAGGAGCTGTACAGAGGGGATGAAGGAGGACCAATGGAGGCGCGGGGGTAGAGAGGTGGTCTGGGGTGGTGGTCGTGGCAGAGATGGGGGGCAGCAGGGCGACATCAATGCGGATCACCGACTGATGAAGCTACAGATACCAATATTTGATGTCACAGAGCCTGATGGTTGGATCAACCGGGCGGAGCGCTACTTTCAGGTGATGAGGTTGACGGAGGACGAGGTCTTGAGAGCCATCGGGATCTATTTGGAGGGCAGGGCCCTGGCATGGTACAGATGGAAGGTGGTGCGGACCCCTTTTCGTACTTGGGAGGAGCTGTCAGCACAGATCGTTGTTCGATTTCAGGAGACCACGGGGGAAGACTTCTATGAGCAACTGTCGGCTCTGAGGCAGGAAGGGACGGTGAGAGACTGTGGAGAAGTTTGAGATGCTGAACAGCAGTGTGAAGGGGGTGACAGATGATGTCATAATTGGAAACTTCATGAGGGGGTTGAAGCCCTCTATACGGGCAGAGTTGTGGATGCAGAGCCCGGGGACCTTGGAGGATATCCTTCGCCTGGCCCACAAGGTGGAGGAAAAGCATGCATAGGAGAGACGCATTCGTGGGGCTTGGGGGGCCCAGGGCTAGCGCAGCCAGACAGCACCATTCCCATCGAGGGGGGCCACAGTAGCACCATGAGCCGCAGGGGAGAAGAGAGGGGAGGCTCGACCAGTAGTACCGGGTAGGCGGCTTACTGAAGCCGATATGAGGGTGAGGCGTGCTACATGCCTATGTTTCAGATGTGATGAGAAATTCAGCCCCGGTCATCGTTGTGCGAGCAAGTTGATGCAGATTGTGATAGTTCCAGACGAGGAGTATGCTGATGAGGAGGAGCCCGTGATGACCGAAGAGAGCGAGGTTGATCACGTGCACATGGACGTGGCGGAGGTATCCCTGAACCCCATGGTAGGGTTCACCCCGAATCATAAAATGAAGTTTTCAGGGTTGTTAGCAGAGGAGGCGGTGACGGTGCTCATTGATAGTGGGGCGACCCACAATTTCATCTCGAGGAGGATTGTAGAGAGGCATGGGTTAGAGTTGAGTATGATGAAGAAGTTCACGGTACTACTGGGTACATGGAAGATGGAGGAGAGTAAGGGGCTGTGCAAGGGGGTGTGTTTGAGGCTGCAGGGGATACAGGTGGTGGAGGATTTCTTGCCTCTGGAGTTGGGCAACGTCGACATTATCCTGGGCGTGCAGTGGCTGAAGAAGCTGAGGGAGATGAAGGTCAACTGGAAGCTCCTCAGGATAGAGTTCCAGGATGGGGATCGGACGTGTGTGCTGACTGGGGACACGACTCTGTGTTTTTCAGTGGTGGCCTTTAAGGCAATCACGCGGGCGTTGCAGGATGAGGGAGAGGGGTTCCTGGTGGAGTTTCAGGGGATGGCGACAGAGGGGGAGGAGCAGCGAGAGGAGACCCCAGGGGAGGTGGAGCCAGTGCTGTAGCAGTATCAGGAGGTGTTTCAGAGTCAGCAGGGGCTACCTCCAACTAGAGGACACAGGCACACGATCGTGCTGCGTGAGGGGGCAGCACCAGTCAGTGTGCGACTATCCAGATACCAACATGTGCAGAAGGATGAGATTGAGCGGATGGTGCGAGAGATGCTGCAGGCTGGGGTGATCCAACCCAGTGTGAGCCCTTTTTCTAGCCCAGTGTTGCTGGTGAAGGACGGGAGTTGGCGGTTCTGCGTTGATTACCGGGCGCTGAATAAGGAAACTGTCGCAGACAAGTTTCCCATTCCGGTGATCGATAAGTTGTTGGATGAGCTGCACGGAGCGGTGGTCTTTTTGAAGATCGACTTGAGGGCGGGGTACCACCAGATCTTGATGAGGCCAGAGGATGTGTCGAAGACGGCATTTCGCACCCACGAGGGGCATTACGAGTTCTTGGTCATGCCTTTTGGCTTGACGAACGTCCCTTCGACATTCCAGGCCTTGATGAACAAGGTCTTCCAGCCATTCCTACGGAGGTTTATACTGGTTTTCTTTGACGACATCCTGGTCTATAGCAGGAGCATGGAGGAGCACTTGGGCCACTTGGAGGTAGTCTTCCAGGAGCTATTGGCGCACCAGTTGTTCGCCAACAGAAAGAAGTGCAGTTTTGGCCAGACACGGATCGAATACCTGGGGCATGTTGTGTCACGGCAGGGGTGGAGGCCTACAGGTCGAAGATAGAGGCGATGCTGGACTGGCCAGTACCGACATCACTGAGGGCATTTCGGGGATTCCTGGGGCTGACGGGCTACTACAGGAAGTTCGGTAAGGGGTACAGCACCATAGCCTGGCCCCTTACTGAACAGCTGAAGAAGGATGGTTTCAAATTGGGGGAGGAGGCCACCAAGGCTTTTGAGGCCTTGAAAGTGGCGATGACGACAGCACCAATGCTGGCTTTACCTGACTTCAGAGTGTCATTCGTAGTGGAGATGGATGCGTCCGGGTATGGATTGGGGGCTGTGTTGATGCAGGAAGGGCGACCTGCAGCCTATTTCAGTCAGGTGCTATCCACTCAAGCACAGCTGAAATCGGTATATGAGAGGGAGCTTATGGCTATAGTCTTGGCAGTGCAGAAATGTCGGTCATATCTGTTGGGGAGAGATTTCGTGGTCAGGACGGACCAGCGTAGTCTAAAATATCTGTTGGAGCAGAGGTTGGTGACTGCGGAGCATCAGCGGTGGCTGTCCAAGTTGGTAGGCTACCGCTTCGACATCGAGTACCGGTCGGGACTGGAGAACAAGGCCGCTGATGCCTTGTCCTGCCGAGAGGGGGGGCCGACTTGAGTGCTTTGTCTCTACCTAGGTGGTTGGACTGGGAGCCGATGTTACGGGAGGCAGAGGAGGACGTAGAGCTGCGGCAATCCGTGAGGTGCTACAGAGCGGGGAGGAGGGACCGACGGGCTATTCACTGGCGGAGCGCAGGCTATTATACCAGGGGAGGTTGGTGTTGTCACGGACCTCGGTTTTTATACCGGCTCTTTTTCAGGAGTTCCACAGCTCAGTGACAGGGGGCCACTCAGGTGTGCAGCAGACTTACACGCGGATAGCCCGTGAGGTGTTCTGTCCAGGGATGCGGAGGTGTATCGCGCGTTTGGTGGCAGCTTGTGACGTTTGTCAGTGTCACAAGTATATGGTCATGGCACCAGCAGGGCTGTTATAGCCGTTGACTTTACCGGAGAGGGTATGTGAGGTCACGATGGACTTCATCGACGGGTTACCACGGTCAGAGGGATATTCAATGATATTTGTAGTGGTGGATCGACTGGGCAAGTATGCCCACTTCATCCCTCTGTGGCATCCTTACACTGCGATCTCAGTGGCTGCGGCCTTTACTCGGGAGGTGATCATGCTGCATGGGGTATCGGCTTCTATAGTGTCTGACAGGGACCAGGTCTTCATGAGCGGATTCTGGAGGGAGCTTTTCCGGGTGCAGGGTACGGTCCTGAAGAGGAGTACATCGTATCATCCACAGACGGACGGCAGACAGAGGTGGTGAACCGCAGTATAGAGACTTATATGCGGTGTTTCGCTTCGGAGACACCTCGTCAGTGGTACAAGTGGTTGGCTTGGGATGAGTATTGGTATAATACCTCGTACCATTCTGCAGCCGGGACGACACCTTTTCGGGTTCTCTATGGGCGTAACCCTCCACCCTTGTTGCGGTTTGGAGACAGGCAGACCCCGGTGTCGCAGGTAGTGGAGTATATGAGATAGAGGGATGGTCTGTTGGGGGCGCAGCAGGTGATGAAGACTAGAGCAGATGGGCATCGTCGGGATGTACACTTTCAGGAGGGCGATATGGTGTACCTGAAGCTGCGTCCTTACCGGCAGAAGTCATTAGCACGGAGGCGAAACGAAAAGCTGTCAGCTCGATACTACGGGCACTACCAGATTGAGGCCAAGATTGGCCAAGTGGCGTACCGGCTGAGGTTGCCACCCTCTTCGAGGATACACCCGGTATTCCATGTGTCACAGCTACGGAGAGCGATTGGGGATCAGGCAGCCTCTTCCACTCTGCCACCGACACTCATTGAGGATATGGAGGTATTGTTGGAGCCACTGACTGTGAGGGCGGTTCGTCAGGGAGCGGGACGGTGGAAGGAGGTTTTGATTCACTGTGCCGGGTTACCAGACTGTGATACCACTTGGAAGGCGTACGATGTAGTCAGGGAGCAGTTTCCAGATTTACACCTTGAGGACACGGTGGCACTTTTAGGGGGGTATTGATGCGGACACCGCACCCGCACCCTCGGCAGACCCACCTGACGCACCTTGCCACGACTCGAGCCCACCTTGGAGGACTTACTATAGGCGCAGAAGACGGGGAGACACGACTTAGTGGGTTAGTGGGCCTAGGGGTATTCTAGTCTTTTCAGACTAGATTAGTAATTCTCCTTTTCTATTTAATTTAGGGCTAGCCGTCTTGTTTTCTTTATGCTTATTTGTGAAGAACAACTAGGTATCAATTGTGAAGGTGTTTAGGCTTTGATCCGTTCATCCAAAGCTAGGAGATAGAGTTTCGTCTCGAAAGAGGCCCAATTTATCTTTTGTTCTTTGCTGATTTAATTTATAAAAATTCATCTTTTTCATATTTTTCCACTTTTAAACGCTGATTTGAGCATACGATCATTCGGATCGTATCAGTTACATATGTACAAGCTAGGATAATCCAGAGCGTAAATAGAGGGAGAAGGGAGAGGGCACAAGAGCCGTCACCCTCTACAGTTTACATACCATTCAGATCATAGCTAGTTAAATACAACAAAACACCTTAAATATTATCTATAAAACCCCAATTAGAATAGGGGATCACAGCTGCTGGATGGTCCCTATCAATATCAGGAAGAGAAACTTGGATGTCGGCTGCAATATCTTTAAATAATGCTATTTTTCCAACTCCTTTACCCTCAAATATCCTCTTGTTGCGCTGCTTCCAAATGTGCCACACCATGGTAGCTAAAGCAGATTTTGCAAGCACACCCACACAGTCTGAATTTTTATAGAGGGTTAGGATCAGGTCACCTACTCCTGCAAGAGAAGATGGCACAACTCCAGAGTACCCAAGCTTAAGCAGACTCCTGGTGAGGATGTACCTGGTGTACTCACACTCAAAGAATAGATGGGATTTGCTCTCAGCTGTAGCAGATTCGCATAGCACACAGTTAACATTTGGGACCTCTCCCCACTTAGATAAAATTTCCTTCGTAGGCAATTTGTTCTGAAAAGCCCTGAGGAGAGCCATACTCATTTTTGGGACGATGTTGGGATGTCAGACAATTCTATAGAAAGCAAATGGTGCGCCCACTGATCGTGTGCCCTCCCAGGCCTCGCGTACATTGAAGAGCTTCCCAGGGATCCAACTCCACGAGTCGATGCCGTGCTCCAGCGTGATTGGGCGAAGAAGAGGCATCAAGCTGAGAAGTTCAGGGGCATTAATCCAGTCCCAACCCGCCCAGTAGTCACTTACTAGGTATTTTTCAGCACCTGGAGGCGGTACTTGGATATGATGAAGGGGTCCCCTTGGGTGCCAATTGTCATACCAAAATGACGTTGAAGTACCATCTTTGACTGCTCGATTGATGAGCTTCTGAGTAGTGGCCCGATGTTTGAGCAGAAATTTCCACGTACCTGATTGTGTAGGCGCAGGTCTTGCAGTATAGAATCCACTAGATGCTTCACCATGCCGACTTCGCATGTATCGAGCCCATAACCCATTTGTTGCAAGTAATCTCCATGTCAGTCGAACACTAGAGGCTACGTGCCATGCCAAGGGTTTCCAACACTTTCCCGGCCGCCCCCTCGACGAGGGCGACGACGCCTCCCATGGTGTGGATGACGGGGGCTCAACAGTTCTCTCTGTTGGCGTGACGGGAGGCGCTGATCAACGTGGGGCGTCGTCCATGTCGGGCTCTCACCGGTGGGTCCCCTCAACGGGTGTCAACGATTGCGATGGTCGAAGGAGTTCGGGCTCTCCATCAACGACATTCCATCTTGGTGGTGATGGATCATCATCGGGCGTGGCAAGCTCTGTCAACGGCTCTCCATCGGCGATCGTCGGAGAGGAAAAACGTTGTACGATAACTGCCGACGTGGGCTATGGGTCTCTCTCATGGATACCTTGTCGGACAATGAAGTTGGAGGCCGTGGCGAGGGAGGAGTTCGTCGGTTTATCGGTGTTGACGTCGGAGCTGCTAGGGTTAATACGGAGGGGCTTGAACCTGCTCCGATGAATGACGGTGTGAACGGCTGGAGCAAGGCCATCAGCGGGTGTAAGTTGAACTGCGTGAGCCAGCTACAGAACTCGACGGAGGCTGGCGCCTTTGGATGCATGATGAAGGGGATGAACTCAGGGGAAGGCGCCGGTGGAGTTGTGGGACGTCAGGCATCAGGACGTCGTAGTTCTCCGATCTGCAGCCCCTGCCAAGGTAATATTCCGATATCTAATAGCTTTAGTGCATTATTTGGGTTGAACTTGGGAAACATGGGAGCAGGTGGTGCTGTTGGAGTCGGAGGGGCAGTGGGTGTAGTGGCCAAGACAACGGTTGGGCGGCCATGTGGTGCAGATGGAGATCAGCTCCGTTCTGTTGATATGTAGGCAGGAGGCCAGCAAAGCAACATGGGTAATGGCCCTCGGTTTGTAGAAGGAAATGCAAAATCTATGGTAGTGAAACCTATTTCTCATAGGGGAAATGGTTTGGGTAATCAGGGCACGTTGCAAGGTGATAAAATGGAAATCTATAGCAAAGGAGTCATCCATCACAGCTGATACATGAGTCTTAGAACCTGACTGGACCGTGGTGTCGAATAGGAAAGGTCGGAATCAGAAACATTGCGTACAAGTCAATGAGAGTAACAAATTGGGCCAAGAGAATATTGAAGGTATTAGGCCTAATCTTGTGGGTAATCAAAAATTACCCAGTACTTCTATTCGGAAACCCCCAGGCTCCCTTCACTCCAAACTTCACTATGCAGATGAGATGGAAAGATGTTTGTGCCTGGGTAAAAGCAGAGGGGAGGACTGCAGTCTGGATTGCATTGCCCCTATGATTGACCCTGTGGGACGTCTATTTGCGCGTATTACTACGGAGGAGATTGCTACCAATGTTGAGTAATGGGAAAACACTCTAGTTGGATATGTTTTGGGAGCAGTCCTTCTCACATCTGAAAGTATATGTTACTCGTATGTGGAAACCTATTGGTGGTCTCGGAGTCTTCTCTCGGAAAAATTGATTCTTCTTCTTCAAATTCTCCATACCTAAAGATTTCAAAAGAATCATTCAGGAGGGTCCTTGGCTATTTGATGGTCGTCTAATCGTTCTACAAAATTGGAGTGCTGATATTGGAATGTGTCGTGATCTCATGTCTTCTGTCCTTGTTTGAGTACAGTTCCCTGCTTTACACTTAAAGCTTTGGTTGAAAAGTATTATTAGCAAAGCAGCGAGCAATATCGGCAAGCCATTATATATTGATAGAGCTACATCGATGGGTGAAAGACTGGCGTATGCAAGATGCTTTGTTGAAATTGATGCGGCTCACCCTCTGCCCCAAAATGTCTGTCTGGATATTGAAGGTAGACAACTCATGGAGTTGGATGTTATATATGAATGGATCCCTCCTAGATGTTCGAAATGTTGTAGCTTTGGACATGTGGATGCTCATTGTCCAACTATCCCTATGTGGAAGGCTAAACAAACGCTCCCTCCCTCAGACTTACACTATGCATTCTGTGAACTCAGACAACCATATTGGCCGAACTTGTGTTCTTTCTGCTTCCAATAACTTAGCCAAGGATAATATCATGGAGGATGTGTGCAACCCATGTCCTGTTAATGAGCCTATTATTGACATTACTGTTGAGGATACTATGGACATGAATATGCCCCCTGATGTCTCTAAGAGTTTGATGCCATCTCCATTGATCTCTCCTTCTGGTGACCTATGCTATCGAGGCGTCGACTAGTCGCCGACTAGTCGAGAGTCGGTGGATGACCGACTTGAAATTTTTCAAAAGTCGGAAGGTGAGTCAGACTCCGACTAGGCGTCGACTTGGTCCGACTTTTTGACCGATTTGGTCCGACGTTTGGTCCGACTTGGTCCGACTTAGGCCGACTTTTTCAGCATACTTCTACAATCAAAATACAAGAGGGAAAATTGTTTGTCTCCCGTTCTAACTTCGTGGTAATCAAAATATTCATAGTGGATCGAGTTGAATTCCAAGAGGAAGCCAAGAAGGCCTTGAAACTCTTCCCACCAAGAGATTTTCAGCAGATGACCATCAATAATGAACTCTAGAAAATGTTCACTCTAAAACTACGACTGGCCACATCCGTTTCTATGTAGAGATCTCATTCTTGGCGTATAGTTTCCTAATTCTGTCATGAATTCAACTGTCTCATTGCCTGCTTCCCTATGATCCTTTCGACTGATGGTTGTTCACCTCCATCGCGGTGTATACTGATTGAACTCTAATATGACAGTATCTGCAATAATATGCAGGAAAAAGATTTAAAAATTTTGAAATTTCAAAGAATTTATCTAAGCTGGAAAATTATATGCACAGTACAAACCTAAAAAAAGAAGCGACGTCTGTTACATGAAATAAAAATGTTAACATCTGGGTGCGACTAGTCGCTGACTCATTCGACTAGTCATGAGTCGGTACTTGGCCGACTCGCTGCCGACTCACCGACTTAACTGCATAACTGGTGACTGTCCTCCTGATACTAATGACGCTTCTGAGCCAATTCAGCCTACTTCCGCCACCATGCTTCCTTCTGAGAGGATTATTCCTACTTCTACTGCTGCAGATGATACACCGCCAGACCCTGTTGCTGAAGATACCGTGGAGTGACAGGTGAGAATCAATAAATGTTTGAAGAATTGTCTTGCCAGTATTCGACCTCACCAGAAAGCTAAACCAAAGAATATTAATCCGAAGAGGGATTCTAGTCCAAAGAAATCTTCTCCTCTGTCTGGCCCTCAGAGGAGTGAGCGTGGGATGAAGGGCTCTCAATTACAGTAATATGTCTATCTTTATCTGGAATGTCCGTGGTTTGAATAAAGTATCATGGCGTCAGGATCTACGTGGGCTCTTAAGCAGCATTCACCTTCCATGGTTGGTCTTTTGGAAACTAAATTCAAGGAACCTAGCTCTCAGCATGTCTTATCTTACTTCCTAAGTGAATGGTCTTCTGTTAATAATTATGATTGTGCTGTTGGAGGCAGAATTTGGATTCTATGTGATAGCAGAATCTGGACTTGCATGCTTATTCACTCTTCTGCTCAGGTAATATCTATCTCTGCTACTAATGAGGGTAGCTTCAAATGCATATTCTCCTTTGTTTATGTTGCAAATTAGATGCCTTCTCGCATCACTCTCTGGTCTGTTCTGCTTCACATTCAGACTGTATTCCTTCGACTGTCATGAGTGATTTTAATTTGTTAGATTTGTTGAAGAAAAGCTTGGTGGCCGGCCTTTATCCCAAGCTATTTTGTATCCTTTTAATAATTGCATTGAGGCTTGTGGCCTGATGGACCTCAAATGTATTGGTAGCACTTAGAGCTGGAGTAATCGTTCTGCAGGACAACGACATATCTGTGCTTGATTGGATATGATCCTCTGTAACTCATCGTGAATAAACTCTCTACCCTCTTCACATTATTGTTATCTGCCATCCTTTACTAGCGACCATTCACCTATGCAGCTGCAAATTGGTGATAAAACTATGTCGGGCCCCAAACCTTTCAGATTCTTCAACTATTGGTACCGACATCCATATTTTCATGAAGTTTTGCTTACAGCTTGGAGAGCCTCAGTGTTTGGTGTTCCCCAATTTTAGATAGTCTTCAGGCCCAAGAGGCTCAAGTATCTCCTTAAATCTTGGTCAAATGGTCTTCTTGATGACACTATCTCTCACATCAAAGACTTACGAAGGCAACAAAATGAGATACTAATTAATAATAATGAATATACTGATTTAGCTAAAAAGAATCAATTATGCCAGTTAAGTGGAGAATTGGACCATTGGCTACATTTGGAGGAATCTAAGTGGCAGCAGACGAGTAGAATATCTTGGCTCACCGAGGGGGATAAAAACACTTCTTTCTTTTTCTCTGCTACAAAGGCCAGGTATTCCAAGAATTCTTTATCTCATTTATTTAATTTTGATGGTTCCCCTTCTGATCACAGTGCAAACATTCGGAACACATCCCCTTCCTTTTATGAAAATCTTTTCAACCAGTCAGATTATTGGAATGTGTTTCCCTACTTTCCTGTCAAGAAGTAGTTAACATATTCTAATGCTGATTGGCTTATTCGTCCAATTCCTCTGAGGAAATTAAGACCACGGTCTTTCAGTTGGGTGCTGACAAAGCACCAGGTCCTGATGGCTATAATGCTTACTTCTATCAGCTGAATTGGGATACTGTGGGCAGCGACGTCATATGTGCAATGAAATCCTTCTTTTCCTCTGGCAGACTTCTTAAGGAGCTCAGTCACATATTTCTATGTCTAGTGCCTAAGTCTGATTCAGCTTCTACACTCAATGACTATAAGCCTATTTCATGCTGTAATGTGCTCTAAAAGTTTATCTCTAAAGTTCTCTGTAACAGGCTGCAGAAGGTTATTTCTGATCTTATATCTCCTCATCAAACAACCTTCCTAAAGGGCCGACCTATCAGTGACTGCTCCTTGTTAGCCCATGAAACTTTAATAAGCCCCTGGGTAGCCTCTTGTGCCTCTAAGTGGATCTTAAGAAGGCTTTTGATTCGGTAAACATGGAATTTATCTACTTCATGATGCACCGCATGTGATTTCTTGCTTGCTGGATAGATTGGAATAGGAATGTATATCCATCCCTACTTTCTCTACTTTCTCTGTGCTTATAAATGGGTCCCCAACTGGGTTCTTTTCTAGTAATCGGGGCATAAGACAAGTTGATCCACTACCTCCTTGTTTGTTTTGGTAATAGAATTTTTCTCTATCACTATGGATCTGGCGGTACTAGATGGTTTAGTAAAACCTACGAAGAGGTTTCCCATTCTGACTCTATCACATTTATTATTTTATTGATGATTAACTTATTTTCTGTCATGGAGATGTGAACTCTGCAGGAAATCTGACTGGTATATTTGATTCCTTGAGTAATGTTGTGTGGCTACAATCAACAAAGGAAAAAGCAAGCTTTTCTGCAGCAAGGGTTGCCTGAACCCACATGAGAATGTAGCAATTATTGATGTCACCTTGGTCTCCTCCCAATCTGCTATCTTGGTCTTCCCTTATTCTCATACCCCAAGGCGAGGCACTACTCTCCCCTTACTGATAAGTGTATGAGATATTTGGCAGGCTGGTCTTCCTAACTTTTGTCTTTGATAGACAGAGTTGAATTAATACGTTCTGTAATATATAACTTGTCTTCTTATTGGAGTCTCTCCTTTAAGCTGCCTATTTCAGTCATTCGCATTATCGAGCAACTGCGTGTCTCTTTTTCTGGAATACCAAGGTGCATGTTTGGAGTTGGTCCAGTATCTGCAAGCCCAAAAGGGAAGGGGGCTTGGACTGAGAAGGTTGGCAGATATTAATAAAGCAGCAGTGATTCGTCTCTTCTGGAGATTTATGCACTCAGACTCTCTAGGGGCCAATTTTATGAGAAGCGCCTACACTAAAGATGGTACCAATCTACCTTTATCTCCAGCTCATCCAGGTACTTGGAAATTCAACTTATCCTCAAAGCATTTAGCAGCTCCATTTTATGAGGTAAGTAATGATCCCATGGCCCTTACTCTTTGCTGGAAACATTCCCCTAATTTTTCCCTAACCTCAGCTTGGGAAGTAGTTCGTGCTGCGTCTCCTGTTGACCCTTATTATGATGTGGTTTGGTTTTCAAGTTTCTGCCCAAAAATGTCTATCTGTTTGCTTAGGGCGTTGAATGACAAGCTGCTGACATTTGATAACCTTATTAAGATGAATATTCCTGTTACCAATATCTCATGCGTTCTTTGTTAGCATCCTATAGAAACCATAAAGAATCTCTTCTTTGAGTGTCCATTTACATCATATCTATGTGAGCTATGTCGATTGAAGCTAGGTCTCTCCCCTGGACCTATTGGGAACCTCCTAGAAGAAGTGATTCTCCTACATAACCGTTTCAGGAATAATGCAAAAATATCAGGTATATCCTGCTTGGCTATCTGTGCAGTGATATGGCATTCATGGCACGAAATGAATAGAAGTGTATTCAACAACACTAGTAGGCACAAGGTCCTCATTTTCAGAGATATTTACGAAGATATTCGAGTCCTCACTGCTTCAATCAGCTGGAAAGAAGGCAAACAGAATTTTCACATTGCCCTTGGAAATTGGTCTTAACCTGTATTTTAGACATGTCTCAGTAGCTTTAGATTTTCTTTTCTAAGATTGGCTAGTTGGGTATGACGATGCCTGTGTCCTCTCTCCCCTCTACGTCCAAAATTAGATTAGATGTCTATAGTCTTGCTGAGGTGTAATTTGTACATATTTTGTTAGTTAAAGAAGAATAATTATTTTCCAATATATCTATATTACATTTGACAACTTTTTTGAATCATATGGCTGACTAGGACAATATGACTAGGACAAACAGGTTGATATAAAGACGGTTTGGATTTAATATTGAGGAATGAATGGATGAGATGAGATTTTGTGGAAAGTTTTGGAGGGAAAACATTTCTAGGGAAATGAAAGTTTCCGGGGAATGAAACTTTTTGGGAAATAAAAGTTTCTGGGGAATAGCAGAGTGCACGCAATTAATACATTTGAGAAAAAAAACTTTAACTTGCATTTAATGCTGCAGATCGAATGCTTCTGCAGATTGAATGATCTCTCTCTCAACGCGGTACCCATCGTCTCTTCGACGCATGTGGTAACAAGATGAGAATAATTTCCCACGCCGAAGGCGCCCGCTAAATTTTTTAACGCTAATTTATTGTTCCACGCCGAAGGCGCATGCGTCGAATTTGTTGTTCCGTGTCGAAGGCGCCCGCGTTGAATTTGTTGTTCTGCACCGAAAGTGTCCGTGCCGCTGAATATTTTTACGCTAATTTGTTATTCCGCGCAATTTTGGCTGCGGAAATAATTTTTTTGGGAACAAAGATTTCGCGGGGGAGATCTTAAATGAACCGTGCTCGCGGGCACGGGTTATGACTAGTATATATATATATGGCAATCTTCCGTTGCGAAAAAACGGTGCGAAAACCCGTGCGAAAACTTGTTATTTATTTTTTTGAAATTGTTTTTCAAATTGTTTTTGATGTTTAATCCATACAATTATATACCTCAGAGAAAATAATGGGTGAACCCTATGGGTATTAGAGCACCCATTCACCCGTTACAAATTTAACGGTCTCAAAACGTGCGAATTTGTTGAAATGCCTTGATCGAAGGCCAAATGTAATTATTTCTCAACGATTATTTTTTGAAGGGGGTATAACAACATAAGATGAAGGTGGAAAAAAGAATTTTTGAAAAAAAAATGTCAAAAAAACTAAACATTTTCGCACCGTGCGAAATGTTCTCATTTGAAGATATATATATATATAGTGAGCTTCGGTTGCGAAAAAAGGGGGTTTCGCACTGTGCGAAAACATTTTTTTTAATTTTTTGAAATTTTTTTCAAAATTTTTTTGCTGTTTAATCCATACAATTATATACCACAGGAAAAATAATGGGTGAACCCGTTGGGGATTAGAGCACCTATCCACCCGTTACAAATTTAACGGTCTTAAAACGTGCGAATTTGTTGAAATGCCTTGATCGAAGGCCAAATGACATTATTTCTCAACGATTATTTTTTGAGGGGGGTATAACGACATATAATGTAGGTGGAAAAAATAATTATTGAAATTTTTTTTTTAAAAATAAAAATCTTTTCGCACGGTGCGAAATGTTCTCACTTGAAGATTTGCCTATATATATATCTATATATTAAAACACAAACTGTTTTTGATTTCTAGGGCTGACTAGGACAAGCTGACTAGGACAAACAGGTTGATAGAAAGACGACTTGGATTTAATCTTGAGGAATGAATGGTTGAGATGAGATTTTATGAAAAGTTTTGGAGGGAAAAACATTTCTAGGGAAATGAAAGTTTATGGGGAATGAAACTTTATGGGGAATGAAAGTTTCTGGGGAAATGAAACTTTATGTGGAATGAAAGAATTTTGGGAATAATAGAGTGCACACAATTAATGCATTTGAGAAAAAAAACATAAACTTGCACTTAATGCAGCAGGTCGAATGTTGCTGTAGATCGAATGATATCTGTCTCAACGCGGGGCACACCGTCTCTTTGACTCATGGGGCAAAGATGCGCGTCGAAGGCGCCCACTTAATTGTTGTTCCGCGCCTAAAGCGCCCGCGCCGATTTTTTTACTTTAATTTGTTGTTCCGTGTCGAAGGCGTCCGCGCTGAATTTGTTGTTTCGTACCGAAGGCGTCCGTGCCGCTAAATATTTTTATGCTAATTTGTTGTTCCGCGCAATTTTGGCTGTGAAAATAATTTTTTGGGGGAATAAAGATTTCGCGGGGGAAAATCTTAAATGAACCGTGCCCGCGAGCACGGGTTTTGACTAATGTGTGTGTGTGTGTGTATATATATATATATTTCCATCGTCTACGAGTCCTATATGGTAATATAGGGATGTGTGTATCTTGATGTTAATTAATATAAGTTGAGGACAATCAATTCTTGTATAAATACATTGACTTAATTCATATGTTTGAATAGTTGATTGCTATGGTAGAATTTGTATCATTTGAACCTCATTGTATATTTTTTTTCGTTCACCCTTTTAAGCAATTGGAAGATGTTTCGTCATTTTAGATGCCATGTTATATATTTGGTTATTTATGATATTATTTGTGTTTATTATTGATCGAGTTTTTAATGCATTACTTTCATATGACTATCGTAATCATTATGTGTATTTTTTATCAGAACAAAAAGGAGAACAAAAAGGAGGATAGATGTTAAGGTTTTATGGATATTTATGATCTTATACATTTATGTATTGGAGCATGTCAATAGGGGGAGTTTCTTTGATTTCTCAAACTTCTCATATTACATTGACATGCATACTTTATATTCACACTCCCCATTTTGTGATATCATTTTGATTAAATCTTAACTTTAAGTTTGGTATTATTAAAATGGTTGATATTATGGAGTAAAGCACTCAACAAATTTTTGTTGTAAGATCGAAATATGCCTAAAAGGGGTGAATATGTTTCTTAAAATTTTACTGTCGGCAAATTAATTTTACCGAGGTAATTTATTTCTAATTTATCACAGATCATTAAATAATTTTTACCATATTAATTATTTTAATCTATCACAGAACATTGTAAATCACATGTAAAAAAATATAAAAAGTAAAGTACATAAGATTTAGTCAGGTTTGACCTCACTTGCCTACTCATGTAACTAGAATTACATCCTAGAATCAAAAAAACAAGACCCTAATTATCATGTAAGATTGGCTACATACCAATATTTTGCTTAACCTATGAACAATTTGATGATTTACCACCATCCATTTACTAACTTGATTCTATAAATAATTCCAACCACGAATTTCTATTCCCAATAATTCGTAATACCACCCAGAGATAAAAATAAAGTACAAAAAGAAAATACCCTTAAACAATTATGAACAATCAATAAAAAATAAAAGAAAATCAAATTTTAAAATTCTCAAAGTGGACACTTGTGTTGAATTGTTGAATGTGGTATTCTCGTAGGTGAGACCAGGTGAGACCGTACATCTTTTATGATCAGAACTACATCTTTTATGATCAGAACTGAAGTTTTGTGTATAGTCTTGGACTTTAACGTCTTGTCCTCCAAAAAGAGGTTGGGATATTTTCTCATAGATTTTTTCATGAAATTTTACTCAGATTTTATCAGATCTTTTGTTTTTTGAAACCATATACAAAGATCAATTTATGATATGACTGGAGAAGATGTCGGTTTCATGCCATTAATAATATTTGGAAATTTTCGTCAAATTCGTCGAAAAATTCTGGCGATCATTGCAAATGTTGCATGAAAAATCTCATTTGAAAAAGACGTTTGTAGGCAAAGTTATGACAGTTTGAATGTTTTCGTTATTATAAGAATATAAACTAGTGCATAAAACCAATTTGAACTACACTGCTATGTGTGCGTCGGCCCATTGTCTTTGCGAGGCATGGTGTGACCCCCACATGTTGATAGAAAAATTTCTTATTACTGCAGTCTTGTGCGCGATTACCGGTCTCGTTGTATGTTCATGTGGGCCACTAACATAGCATGTCATCATCAGGTATTTAATCTTGCAGTAAAGAGGATGTTGGCCAAAACGCAACTAATGCAGTGTTGTAGCAGTATTATAATGCAGCAGTGCCGCACTTCATCAAAGCAGTACTCTGACAGTGCGACTTGATTTTTCTTTTGATGATAACAAATCGAATGTTAAGATTTGAATTATGAAGCTCTCAATATATGATGCATATTAATGGAACAATAGAAATAAAAGAAATTCCCCTATTGACATGCTCCCCTCCCCCTAAACATATGCAGACAATAAACTTTCAAAATCTTCAAACCTTAACATTTATCCCCCTTTTATTTTTATCAAAACAAACTTCCAAAATTTTCAATTCTTAACATTTATCCCTGTTTTATTTTTATCAAAACTACATCTAACGATGAAGACATGTTTTATAAATAACATTATAAACATGATCAAAAAGTAAACACTTAAAATATCATGAATAATGAAACATATAATATCAGCATCTATCACGATCAAGCAGCTCCCATTTGCATAGGAGTGAGAAAAAAATATAACCAATGTTGTTACATTAATATATATTCCACCATACCATCTACTTTTTGAACATTTAAAAGCGGTCCACATACTTATATAATAATTGCTTGTCCTCTACTCAAATCAAATGAGATTAAGATACTCATACCCATACATTGTCATAAAAGACTCTTAGATGATGATAAAATATTGAGAGAGAGAGAGAGAGAGAGAGAGAGAGAGAGAGAGAGAGAGAGAGAGAGAGACCAAAAAATAGATAAGATCAGATATTATAGAGTAATGTCTCACAAACTATAAACAGTATCCATTTTTATGCGAAGCTTTTTTGTTTTTTCCTTTTGATTAAGTTTAAGTTGTCATTTATAGCGTAGACATAGTTTATTCTCTAAGTAATTATAGAAAAATATTTTAACTAACAATTCTAGCCGTATGGTCGGATTCCTGTCAATTGATTCACCACATGCATATGAAATTGAAGTGTAAGTGACGTGATTTTGGGAGATGTAAGAATTAAGATTAAACACTATAAACATGCTCAATTAATTATAAAATTTTAACATATTATTTAATAATGAGTATAATACAAGACTCGTACTTGGCTATATAACCATTAAACATACTTTTAATAAGCATTACCAAAATTATTGCACATCTGTTCTTAAAAAAATCAAGTCGTACTGCTATAATACTGCGACAATACACTGTAGTACTGCTATAGTTTTGCTAACGTATTGTATTAATTGCGTTTTGGCCAACATCCTCTTTGTTGCGAGATTAAATACCCGATAATGTCGTGCTATGTTAGGCGCCTATATGAATAGTACAACAAGACGTTTTTGCGCACGAGACTCTAGTGTGAGAAATTTTTTTGCTGACACATGGGGCCCACACACCATGTGACGTGTGGAGAATGGGCCAACACGTGTAGCAGTACGGTTCAAATTGGTTTTGTGCATTGGTTTATTTTCTTATGATAATAAAAATATTTAAACTGTCATAACTTTGTCTATAAACGTCATTTTCAACTGAAGTTTTTTCTACAACGTTGGCACCGATTGTGGAATTTTTTGACGATTTGATGAAAATTTTCAGACGTTTTTACTGACTTGAAAGTGACATCATCTTAATTCTCAACTATAAATAGAGCTCTACAGAAGGTTTCAATATACAAAATATCTGGTAAAACACTAACACTGAGCAAAATTTCAAAGAAAATTATTTTTGTGAGTAAAGTGATTCAACCTCCTTTTAAAGAATAAAAAGTCAACAATGTTATACATAGAATTTCAGTTCTAATCATAGTTAACAATTCAATACAACAGGTGTTAACCCTTAACATTTTAAACTCCGATACCAGTTATAAGATCGAAATAAGTTTTTAGATGGGTGAAAATATTTTGTAAATTTTACTATCAGTAAATTACTACGGTAATTTGTTCTTAATTTATCATAGACCAATAAATGATTCTAGCAAAGTTTAGAATTATATTAAAAATAGATCATGCGATGTTGCTACATCCTTTGACAAATGTCCTTTAGTAGCCCATCAGTTTCAAAAATCCTCTCAATCCTCGCAAAATGGTAGGGCGTTGCCAGTCAATTATGGCTACAATCTCGATCTATCTTCTACCATCACTCTCTGTCGACACTACGTGCCCTAAGTACTCCACCATCTCTTGAGCAAAAATGCACTTCTTTTGGTTGTCATAAATCTAATGATTTTGCAGCTCCTGTAGCAAGATAGCCAAGTGCCCCACATGTGCCTCCATGGATCGGTTGTACACCAAAATATCATCAAAGAACTCCAGCACGAACATCCTTAAATAGGGACGGAACGCCTTGTTCATCAGGACCTAAAAAGTGACATGTGCATTTGTCAAGCCACGGGGCATGACCATTAACTCGTTGTGATCCTCGTGCATCCTGAAAGCAGTCTTTGCCACATCCTTATCTCTCATTCGGATATGATAATACCCAGATTTCAAGTCAATCATCCAGAAGACAGTTGCTTCATGTAGCTCATCCAAAAGTTCGTCGATCACGGTGATACGAAACTTGTCTGTCACTGTCTCTTATTCAATGCAGTCTAATTGACGCAAAATCTCTAACTCCCTTCCTTTTTCTTCACCAGTAGGTTTGGGCTCAAGAAGGGTCTCATGCTAGGCTGTATCACCACCGCCTGTATCATCTCTGCCACCATCCTCTCAATCTCCTCCTGTGCTTGGGGATAGCAGTACGACGTCAAGCTGATAGGCGAGACACCCTCATGTAGTACTATATTATGCTCGTGGTCCTGGGGCAAGGGAGCACACGAGGTGTATGTAACACCTCGAATTGAACCAAGATCTGTTGCACCTATGGAGGAATGTCATGCCACTGGTTCGCTTCCGTTTCTGTCATCCCTTGTAACTGCACCAAAAATCTTCCGCCCTCGGTCCGGTTCACCATCGTCATGGTCTTCAAGAAAACCCTGGTTCATCACAAGCTGGGATCTCCTTGGAGCATCGCCACTTACACTCCATCTTGTAACTCCATCCTTAGTAGTTTCCAATTGATTCTTGTATCACCCAAGGACTGCAGCCACCTCATCTTCGGAGTGATATTTGTGCTGCATAGGTCGAGTGAAAGAAAACCCTCCACGATCTGCATCTCATGGAGAGTCAAAATCAGGCCATGCCATACTCCTCGGTTATGTTCCACATGTCATGTCTCCATCATCAGTCCAAAAACCCCGTTGTCCATCTGTTCTTACCCCTGCTGCTTCACTACCCGATTGGATATGAAATTATTGGTGGCCCCATATTAATCAACACTGTGACCTACTGCTTAGAAATCCTCCCGGTCAAACTTCATGGTGTGGTTCGGAGTAAACCACACCACGGAGTTGAGTGATACCTCTACGACACCTAAGTGGGAGTGCTCCTGCTCACCTTCCCCATCTTCTTCCACCTACACAACCTCGTCCTCCTTATCATCCACCAGTAGTATATGGAGGGTGCGGTTTCGACATCGATGTCCTGTGATAAACTTCTCGTCACATCGGAAATACAACCCCTTTTCCTTCTTGTTCTGCATTTTCGTCTTTGTCATGCGTCTAAACTGCCCACTTGGCTGCGTATCGCTGCGCCTCTCCTTGCCAGACTGGGTTCCCCCAGTCTGGACTTCCTTCTGCAGGGGCCCTTTGCCCTTCTGAAGGTGCCTGGTTGCGAAAAGTGGAGCCGCTCCAAGCTCCCTTGGCCTGCCGCTCTGCTGTGAGTCTGTCCACTATCTGGGCTAGCTCCATCATGTCTATTAGCCCACTCGATCTCTGTAGGCAGAGCTCAGCTTGGATGTCTGGCTTGAGCCCCTTCATGAAGCTTCCCATCAATGCCACCTCTGGTATCCCCTTCACGCTCCTTGAGAGTACATCGAACCTCTCATGATAGTCTCTAACCGTGCCATCCTGCCTAAGAATAAGGAGCTGCTTGTGTAAATCTCCACATTGGGTGCGTCTGAATCGATCCAGTAAGCAGTCCTTAAACTCTTCACACCACCTAACAGTTTGGCACTGTTGCATCCACTGAAACCAGGATAATACCTTACCTTCTAAGCAAATGCTCGTTACATGCAGCTTCTTCAACTTCGTTATATAGTTCACCGCAAAATATCTCTCCACGCGGTAACCCCACTCATAAGGATTCTCCCCTTCGAAGACTGGCATTTTCAGCTTTCTGACATGCTCTCAGGCCCAAACATCACATCCCCTGACATGCGCTTTCCCTTGGCTGGTCGATGTGAAAGTGCTGATAGGCATTATGCGGAGCACATACACCTCCACATGTGCCTCCTACTCCCATGTTGTCCCTAATCTCCTTGAGCCAACCGGGTGCTTCGTCGTCATCCTTGTGTTTGTTCCCTAGCGTCTGCCACATGCCCACGCCTGTCGCCTAGGCCCATGAGGCCCTCCGACTCCGAAATCAAGCCTGAGAAGCCTAGTAGGCTCAGCGGTTGCTCTCTGGGACCTTAACAGCTGTCCGGGACCTGCGGCTCCTCCAAAGTGGTTGTCGTGGATCAACGGGTCCTGCGCCTTTCTCCCAGGGGCTCGACGGTCCTTGGTGTGCTCGTTGGGGCCCTTGGAGGAGTCGCATGGGCTCGCCGCCCTCACCCGACGCCTTCAGTGGGTGTTGCAGCCCCTGCGGGCTCCCAGGGGCTCGTCGCCCCTACCGATGGCTCCCAGGTGCACCCTGGCTAGCTCGCCGGGGCTTGCCGCCCCTGCCATTGTGCTCTTGGGGCTCGAGCAGCCTCTCATCCGTCTCCAAGAAGCATCTTCGATGAATTCCACGATCTTCTCCTTTCCCTTGACCAAAGTTGGCCCCATTCTCCCCTGATCTACGTTAGGGTCGTCCTCTTCCCTCGGATCTGGATTTGATGAGCTATTCTTCATGGATCTAATGCTTTTATTCATCTCTACAAATTTTTTTTCATTAGGGGTTCCAAAGGCCAAACCAGTTTGGGTGGAAATTTGATTGGTGAGCCTCTCCTCTATTGCTAGCATCCTTCGATCCATCGAAGAAAATCTTTCATCCGTAGATTTCCAGAGCTCTTCGATCTCGGAAGTGAATTTCTCCTCCAAAGCTTCCACCTTTTTATTGTTTTCGCCATCAATTTCAAGATCGGTGCTCTGATATCAATTTGATTGGAAAAACTAGAGTTTTGAAGAGGAAAAGTACAGATTTTTATAGATGAGAAGAAAATGCAAGCTACAATTGATTTCATTTGAGAACAAATCACTCTCCAAATTAGTGAGACAATGCTTAATCTCTCATTATGTAGGGATTCTACTCTTAATCTCGGTGTTTTCTTCTCAATTTCAACATGAAGCATTAACTCTCACCCCCAAATACATATATAGGACACATCTGTCCACAATTACTAAAAGACAAAAAGACATCCGAAAACCCCAAAATTCACAATATCGCCCGGAACTTCATAAAAACACCACCGGGGTTGGCCACTCCATGATCTGCTCTGCCTCCTCCTCTGATTTGTTATGATCTCATCATACACCATGTCACCTATCATGTACAAATTATAGGATTTGCGCAAAAGCCTCTGTCCAGTATCTCGTACATGTGTCAACATGACACTGCTTCACGAGAAAAGTATCTATGATACATATGAGAGGACACTTTGTTTATATTAGTTGCATATGCTGTTATTTTGCTTCATGACAATACTTAGTCGGTTTGGGTTTGGGGGGGTTTTTTTGTTTTGGGTCTGTTTTTTTTGGGGTTGGGGGGGGGGGGGGGGGGAGGGTAATGGGTAATGGGGAGGTGTAGTTTGTTACGTAAAATAACTAACAATTGTCCACGTCCGATATGTAATTTGATTATCTTATCTAGAGGATTCATCGAAAAGTTGCATCCTCATAGCTATTTTGTTGTTTAATGACGTTTTAAAGAATTTTACTGAAGGGTTTTAAAAAGCTGGAAGTGTAGTAGCATTTTTCTAGTTCTTGTCGCATACTGTATTTTTTTAAGTGTATAGACCTCCTGCTAGTTTCTGCATTAATGTAGTAAGCAGAGAGGAACCATGTCACATTTTGTGCAGCCATCTCTCTGCTTTGGTACGAAATGGAAGTAAGAGGAAGTGCCTGTTGGGAGATGGATATTTTCGTTGTATAACTTACTGATAAGAAAGAGTATTTATGGAAGAATCAGCCTATGTTGGTTGTTATCTTGAGCTCGATTGGAATTCTAGTGCAGAAAATCAGCAAGGGGTCTTATTATGGTCAAAATTGCATTTTGGTGATTGTATCACAGAAAGCAACTGTTATTTATGCTGATCATCTGAATACAAGTCCTATTTTGGTTGGTATGGGACAAAACCTGAACCTGGTTGGAGTGGCATACCATCTTTTACTATTCTGTGAAAATTTTCTATTTAAGTTGTCTCTTTTTTTGCATAAATGTATATTCCCTGAATCAATTAGCTAATCCTAGTTTTTTCTAGTTCACAAAGGGCGGGCTTTTATTTTTTATTTTTTCATTAACTTTGGTATCAGTAGATGTAGATACCGGTTTCGACACTTGGGTTTTGCTTGTTAGCAGAGGAGTCCGACCCAACACGTCGGATGTGACCCATCGGCGTGGACCTCTTGTCCTGACACGTCAGATGAGATCCTTCAGCGGAGACCTTCCGACCTGTCTTGGGGGGTCGACAAACCCGACCTCATCATAACCCCACATGGACAATGCGACCTCAAGGTCTGTAGCTTGCTCCCCCACGTCCTCAGAATGCCTTCGCTGCTTGGGGCCGGCCCAGCCACTCAGCCTGGCCCACGTCGTCCACTTGGCACGATCTCAGTCAAGCGACCGGTATTCTCTCTTCAGTACAATCGCATTCAATGACTGTCTTGTCCGCTGACATGGTCGTTAGCCTCATGTGTACAAAGTCGACTGTGTCCAGAAGATGATAACTTTACACATGACAAGCATCCCTTGGACAATGGTCTTCATATAAGAAGGAGAGTATCCCCTCCTGCAAGGTAAGCTACCGAGTTCTCAAAACCCTTGCAAGCATCTCCATTTCTCAAACTCCCAACGGCCAAGGGCACAACCACGCTTAACCCATGCGTCGTCACACACGGGCTATCTTATGCCTATCACATCCATTCCTCCTGCAATTTTGCCTGACTTAGGCATTGCAGGGGAGATGGGGGGTCAGCCTCCAACCGGGGTTGCGCCTCCCGGGGCCTCTGACGCCTTATTCATCTGTTTTATGTACAAAAAGAGGACAATCATGTAAAATTGACCTGTCCGGACTTGACTTGTGGGATTGTTCATCCCTGCGGACCGGTCCAGGCACTGGGTGGCCCGAACCAGTCTGGCGAAAATCCATGCATCAACAGTTGGTGCTAGATCGGGGCCTTGTGACAACACTTGTCGTGTAGGCTCTCAAATTAACATCTCCGGGTAGATCTCCTTTAGATCTTGTCTCAGATCTACGAGGCTCCCAGCTCAGGCCGGGGTCGTTCATCCCATTCGGAACTCATCCTCTTCAACACTCCAGATCTTGCAGTTTTCGGTCCCTAGAACTACCATAGGTTCGATCCTTTCACAAGCCAGTCTCCATGGAGCGATACCTGTGGTCTGCTCCTTCATGAGCTGCGCTCTACAAGGACAACCTCAGCGGCACACACAGAAACAGCCTTGGGAATCGGTACGCCTGAGCTCCTGATGTGGCACACAGTGGCCTATTTCTAAGCAGCACGAGCCAGGGCCAGCCCCAACAGTGTTGTCTCCCGAAAAGCCCCCAGCTCAGACTGGGGCCACCACAGTAGTCCGACAGGGCAAATTCCAACATCCTTTCTTTGCTTAGCAAGAGTCCCCAGCTCATGTTGACACCCCTACTGGTCCGACATCAACGGCCTGACGGAGCAGGCGTCCAAGTAACGATCTGCTGCTATAACTGCAGGTTTCCATCCCAGCTAGCCTTTGGCTCCTTAGGCCATCAGGCGAATGAGCCTACTCGACCTTAGGATTTTCAGTAAACTCGCAGATATACTGACTGGGAGGGTTAGTTTCGTCCTTACTCAAGAGACTAATGTGCCGGTATGTACTTAACAGCCCGCGCTCGGCAGGCAGTGTCCTACGGTACGTTGCAATTTCAATAATTAATCTCTCGAGTAAGGACTCGAGGCTCGTGCATCAGAGAAGCAGAATAAGAAGGGTGAAGTAAGAAAAGTGATGATGTAATGAAATGTGATTTAATTTTCTTTCAAATCGCCTTTTCATTTCATAAAGTTCTGTTACAATAGTTTGGCCACCACAAACGGATTCATTTATTTACAAAGATCAAGCCCTTTAGCTTCTTTTATAAATATCGAGCCTTTCGGCGGAGAAGCACGACTGTGTCAGGGACGCAGAGCAACACTGAAGCCATCTCTTCAGCGGGACCCGTTTCCCGAAATGCTCCCAGAAGCTCGCTCCTTGGCAGATGTGCCCCATGTAAGAGCCACACACAGAACAATCTATCATCCCACATGAAGTCCGAGCTCACAGCTGGGAGCTCAAACCGGTATGATCGGCGTCGAACCAGTAGCTGCGGAGCACCCTTGCTAGAGGAGTCTTTGCAACAGCCATGTGCATGATCTGCTCCAGACGACTGAGGTGGCACAGAGATTCTGAGTCTTTGGCTCACCATCAGCTCGGACCGGGCCAGACACTCCGCACCACAGCCTAGAAACCCGCAGCGGGCAATGGCTGTAACAAAGGGGAAGAAGCCTAGGTTTGGGCAGACACCAGACCTCACCGCTTCTTCCCCGCTCCTGGTTCCGATGGCCGCGAACGGGGCAGGGCACTTGGACCCAATGATCATCGTCAGCTCGGACGGAGCAAAGCATAGAGGTCCGCCATCTTTGACGCCAAACGAAGAGCCATATCAGTGAAGGGCATCTCGACCTCCTGATCACCATTAGCTCGAACATAGTAGACCTCAGTCCAGAACAATCCTTCTATCCATGCCGTTCAGACGTCACATCACCATCTCCTTTTCTTTCTGAAGAAGATTTACCAGCCTTCTCCACCGATGGGAACACATCAACATGGGGAGGATGAATATCTCATACACGGGTGAAAATGGCTTTCCAACAGCACATCTATCCTTTCTTTTATAGCAACATCGTGTGGAAGCCGATGGATTACGACTGTTCAACATCTACGATGGAATGCTATCATCGAAAATACTACACCGCTAATCAAGCTTCGTCTTGAGAATCGGTCCTGCCCTTTCACATCCAGCCTTTAATGCGAATTATGACAGCTCATGGAGTGGGCAGACACGCCAGCAGGCACCACAGATTTTATTTCCTAAGCACTGTTTCCTCCAACCACAGCGCCAGCTTGGACTATGAACGGTGGACTTGATGTCACCACACACTGGACTCAAGAACCCCCAGTTCGGGCTGGAGTCGATCCATTGGCAAGGCCCCAAGCTCACATTGTGGCTTGTTGGCTTGTTGGTCTTCTCATTCCACTGGCTCAGGCCTCCGGGCGCCAGTGTGGCATTCTCCTACTGGCTCAAGCCACCAGGTCCCAGTGGCATTGCTCCATTGGCTCAGGCCTCCGGGCCCCAACGTGGCATTCTCCTATTCCTCTTGTTGTCGAAACCTCAGGATCCCAGCAGACCTCTGGCACTGATTTCGGTCATGCCACATCCACATCGAAGCCTTTAGCTAGCTTGAGGTACAGACCTCTGGCATTCGATCCAGGTTATGCCATGTCCACAGCAAAGCCTTTAGCCAGCTTGAGGTACTGACCTCTAGCATTTGACCATGGTCACGTCACGTCCAAATCAAACGCTTAGCCCAGGTCGAGGCACTTGTCGAGATCTCAGGGTCCCAGCACTGACCCTGGTCATGCCACGTCCACATCGAAGCCCTCAATCAGCCTGAGGCACATACCTCGCCCGTGCCGGAGCACTCGGTGTTGAGACCTCAGAGTCCCGGCACTGACCACTTGCACTCTCGACCCACGTCGTGCTACGTCAAAAATTTCCCCACTGTCCGGACTAGGGGTCGACGACCTCTGGCCTTAGACCCCGGTCAAGTCACGTCCAAAACGCATTGTCAAGACTCATGGTCTAGGCGCTATCAAGAGGCAATCGACCCCGATCATGCCAAGACTATTCACCAGCTCAGGCTGGGGTCCTCGCTGGTTTGACTTTAGAGTCCCAACACAATTAATTCATTTCTTCCTCTGACATTTTGATGTGCCCATTTTAGGCATCTTTGTTCGGCATAGTGCCACTGAAGCTGACTACTTGGCGCTAGAACTGAGGCCATGCCCCCAGCTCGGACTGGGCCCCTCGCTGATGACATGCTGAACGCTAACTCTATCGTCACGGGTGCTGCTGTCTAGCCAGCTTGACCCCATCTCACGGTGCTAAGCCAAGTCCAATGCTCGGTGAACCCATAATATACTAATCTACCACAGACATTTCATGCAGAGGACAAGTCACTACTAACGACAAGCAAGGTCCCATGTCATACTTTTATACATTCATTTTTAAAGGGTACAAAGCTGCCACCGTGTGGCCCCACAAAAACAAGCACAAAGACTACACAACGGGCCATGTGTCGGGCTTTTCTCTCCAGAGGTTGCTCCACCATTCGGGCCTCTCCTGATTGAAGGCTCAGCCCCATTAGGAGCCTCCTGTGCAGAAGGTACGACAGCAGTAGGAGCAATGCCTTCCACCAGGAAGGAGAGCATGTCGGAATGTTTCATACACATTCTTCAAAAATGCAACCCCGACGTTGAAATCCATCTCAGCTTGAGCTTTGACTTCTCCAGCTCGCGACGGTGCTCCCAGGACACCCAGACAGCCTGCTCCTTTAGCTCTGCGTACCTCTCTTGGCTTGACGCAAATCAACCCTTAACTTTTCCACCTTCCCGTTCTACTCGTGCAACAGGTCTCTGTAACATGCAAAGCTCGTCCTCCAGTTCCTCCACCTTATGCCTACACATACGGAGGCTATGGTGATAACGGCACAGCTCTGCTACCCATTGCACATGAGAAGGAAGACAAGATAGAACCGTCTGAAGAACACCAATGACTTACAATCGCAACAGATCATGTTTGGGTAACTCGCTGAAGGGCCAGCGTGAAACCAACATTAAGCCTGAGTGGTCGGGGGCATTCCTGACTTCACCCAGCATGAACTCAAGCACCCCGATACTAAGGTCCTCAGCATCATCAGCTACCGGACGTCGGGGCAAGAGGCCTCATGGTCGAAACGACGCCTTCCTCTTCCTCTTCCGCCATACCCTTCCTCTTCCGCATGTGCTCCTCCAGGGCACGGCGGTGAAGCTCGACCTCTTTGACCGATTCATCATGGATTGCCAAAGCAGGCTGCTCAACCTGGACGCTCGGCCAAGGGGCCGCAGACCGCGCAACCTAACACCATTACCTCAGCGCTGTTGCCTCTCTGCTGCGGTCATGGGTCCTCCCAGTCTCCTAAAACTGGACCCCTCTTACCTGAACCCCTCTTACCTGACCAGAAGGAGCAAGTCGTCCGAAGATGAAGAAGAGCGATCAGCCATTGTTCCAAACGGGGAATCACGTCGGCGTTCAAACAAAGGAGAAATGGTGAGGAGAAAGGCACGTGTAGAGAAACCACATGCTCTCTCTGCCCCTTTTAACCTAATTTCTGAAGGAGCCAGTGAGAGATCATGTCAACAATTTGATCTACTTGACGCCAATAATGGCCGTCCAAGATTGATGCGACCGGTCAGCCCACACATGGCGTACAGGTGGACCGTCTCCATCCACGTCATCATCCCTCGGCATGTGGGTCTATCTTTTCAAGCTTTACATTAAATGCTGGTCTTTTCGATGTCGTCACCTTGTATCCCAAGGGCGAACACTTGCATCATTCAGCATGACATGATATATCTTTTCAAGGCACAACCCTTGGATCTTTCTTTCCCACGGCAATGGACGATGTCCCATCCGATGAGGTAGGTGACAGTTCAGCTTCGCCTCTTGGCCCCATAATGGTAGCTTGGGTCTGTGGCGCCCGACCTTAACACCTGGGCCTTGAACAGTACTCAATCCTTGGTCTGACTGAGCTTAAACACGCCAACTCGGGCTCGGGCCTTATCTTGTTCTAACAAATTATCTAGTCTTTTTCAGGCTACAATCTAGCAACCGAGGATAGTTCGAGAACATGCCCCCAGTTCAAGCCCCATGTGTCCTCTTAGTCTAACTCTGGACCAAGGGATTCAAGCTTGAGGCCCCTCCAGGCCACACAAAGGCATTCTAGTCCGATCCTCCTAGGCTTGGCGCCGTGCAACTCCTAATTTACTAAGCTTACGCAAGCGCAAAGAATAGACATTCGCAGCAAAAATTCTTCCATTCATTGGTCCAGGATTACAAAATTAGCTGACCCAGCGGTGTACACCTTTTGAAAAAGAACAAAAGGGGGGAAATGCCACTATCACACGATTGGCCCCGCGCCAGATCCGTCGTCGCCTGGTGCATCTCCCTTGCCCGAGCCACCTTTGGCCTTCGACTCCTCTTCAGCCTGTTTCAGCCGGGCCTTCTCCATGCCCTCCTTTATCCCGTCGACCAGGCTGTGGAGGAAGGCATGCGACTTCTTCAGGTCCCTCTCCTACTTTCTATACCAGCAGAAGCTGTGGTAGAAGTGACAGAGGTGTCCCAAGTCATGCGTACCAAAAAAAAAGAAATAAGTCGAGATCAGCAGCGTCAGGTTCAAAATTGACAGCGGAACTTACCATGCCCAAGTGCCTTAGACATCATATCGATCCTTGGTGCAGGGTGGCTGACGGATGCCTGCCCGGTCGACTTCAGCATATGCTCTACCGCCTTAGGCCAATGAGCTTGGCGACCTCTTTCGGGTCAGGCATCGGCGATGCTTCACGGCTCGCATCCCTAACAACCTGACAGCTGGTCCCCACCTGGCTGGGGGTTCTGCCCCGCCCCAGGTGGAGGAAAGAAGAGAGACTCGAAGTACAAGAACGAGTTGCTCTTCTGCACTCCTTTTATAGACCAATGGCGGCAGGAATTGATCCCAACCGTTGGATCAAAGCGTTCGGAGCCATCCAATCGCCGCGACGAGCGACTTCCACCAAGCACGAATCAAGGGATGCTGCGTCATCGACTCCTCAAAAAGCAATGCTGCCTACTTGTATTCTGCATTCAATGCAGATCAGTTTAACAGATTTTCCTCCACTAACCGATACTTCTGATTGCGAGGTGTGGCGGCCATGATTGCATGTCATCATGAGCACTCCTATCTTTGAACGAAGCACCCCTCGTTTCCTTGTTCCCAAAGTAAGATCTGGCGAAGCTAGCAGTACCTCCAGTTCAGATTGTCTCCTCGTTTCTCCACTATCGACCACATAATGATGGCTAGGGCTCGCAGCGCCTAGCTGAGAAGACGAGGGGTCATTGTACATACCGGTTTTGGCAGTTGGGTTTCGCCCATTAGCAGAGGAGTCCGACTCAACACGTCGGATGAGACCAATCGACGTGGACTTCCTGACACGTCAGATGAGACCCATTAGCGGGGACCTCTCGACCTGGTTCGAGGGGTCGTCAGACCCGACCTCAGTATAGCCACATATGGACAAACTGACCTCAGGGTATGCGGCTTGCTCCCCCACGTCCTCAGGATGACTTCGCTGCTCGGGGCCGGCTCCAACAGCTCAGCCTGCACACGTCATCCACGTGGCACGATCTCAGGTAAGCGACCAAGATTTTCTCTCCAAGTACAATCGCATCCAATGACTGTCTTGCCCTCCAACACGGTCGGCGGCCTCTGGTGTACAAAGTTGGCTGTATCCAGAAGATGATAGCTTTACATGTGGCAAGCATCCCTTGGCCCGTGGTCTCCATATAAGCTTGGGGGGGCATGCCCTCTTGCAAGGTAATCTCTCCTTGAGTTCTCAAAACCCTAGCAAGCATCTCCATCTCTCAAACCCTCTAACGGCCATGTGCACAACCACGCTCAATCCATGCGTCGCCATACACGGGCTATCTTACACACATCACCTTCTTACCTTCTGCAATCTCGTCTGACTTAGGCATCGTAGAGAGGGGGAGGGGGGGGGGGGGGGGGGGGGGGGGGGGGGGGGGGGGGGTCCGTGCCCCAACTCGGGGGCTGCGCCTCCTGGGACGTCTAACGCCTTGTACCTCCATTTCAGGTACATGAGGAGGACAGCCCGGCGAAATCGACGTGTCCGGGCTCGACCTGTTGCGGAATTGCTCGTCCCATCCGACCGGACAAGGCACCCGGTGGCCCGATTTGGCCAATCAAGAATTTGTGCATCAACAGGAGAAAACAATAACATACAGTTTAGGGTATAAACAAATTTATGCCGCCTAAGTATGATGCCAATTGGATGTCATAAAATCAGCACAACATTTAGTGGAAGCCGCAAGTAATACCCTGTGCAATTAGTTGTTGGTTGTACAGCAGAAGACGAAAGCAACCAACGTTATTTAGCAGAGATGAAAGTTTATACCCAATACAAGTTCAGTGTTTTGCAGGTAAATGGCTACCGTTTGGCTTTTCATTGTTTCCGAAAAGTACCTTTTGAGTGGTTGCCTCACCAAATAGTTGAACATGCAATAGACGTCACTAATGTTTCCATTGTGTTTGCATGTCTTGGAGCAACTACTAAGTTAATTTTACTTTGTTATAACCAATTTTTCTGGTCGTCAAGTTATTGTATCATGCGTCCTGCAAGTTATTTATTCCGTGTGTTTAGGTGGAAGGAAGGACGATAAAAGCCCAGATTTGGGACACCGCAGGTCAGGAGCGGTACAGGGCAATAACCAGTGCGTACTACCGCGGGGCCCTTGGAGCGCTTCTTGTGTATGACGTGACCAAACCCACCACCTTTGAGAACGTGAGCCGTTGGCTCAAGGAGCTGCGAGATCATGCCGACTCCAACATTGTCATCATGCTCATCGGCAACAAGACCGACCTCAAGCACCTCCGTGCTGTTGCTTCGGAAGACGCCCAGAGCTTTGCTGAGAAGGAAGGTCTCTCCTTCATCGAGACTTCTGCCCTGGAGGCCATAAACGTGGAGAAGGCCTTCCAGATGATCCTGGGAGAGATTTACCGGATCATCAGCAAGAAGAGCCTCGCTTCCACAGATGAGCCCGGGCCTGCCGTTGGGGGTATCAAGGAAGGGAAGACGATTTCGGTGTCAGCCTCTGAGGCCCCTGCGAAGAAGCAATGCTGTTCAACATGAGGGCGATTCTTTGCCATCGTATGACAACCGTGAGATGTGGAATTTCTTGGCAGGGTTAAAGCTTCTGAAACCCTTGACGTGTTGTGCATGATCACATATGAGATAAGGTCTCTCCTTGCCCTCTCAATTCATTGTAATGTTGTGTGTTGTGATGAACTCGGATGTGATTGTTCTCTCTTTTTTGTTGTGATATTTATCTCGGTAATTGTACGACAGTCCATTTTTTTCTCATAGCAACCAAGTAGGATGAACGCCAGCTGTTTGTACTGTTTTGTAGGATGAACCATGCCAAGGATGAACTACAGTTATGAGATGTATTTTTTTTACATGTTAATGGTATCTATAATTATTCTGAAACAATGATTATGCAAAACACTTGATGCATCACTTGATCTATGTATAAAACATATTCAAATTATTTGAAATTTTGTCTGGTGATAGTTTAGATATATTAGAGCACTCCCAATGGAGGCTGAATCATTACCCCTCAATAGAGGCTGAATTTGTGTCACGTCAGATTCAGTCCATGTGCTCTTCCAATGGAAGGCTTAACAATAGCTAAATTGTTGTCACATCAGCATTCAACGGCTCGATTACCAGACGTTTGGTGTCGTGACATAAAATGTTTGGTAATCCAGCCGTATATTTTTTTTCAAATCTGAAGCAGATCAGATGCATGGACGATACCCACCCGGCGCCTGATCTACTATTGGTGCACCCGACAAGTTTGTTTCCAGACATATCAGACGTTTGATGTTTCAGCACCATCCGTCTGATATGCCTGGAGTTTTTTCTTCTTCTAGGAAATCAGACGTCTTATATCACTAATCAGACGTCTGATCATTGATCAGACATTTGCAAAATGAACTTCAGGCCACTGGTTAATGTTCAATGAAAATTTTTTGGGAGTGTCATTATTAGGCGTCTGGTGCATACTGTGCTGGTTGAGAATAGTCATCATCAGAACTCCTATAAACGGATTGTGATGAAATTTTCTCGCCAACAGCAGTGTACAGATTTATTTGGATCAGACTCGATTTAAATGCTCATGATGACCATGAAAACTGGAGAATTCATGTATAGTCTGTTTTCTTAATATGTTTTGGAAGAACAAACTTATACGAATCAGCCAGAGAATTTTCAAGGTCAGTGGGAGCGAATAAACGGAATGCGAGGTATCAAGAAGCCGGAACATATGTTTTGATAAAGTGGTCAAAGAGTTTGACATTTTATTAGAAGCGATTATGAACCGTGCGAATGACTAGTGACTATTTTGAAGCATTCTCGTAAGGTACAAAAAGGATATTGTTTTAAGTCTCTAGTAAGGACGTTGAGCTAGATGAGATCCAGGCAAGTTAAAAAATTATGGATTCCAACAGACCAAAGTAATAATTTGAATGAGATTCAAGTGATTGGTCTAGCATAAACATAAAAAACTCCTTAAGTCTATACAATATACGGTTTAGCAGATCCACTCACGAAGGCTCTACCACATAAGGTCTAGAGAGACTTATGTGTAAAAGCGGTATGAGATACCGAGATAAATATGCCTGAGTACTAGTGTGAGATGTTGGGAGATGGGTATGCCCTCGAGGCAATTTATCTCTGTGTACGTGTACAAACGTCTTGTTCAAAATAACAGTGTTTGGTAAGAATTTACCCAAGTTAATAATAATGTAGTCGACGTTAGAACTTATGTAAAGTCCTGAGACTTAATGCGAGGTTAAACAAGTATCGAAATGAGGATCTCGATCGTGGAGAATTGTTTGACCGTTGGTAGCATAAGTCTAAAATTGTTCGTGGTCGTAGATGTTTCGAGAAAAGGATATCGAGACATCAGATAGACCATTGTGTCTTTGTCTTCACCATGGAGTGGTGACGATAATCTCATGGTCGTTCGACTTGGCAAAGTCGGAGACGATGTGCTCATTGGAGAATGAGTTCATTGAACGACCCAACAAGAATTATCACAAGGTTAACATAACAAATCTGTCAGTGATAACTCTCAGTGATGATAGGCTAGTTGGTCCTTAGACTTGAGGTCATTATACGAACCTATATGTGAACGGTGTCACTTAGATCTCTGATCTAGCTTCGAGGCAAGGCCTGTCGAAAGGTCTTTGGTTAGGTGACACTTCAAGCATGCGAGGAGAGTAATGACCAAGAAAGGATTCGTTTCTCCCGTTATGGGGAGTTAGTGTCGCATGTGTTGGTTCTGTCTTTAGTGAAAACCTTTGGTCAAAGTATGTTGGAAGAATTTCAACATTATTTGACTAAAAGCCGATGGAAACTAACCAAGTTAAAGCTATTGGGGTTGACAGGTTGACCATACCCTAGACTTGACTATGCGACATAGTTTTTACGAAGAGACTAAAACTGCGGCATTCATCACGGACACAGTCATGGTGGTTCCGACAATACTCATGTCGATGAGTTAAGCACATAATTATGATATCGAAACAGGGACGGCACCTGCTACTCGTGGTCATTGTCGTCTCGGGTTTCGAGCCCCACCTGTAGTTGGGTCAGGCTGTAGGGTCTCACACAGAGTGAGACCTTCGTCAAGTGATTGGTAGAATTAAGGGAGATAATACATATGATGTATGTGAATTAATTAAGTTGTAAAGAGTTTGCGATATAAGACATAAAACTACAAAGAGGTTGCAGATAGCTTCTTGATTCGGGATAAATGATCCTAAGTGCAAGTGGGAGATGTTGAGGGATGTTTACAAATATATTTTATATTAAATGCATAGAAATGAAGAGGATTTTTCCACGAAAGTCGGGGAGAAAACCGCTATCAAATCGGAGTCCAAATGTGCCCAATAATGCAGTTTAAAAGGGTTTTAAACTGTATTATATTTATATAATAAGGACCCAAAGAGTTTGAGGCCCGACATTTTTTTAAGAAAAAAAACAAAAGTGGCATCAATTTTGGTCCGGCCCAATTACCGGCCAAGAGTTTTCTGGCGCCCCAAATGGGATGCCAGCATGAAGCGCGTGCACCGCTGGGGCACGTGCATGGCATGTGCCCCGCTGGCACGCGTGCCATGCATGCATCCTGCTTGGGGCACGTGAATGGGCAGTGCCTTGCTGGGCTCAGTGCGTGCATGTGCAGGTGGGGCCCACACAGATAGGGTTACGAACCCTAGAATCTTTTATCCTTTTGACGGCTGACTTTGTTTCGAAAATCTTATTTTTTGACTAACTTTGGACACACGTTTGAGGGGTCAAATGGAGTCGGAATTGAGCGCCGTTTGTTTCTATGCGATCACCGTTCAGTGCTCTTCGATTTGAAATATTGATATCACTTGCGAAGATCAACGGTGAGGGATGAAAAATTAGCTAAAGATTGGCATTCGTAGAAGGCAAACTTTAATTAACTTTTTTCTCCAAAACTTTAGTCACATCGAATATGATGAGAAGGGGAGGGGTTAGCCACCTATATAAATAGGGGCCAACCCCCTCCTTGAAATGTGTACCAATCTTCTGATCTGAGTAACTCCATTAAACATGAGCAACCTCAGATCTAAGCTTAAATAAATTATTCACTCTTCTCCCTAATTCTTCCTTGCTCCTGATCGGGCTATATCAAAACTACAAAGGAGTTCGGATCGGATCCGAAATCTTGACGGAGGATCCACTCAAGGTGAAAACTTTCTTCGACGCGTGGTTGACTCGGCGACAAGGGTATTGCTCACCTCGGGACGCGGTTTAGTTCGGTACACGGTTCGGATCGGGACATAGTTCGGCTTGGGAGAAGCAGCTAGGGGCATCGCTTTGGAGCTAAAGAAATTTGCTGAAAACGACGCTTTGTATTCTGCAGAAACGAAGTGAAAGGTATGTAGTTTAATTTACAAGTGTTTATAATTGTAAATAGGTTGATAGATCTATCCTTAGGGGTTGGTCGGACCCAACCTCGAGATAGTAGAGATTCTGGCTAGGGTTAAATCTTTAGGGCTTGATTTAAAAATGTTTTAGAACTATTTTTTCAGTACTTTTATGATTTTGTCGTCCGTCCGACTTGGGCTAGACGTCGATTTTATAGCTATAAGGACCCAGAAAACCCAACAGTGGTATCAGAGCCAGTCTACTTGATCTATATTTTGCAATTATAAAGTGTATATGATACATTATGTTTCTCCATCAGATGGAGGTTTTAATTAAGCTATTAAATTGTCGTTTCATGTGATATTTATTTTCAAAAAATTGTTTATTGAAAAATTAGATCTAATTTTAAAATCATGTGATAAATTTAAGAAATTAGATCTTTATAATTATTTGATAATTATTAATGTAAATTAAATTATGAGTTATTTTTAAGTTGCATGCTTAGCTAAATCTTATGAGATAATTATTTAGTTGATCTGTTATCATGCTAAATTGTTTAGTTGATATTTTGTTAATGGTTATATAATATTTCTTGTTCATTATGTGATAATACAAGAAGAACTATTAGGTTAGCCATTAAAAGCTTTCTGAAAATTATTAGATAATTTATAATCGACATGCTATGATTTAAAATTGTTGCAACAAATTAAACTCCTAAAATTGATTAGGGTAGCCCTCTCTGATAATTATTAATTTAATTGTTCTAATAATAATTATGAAAATGCTTTGATTTAAATTGTTGCAACTTAAATTTTAAATTCCTAATACTTGATTAGGATAGCACGTTGATATTAATAAATCCTTATAGTTGATAAAGACATTAGTAAAAGTTATTAACCAATCCTAATAATTTCGAATTTTAGGATTTAACTAGTTGATAGGATTAACTGGTTTTAATGAAGCCATTTTAAGTCGATGTCACACATATGAATAATTAGTATCCTTCAATGGATCATGATCTGGTCAAGCGTTTTTTGACTAGTGTTGTCGATCACCCTAGCTCGACTGAGAATATTGATCCTGGCCTAGCCAAATCCCTAGCCGTGTTCTGCTGAATCGCAAAGATGCAAGTTATGATTATGTGAAACCATCGATTACATCTAGTCAATTACGTTTAAAATCTTCTTCAAGATTAGCCGCAACCCTCATTGCTTTTGGAATTTGGAACCAGAGATTCCATGTTATAGTTATTGAGTCAACTCAAGCTATAACATAGATATCTCTTGGTGTAACTGCATGTTTTCATAGTGCACATATTTCCATAACAAAACGTTTTCAAATGATTTCAAAAATGGGTAAATGAATTTTTTTCTATTTTTTCATCGCTCAAATCTAAAATTGGACTTCGTATTCATGATCCTCGTGACGATATGAACCCGTGGCAATTTTTTCGTAATTTTTTAGAGTGTTTGTATAAAGAAAATGATATTTCAATCTAATCATATAGTAGTATTTGCTAACTATATTAACCTACTTACTAATTACCTTAACCTAATTAACTATTAGACTATCCTAACCATGACTAAAACATGGGAGGAGACATGTTTAAAATTGTCTAAGTTTAGTCAAAAAAGCTAACAACCGTAATTAATGTTAATAGTGGGTTCATGAACCCATTAACCTTATAAATACCCCCTAAACCCCGTTAACACCCATTTTAAAATCTTTTTAAAAAATAAATTAAAACTCTCATCTCCTTCCTCAGCTCACGCAACTTCCGATCACTTCTCCCGCTCCCATCAAGGCAACTCCTCCTTCGCCATGCCTCTCACCTCCACCATCACCGAGCTGCTGCCGCCCTCGATGACGGAGGAAGCCTACGGCGCTGCCCCCTCTACTCTTCGACAGCCCCGACGCCCTGCAAACACCCCCGAACAAACCCACCTCTGATCTCCCCTCAAACACAACGAGGCTCGCCTCCCTCCAGCGCCGTGTGTCGCCACCATTTGTCGACATCGCCACGTCCCCCGCCTCGTCTCCACCCTCTGCGCTACCTCCGCCGCCTCTCGACAGCTCCGTCGCTGTACCCAACAACCTCCGCAAGGACCCTCCCCCCAGCTGCACCATCTTCCCCTTCCAACGCTGCTCCCCTCTCCAACGAGCCACCACACCGCACCTCCGTTGCCTGGCGCCACCTTCTGCCGCTGCTCCGCCGTTGCTTCACCACCGCAGCACTACCCCGATCGTCAGGAAACATCAACAAAGGCCCGCGATCCCCTCACACTTCGACGCCTCCCCCGCCGTTCACCAACGCCACGAGTGCCGCCTTCCACCGCCGTTAGCCTCGCCGCACCGTCAGCAGCCTCCAGCGCCTCCCTCCGACCTTATCTCCGCCGCTACCGTCGACGCACAGCCCCTCCCATCGCTGCGTAACGAAGGAGAGAAGATGTGAGTTTGATTCGTATTTTTATACGAAAATACGTATTAACGTATATACTCATGTATTTAGAATTATATAGTATGGGTTTCGGATTTAAAATTCACAATAAATAATATAAGAACCAGAAAAATACACGGTAAGGCCCAAAAAAATCCGAAACGACGAAACGGATCTGTTATCATTGGTTTCATCGCCAAAAGGCAAGAACATCTCCCATAATGAGTTTTCAAAGTCAAAACTCAATAATGTTAATTTCGCTTTAAAATTCATATCACGAAAATTTCACGTACACTGACGTACGAGAGAATTTTATGTTGTAGTACTAGACGAGACGCTCGTTTCGACAGCTTATTTGAAGATTTCTGAAGTGTATATTTTTCTGAATAAATCGTGGATTAGGATCATTAATTTTAATTTAGTTTTAATTCTAAAAATTTGTTTTTGAGCTTTTAAAAATTATTTAAAATACGTATGAGCCTTAGAAAAATATTTTCTTCATATATAAAATTATTTTACTCCCATCTAACATATTAAAAATTGTAAGCGAGCATTTTGACTTGTTTTAAGCGATTATAAAAATACGAACACATTAAGAAAAATAGATAGAAAATAGTGTGACCTTTAACCGGTTATTTGTCATGCTTACAAGTACCGTTTCTTGAGCATGAGCACCCCTAGCTTTAGCCTCGGCTTATTACGACGATTCTCAAACCGTAAGTCACTTTAATTCTAACTTTAGAAATTTAGATAGTATACTCGTATGAACTTATGACCTCGTATATAGTCTCAGAACGGCTATTGACCTGAACCAATGATTAGAGACATAATTAACTAGAGATCTAATCAACCGTAGAATGACAATGGACTTAAACAAACGACATTGCCAACTTTTAACTTTGGTCATTGTAGCACGTGACCATCTACTTGGGTAAATCGTGTACTAATGGAAATACCACATGCTCAAAGCATGTGATCAACATCATATTTGTTGGACTTGTCTTTATCCTCAAATCCTTTAACATCCACTTTGCTTTGGTCCAGTCTGTTTTGAAATGGGTTCCTAACTTTCTAGTTTTCAATAAGAAAGTCATCCAGTGGTTTTGGCTCAACTATCATAATAAATAGGGAACTAATCTACCATTTTATAATATAAACAATGGAGCAGATGTGATAATTGCTATTCTTAACATTGGTATCACCTGGTGTCTAGGATCGTTTGCGCCAAAGTTTGGATCACCCTGCTTGCGGGGATAGTGACCTGCTTGGCCAAACCTGACTGATCGTATATGCATGTACTAATGTTATAATTCCAATTATCAACATTTTGTAAATACCTTCAAAAGAGTTACTTCAACCTTTTCATCACCATGATCACTCTCTTGGCTCGTTCACCCTTGTCTACCATGTTCGAATACTTGTCACTTGAAAACTTTACATGAAACATTGATACACTTGTGCACGATTGCTTACGTTAAAATAGTCACATCACCTGCTGCATGCCATCTATGACTCAGTAAATGCTAATGAATGATCGTATGGAATATCATGTGATACATCTCGTAGAATATCTTGTGGAATATCTTATGGAATATCTTATGGAATATCTCTTAGAATATCTTGTGGAACATCCTGTAAGAAACATGTAATCGATACACACGACACTAGGGTTTGGGGTAACTCATTGTAGAGAAAGTGTGGGAGCTATGACCGGAGTCATCTCTCTCGTCTCGTCTCGTCTCGTTATTTCTCAAAAGTATGTTGTAGTTGACGCCCGGGATTTGCTCCCTGCAGTAAACGAGGTGACCCATGGTTGCATATCATACTCTCATATGCGAGTCATATAGATTAGTTAATTACTGCTAGCACAACAATAACCACTTGATTGTACGTCTTGTTCAGTACTTTGCATGTTACTATTATTACAGTTCATGCCTACTAGTCTTACTATTGCTATCACGATGGTTACTCTTGTACGTTACTCATAGTACTTGCACATTCATATTTTACGTCGCTTATCACACTTATGCATGTCTGCTCTTACCTTACTTGTTGCACTTGCATGATCATCTTTAATTGTTTACCATAGCATGTTTCATACTTTTGCACTGCTTTTATTTCTATTGCTAGAATTGTTGTGACTTATCTATGGTTCCATCTTCGTGGCACTGTCAGACGATGCACAGGTTGACGTAGACGCTCCTGAGTTCTTAGAGCCATAGTTCGATCATGAGACTGCCGACTTTTAGACTTGGAGTGTACATGTGATGTACTTTCTATGTATTTCTATTTCGCTTTACTTTTCATGTATTTAGTGTGAGAGATGCTATTGTGTTGTACTTTCAGTGATGGACTGTATTAATAAATATACGCTGGTGTGAGTATTATTGTACATCTCTGTATCGTGGCTATATTGTTTTCATTGGTGATATGCAGACTTACAAATGTAATTAAATAAGTAATGGCCCCCCGAAACGGGTCGTTACAAGTTTGGTGGCCCATGCAGGTCTGCGCAAAATACCTTGTGAACAGTATAGTAAGATCAGGATGTGTAAGGATCGTGGCTATGAAGAAAACACTAGAAGGGGGTGGAATAGTGTTTATAAAATTTAAATGATAGTTATACCAATTTAAATTCCTAACCAATAATAAATGCAGAATTATAAATAAACCTAAATTGAAATAATGCTAACACAAAGTATGTTTCAAGAGTTCGGATTACCCAAGTCAACTCCCAACTTGTTCCCGGTAGTCTTATGTCCCTTCCACCCACATACCACCGGATACTCAAGTTAGAACCCTAACTTGAGGTTTCCTTTAAAACCACTTGTAGCAACCCTACAAATGAAATCGAAACACAATCGATGTCATTGACTCTCACAACTTGGGAGCAAGCAAACCACTCTCACAAACCGAGAGTTAAACTAATATCGAAAGATATGAAATAATGAAATAGCAACACTTACAATCACCTATGCCTTGAAGTAGAACTTGAAGGAGCAAGTGTGTTGTGTATTGAAGTCTCTTCCAAGAAAAGAGAAAAGCCGTTTCTCTTGTCACCACCAATTTCCTAGAGAATATCACTTTGATTCTAGGTTGGAGAGCAAGATAAAATGAGATTAGACTTCTTGGGCTTTTGAATTTGAGAGCTTTGAAAAACTTGAAGTTGAAAGCTAGGGGGTTTCAAGAGATTATCAAGAGGATGAGTAACCCCTCAATAGAACAGTAGAAGCTCTCTTTATAGGTTCCCCAAAACCCTTAAACAGAATCCCCAAATATCCCTTTGAAATCCGTGGAGAAAAAGCCAACGGATAGAATTTACACACTCGACAGTCGACTGGTGAAGAAATCACAGTCGACTGCTACACTGTGTCAGAGGGTAGGTGAGAATTCAAACGGTAACTTATCATGTAGGACAGTCGACTGATGAAGGAAAGACATGCGCCTGTAAACCTAACAGGCGACCGAAAATCCTTCTACAGGCGATTGGCAGCAACATGGATAAGCTGAGAAAACTCAGAAAGTTTTGGGAAAACACGACAGGCGACTGTGAAACCAACATCAGTCATCTGTCACTAATAACTGAAACTTTCCAGAGAGCAAAGATTGCAGAGAAAGCATAGGCAGGAGACTGTTAAAGCATTGACAGTCGACTGTGCCTTGGACATGCGACTGTCAATCCAATATCAGTCGGCTGGCCGGATGGAAAAGAAAATGACCTTTGGGCAGGAGAGAGATAGGCGACAGATTAACAAATCACAGACGCCTGTAGCTTGGACATGCGCCTGTCTTTTGTACGGCAGTCGCCTGCATAGAGTTAAAGCTAAAAGCCTAAAAACCAATTGATAAAGTATATGCATAATAGACAACTGTAGGACAAATCACAGTCGACTGTTTTGAGACAGGTGCCTGTAAAACGTTCAACAGTCGCCTGTTGAAATCCCAAAATGCACATGCTTGAGAAATGTGAATTGGAGTCTAATGAAATATGATCTAATGATTTCCTAGGACAGAAATGAAGATGTGTGTGTGTGTGCTCCAACATAGTTCTACTTCTAAGCTACATACTAGAAAATAATAAAAAGATTACATTTTGTAGAAGCCTCTCTTCTATCCAAAGAATGAGCTTGAAGTCTTCTAGGAGCTTCAATCACCATATTTGATCATCCAATCCACTTGACATGCTTTGATTGATCTTTGAGTGACATCCATTGCTAATTGATCTTCATGATGTGCTTAGACAATGGATTAACTGGAAATAGGGGATTAGTTACAAGTATTTATGTTTGCTTATCATCAACACCAAGTAAGGAGAAGTCCAATAATGAGCATTCTCCCCCTTTTTGATGATGACAAACAAACATAAACAAAAAGATAAATAATTGTGCTTAATGAAAACTTGCTCCCCCTACATAGATGCCAATCAAGTTAGTCTATATATATATATATATATATATATATATATATATATATATATATATATATATATATATATATATATATATATATATATATATATGAGAAAAAGGGATATGAGCATTCGGTGTAGGAAATTTCCTACACCGTCCTCCTAAAACTCACATTTCCAATCTTTTTTCCAATAATCACCACAGTTCATCTTGATGTACTTATCATGGATGATGAACATACCAAAAATCAAGGGAATCCAACGCTATTTTACCATCGATCCAATTGTTACAAATTCAACGTTTTCAGAACAATAGAACTTTTTGTCACGAGCCGATCGAAGGTCAAATCCCTCTAGGGTTCACCCATATTTGGGGTTTTGGGGTTTTAGAATATGTACATCAATTCTAAGCAAAAAAAATTTCAAAAAAATTAAGTGGAATGTGATGTTTTTGAAGGACGGTGTAGGAAATTTCCTACACCGAATGCTCACCTCCCTCAAGCCATATATATATATATATATATATATATATATATATATATATATATATATGGAAAGTTAGCTTTATTAGAAACTGTACACAAAGTACACCACAAGAGCTTGTATGGCTGGAGTTTCAGTAGAGGGAGGATAGGGCACAAGCGCCGTCACTTCCTGCTACGTATACTCCACCCAACAAACTCCGCAAACTATACAATAATCAATTATAAAAAATTAGGACAATCATCCCATGTCTCTGAATTCCCAATTTGCTAAAGCTCTAGCCGCCTCTGTATCTGCCGGATCTTGGTCTCTCATTGCCACACGAATATCCGCCGCAATCTCCTCAAAAAGAACAGTATTAGCTTTCCGTTTATTCTCGAATATTCTACTGTTCCGTTCTCGCCAAAGATGCCATACCATGGCAGAAAGAGATGTTTTAGCTAACAAGATGAGCACATTTTTGCCACTGAAATGTGAGAGATAGAACTTCCCTACCTCATCTAGGGTAGGTTCAATTTGAGATTTGATATTCAGATTCATAAGAGTCCTCAGCAGGATATATTTAGAATAGCTGCAACCAAAAAATAGGTGGGCAACATTCTCAGCCGTTCCACCATCACATAAGACGCAGTTAACCGGCGTGTTAAGACCCCATTTGCTAATGACATCTCTGGTAAGTAACTTCCCTCTAAAAGCCCGGAGTAAAGTAATTGACATCTTCGGAATGTGATTGCCAAACCAAATAAGTTTGTGATATTGGAATGGAGTACCTCTACGACGAACACCCTCCCAAGCTTGTGAAAACCTGAAACCCTCCCCCAATCCAGTCCCAAGCTGCATTGCTCTAGGCCCCAAATATTGGCCCGAAATTTCAGGCGCCCAGGCCCAAAAATCAGCACCAGGCCGGAGCTTTACTTGATGGAGTAAAGCCGAAACCTGGGATAATTCTGGAATTGCCGCCCGGCATCCCCCAACCCAATAATCGCTAACTTTCTTCATTGTGGAGTGTGGTGGTACGGTAAAAATTGTATTTAGGGGACCGCAGTTTAGCCAATTGTCGTGCCAAAATAATGTAGAACAACCATCTCTTACCTTCCTTTTGATTAATTTTTGAGAAACGCTTCTACAAGCAAGCATCCGCTTCCAAGTACCAGATTGTAGAACCGAACCATTTACCGCATAGAAATCCCCTCCATCTGCATACTTGCCTCTCATGAGTTTCGCCCAGAGGGAATTTGTAGTGAGGAATCTCCAAGTTAGCCTAATGCCTGCCGCAACATTTAGGTCCTCTAATAACCTGATGCCTACACCTCCTTCAGCCTTGGGGGTGCAGATATCCTCCCAAGCCCAAGCACGAGAGGAACCAAGAATGAAGCGCCTACAAGCAGTGGATATAGTCCGAAGTACGGTTTGAGGTATATGGAAAGCTTGCATCCAAAAGGCGACCATGCCATAAATAACCGTTTTCACGAGTTCAATCCGCCCTGCAATAGACAACATTGAAGAGGACCACCCCATAAGCCTCTTCTTGCATCTGTCCATAAGCCTGCCGTACATAGGCGTCTTGGGGTATTTAGTCGACAGGGGAAGCCCCAAGTAAGTGGTGATAGTTGTAGCCTGCTTGATTCCCAAAAGATCTGATAAGTAACTCTTGCACTTAGTACCCTTGCTAAACAAAGCAGAGCTCTTGTCCCAATTTACCTGAAGACCAGTGTATCTATCAAATTCAATCAACAGATCTTTGATACCCCGAAATGATTTCTTATTGGCACGACAAAATAGAAGGAGGTCATCTGCAAACAGGAGGTGGGAAATAGATCCCAAGCGTCTCATGGACTGGATTGTACCTCTATTAAGAGATTTAGCAACTAGTAAGGAGAATGCTTCCATTACAATAACGAACAAGTAATGAGATAAAGGATCACCCTGCCTGATCCCTCTAGTACCAGCGAAATAACCCACATGGGAGCCATTTATCATAATAGAGAAAGTGGCCGTAGAAATACATTCTCTTATCCAGTCTATAAACATGACAGGAAAGCCCAATTGCCTCAGGAAGTAGTAGATAAAGTCACGGTTCACACTATCAAAGGCCTTCCTCAGGTCCAGCTTCAAACAGGCTCTCCCCCCCATGGGATTACTGAAATCTCTGATCTGCTCATGGGCGATGAGGGCAGAATCTGAAAGCAATCTGCCTTTTAGAAAAGCAGCTTGGTTGGGTGATATGAGTTCGTGGATAACAACCTTGAGTCTGTTGCATATAATTTTGCTGATGATTTTGTATAAAAAAGTTGCAGCATGCAATGGGCCTATAATCGCTCAAACCAGAAGCGTTGGAATTTTTAGGGACAAGGGTGAGGTTGGTATGGTTTATCTGCTTCAAGAGTGTGCCTGATCTGAAAAAGGATTTCACTGCATAAGAGACTTCCTCCCCAATAATGTGCCAACAGGAATGAAAGAAATAGCCATTAAACCCATCCGGTCCCGGGGCCTTATCTGCCCCTATCTGAAAAGCAGCAGTTTTGATCTCCTCATTAGATATCCGCCTGATCAGCCATAAAGAAGCCTCATCTGTTAGGATGCGTCTGGGAGTGAGGGGAGGGAAAGAAGTCATATAATGATTCTGGGTATAAAGACCTTTAAAGAAATCAACTGCTTCTTCCTTAAGATCCTCATACGATCTATTCTGAAGGCCTACAACATTTATAATATGGCTCAAGTTGTTGTAACTCGCCCTGGATTTCATTGCATTGTAAAAAAATTTTGTATTCCTATCCCCTAATGACAACCAGTCCTGCCGACTCCTTTGACGGTACATGTCTTCTTCAAGCCCCATAGCATTGGCCAACTCCTTTATAGATGCTTGTTCAGCAGCTTGAAGAGTAATATCACTGTGTAAGTTTGGAGAGCTCCTAATAGATTCCAATTTTTGCCGACAAGAATGCACCAATTGGCTGCATTTTGGTTGTGAGACCAATTCCGCAACAAGGATCTAAGCATCTTCAATTTTTGGGATATGCGGTACATAGGGGTGCCCACAACCGATTTTGCCCAGCAACATTCCACAATCTCAAAGAATCCCAGGCACTTGGACCAATAATTATAAAATTTGAAAGGTTTAGGCGAGGATGGTACCTGAGGATGGAGATGAACAATCATTGGAGAATGATCACTAGTCAGAGGATCAATATAATCAACATAAGAATCCGGAAGCGAAGAGATCCAAATAGCATTGCAGAAGACGCGATCAAGCTTGGCCGAAATCCGTTCATCACCAACTCGATTGTTACACCAGCTCATCATGCTCCCCGTACTTTTTAGCTCCTGGAGGAGACACTTATTGATGCAGTCCGCATAGTCTTTAACCATCTTTTCTTCAAGCTTCCTGCCCCCACCTTGTCCTTCGAGAAAAGGACACTGTTAAAGTCTCCACCCACCCACCAAGGTATATTGCCCACCCAGGAAGTCTCCATCTCTAGTTTTCCCCAAAGCTCCCTCCTCTCCAGAATGGTGTTACGAGCGTACACCCCAGTAATAGCACAAGAGAAGCCTCCTGTGTTGGTACACTTCACAGTAATATGTTGCACTGAGCTAGAGACTTTGACCGAAGTCCAGACCATTGGATCAACCCACATTAGAATCCTCCCACCAATTGCCATATCAAAGTTATCAATGGATACCCAAGACTTGGGTACCACCGAACTCCTGCCATTCGATGGAGATTTGAGCTTGGTCTCCATAAGAATTACAAGAGAAGGCTTTATTTTGTTAATCCTATCCCGAAGATCTCTACGACGAACAGGGTTATTTAGGCCTCTAGTATTCTAGAAGATAATAGTCATGAGTCAGTAGTAGGCGGTTTTAGACTACTCCCCTTGAATCTGGAGCTTTTCCTAATTTGAGCTTCGGGCTGAACATCAGGTTTAATATTGCACTTTTTTGCTTCATTTTCCTGGCCGCGATCACATTGCTCTTCCAGTTCCCACCTGGGATTATCAATAGCAAGTTCTGTTGGCACCCTGTCAATGTCGTCCGTGTGATTGTCTCCAAGAAGGGAAGGCAAGTCATTTAGGCCAGCAACTCCACTACTCCCAGTTCCTTGCTGAAAATTAGTAGCCTGTACATTCAACAAAGGATCACGCTGTGCCTCCTCTAGTCGATTCTTCCCATTCTCCTTAAAGATAGAAGGCCGAGCACCACCATCCGTAGGGGCAACAGGAACATCACCCACATGTTGCAAGTTCTTTGCAAATTGAGGCAAGTCTCCTCTCCTTGGTACCTCCATCAACCAGGCAATTAGGAGCTACCTGAGCCGTTATTGGCAAGTCAGAAGCCTCATGTACATCCGGTTGATCTCCTATATCACCCTTCAAAGCACCCACCCGGTCTTCAGTCATCTTGGGTTGAAACAGTGGGCCGTTAGTTGATTCAGTAGCTAATTCAGAATTAAGACCAGACAAGTTCCCTCCTTTGTCCTCAAGTTGGCCCCCTGGAATTACAGAGTCAGTAGAATCATTCACTTCCCCAACTTCCCCTATTTGGATCGAAGGGAGCTTGACAGGGCATTGAATATCTGAGTGGCCAAAGCAGATACATTTCGTGCATCGAGGGGGTTCCCCTTCCAGTTTCACACCAATGGTGACCGTTGGCCCATCCTCAGTACAAACCTTCACGGATTGGGGGATAGCCTTCTTGGCATTAATTTCGACTAAACACCTCGCATAGGAGAGCCGCTCCTTCTTTGCAGTAAGCTTGTCCAAACAAATAGGAATCCCAATAACCGATGCAATGGAGTTCATGATCTCTAATGTCCACATGCCCAAGGGTACCCCATATATATATATATATATATATATATATATATATATATATATATATATATATATATATATATATATATATATATATATATAGCCCACGAGAGGGTGTCCCAGTGGTAAGTCATTCCGCTCCAAAGCCAAGGGGTGCGGGGTTCGAGGCCTATGGCCGCCGTGACTTGGTAATTATTGTGGAATTTGTTGTAGAATTATTTACCCTGGGGCTACATCTCCCCTCTCGGACTTACCCGGGGGCCGTTGGGGGCACGTCGGTTTCCCCCCAGTTTGCATAGTCTCGGCCGGGCTCTCGCCTTACCCTCCTAAAAAAGCCAAAGGCAAGTGGGAGGGGTTGGGGATTTTTCTGGGTTGTCAAAAAAACAAAACAAAACATATATATATATATATATATATATATATACTATATATATATATATATATATATATATATACTATATTTGATGAAGATTTTGAATTTTGTCCCAGTAGGACAAGTGACTAGGACAAAGGGCCTATGACTAGGATAAAGGCTTGATGACTAGGACTGGGCTAAGTTTTGGGGGGGGGGAAATTTATGGGGAAGATTTGAATTTGGTGGGGCTTAAATTTTGGTGGGAAACTTAAATTTTGGGGGAAACTTGAAATTTTGGGGGGAAACTTGAAATTTGTGGGGGGTAACCTCGGCCATTAAATAAACCGTGCCCTATGGGCACGGATAATGACTAGTATATATATATATATATATATATATATATATATATATATATATATATATATATATATATATATATATATATATATATATATATATATATATATATATAAGGGCATTTATAGATCAATTGAATCGAGCATGTACGATATGTATGAATGAAATGATTTTAATTCTTGAAATCTTGGATTTTATAATCCAAGTTCATTATATCTTACTCTCCCTGAATCTAAGGCAACTTTAATCTTAAATTCAAGTTTAGAATTTACTTAGCACATAATTATGATATGTTTATTTCTCTCACCCTATGGTATTATCCAATAAGTGGGAGTAGAAAAACAACAACAATAGTGTTAAATAAGTACTAAAAACAATCATGAGAGTCTAAAGATAGGAAATATATCTAATGTGATGCCAAAATATAATTGAAAAAAATCACGAAGGTGCATCTCATTGATATATATACCAAAAAAACTCATTAACACAAAAAATCTTAGTTGACTAAAGGAACGAGAATCCAATATCAACATTTCAAAAATGAGAAAAACGTCTCACATCACATCATGTATATAATAGAGCATACAAAAAGAGCCAATTTCACAATGTACACACAATCAACAAAAAAAATTGATACACAATGTGAAGCAGCATATAATAAAGTAAAAGCATCATATATATATATATATATATATATATATATATATATATATATATATATATATATATATATATATATATATATATAAAATCAAAAGATACAAGGAGTACAAAAGACAACATCAACTCCAAGTACATCAAAAGTATGATCATCATACATATATCATCATCCATGAGTACAAAAAAAAATCAAAATACAAACAGACACTCAAACTCTCAAACCTAACAAAATAAATCTAAGCCTAAGGGTGAGTAGTTTCTGTGAAGTGTCAATCCAAATCATCAGCAGTGGAGTGCACGGGAGTGGCCAACTCAACACGAAACTCATGGGCCTCTGGATTATCAGGAATATCCTTGGGAGGAGGGGCAGCAACAACATCAGTGGAGACATCCTAAGAAGCCAGAGAAGCAACCGGCTTAGGAGCAGTGTCAACAGGATGCTCAGAAAGCTCAGTGATGACCGGAGGAGGAGTCTGAGAAGGCTGATGAGATGGTACAAAAGACCTGAGATGGGCATGTAATCGAATGCCCTAATGCTGGAACATCAGATGAAACAACTCATATAGACTAGACACATTCTCGTCTAGCAGATCACGAGAGGGTGCAATAGATGAGGAGGGCTGATCAGTGGGTGGAATGGTGGATGAAGATAGAGCTGAAGAAGACTGCCTCTTCTTTGATTCCGTCTGCAGAGCCGAAGAGGACTTCGACTTAGCAGAAGCATCGAGAAGAGGGCCAAGGGGCATGGGCTTATAAGGAGACAGATCAATCCCGAAATAACGAAAGACTAAAGTGAGGAGTCCTCCATATGGAATGTGAAAGGAGGCAGTAATGAACTCGACCTTGTCCATCCGATCAAGGAGGACTCCGGCCCAGTTCACAGACATGCCAGAGAAAATGGCATACATACTGCGGAGGATCTCCTGAGATGGCTGATCAGAGGAACCATATTTCGGCAAGATGTTGGACTTCACCACTAGGTGAGCATCCCAACCTCTAGCAGAAAACATGGAAGCCCTGACGCCAAAAAAGAGATATGAAGGGATTACAGAGAACATGTCCTGAAAGACAGTCTGAAAAAGATCTGCAACATCTGAGAGTGAAATATCAGCGGGTAAGGATCCAGTGGAAGGAATCCTAAGAATGGTTCCTAGGAGAGTAGGGCCAAGCTTGATACGGGTTCCCTGAACAACGGTGTCAATGACACACGTGTCAGCATATGCACCGCGAATGCGGTTAGCATAGAATAGCTTGTCAAGGAAAGGATATGCACGAGGGGAGTCGACATGAGAGAATCGAAACAAATCACCCAAATGGGTTGACGTGAGAGTCTCGGATGATCTCTCAGTGGTGAAGGCCTGAAATACAATGAATCACTTACAAAGGAGCTTGATCCCAAGCATAGCATGAAATTTTGCTAGACAAGTATCGTCTAGGCAAATAGGGACAAGAGGACCAGCAGGAGGAGGTCTGGATGGATTTTGGCCTTGGGTTGTAGCGGGAATAGTCTCGGGGTGGGTGTCGGCAGCCACACGAGTAGACTCAGCCTCAGCGGTAGGCTCATTGATACTAACCAGTGGGTTTACGCTGACGCTTCTGAAGAGGCTCAACAAAGGCTTCTTCTTCGGTGGAAGAATAAGTGGAGTCGAAAGTATCCGAAACATCAGAGTGGGGTTGCAAAAACTTGGTGCGGGCTCGATATAGTTTCTTGGGTTCGGCAGCACTGGGCTTAGGGTTCCTAGGTCTCCTAGGAACAATGGCTTTCCCTTTGGCCTTGGGAAGAGCCATCACACGAAGCAAGAGACAAACGATAAAATAGAGCACAAACGAACCAAATCCGCGATGATCGATGGGGAAGGAGAGACCCAAACTCTCAATCGAGTGATCGGGGAGAGAGATCGATAGGTAGGATCTTCGAATCGACGAGGAAGATGAAGAAACGGTTGGAGTTCGAAGGAAGAAGACGAGGGAAGTCGAACGAATGAGAGAGAAATAATTGACGGCCTTGTGTATATATGAAGGGGTCAAATGAATCTGGGCCGTTGGATCGTCAGATCGATGGCTCAGATCGAGTTAACGAACCGCCTGTCATGCCCTATTTTGAACTATACGTGTATTCTACTATATACACGTGGTATTTCTACTTACGATGCATACGTAGGCATGAAATAATTACGAATGTCGATGTATGTATTATAGTGCATGGAGTTGTGCCGTAATATGTGGCTAAGAGACGAGAATGCGAGACATGAATGCAGAAGTGTGAATGACGTCGTGTGTATGATATAACAAGTATGTATTGCACATGTGTATGTGGTTCAAGTATGCATGTGTGGGTATGCATGGTTGTGTGTAGGAAGGGTCATGCTAGTGTGAAGAGGGGTTAGGGGTAATGACATCCTCGTAAATTTTTAGAAAGATGAGGGGCAAAATGGTCATTTGGACTAAATGGTGTGTGTGTGTTAGTAAAGAAGTGTGTGCATAAAGTAATGGCACACTTGTAATTAGTGGGAAGTTGTGGGGGGTATTTAGGTCATTTCAAAAGTGTCATGGCTTATTCTATAAGTCATGCATTGGCTTATCCTATAAGCTAAGTGTGTGTAGAAAATCCTTAGGAAATATCTTGTTAACCTTATCCTTTTCTTCTCATTTTATTTTCTAATTTCCTCCATCTCTCTCTCCCATATCCCCCTCCCCTCTAACCTGGTCGAAATTATTCATAGAAAAAAAAGAGAGAGAATGGGAAGAAGAAGAGGAAGAAAGGGGAAGAGAAAGAGGAGAAGGGTTAATAGCAAGATGGAGTCTTCTTGGGGCTAGAAGCTAGGATGATGTATGAGGCTTGGGAGAAAACATGAGGGTCTGGAAATTCATCAAGTTGAGGTAGGAATCCCTTCACTAATGTCTTATTATGCTAATCTATGTCAAATCAATTTAGTTTCATGCAAACACCATGGTTGATTTTGTAGACAAATTTTGTTGCTTGTTCATTTGGTAAATCTCTTAATTTAGACTTGAATAAATTCCTGAAAAACTTATACACTTGTAGCTCTTGAAATTCTACCCCAGAATCATATAAAATTTGACATATGTTCAGTTCAGCAATTAGGGATAAAAATTCTATCTTTACAACATGTCTGATTTCCATCCAGTCTGGACATAGTTTAGCGAAACAGAGCTCAGTCCATGCACACACCATAAAAATTGGTGTTCTTGGTCTCGTTGTAAAGATAACAACCTGTTCTACAACTTTCACCTAGGCCATGTTTTCGAGATTTTAACTGCAACATGACTTAAATTAGCAATTGTTACAGCTCTTAGGATCTGTTTGAAAAACAGTTTTGATAGGTCTCACCAAACAATTCACCATAAATCACCTAGTTCATATTTCTGCATGAAAGTTTATAGGTGAATCCAGAACTACCATATCTACAACTTTCATTTACTAAGTTTTGTCAAATTCACAAAGGAAATATATTATATCTGCATGTTTTTGTGGCTGTCAGCACTTTTCTAGCAAGCTGCGTTGATTAAGTGATATATTGAGATGTGTTTTGTTATTAATCTTACTTCCTCTATTAAAAATTAATGATGTTACATGAAAGGGAGTTCTTTGGGATAAATTGACAATGGATTTACTAATTTACTGGTGGCCATGTTCATCATGCCCACCAAGTGTTTGTCAAAATGACCCAATGAAAGTAAATTGAGTAAATATGAGAATTTCTCTCTTGTATATTTAGGCCATGGGCCAAATTAGAATTGGATATTAGAGGCATGTGTGGCATGGAATCATATGTATGTTTTGATGCGTTGATGTGGTTGTGGTGAATGGCATGTCACATGGTTGCATGACCCTTGATGTTATAAAAGAAAGATTTGCTTCAGAAAATGGAAGACGATGAATTATGAAGCCATGCCAACATGACTCCAAATAATAAGTATTATGCTACAATAAGATAAACAAAGATGAGTTTGGAATGTCTCAGTCCCCTCTAAAGGGGGTGAACTGCTAAAACTGGGGTTTGGGGGAAATTTGGGTAAATTGTGAATATAAGGCCTAGACAATGAAGGTGGGGAGGAGAGGATGTGATATGTGATGATTATTCTCACTCGCCTTTACTGGGAGTGATGGTTACTTGGCGCTTGTGATGATGTGGTTTGGGTATGGAGAGGTATATGTGGAGATCCTCACTCTCGTTACCGTCCAAGGAGGAGGCGAAGAGGCCCGGTGTACGGTGCTCGTGTCTACTGCACCGTGTGCCATACCCACCCCAATCTTAGGGCGGGTCCCGTGAGGCAGGTCCCCTGACGGGACAGGGTGGGAGGCCCAGCATACAGTGCACGTGTCCACTGAGTCGAGTGCAGTTTTCCACCCTAATCCATGGGGTGAGGTCCAGGGTCTTATATCTTACAATTTACCAAATTTCCAATTAGTTAATAAATTACATGTTATTTGTTCTACTTGTAGTGTTTCCTCTTCTCTCTACTTGTATTGTTGCGACACTGTGCACTTGTAGTGGTTTCTTGTTCTCCTGTATTTATTTCTCGTTGTAATCCTATAGTTGTAGTTGCCTATATTATTCCTTTCCTTATATATTATTTGTAGCACTAACTCTCTTTTACATCAGCTCACTCCCTAACGACAGGTACATCTCCATTTCTGTCACGCCCCATTCTCACATATACCTATACGACGTCCCATAGCGGGGAAAAGAGAGGATGGAGCCTGACAAGCCACGGTGTACACCAAGCATGTAAGGTAAAAACACAATAAGCAAGCCACTGCGTATGCTGGGATCATACATCACAGATATAAAAAAGAAAGAAGCAACACACATAGCCATCACAAGGAGTACATATCCACAAAACCACCTAACTAAAGAACGTACCACACACCAGCATCAAGTACAAGTGAACTGTCTCTAGTACATACATGAGAAGTGCTACAAGCCACCAACATATAACATAACTACAAAAGACAACTCATTCCCCACTCAACCCAACTCACACTACAAGACACGTCCCAAAAGAGTGGTATACACAAAATCAAACCCACATCTAAGGAATCTCTTGTGGGAGACTCTGCTCTGGTGACCTTTGTTCAAGACCTGAAAAGTAAAATAAGCACGTCAAACGTGCCCAGTAGGAAACTTACTAGGGCAGGAAAAAATCATTTAGGGTTATGAGTGTAACGGCAATAAGAGTACAAGCAACCAAGGTAAAAAGTACAACACACAAGTGTACAACAACAACAACACATATATGGTTCATTAGTTAGTTGATGTTAGTGATATATTTGGAAGCATGGGTATCACCTAAAGATAAGGGCCTGGACCTCACCCCAAATGAGGGGTGAATATAGCACACGACGCAGTGGACCCGGGCACTGTACGCCAGGCCTCTCAGCTCCCCCGTCCCTGACAGGAGTGAGGCTCTCCACATAGTAACACAACCTCCGTATGTCCCCTCCACTCCCGGTAAAGGTGAGTGGGTGTAAGTATCGCATATCACATATCACTTTTCCCAACTTCTCAGTCCCGCCCCTTAAAGTTAAGTTATACCCAAACTTCTCCCATCCCAATACTAGGATGCTCACCCGCCTTAGAGCAGATCGAGACATCCCAGTTAATATGTCATGTGTCATCATATTCAATGTCCATACACAAGTTTACAAAAGTATTACATGGCACAACATTTTTAATGGCCAATTTCTAGGTTTCTCCAACTTCAAATTCATTTGGGCATTTTATCGAACATATGGCGTTCGTTGTTGAGTATTGGACTTCTCCTTACTTGGTGTTAATGATGAGCAAACATAAATACTTGTGACTAATCCCCTATTTTGCAGTTAATCCATTGGCTAAGCTTATTATGAAGATCAACTCGCAATGGATGACTCACAAAAGTGATTGAAGGCAAATGATATGAATTGGATGATCGTAGATTGATGATTGAAGCTCCGTAAAGACTTCAAGCTCATACGATGGAAAGAAGAGATTATTCGTCAATGTAATTTTTCTTTTATCTCTCCTAGTATGTAGCTGAGAAATAGAACTTTGATGGAGCACTCACACACATCTACTTTCTGTCATAGGACATCTCTAGACCTTTGTCCTTTGATCCCAATTCAATTCTATTTTGTTTGTGCTAGGATTGTTCATAACAGCCGACTGCTTAACAGTTTACAGTCACCTATCTCAACAACAGTCGAATGTGTTTTGTTCTACAGTCGCCTGTTATGCACAGACTATTACAATGTAGATTTTGGGCCTTCTCTGATTATTTCACATAGGCTACTGTTGAACGATTCACAGGCGCCTGTCCTTTTGACAGTCGATTGTGTATTGTAAATCAGTCGCCTGTATCTCCTTGCCCAAACTCTATTTTGATCTGACTTCTACGGCCAGTCGACTTATGCTGTATATACAGTCGACTGTTTGCTAGATCAGTCGATTGTCTATGCTGCAACAGTCGCCTGTCTGTAAGTCATTTCTTTGACTCAGCTCTCTGGAAATTTCTCTTGCTATTGACAGTCGTCTGTTCAAGGTTTTACAGTCGCCTGTTATGGTTTACAGTTAACTGTGTTCCTTGCATCAGGCGTCTGTCCTGTATCTTGTGAGATTTCCAGTATTTGTCTAACTTACTCTTCTCTCGGCCAGTCGCCTGTCGAAGAAATTACAGTCGCCTGTTGGTTTAACAGACGACTGTCTTTGCTCCATCAGTCGACTATCCACGTGGTAAGTTACCGTTATGAATTCTCACCTACCCTTGCTGACTGTGCAACAGTCGACTGTGGATTGTTCAACAGTCGACTGTCGCGAGTTCAGATTATATCCGTTGAGATTTTTCTCACGGATTTCGATTGGGTTTTTGCCTAAACTGTTTTGTGGATTTGAGAAAGCTATAAATAGAGCTTCTACTGTTTCATTGGAAGGTTACTCATTCATTGCAAAATCCTTTAAGCTTTCATTTCCAAAGATCAAAGCTTTCAAATCCAAAGCCCTAAGTATTTCCAAATCTTGTTCTCTTGCTCTCCAACCTAGAACCAAAGATTGATCTTCTAGGCAATTGGTGCAGTCAAGAGAAAGGGCTTTTCTCCTCTCTTCCAAGAGAGTTCTTCAACACACATCACACTTCTCCTTCAAGTTCTACTTCAAGGCATAGGTGATTGTAAGTATTGCTTTCAGATTTCATAACTTCTTTATTTGAATTTTGCTCTCGGTAGTGAGAGTGGTTTTTGCTTGCTCCCTGGTTGTGGGAGTCAAGGACATCGATTGTATTCGATTGCACTTGTAGGGTTGCTACAAGTGGGCATTAAGGAAACCTCAAGTTATGGTTCTAACTTGAGTATCCGGTGGTATCCGGGTGGAAGGAACGTAGGATTACCGGGAACAAGTCGGGAGTTGACTTGGGTAATCCGAACCCTAGAAACATATCTGCCTTTGCGTGTGTTTCTCTTTGGGTTGTTTTTCTATTCCGCACTATCTGTTGGATTGCATTTTATTTGGCGTAAATTCCTTTTAAATTTGCATAAACACTATTCAACCCCCTTCTAGTGTTTTCCCCATAGACAGGGTCCTCACAATTGGTATCAGAGCGAAAGGGTTCATCTATGGCATCCAACAACAACAATGTTCCTCCGCCGGTTTCGTACAACAATCACGATCGTGATGGAGCGTCCACACTTTTCTAAGGTCAATCTACGGTACGTCCTCCACGTTTCAATGGTACTAATTTTGGTTATTGGAAGTGTAGGATGGAGACATTCCTTAGGAGTGCTTCTCTTTGGAGAACTCTCCACAAGGAGTACGTCGAGCCCGCCGAAGAGGATTTCGAAAAATGGACGACTTCCGAGAAGTCCACCGAAGTCAACAACGCTAAAGCAATGAACGCTCTTCATTGTGCGTTGGACCCGAATGAGTTCAACAAGATATGCACATGTAAGAGTGCATATCAAATTTGGAACCATCTCATCGTTACCCACGAGGGAACGAATAAGGTAAAGCTTTCAAAGTTATATGTTACCGTGCAAAACTTCGACTTGTTTCACATGCAGGAAAATGAGAGCATTGCGTCGATGTACGGATGCTTTACCGACATCACAAATGAATTGGAAGCCCTTGGCCAAATATACACCGAACCTGAAAAGGTAAGGAAGATCATCATGGGGATGACCTCCAAATGGGAAAGACGAGCAATCGCCATTGAGGAGGTCAATGATTTGAAGAACTACACCGTGGTGAATCTCATCGGGACTCTTATGTCTTACGAAGAAAGACGGGATAACCGATTGAAGATTCGAGCCATGATGAATCCCTCGGAGGCCAAGAAGAAAGCTTTGGCATTCAACGCCAATTCGTCATCCTCCGAAAGTGATGAATCCGAGAACGAGATGGATTTGGGTGAAATGGCCCAAATGGCGAAGAAGTTCCAACACTTCTTCCGCAAAGGTAAATTTCCCTCCAACAAACGTTTTGAGTCTACTAATGCTACTTCCTCTCTTTGTTATAAGTGTAATAAGCCAGTGCACATCAAGAAGGATTGCCCAATGCTAAACAACAAAGAAAAGTGGAAGCCACCAAAGTACCACAAGTCCGACAAGAACAAGAAAGACAAGAAGAAAGGACTCGTCGGTACCTTTGATGACTCAAGTGATGACTCATCAAGCGATTCTGATGACGAGAAGGGTGAGAGCGCCCACATGTGCTTCATGGCACTTGAAGACCCACTCTCGGATGAGAGTGATTCCGATACGGATAACACCGAGGTAACAATGGATGAACTTCGTATAGCTAATGAAGAACTATTTGCTAAATACCAATCTTTAATGCTTAGATACTCTAGCTTAAAGAAATCAAAAGTTAGCAAGTCATCCATTCCATGCATTATCAACAATGACACCATTGTTGATACTTTAACCCTTGAGAAAGCAAATTTAGCTTCTCAAAATGTCACATTGAGAGATGAGATGAATTCCCTCAAATCTCAACTAGATCAAACACATCCCATGGATAATGATGATCTAGTTTCACGCCACACACAATTGGGATTAGAGAATGATTCTCTTAAAACCCAAGTGCACGAGCTCAAAGCACGGGTGTCCACCTTGGATACCAACATTTCTTCTTTAAAGGAGAAATATGAGCTCATGTCCTCCCGTATTGTGAGATTCAATAAGGGATAAGGACAATTGGATGATTTGCTTGCGAACCAATTTCCGGCCACACATCGTGTTGGCCTTGGATTTGTAAAAGCAAATGCATCTAATACTCGCACCTCTTATAGTGGTGTCACTATAGATTTGGTGAGGCCTTCCTCCGGTGCATCCACAAGTGGTGTCAAAGACACTATAGGTAGCAATCCTACCAAGAATGTCACCACTTCACCTTCTCTTCCTTTTGGCAAGAAACCCACTAAGGGTGGAAACCAAAAGCAAGGCCATTCTTATATGTACACTAATACTCATCCACGTAGGAAACAACCTACTTCACAAGTGGATAATCATGACACATTTTATGCTCCGCACCCATAGACACGTACACAACCACATATGAGAAATACTCATGTACGTGCTCCCACACACCCATATGCTCATACGCATCATTCTTTCATGTATGCTAATCCTCCACTTGACATGCATGATCAATATGATTCATATAATTTGCATGTTCCCAAGCATACATATCATCCTAGAATGTACAATGCATATCCTCCACCACATATCTATGCTAGAAATCATGTTCCTAAGAAGCATGCACCACATAGAAATCTAACACATATGCATGCAACTAGGAATATGACTCCCAAGATGTACACTATTTGGGGTCCTAAGAACACTAGTCTAAATGTTAGGAATGCTTATGTTGATTCCTACTTTCATGATGTAATTAGAAATAGTAACTATGTTGGGAAGTGGAAGTCCACTTGGACTTGGCTTCCAAAGGGCTAATCCCCTTGGACCCAACAAACATTGGGTACCATAATCTTATGGTATATTATATAGGTACCCAAGAGAAAGAAGAAGAGCAATAAATGCCTTATTAGCTCTAAAGGGAACGGATGGATTCTTGATAGTGGTTGCTCCAAACACATGACGGGAGATCCCTCATTGCTCTCCGAAGTGATTAGCATCAAGGATGGTGCAACGGTCACTTTTGGAGGTAATCAAAAGGGAACCATCATTGGAGTATGTATCGTTGGTAATCCTTCCAAACCCCTAATTACTAATGTTTATCTTGTTAGTGGTTTATGTCACAATCTCATTTCCATTAGTCAACTTTGTGACAAAGGTTACAAGGTTAACTTTGGAGAAGGATTGTGTACTATTGTTGATTGTGATTCAAATGTTTTATTTTCCAGTATTAGGCGTAAAAATATTTATTATTTGAGCTTGCCTAAAACCGTAGAACATTGCTTAGTTGCTAACACAAGTGAACAACTATTATGGCATCGCCGTTTTGGTCATGTTCACTTCAAGCACTTATATAAGTTAGCTAAGCATGATCTAGTCAAAGGTTTTCCTAAGATTGCTTTTAATAAGAAAAACTTTTGTGATTCATGTCAAAGAGGCAAACTAAGTAAATCTTCATTTAAGCTTAAAGAAGGGATTACTTCTAAGAGGCCCCTATAATTTCTTCATCTAGATTTATTTGGGCCAACTAGAACCGCTTCTTTAGGTAATGCTCATTATGGACTAGTTGTCGTTGACGACTTTTCTAGATTTACTTGGGTTTCATTCTTAACTAATAAGAATGAAGCTCATGAAGAGTTTACCAAATTTGCAAAGAAGATTCAGAATCTTTTAGGATCCACCATTATCACTATTCGTAGTGATCATGGAGGAGAATTTGAGAATGAGTCTTTTACTAAGTTTTGTGATGACTCCGGGATAACTCATAACTTTTCCTTTCCTCGTGCACCACCACAAAATGGTGTTGTAGAAAGAAAGAATAGGACTCTTATTGAGTGTGCTCGCACTATGCTCCATGATAGTCATTTAGGACTACAATTTTGGGCAGCATCGGTGCACACAGCATGCTATGTGCTGAATAGGATCCTAGTGAGACCCCGAACAAACACAACTTGTTTTGAGTTGTTTTATGATAAAAAGCCTCAAGTGAAATATTTTCGTGTTTTTGGTTCAAAATGTTTTATAAAGAACACCTTTGGTAATTTAGACAAATTTGAGCCAATATCCGATGAAGGAATTTTTGTTGGATATTCCACACGTAGCAAAGCCTACCGGATATACAACAAAACTTCTTCAACGAGTGAGGAATCACTTCACGTGTCTTTTTATGAAGATTTTGACTTTCCTCATGTTGTTAATGATAATGTAGATATTCTTTGTGATACTCTTAATAATGTTAAGATTAATGATTCTATTGTTGAGACTAACACTTCTAACGAAGTTGTTGAAGTTGTTCCTAGTGATCCAGGTATTCCCAAAGCTTATCCAACCGTTCGCAACAATCCCCATAACCAAATTATTGGAGATATTGGTGTGGGTGTTCGAACGAGATCAAGAATTGAAGAATTCTCCCATTGCGCATTCGTCTCTACCATTGAGCCAAAAAACATTCAAGAAGCTTATGAGGATAGCTCTTGGATAGTGGCAATGGAAGAAGAACTAGCGCAATTCGAGAGAAACGAAGTTTGGGAACTTGTACCTCTTCCAAGTGGTCACCAAGTTATTGGGACCAAATGGATCTTCAAGAACAAGACGGATGAAAACGAGGTAATCACACGGAACAAAGCAAGGTTAGTAGCTCAAGGCTACCGGCAAGAGGAAGGTATTGATTTCGAAGAATCTTTTGCTCACGTAGCTAGATTAGAAGCTATTAGGTTGCTTTTATCTTTTACATCCCATAAGAATTTTAAATTATTTCAAATGGATGTTAAAAGTGTATTTTTAAATGGCTTTGTCAATGAAGAAGTCTATGTTTCTCAACCTCCCGGTTTTATTCATGAGAAATTTCCAAACCATGTTTTCAAACTTAAGAAAGCGTTGTATGGATTGAGACAAGCTCCTAGAGCTTGGTATGATCGTCTTAAGACCTTTCTTTTGAATTTAGGTTTTAAAATGGGAGAAGTTGATTCTACACTCTTCATTAGAGATTATGAAAATGACATTCTTTTGATTCAAGTTTATGTAGACGATATTATTTTCGGTTCTACTAACTTTAATCTTTGTCAAGAATTTTCCAAGCCTATGAAGGATGAGTTTGAGATGAGCCACATGGGAGAGCTCACCTACTTCCTTGGATTGCAAATTCGACAAATGGAGAATGTCACTTTTATACATCAGACAAAGTACACATGGGAGCTTATTAAGCGATTCGGGATGGAATCGTCTTCGAGCAAAAGGACTCCCATGAGTACTACTACTCATCTACACAAGGATGAAAGTGGAAAAGATGTAGACGTTCGTCTATATCAAGGTATGATCGGTAGCTTACTTTACTTAACCGCTAGTAGGCCCGATATCATGTTTTCCGTATGTATTTGTGCTAGATATCAAGCAAGACCTAAGGAGTCACACTTGATTGCGGTTAAACGAATATTTCGTTATCTCAATCAATCCCTAGATTATGGGTTACTTTACCCTAAGTCTAGCACATATAAGTTAATCTCATATAGTGATGCCGACTTTGCCGGATGCAAGTCTGACAGGAAAAGTACTAGTGGCACATGCCATTTCTTAGGAAATTCCTTATTTTCTTGGGTTTCTAAGAAACAGAATTCGGTGTCACTGTCCACGACTGAAGCGGAATATATTGCCGCGGGTCTTGCATGTGCACAAGTTCTTTTGATGAGACACACTCTTAGTGACTATGGTGTCAATTGTGATACTTGCCCTATCATGGTTGATAATCAAAGTGCTATTTGTCTTTCCAAGAATCCGGTACACCACTCCCGTACCAAACACATAGACGTGAGACACCATTTTATAAATGATCATGTAGCTAAGAAGGACATCATCTTAGAGTACATTGAAACCCAAAAACAAATTGCCGATATCTTCACTAAACCTCTTAAAGAAGATTCATTTGTGAGGTTGCGTGGAGAATTGGGAATTATGGGTGAATCTGAAATCTAAAAGCTCAATTTTCATGCTATAACTCGTTATTGAGCTCATATCTTTTTGATTGTCTTTCTTCATGTGCTTTATTGTTTTATGCGATTAAGAAAGGCAATTGTGATTTATTTGATTTCATGAGTTTTGAAATTGATTGGAGTAATTTGTGTTTCAATGGATTTATTGTTTTCATAATGATTTTACGATGTAGTTGTGATTAAAGTATAGGTCCTAGGGTGAGTGTTCTTATTCTCTTGAATTCTATCTCACTGTGCTCATTTGGACCAGGACAGACGACTATCCTTCCTTTGACAGTCGACTGACCTACTCTATTTCCTCAGTCTGAGAATTGATATCTTTCGCACAACCGACTGATGACTGTTTTACAGTTGACTGTTAACTTAACAGGTGACTGCATTTTAGTCATCAGGCGACTGTACTCTCTGTCGAATTTTTACAGTGCTCTCTGTTCTTTTTGTGAACTATATTAATTCTCGGCCAGCCGACTGTTGAGTATATGTCAGTCGACTATCCAATGGACAGGTGACTGCATATTACTTGCCAGTCGACTGCCCATCTTTCTGAGCTTTAATTTTATCACTTCAACCAGTCGACTGACTTTTGTTCATCAGTCGACTGTCTCTTGCTGTGTCGGTTCATATGATTTGATCCGAGTCGTCGATTCCTTGATCCAACAGCTCAGATTGATTTCCCCAATTTTATATTCAGTCTACGCGTCCACTACCCCACGTCGACTTTCTCTCTCCTCCGCTTCGACTGTTCAACTTCCCGCTCGTTTTCCTCTCCGAAAACGGTCGATCTCGTTTCCATAACTGTCGAACTGCTCCTATTTGTCGTCGTCGCTCGTGTTCTGACGTTGCAATCGATCTCCTTCTCCGCGATCGTCATTGTTTCCTCTTGGTTTGCTTCTTTCACTTGCTTTTTGTTGTTTCGTTTTCTTCGCTTTAAGTTTCTCCTCTCTTGTTTCCATGGCTCCTAAAACTAAGGGAAAAGAGAAGATCGATGTCCCTAAACGTTCTAGGGCACCTAAGAAACTCATTGCTAAGAGAAAGAAACCCTATAAAGCACGAACCAAGCATGCCCAGTCACTCGTGCGTTCGTCTTCGCCGGGTTACTCTCCTTCTGCTTCTTCTAGCGATGCTCAGCCTTTGATTCATTGTCAGCGCAAGCCTACTGGTGTTCACATCAGTGAGCCTATTGCTGAGAACCCTCATGTGTCTCCTTCTGTATCCAGTTCGTCTGAAGAGACTCCTGCCGTACCCCCCTCTGATCCCCTAGTTCCTGTTTGCCGAGACGATCTTTGTCTGGTAAAGTTTCACTCTCTCCTAGGGATCAACCTACTTAGGGAGCGGTACATTGCTTTCCCCGCCTTCACTGCTGAGAGACTATCTGACATTCTTTCCGCTACTCACCTGGCCGATCTTTTTCGCTTCTCTTAGAGCGAGTCCCCCAGAGCCTATCCTTTTCTAGTAAAGCTCTTCTATGCGAACCGCGTTCGCGGTGAGTATTCGTCTACAGGGATCCTCGATACTATCGTTCAGGGAACCCACATTCAGATCACTCCCTCTCTCTTAGGGACTATTCTTTGGATTTCTTCTGTCGGTTCCCTTCCCACTGATATCTGCATCGCTGAGATTGACGATCTTGACCAGTCTGTTCTCCGGGATATGTTTCGAGAGGTACCTTAGCTCTTGATTCGGGTGTCAGATCGTCTATGTTCTCTGCACGAGGTTAGGCTGTTCACCTAGTAGTGAAGTCCAACATCCTGTCGAGATATGGATCGTCTGACCAGCCGTCTCAGGATATACTAAAGTGTATGTATGCTATTTTCTCTGGCATGCCCGTGAACTGGGTCGGTGTCCTCCTTGATAGGATGGACAAGGTTGAGTTCACGTCCTCCTCGTCTCACATTCCCTACGGTGGTCTTTTGACTCGTGTCTTCCGTCACTTTGGTATTGACTTGACTCGTTACGAGCCCATGCCCTTTGGTCCTCTCCTCGACGCTTCTGCAAAGTCGAAATCTTCTTCGGCTCTGCAGACTGCCTCGAAGAAGAGGAAGTCTACTTCAGCTCCATCCTCATCCACTGTGCCTCCAGCTGATTTGCCTTCTTCATCTGCTCCACCATCTCAGGATACTCTTTTGGCGATGGTCTCTGGTATCTACAGACTGTTGTCTCTCACTCTCCTCCATCAGGGAATTCCCTTCCCTGAGGATTTGAGACAGTATCTTCCTCAGCTTCATGTGCCTCCTCAGCCTTTTGGTGTCGTTGAGCCTCCTGGTGTTGTTGCTGCTGCTTCTGTTGCTCCTTCTGACCCTCCTCCAGAGGATACTCCTTGTATGATGGATGATGCTGTATGCGACACTTTTATATATGTGTGATGATATAGTCTTTGATATCGTCATGATGTATTTATTTTTTTCGATCATGATGTATCTTTTTGGGGTGGCCATGTTGATGACCATCCGATGATGTACTCAGCTTCTTTATATCTATATATATGATGTTGCATCCCTCTCTTGTATCACACTGTGCTATATTGATTAACTTTTGTGTGATGTATGATATATTGTCTCTATGTATGCTTCACTCTTCTTGATGTGCTTTTGAGACAATACACGAATTTGATATTTGTTAATTCATGCTCTGCCGTTGATGTGATGAATTTGTGAAAATTATTTTCTTTTCGATTATCTAAAATGTTGATATTGGATTTCAATTCCATTACTCACATGTGTATATGATGAGATTTTATGAGTTTTTGATCCGATATATCTTTATACTCCTTGATTGTTGTTAGTTCGTATTTTAGCACTATTATTGTTGTTGTTATTTGCTCCCACCTTTTTGGATAATGCCATAGGGGGAGAGAAATAAACATACAAGATTCATAATGGATGTGCTAAGTATGTTCTAACGTTTGAATCTAAGATTTTCGTTGCCTTAGATTCAGGGGGAGTAAGATTACAATGAATAGGGATTTTATTTCCTAGATTTCTTGTGTTGAATTCATTCATATCTCACACATTTGCTTCAATTGCTATGTAGATGCTCTAATATTTGTTGACTAACTTGATTGGCATCTATGTAGGGGGAGTAAGTTTTCATTACGCACAATTATTTATCTTTTTGTTTATGTTTGTTTGTCATCATCAAAAAGGGGGAGAATGTTGAGTATTGGACTTCTCCTTACTTGGTGTTAATGATGAGCAAACATAAATACTTGTGACTAATCCCCTATTTTGCAGTTAATCCATTGCCTAAGCTTATTATGAAGATCAACTAGCAATGGATGACTCACAAACATGATTGAAGGCAAATGATATGAATTGGATGATCGTAGATTGATGATTGAAGCTCCGTAAAGACTTCAAGCTCATACGATGGAAAGAAGAGATTATTCGTCAATGTAAAATTTCTTTTATCTCTTCTAGTATGTAGCTGAGAAATAGAACTTTGATGGAGCACTCACACACATCTACTTTCTGTCATAGGAAATCTCTAGACCTTTGTTCTTTGATCCCAATTCAATTCTATTTTGTTTGTGCTAGGATTGTTTATAACAGCCGACTGCTTAACAGTTTACAGTCGCCTGTCTCAACAACAGTCGACTGTGTTTTGTTCTACACTCGCCTGTTATGCACAGACTATTACAATGTAGTTTTTGGGCCTTCTTTGATTATTTCGCACAGGCTACTGTTGAACGATTCACAGGCGCCTGTCCTTTTGACAGTCGACGGTGTATTGTAAATCAGTCACCTGTATCTCCTTGCCCAAACTCTGTTATAATCTGACTTCTACGGCCAGTCGACTTATGATGTATATACATTTGACTGTCTGTTAGATCAGTCCACTGTCTATGCTGCAACAGTCGCCTGTCTGTAAGTCATTTCTTTGACTCAGCTCTCTGGAAATTTCTCTTGTTATTGACAGTCGTCTGTTCAAGGTTTTACAGTCGCCTGTTATGGTTTACAGTCGACTGTGTTCCTTGCATCAGGCGTATGTCCTGTAGCTTGTGAGATTTCCAGTATTTGTCTAACTTACTCTTCTCTCGGCCAGTCGCCTGTCGAAGAAATTACAGTCGCCTGTTGGTTTAACAGACGACTGTCTTTGCTCCATCAGTCGACTATCCACGTGGTAAGTTACCGTTATGAATTCTCACCTACCCTTGCTGACTGTGCAACAGTCGACTGTGGATTGTTCAACAGTCGACTGTCGCGAGTTCAGATTATATCCGTTGAGATTTTTCTCACGGATTTCGATTGGGTATTTACCTAAACTGTTTTGTGGATTTGAGAAAGCTATAAATAGAGCTTCTACTGTTTCATTGGAAGGTTACTCATTCATTGCAAAATCCTTCAAGCTTTCATTTTCAAAGATCAAAGCTTTCAAATCCAAAGCCCTAAGTATTTCCAAATCTTGTTCTCTTGCTCTCCAACCTAGAACCAAAGATTGATCTTCTAGGCAATTGGTGCAGTCAAGAGAAATGGCTTTTCTCCTCTCTTCTAAGAGAGTTCTTCAACACACATCACACTTCTCCTTCAAGTTCTACTTCAAGGCATAGGTGATTGTAAGTGTTGCTTTCAGATTTCATAACTTCTTTATTTGAATTATGCTCTCGGTTGTGAGAGTGGTTTTTGCTTGCTCCCTGGTTGTGGGAGTCAAGGACATCGATTGTATTCGATTGCACTTGTAGGGTTGCTACAAGTGGGCATTAAGGAAACCTCAAGTTAGGGTTCTAACTTGAGTATCCGGTGGTATCCGGGTGGAAGGGACGTAGGATTACCGGGAACAAGTCGGGAGTTGACTTGGGTAATCCGAACCCTAGAAACATATCTACGTTTGCGTGTGTTTCTCTTTGGGTTGTTTTTCTATTCCGCACTATCTGTTGGATTGCATTTTATTTGGCGTAAATTCCTTTTAAATTTGCATAAACACTATTCAACCACCCCTTCTAGTGTTTTCCCCATAGACAGGGTCCTCACATTCGTCATATAAATGAGAAGTGTCACACAATCAAATTTTAGTAACAAATGAGATAACCAAACTTACATACATGCATCAACATCATACATGCATTTTGGGGTGAAAATTTACATTAACACATAAATCCAACTTCATCCAAAACATTCAAACATGCTGAAATTTGCAGAAATAGCTATAAAGTCAGCATGTTTCATCAATTTCTCATATGAATTTGACAAAACTTACTGAATGAAAGTTGGAGATATACTAGTCCTGGATTTACAGATAAAATTTCAGATAAAAATATGCAGTATATGATTTATAGTGAATTATTTAGTCAAGTGTATCAAATCTGTTCTGCAGACAGATTTCTGCACCTGTCTTCAAAGCCAATTTTAAGCCTTTTGGAGCCAGAATTACGACATATGAGCACTCTGATGAACATCTAGAAAATCTTCTTAAGTTTCCAACAAGACCAAATTCAACAAAATGCAATAAGTGTGCAGGTAGTAGTGCTCGTTTTTCTGAACTGTGTACAGCTTGACAGAATTTCAGACATCTTGCAAATAATGAATTCTTTCTCCTACTTATTGAACTCAACATATGGCAAATGTTATATGAATTTGGGGTAGGACTTCATGAACTATATGGATATATTTGTTTCAGAAGCTATTTCCGTCCATAGTGATCACAATCCATGAATAAACACACATCAGAATTTCAGACTTTCAATGAAGGGTAGTTTGCTAAGAAAACCAAGTAAAAATTGAATCTTTTGATCTATTGCACACACAAAATCATGAAATTAAGATGATAAACAACCAAAATAACTTCATAGTATTCTCATATCCCTAAATAAAAACTCTCAAGCCATGGTTAGAATCCTACCTCAAGAAATCCTCTTTCTTTCTCTCTTTTCTTTCTCCACCTTCCACCCTTCTTTCTCCTTGAAGTGAGCTAGGGTTTTCTTCAATTTCTTGGAATGAAATTAGGGTTTTGGAGCTTGAATAAATGGCAAGGGGAAGGGGGAATTTTGGCCATGGGTTAAGGGGGATGAGGATGAATGAAGAACAGATAAGAAAGGAGAAGAAAGTTAAGGAAGAATGTAGATATGAAATAAAAAATTCCTTATTCTAGATTTCTCTTCAAGATAATCATGCATATGGCAAAATTACCCTAACACCCTTCCAAAATTACCCCTCAAGTTCCAAGTATTTACAAGTTTGCCATTACTATATATACACACAACTTAAGTGTGTACGCACAGCAGCTTTTGGCCAAAAGACCGTTTTGCCCCTGGCCTTTCTAAAAATTTACGAGTGTGCCATTAAACCCATCCCTTTTCACACTAGCCCCTCACAGTCTAACCCACTCTTTCTAAATTTACAAGTTCGACATTTCTTTACACACCAACTTTTACTCTACACACACACTTCTACCCGTGTAGTCAAATGACCAAAATGCCCCTATATTTTTCACAAATTTACATGACTGCCACGAGTCACATTCACGCCATATCCCTCTTATTAACTCATTATACTCTCTCCACTCGCGTGTAGAGGCTAACGTATCGGTCGCCGTATAGAGCTATACAGGCCATGACAATTTCATATGGTTTTACTTCATATAGTAGTATGCCTTACCGTTATGCTATGTCACATGGTCTCCATGATCGTACCTTACCTTGTAACCACAGTAATTAAGCAAATAATAACATAATTTGTCATTAGTGTTGGGATTTCCTACTGGGGCACGCATTGACGTGCTCTTCCCCATTTTTCAGGTTCCAGATAGTTGCAGCCCCAGGGAGGTTAAGTTTTTGGAGGTGGCAAGGATATAGAGAGAGTTGTAGTTGTTGGTTTGAGTTATGTATTGGCTTGTCTCATGTAGTGTTGTATCATTATATGTGAATAAGTTGTGCTTGAACATGCTTTTTTGGTTGTTGTTGTTGTTGTTCATCATTGTTCTGTGTTGACTTCTATGGAGCATTACGTGTACTATCCCAGCATGTGCGTAGTGACCTGCTGGTTTTTATTTATCTCTTTTCTTTTCTTTCTTTTCAGACTCGCTACTCTAGGATAACCTGGGATGGATTCGTACTTCACGGGTATCATAGGAAGCGAGGCGTGACAATTTTTGGTGGTCCATATAGGTCACCGCACTGCGATGTGCGTAAGGATAGTATGTGTATTGCTCTGGTGTGTTTGAGGGTAGATGTGTCCTAAGGCGGGTAGGTGTCTAGCCAAAGGATATAGCCCTACCATTAGAAGTCGAGGTACGAGGTATTTTGAGGGTAGAAATGGATAGTTGGTTGTATGTATGTGTGGCTCTACCTTTGTGTAGATGTATTGATCTATATATATCCTATTTGGGTATGAGTAGACATGATATATGTCTATTCATATGTTGGGTTTATCTCGTATGTTGTATATAAATATGTAGTGATGTATGTTGTATTGGTATTTGGCTTACCTATGAAGTGTACCTATAATGGAGATATTGGGTAGTTGAAGATGTATGTAGCATATATGTATATAGTATGTGGGTCCATGTGCGGATCTTTGCATCCCACTTTTGCATTAGTAGGCATACTATGTGTGTATTAGTGTATCATTGTTGTCTAACGTGTTGCACAAAAGTATGTGGTGGTATATGGCATATATATATCGTGGGTTATATATGTGTGACTATATGATGATATGGATAGTATTAGATGTTCATACTTAAATGTCAATGTGATGGAATTGTGTATGACTATATGGTTCATGCATGTGGCAGTATAGGTATGTATATCTAGTTATATAGTGATGGATATGCGCGGAATGTCTATAGCTACATATTTATATAGGGTTGCCTGCAAAATGGGTTGTGTGTAAATAAGTATATGTGTATTGTCACGCCCCGCTTCCCATTATATTTGGGATCGAGGACGCGAGCGGGTCCGCATGTGCTTAAAACAAGGAGGAGTTACTTTTTCTTCCTCCTTGACTTAAGCACAATAAGCGTATGTGATAACACTTGTAGGTTCTTGCATGCAACTCAAACAACACAGATATTTTATTACAATCACTAGTCTCAGAATAGTTACAACAATGTATGAAATGAAAAGAGGGTCTAAAGCCCATACAAATATTGGAAAGAGTAACAAGTACAATGATGCTGCGAAGGTACGAAGCTTCTCAGCGGGGGAAACTCAGCGGCAAGACACTCCTGATCAACCTGCTCAGTCTCTAAGCATACTCCTCTGCAAACATGTCTAATACCTGCCGTATATTTCACAAGACAAGGAAATATACGTTAACGAGGGTCGCTCGACAAGATTTAAAGTGTTAAGTAGAAAAGACCCTCGACAAGGTTTTCGAAATCATTAACATGGCAAGCGTAAGAAACGTGTGGTATGACAGATGTGGTGTACAGAGTAGTAAGCATAGCAATCGTGGTGTGAAAGGTAAATAGCATGGCAAGTGTAGTACGTACAGCAGTGGCATGGCAAGTGTAATGTGTAAAGTAACAAACATGGTAAGTGTAGTGTGTACAGCAATAAGCACAGCAAGTGTAGTATGTACAACAATAAGTATGGCAATTTTATTAAAGGTGATAACATGGCATTGCTATTAAAAGGAAAAAAACGGCAGTTGGCAGACTAATTAAAGGAAGCTGTAGCAGTTTTATTGTTAACATGTCCGATATATCCATTTCAATCCATCGATGGTGTGTGCAAGTTCGTGACTAAGGTTCACGTCGTTAGACGGTTAGTAAGTGGATCTACCTTCAGGTGCCCCCGAGAGATAGTCCGTTTATTACCGGCTAGTACCCGTGAACCCAACCCCACCCCAAGTGTACTTTGTCTGGACCACGAGCCAGATACGGCCAACCGATCCATTGGGAGTTATAGTGCTGGCACAAGCCAGAGTAGCCAAACAGGCCATTTTGTTCTATGATTTGCCAAAAATGCCGCATGTTCAATATTTTACCAAACAGGCCACATGTCTATGATGTGTCTTCTGCAATTTACCAGGCATTTATCATTACTATTAACATGTCCACACGCACACACACAGGTCTACAGCTTGCAGTGCACACGAGTTAACATATGCAGTTTTAAATGGAACAGTAGTTCAAACGTGGAAAAACGCACAACTTCCATATCAGATCATCTCAGTTTAAACAATTAAATGTAACGGTTACAAGATACGTAAAAAATGTACACTTGCCTGTAGCGACGTGATTTGGGTGTCCAGACGATAGCAAAGAGGCGTGCTATATCTGCGTCGTTAGGTTCATAACATCAAGTTAGAAGTTTTAACTCATTTAGAATTATTATTAGGTCTAACTTGTTAATACTGTTTTTCTTACAACTATTATTATTATCCTTATATAACATCTCATACATTAAGCTAAATTTATAATTCAAATGTTGTAACAATAGTACCTATTAAGTACACTATATATATAGATATAAGGTACCATATATATTATGTTACACAGTAATGTTAGATATTAACTTATATATATTAATAAAGCTGAGGTACAGATTTATATAGGCTAACGTCATATTAATCAACAGCTAAAGTACTAATTGTTATATGTGAATTAACAACTAAAATATAGATTCTAACCAACTAATACTACAAATTAACATTACTAACCTAATATAATATACTAATATAACTAACTGCATTAACTCAACATTTATATTAACTAATTCAACCAACATATATTTATAAGCCTCCTATTAAAAGAACTCACCCACACGGAGGCGAGGCATAGCCCAAAATCAAGGTAGGAGATCTCTCCGGGCGGCGGTGGCCAGATCTCTCCGGGCGACGTGGTTGAACCGGAAAATGCGCAAGGGCACGCCTTTCACTCCCAAGCGTAGGAGCGTCAATGCAATAAAAAATAACCGGTGAGTATCGGTCGGATCACAGGGACAAGTCGTTCTACATTCGCAAGTTTGATCGATAAAGAAAAAGAAAGCGTGTTACAACCACCTCGCTAACGGTGGAAAAGGGTGGGTAAAACGTATGGTGAAACTACCGTTCTAGCTTACGCACTACGGGTGGAGAGCCGAATCGGCGAGCAACGAGGAGGACTTATGTGGTGTGTGTGTGTGTGAGGTTGTGGGAGTAGGAAATCATCTCAAATATAACTCAATTGTTTTCTCGGCTAAGGGACGAACAATTGGTGGATGTTGCATTTCATCTAACATGTGGGGTGCAATAAAAGTAGTGTATGAAACAAAGAGAAATACTTTGAGCAAAGAAGAGAGGGTCGACTACGATAGTTCGTCTCTATGGATCACCCACTAGGGTTCCATCATCAACCAACATCTCAAAGTTTTATCCACCAAATAGAAAATAGAAACATGCTAGAGATGATCACACAAACTAACAACAACAAGCACAACACAACCACACAAGAAAAATCTAGCCATTCATGATGAAAAAGAAGACATATTTATCTCTAGATATAATCATCCAATACAATACAAGTAGCTAAACCAAAATTACACAAGAGTTAAGAAAGAGTTCACCAATGTGTCACTCAAAGATGGAATCCTCATACTCAAGTGCTCCTCCAAGCTCCAAGCTTCCTCAAGCTCCCCCCATGGCCTCCAACCCTAGTCCTACCCTCTTGGGGAAGAAGAGGGCTCCCAAAACCCCCAAAGCTGTAAAAAAAAACTCAAAACAACCTGTCACGCCCCGCTTCCCTAAAATGGAAGGCGAGACGTGAGGAGGTCCGCTCAGACGTGGAGCTGTGAGGCTGCAGTCTGATAAGCGTATAAAATTCAATTGGCAGGTCCTTGCAACGCAATACAAAACAACGATAATATTAAGGAAATGAGACAATAAGCAATTTATTAAATCTCAGAATATCCGTAAAATAAATTACAATATCACAGAAAAGCCACCAGGTTCAAAAGGAAAATCTAAGGCCCATACATGGCCAACAATGTACAACATACAAGCAAAGGTGCCACGCACCGACAACTAACAGCAAGCCTAAATAAAGGAAGAGAACACAAGCGGTCTCTAAGACTGGTCACCAATGACCACAAACTCCTCCTCGGCAACCATTGGCTTAGCACCAGCAAACACTACGTCCTCTGCAACGGCCTCTAACTCGGGATCTAACATGTATCACCCAAAAGAGCAAGGGGCACATGTCAGCAAGTCTACGAGAGACTTGGGCAAGGAAACTGAAAGGAAAGTAAACTAACAACCTAGCAGTTATAGTATGCATGACATGGCAGTTATGGTATGAGTGCACAAGTAAGACATGGTGTAACAATAAGTACAAGAGAACAATTATCATGGCATGTCAAGAGTAGCCAAGCTACTGACAATCTTAAACTTCTCACTAGTCACGTTTCAAGTTATTTGTAGATGTTTACGCCTTACAGCTGAACTGTTGGACATTCACACTGAGTGGCCGCTTAACACTACCCCAGAACCCAGAGTTTACGCCTTACAACTGAAGTTGCTGATCGGGCAGACTCCCAGTTGAATGGCCGCTTAACCCTTACCCCTCCCACATGTAAATGAGCCAGGGTCCCTGTACACGATGCTCAGTAAATGAGCCAGGGTTGCCCCGCACAAGAGCTCGTTTTCTGGTTCACAGTCCAAGGTATTTTTGGCGTAGGGTTGTGCCCGCTAGAAGCAGGTGCCTAGCCGGATCAAGTAGTACAAGTAATGTAGCGTGTGCTACGAATGCAACATTCAACATGGATAGCATGACATGTACATATAATTCATGTACCGTTAATTGAATTTAAACATGGCAGATAAGATGCAAATAATTAAAAGTAGTCGGATCAAGCTTCGTTGTCAAGCTATATCCTGAAGTTGCGCCTAGGCGAGTATCTTGTCATCGCCGAGTCTCTTTTATACCTACAACAAGTAAGTGGCCAAAGGCATGGCCTAAAACCCTACGTAGCAAGTTTCACTTGCCTGGCACCAAGGATGACGATCAACGAGGCACGTCACAAAATGGTAACCTACGTGGATGGGATCGCTGCCAAGGCAAAATAACATCAGAACAATATCCAAACCAGTTTATGTTGGGAATTGGCGGTCCCTTAGGGCACAAAAAACTCTAGTCCCGTCCTAAGTCAGACGGAACATAGACAGGAAAAAACAATAGCAGCGGAAGGAAAAACTATGTTAACTAATTAACATGCAGTTAAAAACAATTTTTAACTTAGCCCTAAGGTCCAAGACCCTATGCCAAGATCTATGCCGACTTGGGATGGATCTGACCATCCCAAGAAGGATCTAGCCTACTGCGATTAAACTAAACTAATGCTAATAAAATACTTTAACCACATACCCGGAATCTCAGCCCTGGAGCAGGCGAGATGTTTCGCGCCGTCTTCCGAGCTGCTCCCGTCCCACGCCGAGCCGCTACTTGAACCGCTCCCCAAACCGCTCCTCGAACCGCTCCGCATCCCGAGGCGATCAATCCCCGTGCCGCCGAGCCAACCACGCGCCGAAGAAAGTTTCACGCGAGTGAAACCTCCGCCAAGATTTTGGATCCAGAATCCGAACTCCTTTGTGTCTTTGCTAGAGCCCGCAGGAGTAAGGCAAGGCAGAAATTTAGGGAGACGAGAAATATTAATTTAAGCTTAGATCTGAGCGTGATCCAACATTTACGAGAGCCGCTCAGATCTAGAGCTTGGGACGAGTTTTGAGAAAGGGGGGAGACCCCTATTTATATAGGCGGCGGACTCTCCCCTTTTCTCAAAATCCGATGTGGGACTAAACAATGAGTTAATTTAAAATCAAGTTAGTTTGCACTTCACAAAGTGCAAACTTCCGTGAATTTTAACTCACTCACTGTTGAGCTTCAGGATTGATACAACCTATCAATACGACAAGCGTTCAACGGTGAACTCATAGGAAAAAACCGTTCGTCAATCGGAGTTCGTTTGACCCTCCAATTGAGTGTCCAAAGATCAGCCCTAGGCTAGTTTTTCGCAAAAACTGAGCCGTCAAAAACTGCCCATTAAACCTAGGGTTCCACACCCAAAGGTGGGACCCACAAAGCCTGCCCAGGCCTGAACCTGGGTGCAGCCCAGACCTGGACCTGGGCGCAGCCCAGGCCAGGCCTGGGCGCTGCCCAGTCGCCAGGCCTGGCGCCCAGGGCGCCTGGGCCTGGTGCCCTGGCGCCCAGGGCGCCTGGGCCGCCTGGGCCCAGCGCCCAGGGGCCCAGGCGGGTGCCTGGGCCCAGGCGCCCAGGCAGGCGCCTGGGCCCAGGCCCAGGCGCCCAGCGCCTGGGCCTGTGCCCAGGTGCCTGGGCGCCCAGGCTTGGGCGCCCAGGCCCTTGTTTGGGCCTGGCGCCCAGGTCTGGGCAGCCTGGGTCTGGTCAGCAGGTCAGACCAGGTCCAGACTGGGCTGGTCTGCCTGGTCTGACCTGATCTGACCCTTTGGACTGTTTTGGGCATAACTTGATCATCTGGCGTCCGATTTGGACGCCGTTCGAACCTGGGTCTAGACCGGAATATTTCTGTCTTACCCGTGAACTTTTCCTTGCGTTTATATTATTAAATATTGTATTAAACAATTTAATACACATTTAATCGCTTTTGCATCAAATGCAAAATAGTCCCTTTCTAGGCTTAAATTACCATATTGCATCAAATGCAATTATCCCATCCCTTGCATCAAAAATGCAATTATTCTCCCTAACTAATTTCTACCTATTACTAGACGAAGCGTTGCACTCTGTGTGAGACCCTACAGCCTGACCCTTACAACAGGTTGGGCTCGAAGCCCTATACGACAGTGACCACGAGCAGTGGTTGCCGTCCCTGCTTCAGGAATCATCATTATGTGGTTAACTCATTGACATGAGTATTTTCGGGACCACCTGACTATTTCCGTGATGAATTCCGCAGTTATAGTCTCTTCGTCTTAAATATGTCGTGTAGATCAAGTCTAGGGTACGGTTAAACTGTCAACCCCAATAACTTGACTCCGGTTAGTTTCTATCGATCTTTAGTCAACTAATGTTGGACTTCTTCCAACATACTCTGCGCAGAGTTTTTACTAAAGACCGAACTAACTCTACGACACTAACTCCCATTGACCAGGAGAGACGAATCCTCTCTTGGTCATTACTCGCCTCGTACGTTTCAAGTGACACCCAATCAAAAGACCTTTCGACAGGCCTTGCCTCGAAGCTAGGTCAGTTGATCTAAGTGGCACCGTTCACGCACAGGTCCGCTAAAATGACCTCAAGTCAAAAGACCAACTAGCCTATCATCACTCAGAGTTATCACTGACAGATTGGTCAATATAACCATATGACAACTCCAGTGGATCGTTCAGTGAACTCATTCTAATGAGCACCTGTGTCTCGTCTTCGATTTCGCCAAGTCAAGCGATCATGAGATCATCGCCACCGCTAAACGGTGAAGACTAAGACACAATGGTCTATCCGATGTTTCGATATCCTTGTCTCGAAACATCTACGACCACGAACCATTTTAGACTTATGCTACAGACGGTCAAACGTTTCTCCATGATCAAGATACTCATCTTGATACCCGTTTGACCTTGCATAAAGTCTCAGGACTTTACCTAAGTCGATATCTAATTATAAAATAACTTAGATAAATTATTACCAAACAGCTTACTGTTATTTCGAACAAGATGTTTGTGCTATTCACACAGGAATAAATGGCCTTGAGGGCATAATATTCCTACATCTCCCACTTGCACTCTGGCCCATTTATCTCGGTATCTTATACCGTTTTTACACATAAGTTTTCCCGACTTCATGTGGTAGAGCCTTCGTGAGTGGATCTGCTAAAACCGTCTACACTATAGCCTTAAGGGGTTTCTATGTTTATGTTAGACCAACCATTTGAATCTCATTCAAATAATTCACTTGGTCTATCAGAATCTATAATACTTTATTTCCCTGGATCTTATCCAGTTCATCGTATCTTACGATAATAATTTCAAATTAGTTATTGGTCATTTCAAATGGTTCAGATTCATTTCTGATAAATAATCAAACTCTTTGATTACTTAATCAAAATATATGTTTCATCTCTTTGATGTCTCGCATGTAATTTACACGCTCCCACTGATCTTGAAAACTCTCTAGCTAATTCATACAAGTTGGTCCGTCTAAATCATATTTAGAAAAACGAACTTATAAGTGAATGCTCCAATTTTCGTGGTCAACATGAGCGTTTTACATCGAGCTTGGTCCGAGTAGATCTGTACACATCTGCTGGCGAGACGATTTCAACTAATCCGTTTTAAAGAAATTAGGATGAAAACCGCTCTCGTCCAACAAGATTGTACTTCACTATTTTCCTTTCTGCACCAATCTTTTAACTTAAAGATTTACTTGCAGAAAGTGAGGAAACGTTTTCCTTGGGCACGTAAACTAAATTCTCAAATTTATTTACGCACACGGACCTGCATCAAGTTTTAAATCGGAGTTACTACTCCGAATTTCATCTTGGAAGTTTGACTACGTCATCATCAGTTATGATGTCTAACTCGACAATCCGTCTCACGAGATTCGAGTAATAATACAACTTCCTTACGATTGATTTAATGAATATCTTATAGATAATGTCCTCATAGAACATTATCAAAACCTAGGCATTACTATCTGGGACTTAACCCAGAGGGAGGAGTTAACTCAGAGTCACTTATTTATGGATCGCACCAAGTCTAACTAAGTGTGATTCATACCTTTTAACACACCGATGTGTTAACAGACTTGATCTGAGAGAAAATCACATTTTCTTTTAATTACACAAGATTTTATTTAGCTAAGTATTTGACCATTCGATCTAATCGAATCAGTTTAAATACTTTAGTCATTTCGTTCTTTATTTTATCAGACTTGTGTTTCATCAAGAACACGTGTCTTAATAAAACATACGAATAACTTATTTTGGTTAATCTAGACTCGGGTACATCAGTATGTACTAGACTGAGTTCGACAACTCATTCTCCCACGTCTCACAGATGGGTTTCGACCATTGTATCTAAGAGGCTAAGATTCACAAGTGTCCGTAGACTTCATAATACGAGAGGTCAGACCCCTCTTTATGTGACTTGTGAAGCTTAATCTCTTGATACGGCCTAGTCTAATTTTACCATATAAGTTTGCTACTATCTTGTGTATTTATATATTAACATTTAATATATATATATAGTTATTTACAAATTACTTAACACAAAACATTACTTCAGAAGCAATGTGACGACATTCGTCAAAATGTGTTAAACGTCTTTTGTATAACAATGTATTCTGAAATCGTGACATCAAAATATGTCACATTTTCATTTCCTCCTACTTATGCCTTTACTAATGATAAATTAAACTATTTAACTTGATTGACTTTCCGGAGTGCCTTCTTCCTTTTCTAAATCACATTTAGATATTAACATAAATAAATAGCTATGCAAGCAACTTATGTATCCAAACGCTTGAGCTTTGCAATCCTGAGTGTAGCTTAAGAAGTTGCTTGTCTCAAGATCCGGTTGGGATACATAGTCTTGCATCGCTCATGCACTCGTATTCGACTCAAACGGTTTGATCGAATTCTCGAACTTTGCGGATCAAAATTGTTTGTCCATACAACCTTGAGGGTAGCTCGACAAGTTGTAGGGAGAAACATACTTTGAATGTCCTATATGTTCAAGCTGCCTTATATAGAGACGAGTGACATGTAGCTTTAATTTATTTGTTGGACCCAGAACTTAATGAAATCATATTTCTTAAGTTTGTTCTTTAGAAGGTCATTTAATGTCAACGAGAATATAGTTTTAATTCTATCAATTAGAATTTAACTCGATATTCAATTAATCAACTTATTGACCAGTTAACTAATTCCAATATTATCAATTGATTCTTTCGGTAAACATAGTCTTGCCCTAGTTTTAGCATATGTTCAATATTAAATATAGGTAGTTGGCTTTTATCTATCTATATCCTCCCACTATTTTTACGAACGTTTTAAAGCTTAATAACGAACGATTTAATCGAATTAAAATTAATGGGTAAGAGTTCCAATCACCTTGAGTCTAAACAACCTTGAGTGTAGCTCAACAAGTTGATTGACTCTGCGATCGGAAGATGACTCTTCATCGATCATACCGGATATGACTCTCTTAATCGGTTTTTGCCCCTAGCCATTCGTGATCATGAGTGTGCTCATCCAAATCACAATGTCTAGTCTAGTCGGACCCTTGTTTTCGTGTCTAGCCAGACTTGCCCCTCAGCTCGGTGTATGCACGACACGTCGGTTTGGGTCAGGTCTTAGACTACATCTTATGTATTTAAGAAGTTGGTTTCTACAAGGTTGCCATGTCACAGCTTGAGTGTATCTCAACAACTGTAACACGGGCCCTATAGTTGCTAACCCCTAAAACAAGGAGGGCTACGGCTAATCTTGAAAAAGATCATTAACGTATTTGACTTAGATATAGTCCAGGGTGTCATACAATCATGATTCGCGACATTGCGGTCCAGCGGAACTCAGCCAGGGAATTGACTAAGCCAGGATCACTATCCCTTAAAGGGTGATCCAGAACTCTTAGCCAAGCACATTGACTGGATCATGGTCCATTGAATGAAGCTTGTCATTTTTGTATGTATGCCATAGACTAAACAGCTTTTATTAACAACTAATTAATCCTATCAACTAGTTGAATCCTTAAATTCAAAATTTTAGGATTTGTTTAATAACTTTTATTAAGTCCTTATCAACTATAAGGTTCACGTGCTATCCTAATCGTTATTAGGATTTTAATAAATTTTATTAACAACGCTAGAAGCGAAGTCCTTTAATGAAAAATTAATTATAACAATTAGAATTTAACTCCATTTAAAGGACTACCCTAATCAGGAATTAGGTCTTAATATTGTTGTTAATGATTTATTAAAACATAGCATGTCATTAAAATTCAAGTAATAAATTTTAATCATTTTTAATGGCTAACCTAAAAGGGTTGTCTTGTGTTATCAAATAAGGGACAAGATTAACAAGCCATTAAAATAAAGCTACACTAATTTTATCAACATAAAATGAAAGTGTATATCTATTTAACAATTAAATAAACTAAGTTTATCGCATAAACTATTTTTAGAATTTTAAAATCAGTTTTAAAAAGTATCTTATAAATTTAAAACATTACTTTAAAAGTTTTCCATGTTCAAAAAATTATCATATACAATTTTTAAACATCTAAAATATTTTAAACTTATCGCATAAATTTAAAGCCTTAAAATCAATTTTAAAATTTATCACATAAATTTAAAACCACCATTTTAAAATTTCCATGCTTAAAAAAAATTTATCATATAAAGAATTTTTAGGCATCCAAAAATAAATTTAAACTTTTTAAATATTTAAAATTAGTTTTTAAAATTATCACATAAATTTTAAAACGTCATATTAAAAATTTTCATGTTCAAAAAGGAATTTTTGAACATCTAAAACATTTTTAAAAATATCTTATAACTTTTAAAAAATTTAAAAGCATTTAAAAGCATTAACAAGTTTAATGAAATCGCAGTACCTAGATCGATTACACAAACCTAGGCTCTGATACCACTGTTGGGAATTGGCGGTCCCTTAGGGCACAAAAAACTCTAGTCCCGTCCTAAGTCGGACGGAACATAGACAGGAAAAAACAATAGCAGCGGAAGGAAAAACTATGTTAACTAATTAACATGTAGTTAAAAACAATTTTTAACTTAGCCCTAAGGTCCAAGACCCTATGCCAAGATCTATGCCGACTTGGGATGGATCTGACCATCCCAAGAAGGATCTAGCCTACTGCGATTAAACTAAACTAATGCTAATAAAATACTTTAACCACATACCCGGAATCTCAGCCCTGGAGCAGGCGAGATGTTCCGCGCCGTCTTCCGAGCTGCTCCCGTCCCACGCCGAGCCGCTACTTGAACCGCTCCCCGAACCGCTCCTCGAACCGCTCCGCATCCCGAGGCGATCAATCCCCGTGCCGCCGAGCCAACCACGCGTCGAAGAAAGTTTCACGCGAGTGAAACCTCCGCCAAGATTTCGGATCCAGAATCCGAACTCCTTTGTGGCTTTGCTAGAGCCCGCAGGAGTAAGGCAGAAATTTAGGGAGAAGAGAAATATTAATTTAAGCTTAGATCTGAGCGTGCTCCAACATTTACGAGAGCCGCTCAGATCTAGAGCTTGGGACGAGTTTTGAGAAAGGGGGGAGACCCCTATTTATATAGGCGGCGGACTCTCCCCTTTTCTCAAAATCCGATGTGGGACTAAAATGAGTTAATTTAAAATCAAGTTAGTTTGCACTTCACAAAGTGCAAACTTCCGTGAATTTTAACTCACTCACCGTTGAGCTTCAGGATTGATACAACCTATCAATACGACAAGCGTTCAACGGTGAACGCATAGGAAAAAACCGTTCGTCAATCGGAGTTCGTTTGACCCTCCAATTGAGTGTCCAAAGATCAGCCCTAGGCTAGTTTTTCGCAAAAACTGAGCCGTCAAAAACTGCCCATTAAACCTAGGGTTCCACACCCAAAGGTGGGACCCACAAAGCCTGCCCAGGCCTGAACCTGGGTGCAGCACAGACCTGGACCTGGGCGCAGCCCAGGCCAGGCCTGGGCGCTGCCCAGGCGCCAGGCCTGGCGCCCAGGGCGCCTGGGCCTGGTGCCCTGGCGCCCAGGGCGCCTGGGCCGCCTGGGCCCAGCGCCCAGGGGCCCAGGCGGGTGCCTGGGCCCAGGCGCCCAGGCAGGCGCCTGGGCCCAGGCCCAGGCCTGGGCGCCCAGGCCCTTGTTTGGGCCTGGCGCCCAGGTCTGGGCAGCCTGGGTCTGGTCAGCAGGTCAGACCAGGTCCAGACTGGGCTGGTCTGCCTGGTCTGACTTGATCTGACCCTTTGGACTGTTTTGGGCATAACTTGATCATCTGGCGTCCGATTTGGACGCCGTTCGAACCTGGGTCTAGACCGGAATATTTCCGTCTTACCCGTGAACTTTTCCTTGCGTTTATATTATTAAATATTGTATTAAACAATTTAATACACATTTAATCGCTTTTGCATCAAATGCAAAATAGTCCCTTTCTAGGCTTAAATTACCATATTGCATCAAATGCAATTATCCCATCCCTTGCATCAAAAATGCAATTATTCTCCCTAACTAATTTCTACCTATTACTAGACGAAGCGTTGCACTCTGTGTGAGACCCTACAGCCTGACCCTTACAACAGGTTGGGCTCGAAGCCCTATACGACAGTGACCACGAGCAGTGGTTGCCGTCCCTGCTTCAGGAATCATCATTATGTGGTTAACTCATTGACATGAGTATTTTCGGGACCACCTGACTATTTCCGTGATGAATTCCGCAGTTATAGTCTCTTCGTCTTAAATATGTCGTGTAGATCAAGTCTAGGGTACGGTTAAACTGTCAACCCCAATAACTTGACTCCGGTTAGTTTCTATCGATCTTTAGTCAACTAATGTTGGACTTCTTCCAACATACTCTGCGCAGAGTTTTTACTAAAGACCGAACTAACTCTACGACACTAACTCCCATTGACCGGGAGAGACGAATCCTCTCTTGGTCATTACTCTCCTCGTACGTTTCAAGTGACACCCAATCAAAAGACCTTTCGACAGGCCTTGCCTCGAAGCTAGGTCAGTTGATCTAAGTGGCACCGTTCACGCACAGGTCCGCTAAAATGACCTCAAGTCAAAAGACCAACTAGCCTATCATCACTCAGAGTTATCACTGACAGATTGGTCAATATAACCATATGACAACTCCAGTGGATCGTTCAGTGAACTCATTCTAATGAGCACCTGTGTCTCGTCTTCGATTTCGCCAAGTCAAGCGATCATGAGATCATCGCCACCGCTAAACGGTGAAGACTAAGACACAATGGTCTATCCGATGTTTCGATATCCTTGTCTCGAAACATCTACGACCACGAACCATTTTAGACTTATGCTACAGACGGTCAAACGTTTCTCCATGATCAAGATACTCATCTTGATACCCGTTTGACCTTGCATAAAGTCTCAGGACTTTACCTAAGTCGATATCTAATTATAAAATAACTTAGATAAATTATTACCAAACAGCTTACTGTTATTTCGAACAAGATGTTTGTGCTATTCACACAGGAATAAATGGCCTTGAGGGCATAATATTCCTACATTTTATAATTGAATCCTACGACGTCTAATATCCATTTTTATTAGGGTTTCAATAAAATCACAATGATGGTTATGAGAATATTAAAGGATCAGACACTACCGTATAGAAGCAGAAGATCGATCCCGAGCAAGCACGGTGACGGAAGAACGATCCAGAGAACTATGGCTCAGATCTGGAAACGGAGAGGAAATCTGGAGAAGTGGGATTTGGGGGGTTTTGGGGTTTGCCGACGGCATACGGGGAAGGTGGCCGGTGCTAATGAGGGCGAGAGGGGCTCTTTGAGGAAGGAGGAAGGGCTAGAGGGAGGTTGGGGAAGATCAGAGATCAAGAGGGGAAGGGAAATGGCCAAGGGAAGTGAAAGAAAGAAAAGAAACGATCGGAGGTATTTATAGGAAAACTGCGGCGGCTAGGGCAAACCTAGGGTTTCTGGGTGATTTAGTCGGTCAACGAAGGGTGGCTGACCGACTAGTTTGGGAACTAGTCGGTCGGTCGTTCAACTGTGACCGACTAACATCAAACAACGAAAGAAGGAAGAAATCTGGGAAGTGAATTAGTCGGTCTGTGAAGGCTCGTCGACCGAATAGTTTGAGACCTAGTCGGTCGGTGAGTGTTCATGGACCGACTAACGATAAATAGTAACTTAGGTAAAATTAACCAAAGGAACTAGTCAGTCTGAGAGCAAGTTCTGACCGACTAGTTTCACATCTAGTCGGTCGGTGGTTGTTCTTAGACCGACTAAGAGTAAACAGTAACTTCTGAATAATTGATTTAATGAACTAGTCGGTTCCAGAAGAGTTCCTGACCGACTAGATTGGAATTTAGTCGGTTGGTTCTCCTTCTTGAACCAACTAACGTACACGAAAAGAGTCGATTCGAAGCACGAAGCTTCGGGAAGGATTCCTATGGCTCCTAAGCTCAAACTAACTCTAAGATATGAGCGATATGAAGCTCGTCATGAGTGACTTACTCCAAGCTCAACGATCTAAGGAAGAAGCTAAAAATCACAACGAAACGAACGAAAACGAAAGCTACGGAAGGGAAAACACACATACGGAGAAAATCCACCAAAACGTATATATATATATATATCGATAACACTAATATAGAAAAACCAGTCGTTACATCCTACCCACCTTAGAATAAAGTCCGTCCTCGGACTTTCTAACGTATCTAGTCGCTCTGGTAACTACCTTTAATCAGTATCGCATTACATTTCAACTAGGTATATTCAATACAAGTGCTTATATATATGCACTAGGTAGTCAAACATTAACACTACTGATATGTATATATATATATATATATATATATATATATATATATATATATATTCACACACATCGTACACTTATTCCTATCATAGTCGGTCAGATGCATACACGTGTTTCTATCATATATATATATATACATACATCCCTTATGTAGCTATTACTTACCTAGCACAAAACAATAGTCCATATACTCACAACCAATTAAATAGTTCACACCAGTAAATACCATCGTAATACTCTACGTTAGGTAGCTACCTATGAACAAGGCAATAAGAATACACTACTCCCTATATCTCCTAGTATACATCCAATACCAAACATGTCAACACATGTAATCACACCACACCATTCTAAACTCAAGTTATTATATTTAATATACTTCCACCATCATTATAATTTCACAATTTATAGTCATTCAAACGCACACAGATACTTCACCATATATTTACTTCAAATATAGCCCTATAACTATATTCACGACACGCCACACATGCCATGGTCACCAATACTTATAATTAGGCACATACTTACCCGTGCATGGTGCACACCCACACACGCTAACATTTCATTCATATTTACTAATCATACAATTATAAACTCAGTATGTCGACACACTTAGTTTTAGCTAGCACATATATATATATTCACGCAGGCAAGCCCCCTAATAAATAACTATACCACAAGACCAACACCTATAACTATATACTGGTTTAGTGACCCACAATCATGTGTGTAACACAACCGGACACAAACAATCCAAACATTATACATACATCATCCAACACCTCACACCAATCACAGACAAATACACCAATGTACATAGAGTATACCCACTCAAGCTTGAGTGAGACTCAAAATCATAGAAGAATATTCCATATATATAACACAGTATCCATACATATACCAATACTATCCTAATGCATACACATCTACCAACATAACCATATACATATCATAATGTCAAACACCCTTAATATTTAATCGGGTAATATCACATATTTCAATCACTTTATATACCATAATAATATTACAGGCATCCGCACACTTATAATTACAGTACTCTCCCTAATAAAAGTATTTATCTATAGTCACACCCATGTATCATATATATTCATACCATATCCATCCATCTATAATTGGTACATTAATACATTTACTTCATACATTAGTTAAGATATGCAGTAGTCGGGTATACCTCATGGTATACACGCATACGACATCTCATAAAAACAAGTAATACCAATCAAACAATTATAATCTTACTATCATATGTATAACACACTTATACTCATGCAGCTAATACATAACTACCTACACACAATATACCAATACCAACACACATACAACTTCATATGCACCATGAAATTTAATACACTACGACGACACATCAAATTACACTAATGGGGCCCACCAAACTATATTAAGGTTGACACGGGCGACGACAAGCTCTATTGGCTAGACAAAAGGAAAGCAACTAAAATCAAAAGCGTAACGAATAGAAGGATAGAAAAGCATGAGAACGGTCGTGTAATGATGTAATGATGCTCCATTAGGATACAGGGAAAATAGTGTGTAAAAGATATAAGTTAAAACGAAGAGTACGAAACTGGTCGATAAAATGAGTTGTTCGAAATAAGTTTGAGTCGAATATATATATAATAAGAGGAAATGGTTTATTTAGCTTATATAAAGCTATCACGAGTAAAAGTAAATCATTTACACAAACATATAGTGCATATGTTAGAAAATGTTATGCGGCAGTAGTTTAAAAATTTTGGAAAAAGTTTCGAGATTCAAGGAATGAAATCAGATCAAATATAGTGTGGGGAATTTAAGCTCATGCCAAATGTTTTTTTTCCAAGTCTTAAAACTGAAGGGAAATTCCAAATAAACCGTATTGAAAGTACTTTTAGAGAATCCGGATTCGCCAGCAGAAACTGATTTATACAAGGGTCTTATCGCATGAGCACAACGAACATAGTACTGATATATAAAAATAATTGAAGTTCTATTCTAGAAATCATTTTTAGAAATATGTATGATGAATGGAAAGAAAATAACATCTTAGTAGTATGGAAGTAAGTGGGAGGATATATATATAGAATTATTAAATTGGTAATAAAGCTTTAAAACCGAATTATGGAGGGTCTAGATCAGGAAATGGTTACGAAAAGTAATTTTTTACAAAAATCTGAATAGGGAAAACGTTAAGCATAAAATCGACTTGCTAAAAGCTGAAGTCCCATGTGACTTGAAAGGTATATAAGAAGTAAGCACGATGCGGTATTCGAATAAGTTTTAATGGCATAAGTAAGAAAAGAAAATTATAATTTGGGTTAGGAAAAACAGAAGTACGGTTCAGAATAAAATTGGTATATGAAAAGGGACAAGACATTTATATCGACACGAAAGTATAGGCTGGAAAATATTATAAACTAATAATCAAAAATCTCGACAAAAGTTTCAATATTTAGAAAAGAACAAATAAATTTAAGTCGGCGAAAGAGTATGAAATCTAATATATATATTAAAAGTTTTCGAACAAATTTAAACTTAGCGAATGAGGATCATCGAAAACACTTTTAGGGGAAACAAGGATTTGCCACAAGAACGGGTTGGTATAAAGACTTTGAAGTACGGGTACGACAAACTTATAATTAGTATATATTCATAAATTAATTGGAGTTCTATTTATCTTGAAAGAAGTATTTTAAAGTACGTATGGTAAATAGCTAAAATGAATTTCGCAATTTAGAAAAGGTGGTATATCGAATTATCGAAATAGTACCAAAGTTTAAAATCAAGTGCGGACGATATATGTTAGAAAAATAGTTTCGAGATAGTAATTTAAAATTACGACCAAATAGTCTTCAAAATCTAAGAATGACTTTTAGCTCAAACGGAAGTAATGGAAATATACTGAAAGAAGGTTTAAAACAAAATTTAAATCGAGTGAAACTTTTAATAAGGAAAAATTTGAAAACGACTTTGGAAGAATCAAGATTTGCAACGGAAAAGATTTGAAGGTCAACGATGATAGTAATGAGGGGATCATGTGAATCGAGGGCAATGAATGTGGTTGTGTGATGAATGCACCTAAATTTCGATTCAAGAAAACTACGATGAAAATCTACGGTCAGTAACACTAAAGTGTAGTGACCAGGAAAGGATTGAATTAGAGGGTTCTAATCATCGGTTGACTAAAGGTCAAGAAAAACTTAACACTAAGGCTTCCTAATGGCTAGAGTATATTAGAGGCCTCAGGGAAGGTTCTAAGAGAATCGAAATCATGTTCTGTAGGGCCCGAAATCGATGAACCCCAGCGAACGGCTAAAGAAACCCTAGGAATCTATCATGGTCAGAGCTAGACAGGAACCACTAAGGTAACTCTTAAGACTATCATATCAATCACTAGCATGGAGTCCAACAAACAATCAGGGATCCCTAACTAGCCAGCACAAAAGTCTAACTAAGTCATAGTCCTGACCTAATGGATTTCCTACCAAGCTGGGACAGGTGCTCTAACACGTCTACCAGCCACCTAAGACATAGGAACGCTAAAAACCTAGACTCCGGGCTTATAATTTGGATGTTCTAATTTATTTAATGGACATTCTATAATTATTATCGTTGTTCCGATAGTTCGCATTTGCAAATGGACCTGCATGGGCCACCAACAAAACCTGTCACGCCCCGCTTCCCTAAAATGGAAGGCGAGACGTGAGGAGGTCCGCTCAGACGTGGAGTTGTGAGGCTGCAGTCTGATAAGCGTATAAAATTCAATTGGCAGGTCCTTGCAATGCAATACGAAACAACGATAATATTAAGGAAATGAGACAATAAGCAATTTATTAAATCTCAGAATATCCGTAAAATAAATTACAATATCACAGAAAAGCCACCAGGCTCAAAAGGAAAATCTAAGGCCCATACATGGCCAACAAGGTACAACATACAAGCAAAGGTGCCACGCACCGACAACTAACAGCAAGCCTAAACAAAGGAAGAGAACACAAGCGGTCTCTAAGACTGGTCACCAATGACCACAAACTCCTCCTCGGCAACCATTGGCTCAGCGCCAGCAAACACTACGTCCTCTGCAACGGCCTCTAGCTCGGGATCTAACATGTGTCACCCAAAAAAGCAAGGGGCACATGTCAGCAAGTCTACGAGAGACTTGGGCAAGGAAACTGAAAGGAAAGTAAACTAACAGCCTAGCAGTTATAGTATGCATGACATGGCCGTTATGGTATGAGTGCACAAGTAAGACATGGTGTAACAATAAGTGCAAGAGAAGAATTATCATGGCATGTCAAGAGTAGCCAAGCTACTAACAATCTCAATCTTCTCACTAGTCACGTTTCAAGTTATTTGTAGATGTTTACGCCTTACAGCTGAACTGTTGGACATTCACACTGAGTGGCCGCTTAACACTACCCCAGAACCCAGAGTTTACGTCTTACAACTGAAGTTGCTGATCAGGCAGACTCCCAGTTGAATGGCCGCTTAACCCTTACCCCTCCCACATGTAAACGAGCCAGGGTCCCTGTACACGATGCTCAGTAAATGAGCCAGGGTTGCCCCGCACAAGAGCTCATTTTCTGGTTCACAATCCAAGGTATTTTTGGCGTAGGGTTGTGCCCGCTAGAAGCAGGTGCTTAGCCGAATCAAGTAGTACAAGTAATGTAGTGTGTGTGCTACGAATGCAACATTCAACATAGATAGCATGGCATGTACAGATAATTCGCGTACCGTTAATTGAATTTAAACATGGCAGATAAGATGCAAATAATTAAAAGTAGTCGGATCAAGCTTCGTTGTCAAGCTAGATCCTGAAGTTGCGCCTAGGCGAATATCTTATCGTCGCCTAGTCTCTTTTACGCCTACAACAAGTAAGTGGCCTAAGGCATGGCCTAAAACCCTAAGTGGCAAGTTTCACTTGCCTGGCACCAAGGATGACGATTAACGAGGCCCGTCACAAAATGGTAACCTACGGGGATGGGATCGCTGCCAAGGCAAAACAACATCAGAACAATATCCAAGCCAGTTTTATAATTGAATCCTACGACGTCTAATATCCATTTTTATTAGGGTTTCAATAAAATCACAATGAGGGTTATGAGAATATTAAAGGATCGGACACTACCGTATAGAAGCAGAAGATCGATGCCGAGCAAGCATGGCGACGGAAGAACGATCCGAAGAACTATGGCTCAGATCTGGAAACGGCGAGGAAATCTGGAGAAGTGGGATTTGGGGGGTTTTGGGGTTTGCCGACGACATACGGGGAAGGTGGCCGGCGCTAATGAGGGCGATAGGGTGACGTGCATTTATTTTTCATATATTTACGCGCGTTTTCTTCCGTGTTTTTCCGTATTTACCGTCGTCTTTTATTTGTTTTCTCGTGTTTTCTTGTATTTTCTTGTTTTCTTTCACTTTTCCGCATTTTCCGTGTTTTGCAGGAGTTTGCTGGCATTTGGGGCGTAAAACGATGATATCATGTGTCCCCGGAGCAACGGGAGGAGTCACGCGTGATCCAGGGGGTCAAACGACGAAGATTGCATCTTTCAGCCCCTCACCTGGTCGGTTGGTCATCTCCAACCGATCGGGTGATGCACGCGTGCACCACCCGGGCGCAGCTTGGAGCTCACGAGAAGTCACCCGGTCGGTTCAGTGACCGGGTCAAAAGCTCAAAGTCTCTGGAAATTCGAAGCTGATTTCCAACCGATCTGGTGACCTTCACCCGAGCGGTTCACCTGTAGCTGAATTTCAACAGCCAAGACTCGAAGCTCCAACCGATCTCCTCACCCGGTCCGCTCCAAGATCCAACCGGTCGGCACCAAGATCCAACCGACCGCACCAAGTTCCAACCGACCGGTTCATACTGACCGGGTGAAACCCCCGCATTGCGCTGTGATTTTGTGAAGCGGCTCACCCGACCGGTTGACTTGTCAACCGATCGGGTGATGTCGTTTTCTATAAATAGAACCCTAGGTTTCCCAGATTCGGAGAGTTGGTTATTTTTTACTGTTTTCTTCATTTTGTGACGGCTGTAATTTTCCAGTTTTTGTAAGTTTTCGGATCTTTGTAAAACTTTAGTATTATCTTAATTGCTTTACTACCTTTGCATTCCTATTGTCTGATTATGATTTTAACGGTTCATTTTCGTTTAGATCGCTTTTTAATGAATATTTGTGAGTAGTTCCCAAATCTGGAATTTTGGCGGAAACCCCTTCGGGGGCTCTTCCCGATCCGTCTATAGGGTTAGGAAATCGATAGGGATTAGGAATCTAACGGTTACGCAGGGTGTTTTATTGTCATCAGCGGGAAAAAGACCGCCTTTGACCGTTGGGCCAAGGGGGAATAAACTTGGCGGTTGACTCCCTAGCCATAGCTCACGCCCTTAGCGTAGACGCCGAATCCTAGCGCGCGGGAGCGGCAGGATGAGACGTTGGGAGTTATCGTTGCGAGCTTAGTGCTCCCGGAGTCGATCAGTGTTAATGGACACGAGAGTGCCCACTGATCGAACCCAGGAAGTCCGGTGTATCATCCTGGGCACCGACCGGAATATCGGGCCCATGGGATGCCGGTACCACTTTTAGAGGCAACGTCTCACCATTAGACCCTAATTCCGATCGCCATCCTACTCATAGGTCGTATCAGCGAGAGTCACTCGATGGAGTGGAAACCAAAGTCCCGAGTTTTATTTTCATATTGTTTATACCTTGCATTCCTTTACCGTGACAACCCATCATCCGATCCGGGCTAGCTCGCCCACGGGGTGATTTTGGTCCTCTTTGACACAAGCACATCCTAGCCTCCCTGTGTTCGACCCCCAAGCCACACTACAACACAGTGCGCTTGCGATTACAAATATCTAAATCCTCACACGGGTCCCCCGGCCATTTGCGGCTCGCAAACCGGGGGCACGTCAAGTTTATGGCGCCGTTGCCGGGGAGGCAACGTGCTTGTTATTTTAGGATCTCATGAACCCTAGTGTCTAGCTCTTATCCCTACCTCGTGATAATTTTCGCATTCTTCCTTTTTCTTTTTATTTTCTTATTTTTATTTTTATTTTTATTTCTTATCTTATCTGTTTCTTTCCCACTTGTCGCTTCACGGGTGTTTGTTGTTTTTCATGCGCAGGAGTTCAAGAAGTCTCGACGACTTGATCCCCGTTGATCCAGAGATAAACGTCACCCTTAGGCATTTGGCCGCCGAGAAGCGAAGAAGAGAGGATCCTGAAGTCATGGGGGAGAACTGTAACGACCACTTTTCGTTGTACGTTGTTCGTGCCCGTGCTTCTGGCAGTGCACGTGTTTATTTTAGACTTTGTTTGTTTGTGAACACTTTAGTGTGATATGCCGTTGTGAACGTCTCTGAGAGTATTCAATAGTGGCACTAATTTGGAACGACGTTTCTCGAGTCGTTTTCCCACAATTTAATCTTATTCGATGAGACGTTGCGATTCTCACTTTTGACGGGAGACGTTTCTATTTTTAGTTTCGTCGTCCGATGTCGAAATTGAGATCCGTCTTCTTAGTTAGCTCACTTTCGTCATCACGATCACCCTGATATTTATTTTATAATTTTTGGAGTTTATTTGACCACTTTTATATTTTTAACAAGGTTTATAATATTTTTAATAATTAATTTTTATATTAATTTCGGCCAAATAAAATTTATTTGAGTTTCAAACATTTTAAATAATTTTTGAGCCAAATCTCAGCCCCTATCTTGGCCGCACCCAATCCCTATGTGATTAGGCAGAGTGGATTTGAATTTTAAATTATTTTAAACTCCTAATCCCATCAGGATTAGCCCTAGACCTAGTCAACCCATCTACACTATATAAACAACCTTTAGGAAGACCTATTTTCGCAAGAAAATAACCCTAGCCGCTTCCAAAACTCAAATTTGACGTTGCGACGAATCGTCGCAACGTTGCGACAAACATCAGCCGCACGACCGATGAAACAGCCCCCGTTCCCCCGCCCTGACCGATGCCCAAGCCCGCACCAAGCCTCGCACAGCCGCCCTCTCCGTCCCCCGCTCCGACCGAGAGGATCTCTCGGTCAGACCGAGAGACCTGTCCGCTCCGCACGCCCGCTCCGCACCGCACCGACCCCCGCTCTGTCGCCCCGCTCCGCCCGTGTCTGACCGAGGCCATCGCCCTGTAACGACCACTTTTCGTTGTACGTTTTTCGTGCACGTGCTTTTGGCCGTGCACGTGTTTGTTTTAGACTTTGTTCGTTTGTGAACACTTTCGTGTGATATGCCGTTGTGAACGTCTCTGAGAATGTTAAATAGTGGCACTATTTTGGAACGACGTTTCTCGAGTCGTTTTCCCACAATCTAAACTTATTCGATGAGACGTGGCGATTTTCACTTTTGACGGGAGACGTTTCTATTTTTAGTTTCGTCGTCCGACGTCAAAATTGAGATCCGTCTTCTTAGTTAGCTCACTCTCGTCATCACGATCACCCTGATATTTATTTTATAATTTTTGGAGTTTATTTGACCACTTTTATATTTTTAAAAAGTTTTATAATATTTTTAATAATTAATTTTTAAATTATTTTCGGCCAAATAAAATTTATTTGAGCTTTAAACGTATTAAAGAATTTTTGAGCCAATTTCCAGCTCATTTGGACCAAGTCAAATCCTTGGGTGAGTTGGAGAGGTTGAATTTCAAATTTTAAATTATTTTAAACTTCTAATCATATTAGATTTAGCCCTAGACCAAGTCAACCCATCTACACTATATAAACAATCCCTAGGAAGACCTATTTTCGCAAGTAAGCAAACCCTGGCCGCCCCATGACTCAAATTCTCGCTTGCGACGTTCGTCGCAACTCAGCCCCGCAGCCGCCCCCTCACGACCGACGTTTCCCCTCCATTTCCCTCGGTCTGACCGAGGCCCTCGCCCCCACAAGCACCCGCTCCACACCCAGTCGCCCGCCGCTCCATTGCAACGCTCGCACCCCACTCCGACCGAGAGAACTCATCGATCTGACCGGCCCGTTCCACCGCTCCGCATCGCAACCCCCGCTCCGCTGCAGCCCAAGCGCCCGACCGACCCCCCCGCTGTGTTTGACCGACCCAAGCGCCCACATCGCCCGCTCCCCCGCTCCGTTGCAACCCCCGCAGCGTTGCAGCGCCCGCTCCCTCGCATCCGCAGTGTCTGACCGAAGGATCCCCTCGCAGCGGCCGCTATGACCGACGACCGCATCTCTACAAGCGCTGCACAGCCCCGCCACATGAGCCTGACCGATGGAATCCCCCGCATTGGCTGTGTACGACCGAGAGCCACTCGTCGCAACCCCGCATCCGTCGCACCACTTGCCTCCGTGGACCCCCAAGTTCTCCAGAGGTATTGTGGGTCCCCCAAAGGTCCCTAGGACTACTGTGGGCCCCACCTAGGTGCGTTCTCTTCGACGACTTGCCGCGTACGACGTTGCGACACGTCGTAGCCCGTCGTCGCACGTGCTAGCTTTGGAATCTGGAATCGTCGCCCCGGTTGATTGCCCTGAAACTTCCAGCGAGGAATCTAATTGGAATCTGGACTTGGAGCGCGATCTTTTATTCCAACCCCCGGCATCGCTACCCGACGCCAGTGTAGCTTTCGCGTCGTGTTGAGGTAACTCTTTGCACCCTTAGGACCCCCAACCCAATGCATGCTAATCAAGACTAAAATCAGTATTTTTAAAGTATTTTAAATGTTTTAAATTCACTAATCAAGATTAATAATATGGACTTTAGGCCGGTGGACTTGTGCACGTAGGATAATTGTGATTCTTGGACTCATTGGACGGTGTGCTCAGACGTTGTACATGCAGGCAAGTGAAACTTGCCAACTCTTGTGTAGGGCCATGTTTTTAGGCCACTTCCTTTCTTTTAGCGTAAAAGAGACTAGTCAGTGAAATGATAGCTGGCTAGACGCCTACTTGATCTAGTTTGACAACGAAACTAGATCCGTCACCTAAATGATCTAGCTTGACAACGAAGCTAGATCCAACTCTTTAAACTTGTTGATCGTGCATACTAAACTGTCATGTTTACTTTCCTTATCTGTACGCACTTTTAACTGCCATGCATTGCATTCTACATGTCATCCAAGTTGATTGTTGCATTCGTAGCACACGCTACATACTTGTACTTGCTTGTCCTGGCTAGGTGCACCCCTATGCCATCATGAAAAACACTTCCCGGCTCGTGTTCCAGAAGAGAGCATTACCGTTCGGGGGAAAGGCCCTGGCTCGATACACGTGGGAGGGGTAAGAGTTAAGCGGCCAATCAGCTGGGAGTCTGCCTGATCAGCAACTACAGCTGTAAGGCGTAAACTCTGGGTTTGGGGCGGAGTTAAGCGGCCACTCAGTGTGAAAGAAAGTCATTTCAGCTGTAAGGCGTAAACTCTGCACATGACATGAAAACGTGACTAGAGAAATCCTTGTAAATGTTTATAGTCTTGCCACACTTGCCATGCCATGCTAGTTTACTTGTTGTTTTCTTTACCTGCTGCACTCATACTTTAACTGCCATGTCATTGCATCATGCTAGAACTGCTAGGTTACTTTACTTTTGCCTACTTTCAGTTTCCTTGCACAAGTCTCTTGTAGACTTGCTGACATGTGCCCCTTGCTCTTTTGGGTGTCACATGTTAGACCCTGAGCCAGAGACCGTTGCTGAGTACGTGGCGTTTTGCTGACGCTGAGCCTGAGTCCATGTTTGCCTAGGAGGAGTTTTGTGGACACCGGAGACCTTTCTTGGTGATTTTACTGAGCTTCTTTTATTTTAGGTTCTGTTGTTAGTTGTCGGTGCGTGGCACCTTTGTTTGTATGCTGTACTTTTGTTGGCCATGTTTGAGCCTTTAAACTCTTTTTCTTTTCAGCCTGGTGGCTTTTCTGCGATGTTGGGATTTATATTTATGGATATTCGGAGATTATTCTTTTGTCTCATTTCATTATTATTATCTTGTTTCGTTCGCGTTGCAAGGACCTGCAGTTTTAAATTTGATTGACGCTTATCGGACTTTCAGCTTTGCAGCTTCAAGTCTGAGCGGACCTTCTCACGCTACGCCTCCATATTTTTGGGAAGCGGGGCGTGACAGGTTTTGTTGGTGGCCCATGCAGGTCCAGTCTTGCAATTACGAATTAACGAAACAACGATAATAACGGAATGTCCATTAAATAAATTGCAACATCCGAGTCATAAGCCCTGAGTCTAGTCGTTTTCTTATGACACTAGGAGTAAGAGACTTAGTTAGTCGTCTATGCTTTCTAGTTAGAGGCCTCTGATTGTTAGTTAGACTCCCTGTCAGCAATTGATTTAATCGTCGTAGGAGTTACCTTAGTGGTTCTTGCCCAACTCTGACCATATTAGACTTCTAGAATTTCCTTCGGTCGTTCGCTTTTGGGCTCATCGATTTCGGACCAAGCTGAACGTATTTCATTACCGTCCAGCCCCTTAGAAGGTCTTAGCGCCTATTTTCTAATCTTTAGTTGGTCGACCGTAGGAGTTTCCCCGTAGACTCTTTTGATTCATATCCTAGACGTATGTATGTTTGGATCATTGGACCAATTTCCTTGCCTCGATTTACGAGATCGCCTCATGACAATCGTCGTCAATTTTCAAACATCCCCATTGCAAATCTTGAACCTTCTGAAAGTATTTTTCAATCTTCTCTTCCACTAAGTTTAACTTTGTTTAAAATTTTAATATACTTATACTTCATCCTCCTTCGTTGATTTAAAATTTTAAAACTTTGTCGGAATTTTTGAACACTAGCTTATAATATTTTCCAGCCTATATTTTTCGTACTTATGTAAATGCGTTGTCCCCTCATATATTAATTTTACTCTGAACCGTATTTTTGCTTTGCCCAATTCGATTTATAATTTTCCTTCTTATTTGTGTTATACGAATGATACATCGTGTTTACTTTAATATACTTTCAAGACACCTGGAAATTCAGCTTTCAGCAAGTTGGTTTTGCTCGTCGTTTTCGCTACTTCAGATTTTTGCAAAATTACTATTTTCATAACCACTTCCTGATTTAGACCCTCCATGATTTGATTTTAAATACTTGCTATTCGATTTCGATAATTCTACTACTAAGTTAATATTATTTTTCCGTGCATCATACATAATTTCAACTATTTTTATATCCGTGCCAGACTTGTTGTGCTCGTATATTAAGAACCTTATGTAAATCAGTTTCTCATTTCTGGCAAACCCTGGTTCTCTAAAAAGTAGTTTCAATGTTGGTTATTTTAAATTTTCCATAGCCTAAAAGTTTTGAAAGCATTTAATATGAGTTTAAATTCTTCCGTTACTTGATTTCATTCTTGACTTTCGAAAACTTTTGACAACATTATATTAAATTACTGACGTATAAATTTTCTAAACCACGTCCTTAATATTCGTGTAAATGATTTTACTTCCTTTATGATGATTTTTAAAACCAATAGACCATTTTCTCTTATTATGAATGTTCGACTCAAATTTATTCTGAACAACTCGTTTTATCGATCTCCAAATATTTCTTTTCAGACTGGGATTTCAACTTTGGAAGAACGACAGTTTTCAAAATCCACGTATTTTAGCTTATGCTATTCACCCTATTTTCTTTTCTGTGTTCTATTTAAGCATCACTACATCTCCTTTTCCTTCAACCTAAACATCACCATTGAGCCAATGTTTTCCCTAACCAAGCCGTCTCCTTGTATACGTCCTATCTGAACTCGTGCTTATCGATCCTTCCCTCGTCACGCTCTCGACCTCTCTTTATTGCTTAGACCTTAGGGTCCGTCAATGTCTGTGTCAACCCTAAATTGTTAGTAGGCCCTTGGACCTTGTGAGGTAGTCGTAGTGCACGTACCTAAGTTGTGTACGTGGGCTTGAATGAGTGTACCCCCCATAGTATATTGATCCTTGCCTATTGTGTGGTATATATATATATATATATATACTCGGAGTTATTCGTGATATTATGAAGTTGTTGGTGTGTTAGTGTTTATAGATTTGTGTGTGGCTAGCTATACCATACTAGGGGTGCCTGTGTATATAAGAGTTAGCGTTGGAATGTCTAATGGAGTGTATGAAGTTAGAGATACTTGTGATGGTTGAAATAAATGATTGGTAAAGCTATGTGTATGTTAGGAGTGATAATAATAAGCGTACGTATAGTTACGTAAGTAGGCCTATTGAGTGACCCATATGTTAGTACGTGTAAGTATGTGCTCGTAGGTAGATATGTATAGTGTTTAGACGTAAGTAGTTATGTTTTGTTGCCTGAGTATATAGGTGATATACATATGGTAGTAGGATTATAATTTTGATTGGTATTGCTTGCTTTTACGGGATGTTGCATGCGTGCATACCGTGAGGTATACACGACTATTGCACATCTTAATTATGTACGTATAGATGTGTTAGTATACTAATTATAGGTAGTAGGCTATGGTATGAATATGTACATTACTTATGTGTGACTATACGATGAATGTTTGTACTAGGGAGGGTATTATACATATGTGGGTGCTGATGTCTGTAATGTTATTAGTATGGTATATAAATTGATTTAACTATGTGAGTATTGCCTGACTAAATATTAAGTGTGATTGATTTATGGAATGTATATGGTTGTATTGGTAGATGTATATATATGGGAGTGGTATCGGTATAGGTATAAATGTCGTGTTACGTATATAGAATATTCTGATATATGTATTGAGTCTCACTCAAGCTTGAGAGGGTATACTCTAAGTATATTGAATGTATGTTTGAAGTTTGAATATAGCGATGTTTGATGTATGTATAGTGATAGGAGTGTTTGTGCCTGGTTGTGTTACGCACATGATTGTGGGTCGCTACACCAGTATATAGTTATAGGTGTTGGACTTGTGGTATAGCTAATTACTAAGGACTTGCTCGTGTGAACGTATGTGTACTAGCTAAAACTAGGTGTGTATGTGTGCTAGTTATATAATGGTATGATCGGTGTATGTAAATGAAATGTTAGCGTGTATGGGTGTGCACCATGCACGGGTAAGTATGTGCTTAGTTATAGGTATTGATGACTATGATATATGTGGCGTGTCGTAAATACAGTTATAGGACTGTACGTGATGTGAATATATGGTGAACTATTTGCATGTATTTGAATGACTATATATTGTGAAACTATAGTAGTGGTGAATATATATATATAGTGAAACTTGACTTAATTATGGTATGGTGTGACTACATGTGTTGATGTGTTTGGTGTTGGATGAATACTAGGGATTATTAGAGGGTAGTATACCCTTGATGTTTGTGCATAGGTAGCTACATATAGGTAGAGCAATGATTGTATTGGCTAAGTGTGAGACTATCCTTATGTGAGTATCTGAACTATTGTTTTATACTAGGTAGTAGTTATATAAGGGATGTATGTTTATATATATATGATTGAAATACATGTATGAATTTGACTGACTATAATAGGTATACGTGTATACGTATGTGAATGTATATATATATGTGTTGGTAGTGTTAATGTTTGACTACCTAGTGCGTATATGAGCACCTGTAATGACTATACCTGGTTTGAAATATAATGTGACGTGATTTGGGGTAGTTATTAGAGCGACTAGATATATTAGAAAGTCCGAGGACGGACTTTATTCTAAGGTGGGGAGGATGTAACGACCACTTTTCGTTGTACGTTTTTCGTGCACGTGCTTTTGGCCGTGCACGTGTTTGTTTTAGACTTTGTTCGTTTGTGAACACTTTCGTGTGATATGCCGTTGTGAACGTCTCTGAGAATGTTAAATAGTGGCACTATTTTGGAACGACGTTTCTCGAGTCGTTTTCCCACAATCTAAACTTATTCGATGAGACGTGGCGATTTTCACTTTTGACGGGAGACGTTTCTATTTTTAGTTTCGTCGTCCGACGTCAAAATTGAGATCTGTCTTCTTAGTTAGCTCACTCTCGTCATCACGATCACCCCGATATTTATTTTATAATTTTTGGAGTTTATTTGACAACTTTTATATTTTTAACAAGTTTTATAATATTTTTAATAATTAATTTTTAAATTATTTTCGGCCAAATAAAATTTATTTGAGCTTTAAACGTATTAAAGAATTTTTGAGCCAATTTGCAGCTCATTTGGACCAAGTCAAATCCTTGGGTGAGTTGGAGAGGTTGAATTTCAAATTTTAAATTATTTTAAACTTCTAATCCTATTAGATTTAGCCCTAGACCAAGTCAACCCATCTACACTATATAAACAATCCCTAGGAAGACCTATTTTCGCAAGCAAGCAAACCCTGGCCACCCCATGACTCAAATTCTCGCTTGCGACGTTCGTCGCAACTCAGCCCCGCAGCCGCCCCCGCACGACCGACGTTTCCCCTCCATTTCCCTCGGTCTGACCGAGGCCCTCGCCCGCACAAGCACCTGCTCCGCACCCAGTCGCCCGCCGCTCCATTGCAACGCTCACACCCCACTCCGACCGAGAGAACCCATCGATCTGACCGGCCCGTTCCACCGCTCCGCATCGCAACCCCCGCTCCGCTGCAGCCCAAGCGCCCGACCGACCCGCCCGTTGTGTCTGACCGACCCAAGCGCCCACATCGCCCGCTCCCCCGCTCCGTTGCAACCCTCGCAGCGTTGCAGCGCCCGCTCCCTCGCATCCGCAGTGTCTAACCGAAGGATCCCCTCGCAGCGGCCGCTGTGACCGACGACCGCATCTCCGCAAGCGCTGCACAGCCCCGCCACATGAGCCTGACCGATGGAATCCCCCGCATTGGCTGTGTACGACCGAGAGCCACTAGTCGCAACCCCGCATCCGTAGCACCACTTGCCTCCGTGGGCCCCCCAAGTTCTCCAGAGGTATTGTGGGTCCCCCAAAGGTCCCTAGGACTACTGTGGGCCCCACCTAGGTGCGTTCTCTTCGACGACTTGCCGCGTACGACGTTGCGACACGTCGTAGCCCGTCGTCGCACGTGCTAGCTTTGGAATCTGGAATCGTCGCCCCGGTTGATTGCCCTGAAACTTCCAGCGAGGAATCTAATTGGAATCTGGACTTGGAGCGCGATCTTTTATTCCAACCCCCGGCGTCGCTACCAGACTTCGGTGTAGCTTTTGCGTCGTGTTGAGGTAACGCTTTGCACCCTTAGGACCCCCAACCCAATGCATGCTAATCAAGACTAAAATCAGTATTTTTAAAGTATTTTAAATGTTTTAAATTCACTAATCAAGATTAATAATATGGACTTTAGGCCGGTGGACTTGTGCACGTAGGATAATTGTGATTCTTGGACTCATTGGACGGTGTGCTCAGACGTTGTACATGCAGGCAAGTGAAACTTGCCAACTCTTGTGTAGGGCCATGTTTTTAGGCCACTTCCTTTCTTTTAGCGTAAAAGAGACTAGTCAGTGAAATGATAGCTGGCTAGACGCCTACTTGATCTAGTTTGACAACGAAACTAGATCCGTCACCTAAATGATCTAGCTTGACAACGAAGCTAGATCCAACTCTTTAAACTTGTTGATCGTGCATACTAAACTGTCATGTTTACTTTCCTTATCTGTACGCACTTTTAACTGCCATGCATTGCATTCTACATGTCATCCAAGTTGATTGTTGCATTCGTAGCACACGCTACATACTTGTACTTGCTTGTCCTGGCTAGGTGCACCCCTATGCCATCATGAAAAACACTTCCTGGCTCGTGTTCCAGAAGCGAGCATTACCGGTCGGGGGTAAAGCCCTAGCTCGATACACGTGGGAGGGGTAAGAGTTAAGCGGCCAATCAGCTGGGAGTCTGCCTGATCAGCAACTACAGCTGTAAGGCGTAAACTCTGTGTTTGGGGCGGAGTTAAGCGGCCACTCAGTGTGAAAGAAAGTCATTTCAGCTGTAAGGCGTAAACTCTGCACATGACATGAAAACGTGACTAGAGAAATCCTTGTAAATGTTTATAGTCTTGCCACACTTGCCATGCCATGCTAGTTTACTTGTTGTTTTCTTTACCTGCTGCACTCATACTTTAACTGCCATGTCATTGCATCATGCTAGAACTGCTAGGTTACTTTACTTTTGCCTACTTTCAGTTTCCTTGCACAAGTCTCTTGTAGACTTGCTGACATGTGCCCCTTGCTCTTTTGGGTGTCACATGTTAGACCCTGAGCCAGAGACCGTTGCTGAGTACGTGGCGTTTTGCTGACGCTGAGCCTGAGTCCATGTTTGCCTAGGAGGAGTTTTGTGGACACCGGAGACCTTTCTTGGTGATTTTACTGAGCTTCTTTTATTTTAGGTTCTGTTGTTAGTTGTCGGTGCGTGGCACCTTTGTTTGTATGCTGTACTTTTGTTGGCCATGTTTGAGCCTTTAAACTCTTTTTCTTTTCAGCCTGGTGGCTTTTCTGCGATGTTGGGATTTATATTTATGGATATTCGGAGATTATTCTTTTGTCTCATTTCATTATTATTATCTTGTTTCGTTCGCGTTGCAAGGACCTGCAGGTTTAAATTTGATTGACGCTTATCGGACTTTCAGCTTTGCAGCTTCAAGTCTGAGCGGACCTTCTCACGCTACGCCTCCATATTTTTGGGAAGCGGGGCGTGACACGCCCGCACCGACCGAAGGCTGCAACGGTGCAACGGTTGCAACGTTGCAACGACCCGCCCAAGAGCCCGACCGGCGCTGTCTCCCGCTCCGACCGAAGCAAGTCCCCGCACCAAGCACTCCCCCGCACCGCTGCACACCCCAAGCGTTGCACAAGCCCGTTCCCCCGCACCGACCGATGGAAACTCCCGCACCGAGGCCGTCTGACCGAGAGCCATTCGTCGCAACCCCGCACCCGTCGCACCACTTGCCACCGTGGGCCCCCAAGTTCTCCAGAGGTATTGTGGGTCCCCCATAGGTCCCTAGGACTACTGTGGGCCCCACCTAGGTGCTTTCTCTCCGACGATTTGCCGCGTACGACGTTACGACACGTCGTAGCCCGTCGGCGCACGTGCTAGCTTTGGAATCTGGAATCGTTGCTCCGGTTGATGCTCTGAACTTTCCAGCGAGGAATCTATATTGGAATCAGGACTTGGAGCGCGTCCTCTTATTCCAACCCCCGGCGTCGCTACCCGACGCCGGTGTAGCTTTCGCGTCGTGTTGAGGTAACGCTTTGCACCCCTAGGACCCCCAACCCACTGCCTGCTAATCAAGACTAAAATTGATGTTTTTAAAATGTTTTAAATGTTTTAAATTCACTAATCAAGATTAATAATATGGACTTTAGGTCGATGGTTTTGTGCACGTAGGATAATTGTGATTCTGGACTCTCTTGGACGGTGTTTCTCAGACGTTGTACTTGCAGGCAAGTGAAACTTGCCAACTCTTGTGTAGGGCCATGTTTTTAGGCCACTTCCTTGTTTTTAGCGTAAAAGAGACTAGTCAGTGAAATGATAGCTGACTAGACGCCTACTTGATCTAGTTTGACAACGAAACTAGATCCGTCACCTAAATTGATCTAGCATGACAACGAAGCTAGATCCAACTCTTTAAACTTGTTAATCATACATACTAAACTGTCACGTTTACTTTCCTTATCTGTACGCACTTTTAACTGCCATGCATTGCATCTTACATGTCATCCAAATTGATTGTTGCATCGTAGCACACGCTACAAAATACTTGTACAATCCGTGTTTCCGTGTTTCCGGCTAGGTGCACCCCTATGCCATACTTGTTAAAAAACACTTCCTGGCTCGTGATCCAGAAGCGAGCATTCCATGTTCGGGGGTAAGGCCCTGGCTCGATACATGTGGAGGTGTAGGGATAAACGGTCACCTGAGCTTAGGAGTGGCCCGATCAGCCACTCTAGCCAGAAGGCGGAATCTCTGTGCACGAGGTGCTTACTTTACTTGTCTTGTACTAGTGAGTGTTACTTGTAAAACTTGTCATCCATGCCATGTTTAAATGCCATGCTCGTACCTTACTTTACTTTACTTTACTTGTTGCACTCATACTTTAACTGCTATGTCATTGCATTCATGCTAGAACTGCTAGGTTGCTTTACTTGTGCCTACTTTCAGTTTCCTTGCACAAGTCTCTTGTAGACTTGCTGACATGTGTCCCTTGCTCTTTTGGGTGTCACATGTTAGACCCTGAGCTGGAGACCGTTGCTGTGTACGTGATGTTTTACCGACGCTGAGTCTGAGTCCATGATTGCCCAGGAGGAGTTTTGTGGACACCGGTGACCTTTCTTGGTGACTTTGCTGAGCTTTCTTTTGTTTTAGGTTTTGTTGTTAGTTGTCGGTGCGTGGCACCTTTTCTCTGTACGTTGTACTTTTGTTGGCCATGTTTGGGCCTTTAGACTCTTTTTCTTTCTAGCCTGGTGGCTTTTTCTGTGATGTTGAAACTTATTTTATGGATATTCTGAGATATCTCTTTTGTCTCATTTCATTATTATTACGTTCGCGTTGCAAGGACCTGCAGTTTTAAATTTGATTGACGCTTATCGGACTTGCAGCTTTGTAGCTTCAAGTCTGAGCGGACCTTCTCACGCTTCGCCTCCATATTTTTGGTAAGCGGGGCGTGACAAGAACACCCCGTCTCACAAGTCCCTGCTGGAGTACTCGATGCCTTCCATCGAGTCCACCTCCGTCATCCGTCCTCCAGCTATAACGGCCCAAAGCTTCGAGCTTAAGCCATCTTTGGTGACGTGGATCCAGCAAGATCAGTTTTCGGGTGCACCCATGGAGAGCCCGATCGAGCATCTAGACTCCTTCTTGGAGAAATGTGACACCTTCTGGATTAACGGTGTCACAACTGAGGCGATCCGACTGAAGCTATTCCCCTTCTCCTTGCGAGATAAGGCCAAGCTGTGGCTTAGGGGGAAGGACCCGAATACATTCAACACCTGGTAGAAGCTCTCAAATGCTTTCCTGACAAAGTTCTTTCCCCCGGGGAAGACCATGAAGCTGAGGAGTGAGATCTCCTCCTTCTCCCAGGCCAGCCACGAGTCCTTGCATGAGGCTTGGACAAGATACAAGGAGATGCATAGAAGATGTCCCCACCATGAGCTCCCCAAGTGGCAGATTATAAATCTGTTTTATAATGGGCTGAGGGACGATTTAAAGTCTTCCATGGACACCGCGGCTGGAGGGTCCTTCATGTCAAGAACCGAAGAAGATGCCGGACAAATTTTGGAAAATATGGCATCCAACAATGAACGATGGTGTGACGAGAGAGCCACACCAAGATCTGGGGGCATCCATAGAGTCGAAGACGTCGACAAATTGTCAAGCAAGTTTGACTTGTTGTCAACCCAGATCTCCGCATTGATGGTAGGCGCCGGTGGCGCCGGTTCACAACAGATTGCTGCGGTAGAATCCGATGTTTTTGGAGAGTTCGACGGTGGTGACATCTCACCACCGTTGGATCAGGCGAGTGCATTGTTTTACAATCCTACGGGAAATGCGCCATTTCCACCACGAACCAACTCAAACCCGGCCTACTCTCCCAACAACCGGAATCATCTGAACCTTAGTTACCGGGCGCCTTACCAACAGCCGGCTCAGCAACAACAGCAGACTTATCAGCCGGCTAGGCCACAGCAGCAGTTCCAGCAGCAGCAATTTCAGCAGTAACAACCACCACCACAGTATCAACAATATGCCCCTAGGAATCAGCAGCCCGCCCAGCAGCAATACGGCCAACAGAGGGCCATTTCTCCGGTTGAGTCCCTCTTGACTCAATACATAGCCAACCAGGAGAAAATCAATCTGAAGCTGGAGATGGGACAAAGAGTACTCATTGATCAGGTGACCCAGCTGGGGTTGCAAGTGGCGAACCTTCAGAGACCACAGAATTTATTACCGCCACAGCCTGAGGTGAATCCTAGGGGGTAAATCGGACCTTGGCACTCACACTGAACATGAAAACGTGTCCGCCATCGTCTTGAGGAGCGGGACACAAATTCCCAAAGAACCGGAAGCACCACTGGCCGTTGAGCGGCCAATTGAAAAGGCTAATGACGACGGTGACCCGTCGCCAAAAATTGTGGCTCCGGAGGGAACCCCCGAAGAAGAGAAGAAGAAAGAAGAAGGGAATTTGAAGGTATTCAAGCCCGTTGTGCCTTTCCCACAACGGCTTGCCAAGGCCAAAATCGATGAGAAGTATGGCAGATTATTTGCCATGGTGAAAGATATGAGCTTACAAATCCCCTTCCTCGAGGCCATAGAGACGATCCCCTCATATGCCAAATTTCTGAAAGACTTGGTGACACGGGGATCTAGAAAGGAAAAGGTCTTGTTAACGGCGGAGTGCAGCGCCCTCATTCAGCGTGCAAATCCGCCCAAGCTCAAGGACCCCGGAAGTTTCTCCATCCCTTGCTCTATTGGGGAAGTGAAAATCCAGAGGGCGCTCGTCGATCTTGGTGCGAGCGTCAGCTTAATGCCCCTATCATTGTACAAGAGAATAGGGATGGGAGACTTAGAGCCCACCGGCATGACATTGCAACTTGTTGACCGTTCGGTCAAGTATCCGGTGGGAGTGGTGGACGACCTCCCCGTCGATGTGAAAGGGGTGCATGTAGCAGTTGATTTTGTGGTGATGGACATGCCGGAAGACAAGCATACACCAATTATTCTTGGACGACCCTTTATGGCAACCGTCGGAGTGTTGATAGACGTAAAGAATGGGAAGCTTTCCCTGAATGTGGGCCAAGAAAGAGTCGAATTTGACTTAGGCTTGTCGATGAAGCATCTAAACCCCCCGGATGATCCTATTATCAATATGCTGGAGAATGAAGAAGATAGAGCTGTTGAAACGAGTGCCTGGGAAGTGCTCTCGAGGAATCCCCCCGATAGCTTGGGGGACCTTGGAGAGCAAGTTGGCTCCCCTAAGAATGAAGTGGCTAATGAGGCTGTCGCGCGACATGTGATCCCTCCCGGATTCCCTAAGTCTCCTCCCACGAGGAGAAAAGGAAAAGAACCCATGGACCTCACCGGCGATGAGGTCCGGATCCTAAAAAAGATGTCAGTTGACGCCAATTTGAGAGAGAAGCCCCCGGATCCTGTGAACAAAGGGAGGGTAGTCGAGCAAATCTTTTTACAGCCGCCGACTACACCAATAGCCACAACCTCTGGAGCTGAAGAGATGCCGGATTTTGGGCATCACCCGTATCGCCTACCATGAAAATCATCAACGGGCGTCGAGCTTAACGACGTTAAACAAAAGCGCTTCATGGGATGCAACCCATGTTCTAAATTTTTGCTTCGCTTTTTAGGACTTTTTCTACTTTATTTTTCTCTATTTTTATAAATAAATCCAGCCGAAACAACTTCCGTGAAGGAACTTAGGCAATTTTTGGGTTTTTGCAGAAAACAAGGCCTCAACCGACCGGGTGATAGCTCACCCGATCGGTTGGGATGTATCAGCTTACGGTCGTGTCTGTCACCAAATGAACCGACCGGGTGAAGAAAGAAGAGACCGGGTGAGCAGACCAGGTGACCTGGGGGAACTCTCGGAAAAATTTCAGAATTCATCAACCGACCGGGTGGCAAGATGCGACACCGGTTGAGGGACCGGGTGAAAAAACTCTGAGTTCTCGGGAAAATCTGTGGAGCGGCAAACCGATCGGTTGAGTTCTCAACCGATCGGGTCGCCTGTAGCGTTTTTTCAGCATCAATTTTCGACCTAATGTCAACTGATCGGGTGAAAACTCACCCGATCGGTTCGACTTAAAACCTATAAATACCCCCGACCCACCCGCTCACAAACCCTCGCCCGATCTCGCCGTTTCTCCGTCGTTTCGCCTTCCTCCAACCACCCGATTGCCACAAATCCCTCTCCCACAACCTCAAATCCTCCATTAACCTCTCTCTCCAACTTCCCCTTGCATCTCACCATCCATTTCTCTCTTTCCCTCTCCTATTTCTCATTTCTTTAGCCCTAATTCCCAATACCAACCCCCACTTTCGAATTTTTTGCTGAAAAAAGAGTGCCGCGGCTCCACACTTCTCCCATTACACGGCATTGGGTCATCTACAAGCAGGGAACTCTAATTGCTACGGGGTAACTTCGTTCCACTTCTCGAATTTCAATTGTTACCATAATATTTGATTTGCTTGGTTTTCGTGTGTGTGCACTTTAATAGTATTTTGCACCCATTTGCATCATCCACACACACATGGCCCGGGAGAGAGATAAAGGAAAAGGTATCTTGTGTGAGGAGGAACCGTCTCGTAAGAAACAGAAACAAACACGTCCTCCTCACCGCACACGTGAGCTGACACTTGCCCCTCCCCCGCCTATCATTCCCCCTGTGGACCCCATGTTAGGCCCGCATGGATACATATTTAGGAACCAGGAGCAGAAAGACTTCTACCACAGACTTGACACTCGGGGGCATTTATCAACCAAGTTTGCCCACACCCAATCACTCGTCGACCTCGGTGTATTCACCGAGGTCGAGACTCTTTTTGCTAATCTAGGTTGGTTGGCCTTCCTTAATGCCTCTGCGGTATCTTACCCGTCACTCACCCTAGAATTCCTTTCCTCCCTCGTTTGTGAGTCGGGGTCGACCGTCACTTTTCGGGTGCGTAACCAAACCATTCGCACAAACCTAGACACCATCTACGATATATTTGGTTTCCCTATTCTAGGGAATGACGCTATCCGTCACTACGGATATCCATCGGAATTTGACGTCGATAATTTCTGGTTCCGCCTCACCATACTCCGCCGCTATCCCCGGGGTAAGGCCAAGGCCTCCTCCATCAGCCATCCCATATTTCGTCTGGCCCATAGGATCATATCATCTGCATTTTTCCCGCGGGATGAGTCAGGCACCGTGACTATCCCCGATCTTTTTATTCTCTGGGCCATGACTTTCCCCTTTGTTCGTGATGATGATGGAGTTAGTTTCAGGGCCCCGGTTGTCCCTGTCCATGCTGGCGATTGGCTTGTTTACAAGCTTCTCGAGATTAGCAGGGTCGGGAAGGGCAAAATCTGCTGTGGGGGCATTATCACTATCATTGTCTCTTACCCCCCGTTTAATATCCATATCCCCCGTGGTCTTCCCATCGCCGCAGGACCCTCACGTCTAGATCTTGACGTCCTACGGCACATTCACATGATTAAGCCCCGCCTCGACGGTTGTTTTGAATTCAATTACGGCCACCCCCTTGCCCCTACACTATTCTCCCCAACCCCGCTCGCATGACTGTGGCTATCGTGGCGGATTGGACTTTTCCGCCCGACCATGAGTTCTTTGAGGGGTTGCACCTTCCTTTCTTTCCCCCTGACACACGTAGACCTCCTTCCCCTACCGCCCACTTAGGCGAGCAGGATATTCCTGCGTCCCGGGGAGATATGTGGGCTGGCCCGAGTCGCCCTGTTTCTGCTCCTGGCCCCATCACTTCTGAGCACCTCTTAGCGGCCATTTCTGGCCTTGTGTCCTGTGCCGGCATGACCACCGCCGCCGGCACTACTTCCACATTACCTGCCGGCACCACTTCTGCCTCACGTCAGTTGTCACGACCCGCTTCCCTAAAATGGAGGCGAGACGTGAAAAGGTCCGCATGAGAGTGGAGCTGTGAAGCCCCAAACCCGATAAGCGTCAATAAAACATAAGCAGGTCCCTGTAACCACAAACGGAACAACAATAATAACACAAGGAGAGACGGAAATAAAATCTCATATCTCATAATTTGTCCAACATGAAAATTAAGTTCAACATCCAGAAAAGCCACCAGGCTAAAAGAAAGAGTCTAAAGGCCCAGAACAAGGGCAACAAAAAGGAACATCACAACAAAGTATAGGTGCTACGCACCGACAACAAAACAGCAGTCTAAAACAAAAAGGGGAAAGCTCAACGAAGACACTAGGACTGGTCCCCAGTGTCCACGTACTTCCCGTCAAACACGAGCTCGGGCTCGGCGTCAGCAAACACCTCGTCCTCAACAAGGTACTCAGGCTCAGGATCTAACATGTGACACCCAAAAGAGTAAAAGGGCACATGTCAGCAAGTCTAAAAGACTTGGGCAAGGAAACTGAAAGCAAGGCAACTAGCAACCTAGCAGTTATAATATGCATGACATGGCAGTTATAACATGAGTGCACAAGCAAGACATGGTGAAACAATAAGTACAAGAGAACAACCATCGGGACAAGTCAAGAGTAGACAAGCTACTAACAATCTCAATCAATTCACTAGTCACATTTCAAGTTGTTTGTAGATGTTTACGCCTTACAGCTGAATGGTTTGGCATTCACGCTGATTGGCCGCTTAACACTACCCCGGAACCCAGAGTTTACGCCTTACCACTGCAGTTGCTGATCGGGCAGACTCCCAGTTGATTGGCCGCTTAACTCTTACCCCCAATACCCACATGTAAACGAGCCAGGGTCCCCGCACACGAGCTCAGTAAATGAGCCAGGGTTGCCCCGCACAGGAGCTCGCATTCTAGTTCACGACTCATAAGCATTTGGCGTAGGGGTGCACCTAGCCGGAAACAAGTAGTTCGGGCATTGGCTATCAACCAACACATGGCCCGCTTCTGGAACACGAGCCAGGAACACAAGCATTGTAGCGAAGCTACGCAATCACGGAAACACTTAAAGAATGCAATGACATGACAAATAATTTGCGTACCGTTAATGGAAATTAAACATGACATGGTAATTGTGCAACATGATAAATGTCGAATCTAGCTTCGTTGTCAAGCTAGTTCCTCAATTGCGCCTAGGCGAGTATCATTTCGTCGCCTAGTCTCTTTTACGCCTACAACAAGCAAATGGCCTAAAACATGGCCTAAACCCTAAGTGGCAAGTTTCACTTGCCTAGCACCGAGAATGACGATCAACGAGGGTTCGTCCCACGGATGCTAATCTACGGGGGAGTCGCTGTTATGGAGAAACAATCATCAAAACAACACCCATATCATTAGGGTTTCACAAAAACACAACGGGTTATGAAAACATTAAGAGATCGGTTATTACCGTATAGGAAACGGGAGGATAACGCCGAGCAACCACGGCGACGGAAGAAACGCTCCAGGGAACCTAGGGTTCAGATCTGGAAATGATTGGAGAAGTTTGGAGAAATAGGGTTTTGGGGGATTTTGGGGGTTTGATGAGATTTTGAGGAAGATGAGAGGTAGAATGAGTTAAGGGAGAGTTTGGATGATGGATTTTGGGCTTGGGATGAAGGAATAATGGTTTGAGGTAGTAAGTGGCTCAATGGGGGAGAAACTAGGGTTTTAGGTCGTGAGGAGGAAGAAGAAAACGTTTGGGAGGGGTTTAAATAGGAAGGGCTGGCGGCTGCCCAGAAATTAGGGTTTTAGCACTGATTAGTCGGTCAGAGAACAACCACTGACCGACTAGTTTGTGAACTAGTCGGTCGGTTGACCAACGCAGACCGACTAAGTCCAAACAGTAACTCCTGTACAGAAATAGGATTTAGATTTAGTCGGTCAAAGAACAACTATTGACCGACTAGTTCGGCATCTAGTCGGTCGATGAACGTTCTTAGACCGACTAAGAGTAAACAGTACTCGACTGTTCAAAAGAACTAAGAATTAGTCGGTCTGAGTACAAAACTTAACCGACTAGTTTAACAACTAGTCGGTCGAAAGATGAAATTAGACCGACTAAGAAGGAACAGTAACTAGTACCAAAAATAGTTGATGAGTTAGTCGGTTAAAGAAGCATTGCCGACCGACTAGTTTGCAACCTAGTCGGTCAACCAACGTTCTTAGACCGACTAACGACAAACAGTAACTCCTGAGAAATTTACAAAGCCAACTAGTCGGTTCAAGAAGGTTTGCCGACCGACTGGATCGTCATCTAGTCGGTCGGTGCCCCTTCTTACACCGGCTAATGAGCACCAAAAGTTTCGATATGGAGCGCGAAGCTCCGGGATCGATTCCTAAGACTCCTAGGCTTGATCTAATAATAAGATATGACCGATACGGAGCCCGTCATGAATGACTTACTCCAAAATCGACGATTCTAAGAAAGAAGCTAGAAAACACGACGATACGATCGAAAATGAAAGTTACGGAGACGAAAACCACACATAAGGAGAAAATCCACCAAAACATATAATATAATATAATAAATCCAGATACAAGAAAACCAGTCGTTACATCAGTCCACATCCTTTGGTCGTCGCCAGGTCTCTGCCCGTCTTGCTCTTGAGAGGGAGGTCGCTACCCTCCGTGATCTCGCCATGTCCTCTGCCCCCTCGGACCCATCACCGTCCTCCTTTCTCACTCACCCACGTTTCCTCGCACTTGAGAGGAACGTGGCCGCCATTCTTCGCCTTCTCACTCACATCCACGGACCACATCCACCTTCACCACCTCGACGATCCTCTCCTCCACCCTCCCACACCACCTTCTACCTCCTCCACCGTCACATCATATGTGCGCCGCAGGAAATTGCCGATGCGCTCCAAATCTCTCCCACCCCCACCCACTACCGTCACCATCACATCTTCTCCCCCCATTTCTATTCCTTTCACCACCGCCTTGATCGCCGTCCTTCCACCACCACCCACCTCCACCGACACTCCTCCCATCGTTCACACCACCGCTGTACCTATTCCTCCACCTCTTTCCCCACTCCTCCGCACACCCCCCGCCTCCCCCGACCACCCAGCCACACCCTCTTCCGAGGAGGGCGAGGATTCGCCTTCTCCTGATTTTTGATTTCACTTTGTTTTTTGACCCCCCCCCCCCTTGCATATTTCTGCACTTTCACGCTCATATTTCATTGCTAGCATTGTCATGTCCAGCTTGGGGGACGTCTATTTTGGTGTGTTGTCGTGTTTTATTTTATTTTCTTTTTGTGAGTGTGCTTGTTTTTCCCCTTTTTCGTGTCATGTCGTGTGCTTTTTGTCGTGTCGTGTGGTTTTATTTCGTTTTTCGTGTCGTGTGGTTTGATTTTGATTTTTCTTTTATTTTCAGTTTCGTATTTGTGTTTTCCTCGTTTTTCATTTCTTTTTGTGTCGGTGCGTACTCCCCCCCATTTTCATTGCCCTCCCGTACTCACTCTTATTGCATTGAGGGAAATGCAAGATTCAGCTTGGGGGAGTCGCACTTGGTGCGTCATTTGAGTCTTTCTTTTTCGTTTTTGTGTCGTTTTCATCGTGTTTTTATTTTTTCTTCTCTTCTTTTTATCTCTTTCTCCTAGAGATGAACCCTAAGATGAATCGTCACAAATTCACACACACCTAGCACCTAGCATCACATTCACTAACCCTAGGATTTCGAGTCCTCTTGCATTTCACGCATCGTGGGTCCACTTAGCTTTTTGTGAGTCGTGTGTCGTGCCTAACCGTGTGGTGTGCTTCTACTTTGTGATTTACTTTATATACTTGTCCAGGAATGACCTCTAGATTATTATGTTTCGATATGAATATGCGGTACTTATTTCTACTGTCTGCTTCTTCTGCATGCTATATATATCGTACGCTTCATTTCGCATGTCTCGGGATTCCACAATTAAGGACTAGGATAACCCATTTAGCCCATGCTATATTTTGCGAGAATAGTTTCCTTTGCCCAAGTGTTTAGATTCCGATTTCTTTTTTGTTTTACTTGGTACAAATCCCCTCGTCGTGTACCGTTCTCCCACTTGGGAGAGTACACATGTGTATAGCCAAAAAAACCCAAAAATCCAAAAAAAAAGAGAAAAGAAAAGAAAAACCCAAAAAGAAAAGAAAAATTTTGTATAGACAAAACAAAAAAACAAAAAAATATACAAATGCCCAAAACCCAAAAAAAATTCCCGTGTGAATATTTTTCTACCTGCCGAGAATAAAGGGAAGGCGAGAATTTGCACCGAGTGTTCTTCTCCACATCATCTCAACCCCCATCGGTTCCGAAAACACTTGGCTTAGGAAATTTTTAGCTAGTATCTTGGCTATAGTGATGTGATTTCCTTAACCCTAGTTGTGGAGTCCCCGATGCATGATACGCTTCTATTCTTATACTCTTCTCATGCATGCTTGAACTAATATTCACCGCAATTTCAAATTCGAATCAGTATTTGGGTCGTTTCCTGGGTCTGTGTATATCAAGCTTTATTGCACATCGTAGATAGCGACACCGACTGCTAGCGCACGACCACACTCACTCGCACTTCACCGCGTGGGCCCACGGCACTTATTTGGACTCGTATTCCTAGGTTTAGTGATGTGATTTGGCGTTGGCTTGCTTGGTGTGTCGTTTTTGATTTTGTTGGCCCTGACGGGTGATCTAGGATATAGAGTTTTCTTTTTCTCTCTTTCTCTCTATTTTTCCCTCCGAGCTCCTACTCTCACTCGTCTTCCTCGAGGACGAGGAAGAGTTCATCTTGAGGGATTTTGACGTGCGTTTATATTTCATATATTTACGCGCGTTTTCTTCCGTGTTTTTCCGTATTTACCGCCGTCTTTTATTTGTTTTCTCGTTTTTTTCTCGTTTTTTCTTGTTTTCTTTCACTTTTCCGTATTTTTCGTGTTTTGCAGGAGTTTGCTGGCATTTGGGGCGTAAAACGATGATATCATGTGTCCCCGGAGCAACGAGAGGAGTCACGCGTGATCCAGGGGGTCAAACGACGAAGATTGCATCTTTCAGCCCCTCACCCGGTCGGTTGGTCATCTCCAACCGATCGGGTGATGCACGCGTGCACCACCCGGGCGCAGCTTGGAGCTCACGAGAAGTCACCCGGTCGGTTCAGTGACCGGGTCAAAAGCTCAAAGTCTCTGGAAATTCGAAGCTGATTTCCAACCGATCGGGTGACCTTCACCCGAGCGGTTCACCTGTAGATGAATTTCAACAGCCAAGACTCGAAGCTCCAACCGATCTCCTCACCCGGTCCACTCCAAGATCCAACCGGTCGGTACCAAGATCCAACCGACCGCACCAAGTTCCAACCGACCGGTTCATACTGACCGGGTGAAACCCCCGCATTGCGCTGTGATTTTGTGAGGCGGCTCACCCGACCGGTTGACTTGTCAACCGATCGGGTGATGTCGTTTTCTATAAATAGAACCCTAGGTTTCCCAGATTCGGAGAGTTGGTTATTTTTTACTGTTTTCTTCATTTTGTGACGGCTGTAATTTTCCAGTTTTTGTAAGTTTTCGGATCTTTGTAAAACTTTAGTATTATCTTAATTGCTTTACTACCTTTGCATTCCTATTGTCTAATTATGATTTTAACGGTTCATTTTCGTTTAGATCGCTTTTTAATGAATATTTGTGAGTAGTTCCCAAATCTGGGATTTTGGCGGAAACCCCTTCGGGGGCTCTTCCCGATGCGTCCATAGGGTTAGGAAATCGATAGGGATTAGGAATCTAATGGTTACGCGGGGTGTTTTATTGTCATCAGCGGGAAAAAGACCGCCTTTGACCGTTGGGCCAAGGGGGAATAAACTTGGCGGTTGACTCCCTAGCCATAGCTCACGCCCTTAGCGTAGACGCCGAATCCTAGCGCGCGGGAGTGGCAGGATGAGACGTTGGGAGTTATCGTTGCGAGCTTAGTGCTCCCGGAGTCGATCAGTGTTAATGGACACGGGAGTGCCCACTGATCGAACCCGGGAAGTCCGGTGTATCATCCTGGGCACCGACCGGAATATCGGGCCCATGGAATGCCGGTACCACTTTTAGAGGCAACGTCTCACCATTAGACCCTAATTCTGATCGCCATCCTACCCGTAGGCCATATCGGCGAGAGTCGCTCGATGGAGTGGAAACCAAAGTCCCGGGTTTTATTTTCATATTGTTTATACCTTGCATTCCTTTACCGTGACAACCCATCATCCGATCCGGGCTAGCTCGCCCACGGGGTGATTTTGGTCCTCTTTGACAGAAGCACATCCTAGCCTCCCTGTGTTCGACCCCCAAGCCACACTACAACACCGTGTGCTTGCGGTTACAAATATCTAAACCCTCACGCGGGTCCCCGGCCATTTACGGCTCGTAAACCGGGGGCACGTCAGAGGGGCTCTTTGAGGAAGGAGGAAGGGCTAGAGGGAGGTTGGGGAAGATCAGAGATCAAGAGGGGAAGGGAAATGGCCAATGGAAGTGAAAGAAAGAAAAGAAACAATCGGAGGTATTTATAGGAAAACTGCGGCGGCTAGGGCAAACCTAGGGTTTCTGGGTGATTTAGTCGGTCAACGAAGGGTGGCTGACCGACTAGTTTGGGAACTAGTCGGTCGGTCGTTCAACTGTGACCGACTAACATCAAACAGCGAAAGAAGGAAGAAATCTGGGAAGTGAATTAGTCGGTCTGTGAAGGCCCATCGACCGACTAGTTTGAGACCTAGTCGGTCGGTGAGTGTTCATGGAACGACTAACGATAAACAGTAACTTAGGTAAAATTAACCAAAGGAACTAGTCGGTCTGAGAGCAAGTTCTGACCGACTAGTTTCACATCTAGTCGGTCGGTGGTTGTTCTTAGACCGACTAAGAGTAAACCGTAACTTCTGAATAATTGATTTAATGAACTAGTCGGTTCCAGAAGAGTTCCTCACCGACTAATTTGGAATCTAGTCGGTTGGTTCTCCTTCTTGAACCAACTAACGTACACGAAAAGAGTCGATTCGAAGCACGAAGCTTCGAGAAGGATTCCTATGGCTCCTAAGCTCAAACTAACTCTAAGATATGAGCGATATGAAGCTCGTCATAAGTGACTTACTCCAAGCTCAACGATCTAAGGAAGAAGCTAGAAAATCACAACGAAACGAACGAAAACGAAAGCTACGGAAGGGAAAACACACATACGGAGAAAATCCACCAAAACGTATATATATATATATATCGATAACACTAATATAGAAAAACCAGTCATTACACAACCGAACCAGCCCGCTGGAATTCGCAACAGGAAAAAAAACTCCAAGCTGTCGGGTCTGCGGGTCCAAAATCACCCTAAAACCCGCACAAACCCCCTATAAGTCGCATTGTGGGTCGGATCTCAGGCGGGCAGCGCGCCCGCTGCCCGCAATTTCACTGCGCTCGCCTACTCAAAGGGCGAAGCGGGTCGGATCCGCGGGCGCACAGTGCGCCCGCAAAAATTTCCGCCCGCTGCTGCAATTTTCGGAAGCGGGCCGGCCGCTGGGCCGGCCCGCGTCCTTTGTTTATATATATATATATATATATATATATATATATATATATATATATATATATATATATATATATATATACTATCAACAGCTGCGGCCCGCTCAGGAGAGCGGGCCGCTGGGAGTGGGCCGGCCCACATGCCACTGAATTTTGTTTTTTATTTTTTAATTTCTTTTTTCAAATTCCAGAATAGCCTTGAAATGCCTCTCTTGCTCCAAATATATCCCCAAATATACCTAAAAATCCCAGAAAAATCCCAGAAAATTCTGAAAAATCTCCAAGACTCCCAGGAGTGCTTGAAAAATAGGGGAAGGAGAAATTAGTCCATATGATGATAAAATAAATATAATGGCTATTATAAAGCAATATTGACCTCCAATAATTCATATTAAATATTCCAATGCTCAAATAATTCTCAAAAATTGACCATATGATCACAATAATAGCAGGATGACACGAAAAATAATAGGAAGCCAATAAGGACGATAAAAACCGTATTTTGTGCAAAGAATGAGGATAAGCTATAAAAATGACATGAAGTGAAAATATACCCAAAAAGAGCAAGATTAAGTATAATTCTTAGCACAAAATAGGTGTAGTTAGGGGGTATAAATATACACTTTTCACCCCGAATCACACCCCACAACTAGCTTTTTGCTAGTCCCTAGCAAAATATGCGATAAATTCGGATTCTAGTGAAAACATGCACGAAAACCAAGATATCCTCATGGCATAATCCCAAAGTTATTTCCAAGTGATTTCAAAGCCAATATACCCAATGTATGAAAGTAAACAACAAATGACATTCTCCTCGATCCAATTCAAAGAAAAGTGAAGTAATAAGCACTGTATCACATTCTTTGGGATATATCACAAATGACAAAGTTTCTAACTTTCATGAAAATGGCCAAAACAAAAGAAATTCTTCTAAGTTATGGGAGATGAGATTGCATCACTCATGTTGCTTATTCTTTCATTTATTCATTCGTTTTTATTTTATTTTCTTTTTTCTTCTTTTTTGTTTTCTTTTCTTTTTTCTTCTTTTTTGTTTTCTTTTTTTTGGATGTTTATGTTTTGCATTCACACGATAACTCTATGAAATGCAAACACCGCCTCCTTTTGCATACACGCGATAACGCTATATAGGCAAAGGGATGGAATGATCCCCTAAATCTCATTTTTGGCGTCCTCCCCAATGTTTCGTGGTGCATCGGCTACTCAATTTGATTAGAAAGAAACATTCACTTTTATTAGCTCTCTTTCTCATTCTAAACATGAATTATCAACTCATCCACCCACTTCTTAAGAGGAAAACAAAACATGCACCATATGGCCACACCCAATCCAATTAAAAACTAAGCCATTCATCCCAAATCATGCAATCACTTACACCAAACTATTCCCAAATTATTTCAAAGAGATATCACGACGTATAAAATAGCTTCATACATGGCATATTAGCATTCGACTCCAAAATGGAAAAGAAATTAAAACGTACCAATCAAACATCGAAGAAGTTGATACCAAAATAATAATCCAAAAAAATTGCATAACATTAAAGCATGTAGGGGCTACGCATAAAGCTAACGGCGTAGGAACGAGGAGGACAAATATGATATGCAATAAAGAGCAATGGGTGATGGCGAAATGGAGGTATCTCAAAAAAAATTTAAAGCTAACATCAGAATCCTAACAATCCTAAAGATTCTAACACTCTCCCCCAACTTAAAATAAACATTGTCCGCAATGTTGGGAGAGTATTAGATCTCACAAAAGATCCTAGAAAAGAAAAGAAAAGCATACGAAAGCACTAAACTAAAATATTTATTTATTTACACTATTGGAAAGAACACACCGTGGCAAAAGGCGGATCTCGAATGTATAACGGTGGTGGCAACTGCTCGATCATATCCTTTTGCTCCTCTGCCAGCTGCTTTGGGCTAGGCCTCCACCGGCCTCCTTGGATTCCAGCAATGCAACTCCAAGCGTCCCCTTTGGATAGTAGGTATCATGTGGGAGACGAGCTGCATCAATCCAAGCCATGTCCTCATGCCCTGCAATAAAAGCATTCCAAAATGGGTCGTCAGAAAAAGAATTTAAATGTAAACGACGACAATCTGAATCAAAAATATGCGGAAGTGCAAATTGGGATTCAGAAATGCAAGGCATGATATGGTGGAAACTTCCCTGAATAATGGCGCTAGGTGTGGCATGATACGCTGCCTCAGGAGGAGGAGGAAGCGGCTGCAGAAGTGAATCTGGAGGAGACGACGGCTCAGGCTCAACGTAGACCATCTCGCAATCGTCCTCGCTATCAGAAAGTGTAGGCTCTACAGACCTCCCCAGACGATGAAGTGTATCATGAAAATATCCATGAATGATGGTATGGCACGTATCCTGAGGTGAAGGGTATATGACCTGCTGCACTGAAGTAGGAGGAAAGTCCGGCTCGGGCTCCGTCATGGTCTGTAAACTCACTCCCTCGCCAAAATCATCCTCATTATCGTCAAAGAAAACTCTCTCAGCAGTCCGTCCCATGCACTTGTATACCTCAAAATAGGTGGATGTAGTAGAAGGGAAACATAGCTCAGGCTCTCCAATATCATCCATATCGCTTGTGCCTTCACATGCATCTATCACAACATCACCACCAACATAAAAATGCATCGTGTCATCAACATGGTCGACACGCACTCCATCATCCATCTCCTCCAGCTCATCCAAATGTATATGCTCAAATTCCTCTACTTGGCCCCAATGCACCCTCTTCATAGGTTTCTCTTGGTATTCCATAGGGTCGCATTAGAATGAGCCCTCAGCTGGCTCCTCAGGCTGGACCTGGACCTACTGGACTGTCACCTCATACTCTGCAAGGTCCCTCAGGTAACACCATGAATCCTCGGTCGAATAATCAAAGAACTCCCCACCGCAGCTCATCTGCACGAAGTCACGCCCAGATGGAGATAATCTCGTATAAAATATTTGCATGAGATGATCCTCGTGGAAACTCTGGTGTGGGCACGCAAGCGCCAAATCAGTGAACCTCCGCCAAGCCTGATGGTAGGCCTCCCATTCAGCTTGGATAAAGCTCGCTATATGCTGTTTCATGGCTTGCCGCCCCTGTACCTGCTCCAAGAAAATATGCAAAAACACTCGGAGAAATTCAGCCTGAAATGACAACCAAGTAAAATGTGAGTCGAGAGACAATGAATCAAACCACAATCTAGCATCATCTTGTAAAGAAGAGGGAAAAAATCTACAGTATATGCAATCATCAAAATTTTTCCCACCAAGACATGAAAATATCCAATCTTCAAACTTTTTCAAATGTAAATAAGGATTTTCCCACTCCGAACCATAAAAGAATGGTGGAAGTGGAATATCCTCCGAATCAATGTCGGAAAAGTCTGAAGATGATGCCATTTTGTTGTAAAAAAAATTTCACAAGAAAATGAAAATAAACAACCAAACGACTCAATAAGTGGAAAATAAATAAAATGGAAAGACACAAACTAAGAGATAGAAGTATCACACTAAAACTTTCAAATTCAATCAAAAATTGCAAATAGTAGAAACCGTTGTCCCCGGTAACGGCGCCAATTGATTGAACCAGAGGACGCGCAAGGAGCACGCCTTCCACTCCCAAGCGTAGGAGCGTCAATGCAAATAATTTATAAATAACCGGTGAGTACCGGGTCGGATCACATGGACAAGTCGTTCTACATTCACAAGTTTGATCGGTAAAGAAAAATAAAGCGTGATACAACCAACTCGCTACGTGAATGGAAGTGTGGGAAAAACGTATGGTGAAACTACCGTTCTAGCCTACGCACTAAGGGTGGAGAGCCGAATCGGCGAGCAATGAGGAGGACTTATCTGGTGTGTGTGTGTATGTGTGTGTGTGTGAGGTTGTGGGAGTAGGAAATCATCTAGCCATTCATGATGAAAAAGAAGACATCTTTATCTCTAGATATAATCATCCAATACAATACAAGTAGCTAAACCAAAATCACACAAGAGTTAAGAAAGAGTTCACCAATGTGTCACTCAAAGATGGAATCCTCATACTCAAGTGCTCCTCCAAGCTCCCCCATGGCCTCCAACCCTAGTCCTAGCCTCTTGGGGAAGAAGAGGGCTCCCAAAACCCCCAAAGCTGTAAAAAAAACTCAAAACAGCCGAACCAGCCCGCTGGAATTCGTAACATGCAAAAAAACTCCAAGCTGTCGGGTCTGCGGGTCCAAAATCACCCTAAAACCCGCACAAACCCCCTATAAGTCGCATTGCGGGTCGGATCTCAGGCGGGCAGCGCGCCCGCTGCCCGCAATTTCGCTACGCTCGCCTGCTCAAAGGGCGGAGTGGGTCGGATCCGCGGGTGCACAGTGCGCCCGCAAAAAATTCTGCCCGTTGCTGCAATTTTCCAGAGTGGGCCGGCCGCTGGGTCGGCCCGTGTCCTTTGTTTTTTATATTTATTTATTTATTTATTTATTTACTATCAACAGCTGCGGCCCGCTCAGGAGAGCGAGCCGCTGGGAGTGGGCAGGCCAGCGGGCCGGCCCACGGGCAACTGAATTTTATTTTTTTATTTTTTTAAATTTCTTTTTTCAAATTCCAGAATAGCCTTGAAATGCCTCTCTTGCTCCAAATAATTCCGCAAAAATACCTAAAAATTCCAGGAAAAATCCCAGAAAATTCTGGAAAATCTCCAAGACTCCCAGGAGTACCTGAAAAATAAGGGAAGGAGAAATTTGTCCATATGATGATAAAATAAATATAATGGCTATTATAAAGCAATATTGACCTCCAATAATTCATATTAAATATTCCAATGCTCAAATAATTCTCAAAAATTGACCATATGATCACAATAATAGCAGGAGCACATGAAAAATAATAGGAAGCCAATAAGGACGATAAAAACCGTATTTTGTGCAAAGATGAGGATAAGGTCTAAAAATGACATGAAGTGAAAATATACCCAAAAAGCGCAAGATTAAGTATAATTCTTAGCACAAAATGGAAGTAGTTAGGGGGTATAAATATACACTTTTCACCCCGAATCACGACGACGGCCAGATCTCTCCGGGCGGCGGTGACGTGGAGGGCTTGCCAATTTGACAGAGGAAGAAAAGAGGCTGGCGGGGTTGCTAGGAGGCAGGGACGAGGGTGGAAGGACGGTGGAGGATGCCAGCGGTGAGAGGGGGTTGCCTTGTTTTGAACGAAAGGAGAAGGAGGGAGAATAGGGGTTGTCGACGAGGTGGAGAATTACGGCAGTGGATCTGGGTGGCTTGGGCTTGGGGGGTCCGGTGGCGGAGGGATCGGTGCGGGTGTGGGGACATCGGCTGCCGTCGGAGGGTGTCGGTGTCAGTGGCCACATGGTGGTCGGAGGAGGTCGAGAGGGGTGGTCGGACGATGGACAGAGGGGATGCCGCAAGTTTTAAAGAGAGAGGGCTCGTGGGGTTGATCGGAGGAGGAAATGGGGCAGTGCGGTGAGTTTGGGTGACGAGGAGGATGGATGGATGGATGGAGGGCGAGGGCGATGGTGGACGACGGGGAGGAACGGGGCAAGGCGCGGGTGCTGGACATGAGGTGGCGGACTGGTTGTGTGGACTGGCGGTGAAGGGTCTGTGGGTGCCCTGTTTCGAACAGAGTGGAGAGGATGAGGGCATGGCAGAGGCTCTGAGGTGGCAGGCTGCTCCTGGACGTGACGAAAATGGCGGAGAGGCGGTGTCGGTGGTTGTGGGGACTGCAGGCAAAGGAAGGGCGCCCGGAGGGGTGGCTGAAGGGTCGACGGGGCTGGGTGGTTTGGATGCCTGAGGGAAGGCTGCTCGAGTTGGCCGGTGATCAGAGAGGGAATACGGGGTGTGCGGGCTCGCCGGCGATGAGGGGGAGACGCCGAGAGTCGTTGTGTTTGGCAAGGGCAAGGGGAGTGGATGGGGTTCGTTGGCAGACATGGAGGGCGAGACGCTCGGAGGGGTGAAGTGCGAAAAGTGGGGCGAAGGGCGGCGAGAGGGGTTGGCGTTTGAGTTAAGGGGCTGAGAGCCCGTTGGGTTTTCGTGGGTTTCTTAGAGAAAGAAGAAAGGGAAATAGGAACATGGGTGATTGATAGTGAAAGGGGGGTTGGGTTGCCTGGGGCTCGGTGAATGAATGGATGCGACTGTCGAGGCTTTCAAGAGGAGAGGGGGGTTATGCCCTGGGATTTAAAAGAGAAGGGAATTTCCTTTGCATGGGGTTTTGTAAAGAAGGGGAGATACCGGAGGGAGGAAGCACTTGGGTTAGTTGTAAAAGGGAGGGGATATGGGAGAAGTGTGCTTGAGTTATGAAAACGGGGGAGTGTTGCGATTTGATAGGGAGTGAGAAGAGACGTGGGAGATGCCGCGTGGAGTTGTTAGTTAGGATTACGATCCCTTAGAATTCTTAATATAAGATTTGTTTTGGGATATTCAGATAATTCGAATTATTAGGATTTGATCTGTTAAAATTCGATTATAGAATCCGTTTGGTTAAGGATATAAGATTATGATTGATTTAAGATTTGATTGGGAATTTTCATAGATAGGATGTTCAATTAGTTATCAAGTTGGGATTATATAAGATTAGTTTAATTAGAATAGTTAAGGTAGTTAGGATATAATAGGTTCTAATGAAATCCTTTAAGAATTATTAAAATATTTAAACTAGAACTTGATTAGGATTAAGATTAAGGTAATTAAGTTAATGAGGAATTGTTTTGGATAATCGATGTTGGTTTTGATTTAGTTGGAAAGCGATTCGGTCAAAATAATAGAATTTGTTAGATTTTTTTAAGGATTATAATAGATCTAGAAGGATCGATTCGGTTAAGATTTCTTAATATCTAACAGGATAAGATTTCGATTCAGGAAATCGATGATAATTGGATTATTCCGATCTTGCCCCTGCAATCAACATCAACCAAAAGTTAAAGAAGATATAACGTGATCGTTAAATCGTGTGCTCGAGCTATGGATAATAACAATAGTAATAATAATAACATAATTTACTCTAATAAATCATTATGCTAACTAAGTGTGTACGGAAAACGTACATATGAAACAGGCCGTTACATGTATGATTAATGCGTTTGTGTGACTACACCTATTTTGTGTGACTACAACTGCTCATCTGTGTATGTTATTAGATAGACACTGTATGTTAGTCTGTTTATATATGTGTGTCTGTAACTCTGTGAATATATGTATGTGTTCCCGGTTACAGTTATGCGTAGACATATAGATGTAGTTAGCCGCAGGTCTGTATGTGTACGTGAATGCGCTATGGGTATATTCTATATCTCCGTAGAATTGTATGATTGTGTGCTTGTAAATAGTTGTGTAGTTTTATATATATATATATATATATATAGAGTTTAAGGGGGATGAGCAGCCCGTGTAGGGTTTTCCTACACTGGAGCTGATGTGGCATTAATTGATTGGCTAATGCTTCTTTAATTTGCGTTTAGGGGTTAATAGCAAAATGTTACGCCTATTAGTAAATAAACCCAACGCATAACTTAAGGCCACCAAAACTCTAAACCCTTAATTCATCTCCTTCCTCACGTGAAGCGTCGGTCAACAGCCGCATCCTATCGTCCTCCCAAAATTGGTTCCTCTTGATTCTTCTCCGAGCACGAAATTTGTCCCAAAATTGGCCCCGGACAACAACCCTTAGTTCTGCCTCTTTTGATCACGGCCGCGTCTCCCCGTCCTGTCTTCCTCTTTCGATCTCACGGCCGCGTCTCCTCGGAGGGTTGAGTCCACGGCCAAATCACCACCTCCGCGTCTCCCCGTCCTGTCTCCTCTTCCGATCTCACGGCCGCGTCTCCTCGGAGGGTGGAGTTTAGGGCCAACTCACCGCCTCTTTTTCTTATTCCACGATCCGACGGCGGCTAGCGGATTCGTACGACGAGAGGTAGCCGTTGAAGGAGGTTCTTTTCTGATCTAAAGATGGTTGAAATTTTTCTGCATTAATATATGATTGGTACATGCACCTTTAAAGATCAAAATTGTTCTCCTAAAGAATAAACTTATTACTGAGAATGTTCTTCTGAAAAAAAGGTTTACTTCACTCACAAATGTGTGTTGTTTGGTACTCAGAATGAAACCAGATGTCATTTATTCTTTAAGCGTACTTGTGTCAAGTTTATTTGGAGATCTATTACTAATAGACAGATCCTTGTTGATATACAGTCCTTGTGGTCAGATTAAAACAATCGATTTATTTCTAAATCAGTTGAGCTGAAATTGGGACCTGTATATGATGGCTTTGATATGGCTAGCATGAAAATGAAGAAATAATTTTTTTTTCACAGCCAATACAAATTCTAGTCACTCGATTTTGTATTCTATCAACTCTGATCCATGGCATGTGCACATGGAACTGCTGGCAGGCATTTGATGCGAAGCCGGTATTTTTTCGAGTTCGAAACATTTGTATTGCTACTCCGATGCTTCGACTTGCCTGTTGTATCTACATTTTATCTACATTGTAATGCTGATCCTGTCGTTCAATATAAAGTTGAGCAATGCATGGCTATGCATATTAGAACAATGTCTATATTGCTAAATATGTTGCTTCATATTTGGTATTCTCCCTCGTTACTGAGCAGTGAATATGATCCTTTGCTGACCTTATGAAAATTGTATTATGTCCATGCACAATAGTAAGATGGCTGAGAATTTGATAAGATGATATGCCGGTAACAAGTAGCCATGCACAATAGCCATTGTAACTCTTGTTCACATCATTTCAAAAAAATGCCGGCCATTGGCCCGATGGACATCGAGATTATTGAATTGTTTCTCAACATATTTCTTCCCTTTTGCAGGAAATTGAGGGGTATCTATCCCTTCTTCCAGACACGCTCTATGAGTAATCGCCTCGGCTGAAGTTACGTTCATGAACAAGCTACGTATTCCATAAGCCCCGCTATGGTGGAAGCAATGTCCAGTTATACGATGACTTGATGGTTGCTGAACAGACTGCAGCTTAGCGTGTATAATATTCGTGCTCTATGAGTAATCGCCTCGGCTGAAGTTACGTTAATTAGCAAGCTACTCATTCCATTAGAGTTCATGGATTTGGGGCTCACTGTAATAAGACTATGAAACGCTTCCGACTATGTTTTTGTACCATATATGATAGAACTAGACATAAGATGTATTGTACAATGTGTTTGCATGAACTTGTTGCCTAGCATGGCATTATCTCATAGAAATTCTTTGTAGTTAATGAGTGTCATGTCTTTACAACTGGAAATTATGCAGAGACAAATACAAATGGAACTGTGTTGAACGGCAGTTGCAGGCTTGCAACTTATACTATACTTCGCAATGCAACTTTGTGAAAATAAATGTAGAGATTTACCAGGCTTTTGGCATGGCAGAACTTTTCAAAAGATTTGTGTCTAGATTTATCATAACATGTGGATGCCCTATTGCACTATCATTATTAGACTGAGAATTTGTCCAAACAAATGAAAATCCAACTATTGAAATACAAATGGACCACCACGGTTGCATCATGTAAACCAGTATTCATTAATTGTCCACATGCAGAAAGAAACAATGAACAAAGGCATACTTCCTATCAACAATCCAGAGAAAAAAAAATTGCCTCCCATACAACAACAAATTTATCACTAGAATATGATGGGAAATAAGATCAAAAAATGTTGAAAAAACACTGACAGCGCTCGGTGGATGCAATAACAGAATCCAATTTTCCTTTCATTTGTCAGCAACATTCTGGACCAATTTTAATCATAAAGATAACATAACAAATCAAGACCGCCGTAGATTGTGAAAAATGAATTGCATTCCACATAAATTCAGCTTGCATAGAAACCTTGAGGCAATTCCAGTACAATTAACAAGCGAACCACAATGCAGACACTAAAACTCCAGGTTGCATGCAATAAATAAACAAGTTACATGAATATGGTTGGAAGAAGATGAAAATTCCAAAAGTCGAGACCTACTTGAAAGCAGATATGAAAGAGTAATAAAATATAAGAAATAATATCATGTCAAAATTGCCGAAACAAACTTATGACCGCTAAGTTTCACAGGCATGGTAGAAGACCAGGATATGCCCAAGACAACTCAAGCTTCAATTGTAATTCGTCCAGCAACTTGATCAAGGTCACGCTGTCCTGGGGGGGGGTGATCTTTCTTCCTCTGAAAGTACACATGATTGTAAATACATAGTTAACTGCCTGAATCCAGTAGCAAACAACAATATGCTACAATCCTACGACAATATGTTCTTAATGAATATTGCTTTGATGTAACACAACCCTGACATCCTCCACAAATGTAAACAACTCAACCATCCAACATTCAGAGTTTAAGGCATTTGTTCAATAGGACGATGAAATCCACAGTTTTGAAAGGCATATATCTAAACTAGCAAGCTTATTTTCTTTCTCATTGTAATCAAAGGAAGGTACTGGAAAATGATGCGAACAAAAGCATACTAGAAAAAGTTGCCTCCCACACAACAACACATTTATGACTATAATATGATGCTAGATATTTCCCATTATCTGGAAACTTCAGAAACCACACTTCTTGACATTATGTTTCTCAAGCAAAAAACATACATGAACAGTTCTGGGAGCCTGTCATTTATACATACATGGAAAAAATCACACAAGAACATAGACGAACAGAATCTGATATTTGATTCATATTTGCTTCAGCCTACATTCATGTTTGCATCGATTGTGCTACAGCTCGCTCCAGATGCCTTGCTTCGACCAGCATTCATGTATTTCCCTTGATGCAGATTTCCCCATAATCTTCAGCACTGCTGCACTCCTCTTCACACCCTGCGATAATCTTCAGCAGTTCTGACTGAAGCAAAGGACAATTCTCTTTGAGGTACTCAAACCCAGTTGACCTTATCACAGCTGCAAATACAAATAGCCAGCTCGAGAACATTAACAACTAATATATTTCTAGCAATTTGGTTGAAAATTCAAAAAACTGAAATTTCAAAGAACAGAAGATGGTTTGAAATGTGCCTATTTGAATCATACATTGACTAACGCTGAATTTAGCAAGGAATTAGATACTGAAGCTTTCCGCTGAAGATAAAAGTTAATATAAATGCTATATAACCCGTGTAGAAGAGATCATTATTGGTTTTTTGTAGCATACATGTGATCTTACCAAATCCGAAGGATGTGTCACATACCGTAATTTAACAAGTAGATATTTTTCAGATCACATCAACAGCTACAAATTTGAAGCAAACAATAATACACTGATTTTGGAGAAAAAGACGTGCATGTCCACAATAAGAACACCTTTGGTGTGAAGTAATTTTGAGACATAGAGTTAAACAGTTCCAGCATTATTTGAGTCCTTCGACTAATCCAAATCGAGAAAATGGCCTTAAAACAACGAGGTCTAGAAGAAAGCAAGAACCAAGAAACAATGTAGCTCTGGTACTTATCAGTAATTTTCATATGCAATGATATTTCAGATTCTAGGAAAAGAAATAGATTCGATATAAACCAAGAAACGATGAACAAAAAAAACCGTAGTAGCATCAACAACACAACAACAAAAACATGCGCACACGATATAAAAATATTACAGTTTGAGACTGTAAATATGTATAAAGAGACCAAATTAACCCAATTATTCCTAAGGTTTAAAAATTCCAATTGAAACACCAATTAACCCTATGGTTTAAAAAAACAAGGTACACTACATCTTAATGCATAAAAATCAACAATTACTATTAAGGATCACAATTTAAAAATTCCAACTCCGGCCATATTAAGTTGTAGAAAATCTTGAGACATTGAAATTCTTCCTTTCCCCGGTCCTTTATCTTGCTTTGGATATATAATGTTGATTAGAATCTTCCCCTACAAAAAAGAGTTCAAACATGAGGAATGTACAAAAAATGTAAGAATTATTAAAAAAATGAAATATAAACTTTAGAAAGTTACTAGCAATCGATTTCAATGACATTCATGTTTAAGTGTCCACGCCATCGGATCCATCATCCTCTGTGCTACCCTAAATTAAACAAATGATATATTTACAATCAGATTCAATTTAAAAACTGATGTAATTGAAGAATTCACATATACGGGTAGATTAATATTCGATATTTATATTTTACCTCTTCTGTAACATCATTACCCGGTGGATTAGTACAACTTGTCCTATAATGACCCTTTTGCTTACAATTTCCGCAACGTCGTTTCTTTCGCTCCATTTTCTTTTGTGCTTGCTCTAACCCAGATTGAAATCTGCTTGCTTTCTTAGGACGACCTTTCGTTTTTACAGGTCCACTTGGGTCATAAACAGAAATTTGTGGGATTTGTTGTATTGTTTGAGAGAGTGATGTTGTATTGGGAAATTGACTAACTTTTATAGCTTCATGACTCCGCCTTTCACTTAGTTCTTTCTCAGCCTCCTTAATGAATGCTTCCAATGCTGAATCAAGTTTTAGTAGAAGTGACTTTGATGTGGTTGTCATCTCCAATGCACTGCTAAACTTTGCTCGTAGGGCCCATGAATGTAAAATATGCCATTGGTTTTCATTAGATGGGCTGCCTCTCATCAACATAATAGTATTAACTCCAACATTGCGGTGTCTGGCATGGATTGTCCACCTATGCAATATGTATTGCTCAGGAATAGCTTGTGATTCATTCCATACCATAATCTTCAGAATATGACTGCATAAAATTCCACTTGTCTCGAACATAGCACATGTACATGAAAACTTTAATCCATTATGATCATAATTAACTTCTTCCCATTTACTAGTATTTTCAGAAAACTTACCAACTTTATATACGAAAAGAGAACCATCCATCTTTATCTGATCACGAGACAGTGACATACAACATTTAAACTCATGTTGAAAAAGATCAAAAATAGCCCGTGTATAGAGCTTTCCAGCTTGTATCTCTATTGGGTGCGAAATATAGTTTAGAGGCTTTGTATTAATATTCATGAAGTCTTCACGAGCTTCTGTCTCCCGACGAGTTGCGACAGCCTTATCATATTGCTGAATGAATGCATTCAATTGAGTTTGTGCATTTACATATGAATCAAAGAATGCATTTATGCTTTCGCTGCGCTGACTTGATTTCATGCCTGCAAAAAAAGTGTCTTTCAGATATGCAGAAACCCAATGATCTTTTAATTTGTACATATTCTGCAGCCATCGATCTTCTTCCTCATTGATTTTGTACCGATCTTGTAACTCTTTCCACATCAACTCACATTCTTTTATGCTCTTACTATGATACCATTTATCGAAATAGTTAATAAAATCCTCTCCGTGAAGAGTCCTTAATGATATCAAATGTTCTGCAATATGTGAATCTAAATGCCATTTGCAATATCGATGACGAGTGTTCGGAAAAACACTATGGATTGCATTGCACATACCAATATCTTGATCTGTAATAATAGCGATCGGTTGCATATTATGCATACATTTCAACCATTCTCTAAATAACCACTCAAAAGTGTCTTCTTTCTCATCAGCCAGCAATGCACATCCAAATAATATAGATTGTCGATGATGATTTACTCCAGTGAACGGAGCAAACGGTAAACTAAATTTATTAGTTTTGTAAGTAACGTCAAACACTACAACATCTCCAAAAGTTAAGTAAGAAGATCTGGATCTTCCATCTGCCCAAAACACACTCCTCATCACTCCAGTTTCATCCACTTGCATTGAAAAATAGAAATCGGGATCAAGTACACTTCGTTCTTGAAATTTCTTTATAATCAACACGCATTCTTGACCGATGTTACTTTTTCTTTGAGTCCTTATAATTTCATGGCATTGTTGAGGAGTGATGGTTTCTTCCTTATCACCACCAACGACATTAATTACCCTAGAAATTGTTGAAGGTGCAAGCCCTTCGTCTTCAAGACTATGAACAAGTGTCATGCATGCTTTTGTTCGATGCAACTGCTTATGTGAACGATGCCTTCTCACTTTATCTGGACTAGTTAGATCATGGCCATAGTGTTCCTCAATAAATACACTCACTATCCATGTTTTGAACTTGGTTAGCTTAAGCCTCATCCTCGCCTTACAACCAACTCTAGTTTCCCGTCGACGAGCAACTTCTTTTCCATCCTCCCTCTTATCCTTCAAGAACTTCCGTCCTTCCTTGTCACACACAAAAGTTTTTGATATAATCTCTTTTCCTGGCTTTTTAGAAGAATTTGTTGACTGCCTGCGAATTCCAAATCCTTTCATTTTTGCATATGCATTGTAAAACTGGTATGCAGCTTCAATATTCGGGAACTCCATTCCAACAGAAGGCTGACAATGATAATTTTCCCTTACAGTGCGGTGTTCAGCAGTAGATTCTCCTCTTTCTAATCCATGTTGAGACTCGTGATGATCAGAATTTGGAAATGATGTTGCATCATCATTCTCGACAATTATATCATCCATATCAATGAAAAACTGAAAATAAAATATTTTATAAAATTTATAATGCGAAAAAAGATTTTTTTGCATGTATTATCAGATGAATATAAGCATTCAACATAATAACCAAATAACCACAGAATTTATACACAAGTTTATATTACTATTGCAGGGTATCATCATTAGTGAAATCTAATAATAGCACCAAAAAGGATCATAAACAACCAATTGCCACAGGGAACTTAATCTGTATTTTGACGTATTTCATCCCTTAAACATCTTACTTGATGTTCAGATCTAAATAAATATTAAGGATATAGGCTAAGGTCTCACTAATTTGATTGATTTTGGGCATTTTACCTGGAAATTAATCTGTAGGAGAGTGTAGAATAAGAAAGCCCCAATCTTCTTTTGTCATCTACCTGGCATTTTATAGGGAACTTAAATCTATAAAATGTAGAAAAGGACAATAAATTCTCAAACCAGTCACATTATGAAGGCTGAACATGCATGGGAAGAATTGTAAGATCAGATTCTCAATAGGAACTACAAAACAGAAATCACACCATTCCAAATATCTTAAGTAGTTTTACGAGATAAATAGAGTTCAGTAAATAATTTGTTTTGCAGTTTCACTTAACTGTTCTATACGTTCCCTCACAAAAAACAAACATAAAATAATAATAAACACTTCAAATTAGGATTCACAAAACTAGATAGATGAAAGTGAATAGTGCGTCCAAATGCAAGACTGTCAAGGGCTGAGGCAGTGACGGAAAACAGTCCATAATGTATAATTAGAAATCCTTATAAGGAGAAATCCGTTATAAGGAAAACAGTCCAAAGTTATACTGGTCCTTTATAAGGATGGTCCTTTATAAGGAGAAATCTTTTCAGTAACATACAAGTGTATTATGATACAAAATCCTGCAGACTGGATTAAATAATCTGGACAAGATACTTTGATACTGTATCTGGAGTCAATACAGAACATCCACGATTAAATAATTCAGTTTCATGTTCCCCCTTTTCTTTACAAAAATTTCTTTCAGGCCATTATCCATCCACGATTCCGCATCAGTATATTGATTTAAAAAGATTATGAGTTCTATAAATTTTCTGTTATTTAGCCAAGACTTCAAGCTTCTCATTGAGAATTAAGGTTTGTCAATATTAAACTTTTAATAAAATTTGATATCTAATCAATTTTTAAACAGGCCAAAATGAGTACGGTACAGGTTCATAACATCTTTGATAAAATTGTAAAAATCTTAATCTGAAGTAGAAGTTGAAGGGAAGTGTCGTGGTTGTAAAAGTAGTAAATATACTTTCATCCATTAGCTTTCTAATTCTAGTAAATTTTCTATTTTACTCGAATGAGTTTTTTGTAATAGAAAAACAGTGCTAATCTACCAATGTTTTTGTTGAGTGTTGTCGTATTAACAAAGAAAAATAATCTCAGTATATCTGTAAACCAAGAGAAAAGGTAACGTTCAAACAATCAAATAATCGTATAACGCTCTTACTAATAGAACAGAAATTTTTGGGAAGTTAGATGCAAGAAAAAAATTAGATTCGAATAATAAGGAAGCCGTACCGATAGAACCTCCTTCAGCGGCTACCTCTCGTCGTACGAATCCGCTAGCCGCCGTCGGATCGTGGAATAAGAAAAAGAGGCGGTGAGTTGGCCCTAAACTCCACCCTCCGAGGAGACGCGGCCGTGAGATCGGAAGAGGAAGACAGGACGGGGAGACGCGGCCGTGATCAAAAGAGGCAGAACTAAGGGTTGTTTTCCTATCGTCCCAACATTGGGACAAATTTCGTGCTCGGAGAAGAATCAAGAGGAACCAATTTTGGGAGGACGATAGGATGCGGCTGTTGACCGACGCTTCACGTGAGGAAGGAGATGAATTAAGGGTTTAGAGTTTTGGTGGCCTTAAGTTATGCGTTGGGTTTATTTACTAATAGGCGTAACATTTTGCTATTAACCCCTAAACGCAAATTAAAGAAGCATTAGCCAATCAATTAATGCCACATCAGCTCCGGTGTAGGAAAACCCTACACGGGCTGCTCATCCCCCTTAAACTCATATATATATATATATATATATATATATATATATGAGGTTAATGGGTATCATACGCCGTATGAGCTATCATCTCATATTCACCCGCGTGGCTTCATCTCGCGCGTCCGATTGCTGCAGCTGAGATTAATTGTTTTGCGTGTATCTTTTGCAAAATAGCCCCTCTCTCGAAAAAACAACCCAACTTTATTATCATTTGGGTTAATTCATCCTCCTGAGATATCACCCCCCCCCAATTCATCCTGAGGGTTTCGTGCGCCCCTGCCCTCTCAAGTTTCCCCCTTCGCCCACCCCCCTAATTCATCCTCCTCCTCCGGCGGCCACCACCATCGGCGATTGGCGTTAGTCCCTCTCACCTCGGCATCGGGCGTCCCCGTCCGACCCTCCGGCGGCCACCACCATCGGCGATTGGCGTTCATCCCTCTCACCTCGGCATCGGGCGTCCCCGTCCTCCCCTCCGGCGGCCACCACCATCGGCGATTGGCGTTCCCCCTTCGCCCACCCCCCTAATTCATCCTCCTCCTCCGACGGCCACCACCATCGGTGATTGGCGTTAGTCCACGGTTCATCCCTCTCACCTCGGCATCGGGCGTCCCCGTCCTCCCCTCCGGCGGCCACCACCATCGGCGATTGGCGTTCATCCCTATTGTAGGCTAATTAATTGGTATGTACTGTGTCATGCTCGGCTGTTGATTCTGCAGAATTTATAATGCAAGCTTTTCTTTACTTGTTGGCAATTCGAAGCATGGTTCTTACTTTGTTTCATTTTGCAGTCCGAAAAATGAACCATTGTGTCCCCGATTGGGGTATGTAGGATGACCTGAGCTCTTTTCACGAACTATTTCCTTCTTCAAGCGAGAAGAAGTCGCCTTCCCTCGGCGATTGGCGTTCAATGGAACGGAGGAAACCCTCAGCAGACGGAAACCCTCAGCGGAATTTGTTGCGATGGAAACCCTCAGCGGACGGCAATGGAACGGAGGCGGGTGTCATTGGAACGGACTTTCCAATTGACTCTTCTCCAGAGACTGGAATCCCATTTGAAGCTCCTCAGGTTTGCATAAACTTTAAAATTTCATATATAGAGACATGATATAAATCTGTAGAAATCATCTATCATCTTCATTTTGAAATTTTGCATACTGGAAGCAACATGAGGATCATGTAGTGTATTTGAATTTTTTCCATTCTTTTAGGATCATGTAGTGTCGTGCGAAGTTACTGAGATGGAATCTGTACATGATGGGAGCGACGCCCACGTGTCTACGGGTACAATTGGCGAATCACAACATGCTTTAGTAGATTTATATGGAGAAACTTTTCTAAATGTAGAAGATCCATATGAAGGCAAAGAGTTTCCTACTCAAGAAGATGCATATCATTACTACAATGCTTATGCACGAAAGATGGGATTTGGAATTCGTAAAGAAGCGGCCAATAGGTCAAGAAAGAATTCGAATGTGACACTTTGTAGGACTTTTGTTTGTAACAAAGCGGGGTTCAAGAAAATGGATGACAAGAGACAACTCGCGAGAGGTGTTTCCTTTCGCCGTCCGGATACAAGGGTGGGATGTCTTGCCAAAATGAAGATCAAATTAACATCTTCAAATACTTGGATGGTTTCTAAGTTTGTGTCGGAGCATCAAAATCATGAACTTTCAAGTCCAGATAAGGTGATGCATCATTACTCTCACAAGCAACTACATCGAACACATATGTGTAGAGAATGGATTGGAAATTTGAGAGAAGAAGGAATGGGTCCTACAACCATTTCTAAGACACTTAATGTTCTGTATACAAGTGCAGATGGGAGAGCAAATGAAGATAGAATCACTGCACAACAATGCAATGATTATATCAGAACATTAAGGAAGAATAACATTGGCAATGAGTGTATATCTATCATTAGACATTTTCAAGACAAAAAGGACACGGATCCAGATTTTTACTTTGCCATGGAGGTGGATCATGTCGGCACTTTTAGAAGTGTCTTTTGGGCAGATGGCAGGTCAAGAGAATCTTATTTAAGTCTTGGGGATGTTGTAGTTTTTGACACAACTTATAAAACAAATTACTTAAGCTTGCCTTTTGCTCCATTTACTGGTGTGAATCATCATCGACAGTCCACTCTCTTCGGGTGTGCACTACTTGCAGATGAGCAGGAGGAGACATTTGTTTGGTTATTTACTCAGTGGCTTAAATGCATGCATGGAGTTGCACCTAAGGCTATTATCACTGATCAAGATGGACAAATGAAAAAGGCCATTGAGAAAGTATTTCCGACAACTCGACATCGTTTTTGCTTCTGGCATATTAGCAAACATATTGCAGAACAAATTCCATCTCTGAAGACCCAATATGGGGATGAAATTGCAACGTATTTTCAATCTTGGTACCATTCTAACACGATCATCAGATGTGAACAACGATGGGAAGAATTGAATAGGAAGTTTGACATAGATAAAGATGCAAATAGTTGGGTCACAAGGATGTACAACTTGCGCCATCATTGGGTCGATGCATATTTAAAAGATGTCTTTTGGGCTGGAATGATAACAAGCCAAAGGAGTGAAAGCATTAATGCATTTTTTGATGGATTTGTTAATGCAAAAACAAAACTTGTTGAGTTTATAACTCAATATGAAAAGGCCATATCCGCCCGACGCTCAACTGAATGCCATGAAGATTTCATGACTTTGAATTCCACACCGACGATGTACTACTCCCACCCAATTGAAGAGCAAGTTGGAAAGCTATATACTAGAACTATTTTGAAGATATTTCAAAAAGAATTTTTTGATGGGATCTCACTTTTTCGACAAGAAGTATTGAAGGATGGACCTAAGATGACATTTCTTGTTGGTCGGTTTTCTGAAGATAAAGAGCAATGGGAAGAAGTGACAGTTGATTATTCTGGAGAGTTAAAAGTCATATGCACATGTGCAATGCTTGAAACTCATGGCATCTTTTGTCGCCATATTTTAAGTCTTTTATGGCATGATCAAGTGGCATCGATTCCGGAAAAGTACATTTTGCATCGGTGGAAAATTATTGCAAGGCATCGAAATATCGGATTTGTCAATGTCATGAATGCGAGGACAACTGAATATAACACACATCAATGTGGGATTGTCAGATTATGGGCACTTCGGGCCAAATTCAATGGTGCTCTTGAAATGGTTTCGGAATCAGATGCTTTTCTTTCTAAGCTTGAGTCTTTACTTGAGGGATTCATTGTTGATGCAGAGAAAGAGGTTAGACCTAAGACGGTTCATCAACAAAATCCTCAAGTTCAAAGTAATGTTGGCAGTTCTACTACCGTGATATTACATGATGGTGAAGAAATCATGATCAAGGATCCTGATGGCCCTGTTAGAACAAAGGGTCGTCCAAAGAGTGCTAGCAGACTAAGGTCAGGAATTGAATTATCTCAAGAAAAAAAAGATGTAAAGCGACGAAAATGCGGAAATTGTCAACAACTCGGCCATTATCGAACCAATTGCCCTCAAAATTGTAAGTAGAGAAATATTCATATTTATTCTTTTCTCATTTGCAGTTATATATTAGTGCACAATCTTGTCATTTTAATACATAGCTCTGTCCTTGCCACTCATGAAATGCATTAGCATTTTCACTTGATGAACGACATGTTCCAACATATTACATGTCATAAGATATGAATATGGAAAAAGCGATATCCTGTGCATATTTGATGAATTGAATTCCGTTCAAAACTTACATGCTTTTGTTGTGAATCACAAGGTGTGCTTTGGGCTATTTGGCTACCCACAGAATCCCCAAAACAAAAGGCTCCATATATGCACACCATAACTTAAAAGCTTGATTATTCCTGATTTGATGGAAGGCACACCATAACTTACATGAATGGCCGAATATTAGAGTGATGATAATTCAGTTTAAGGATTTTCTTTGGCGTAAACAAAAGGATAAAAAGAAAGGCTCGTTGATATCTCCTACTTGGCGTAAACAACCAATTCATAGAATTTTATCACAAAATTTTTCGTGTTTCATTTTTCGTGTTTCAATTTATCAATAATATTCTCAACCATTAATTTGTCTAAACAGATAGTGCAGGGTTGTCCCAAGAATCTTCTTTGTAGTTCATGTATGATTTTGCCTATAAACTCCAAAAATCATCTTTGTAGGTAGCAAAAATCTTATTCTTGATTTAAACAGATTTCCAAAAGACCTTTTTCTGTTGTTATTCACATTTTCTTTCGCATTGGCAATCCTACGAGTTTTTTAACAGTGTCAACGGCAGATTTTTAAAAACTTCTTATTTATTTGTTCAAACCGTCCTATTTCACCATGTCACATGATTCCTTACGATTGGTTTTGTACTGTTACAGCGATAAGCTGATGAAAATTTGTGTTTTCCACTTCTGGAACTTTCTGAACGGCATTAGAAAACACAAGTAATACAAGATTAGATAGATCTGGGAGCAGACTTTTCCAACACATTAAATACAAGGAAATTAGATATGCTTCACAAAATAGCATTTGTAATTTGGCGTTGACAACATGATTTTAGTGCTGTTAACAGTACAAACTGTTCTGCGTTTTTTATCAAGAATTCTTTTTTCAAAGATAGCCAACTTTGTTTAGTAAATAATATTTTCAAAGATAGCCAAAAATTGAGGCATGGTTGTTGCCAGTAATGATTTCTTGAAGAGGCCATTGATCATGTGCTTAGCATTAGAACTTGTTAAAAACAGAAATTTGAAGTCTGGAAGCTTGGTGATGTATGAGTGATGTATGAGTGATGCAGGTACATGCAATAAAACTTCCAATCTAAGAAGTAAAGGTGAAGAAGTATGTTGGGATATGTTTTCTTTGAGATATGGTGTTATATGTGTAACACTTGAGAATTCTTACACTATATGTGAAAACTACGCTACTAGAAGCAGCGAGGAGGATTGTATGTCATCCGAAGATAACCTTTGCGCACGTGTGCACGTGCACGCTTCAAACCTCACATATATTGTGTATTTTTGTAATCGATTGCCTGATCCTTGCTAATGTCAAAAAAAGGCTCATAACAGACCATGATATTCTGACCAGCGCTATGAAAGGCTGCAAAGATGGGATTCATGGTATATCTTAAGTTGCGATCCTATATGATTCTTGTTTCCTTGCAACAATGCGATAACCTCATTTGGTTCTCACGAGGATCTAATTATGCATCTGTTATGGTTTGTTTCTTGTAGGATACTTGAAGGTGTAGTAGACAAGAAGCACTTGCAGAATTCTTAACTGGTTACTCAGGCAAGTATAAAGCCAAGTAAAAAACTGATTGTATCTGGTTCTATTGATCAGTGGTGACATCGCGAGCAGCACATGTGACACAAAACTTCTTTGCATCAATTTGTATAACTTCTAGCTTGAAGATTTGAGGGTTAGTCCTAATTCTATTTAATTTCATTTTTTGGTAGGTGGGAGGATATGTTGCGGGATACAAATGCTTAGTTTTTGCAACAGTGAAAGGTGCATGGCACATGGTTCCCAGATATCAAACTAAAATGGCATTGCCAATTTTCCATGTGATGGGCCAATCTTGAGGTGAATGCGTGGACTCCTGGGACTCGAAGTGCAAGAAGAAGCTCAACTGCAGTCCATGGAATTTTTTGTCATTTTATTGTGTGGGTTTTGAATGTATATAAGATTGAAATCCTGAACCTCCCTATGGTTTTATGTGAAATTTTGAAACTCCTTATGGTTTTATGTGATTTTGAAGAGAATTTTGTTGAATGTGTTGTCTAAATTGTTAGCATCTACTTCATGTGATTTAATTTCTAATTACAGTTTCTTGCAACTGTAAGATAATGTATTTTTTCATAGAAAGTAGATGTTTTTGGGTTTTGGTTTCCTCTGGGAGATTGTCATTGCAAGATAATGTATTTTTTTGGTTCTTGTAATCTGCTGAGCCTGCTGTTTTTCCATGCGTCGGTTGGATGCATTGCGAATTTCATAGCAAGTGAATACTACTGATCCATCTTTTTATCTAAACCTCATTTTTAATTAGGAGAATTCTAGGGTGCATATGTTACTGTCTGTGAATCAATTTGCGCTGCAGTTTGTTTTTTCCGTATAAAAATGCGTCTGTAGAAAGGATGTATATGGGATATAGTTATTACAATAACTGTTTTTACTTTCTCATTTTGGACATGGATAAGAATACAGATATTTTGGACATGAGATTTTTCGTGTGTCTGTTGAATAATGAGTATCAGCTACACAATGAGAAAATTTTCTCATTGGATGGCATCTGTTTGAAAGAGAATAAACTTTGAAGCTAAAAATGCAAGCCATAACCAAATTCATCAAGAAGACAAAAATAACAAGAATTCACAGACAAAATAAATCTCAGCAACCTACGACAAGCAGCAAAACGTAGGGCCGATTACGCTTTTATTGGAGGATACAACTAAAGCTTAGCAGCAGAGACCCTTGAGGCTTGAGCCCCACTCCAGGAACTCTTTGCTCGTATCATCCTTGTGCAAGATCACCTCGATGAAGCACAGGCAGTCCTTCTTCGTCCCGGTCGCCGTGGCGATCACCTCCTTGAGATCCTCATCGCAGAACACCTGCGCGGTCCAGCATTTGCCCTCGCCATTGTGGATCGCCTCCACGAGCCCGGTGTAGTTCCAGTTCTTGATGACGTTGTAGGGACCGTCGTGGATCTCCACCTCGATGGTGTACCCCCCGTTGTTGATGAGGAAGATGATCGTGTTCTGCCCGCACCTCAGCATCGTCGACACGTCCTGCGCCGTCACCTGAAAGCTTCCATCGCCGATGAAAGCAAGCACACGCTTGTCCTTTGCGGCCTGAGCATACCCCAGAGTTGCTCCTACCGACCACCCAATCGACCCGTAGCTGCAAGCAAATCGATATGAATTCGTTAACATACAGACCAATCACGCATCCCACGGCAATCTATTCGGCAACTCACCCACAGCCCTCGGGCAATTTCAGCTTCTGGCAATTGAACCAGGAATCGCCGGTCTCGGCAATGACAGCACTATCACCATTGACCATCTTCTGAATGTGCTTGAAGAGCACATTGACCCTCAGAGGCTCTTTAGGAGCAGCCTCCGGTGGATGGCCCTCCGGCACAAAGATCCTGCAATAGTTCTCGTTAGCAGTGGTGTTCTTCTTCAGACAATCGCCGATGGTGGTGGCCGCCGGAGGGGAGGACGGGGACGCCCGATGCCGAGGTGAGAGGGATGAACCGTGGACTAACGCCAATCACCGATGGTGGTGGCCGTCGGAGGAGGAGGATGAATTGGGGGGTGGGCGAAGGGGGAACGCCAATCGCCGATGGTGGTGGCCGCCGGAGGGGAGGACGGGGACGCCCGATGCCGAGGTGAGAGGGATGAACGCCAATCGCCGATGGTGGTGGCCGCCGGAGGGTCGGACGGGGACGCCCGATGCCGAGGTGAGAGGGACTAACGCCAATCGCCGATGGTGGTGGCCGCCGGAGGAGGAGGATGAATTAGGGGGGTGGGCGAAGGGGGAAACTTGAGAGGGCAGGGGCGCACGAAACCCTCAGGATGAATTGGGGGGGGGTGATATCTCAGGAGGATGAATTAACCCAAATGATAATAAAGTTGGGTTGTTTTTTCGAGAGAGGGGCTATTTTGCAAAAGATACACGCAAAACAATTAATCTCAGCTGCAGCAATCGGACGCGCGAGATGAAGCCACGCGGGTGAATATGAGATGATAGCTCATACGGCGTATGATACCCATTAACCTCATATATATATTAATGGGTATCATACGCCATATGAGGCATTGCCTCATATTCCCTCTCACATAAAGCAACCAAGTACAAGCCCACATGGGCTTGTACTTGGTTGTACTTAGTTGCTTTATGTGAGAGGGAATATGAGGCAAGGCCTCATATGTCGTATGATATTATATAAAAGAGGGATGTTATCAAGAGAAATTGGATAGGAGAAATTGGACAAGAGAAATTGGACAAGAGACTTTGGACAAGAGTATATACATACATATATATGCATACATATATACATATACATACATACATATGCATACATCTACTCTATAAAATAGGGATGTTATTAAGAGAAATTGGATAAGAGAAATTGTACAAGAGAAATTGGATAAGAGAATTTGGACAAGAGTATATACATCTATTCTATAAAAGATGAAGATTTTGAATCTTATCATACTAGGACAAAGCTTTGTCCTATGTGGCAAGTTTGTCCAACGTGGCAATGACAATTTTGGGGGGACTTAAATTTTGGGGGGAAACTTAAATTTGGGGGGAACCTTGAAATTTTGTGAGAAAACTTGAAATTTGGGGGAAACTTGAAATTTGTTGGGGGAAAAACTCAGCCATTAAATAAACAGTGCCCTATAGGCACGGGTAATGAATAGTATATATATATATATATATATATGGAGATGATATGGTGAGCAAGTGAGCAAAATCCTTTAAAGTAAGCAAACAAATCCTGACCGTCGGATCTGATCGGCTGGTTCAGGTTAAATCCGCTCAGATTCCCAAAGTCACCAGCCCCCGAAGTCAACGCCCAAATATCAATTCGCAGCTTCTCCCTCACACGGACCTTCTCCCTCACACGGACGAAACCTCCTTCTCCCTCACGCGGACGAAACCCTGTCGCTGGCGAAAACCCCAAAATCCGGCTGCGAAAACCCCCGTCGCTGGCGAAAACCCCAATATAGGGGAGTATTCGGCTGCGAATGGCATTCGCACGGCGCTCGTGCGAATGGGCTGCTGGCCGTCCGATCTCCTCCTCCCAACGCTAACGGCTGGAGATCGAGCGGAAGTGCGAATGGGATGATGGTCGTTCGATGCGATCTGACGGCTTGGCCTCGTTTCCTTGGTCAGGATCGGATCATGCTCTATATATATATATATATATATCTCTCTCTCTCTCTCTCTCTACCCCCCACATCAGCGAATCCCTCTTGCGATTTCCTACTGCCGTATCCCTCTCGTCTCAACCCCACAGCTACGAGCTTATCTCCAGCGGTTCTCCGGATCTTGCCCTTCGTGCTTTCAACGTCTCGCCCTCTCCCCGTTCCCACGTAGCCCGCGATTCGTTTGATTTGGTGAATTAGGGCTTTCGCACTTGCCTTGGTTAGTTTGGTTTGGGGAATTGATTTCCTTTCTCCATCATCCCGATGATCTTTTCAGCATCGCCTGAATCCGAGGTACTTTCTTAATTTTATTTAATTTTTATTTTCCTTTTATAGGATTCCTTGATCATGAATTGGAATTCATAGCTTTATCCTTCAAATAAATTGTTGGTAATTTGAAATTTGATTGACTGATGGGTAGTTGGTGGTGTCATTGTGTCCCATAAATTTCTTTTCGAAATATTGCCTGCAAGATGTATGTTACTTTGCTTCTATGAAGAAGGTGTATTTCTTTAGTGTCTCCTATCTTGATTTTTAATGCCAAAATTCAAACCTGAATGAGCCACTGAAAATTCCAATAAGTCAGAATATTATGTACACACAAAATTCATTGACAAGAATAACTCATGGGATGCACATAACTGAAGTTTTATGCCAAAACTACTATTTGGCCCCCATTGGTTGTAGGTGTGTATCATAGGGCTGGGGAGCCTTTTTGCAGAGTAGGATAGGGCTATTAAGGAACTTGAATAAATCTCATCAAATTTTGTAGAGTAGGACTATCAAGGAAATTTGTTCTGACTTATTGGAATGAAGCAACAAAATTTGTGAAAACTGTGAGCTTGAGTCTTTACTACATGGCCTTTTATGTTAACATGAAGTTTCATGTGATGCCATGACCGAAATGATTAAGTCTCATCCTTTTCCCTTGATGTGCTTTTTATTAGCACATATATTTACAAACTTGGCAAGCATTTCATATTGATGATCAGATGAACCTCAATGAGAAATTTTTCTGAGCTACAGAACAACAGTTGAGCATAGAAAGCAAACTATGATGATATATTTAGTGTCATTCAGAATTGCATTGGAGCATAGAAAGCAAACTATGATGATATATTTAGTGTCATTCGGAATTGCATTGGAGCATAGAAAGCAAACTATGATGATATATTTAGTGTCATTCGAAATTGCATTGGAAATAATTAAAGAAGCTAAGGGTTTATGACTCCTTGGAATTGATATATATTTAGTAATGATACCCAAAATGAGCTATTGAAACAAGCTACTTGCAACCTGCTCTTGAAATGATGCATAACATTTTGGTTCAAATCATGACTATGTTTGTGTTCTATTTTTTGTAGCTTGGGAAGGACCATTGTTGAAAAGGGATCTAACATGCGAAGTAACACCAGTGGTTGGAAAAGCCTAGGATGTTACGTCTTAGTCCTCTTCTACATCAACCTCTCCATTTTTCTCTTTGTTCTTGGAAAAGCCATTTTGACCTACCAGTAAGCTTTAATTTATATTTCTAATGCCATAGCAATATCATATACGATATTTTCTTGAACTTTTTTTCTTGAAAGATAATGTATAGAAAGAAACATATGTAAGTCTTCTACCAAGGTTCTGTTCTTCTTTCGCTTCAGGTTTGTGTGCATTCTTCTAAGAGAGTGTTCCAACAGCAGCAAGCAGCAAAGAATAGTACATTCATGCAACCGTTTGTATAAAGAATGAAGAGAAGATCATCATGCTAAAGGTAATATACTCTTATTCAAAAGAAATAAACTTGAGTTCTCAGGTAACTCTCGACGTGATCGAACAATATCTTCCCAAGACTATTCGTCTGTGCAGATATGTCAGCAAGGGAGATCTCATGGAATCATCAAGTGGGTGCCATGTAACTTTTTGTTTTGCTATTTGCTTTCAAGAGAACTTGCATGCTCTCAAATACTGAAACTTCCTATGGACTAGCAACTACTGAACCTTTTTTTTAGTTTTAACTTTGCTTTTGTATAAATCAGTTGATGATAGAGAGCATAGAGAGGTAGAGTGCACTGTATTTTCAGTGGCTCATTCAGGTTTGAATTTTGGTGTACTTTTTGACAAAAATAATACAATATCGATAGATTAGTCGTCTTCTTGTATCCAATGTATTAGGGCCTTAAAATAGAACTAGGTAGGGCCTTAAAATAGAACTTGTCGATATATATGCTCCCATGCTGAGTACAAATGAAATGATTGCATACAAGAAACCATGCACATAAAATGAATCTGCGGCAGATGCAGATGCATAGCTGAGTACAAATGAAACAATCCAAGGTATGCACAGCTTGATATATCACAGCGTGCTACAACAGTTTTTTTTCTGGTTTCTGGTGACAATTCTTAGCAATGAACGATATTACTTGCAATTTAATAGATCACACTTGTGATTTCATTTAGGGTTTAAACAAGCACAAGCACATTGAAACTTGGATTCTGCTATCTGAACTACAATTTGTTTCCTCAAAGCAAAATAAAACAGTCGTAACAAGATCTACATCAGGCAACGATTCAACCACTCTACAAAGCAAGCATATCGACACAACCAACATGCATGTTCTCCAACTTAATAAGATTCTCGTCCATAAAAACGCATGGAATGGTTACAAGAATTTAAAGCCATAAATATCTAATCAGAACTCAGAAAATAAAGCAAGAAAATAAAGCAACACCATGAAATCCAATAACCATGTGTTATACTAGATAAAGATCACAAGAGGAAGTGCATGGGGAAACTGATCATGTCATACAAATTCAGTGTATTTAAGTGCAGCCAAGAAACCCAACTGGCAAATTACAATCAGCAAACATTTACTTTTACAGCCCTCTTGGTATTTTAAGCCTTGGCCTACATAGCAAGCACAACATAACTCTATTAGGATATAGGACTACCGACCCAAGTAATTTATGTTTTATTGTACACATAGAGGTTACATGACATATATACATGTAATTGCCACCGATATTTCATTTACGGTGTTGAATGCCACGACAAGCACATAGACCATATGATGGAGAAGAGTGGCATTGCAGAAGTCCATCGCCTCAAGTAGCATTTGCAAATCCAACTTTGTTGCGACCAAAGTCAAAACTCGGTGTGATACGCAACCCATGAAGACATCTCCAAGGATCCTGCACGCAACCAAGAATCGGCATCATTATTCCAACTAGTCTTAAAAGTTTTTACATTTTCTGTGATTCAATCCAAGATAAAAGCACAATGAACCATACCAAAGAGGGCTTCGTGATGGAGGTACATCTTATACTCAAACATCCAGCATTCACAAATTTCCAATAAAAATTATATCAAGTATCCAGTATTCTCAAAATAATATGTTTGCAACAAAAATTATATGCAGAACTCTCAAAACAGTATACTCAAACATCAAACATTCACAAAATTAAATGTTTCCAACAAATTTTTAGTAAATACAAACTTTCAGAAATACAAATTTCTTCAATAATCTGTGAGCTCATAAGTTTTTTTATCCTCTTTTTTTTGGATCCATTTTTTATCCTCTTTCATGCAAACTGGTTGGATTGTGAGTTCACATTTATTCACATGTCTCTACCTTGTACGCAGGGGCACGAGCATGCCAACATGGATATATATCAAAGTGACACAATTCTACAACAAGAGGTGCCATATTACTTGTACTATGGGACTTCATGATGGAATTTTCATACGTTATAGATTGGCATGCGGAATCTATAAATTTAATTCTTAATCTCTAATAGATTGATATCAATTATTATGGAAACAAAATAGATAATGGTGAATGAAATAAATCATAGAGTGATATGATAAAGATGACATTACATATAATTTATAATATCTAAAAGACATGAGTTATAACATTAGTAACCTGCTAGACTCGAGCTGCATTTGCACAAGGAAATAAGGGATAACTAATAACTAGTAAACCGAATGGTATAAGGTACAAATTATGTGTACTCTCTGAAGAATAGTTGCACCTTAAAGTGTGGAGTGCTATCGCCTTCTGCAATACTCCCCTTTGCTTAGTTAAGGTCCTTAATGTTACATCAGCAATATTAAATTATCTTTATGCTCTCCAACATCTCTCTCATCTTTATGCTCTCTACCATTCTTTCATATGCATGAAATGTAAGGGGAAATAATGCTCGCCTCTCACCCATAACTAGGAAAACAACAAAAAACCCCTCATTTCTCCACATACCTACAAATAGATGAATGGTAAGAAATTCAGCACAAAAACCAGAAAAGAAATGAAGTCAGTAAACTGGACATGCATACTTTACTGCTGGCCCATCCCAAATTTTGGCATTTCCTTCATTAACAGAATATATTGGAACCTGTTTGGAAGGAAGAATTACTTGAGCAACAGAGGTTCAAACGGTGCAGCATACATAATCATATAGAGCTCGTAGTAGATGTTCAGAGATGATAGCTTAAAGGCAATTATGAAAATAGCAGCAAAACACATTGATACGTACCTATAATATTAATTGATACCAACATCAAGAGAAAGAATCGTAATGTTGATAAATGAAAGTTGTGAATATTGAAGGATAGTATGGATAATTTAATACCATGTTAAGGAATGGAATATCAAAAAAAGAAGATATTTTACATGGATTAAAGATTTTAAGTATGCAACAAAAAAATTAAGCACTATCTAATAACTGAATATGCTAGTAAGACACGTACCTTTATGTCTGGATGAGTCAGTATGAACTCCCCAAGAGAAGGATCCAAAGTGAAACCGTTTACACCATTCCCAGTGCTAATCACAAGATGCAGGTTTAAAAATTGAAGGTGATGATAAAATCTAAAGTTTGAATTTCATACCCTAACCATATCATTCAATTTTGTGCAAGATCAATCATCCAAAAGAATTTTGCCACCCAAAAAATATAAGAGATAATACCTGAAGGGCGTAAGGGTTTGAGCGGCGGTTATGTGCTGAGTGAGAGGTGAGAGAGTGTGGGGGTAGGGTTTGCACGGCGGGAGAGGCTTGAGAACCATCGAGATCGCCCGAAGGGTCTTGCTGTGAGAGAGAGAGAGAGAGAGAGAGAGAGAGAGAGAGAGAGAGAGATCGAATGGTAGGGGTGTAATTTCGTGAAGTTGGAATGATCGGGGCCTTCACATGCGAGGCTGGCCGTTTGATCATATCAAACGGTCCCCATTTCTCCCGCCTGCTCCTCGTTTTTTTGGCCACAAGATCTCATCCGACGGATCCGACGGCCAGGATTTGTTTGCTCACTTTAATGGATTTTGCTCACTTGCTCACCATATCATCTCCATATATATATACATACATATATATATATATATATATATATATATATATATATATATATATATATATATATATATATATATACACATATATATACATATATATGCATACATACATACATACATACATATATGGATTAATGGGTATCATACGTCATATGAGGCCTTGCCTCATATTCCCTCTCACATAAAGCATCCAAGTACAATCCCACATGGGCTTGTACTTGGTTGTACTCCTTGTGTATTGTGTGTGATAGGAGATGTATGGAAGTGATACATTTGGACCTTGTCTTGTCTTATGGTGAGAGGGAATATGAGGCAAGGCCTCATATGGCGTATGATAGCCATTATTCATATATATATATAGTAGTTGTGTTTGCAGTTGTATAGAAATATCCTGTTTGTAGGTGTATATAGTAGTCGTAGATAAAGTAGTTGTATGTAAGCATGTAATGGTCATATGGATGTGTGAGTATAATTGTGTATGTTGGCCATCTAGTTGGGCAAGCCTCCTTGTGTAGTTGTGCGTGATAGGAGATGTATGGAAGTGATACATTTGGACCTTGTCTTGTCTTATGGTGTAGTGTATGGATAACTTGGGTTAGAGCGACCCTTATTGTCTATACCTATCCAGCCCTCGACTAGACCCTACACCCCAGAAAGTCCGAGGACGGACTTTATTTTAAGGTGGATAGGATAGCATGCCCTGTTATGAACTATACGTGTATTCTACTATATACACATGATATTTCTACTTATGATGCATACGTAGGCATGAAATAATTGCAAATGTCTATGTATGTATTATAGTGCATGGAGTTGTGCCATAATATGTAGCTAAGAGACGAGAAAGCGAGACATGAATGCGGGAGAAGTGTGAATGACGTCGTGTGTATGATATAACAAGTATGTATTGGACATGTGTGTGTGGTGCAACTATGCATGTGTGGGTATGCATGGTTGTGTGTAGGGAGAGTCATGCTAGTGTGAAGAGGGGTTAGGGGTTAATGGCATCCCCGTAAATTTTTAGAAAGGTGAGAGGCAAAATGGTCATTTGGACTAAATGAGGTATGTGTGTATAGTAAAGAAGTGTGTGCATAAAGTAATGTCACACTTGTAATTAGTGGGAAGTTGAGGGGGTATTTAGGTCATTTTAAAAGTGTCATGGCTTATTCTATAAGCCATGCCTTGGCTTATCCTATAAGCTAAGTGTGTGTAGAAAATCCTTAGGAAATATCTTCTTAACCTTATCCTTTTCTTCTCATTTTATTGTCTAACTAGTCATAACCCGTGCCCGCGGGCACGGTTCATTTAAGATTTTCCCCTGTGAAATCTTTGTTCGCCAAAAAATTATTTCTACAGCCAAAATTTAAAACAACAACAAATTACCGTAAAAATATTTAGCGGCACATGCGCATTTGGCGTGGGTGCCTTCTGCATGGACCAACAATTTCTGTGCGTGCGCCTTCGACACGGAACAACAAATTCAGCGTGGAACAACAAATTAGCGTATAAAAAAAATTCGGTGTGCAACAACAAATTAGCGTAAAATAATTTAGCGGACGCCTTCGGTGCGAAACAATATATTAGCGTAAAAAAATTTAGCGGAATGGGCGCATTTGGTACGAAACAATAAATTCGATGCTGCTATCTTCGACACAAAACAACAAATTCGACGTGGACGCCTTCGGCGTGGAACAAAAAATTAGCATAGAACAACAAATTCGACGCAGAACAACAAATTAGTATAAAAAATTTCAGCAGGGCGCAATTGGCGCAGGTGCCTTCTGCCCTAAGGATGTGGATGCATCCTGATCGTTGTTGATGACTGGCCCTAGGATTAAAAACAATTGTGTTTTATAGAATAGATTTTTTTCTACGAACATTTTTTGGGTACTTAAAGAAGAATATGTAGCATTGCTCGAATAAGCCTTTGCACAATTTCAAGAACCTCGTCCCGTGGTATAATTTGCGGTTTATTTAGCAACCATTGTGTTGGGAAATAATTTACAGGTTGCATGTTTGAAGCCCAGTGCTTGCCATTTAGTTTTCCTTTCGCAATTTCAACAGTAATGTCGTGGAGTTAATTTGGCATGAAGTTGTGCATTGGAAATTGTCTACAGTAACACCAAGTTGAGTTTTAGTCCATTGGTCAGCTGTGTTTTTCCTTACAAATTTCAATAAATTGAGTTTTTCAACCAAATGGATTCCTCCCTCAAAACTTTCTTAAAACTCATCTCAACATTCCATTCCCCAAGATCGAATCACAGCCACTCTTTATCTTCTCCTAGTCAGCCCTAGGATTCAAAAACAGTTGGCAAATGTATAATAGATGTATGTATGTATTGGTATCGTTGGCATCAAATAGTGGGTTTGAAATGGGGAAGGTTGATATTTTCGTGCATTTGAAATTTTCGTTTTGAAATGAGGAAGGTTTGAAATGAGTACACAAATTATTTTGATTTTCCCCCAACATCTTTCGAACGTGGGTTGTTCAAACGTGGGTTATCAAATGTGATGAGGTTGTTCAAATGTGGGTTATTCGTGATGAGGTTTTTGTTATTTGGGTTTTTAAAAATGCAAAAGAACATGTCCTAGTCACCAAGCACAGTCACCATTTTTTGTTCCAGTCATATTTTGGGTGACACATAGGACAAAATTCAACATAGTGCATGGCGACTAAAAAAACCCATAGACAGGATGCGTCACCGGTGATCACTCCACACCCATATAGTATGGTGATCATAGCTTTAAACCTATTCCATTTGCCTTGTGTCATTGAATGACTTTATCAACACTGTGGGAGATGATGGGTAGCTGGGGAGGGTTCCAGGAAGTAAGATGATGGGGATCACTATGAAATTTCTCAAGCTTAAGAATGACTACTTATTGAGGAGATGAACTGTAAAGAGAGAATCAAACTTTGATGAATTGTGTTGGATAGTGTATAATAACTATTCGGCAATACAGAGAGGAAATTTAAGAAATAATTATTCTAATTATTTGTTCTTGCAAAGAGTAGCACAGAATTAACATAAGACCAGATTTACTTTTCTTCAATTGGCATGCATCAATCAGATTGCTTATTGTCTCTAATAATGAATGTATAACAGAGATCTTGAATATTGTACAACAACAATGATATTGGATACATGAGTATAATTTGCTATCATGTACTAAAACCCCCACATGAATCTGTATAAGGTGAAGCTTTCCCCTTTTGGATTGCTTTCTCTAGCCGTCCAATAAGCGTTAATGATTCCTACATTCCAAGCTTAGTGAGAAATACTACATAGAGTATGTGCATCAAGAACATAAAGAGCCCGCAGTCGAGCATCAGCTGTCACAGAAATGAGCGCAACTAAACAAATTAATCAACTAACATTGTAAACCTCCTCTATGCAATAAAAAATATCAATGAGAATAGAATTAAAAAACAAATAAAACTAATTGAAACATAGAATAGAATTAGAAAATGATGATCCTCAGTTTGGTACCCAGATAAGGATGATCCTCAGTGACAGAATAGAAAAGTTGTTCACAAATATTCCAGGTTTGGATGCTCCATGTAGCACATCCCCTCAGATGCACTTGGAGTCCCTGCACCCAAACAATGTATGCACATATGAGTAAAAGCTTTAAATATCCATGCCATGCCAACAGCTTCATGGGCCTTGCCAACATATTCCTTGCCAACATCTTTACATATCCATGCCACCAGCTTCAGATATGAGTAAAAGCTTCATTTTGATACTTTACCATAGATTCCTTCTTTTTTCCTCAATGTGATGCTTGTGTTCTCAGTAAAATATCAATGAGAAGCATGTGAAGCTACATTTTTTTCCAGTTAGCTATCAGTGAGAAGCATGTGAAGCAAAATATCGAAAGATCGAAATATCAAAATATCACTGATCCATATTAAATTAACAATCACTTTATAAACCTGTGGGTACAAATTGAAACAAAGTATAGTAGAAATAAAAAAATTAAATACTGTCCTTTCACTGATCCAAATCCCTACAAACAGAAGCCAATATTCAGCAATTCTCTGACCCATTCTCGACAACGAAAGATCAATTCAAATGTGATAGCATAACAGACCCAAATAACTGCATCTCAAATCCTCTCCAACATCGGCAACAAAAGAAGTGGCCTCCATTCCGGGTTGGAAAGTATTGTCCAGGTATGACTGATGGTGTGTGAGTTGATTTTTAGGGAATGAAAGAGGAAATAAGATAGAAATTGTTGTGAACCCTTCGTCAGAAATTGTTAAAATCAATTGGTTTTTACACTTTTGCATTCTCGTCTCTTGAGCTTCCCATTGTAAAGAATGGGGGCATCATTGCATCAATGAAACAAAAAGCTCACCAAATGTTAAAGAGACCCAATAACAGCAACTGCCCATATCCACTGCTTTGATTTTTATTCATCCCATCCTCAACAAACAACACAATAAGCTTGAAAAAACAATACCAAATGAAAAACTTCTTCAGATAAAAAATTGAAAAAGACCGACTTGTTGATATTTTGGTCATTGAAATTCATACCCTTCACCTTTCGACAACAACCAGATCGATTAAATCGAACTGAACCGTTGATTCATCAACTTTAACATTTGGTTCAGTTTGATTATACACCAGCTTTAATCCAATAAAAAAATATTTTGAAATTAAACGGTTAAGTCTGAAATTATATCCGGCAGCAACTATATATCACATAATCAAACTGAATCGAAAGAAATCAAGAGAACCCATTATTTGTATCCCATTCTTAACACCTCAAAGATCAAGGATGAACACATTAATTAAACAAATGCATAGGAAATTTGAAAAAGGTTGCAACTTTAGAATAATAACAGGGAAAGGAATTAGACCGAACACATAAAATCCCAAGGTCAAGGCCATTAGAGAAGAAAGAATAAATCTTCTGTAAAGGAATTTCTCGAAATAGAAGAAGAAGAATGTAATATACCTTTTTTATTCAATCAGAAACATGCATTTGTTGTTGAGGTGGTAGTTTGGGGTTGTGGTGGTTATTATTGTGCTATATTCTTAAAGGAGTGCTGCTGTTTTCTTGTTGAGGTGGACTTGGATGCTGACTACTCGCTGGCCTCACTCCTGCTGGTTTTGTTGTCCTCTCCCTTGTTGTTGTTGCCGTTATTCTGCTATTTTTCTTTGATATCCTCTAAGTACATCTCTTCGACCTAATTATTTAGCTGCAAGTTAGCGTACCTAATTATGCAAGCTTGCAAGGGCTCTAAACATACAATATCCCTACCATTGAAGTTCAAAGACATCTATTTATTTCTTCAGAACCTGATAATGCAAAAGGAAAGGTGTTAGTGCATATAGGTGGATCAGAGCCAAAAGTTATGAGTTTATCACCAGTCTGTCATGTTCAACATGCTCTAAAACAAAGCACTCTAACTGTCCACTCATAAAAGAACCTTCATACTTTATTACAAAATTTCGACCTCTGCATCATAACAATTAATATTAAATGGTTGATGAAATTCCAACAAACAATGAAAATTATTTTATGTAACTCCCCTATTACATACTCTCTTGTCGTTATACAGAGCCTGGACTTCAAATTTCCAGATACAGGATACTTGGAGAGTTGGCAATAGTGGAAATTATTTTATGCCCGAGCAATCCAGAGATGAAACAAAATAGAGCCTGCTGTTGCTTGTAACCAAATATCCAAACATCTGGCCAATTGATGCAAAATTTCTTTATGTATAATATATACTATTATATTTTGGACGACCTGACCTGAAATGTCCGTACTCATTGTAAAAACCCAACCACTCATGCGCCATTTAAAGCCAATATTCCATGGTCCCCTTACACGTATGGAAGTTGACAGATTGGTGTGCATGCATGAATACATGTTCTTCTTTGGAACTAAGCTTGCTTGATTGAACACCAAAATAACGACAACTAATTTAAACTTCTTATTATTCATACATTAATTATTGTTTCATAATTTTAATTTGAATTAATATGGGTCCATTTTTCCAACAGTTACTACGTGAAATAAAAGATCAGCCTTCACAAAACTGTAGAATATCTTGGCTTACATTGCTCTCAAAGTCACTCGGTTCTCCATCAAGAAATCCTTGTCCAAGAAGAAGAGTCTGAAACAAAAGACACTTGTTTAGGTTCAAACATCCAACATAACTTTTGATTGATACAATGATATGCATATACTTGAAGATGCCAGGTGACGATTTTCGGGACTTGAAGATGATGATAAAAGGCCTCCCTCCAACAACTGAGCATTACCATCCCCGCCGATTGTGCCGTTGTTGAATTCAGCCAAGCTGGCATCAGAATTTCTACAACTATACAATAGAATCGAAGGACCATCTAATGAACATCACATCCTTACTTCGTATACTCAAAATAATAACATGTTCAAGAATAAAAATAAAATAGATAGACCAAAAACTAAACTAAATGCTGATATTAGATTCACAAAAACGAAGTACTTACACGTTGGATGCATGCCTTTTATTCAAATACTGCAACAGCTCAGCATATCACATTGCAAGCATAATCAATCCAAAATCAGATATCTATTTAGAATATAGTAACCAAATATCCAATCGATGCACGCGGACTGGCCGAAGACGATGTTATGATGATGTCCATTGTCCAAGGCTCCAGTCCATGATCACCACCCCCCGCACCAAGTTCCAGCTGCATTTGGCTCCAGAATGTGAGGTAGAAGTACTTGCTAACACTCTGCACTTGGACCCCGTGCACACCCCTGCAGTTGGATCCAGAAATACGAAGGATCTCTCTTGAGCTTGAGTAAGAAGACGAAAATAAAAGAGAAGGAGAGACAGTTGCAGGATTTTACAGCAGCCTTGACGACAGGGCTTATACAGCAGTTTTGGGGGAGCTGTGGCTTTGAGGAGAGGGGGCTTGGAGGAGCTGGGGCATATGCATTGGGCTTGAGGTGGGGTTTTTGAATTTTGAAAAGGACACAACAAAATATTGGCTGTGTGCTCTCTAAACCCATAATCTAATGCATTTAAACATGCAAACAAAAAAATAACAAAAATTAATATAAAATTAAAGATTAGTAAGTTAAGCACATAAAACAGAAAATAAATAAAATTAAGTGAGAAATTAGTGGTACATCAGCATCAAGTAACTAAATCAATTTAAGAACTCATCAAGTAAATTATTTTTTCACTAAACGATCAAAAAAGATCAATAAAAACAATTTGGAAATACGTGAATTAATTTGGTTTCTTTGGAAATAGAGGTTAATAAAACAATATGGAAATACATGCATTAATTTGGGTTCCTTGAAATATAGGTTAATGAGAAACAAAACCATGCATAATAAAACATGCATTAAATTGGGTTAGGACAGAATTTCCAGCACCTAGGGAACCCAAGCAAAATAGTCAAGTATTAATCAAATATAAATGATCAAAAAGATAAAATATATTGACAAAACATAATCAATTCCAATAATATCCCACATAGTCACGATTAATAAATCTTAAACACAATTCAATAATCAATAAAAATAGTTAATAACAACAAGGATTATATTTAAACAGTCAGGATTATCCTTTTGACATTCTAAGCCAAAAATTTATAGGATTTTATCATTATGTTTTAATTTCAAAACTGAAACACCAAAAATTATAAATATTCCTAGCAAATGAAAATAGTGTCACCAGGAACAACATTGTCAAGATTCAAGTAATTGACATCAGCTGCCACCTCCCCAAAATCATATTGACAAAAAAAATATAGGCTAAATGTTTTACTCAAAAATCCAAATTTCAATACCCGTTATTATTGAGGGGGAGTCAATGGACCTTTTTCCTTCCAATAGACTCTTGCTTCGCAAGCTTCAACATCTCCTCCTCAATGACACATCTTTGCCTCCCTGTAACACAAATCCCTCATCAAATTGAAAAAAACCATGAAGAAAAAAGTTCCACAAAGAGCATTCACCACCGAACCCAGCAAAACATCCCTCAATTAAACGATCAATTTCCTCAATCAGCAAGAATTAACATCCCTCAATTTAGCAATCAAACATCAGAAACCTCTTTGTGACATCGCTTAATCAGCAAACCCTCAGCCTCAAGAAAACATCCTTCAATAAGCAAGAAGTAAGAGGCTGAATCAATGTCCTCATCGATCCAGGAGCATTCACCATTGAACTAAAAAAAATTCCCTCAATTAAGCGATCAAACATCATCAACATCTCTGTGATGAGCATTCCCCACCGAACCGCATGCAATACACAAATCTTAGTTCAAAAAAGGAAAAAACATTGGGATGCTATTATAAGAATCAATAAAATAAAATTCAATCATTGGGATGCTTGCTGGACAAACTACAAATGAAACATAATTCAATCATCCCTAGCATTCGGATGCTATTATAAGAATCAAATTTTACATATACCTCAAACATTGCACGTCTGTAAGTGTGTATGAATCATATTTACCTCAAAGAACACATACTTGCTTAATTTAACATTAAACTAAAACATTGCATGCCTCCCATCCTATATTATGAGAAGTATGGGGTTCACGTTTAGATTGAACAAAAACACCCTTATCTAACTTGCATATACCTCAAAGAACACATACATACAGATTGTTTTCATTCTAAAACATTGAACTAAAACTTACAGATGAAAACATTGAATGTCCGTGAATCATATTTATGCCTGCAAGTTCAAATTTTAGTTCAATGTTTTTGTTCAAATTGCATGTGCGGATTTTACTTTAACATTTTGTATTCTGCATAATGTGTATTAATCACATTTAACATATATCTCAAACATTGAATGTCTGTAAGTATGTGTATGAAGTATATTTAACATTGAACGAAAACATTGCATGTCTCCCATACGATATTATGCATAATGCTGTTGTGTTGGCTTTGAGGTTCATTTCAGGCGACATTAAATTAATTATATTTAGAAAGGCTTTTTTTTCCAAAAAAATTAAATTCCAAGACTTTTTTAATGAACTAAAAATGTTTAGAAAGTCACATTTCTATAAACTCTGAAAATTACATGTTCTCTGTAAACAACAAAGAAGCATAAAAATAGATGGTGAATTTTGGGTCATTCACCACCTACCTACAAAGAAGCAAACAACTGCAATTAAATTCTCATAAAAATTTTCCCAGAGTAATTACCTAGCTAGGATTTTTATAGGCAGTATTGAAGATTCAAAGAAGTGTTTTATAGGCAGAATGTTAATTTCAAGATGTTAGCATTTTGAAGATTTACATGCAATCAAACATTTTTGGCAATGAATCAGAACAAAATTTACATAAGTCGGTTTTTTTCCTTCCAAAATTTACATGCAATCAAACATTTTTGGCAATGATGCACTCACAAAAAACTGAAATACTTTATGCAAACTGAAGTTTCAATGCTTGGTTTAATTTATGTTCAATATTGGTAATGATCCTATTGGATATGATGCGAGACTTAATAAAGCCAGAAAGTCTTCAAGAGGAGCTTGCAGAGCGCTATGGTAAGGATAAAATGGGCAATAGCTGCTAGAGTCGATCCAAGGATCCTGAGGAAGCGGCTAAATTATGGAAGATGGTGCAAGGATAAAATGATCAAAAGCAACGTACGCCTTGTTATATATATTGACAAAAACTTCCAGTGGATAGGGATGAACTTGCAGGATCTTGTCCAAGTATTTTGGGTTCTAGACAACGGATATCAAACTTTCTTGTAAAAGCATATAGGAGTGCAAAATCCAAAGTATGATCAATATTAGAATATTAAACATCAACATTAAATAGAAAAACATTAAATAGACATGCAAATTACTAAATTATGGCATTATAAGTATTCATAAGACAGAATTTAAAACTAAAATAATATCAGAACCAATGGGGAGAATCATGTGTAGGGCCAGCTTCATCAGGAGTATGTTGATCAGCCATAAGGCTTTATAATATGCACAATGATCATAACAAATTTTTGCAGCAAAAGGTTATGGTTAAGCCGAAATCCAAGTCTCTCCATGTTCCTCTTTCCCCTCGATGGCACACAATGTATTTGCTAAAAATTCTGGTGTTCTCAAAGATCTTGGTTTATTTGCATTATCTTTAAATGGACAAATTGGTTTGCAGGAACAATCAACAAATTTATCCAAAAAAAAGTATCTGTTATTGGGTCAAACAGATTATGTGGCTGACCGGCCAAGATAGTTGAAGGGCAGTTAATCTGAAGAAAGAAAGAAACAAATTAAAATATCAATTTTTAAAAAAAAATTGTAAACATCAATTTATTTGCAAGTTCTAGCATAAAAATAGTTAAAGTAACTGAATCATTTTAAATAGCAAGTTCTGAGGTAAAAAAATATAAATAACATGGACGAATTTTCCATATTATGAAAATTGAGGGATCTTTAAGTAGTTCAAAATCTTGCATATTTAAAGAAATCCTCAAGTTCAGATCAAGGTCATGATCAATGTTTATCCAATGTTCAAAAACTAACACCAAATCAGTGCACAAACAATTTTACTGCACCCGATATAATTGAAAAGAAAACATGCATAGTGAAATCATGTGACAACACCTTTCATGCAAAAAAGCAAAATTTAGGATACACACCTACAAAAAACAAAAAGTAAAATTGCATATGCATACAATTATTCATTGTGGCATACAATTCACATTTGAAAAAGAATAATAGAAGACAAAAGGTGATATTTTTATCCATGATATGAAAGACAGCCATAATAATATAACTTGAAATGGTGAATCAAAATATGTTCTTACATTAATATAGGGGGAAAATTTAAACATAGGTTCCTAAGGTTCAGATCATCAATATCTCATAGTTTCTCTTGTAGAAATAAGGAACAATACTTCATCATTGAAGCAATTTCTTTTAATCTCACAACTCTTTGTTATGCGATAGATATTTTTAGTTCATATATATATCATTTTTGTTTCCTTGTTCTTCCCAAAAAAAATTAAAGTGCCATTTCAATATTTAGACCCTTTTATTCTCCCACAAAAGTTCCTTTTTCTCTCTTATTTTCTGAACAAAAAAGAAGCTTTTAGAGGAAGAAAGCCATGCATATTCCAGATTATAGCTTTTCCTCAACACCAAATAGTAATAATACTCTCCAAAGAAGAGGAAATACTATCATTTTCTCCCTTTATGCCAACATATGATAATTTAGCCTGCGTAAAACATGATGTTAACCAATATTATTGCATATGACAATCATCAGAATCATTCATGCATGCTTTGAGTTTTCACTAAAAAAACATGCATTACATCAATCATTCCCAAACATATTTTTATATCCCAACAGTGTAAAGCATTCCTACTGTTTATAGACTAAAAAAACAATTTATCACAATACATTAGTTGGTACTAAAAATATGTTTGGGAAAAGTGTGGAGTTTGCTATAAATAAATTAGGTGGAATAAAGACTCTAATTTTTTTTAATTCACTACTGTTGAAATTAAATTCCAATCTATAAATGTAAAAAACCCCAATATTATCAATCTCCAAATAATCTAAATTCAGCTTCCGACTTAAAGAGCCCAATTTGCAATCTCTTCTTCTAAATTAATTTCATTCATATAATGGAGATTACAAATTACATATATAAGCTCAAAATGACAAAATTACATATATATACACCCCAAAATTTGATGTGAAAAAAGATCAAATGGCATGTCATAAAAATGTCAATACAAACAAAATTTGCTTTCAGGTAGTCACCAGGTCATAAAAATGAACAGAGAGAGAGAGAGAGAGAGAGAGAGAGAGAGAGAGAGAGAGAGAGAGAGAGATATATATATATATATATATATATATATATATATATATAATTTTATAAAAGGGATTAAATGAATATACATCGGCTCATGTACATCCGCTTGCCATTAAAACCCCAATTCGAACCAATTTATGTACCTTTGACGTTGCACTTCGCCTTTACATACCGCAAGCTAAGCAGGTATGAAGATTTCCTTGCCTCCCATCTCCTTGGTTCGAGCTGTCACCAAAAATCAGAAGAAATATTCAATTTTTATCACCAATATCATCCTTATTAATGCATCCAACATTCGCATAAACCAATACCAACACTGGAGAGTTCATCTTGCTTTGTTATTTCTTTGTGATGGTAGAAATAATCAATCTACGATATTTATAATTTTTATTCGCAGAAAATTAGAACAGAGATTAATTTTGGACATAAATCCATACAAAAATTCTATATTTAACACAAATACCAACCTCTTCTTCATGCATCCAGCATCCTGGTTCGAGCAGCCACAAAAAATCAGAAAAGATTCAAATTTTAATGTAAATACATACAAAAATTCAATTAATGTTTAACACGCATTTGGTGGGAGCTTTATTTTTGACATCCTGATTCAATTTTTATCATCAGAATCATTCAATTTTTAACAGAACACCGCATTAGGAATAATTAATGCATATGACCACTGAAAATTAAATTCATTCATGCAATAGACATTCAAAAGAGCGATGGTAGGAATAATCTTAAACCATTCAATTTTTAACACAAATCCATTGATTTTTAACTCCAATACAAACCTTTTTAATGAATCCAGCATCCGCATAAACCAATCCCAAAGCTGTAGAGTTCAGCATGCGCTCCGTTCCGCCTTTTGCAATGGTAAGAAAAATTAGAACAAAGATTCAATTTTTAACATCAATCCATATAAAGATCCTAATTTTTAACTTTTGACTTGGAATTAAAGTAGCAAAAGGTGAAATGTTTGTTACTTGAATTCAAATTTCTGAGAGAAGAGTGTACATGAATTAATGTAGCAAAATTATGACAGAAACTAAATTAAAGTAGCAACATTTGAATTTAACCCAAAAGAAGCATCAAAGAGTGTACATGAACAAACATTTCAGAATCAAGTGAATTTGCATAAATCCTAGAGGTACATACCTTTAAATTAGAATCCAAATTTCTTGCAGCAAAAAACATCAAAAACAGTAAAAAAAAGAATCAGTCGAGCTGTGAAAAAAATTAATGGGGGGAGGAATCAAATTTCACCCAGACCCAGATCAAAAAGCTGCACGCCCTCATCACACTACCAATTGGAAATGCAGAAACCCCTGAATTAAAAGACAATTAATTAAAAAAGAACAAATATGGTTGATTTGCTTACGTTTGGTAGGGAGATGATATTTGGAGAGAGTTATGGAGGAGTCCCTAAAAATCATCGAGATTGATGAAGCCGCTGAGGGTGAGGCTTGCTGCAACCTCTGAGGCTTTCTTGATTGATGAAGCCATCGAGATTTCTGAGAGAAAGATGCAAACATAAGGCAACATGACTTGAATCTGATGTCTACAAAAAACAAAATTAAAACCTAGAAAACAGAAACCCAAGAAAGAAAATGGTTTCTTAATGAAATCGAGACAGACTATGTAGATGACTCTTCTCCTTCCCTTCCTCTTCATCCACTTCTTCGAGCTTATCCTCATGCTTCTCCTCTTCTTGCTACTGAGCTCCTTTCTCTTGCGCTTGTTGTTGATGCAGTTCGCTCTCCTTCTTCGAAATGAGGAAGGACTCAGCAATGTGCCCAACGAATTTCCTACGCTCGGGGATGGCGATGTCAGTCTGTGGGATTCCAGTATTCCCCCAACCTTAAAAATCAAGAAAAAAAGTGATATGGAGGAGATCGTCGACCTCATATCAATCAGCTCGACTATGGAAATATAGGAGATCACTGACCTGTTATCATTGTTGGAGGCGAGATGACCTGATCCTGCTCCTGCTCGACTGTGGCATGACCCACAAAATTTTTTTGGTGCCGACCTTTCCCCCAACCCTAAAAATTTCAGTGAGGGGATAGCTTTGAGTCCCCATCTCAAGTTCCCAATGCTCCAGGTTTACCCCAACCCCAACAATTGTTTGGGCTTTTTCATCTTTTTGAGGCTGGGAAGAGGGGCGTGAAGAGGTCAGAGCTTTCCCCCCCAAGATTTTGAGCTTCCCCCTCATGTTACAGATCTATGAGGTCCAAGCTCCCCCCCCCCCCCCCCAAATTTCGAGCTTCCCCCTCGTTTTTTGAGGTCGCAAGGATGAAGATGCTATGAGGTCCAAGATTTTCCCCCCAAAATTTCGAGCTTCCCCCTCATTTTCTCTCATGCGTGTGACTGCGGGACCCACTTGCTTACGTGGCTAAATCCTAGCCCTCCCCCGAGTAAATCCAGGCCGTTCTTGGTGACCGGGACAACAAATATATGACTGGACATATGACTGAAACAAAATTCAAAAAAGATTGTGTTTTATAGAATAGATTTCCTCCATCTCTCTCTCCCATATCCCCCTTCCCTCTAACCTAGCCGAAATTCATTCATAGAAAAAAAAGAGAGAATGGGAAGAAGAAGAGGAAGAAAGGGGAAGATAAAGAGGAGAAGGGTTGTTAGCAAGATGGAGTCTTCTTGGGGCTAGGAGCTAGGAGGATGTAGGAGGCTTGGGAGAAAGCATGAGGGTCTGGAAATTCAACAACTTGAGGCAGGAATCCCTTCACTAATGGTTTATTATGCTAATCTATGTCAAATCAATTTACTTTCATGCAAACACCATGGCTGATTTTGTAGACAGATTTTGTTGCTTGTTTATTTGGTTATATCTCTTAATTTAGACATGAATAAGTTCCCGAAAAACTTATACATTTGTAGCTCTTGAAATTCTACCCGAGAATCATATAAAATTTGACATATGTTCAGTTCGGTAATTAGGGAAAAAAATTCTATCTTTACAACATGTCTGATTTCCATCCAGTCTGGACACAGTTTGGCGAAACAGAGCTCAGTCCCTGCACACTCCATAAAAATTGGTGTTCTTGGTCTCTTTGTAAAGATAACAACCTGTTCTACAACTTTCACATAGGCCATGTTTTCGAGATTCTAACTGCAACATGACTTAAATTAGCAATTGTTACAGCTCTTAGGATCTGTCTGAAAAATAGTTTTGATAGGTCTCACCAAACAATACACCATAAATCACCTAGTTCATATTTCTGCATGAAAGTTTATATGTGAATCCAGCACTACCATATCTACAACTTTAATTTATTGAGTTTTGTCAAATTCACAAAGGAAATGTATTATATCTGCATGTTTTTGTGGCTGTCAGCACTTTTCCAGCAAGTTGCGTTGATTAAGTGATGTATTGAGATGTGTTTTGTTATTAATCTTACTTCCTCTATTAAATATTAATGATGTTACATGAAAGGGAGTTCACTGGGATAACTTGACAATGGATTTACTAATTTACTAGTGGCCATGTTCATCATGCCCACCAAGTGTTTGTCAAAATGCCCCAATGAAAGTAAATTGAGTAAATATGAGAATTTCTCTCTTGTATATTTAGGCCATGGGCCAAATTATGAATTGGATATTAGAGGCATGTGTGTCATGGAATCATATGTATGTTTTGATGAGTTGATGTGGTTGTGGTGAAGGGCATGTCACATGGTTGCATGACCATTGATGTTATAAAAGAAAGATTTGCTTCAAAAATGGAAGACGATGAATTATGAAGCCATGCCAACATGACTCCAAATAATAAGTATTATGCTACAATAAGATAAACTAAGATGAGTTTGGAATGTCTCAGTCCCCTCTAAAGGGGGTGAACTGCTAAAACTGGGGTTCGGGGGAAATTTGAGTAAATTGTGAATATAAGGCCTGGTCAATGAAGGTGTGGAGGAGAGGATGTGATATGTGATGATTATTCTCACTCGCCTTTACAGGGAGTGATGGTTACTTGGCACTTGTGATGATGTGGTTTGGGTGTGGAGAGGTATATGTGAGATCCTCACTCTCGCTACTGTCCAGGGAGGAGGCGGAGAGGCCCGGTGTACAGTGCCCGTGTCCACTGCACCGTGTGCCATACTCACCCCAATCTTGGGACGGGGCCCGTGAGGCAGGTCCCCTGACGGGGCAGGATGAGAGGCCCGGCGTACATTGCCCGTGTCCACTGCGTCGAGTGCAGTTTTCCACCTCAATCCATGGGGTGAGGTCCATGGTCTTATATCTTACAGTTTACCCAGATTTCCAATAAGTTAATAAATTACATGTTATTTGTTCTACTTGTAGTGTTTCCTCTTCCCTCTACTTTTATTGTTGCGACACTGTATACTTGTAGTTGTTTCGTTGTTCTCCTGTATTTATTTCTCATTGTAATCCTATAGTTGTAGTTGCCTATGTTGTTCCTGTCCTTATATATTATTTGTAGCACTAACTCTCTTTTGCAGCAGCTCACTCCCTAACGGCAGGTACGTCTCCATTTCATATGCTTTTACTTCATACAGTAGTATGCCTTACCGTTATGCTATGTCACATGGTGTCCATGATCTTACCTTACCTTGTAACCACAGTAATTAAGCAAATAATTACATGATTTGTCATTAGTGTTGAGATTTCCTATTGGGGCACGCATTGACGCGCTCCTCCCTATTTTTCAGGTTCCAGATAGTTGCAGCCCAAGGGAGGTTGAGTTTTTGGAGGTGGCCAGGATAGAGAGAGAGTTGTAGTTATTGGTTTGAGTTATGTATTGGCTTGTCTCATGTAGTGTTGTATCTTTGTATGTGAATAAGTTGTGCTTGAACAAGCTTTTTTAGTTGTTGTTGTTATTCATCATTGTTCTGTGTTGACTTCTATGGAGCATTACGTGTACTATCCCAGCATGTGCACAGTGACATGCTGGTTTTTCTTTATCTCTTTTCTTCTTTTTCTTTTCATACTCACTACACTAGGAGAACTTGGGATGGATTCGTACTTCCAGGATATCCTGGGGAGCGGGGCGTGACACCGCCACTGAAGTGGACAGTCGACTGATGTGAAATCGTCAGTCGACTGGTTGAAAAGATAGAGATTGGCTTGGATAAACAGAAGTCGTCTGTCTGAGAGACAGTCGACTGGAAATTACACAACATTCGTCTGAAGAGGGTCAAAAAATATGTTGAAGAAACAGAAACATCTCAAGATTAGGACATGCGCCTGATGAACAACTTGCAGTCGCCTGTCGGAGAGACAATCGACTGGAAAAGGTTCACCAGTCGCCTGTGTGAAAAATTCAGACAGTAGTAGGAAAATTAAAGTTGGGCAGGCGCCTGTCGAAGGAGTGACAATCGTCTGTCCTGGTCCAAAAATGTACAGAGATGTTGAAATCCAGAGGATTGAGACAACTCACCCTAAGACTTATACTCTAATCAAGAAATCATTATCAAAATATTATAGATTAACATACAAATCACGTATATTAATCCAAACAATCGAAATCATCAAAATCTCAAATACATCTCTTGAAAAAAAATATGAAAAACATATAGCAAATCAAAACAAGAGAAGTAAAATGATGAAATGAGTTCAAGGCATGATATAGCATAAAAGTATGAACTCCTATAATTCAGGTTCACCCATAATCCCTAATTCTCCACGCAACCGCACAAATGAATCTTCTTTAAGAGGTTTAGTGAAGATGTCGGCGATTTGTTTTTGGGTTTCAATGTACTGTAAGATGATGTCCTTCTTAGCTACATGATCATTAATAAAGTGGTGTCTCACATCTATGTGTTTGGTACGGGAGTGATATACCGGATTCTTGGAAAGACAAATTGCACTTTGGTTATCAACCATGATATGACAAGTATCACAATTGACACCATAGTCTTTGAGCGTGTGACTCATCTAAAGAACTTGTGCACATGCAAGACCCGCGGCAATATATTCCGCTTCAGTTGTGGACAATGATACCGAGTTCTGTTCTTGGAAAACCACGAAACTAGGGAATTTCCTAGAAATTGACAAATGCCACTAGTACTCTTCCTATCGGATTTGCATCCGACAAAGTCGGCATCACTATATGAGATTAGCTCATATATGTTAGACTTAGGGTAAAGTAACTCATAATCTAGTGTAGGGATGGCAGTAATGGCTTGACCCGCCCGGCCCGACCTGGCCCAACCCGGTTTTGACCTGCCCCGACCCGGCCCGCAGCCAGGTCGGGGCAAGCTTGGGCTTTGTGTGCACCCCGACCCACCCCGCCCCGCCCCTGTAAGCTATAGAGGTTCTAAAAAAGCTTACTATTTTGATGCAGAACATGCAGTCAGCGAATAACCTATAACTCATAATCTATTCCATTGTTCTCCCAATTGGGCCAATTCCCAATTCCAAATTATCAAATAAATCAAAATTCTCACAATTCACAAATAGAATTTTATTGGGATTCATATGGATGTCAGTAATGACCTGACCCGACTGGCCCAACCCGGCCCAACCCGGTTTTGGTAAGAAAGTACCCGGCCCGCGACCCGGCCCGCGACCCGCCCCGCCCCAGCCTGCAGATGGGTCGGGGCAAGCTTGGGTAGTTAAATAACCGCCCCGCCCCGCAATATTGACATTCCTAATCTAGTGAATGATTGAGGTAATGAAAAATTCGTTTAACCGTAATCAAGTGTGACTCCTTAGGTCTAGCTTGATATCTAGCACAAAGACATATGGAGAACATAATATCGGGCTTAGTAGCAGTTAAGTAAAGTAAGCTACTGATCATACCTCGATATAGACGAACGTCTACATCTTTCCCAATCTCATCCATGTGTAGAAGGGTTGTCGTACGCATGAGAGTCTGTTTGCTTGAAGACGATTCCATCCCGAATCGCTTGATAAGCTCCCCGGTGTACTTTATTTGATGTATGAAAGTTCCATCCTTCATTTGCCGAATTTGTAGTCCAAGGAAGTAGTTGAGCTCACCCATATGGCTCATTTCGAATTCATACTTCATAGACTTAGAAAATTTTGGCAAAGATTAAAGTTAGTAGAACCAAATATTATATCGCCTACATAAACTTGAATTAAGAGGATGTCATTTTCATAATCCTTAATGAAAAGAGTTGAATCTACTTCACCCATTTTAAAACCTAAATCCAAAAAAAAGGTTTTGATCCGATCATACCAAGCTCTACGTGCTTGTCTCAACCCATATAACGCTTTGTTAAGTTTGAAAACATGGGTTGGAAATTTTTCATGAATGAAACCGGGTGGTTAAGAAACATAAACTTCTTCATTAACAATATCATTTAAAAATGCACTTTTAACATCCATTTGAAATAATTGAAAATTTTTATGGGATGCAAAAGATAAAAGCAATCTAACAGCTTCTAATCTAGTTACGGGGTAAAGGATTCTTCGAAATCAATACATTCCTCTTACCGATAGCCTTGAGCTACTAACCTTGCTTTATTCCTAGTGACGACCTCGTTTTCATCGGTCTTGTTCTTAAAAATCCACTTGGTCCCAATCACTTGACGACCACTTGGAAGAGGAATGAGCTTCCAAACTTCATTTCTCTCAAATTGCATGAGCTCTTCTTCCATTGCAACTATCCAAGAGCTATCTTCACATGCTTCTTGGATGTTCTTTGGCTCAATGGTAGAGACAAATGCACAATGAGAGAATTCATCAATTCTTGACCTTGTTCGTACACCCACACCAATATCTCCAATAATTTGGTCATGGGGGTGATTACGAACGGTTGGATAAGCTTTGGGAATACATGCATCACTTGGAACATCTTCAACAATTTCATTAGTATTATTAGTCTCAATAATAGAATCATTAATTTTAACATTACTAATGGAATCACATAAAACATCTACACTATCAACAACAACATGAGGAATATCAAAATCTTCATAAAATGATACGTGTAGTGATTTCTCGATCATTGAAGAGGTTTTGTTGTATATCCGGTAGGCTTTGCTACGTGTGGAACATCCAATAAAAATTCCTTCATCAGATCTTGGCTCAAATTTGTCTAAGTTACCAAAAGTGTTCTTTATAAAACATTTTGAACCAAAATCACGAAAATATTTAACTTGCAGATTTTTATCTTAAAATAATTCAAAGCAAGTTTTGTTCGTTCGGGGCCTCACTAGGATCCTATTTAGCACATAACATGCCGTGTTCACCACCTCCGCCCAAAATTGTAGTCCAAGATGACTATCATGGAGCATGGTACAGGCACACTCTATTAGGGTCCTATTCTTTCTCTCAACAACACCATTTTGTGGTGGTGCACGAGGAAAAGAAAAGTTGTGAGTAATCACGTTGTCATCACAAACCTTAGTGAAAGATTCATTCTCAAATTCTCCTCCATGATCACTACGAATGGTGATAATGGTGGATCCTAAGAAATTTTGAATTTTCTTTACAAATATAGTAAACTCTTCAAAAGCTTCTTTCTTATTGGTTAAAAATGAAACCCAAGTAAATCTAGAGAAGTTATCAACGACAACTAATCCATAATGAGCATTACCTAGAGAGGCGGTTCTAGTTGGCCCAAATAAATCTAGATGAAGTAATTCTAGGGGACTCTTAGAAGTTATAGGGGTGTGCACGGGTACAGGGTACCCAGATACCCGATTGGAACCTATCCTAACGGGTAGGTTCTGGGTAGATAGTTATCGGTTCCGGGTAGGTTCCGGGTAGGAAAATTTGGAACCGACGGGTATCGGGTCCGGTTCCGGTTCCCATCTATAGAAAACGGGTACCCAGAACCGGAACCGATATTATATATATATATAATTTTTTTATATTATAATATTAAGGATCAAAATATATAAGAGTGATCCATCCTGGCTGTATCTAATTTGAACTTATAATATTAGTGAGTACAACTTGCATCCTGAAGTTTTGAACAACGTGTAAGTTCATTAAACAATGCATTTGAATCAAAGATCATATTGTTCTCTTATGCATTCAAAAGAGCAGTAGAGGTAAACGTGAATCATTCTTCCATATGTCTAGCTTTATCTAGTAGAAATGACTGGTCAGTATGCATTTATCATTGAAGAAAGAGACTAGAGACAATATTTTACTTCCAGATTGATTTTTATTCATGCGTATTTGAGATAATTGTTATGCACAGATCATTTGAAAATCATTGTTTGTAATGGCTCACAAATTAGATTTTTTTTACAGGGTACCCGGAACCTACCCGGAACCATAGGGTCCGGGTAGGGTCCGGGTATAGGGTTCAACTGGGTAGGTTCCGGGTCCAAATTTTAGGAACCGGTCCCTTACCGGGTAGGGTCCGGGTAACATGAAAAATACAGGGTACCCGGACCCGCACACCCCTAAGAAGTTATGCCTTCTTTAAGTTTGAAAGATGATTTTGTCACGCCCCGCTTCCCAAAAATATGGAGGCGAAGCGTGAGAAGGTCCGCTCAGACTTGAAACTACAAAGCTGCAAGTCCGATAAGCGTCAAACAACATTAAATGGCAGGTCCTTGCAACGCGAGACGAAACAAAGATAATAAAAGGAAATGAGACAAAAGATAAATCTCAGAATATCCATAATAATAAACTCCAACATCGCAGAAAAGCCACCATGCTAAAAGAAAAGAGTCTAAAAGAGGCCCCAACTAACAGCAACCTAAAGCAAAAGCAACTAAAATCAGTCTCTAAGACTGGTCACCGGTGTCCACAAACTCCTCGTCAAACGTAAGCTCCGTCTCAGCGTCAGCAAACACCTCGTCCTCAGCAACGGTCTCTGGCTCAGGGTCTAACATGTGACACCCAAAAGAGCAAGGGGCACATGTCAGCAAGTCTAAAAAGACTTGTGCAAGGAAACTGAAAGTACAAGTAAAAGCAACCTAGCAGTTCTAGCATGATGTATGACATGGCAGTTAAAGTATGAGTGCAACAAGTAAGGTAAAGTACAACAAGCAACTAGAATGGCATGGCAAGAGTAGCAACTACTATCATTCACAAGTCACGTTTTCATGTCGTGCACAGAGTTCACGCCTTACAGCTGAAGTGGCTGTACGGGCACACTTCTATGCTGAGTGGTCGCTCAACCCTACCCCTCCACGTGTATCGAGCCAGGGCCTTACCCCCGAACATGAATGCTCGCTTCTGGATCACGAGCCAGGAAGTGTTTTTGGCATAGGGGTGCACCTAGCCTGGACAAGCAAGTACAAGTATGTAGCGTGTGCTACGAATGCAACATTCAATGCATGACATGGCAAGTAGTAAAGCGTACAGGTAAGGAATTTAAACATGGCAGTTAACAATGCATGAATGACATGGCAGGGTGACAGATCTAGCTTCGTTGTCAAGCTAGATCTCAAAGTTGCGTCTAGACAGCTATCATTTCACTGTTTAGTCTCTTTTACGCTAAAAACAAGGAAGTGACCTAAAAACATGGCCCTACGCAAGAGTTTGGCAAGTTTCACTTGCCTGCAAACCGACGTCTGAAAATACCGTCCAAGAGTCCAATCTACCTATGTGCACAAGTCCACCAGCCTACATTCCAGTTTAAATTATCTTAAATAGTGATTCTAAAACATTTAAAAACATCAATTTTAAGTCTTGATTAACAGGAAGTGGTTGAGGTCCTAGGGGTGCAAAACGTTACCTCAACACGACGCGAAAGCTACACTGGCGTCGGGTAGCGACGCCAGGGGTTGGAATAAAAGAACGCGCTCCAAGTCCTGATTCCAAAATAGATTCCTCGCTGGAAAGATCAGAGTAGCAACCGGAGCAACGAATCCAGATTCCAAAGCTAGCACGTGCGACGACGGGCTACGACGTATCGCAACGTCGTAGGCGGCAAATCCACGAAGAGAAAGCACCTAGGTGGGACCCACAGTAGTGCTAGGGGCCAATGGGGGACCCACAACACCTCTGGAGAACTTGGGGGACCCACGGTGGCAAGCGATGTGACGGATGCGGGGTTGCGACGAATATATTTCGGTCAGACACAGCCGGTGCGAGAGATTCTGTCAGTCGGGCACCAGGGGAGCGGGAGTTGCAGCGCTTGGGGTTGCAGCGGAGCGGGGGAGCGCTTGGTGCGGGGGATTGCTTCGGTCGGACACTTGGGGCGGGTCGGTCGGGCGCTTGGGCGAGCGTTGCAACGTTGCAACGGTGCGGACAAAGCAGGGGATCTCTCGGTCGATGCGGGCGGGAGCGTCGGTTGTGGTAGGGATGCGGAGCGGGGTTGCAAGCGGGCGCTGTGCGGAGCGGGGTGCGGGCGAAGCTCTCGGTCAGACCGATGGGGTCCCTCGGTCAGGCACGGGGCGATGCGGAGCGACGGTGCAGCGGTGCGGAGTGGGCGCTTGTGCGGGCGGGGGCCTCGGTCGGTGAGGGGGAAACCAAGGAAATTCCTCGGTCGGTGCGGGGGAACGGTGCTGCAACGTTGCGACGAATCGTCGCAAGCGAGTTTTTGGGTTTTGGGAGCGGCTAGGGTTAATTTCTTGCGAAAATAGGTCTTCCTAGGGGTTGTTTATATAGTGTAGATGTGTTGACTTGGTCTAGGGCTAAATCTAATAGGATTAGGATTTTAAAATGTTTTAAAATTCAAATCATCTCTCCTACTCACGCACGGATTGGGTGCAGCCAAGATAGGGGCTAGGATTTGGCTCAAAATTATTTTGAAGTATTATAAACTAATAGAAATTTTATTTGATCGAAAATAATTTAAAACTTGGTATTTAAAAATATTTAAAACTTTGCTAAAAATATAAAATAGGTCAAATGAACTCCAAAAATTGTGAAATAAATATTGGGGTGATCGGAACGATGAGAGGAGGATAACTAAGAAGACGGTTCACGATTTCGACGTCGAACGACGAAACTAAAAATAGAAACGTCTCACGTCAAAAGTGAAAATCACAATGCCTCTTCGAATAAGATTAAATCGTGGGAAAACGACCCGAGAAATGTCGTTCCAAATTAGTGCCATAATTTAATACTCTCAAATACGTTCCCAACGACATATCACACCAAAGTGTTCACAACCAAACAAAGTCTAAAATAAATACGTGCACAGTCAAAAGCACGTGCACGAACAAAGTACAATGAAAACAGACAGTTACATCCTCCCCACCTTAGAAATGATTCCGTCCTCGGAATCAACATCAAGCACTTCTCGGGAAGAGGTGCGGGAAACGCTCTCTCATGTCATCCTCACGCTCCCAGGTGGACTCCTCAGGGGAACCATGACGCTACTGCACTCGAACCAAGTCGACGGTCTTATTCCTCAGCTGCTTCTGTCGACGATCCAGAATCTCAACTGGCTGCTGATCATAGGTAAGATCCGGACGAACCGTGATCTCCGAGAAATCCACAGCATAGGACGGATCACTAACGTATCGAAGTAACTGAGATACGTGAAATACGTCATGAACTCCCTCCAGTGACGGTGGCAACGCCAAGCGATAAGCCACAGCTCCAACTCTCTCCAGAACGTCAAATGGCCCAATGTACCTCGGACTTAGCTTGCCTCTCTTCCCAAATCAGATAACTCCGCGGTTTGGAGAAATCTTCAGAAAGACATGATCTCCATGCTGAAACTCCAAAGGCCTCCGTTTAGCATCGGCCCAATGCTTGAAACGGTCCTGCGCAATCCTCAGCTTCTCCCGAATGTTCCTCACAACATCCACGGCCTCCACAATCATCTCCGGTCCTAACAGCTCCCGATCTCCAATGTCATCCCAACTCAATGGCGATCGACATTTCTTCCCATATAGCGCGGCAAAAGGCGCCATACCAATACTCGCCTGGTAGCTGTTATTGTAGACAAACTCAACATGGTGGAGATGATCTTCCCAAGATCCCTTGAAGTCCAACATGCACGCTCTCAGCATGTCCTCCAAAATCTGAATCATCCTCTCGGACTGGCCATCCGTCTGCGAGTGGTACGCCGTGCTGAAACTCAGACTCGTACCCAGACTCTTCTGCAGACTCTACCAAAACTGAGACGTGAATCTCGTGTCTCTGTCTGACACGATACTCACAGGGACTCCGTGAAGTCGTACGATCTCCTGCACGATTCATGTTACATCACTATCTAAACTAGGAAAAGGAAATAAAAATGGAGAGTAAAAGAATTTACCTCCATATATCTCCTCGCTAGCGTCTCAGTAGACTGTCCTACTCTGAAGGGAATAAAGTGCGCGGATTTGGTCAATCGGTCTACGATCACCCAAATCGCGTCATTCTGCTTCGGACTCTGAGGTAGTCCAGTCACGAAATCCATAGTGATGTGTTGCCACTTCCACTCCGGAATCGGAAGCGGTTGTAGCAACCCTGCCGTACGCTGATGCTCTGCCTTTACCTGCTGGCAAACCAGGCACTTGGCTACACTCCGAGCCACACTCCTCTTCATACCATGTCACCAATAGTTCAGGCGAAGATCCTTGTACATCTTGGTCCCACCAGGATGTACAGAATACGGCGAACTGTGTGCCTCCACCAATAATTCCTCTCTGATATCTCCAGATGGCACAGACAACCTGGCTCCATATCTCAGCGAGCCATCCTCATGTATCAAGAAGTCAGTCCGCAGACCGGATGCCACCTGCTCCCGAATCTTAACCATCTTAGCATCTCCAGCCTGTCCAGCCTTGATCCTTTCCACGATCGTCGACTGTATCTGCATACTCATCAATGAAGATGTCTCTCTAGGAAGAACAACCTCAATACCAGACTCGCAAAAATCCTGCTGCAATCTCCACTGTGAAGTCAACATCATCACCGCTGGAAGTCTGCTTAGCACATCTGGAACCACATTCACCTTGCCAGGGTGATACTGCAAATCAATCTCATAATCCGCCATGAGCTCTAACCATCGACGCTGTCGCATGTTGAGCTCCTTCTGAGTAAAGATATACTTCAAGCTTTTGTGATCGGTGAAGATCTTCACCTTCTCACTCAGCAGGAAGTGCCTCCAAATCTTCAGCGCAAACACGACTACATCCAACTCCAAATCGTGTGTCGGGTAATTCTTTTCATTAGCCTTAAGCTGACGAGAAGCATACGCAACCACGTGCCCATGCTGGTGCAACACACAACCAAGACCCTTATCAGAAGCATCGCAAAAGATCTCAAATCCTCCACTCCGATCAGGCACAGCAAGAATAGGGGCAGTCGTCAATCTCTCCTTCAGAACATCGAAAGCCCTCTCACTATCATCAGACCAAACAAATGGTACATCCTTCCGCGTCAATCTGGTCATCGGCTCAGCAATCCGGGAAAAGTCCTTAATGAAACGCCGATAATAACCTGCAAGCCCAAGGAAACTCCGGATCTCAGACGCTGACTGCGGAACATGCCACTCTCTGATGGCCTTAATCTTCTCAGGATCCACCGAAATCCCATTTCCAGACACCACATGCCCGAGAAAAGAAACTCTATCCAGCCAAAACTCGCACTTGGAATACTTAGCATACAAATGATGCTTCCTCAAAATCTCCAACATTGTCCTCAAGTGCGATGCATGCTCTTCCTCCGACTTTGAATAGATCAAGATGTCGTCAATAAAGATAACGACAAACTTGTCTAGAAAGTCGTAGAAGATCAGATTCATCATGTTCATAAATACTGCGGGTGCATTGGTTACACCTAAGGGCATAACCACGAACTCGTAGTGGCCATACTTCGTCCTGAACGCTGTCTTCGGGATGTCTTCCTTCTTCACCTTGAGCTGATGGTAACCGCTCCTCAGATCCAACTTAGAGAACACCCTCGATCCTCCAAGTTGATCAAAAATGTCACTTATACTAGGCAATGGGTATTTATTCTTGATGGTCACGACATTCAGCTCCCTGTAGTCCACGCACATGCGACGCGAACCATCCTTCTTCTTTACCAGCAACACCGGTGCTCCCCACGGAGACACACTAGGATTAATGTAACCCTTCTGCAAAAGATCATCCAGCTGTCTACGCAACTCCTATAACTCTGCTGGTGCCATACGATACGGAGCCTTCGAAATAGGCTACGCTCCTGGAATAAGATCGATCGAAAACTCGAGCGCTCGATCGGGTGGCAGTCCAGACATCTCCTCGGGGAAGACGTCGTCGAATTCACGTACCACAGCTGGTCTACTCTGCTCCATCTGCATAGCAACAATCTCCACCGGTCTGACCCGAAATCTGACAGGGCCAAGCGAACTGCTACCTCGACTAAACTCAAACACTGGATGTCCTGGGATCTCGAACACCACCTTCTTCCTCCGAAAATCGATCGTAGCATAGAAGCTTGCTAGCCAATCCATCCCAAGCACTGCATCGTAGTTGATGATGTCGTGGACAATAAAATCAGCGTAAAGCTCATGTCCACAGACTACCAAAGGGAAAGAATTGCAACCACGATGCATCGAGATCACGCCATTTCCTATAACGATGTTCCAACTCTTGGGAAGAGGGGATGTCGTCATGGAATGCTTCTCTACGAAGCACCGGGATATAATGCACATCAATGCACCAGAGTCAAAGAGGACTCGTGCAGGAAATGTGCAAACCAAAATCACACCTAACAGACAGTCTAACAATCAAACCCTATTCTAACAATCAATCATATGCAAGCAGTAAACATAAGCTAACAACCAAACTAACTAAGAAAGGAAACAACTAGACAGAGGGTTACCTGCGATAACCTCATCCACAGTCTCGCTCTCCACTGCAGTCATCAGGAAAGCCTGCCTCCTCGGCTGAACAGCCTGCCTCTGCAGAATAAGAGGCACTCCACGTCCAGCAGGTACAGGTGCTCTCTGCTGCAATGGCTGGGCTGCAACTGGTCCCCTCTGTAGCTGTGCTCCATCCGGTGCTCTCCTCATCTGGTTCGCATGCTGACAATCCTTCGCTACATGAGTAGCGTCTCCACAAATCAGGCACTGCCCCAGAAATCTCCTGCACTGCTCCTTGATGTGGCCAGTCTTACCGCAGAAATGGCAAGTCTTCACAGTAGGCCCACCTGGCCTCTTGAACTGCACTGGCTGGCTAGGCTTGTATCCAGGCCTAACCACTCCTCTGGCCTGCTCCATAGGCCTCTTCCCAGCTCCAGAAATTTGTCCTCTCTTCTGCCTCGCAATCAGCTCTTGCCTCCTCGCAGCTACCAGCAACTTCTGATATGACTCCAGATCTGACGAAGACATCAGGCTCTGCAAGTCTAGGGAAAGACCCTGCAGGAACCTCTGAGCCTTCTCCTCAGCATCCTCCACCATCTTCGGTGCGAAGCGACTCAGCCTGGTGAACTCCTGATGGTACTGGTCCACTGTCAGATTTCCTTGCTTCAGCTCAATGAATCGCTGCAACATCTCCCTCCTGACAGCATTCGGAAAGTACTCCTCATCGAACCTGGACTTGAAAGTAGCCCAAGGTATCGGCGTCGTCAACAGCTCCTCCTCTGCATCCCACCAGTTGCGGGCATTATCCCTGAGCTGCTTCTTCACCAAGTAAACCCATCCAGCCGGGTTGACCTTCGACATCTTCAGATTATCCTCGGTATTCCTGATCCACTCCTCAGCAGCCAACGGTCCTTCAGATCCATCAAAGTAAGTCGGGCCCAGCTCCCAAAACTGTTTCGCTCCTGGCTCGAAGCGAGAGGCACTCTGGGTATTCTGAAGCATACCCAGCTGCACCTGCATCATCTGATGCATCATCCTCATGATCTCAGCACTGGTGGGCTCTCTATCTGGCACCTCAACACGATTGGCCCCACCACCAGCTCGGGTCTGTCGCCTTCCAGCCATCTAATGACATAGAAAACGAACAAGATTAGACTCAATAGCTTAATGACTTAGATGTTGTAATTTATTTAATGGACATTCTGTTATTATCGTTGTTCCGAAAGTTCGCAATTGCAAGACGGACATGCATGGGCCACCTACAAAACCTGTCATGCACCGCTTCCCAAAAATATGGAGGGGAAGCGTGAGAAGGTCCGCTCAAACTTGAAACTACAAAGCTGCAAGTCCGATAAGCGTCAAACAACATTAAATGGCAGGTCCTTGCAACGCGAGACGAAACAAAGATAATAAAAGGAAATGAGACAAAAGATAAATCTCAGAATATCCATAATAATAAACTCCAACATCGCAGAAAAGCCACCATGCTAAAAGAAAAGAGTCTAAAAGAGGCCCCAGCATGGCCAACAAAAGTACAAAGTTCAAAACAAGGTAAAGGTGCTACGCACCGATAACTAACAGCAACCTAAAGCAAAAGCAACTAAAATCAGTCTCTAAGACTGGTCACCGGTGTCCACAAACTCCTCGTCAAACGTAGGCTTCGGCTCAGCGTCAACAAACACCTCGTCCTCAGCAACGGTCTCTGGCTCATGGTCTAACATGTGACACCCAAAAGAGCAAGGGGCACATGTCAGCAAGTCTAAAAAGACTTGTGCAAGGAAACTGAAAGTACAAGTAAAAGCAACCTAGCAGTTCTAGCATGATGTATGACATGGCAGTTAAAGTATGAGTGCAACAAGTAAGGTAAAGTACAACAAGCAACTAGAATGGCATGGCAAGAGTAGCAACTACTATCATTCACAAGTCACGTTTTCATGTCGTGCACAGAGTTCACGCCTTACAGCTGAAGTGGCTGTACGGGCACACTTCTACGCTGAGTGGTCGATCAACCCTACCCCTCCACGTGTATCGAGCCAGTGCCTTACCCCCGAACATGAATGCTCGCTTCTGGATCATGAGCCAGGAAGTGTTTTTGGCATAGGGGTGCACCTAGCCTGGACAAGCAAGTACAAGTATGTAGCGTGTGCTACGAATGCAACATTCAATGCATGACATGGCAAGTAGTAAAGCGTACAGGTAAGGAATTTAAACATGGCAGTTAACAATGCATGAATGACATGGCAGGGTGACAGATCTAGCTTCGTTGTCAAGCTAGATCTCAAAGTTGCGTCTAGACAGCTATCATTTCACTGTCTAGTCTCTTTTACGCTAAAAACAATGAAGTGGCCTAAAAACATGGCCCTACGCAAGAGTTTGGCAAGTTTCACTTGCCTGCAAATCGACGTCTGAAAATACCGTCCAAGAGTCCAATCTACCTACGTGCACAAGTCCACCAGCCTATATTCCATTTTAAATTATCTTAAATAGTGATTCTAAAACATTTAAAAACATCAATTTTAAGTCTTGATTAACAGGCAGTGGTTGAGGTCCTAGGAGTGCAAAACGTTACCTCAACACGATGCGAAAGCTACACTGGCGTCGGGTAGCGACGCCAGGGGTTGGAATAAAAGAACGCGCTCCAAGTCCTGATTCCAAAATAGATTCCTCGCTGGAAAGATCAGAGCAGCAACCGGAGCAACGAATCCAGATTCCAAAGCTAGCACGTGTTACGACGGGCTACGACGTATCGCAACGTCGTAGGCGGCAAATCCACGAAGAGAAAGCACCTAGGTGGGACCCACAGTAGTGATAGGTGCCAATGGGGGACCCACAACACATCTGGAGAACTTGGGGGGCCCACGGTGGCAAGCGATGCAACGGATGCGAGGTTGCGACGAATATCTATCGGTCAGACACAGCCGGTGTGAGAGATTCCGTCAGTCGGGCACTAGGGGAGCGGGAGTTGCAGCGCTTGGGGTTGCCGCGGAGCGGGGGAGCGATTGGTGCGGGGGATTGCTTCGGTCGGACACTTGGGGCGGGTCGGTCGGGCGCTTGGGCGAGCGTTGCAACGTTGCAACGTTGCAACGTTGCGGGCGAAGCAGGGGATCTCTCGGTCGGTGTGGGCAGGAGCGTCGGTCGTAGCGGGGATGCGGAACGGGGTTGCAAGCGGGCGCTGTGCGGAGCGGGGTGCGGGCGAAGCTCTCGGTCAGACCGATGGGGTCCCTCGGTCAGGCACGGGGCGATGCGGAGTGACGGTGCAGCTGTGCGGAGCGGGCGCTTGTGTGGGCGGGGGCCTCGGTCGGTGCGGGGAAACCAATGAAATTCCTCGGTCGGTGCGGGGGAACGGTGCTGCAACGTTGCGACGAATCGTCGCATGCGAGTTTTTGGGTTTTGGGAGCGGCTAGGGTTAATTTCTTGCAAAAATAGGTCTTACTAGGGGTTGTTTATATAGTGTAGAGGGGTTGACTTGGTCTAGGGCTAAATCTAATATGATTAGGATTTTAAAATGATTTAAAATTCAAATCCTCTCTCCTACTCACGCACGGATTGGGTGCGGCCAAGATAGGGGCTAGGATTTGGCTCAAAATTATTTTGAAGTATTATAAACTAATAGAAATTTTATTTGATCGAAAATAATTTAAAACTTGGTATTTAAAAATATTTAAAACTTTACTAAAAATATATAATAGGTCAAATGAACTCCAAAAATTGTGAAATAAATATTGGGGTGATCGAGACGACGAGAGGAGGATAACTAAGAAAACGGTTCACGATTTTGACGTCGAACGACGAAACTAAAAATATAAACGTCTCACGTCAAAAGTGAAAATCACAACGTCTCTTCGAATAAGATTAAATCGTGGGAAAACGACCCGAGAAATGTTGTTCCAAATTAGTGCCACAATTTAATACTCTCAGAGACGTTCCCAACGACATATCACACCAAAGTGTTCACAACCAAACAAAGTCTAAAATAAATACGTGCACGGTCAAAAGCACGTGCACGAACAAAGTACAACGAAAACAGACCGTTACAGATTTACTTAGTTTACCTCTTTGGCATGAATCACAAATGTTTTTCTTAGTAAAAATAATTTTCGGAAAACCTTTAACAAGATCATGCTTAGCTAACTTATATAAGTGCTTAAAATGAACATGACCAAAAATGTGATGCCTTAAAAGTTGTTCATTTGTATTAGCAACTAAGCAATGTTCCATGGTTTTAGGCAAGCTCAAATAATAAATGTTTTTATGCCTAATACCATTAAATAAAACATGTGAATCAATATCTACAAATTTACACATACCCTCTCCAAAGTTAACCTTGTAATCCTTGTCACAAAGTTGACTAATGGAGATAAGGTTATGACATAAACCACTAACTAAATAGACATTTGTAATAAGTAGTTTGGAAGGATTACCGACTTTGCCTACTCCAATGATGGTTTCCTTTGATTACCTCCAAAAGTGACCATTGCCCATATCCTTGATGCTAATCACTTCGGAGAGCAATGTGGGATCTCCCGTCATGTGTTTTGAGCATCCGATATCGAGTATCCATCCTTTCTTTTTAGAGCCAATGTTGCTTTTAATGCTCTGTTTTTTTTCTTGGGTACCTACATAAGATACCATAAGCTCATGGTACCCAAGCTTTGTTGGGTCCAAGTGGATTAGCCCTTTGGAAGCCAAGTCCAAGTGGACTTTCACTTCCCAACATAATTACCACTATTTATTACATCGCTAAAATAGGAGTTAACATTAGCATTTCTACCAATTATGCTAGTGTTCTTAGGACCCCAAATTCTGTATGTTTTGGGTGTCCTTTTCCTAGTCGCATGCACATTTGGTTGAGTTCTATGTGGTGCGTGCTTCCTAAGAGCATGAATTCTAGCATATGAAGATGGAGGTGGATAAGCATGAGACACATATGGTTGTATGCAAAATTAGGAGCATGCATGTTATATGCAACATATGGAGCACGCATAACATGAGGTGGATGTGCATACATGGAAGGATGATGTGTATGAACATATGAATGTGTAGGAGCACGTGCAAGAGTATTTCTTATGTGTGGGTTTACACGTGTCCATGGGTGTGGAGCATAAAATGTGTCATTAGTGTCCACATGTGAAGTAGGAGATTTCCTACGTGTATGAGAGTTGGTGTACATATTTGCATGACCTTTCTTTTGGTTTCCACCCTCAGTGGGTTTCTTGCCAAAAGAAAGAGATTACGAAGTAATAGCCTTCTTGGTAGGTTTGCTACCAATAGTGTTTTTGACACCACTTATGGATGCACCGAAGAATGGCCTCACAAAATCTATAGTTACACCACTATAGGAGGTACGAGATTTGGATGCATTTGCTTACACATAACCAAGTCCAACACGATGTGTGGCCAGAAATTGGTTTGTAAGCAATTCATCCAATTGCCCTTTCCCCTTATTAAATCTCTTAACTTGGGATGTCATGAGCTCATATTTCTCCTTAAGAGAAGAAATATTAGTGTCTAAGGTGGACACACGTGTTTTGAGCTCGTGCACTTGGGTTTTAAGAGAATCATTCTCAATACTCAATTGTGTGTTATTTGAAGCTAGATCAATGCTATCTTTAGGATAAGTTTGATGTGGTTGAGATTTGAGGGAATTCGCCTCATTTCTCAAGATGTCATTTTGAGAAACCAAAGTGGCTTTATTAAGTGTAAGTGTATCAACAATGGTGTCATTGTTGATTATGCATAACATGGATGCTAACATTAGATTTCTTTAAAATAGTATATCTAAGCATAAGAGATTGATACTTAGAAAATAATTCTTCGTTAGCAATACGAAATTCATCCATGGTTACCTCGGGTTCATCATTGTCACTTTCACTCTCATCGGAAAGTGGATCTTCTCGAGCCATGAAACACATATGTGCTCTCTCTCTCTTTTCATCCTCGGATTCACTAGAGGAATCTTCGCTTGAATCATCGAACGTCCCAACAAGTCCTTTCTTCTTATCCTTCTTGTATTTGTCGGACTTGTGGTATTTTGGAGCTTTCCACTTTTCTTTGTTTCTAAGCATTGGGCAATCCTTCTTGATGTGCCTTGGTTTGTTACACTTAAAACAAAGAGACGACGTATTGTTAGTGGAATCAAATTTATTTTTGGAAGGAAATTTACCTTTGTGAAAGAAGTGTTGGAACTTCTTCACCATTTGTGCCATTTCTTCCAAGTGCATTTCGTGCCCGGATTCTTCACTATCGGAGGATGAAGAAGTAGCCTTGAATTCTAAGCTTTCTTCTTGGACTCCGTTGTGTTCATCATTGCTCTAATCTTCATTCGGTTCTCCCTTCTTACTTCGTAAGACATGAGAGTACCGATGAGATTCACCACGGTGTAGTTCTTCATGTCATTGACCTCCTCATTGCTGATTGCTCTTCTTTCCCATTTTGAGGTCATTCCCATAATTATCTTTCTCATCTTTTCTTGTTGGGTGTAGGTTTGTACAAGAGCTTCAAGCTCATGGGTGATGTCGGTGAAGCGTCCGTACATCATTGCAATATTCTCATTATCCTTCATATGAAACATATCGAAGTTTTGTATTGCAACATATACTCTAGACAACTTTACCTTGTTCGTTTCCTCGTGGGTAACGACTAGATGGTTCCAAATTTGATATGCACTCTTACATGTGCATATCTTATTGAACTCATCCGGATCCAATGCACAATGAAGAGCATTCATTGCCTTGGCGTTGTTCACTTCGGTGGACTTCTCGGAGGGAGTCCATTTGTCAAAATCCTCTACGGAGGGTTCATTGTATTCCTTATGGAGGATTCTCCAAAGAGAATCACTCCTAAGAAACGTCTCCATTCGGCACTTCCAATAGCCGAAATTCGTGCCATAACACGGAGGACGAACCGTTGATTGTCCTTCGAAGACGGTAGACGCACCATTACGGTCGTGATTGTTGTATGAAGGAGGTAGAGGAACGTTGTTGTTGTTGTTGGATGCCATAGCTATAAACCTTCGCTCTGATACCAATTGTAAGGACACTGGCTATGAGGAAAACACTAGAAGGGGGTTGAATAGTATTTATAAAATTTAAACGATAGTTATACTGGTTTAAATTCCTAACCTACAATAAATGCAGAATTATAAATAAACCTAAATTGAAACAATGCTAACACAAAGTATGTTTCAAGGGTTCAGATTACCTAAGTCAACTTCCAACTTGTTCCCGGTAATCATACATCCCTTTCACCCGGATACCACCGGATACTCAAGTTAGAACCCTAACTTGATGTTTCCTTTAAAACCACTTGTAGCAACCCTACAAGTGAAATTGAAACACAATCGATGGTCTTGACTCCCACAACTTGGGAGCAAGCAAACCACTCTCACAAACCGAGAGTTAAACTAATATCGAAAGATATGAAATAATGAAATAGCAACACTTACAATCACCTATGCCTTGAAGTAGAACTTGAAGGAGCAAGTGTGTTGTGTGTTGAAGTCTCTTCCAAGAAGAGAGAAAAGCCCTTTCTCTTGTCACCACCAATTGCCAAGAGGATATCACTTTAATTCTAGGTTGGAGAGCAAGAGAGAATGAGATTAGAATTCTTGGGCTTTTGAATTTGAGAGCTTTGAAAAACTCGGGTTTTTCAAGAGATGATCAAGAGGATGAGTAACCCCTCAATGGAACAGTAGAAGCTCTCTTTATAGGTTCCCCAAAACCCTCAAACAGAATCTCCAAAACCATCTTTTTGAAATCCGTGGAGAAAAAGCCAACGGATAGAATTTACATACTCGATAGTCGACTGGTGAAGAAATCACAGTCGACTGCTGCACTGTGTCAGAGGGTAGGTGAGAATTCAAACGGTAACTTACCACGTAGGACAATTGACTGATGAAGGAAAGACATGCGCCTGCAAACCTAACAAGCGACTGAAAATCCTTCTACATGTGGCTGGCCGCAACATGGGTAAGCTGAGACAACTCAGAAAGTTTTGGGAAGACACGTCATGCGACTGGTGTGGAACATACAGGTGCATGTTCCATGGACAGGCGACTGTGAACCAACATCAGTCGTCTGTCACTAATAACTGAAACTTTCCAGAGAGCAGAGATCACAGAGAAAGCATAGACAGGCGACTGTTGAAGCATTGACAGTCGAATGTGCCTTGGACAGGCGACTGTCAATCCAACATCAATCGACTGGCCATATGGAAAAGAAAATGACCTTTGGGCAGGAGAGAGACATGCGACTGATTAACAAATCACATGCGCCTGTAGCTTGGACAGGCGCCTATCTTTTGTACAGCAGTCGCCTGAATAGAGTTAAAGCTAAAAGCCCAAAAACCAATTGATAAAGTATGTGCATAACAGGCGATTGTAGAACAAATCACAGTCGACTGTTTTGAGACAGGCGCCTGTAAAACGTTCAGCAGTCGCCTGTTGAAATCCCAAAATGTACATGCTTGAGAAATGTGAATTGGAGTCTAAGGAAATGTGATCTAATGATTTCCTAGTACAGAAATAAAGATGTGTGTGCCCAGTATAGTTCTACTTCTAAGCTACATACTAGAAGAGAATAAAAAGATTACATTTTTGTAGAAGCCGTTCTTCTATCCAAAGTATGAGCTTGAAGTCTTCTAGGAGCTTTAATCACCACTTTGATCATCCAATCCACTTTACATGCTTTGATTGATCTTTGAGTGACATCCATTGCTAATTGATCTTCATGATATGCTTAGGCAATGGATTAACTGCAAATGGGGGATTAGTCACAAGTATTTATGTTTGCTCATCATCAACACCAAGTTGGGAGAAGTCCAATACTCAACAGGATGTACTGTATATAATACTCAACGAAGCTGACATTTTCCTATGTATGCAGGTGTGGCATTCAAACGATGGATGGAAACACTTCTAAGAGTCCTAATAGAGCTGATGTGTCTGGAGCTAGCAACCAAACCAACACCGGACCGCCTCCCACGGTGAACCAAATATCTGATGTTTCACTACGAGAGCTTGTTCAAGCCCTACGAGGAGAACATAAGCGCGAAGGAGGAATGCAACAATTCAGGTCGCTCTGCCCAAAGCCTTGGAATGGTTTGGACGATCCTCTAACGGCCAAAGAGTGGTTGCAAAGCACCGAGGATGACTTAAGAGTACGCCAGATCGCAGAATACGCATGGGTGGACACTGCTAAGTTGCAACTAGCTGACGGAGCTCGGATTTGGTGGAATTCAGCTAAACGTCGCCTGCTACGACCAATTGATTGGGCGACATTCACCCACCACTTCAACACCCAGTACTTCTCGCTCGAGGCACAGATGGAACTGTAAGCCCAGTTCATCGGTTTGAAGCAAGGTTCCATGACAGTGGAACAATATGATGCTCAGTTCACTATGCTCAGTCGATTCGGTCCAGGAATGGTTGATACCCCTCTGGCTCGAGTACAACGCTTTCAGCAAGGACTGAACATCGCGATTCGATAGAACTTGGTCGGACGCAAACTGTATACACATACTGAAGTCCTAGCTGCAGCTCGTGAGCATGAATTTATCGAAAGAGAAGAGAAGCGAGAGCAGTCCATAGCCGCCCCTCCTAGAAGGTCGCCACCTCCAACCACTACTGCTGGACCCTGCCGTCGACCTCCATCCAACCAGATGCATCGCCCAGTCTAGCAGACTCAATTCAAAAGGCCAGCATCGTAGCAACATCGAGAGTGCTTCTATTGTAGTAAACCTGGGCACATCAAAGTAGAATGTCGATCGTACCTAAACCTTTGCTTGATCTGTGGATCCAAGGACCATGGAGCAAAGGATTGCCCAGAAGATAGATATAAAGCTGACATTAATGCCCCTGTGAGGAACGCTCCACATCGACCACTACTTCCCCTCAACAGAAGGTGTTCCAACAAGCTCAACAACAGGCTCCACCCCCGAAACGACAAGTCTACACAATGATCGCAGAAGATGCTGAAGCCATCGGCCATGCAATTAGAGGTATGAGTTATCGTTTTTAATATTATACTCGTTCATTTGCGATCAATGGTTGAGACGTAGCTCTTGCAATAGTATCTCTTACCATTATCTCATCGTAACTTCGGCTACTTGAGAAATCAAGGTAGCTATTATGATGATACTAGTCTTGGGACTAGTTACGGAAGCTGTGGTGATGTTAATTGTAAGTATTCAAATAAAACATCTCTTGTTTTCTTGATGTTATGATATCACATTATATTTCATGCTATTAACAATTTATTTTACTATATCGTTATCATTAATCAAGCCTTCCCATTGATTGTCTAATTGCCTAGGCAATGATCAGTCTTTTAAATTCCGAGGACGGAATTTTTATAAGGAGGGTAGAATGTAACGACATGTTTTCATAGTGCACGTATTTCCGTAACAAAACGTTTTCAAACGATTTCAAAAATGGGTAAATGATTCTATTTTTTTCGTCGCTCAAATCTAAAATTCGACTTTGTATTCATGATCCTCGTGACGATACGAACTTGTGGCTATTTTTTCGTAATTTTTCGGAGTCATTTGTATAAAGAAAATGATATTTCAATCTAATCATATAGTAGTATTTGCTAACTATATTAACCTACTTACTAATTAACTTAACCTAATTAACTATTAGATTACCCTAACCATGACTAAAACATGGGAGGGGACACATTTAAAATTGTCTAAGTTTGGTCAAAAAAGCTAACAACCGTAATTAATGTTAATAGTGGGTTCATGAACCCATTAACCCTATAAATACCCCCCTAATCCCCGTTAACACCCATTTTAAAATCTTTTTTAAAAAATAAATTAAAACTCTCATCTCCCCCCTCAGCTCACGCAACTTTCGATCACTTCTCCCGCTCCCATCAACTCAACTCCTCCTCTGCCGTGCCTCTCACCTCCACCATCACCAACCTGCTGCCGCCCTCGACGACTGAGGAAGCCCACGGCGCCGCCCCCTACTCTTCGACAGCCCCGACCCCCCGTTAACACCCCCAAAAAAACCCGCCTTCGATCCCCCCTCAGACAAAACGAGGCCCGCCTCCCTCCAGCACCGTGTGCCGCCACCGTCTGTCGACATCGCCACGTCCTCTGCCTTGTCTCCACCCTCTGCGCCACCTACGCTGCCTCTCGACAGCTCTGCCACCATACCCAACAACCTCTGTAAGGACCCTCCCCTCAACTGCACCCTCTTCCCCTTCCAACGCCGTTCCCCTCTCCGACGAGCCACCACCCAACCACCCCGCACCTCTGTTGCCCGTCGCTGCCTTCCGCTGCTGCCCCACCTCCGCTCCGCCACCACAGCAATGTCCCGATCGTCAGAAAACAACAGCAAAGGCCCGTGATCCCCTCACACTTCGATGCCTCCCCTGCCGTTCACCACTGCTACGAGCACTGCCTTCCGCCATCGTTAGCCTCGCCGCACCATCAACAGCCTCCAGCGCCTCCCTTCGACCCCAGCTCTATCGCTGTCGTCGACGCACAGCCCCTCCCCTTGCTGCGTAACGAAGGATAGAAGAGGTGAGTTTGATTCGTATTTTTATACGAAAGTACGTATTAACGTATATACTCACGTATTTAGAATTATATAATATGGGTTTCTGATTTAAAATTCATAATAAATAATATAAGAACCAGAAAAATACACTGTAAGACTCAGAAAATCTGAAACGATGAAACGGATCCATTGGCACTGGTTTCATTGTCAAAAGGTAAGTACATCTCCCACAATGATTTTTCAGAGTCAAAACTCAATAATGCTAATTTCGCTTTAAAATTCATATCACGAGAATTTCATGTTCACTGATGTATGAAAAAATTATATGTTGTAGTACTAGACGAGACGCTCGTTTCGACAGCTTATTTGAAGATTTTCGACGTTTATATTTTTTGAATAAATCATGGAATGTTTAAGATCGTTAATTTTTAATTTAGTTTTAATTCTAAAAATTGTTTTTGAGCTTTTAAAAATTATTAAAAATACATTTGAGCCTTAGAAAAATATATTATTCATATATAAAATTATTTTACTCCCATCTAACCTATCTAAAAATTGTTAGCGAACGTTTTGACTTGTTTTAATCAATTATAAAAATACGAACACGTTAAGAAAAATAGATAGAAAATAGCGTGAACTTTAACCGGTTATTTCTTATGCTGCAGGTACCGTTTCTTGAGCACGAGCACCCCTAGCTCTAGCCTCGGCTTATCACGACGATTCTCAAACCTTTAGTTACTCTAATTGTAACTTTAGGAATTTAGATATTGTACTCGTATGAACTTAGGATCTCGTATATAGTCTCAAAACGGCTATTGACCTGAACCGATGATTAGAGACCTAATTAACTAGAGAACTCATCAACCGTAGAATGACTATGGACTTAAGCAAACGACATTGCCAACTTTTAACTTTGGTCGTTGTAGCACGCGACCATCTACTTGGATAAATCGTGTACTAATGGAAATACCACATGCTCAAAGCATGTGATCAAGATCATATTTGTTGGACTTGTCTTTATCCTCAAATCCTTTAACATCCACTTTGCTTTGGTCCAGTCTGGTTTGAAATGGGTTCCTAACTTTCTGGTTTGAGGAATATCGTATGGAATATCATGTGATACATCTCGTGGAATATCTTGTGGAATATCTTGTGGAATATCTTATGGAATATCTCTTGGAATATCTTGTGGAACATCCTGTAAGAAACATGTAATCGATATACACGACACTGGGGTTTGGGGTAACTCATTGTAGAGAAAGTGTGGGAGCTATGACCGGAGTCACCTCTCTCGTCTCGTCTCGTTATTTCTCAAAAGTATGTTGTAGTTGACGCCCGGGATTTGCTCCCCGCGGTAAACGAGGTGACACATGGTTGCATATCATACTCTCCTACGTGAGTCACATAGTTTAGTTAATTACTGCTAGCACCACAATAACCACTTGATTGTATGTATTGTTCATTACTTTGCATGTTACTATTGTTACAGTTCATGCATGTTAGTCTTACTATTGCTATCACTATGGTTACTCTTGTACGTTACTCATAGTACTTGGACAGTCATCTTTTACGTAGCTTATCGCACTTGCATGCATGTCTGCTCTTACCTTGCTTGTTGCACTTGCATGATCATCTTTAATTGTTTACCATAGCTTGTTCCATACTTTTGCACTGCTTTTATTTCTATTGCTAGAATTGTTGTGACTTACATATGGTTCCATCTTCGTGGCACCGTCAGACGATGCACGGGTTAACGTAGACGCTCCTTAGTTCTCAAAACCATAGTTCGATCCTGAGACTGCCGACTTTTAGACTTGGAGTGTATGTGTGATGTACTTTCTATGTATTTCTATTCCGCTTTACTTTTCATGTATTTAGTGTGAGAGATGCTATTGTGTTGTACTTTCAGTGATGGACTGTATTAATAAATGTACGCTGGTGTGAGTATTATTGTACAAACGTCTTGTTCAAAATAACATTGTTTGGTAAGAATTTACTTAAGTTAATAATAATGTAGTCGACATTATAACTTAGATAAAGTCCCGAGACTTAGTGCGAGGTTAAACAAGTATCGAAATAAGGATCTCGATTGTGGAGAATTGTTTGACCGTTAGTAGCATAAGTCTAAAATCGTTCGTGGTCGTAGATGTTTCGAGAAAAGGATATCGGGCATCAAATAGACCATTGTGTCTTTGTCTTCACCATGGAGTGGTGACGATAATCTCATGGTCGTTCGACTTGGCGAAGTCGGAGACGAGACACATATGCTCATTGGAGAATGCATTTACTGAACGACCCAACGAGAATTATCACAAGGTTAACATAACAAATCAGTCAGTGATAACTCTCAGTGATGATAGGCTACTTGGTCCTTAGACTTGAGGTCATTATACGAACCTGTACGTGAACGGTGTCACTTAGATCTCTGACCTAGCTTCGAGGTAAGGCATGTCGAAAGTTCTTTGGTTGGGTGACACTTCAAACGTGCGAGGAGAGTAACAACCAAGAAAGAATTCGTCTCTCCTGTTATGGGGAGTTAGTGTCGCGTGTGTTGGTTCGGTCTTTAGTGAAAAACTTTGGCCAAAGTATGTTGGAAGAATTCCAACATTATTTGACTAAAACCCGATGGAAACTAACCAAGTTAAAGCTATTGGGGTTGACAGTTTGACAGTGCCCTAGGCTTGACTATGCGACATAGTTTTGACGAAGAGACTAAAACTGCGGCATTCATCACGGACACAGTCAGGGTGGTTCCCACAATACTCATGTCGATGAGTTAACAACATAATTATGATACCGAAATAGGGACGACACCTGCTGCTCGTGGTCACTGTCGTCTCGGGTTTCGAGCCCCATCTGTAGTAGGGTCAGGCTGTAAGGTCTCACACAGAGTGAGACCTTCGTCAAGTGATAGGTAGAATTAACGGAGATAATACATATGATGTATGAGAATTAATTAAGTCGCAAAGAGTTTGCGATATAAGACATAAAACTGCAAAGATGTTGCAGATAGCTTCTGGATTCGGGATAAATGATCTTGAGTGCAAGTGGGAGATGTTGAGGGATGTATGTATTCAGTTCATTTGTATTTTATACAAATAGTTTATATATATATATATATATATTGTAAAATGTTTACAAATATATTTTATATTAAATGCATAGAAATGAAGAGGATTTTTCCACGAAAGTCGGGGAGAAAACTGCGCTCAAATCGGAGTCCAAACGAGCCCAATAATGCTGTTTAAAAGGGCTTTTAAACTTTATTATATTTATATAATAAAGATCCAAAGAGTTTGAGGTCCGGCATTTTTTTAAGAAAAAACAAAAGTGGCATCAATTTTGGTCCGGCCCAATGGCCGGGCCAAGAGTTTTCTGGCGCCCCAAATGGGGCGCCAGCATGCAGCGCGTGCCCCAAAGGGGAAAATGCATGGCACGCGTCCCGCCTGGGGCGCGTGAATGGGCAGCACCTATTGGGCTCCGTGTGCGCATGTGCAGGTGGGACCCACAAAAATAGGGTTACGAACCCTAGAATCTTTTGTTCTTTTGACGACCGACTTTGTTTCGAAAATCTGATTTTTTATCTAACTTTGGACACATGTTTGAGGCGTCAAACGGAGTCGGAATTGAGCCCCGTTTGTTTCTATGCGATCATCGTTCAGTGCTCTTCGATTTGATATATTGATATCACTTGTGAAGATCAACGATGAGGGAGGAAAACTTAGCTAAACATTGGCCTTCGTAGAAGGCAAACTTTAATTAACTTTTTTCTCCAAAACGTTAGTCCCACATCGGATACGATGATAATGTGAGGGATCAGCCGCCTATATAAATAGGGGCCAACCCCCTCCTTGAAACGTGCACCAAGCTTCAGATCTGAGTTGCTCCATTAAACGTGAGAAAGCTCAGTTCTAAGCTTAAATAAAGTATTTCCTCTTCTCCCTAATTCTTCCTTGCTTTTGGTCGGACTCTAGCAAAGTTACGAAGGAGTTCGGATCGGATCCGAAGTCTTGATGGAGGATCCACTCAAGGTGAAACTTTTTCCGGCGCGTGGTTGGCTTGGCGACAAGGGTGTTGCTCGTCTCGGAATACGGTTCGGTTCGGGACACGGTTTGGCTTGGGAGAAGCAGCTCGGGGCATCGCTTCGGAGCTGAAGAAAGTTGATGAAAACTACGCTTCGTTTTCTGCGGAAACGAAGTGAAAGGTATGTAGTTTAATTTACATGTGTTTATAATTGCAAATAGGTTGATAGATCTATCTTTAGGGGTTGGTCAGACCAAACCCCGGGATAGAAGAGACTCTGGCTAGGGTTAAATCTTTAGTGCTTGATTTAAAAATGTTTTAGATCTGTTTTTTCCGCCGCTTTTACGATTTCTTCGTCCATCCAACTTGGGCTGGACGTCGATTTTATAGCCCTAAGGACCCAGAAAATCCAACAAGATTAAATTTGTGAATAGCTTTACTCAAAAGATATCTTCGTGCTTAAACTTTGAAACAATATTTTGTACAGTGTGATCACTACCTGGAAGTGCGATCGCGTTTATTTTTCTCTTTTTAGTTATAAAATAGGGTGAAAGCCTCAAGGGTTTTGGGCCGGAGTAGAGGCGGGGAGCTTAGACAGGGAGCCACTCCACTGAAAAATCATTGCTTGCATAATTCTGCGATTTGGGTTAATTGATCTTGGGCTTTGGTTTTTAATTTGTGTCTACACCATATCCTTGCCAAGTATGAAACGGCATTACCACGGAATTTATTAAGGGCCTTCCAACATCCAGCAGCAAGAATGCCATTCTGGTCATAGTATATCACCACAATAAATCAGCCCATTTTCTGGCATTAGCTCATACCTTCACTACAAAAATGGTGGCCGAAAAGTTTGTAGTATGTGTAGCCAAATTACAATGGATGCTTAGATACATTATTACTGACCATGACCCTGTGTTCATTAGCACTTTTTGGTGAGAATTTTTCAGGTTATCTGGCATAGAACTAACAATGAGTTCCGCCTACCACCCACAAACTGATGGGCAATCGAAGGTCGTTAACCAATGTGTGGAATAATATCTTCACTGTTTTGTCCACCAACAACCCACCGAAAATGGAGTTCTCTCCTTTCTTGGGCTGAGTTTATAACTCAAAAACATACCATGCATTGACCCCTTTTCAAGCTTTGTATGGTCTCTTACCGCCAAGCATTCCTCATTATCACATGGGCTGCTGGGCACATCTCTGGTTAATGAAGTCAGTCACCAGCTGGCCTCACGTGATGACTTACTCTGCCAACTCAAATCGAATTCGCATGCGGCAAACAACTTAATGACAAAGAGGGGGGCACTGATAAAACCAAGACGTTCTCATCGTATAAATGTGATTTATTACCCAATTAACTAATGTTTCACTTAAATTATTTATCTTTATAAAGTATTATCAGGTTCGATAAGCAATATGCATATATGGTCCCGTAGCTCAGTTGGTTAGAGCGTTGGTCTTATGAGCCGAAGGTCGCGGGTTCGAGCCCCGCCGGGACCAATTTTCCGCTATATTTAAAAAACTCAGTAATTTTGTGAGACGTAATCATTTATTGTCGGCTGTAGTTTTAATTAAATTCAAATTAAATTGAACATCTTTAATGATTTTATCATATTTAATCTCTTTAATTTTGTATTTCTATTTTGGCTCCAAAGTTGAGCAAAAACTGTGTGTCAGCCCTCACCTCGTCCCACCTCTTAAATCTCCACAATCCCCTCTCAACTACATGATCTAAAACCAAGCATTAGATCCATCCCTTTGGCAAGCTGTATACTTGTGCTATACTGTTACAAGTAATATAGAGTATATTTAAGCCAGAGTACTTGCTCGTGATATGTACAAGCTCACAAATTTGTATTTATCAAGTATATTCATGGGAGAGGTTGCACATTGTACGCCTAGGGATGTTGGATTCGGGTACGCCGCCCATGACGGGTCTGTCCCTGTGTAAAATGTAAATATTGAAGGAATGTGGGCTTATATGCAAATTTTGATTACCATTTGTGGATAATTGAAATTGAGAAAAGTTGAAGTATCCTAATGCAAAAGTGATGGAAATTTCAATTTTTTTTTTGGATTGTAAATTCAAAGAAACAAAAAGTTATTGTCTCGCTGTTAATAACAGAAGAAGAAAGTAGGGTAACATTGGTGGTGAACAATGGGACTCGTCATATTATATCTACATCGTAACCGGATGATGTGAAATGACTTTGTTTATCATAATTCTATTTTCATCGGGAATGCATGTGGCCCAGTTTTTTTACAAATCATCAAGATATAAGGAGAAGAATTTCGAGGAAAGATTTATATGTTTTTGAGAAAATTTTAAAGTTCAAACATAATTTAGAGTCAACCAAGAAAAGTTTTGGGTGGGGTATAAAATTTAACCCAAGTTGAGATACCAGTGTTTAAATAACTCTTTTATTTTAAATCATTTCCGAGTTCAATTAGGACCATTGATGAATAAGCTTGAACGAGCTTGAGCAGTGAGCTTGGTTTGTTCATCAACAAAATCCATGTTCAAGCTCTTCTCGAACTCGTTTAGAAATTCGGGTTTGTGTTCAAGATCTTTCATTAGCATTTGTTCTTGTTCAAGCTCGTTCATTTATTGTTCACGAACAAGACTTATCGAGCTTGTTTGTGAACTTGTTCTGGAACTTGTTCGTGAACAGATTTTCAAACAACAAACGAATAATGACATGTCAATTTTTTTATCGGGAATAATAATATTTAAGCAATTATACAAATGAACAAATCAATCAAAGAAAATGATTAAATCTTTCATGTATATAACCCAACAAATCCAGATAATAGTGTTGAAACTAAAGAGATCTAGAACATAGCTATGAACACCATCATTGAACAGATCTAGATCTAAAAGACATGTGGAATCTTAAAACTTTACCTCTTCTGATTAGGAATTATACCTGAGTCCATGACAATCAGGATGATGCAGAGGATGATCTTCCAGATCCACACGAATCCACCGATTGAGAAATCCTTTGGCTTTCTCCCGGTTTCTTCTCTAGCAATGGGATATAGAAAAGATGGCTACTTTGTTCGTGTGTTCCGGGGATCACGACCACTGATATAAATAGGCTAGTCTCCTTAGCACTATGGTTTCCAATTTGGCCCATCAACGAATTGAAGTCCACCTGTCTCTACACATAAAGAACCACAACCTAATCGACTCATTTAATCCCACTTAACCAAAATAATGAGATCACTTATAACGGGCTTTATTAATGACAGTGTAGTGTATATATAATTATTTTCACATATTAGCCCAACGTTGGATTAAGATCCAACTATGTTGGTTAAGTTCCAACAATCTCCTACTTGGGCTATATGCTAAACTTTATAATTACATTTCATTATGCATACCGAATAAGATCTTAACTTTCTGTCATATCTGTAATGTGTCTAAACCAATCCGGTCCATCAATTAGATTAGCATAGGATCAAAGAGATCTATGACGCATGGATCGCAGCTCGACCCATCAGTGGTCACTGTGCTAATATAAAGGAATGACATGGATGATGATGTGGATGTGTAGCATGGAAATTACATGTGATGTGATCTACAATGTCTATTTCCAACTGATCCTCCTTAACCTTAGTGAGATCATAAATATAAACATATATTTTCATATACATTTATAAACAGAGAACTGGAATACAAAGCCAACCAAAAGATGTACTTTATCTATGCAGAAATAAACCAAATATGCATATAATGGAGACTGAAATGTTGTCTAAAAGAATAGCACTACAAAATTACAAACTCACACTAAAACTGAGCATCTTTAGATGACATGACACACGTACGAGCAATATGCCCATGAAACATTTTGGGTGGCAGTCCCTTAGTAAGCAGATCCGCAATGTTTGAGTTTGTACCAATGTGCTCTATAGACAACTGCTTGTTTCCAACTCTTTCCTTAACAATCAAGAACTTGATATCAATATGCTTTGATTTCGCTGAGCTCCTGTTGTTATTTGCAAATGCAACTGTGGACATATTGTCACAAAATATCTTGAGTGGCCTTTCAATGCCATCTACAATGTGTAACCCCATGACAAAATTTCGTAGCCATAAACCATGATTAGATGCCTCATGATAAGCAATGAATTCTGCAGACATAGTGGAAGAGGCTATAATAGACTGTTTAGCACTCTTCCAAGAAACGGCACCTTCTCCTAATGTGTAAACACAGCTCGTAGTAGATTTCATGCTATCTTGACATCCAGCAAAATTAGAGTCAGTATAACCTATGATTTCAAGCTTTTTCGACCTCTGATATACGAGCATGTGTCCTTTTGTCCTCTGTAAGTACTGTAAGACCCTTTTGGCTGCTTTCCAATGGTCAATCCCTGGATTGCTCAAGTATCTGCCAAGCATTCATGTACTGTACGCTAAGTATGGATGCTTACATACTTGAGCATACATGATACTCCCAACTGCTGAAGAATAAGGAATATCCTTCATTTCTGTTTTATCAATATCACTTTTAGGGGATTGTTTGAGACTAAACTTGTCTCCTTTAGATACAGGGGTATCTCTTGGTTTACAATTTGTCATGCCAAATCTTTGCAGAATCTTTTCAATGTGGGCCTTTTGTGATAATCTAAGTATACCTCGAGAACGATCTCGATGTGTTTGGATCCCTAATACAAAAGACGCATCACCAAGATCGTTCATCTCAAAGTTCATAGCTAAGAAGTTCTTGGTTTCATGCAATAAGCCTTCATTGTTACTGGCAAGTAAAATATCATCGACATACAAAACCATAAAAGCAAATTTACTCCCACAGAACTTATAGTATATACATTCATCAACCAAATTCATTTCGAAGCCAAATAAGATGAACTTGATGAAACTTAAAAGACTATTGTCGAGATGCCTGTTTGAGTCCATAGATGGATTTCGTAAGTTTGTAAACCATATTCTTTGGGTCTCCTAACACAAAGTTTTTTGGCTGCACTATATAAATTACCTGATCAATGTCCCCGTTAAGAAATGTTGTTTTCACATCCATCTGATGTAACTCAAGATTGAAATGTGCCACCAATGCCATTATTATCCTGAATGAGTCTTTCGTGGAAACCGGAGAGAAAGTCCCATTATAATCAATGCCTTCCTTTTGAGTAAATCCCTTTGCAACAAGACGTGCCTTATATCTTTCTACATCACCTTTTGAATCCTCTTGGTTTTAAATATACATTTGCAACTAATGGGTTTCACATCTTTAGGTAATGGGACTATATAAACATCATTGTCCTTCATTGACTTTATTTCCTCTTTCATGGCATCTATCCATTTTAGAGACTTAGAACCATTCATGGCTTGACGTAAGTTGATAGGATCATCTTCCATCACTCCAATATTAACCTCATGTTCTTGGAGATATGCAATGTAATCACTTGATATTAAACTTCTCCTCTCTCTAGTGGATCTCCTTAATGGCAATATTTCTTGAGGTGCAAGAGTTTGTTCTTCTTGCATAGCTCCCTGAATAGGAGGAGCAACAACATTGTCTTGAATATTTGTGTCTTGTCCTTGGACATGAATGGTATCCTAATCAAGAACAAGATCACCTGTGGGAATATTTACATATTTCTCTTCGAAAACAATGTCTCTTCCTAAATCTCCCCCCGCAAACCCGGCATCCTCAAGAAATTTGGCATTTCCAGTCTCAAAAATATTTTTATTAGTGGGATCGTAAAATTTGTAACCCCTCATCTTTCAGCATACCCAATGAAATAGCAACTAATTGTCCGTGTGTCTAGTTTCTTTTCATTAGGCCTATAAGGCTATGCCTCAGCTGGACATCCCCATATATGCATATGCTTTAGACTAGGTGTTTTGCCTGTCCAAAGCTCATATGGTGTTTTATTAGTTGCTTTCATTGGGACCCTGTTGAGGATATAAGCTACAGTCTTAATTGCTTCTCCCCAGAGTCTTTCTGGTAAGGAAGAATTACTAATCATACTTCTTACCACGTCTTTAAGCGTTCTGTTTCGTCATTCAGCAACACCATTCAAGTGGACGAACCGGCATGGTGTACCATGGGACACTACGGCATTCTTCTAGGAATTTACCAAACGGTCATGGACGTTGTTCACCTGAACCATCATATCTACCGTAGTATTCACCACCATGGTCAGATCTGACAGTTTTGATCCTTTTGCTGAGTTGGAGTTCAACTTCAGCCTTAAAATTTTTGAACGTTTCCAAGGACTGAGATTTTTCATATAGAGATAAATGTATCCATATCTTGAATAGTCGTCTATGTACGTTATGAAATATTGTTGATCATTTCAAGCAACTGAAGGGAATGGTACGCAAATATCAGTATGAATAAGTTCTAAGACGCTATTTGTCATTTGGGCTTCAAATCTCCTTTTATTAGTTTATTTACCCTTTATACAATTAATACAGACTTCAAAATCTGAAAAATCTAAAGGGTTGAGAATATTGTTTGACACAATTCTCTCAATTCTCCTTTTGGAGATGTGACCCAATCTCTTGTGCCATAACGAAGTCAAATTCTCATCAGTTAATTTTCTCTTTAAACCCTGTGTACCCAAATGCAAGGAATCATTTGTAATGCCCTACGTAGCTACTGCACAAGTACTAGAGGGGGGGTGAATAGTACTTTAAAATAATTAAGAAGATAATTCCTAATTATCTTGCAAACTCAACCAACAATACGGAAATGTAAATATAGACAATAAAGAAATGCAATCGCAAACAGACAATTTAACGGGTTCAGATCCACCCAAGTCTCCCCGACTTGTTCCCGGTGATCCTACGTCCCAACCACCCGGATCCCCTCCGGATACTTGAGTTAGAAACTTCTAACTCAATTTTGCATTATGAAATACTTGTAGAAACCTCTACAAGATCAAATCATACACAAATCGAAATGTGACTCCCACAACCCGGGATCACAAACAAACTCTTACAACCGAGAGTAAATCACTTGCAATATTCAAAGTAAATAAAATACGAAATTCTTACCACAAAAACCTATGCCTTGAGTAAAACTTACGATTTAGGGCAAAGAGGATTTTGGGGAAGATGAAGGCACCAAACCCTAGCTCCAAGATATTGATCAGCAATGGAGGCCTAGGTGGATGTTGGTGACCTAGAATCAAGCTCTTGGCTTGGAAGGCTCACAATCAATGAATCTCTCTTTTGAAATAAGAGTGAGGGAGAGATTCAAGTGAGAAATGAAAGAGCTTTGAATGAGAATTAAATGCTATCTCTTTGATCTCTAAACTTCAATAAATATCAGCCTTGAATGCTATGAATGCAGCACTCCAAGTATATATAGGATAGAGGAAAGAGAGAGCAAAATTCGTGGCATTTAATGCTCCAACGGCTCTATTCTGAAGCAGACTAGTCGGTCAAAGAAGAATCACTGACCGACTAGTTCATCAACTAGTCGGTCGGTGAAACGACATGAACCGACTAACTGAAGAACAGCCAATAGAAGAAGTTCAGGGAATATAGAACTAGTCGGTCCAAGAAGACTTGCCAACCGACTAGTTTCACAACTAGTCGGTCGGTGAGTGAACTTAGACCGACTAAGAGATGAAAACAAATAGTCTGAATAGAAATATAGCTAGTCGGTTTAAGAACAACTTCTAATCGACTAGTTTCTCAACTATTCGGTCGGTCGTTGTGCTTTGACCGACTAACTATAAACAGTAAGTTAGGCTGAACAGTGGAAGCTCAACTAGTCGGTCTAAGAAGGATTCCTAACCGACTAGTTTCACAACTAGTCGGTCGGTGAACCTTCTTTGACCGACTAACTGTAAACAGTAAGTGAGCTAGAAATTGAGAAGGCATTCTAGTCGGTTCAAGAAGCTTTGTCGACCGACTAGATTGTCATCTAGTCGGTTGGTTCTTCTTCTTGAACCAACTAACATGCATAAGAGCCGCGTATCAAAGCGCGAAACTTTGGGAAAGTTTGTATGGGCTTCTAATAAGATCCTAGCACTAAGATATGAGCGTTATGAAGATTAAAACATAAGACCTACTCAAGGCTTAACATTCTACAAAAAGAAGCTAGAAGACTATAAATAAAACTTGACGAATCGTCTTCAAAAGCTTCAATCGAATCTTCATGACTTCTATAATGGTCCTTGAGCTTCAACGAAGCTTCAAGCACACGATCACGTGCTTTGAGAAGTCTTGAGACGTCGATTTTGATGTTCATAGAAATTTGGCGACGATCTCCATAACTGCGCTCACAAAGAGTTAGTTCACGATATTTATGTTTGTTCATCATTGTTACGAGGTGGAACTCGCGTACAATGAATTTGTATTATGGGAAACCAAGGGCACGGTGGTTATATGGAAAAGAGGGTTTAGGTAGGCTGTTTTACAGGTGATTGGTGGGATGAAGAGGTTGTATCCTTCGCCGGTGGTGACCGCGAGGACGAATCTCACCGGATGCGGCGGAGGGAGATTGGATGGTGCGAGGCCGAAGTTGACGATGGTCAAGGGGCGAGCTTTCCTGCAGCATGAACAACTCGTCAGAAGGGCCGGGTTAGGGTTCAACCCTTAGCCCCTCCGATGCCTAAGTCAGTGATAGGACTTAAAACGGGGCTAGACACGCCGGCCGGACCAACGGTGTGCCAACCGTACGTGGCGAGCTATAAGTGGGAGAACAAAGATAGGGAAGACCTTTGTTCTCGTGTGTGAATGATAGATTAAGAGAGAATTTTCCCTACCTCCTTTCCGTAAGAGGAGAGGGTGTATTTATACCTGACAAGTGATGACTAGGCGTGCTGAGCTGGCTCGGTTGTCAGCGGGAGCTTCGGACAAGGACGTCGGGAACAGGAGTTCCTGACCTGCTTTTGTCAGGCGGCGCAACGGCCAAGGGGTGCTTTTGTCGGGATGTTAGGGCCGAAAGCGCTAACCGTCAGTCGGTCGGGTGACGTATGTGTCAGTCGTGTCCTTATCTTAGGTTGTTTTGTCGTTGGCGACGAACCAAAGGTCGGGCTATGCTATCCCTGGCGTCGGGGCGCATGAGAATCAGACGGGTCGTCCGGATCGGGAGTTGTCCTGCCCGGCCGCGCCTCCCATTCGGTCGCGGGCTATGGTTCGTCGGCACAGATAGATACCCGTGCCTAAGTCAGCTGGCCTAACGGTGCCGTCCGGGCGCACCTCAGCACCCCTGGCCTAGGCGTACAACCGCAGTTGCTCGACCCGCCCGGGGCGGTGCGCTCGGGGAGTGCCCGTCCCCATGTGGATTCGGATTTCCGGGGTGGCGGCCCTTTTGTGAAAAGGTGAGTTAATGGGGTACGTTAGCGGATCCGGGCGGGAGTCGGACTCCTACGATCTTTAGGTCGTAACAATTGCCCCCGGCATTCGAGTGCGAGGCGGAAGCCCGGTTCGGCTCGGATGGCGTAACGCTACCGTGACACTACCTTTTAACGTGACACGGACTTGGATCCAAGCTCAGGGGGGTGATGCTGGTCCCGCGGGGTGTGTCCCGCTATAGCGGGATCGCGAGGTCTCTTCCTGAGTTTGAGCCAAGCGGGGCGTTGTCCAAAAGGGGGAGTATTATACACCAATCTTTATCGGAGATCTAGGTGATATTTACAACACTAGGAGAAGATGTGGGCCAACCGGTGGTTGGGACGGAGGGTTGTCCACATTTGTTGTTCGCTCCGTCGGGAGGAGCAGATCCCTGTGTCGGGGCGGTCTTCCCTTATGTCGATCGCCGAATTCCTACCGCCTCATTGTCCGGGGGCGGGCCGACGCGCCGGGAACCAAAATTTTTTTTTTATTATCAGGGGTGCCGCCCTGTGATGGTTCAGCCTTCGGGGGGCCGACCCTCGGTCGTAGGAGGGGACCCTCTTCCTTTCCCTTTCATCGCTTTCTCGCGTTCTGCCTCGCTGTCGTCGTGCTGGAGGGTTGCCCGGCCTCGCCGGGGATCCCGCGCATCGAGGGGGAACCCCAGGGAGGCTGAGGACGAGGTGGCGGTGGTGGCGCCGCTGGGAGAGCCGTTGGGGTTTCCCCCCCCGACACCCTGTGGGGATCGCCGTCGGCCAGGTGTTAGTTGGGGTGCTGCGGCCCGCGGCTGGCTTTCCGGACCTGCCTTTTGATCCAGTAATGGGCAGGGGGAAAGCTGGTGGGCGGGGCCTCCCATGTGTAAGGGGAATATCCTGTCGGAGGTGGTGGGGCTATGGCGGCCATCGCCGGGGGAAGTGAGGTCCGTCGGTGGCTATCGGCTTTCTCCGTAGCTCGGTGGGGCGTTTGGGGCCGTTTTATGCCTGGAGTGAGGGGATGCACATCCCCTGTCTCTCTCTCCTTTTCCCCTAACCTCTGGAGGGGGGGTACTTATAGCGATATTTTGCGAAGGGGTTTTTCCTGGGTAATGTGGGGGATTAGTGCCATTAATGGGCTCCGCGGAATCACGCTCCTTGGGAATCGCTTTTCCCTGGCGGTATCCGGCACGGGTTGTCTGCTCTGGCCTCTCGGGGGGCGTGTTGCTGCTGATGGCGTGTTGTCCAAGTGTCCTTTCGTTATGTCAAGTCGCCTCGTGGTGCGGCTTCGACGAGACATGGCCGCTGCCTTATCTGGACTGGGCGCCGATTTCGCGGCCTTTGCCTTGTGACCGGTTCATTCCAGGTCACGTGTCTTGGCTTCTTGCGTGAGTTACACCTCCACCAATTATGCCCCCAACATTCCCGTGTCCGAGATCGCGAGGTCTGGGGGAAGGGGATGTTGACGGCTTGTTTCGCCTTTGGGCGGGGCGGGGAGTCGGCGCAGAGGTTCGGGATGAGACACGTTGTCCTATCATGATTTGATCTCGGGCTGAACCGGGTACGTAGGGCGAGCCTCAGTTCACCTCTTTCCCCATTGAGCGAAAGTTGTCGGTAACTTTCGGGGAGCGGGGGGGGGCTCGGTTCGAAGCGAAGTATCGCGGGGGTCTAGTTGCGGGCGTATACTTCCTAGGCGTCCTAAGCCAGTTAGGCGGTGGGGTAGTTATACGCTATGGTATTCTCCCAAAATCTGAGCGTACAAGGAAGAACGTTTTCATTTAAATTTATAAGAGCTGATCTATAGCTTGTACATGAGTTCTTAGTTTATCGCCCGTTGTGGGGTCAGATCCGGCTCGGGGAGGGGCTATAGAGCTGTCCTCGCCCGTGGTTTAATGACCTCCGGATCTAGGGGTCACTGTGGGCCGGGTGGGCCCTTTTTAACTTGAGTCGATCTTGGCGTGGAGGAGAGTGGCCGCCTTTTGTGCTGAAGTGTTGCAAGGTCTCCTTGGCCTGAGAGAGGGGGGTGGGGGGATCTTGCCGATCGGGCCGCCTCCCCTCCATTGCTTTGTCATCTCCCTCCACGGACGGGGTAAGGTTTCCTCGGTCCGGTAGAGGCACTGAGAAGGGGAATCACCAGGGAAGCCGTCCTTCTGGGGCTTGTGCCTTGGGGAGGTTCTTGAGGATCGGGCTGCCCCTCCCCCCCATGCCTCGCAGCTTCGGTTTGAGGGTGGGGTTCGGTGCCCGATTGTGCAGGGGCGGGCTGACACGCCATGACTTGCCTTTTGGGCTCGTCAGGGATGCAGCCTTTCTGAGGTCCTCGCCCGGAGGTCGACGGCGATGAGGTACTGGCCGGCCAACACTGGGGGCTCTCGCCTATCCAGCCGGCGGGGATCGGATGCCAACATTTCTCCGACTCGTCCTTGTTTAGGCCGGGCGGAGGTGTGAAAGGCGGATTTCCCTTGTGTAAGGGGAATATACTGTTAGCGATCCTTTTGTAAGAGGAATATCCTGTTAGCGGTGCTGGAGATGCAGGAACCGTAGCCCTAGGCGGTGGGAGCCACTGATGGCCGGTGACTTCTCTTTTATTAGGGCGTTGTATCCCGGCCCGTTTCCCAGTGGGGGGGGGGGTCAAGGGGCGGTTTCTTATGTCTTCCGACTCTTGGTTTTTTTCTTTCGTAAGGGCGAGTGGCGTCTTTATAGGGAGATTTCGCTGAGGGTTTCTCCCATATTTATTGCGCTAAGCTGTCCTCATTAATGGGCTCCTCGAATTCATGCCCGTGGGAAACCGCTTTTGCCAGGTGGCTCTTGCGGGTCCTCTTTTGGAGTGTATCATTAATGACGGCGTATTTCTCGAGCGTCCTTTCGTTTCGTCGAGTCATATCGGGGCCGCCTACCCAGGGAATGACGCCATTTCGTCTCGGTTCGTGTGCCTCTTCCTTCTTTTGGTTTTTCGAGGGTCACGGGCGCGTGGTCCCTCTCGGGTTTGGGTGGCTAGGGTTGGCCCTGCCCCGGAGGTCTTGAGGGGGGGGGAGCGGGCACATAGCCCGGCCCGTGCCCTTCTCTGGTTTGGGTGGCTGGGGTTGGCCCTGCCCCAGAGGTCTTGAGGGGGGGAGCGGGCACGTAGCCCGGCCCGTGCCCTTCTCTGATTTGGGTGGCTGGGGTTGGCCCTGCCCCAGAGGTCTTGAGGGGGGGTGCGGGCGCGTAGCCCGGCCCGTGCCCTTCTCTGGTTTGGGTGGCTAGGGTTGGCCCTGCCCCAGAGGTCTTGAGGGGGGAGCGGGCGCGTAGCCCGGCCCGTGCCCTTCTCTGGTTTGGGTGGCTAGGGTTGGCCCTGACCCAGAGGTCTTGAGGGGGGAGCGGGCGCGTAGCCCGGCCCGTGCCCTTCTCTGGTTTGGGTGGCTAGGGTTGGCCCTGCCCCAGAGGTCTTGAGGGGGGGAGCGGGCGTGTAGCCCGGCCCGTGCCCTTCTCTGGTTTGGGTGGCTAGGGTTGGCCCTGCCCCAGAGGTCTTGAGGGGGGGAGCGGGCGCGTAGCCCGGCCCGTGCCCTTCTCTGGTTTGGGTGGCTAGGGTTGGCCCTGACCCAGAGGTCTTGAGGGGGGGAGCGGGCGCGTAGCCCGGCCCGTGCCCTTCTCTGGTTTGGGTGGCTAGGGTTGGCCCTGCCCCAGAGGTTCGGAGGTTTAGCGAACTGCAAAACTTGTGTAGGAACAACAAGGTTGGGGAAAAACGGGTAGATGTGTACATTGCACGTAATGCTGGTGAAGGAAAACTCACAACTATTGGTAGAATTTTAGCAGATGCTTTGCGTTCCAAGGGTGGGCCAGTTCGCTCCCTTCGGGGGTAGCCAGGATGTATGTGGCTGGTCCGACAATATCGACGACCGTGTAGGGCCCTTCCCATTTCGCGGCCAGCTTCCCCCGCTGTGTAGTCTCGGGGCGGAAGGTGGCGTCTCTGAGGACTAAATCGCCGATCCTGAAAGTCCGCGGCTTCACCCGGGAGTCTTAATACCGTGCCATCCTCTGGATGTGTTTGATGAGGTTGGTCAGGGCCCGGTCTCTTACCTCGTCTATCAACTCAAGACTGAGGCCGAGTCCTTCCCCGTTGATTTCTTCGTCGAAGAGCTTTAACCGGAGTGTCTCTTCGCCGATCTCCACGGGAACGACCGCCTTCGATCCGTATGCCAGCATGAAGGGGCTTTCTCCGGTCGAGGCCTTGTGGGTGGTGCGATAGGACCATAGGATTCCCGGCAGCTCGTCGACCCATGCCCCCAGGGCGGCGTCCACCTTCTTCTTCATTGGGTTCAAGATACATTTATTCGCGGCCTCCGCCATTCCGTTGCACTGTAGGTGGGAGACTGACGCGAACTGGAGTTTGATCCCCCAGCCCGAGCAGAAGTCACGGAAGCCTTCACAATCGAACTGCCTTCCGTTATCCGTGACTATGGAGCGGGGAATTCCGAAGCGGCATATGACGGATTGCCAGATGAAGCCCTTCATGTCCGTCCACGCGATTCGCGCCAGCGGCTCTGCTTCTACCCACTTTGTGAAGTAATCCACGGCGACGACTAGATATTTCCTTCCCCCGGAGGCCTTGGGGAAAGGCCCCAGGATGTCGAGCCCCCACTTGGCGAACGGGATCGGGCTCACTATGGGCATCAGGTCGTAACAATCATCAAAACCCAAAACCGGGGAATCAATACTTAACATCATTTACTGTAGCAATTGTATCTAGCATATACAGATTATCAAAATCAGATAAAAAACAAGAACCACTTAACTTGGAATTAAGAGACAAGCTGAACTTTCCATTCGCAAAAGAACAACAATAACCAGATTTGTCTAAAGCTGAAATGGAAATCAAGTTTCATCGAATGACGGTACAATAAATGTATCAAATAAGTCCAAATAGTTCCCAGTTTTTAAAGATAATCTAAAATTCCTAATTGATGCAACCTCAACCTTCTTGCCATCGCCCACAAAGATGTATCTTTCAGCATCACTTGGCTTTCGACAGTTCAGGCAGCCCTGCATAGACACACTGATGTTAGTAGTTGCACTAGAGTCTAACCACTATGTGGCTATAGGTACAGAAATTAAATTAACTTCTGAACAAACCAAATTGATAAGAGTACCTTTCTTAGCACGCCAGGCGTGATAATTAGTGCACTGCTTCTTCACATGCCTTTCAGCTCCACAAAAGAAACAATTACCTTTCTTAACTGGCTTCTTTTGTTGTTTCTTAGGTGGTGCTATAATTGAAGCTTCTTTACCATGTTTCCTTTTGTTGTCCTTAGGAGTAGTGGCAATATTAGCACTTTCAGTCTTTTCTTGCTTCAGTCTATCCTCTTCCTGAACACAGTGCGAAATGAGCTCATTCAGCGACCAAGTCTCTTTCTGGCAGTTATAGCTCATCTTGAACTGGTTGAACTGAGTAGGAAGGGATATTAGAACCAAATACACAAGCAGATCCTCTGAGAGATCAAGCTTAAGTGCTTTCAACTTTGAAGCAATGTGGGACTGTTACAGAATGTATTCCCTTATATTGCCTTTCCCCTTATACTTCATTGAGATAAGACTTATCAGAAGCATACCAATTTCTTCCTATTCGTTTCTGACAAATCTTTTCTCAATATCTGCAAGGAAACCTTTTGATGTAGTGATCGAATCAGACATAAAGCCCCGAAAAGCTTCTGGGATGGCTCTCTTCATGATCATGACAAACATGCGATTAGACTTTTTCCACTTTTCAAACTCACCATTTTCCTCAGAGGTACTCTTTTCCGTAATGTGTGGGGGACAGTCAATTCTAATCGCAAGGTCAAGATCTAGTATCCCAAGAACTATTAATAAGTTCTCTTTCTAGGATTTAAAATTAAAGCCATTCAGCACCGAAATTGAGTTCAAGCTAGCAGTTATGTTTGCAGGAGTAGCAGCTGAAAATTAGGACAATAAACATAGACAAACATACTCACATAAGTATTAATTTTGAAGCAAAATTCTAAATTCAAAATTGCATGTTCCTATCTCAAGATATCATGTACTAGCTTAATATTTATCTTTGGATAATCTATTAACTAATGCCTGACATCTTGTCGCAGCAATCAAACAAAGACAATAATAAGTATGCAAAAAATTAAATCTCCCTTTGGGCCGAATTAAAGTTTGCATGCATAGAACTCACTAATCGACACTTATCTATTACCACATGTGCGCATAAAGTAATATAGAATGCTAATCTTCCTTTGGGCCGAATCGCACTCATACAAAATTATGCACATAAAAATTCCTTTTATATTTATGAAATAAATTAATGCAAAGCAACAGAGCACACTTTGGCGAGATGATGATTACATCAAGTCATTTCATATATATATATATATATATATATATATATATATATATATATATATATATATATATATATATATATATATATATATATATATATATATAGCAAAATTTGAATTTAATTTTAGCACAATTAATACGAAATTTAACCTTGAGAAGAAATATACATAAAAGCCTTTTTATTTCCTCCTTCAATCCTCATTTAAATTCATAATTCAGGCAACCAATCATACAGCGTATGTCATAACCGTTTACATTTCGAAATAACAATAATCTGTTCATTAGAGCCCATTTTGGTGGGATTTCGTATTAATTAGAATCATTTCGAAACGTATAAATAAATGTGCCCAAGAGAATTTAAATTAAATAAATAAAATTTAATACACAAAATAAAACGTATGAGGAAACATATATAAGATGGCCATTTGTATCCTCTTATTATTTGCGTATTAATTCAACCAGAGAGGGCTTAGAAAGAATTTAAATAGCCCTAAAATAGGGTTCAAAAATATCCAAATAACTCAAAATAAGACCAAATTGTGCAAATAGCCAAAAGAGTCCCAAATTAGAATCAGCCCATATACAGTTTTAATTTTTTTTTTAAAAAAAACTAATTGGGCCTGATTTTGGGCTAAGGCCTGCTAGGGTTTCAGAAACCCTAGCAGCCTGCACCCTAAGGGGTGGCTGCCGCCGCCCCCCTCTTTCTGTGTCGGGCGCCGACCGGTGGCTGACGCCAAATCTTCCGACGAGGGCGACGAGGCTGCCCCCTGTGAACCGCGGTAGGCGCCAGCAGCGCCTGCTCTGCCGACAAGGGCGGCAGGGCGCCGCCCCCTGTGTTTTTTCGACAAGGCAGTAGGGCATCCCCCTCTTAACCGCAGCAGGTGCCTGCTTTATACGACGGGGGCGGCAGGGCGCCGCCCCCTCTTAACTGCAGCAGGCGCCTGAAGGTGCCTGCTTTATCCTAACGGGGGTGGCAGTGCCACCCCCTTCGACCCACGGCAAGCGCCGATGGCGCCTGCTGTTTCTAAGGGGGCGGCAGGGCCGCCTCCTTTCCCAACCGCGTCAGGCACCGGCGTATGGCCGGCGCCGATCTTCCTGACAGGGGCGGACGGTGGGCCGCCCCCGATCTAGGGTTTGTGATTTTTTTAAATAGGAAAAAAATTGATTAAAACCCCATAAAATCCAGATCTGAGTCCATATAGATTAAAAATCATATTTTTATCAGATCTACGCATGAGCAGGTAAAAGCTTAAGATCCACAACATCTGTTAACACTTGTTGAAACTAAAGAGATCTAGAACATAGCTATTGTAACGACTCGCTCTTAGGAGACCATTACTTATTTGATTTATTTGCAGGTCTGCAGATCACCAGTGAAAACAACGTAGCCACAATGCAGAGATGTACAAAAATACTCAAACCAGCGTACATTATTACAGTCCATATTTAAAATATAACACAAAGCAGCACTCTCTCACCGAATACATGAAATGAAATACAGAAAAGAAATATGTAAAGGAAATACATAATAGCATATAATACTCACACCAACTTAAGTAACTAGAAATCAGCAGTCTCTGGATCAAACTCTAGCTCCTCATACTCAGGGGCCGATTCTTCGATCTGTTCGTCGTCTGTCGGTGCCATAAATAGAACCATAGGTAAGTCACAATAATTCTAAATATAGAAAAGAAGCAGTGCACAAGTATGACAAAAAGTAACTACGTACAAGAAAACTAGAGTGAAAAGTAAAGTACTGAGTAACAACTGTGACAAGGCGTACATAACTGAGTAGTAAAGGTAAACAGACCTGAAAGAAGACAACGATATGTACTGTGGTAGTGCAAGTGTAAAGCAGGCTAATCATGCTACGGCTATAGCTATAAGTGCGACACGTAAAGTACAGGTGACTGCACAGGTGTGGTAGGTAAGGTGCATGCAATGCATAAAGGAAAAGGTGGCCGTGCAAGTACAACGAATAACGTATAAGAGCAATCATGGTGATAGCAATAGTGAGACTAGCAGGCATGAACTGTAACCATAATAAACATGCAAAGTACTGAATAAGACGTACAATCAATGGTTATTTTGGTGTTGGCAGTAATTAACTAAACTATGTGATGTGACACACGTAGGAGAGTATGATATGCCACCATGGGTCACCTCGTTTGCCACGGGGAGAAAATCCCAGGCGTCAACATACAACATAATTTGAGAAAAAAGAGACGAAACGAGACGAGAGAGGTGACTCCGGTCATAGCTCCCACACTTTCTTAACAATGAGTTACCCCAAACTCTAGTGTTGTGTGTATCGATTACATGTTTCTTACAAGAGGTTCCACAAGATATTCTACGAGATATTCCATAAGATATTCCACAAGATATTTCACAAGATGTATCACATGATGTTATTAGTTTCTTGTTTACAATGATAGTTAAACCAGGACCACTGGTAGACTTTCTTATTGAAAACCAAAAAGTTAGAAACTCTTTTTAAAGCAGACTGGACCAAATCAAAGTGGATGCTAAGAAGTTTGAGGATAATGACAAGTCCAACAATCGTGATACTGATTCCATGCTTTGAGCATGTGGTAGTCTCGTTTGCACACAATTTACTCAAGTTGATGGCTGTGTGTTACAACCACCAAAGTTGAAAGTTGGCAATGTCGTATGCTTATTCAGTTTCCTATTAGATTAGGTCTCTAGTTGTTGGTTCAAGTTAATAGCCGTTCTTAGGCTATATGTGATGTCTTAAGTTCGTACGAGTACACTTATCTAATTTTCTAAATCTAGAATTCATTGTGACTTACTAGTTTCGAGGTTGTTGTAGTGAGCCGGGACTAGATATAGAGCTTTCAAGGGAGTTGGTGCACGAGAATCGGTACCTGCAAACACAAGAAATAATCGATTAAAGAACACACCATTTTCTATAAATTTAACTTGATCGTTTTGATTTTATAATCGATTGAAACGGTGCCAAAAAGCGTTCTAAAATTTTATGCCGGCTAGATATGAGGAATATAATTTTACCTAAGAATGAAATATTTTTCTGAAGCGTCCGATAATTTTTATATTTTTTAAAAGATCAAAATGAATTTAAAAACTAATTTTAATTAGTTATCGTAATTGTTCAATAATTTCTTCTGGATGAAATACATATCAGAATATTTCATGTGAGCTGTCAAAATGACTGTCTCAAAGAGTACTACAACATATAATTTTTTCATATATCAGTTTACATAAAAATATTTAGTTATGAATTATTAAGTGAAAACAACGTATTTAAATTCTAAGCTTAAAAATTTACTGTTAAAAATCTACTATTGAAATGAAATTAGCACCAATGGGTACATAACGTTATTTCTGTTTTCTGGGCCTGGTCTTGTACTTTCTGGTCCCTAAATTATTTACTATCAATTTTAAAACCAATAAACTCCTTATATATACGTATACATATGTATACTTTTTATTAAAAAACCTTACTCTCTCCTTTTCCCTTAGATACGCTGCAGGGGGGTTTGTCCAATGGCACCGGTGACATGGGGGAACGGTGGTCCGTGACGAAGATGGAGGTGGTCGGCGGCGGCGTCACGCGTAGCGACAACGAGGTGGAGCACGGTGAAGTTAAAGCTGGGGATCGCTGCATGGGAGATCGACGATGGGTCTCAAAGGTGGCAGCGGTCGAAGAAGTCGTCGGGGTTCGTCGACAGTGAAGGCAGTGGCGGTGGTGACGTTGGCGTCGACAGGAGGATCCAGAGCAGCGGCAGCGTCATAGACAGCCGTGGGGAGCCGTGGCTACGAGTCTGACGTGCGGGCGTTCGAAGCTGGGGGGACTTCGCCTGGGATGGTGGAGGAGCGGAGGAGGATGGGTGGTGGGGAGTTCGGCGTGAACTAAAGGTGTCACTGCGGCAGTGGTCTCCACTGGAGGTTGCTGCAGACGGCGGAGGGCAGCACGGAGCTTGATGACCTTGGTGGCGCCGTGTGGACGTCGGTGGGCACGAAGTCGCTTGGGGCTGTTACAGCGTGGCGGCGGCAGTATTGAGGGGAGGTGTGGAGCTCGGAGAGGGGCGGGACACACGGTGGTGCACGAGGCAAGGCTGAGGTGGAGACGGTGGGCGAAGTAGGCGCTTCGGAGATGGGAGAGTGGGAGGAGAGCGGGGGCGTCGGCGTGCTGCGTGGCAACGGTTGCGGCGACGGGCGGAGGTGACGACGTGGAGGAGGGCGGCAGATGCGGCGGCGAATCGACGGTGACCAGCGGAGGGGAGAGAGACATGATAGAGGGAGATGGGTTCGGTGCTTGGAGGAGAGAACGAGAGAGTGAGAGAGATGGAGAGCCTGTATGATTGAGGGAGAGAGGAGTGTGAGGGTTAATTATATAGGGGTTAGTTAAATTTCGAAATAAAATAGTATATATTTAATAATTAACGAATTAAATGAAAGGGGTAGCTGGATCCAATATTATCGGATCCCACCAAATTTAGGCAGCCATTTAAAGGGGATGGTTAGGGATAAAAGTAATTTAGTAAGGGTAATTAGTAAGAGTAAAAGTCATTAGGGGATCTAATTAGTAAAACGAAGGAAAACTACCCTGTTTTCACATACGACTCCGAAAAATTACGAAAACATCGCCACGTGATCGTATTATCGCGAGGATCACGAATACGAAGTCCATTTCAGAGGTTGAGTTATGAAAGTACGAGTTTTGGGCCAAAACATTTGGGATGCGGGTTTGCGGGTTCTAGGTCGATTTGATTTCAGAAAATTATGAAAATAAAATGGGGAGCACTAAATGATCATAGAATCATATTATAGAAGTTTGAAATCATTTTGATGATGTTTATATAGAAAATTAATTCATACAGCTAAATCAATAACAATTGAATATGAATTATTATAAAAATTATTTAGAGGTATTTGATGATACTCGAACTTACTGAAATACACCATAACTAGTTTGATGCTTCAAAATATTTTTTACAAAGAATTTTGAAATCATTTTTGTTATAAAACTCCTGACCAACCATTATAAAATAATTTTAAAATGTGAAATACGTCAACTACGTAATTAATCATATTAATGAATACGGGTCGTTACATCCTACCCTCCTTAAAATATTTTCATCCTCGGAATTTAGAAGACCGATAATTGCCTAAGCAATTTAAACGATTGAAAGGAAGGCTTGATGAACGATTACGATATAGGAAAATAAGTTGTTAATAGCATGAAATATAATGTGATATCATAGCATCAAGAAAATAAGAGATGTTTTATATAAATACACACTGTTGACATCACCATAGCTTCCGTAACTAGTCCCAAAACCTAGTATCATCACAATAGTTACCCCGACTTCTCAAGTAGCCAAAAATAAGATGAGATAATGGCATCACATGAAAATGAGGTCTATTATGATGACAATATCTGTTTGAACTTGGAACTTGAGGTGATACGTCAGTAGCAAGCTATTTAAACCACATAAAAAGGAAGATCATAAAGTTTACTCGTGCTACTGGTGACTTAACAGGGCCTAGACAAGGATGTCGTTCATAATATAGCATGCAACGACTAATCCACAGGCACTCGTGCTTTTACATCACCAACCAAGCACTAATGCCATCAATCTCCATAATGCCCAACAGCCAGCCAACACCTAAACTCTCATCCAAAGCCGAGCGCAAGGCCCACATCCAACTTCAACACCCAAGGCTAATATCATGCCAATAATTGTCACCATTACTCCTTCTGTAGATCAATACTTGGCATTCGCAACACCCAACATCACCCAACAAGTAACCAGCCAAAAACTTACTTTCCAGCAAACCCAAAGAAGTAGACGCAAGAAGAAGCCCAAACAGGATCTCAACATGGGCGAGACCCCAGGCAAGGAGCCCAAAAGAAGCCCAAGAATGGTAACTTCTCAAGATCGCATCCACATAGCGGTAGCAAGGGTGGCGGCGAGGGTCGTCGCCAAGGCCAAAAATCTCCAAAATCCCAAAGCATATCGTCCGAGGGCCATCGACGGTTGTCGATCCATGTCGTACGGTGGCTACGGTTGCTTGGAGGCGATGGGCAGTAGCGGGGCTCTGGGTGAAGCCGGACGAGCTTAAGGCGAGATGAGTTGGGCTAGCGGGAAGAGAGAGGGTGACGGGGTGGGTGTCGTCGTGACGAAGAGGAAGCTACGGGTTGGGTTTGGTGAGTGAGAGAGATGAGGGGGTTAAAGGGGTACCGAAGTCGTTGATAGGGTAGGGTAGGCTAGCCTAGGTTAGGTGGGACCGGGGCTCGAGGAGAGGATGCAGACAAAAGGTAATGATGAGGGGGAGATGGTAGGCAGGAAAGGATTCAAACCCATGGAAAATCGAGCACAAAATGAAAGTAGGGGTTAGAAGAGAAATACGAGCTTAAGAAGGATGAATAAGACGTAACAGCCTACACTTGCATGCTGGGTTTAGCTCGTCTCAAAATCTCTAGCACCATCCTCAAATACTTTTGAGCGTCCTTTGATTCGCTTCCGTTGTCGAACTCGAATTTCTGGTGATCAAAAATTCGAATGCTACCCTCCTTAAAATAGAATATAGCCAGAGTTCAGGCGAACTAAACGTCATATTCTAAGAATAAAAAGGTCGATCGAAAGGCAACGACATACTAAAAGAAGTGCGATGAAGATAAAGTGAATGAATGGTCCACATATGGAAGATCACTCTAAGCAGATGAAGGAGGAAAGGTGTATAAAAATACACTCAAAGGATGGAATAAAAGTCCAAGTGTTCAAAGAAGGGAAAGAGGGCCAAAGAAGATGGGTAATAAGGAAACTTCACCCGTATATCCAATACAAGTGTGTTGGATCTGAAACCTAGCCTAGAGGGGGGGTGAATAGGCTTTTAAAAATAATTCGTGCAACCCACGAATAAGCACACGCAGTTATCACAGCAACAAGGTAAATAAAAAGTAGACACAGAGTACACAGCAGATTTACCCTGGTTCGGTCGTCCCAACGACCTACTCCAGCCCCCAAAGCAGAACTAGTATTGAATAGCGCAATAGGTACAAAACCACAAGTTAGAGCACGCTCAGAGCACCCTCTACGTCTCTACACTTGTCAGGCTCTCAGTACCCCACACACAGTGTTTTCTCTCACTATCAATCTTAGTAAATCTTTCTACCAGCTAGTCCCAAACTAGCTGGGTCCCACTTGTCTAGCCCCAACTAGACAAGTCCCAAATAGTGACAGAAAATAGGTAAAAGTTTCCCCTGCAGAGAATGTTACACTAAGACACAAATAAAGGAGTTTAGAGTTTAGAAATGCTCAGTTTGTGTCTGTGTAGGCGTCTCTGTCAATCAGCACGTCGTCAGCTCCAATCTGACGCAAACGGTGTCTCAATCCGACTCCTGGATGTCAAGATATGCACTAGTCTGTGCACAAAGCAATTTCAGTTCAATCCCTTATAAACTCTGGTCTGTGCGCTCAGCAATAAAGCGGTCGGTGCGTGGAGCAATTCAGCTTAACCTCTTTAACTCATGGCCTGTGCGCAAAGCAACTCCCTTATATTTCTCGCAGCCATGTCAGCTCACCTCCGTTGCGATTTCTAATTGATAGTCGATCTCCACCGTTAATTCAATTCGATCTCACGGCTATTGGATTGCCACGTCAGCTATCTCCGGCGTTGTGTTAGGGCATGCATCAATTCACCTTCGATGACAGCGGCTTCTTCCACGACGGCAGCGTCTTCTTCCAACGACGATGAGCTTCGACTTCGGCGACGATGCAGCGGCGGTCTCGTTCTTCAGCGTCGACTTCAGCTCCTCAAAGCGATGGCAGCGGCAGAGTTCTTCGTCGTAGCGGTGATCTTCAGCAGCTACAGCAGCGTCGATCTCTTCGAGCGAAGGCGGCAGCAGCTCCTCTGGTGACGGCGGCCTCCTTTCGATGGTGAAGCTGACAACGACAGCTTCCTCTCGGCGGTGAAGATGACGACATCTCCTTCTTCGTCAAACTCAGAGGGCAGCTACTCTCCTTCGACGGCGGGAGCTCGTGGACTGCAGCGAGCGGTGAGCTTTTGAAGACGTTGGCGACGATCGGTGATGAGGGTTTTGTAGCGGTGAAGGCTCCCGACTTTGATGGCTCTCTGACGGTCGCTTGGATAGCGTGACTTCGACGGCGACTTCTCTCGACGACGGCAAAGTTTTTTTGCGATGGCGGCGGCTCCTTCGACTCCTCCTTCGACTGGCACTGACAACGACGACGGATGTGATTCCTCCTTGGCAGTGTAGCGAAGATTGTGAATGGGTATTGGCTATAAGATTGTAGTTGCTTGAGGAGGTGATTTTCGTGAATCTTGGAGGTCTAAGGCTAATGCTTTCTTGAGACGGTAAAGAAAAATAACGAAGAAGATGGGTTTCTTGTGTTGCATGACCTATTGTTTGCCGCACTAAAAATTGTTGCTCTCTAATATTTTTTTGATGGCCGTAAGCTTAGGCTATAGGAAGAGAGATTCTTATATAGGATATAGAAAGGGTAGCCTAGGGTTTTGGAGAGAGTCCCTAAGAGATAGGAAATTTGAATTTTGATTGGGATTTTGAATTGAAGTGGGGTTAGGAGATAGAGTAAGATCTTCTAATTGATTTAAATAAATCTCCATTAGAAAAGAATTGGCTCCAACTCATCCCTTATTGGTCCGAGTCCAAATTTCGTGAGTTGACTTGGTCTCTCCTTATCACTTCATCTTGACTAAGTCTAACTCCTTAGCACACACATTTTCTTATCTCCCAATGTGCTATACGAATAGCAATTCCGCCAAATATCGAGAATATATTGTTGCACCAAGCCTGAAACACACTGAGCACACACATTAGATATACCGACACATTTGCCATCATCAAACCAAGTTCCTAGATCGTTGCTTCCAACAATCTCCCCCTTTTGGTGATGACAAACCCACAAAAGATTTGATCAATAGAAATGAGTGTGTGAAGTGTGTGTGAAGTGTGTTGAAGGGTGTAATGCAATATGAATCATGAGATGAATATTCAGGCACTACAACATGGCATGCACAAACTAATAACAAAAACAATAGCATGCTCCCCCTTCTCTCAAGCTCCCCCTTCAACAAATAGTTTAGTATATTTCAAGCTCCCCCTTCAACAAATAATATCAACATCAAGTTGTCAAAATCTTTTCTTTCTCCCCCTTTGTAATCACCAAAAGTGGATTAATGAAGTCACAAAAATATCCCATGCAAAAATAAGTCATTATTAAATGTAGCGTGCAATTTGCATGAGTAATCCAAATAATAGACAAGTCAAGTTCATAGAATTTCATACCAAGACTTCTCCACCTTTGTGTAAGTGAAATGATATAGACAATAAAGTACAAGAGGAGATTCAATTTCAAATATTCAACCAAATCAACCCACATTTTCCAATTTTCATGAATATCACTAGGATTGATTTTTCCCACCTCATCAAAGATGAGTTCAAGTTACCGAATCCCAAAACGTGGCCTAAAAGGACTTTTAAATGTGGGATGCCATTGCTTGACGAGTTATATACATCAACGCTAATGATTACCCATGTAGCACAAGTTGGATACTCGTGGGTTGTGTATTAGCCATGAAGTGTATCCATTTTTCATACGGAGCAATTTTCATATATTTTTTTTCATTTGCAATTTTTTTTGCTCAATTTTAATTCATGGCTAAACACTTCATATCCCTTAAAAAATTTCAGAAATTAATCATTCCTACATTCACTTTCCATTATTCTTCAAGAGGATCTCCAAAAGTACTAAAAAGTCAAATATCGTGAAAGTGCAAATGTAGGTGTAGAAGTCAAGTTTAAAACTTATGAGACATGTCATGGCTACTAAAAAGAATAACATCATGTTCATGTAGCTACAACAATAATGAATTGGCTTCTACAATGGATAGATTGATCATTCATACAATACCACTTAAGAGATTCATAAAAGGATAATCAATAAGCACATTTTTTTTAATTTTTTTTAGAAATAAAAACATTTAAAAAAAATCATGCATGCAAGCACACAAATCAAAATAAATCAAGCACACAAACAAGTCTATGAAGGTATGCAATGAAATGCAAATAGGGATAAAAAGTATACCTTCTCGTCGCTTTTTGACGAAGGAGCTAAAAGAATGAGACATTGATTTTAACGCTCCTCGCCAAAACTCCATCACACCTACATGGAAGGTGTTAAGTGTGACCTTGGAATCCAACAAGGTCCACTAGTGTTAGCCAATATTGTTTTAGGAACCCACACTTGTTTGCACTTGATATTAGTGTTCCTAAATTTGCAATAATATGAAGTGTGGCCTACACTATCACAAGTAAAGCACTTTGCATATAAGTTCTTTGCAATAGAAGGTGCATTGTGGAATTTCTTGAATTTTGACTTTTCAACGTTTTTCAAACCGAATCCAAGTCCTCTTCTATTATTGCCATATAGTTGATTCTCTAAAATAGTATCCAACGTTTGTTTTCCCATAGAGAATTTCTTAATGGCCAATTCAAGATTAGAGACTTTGGATTTCAACAATTTATTTCTTCAACAAGCAATGTGCATTTACTTATAAAAGTTCTCTTGTTTTGCTCTTCCTTCTTTCCAAATTCAACCATTTTCCTTTTAAAATCATTATCCAACATGCAGAATTTATCATTAAGCTCTCTAATCACATAGTCTTTTTCAGTTTCGAGCTTAATCAAATCAAGTTTAAGCATGCTAATATTATTCATCAAGGAAGGACAAGAGAGGCAAGGTGCTTCATCATTAAAACTGGACTTTTCCTTTTTCAAAGTGTCAATAGTAGAGTCACGAGCAACAATATCAATTTTGAGCTTTTCAATCTCTTTAGACATTTCATATTCAGATTGTTGCATTTCAAAGTTCTCATTTTGATACGCATCTATAGTGGATTCAAGCTCTACTATTTTATTTTGCATTTCTTTACAAAGAGTAAGGAGTTTAGTTTTACTACCAGAAATTACCTCATCGTGTATTCCCATCAATGCCATGCATGAGTGGGCTTCGTGTTCCTCCTCCTCACTCTCAGCTTCGCTATCCATATCCCAAGTTAGCACCTTGGATTTTCCCTTTTCTTTAGCTACCTGAGCTGTCTCATGTGGGCAATCCCTCATTCGATGTCCTCTTTTCTTGCATTTAAAACAAGTCATTCTATTAGTAGCATTCTGATCATAATTTTGCTTAGAAGACTGAAAAAATTTAGAGTGATTAAACCTGAGTGCCATTTCTGTTCTTCCTTGCTTGGTCTGGACATAATTTCTGAAGTTTCTGACCATTAGCGCTATGTCATCATCATCTTCTTCGCTTTCGTCAGCTTTCAGAGCAAGTGGCTTGGTAGCTTTTTCTTTTTCCTCGGGTTTCTCCCTTTCATCAATATTTTGCAATTCAAGCTCGTGGGACATTAAATTACCTATCAAGTCCTCCACCCTCATCTGTGACAGATCTTTCGCTTCTTGGATGGCAGTGACTTTAGGCCTGAAAGAGCTTGGCAGTGCTCTTAATATCTTTCTTACCTGCTCAAGGCTAGAATATGGCTTACCGAGCGAACTAGACTTGTAGACAATGTTGGTGAACCTCGTAAACATTTCTGATATGGTCTCTGATGGTAGCATGAGAAATCCCTCGTATTCCGTGCTCAGAAGTGCAAGTCTAGACTCCTTCACTTGTGACGTTCCCTCGTGCGTCACCTCCAAAGTATGCCATATTTCCTGCGCAGTTAAACAATGTGAGATGCGATTGAATTCAGATTTATCTAATGCACAAATGAGAGCATTCATAGCTTTAGCATTAAGAGAATAAAGCTTCCAATCATTATCATCACATTTATCATCAGGTTTAAGCATCTCAGTGTTTTCAATTTTAATAACATGTGATTTATAGCCTTTTTCACCAATTTTCCAAGCTTTATAATCAATAGAAATCAAGTAGATTCTCATACGATTTTTCCAATAAGCATAGTCTACTCCATTAAATCTAGGTGGTCGGGAAATAGACTGACCCCCAGCAAAAGCACTATCAATGTGGTCCATGGTCAAACTAGGCTAGATCCTAAAACCTGGCTCTGATACCACTTGTTGGATCTGAAACCTAGCCTAGAGGGGGGGTGAATAGGCTTTTAAAAATAATTCGTGCAACCCACGAATAAGCACACGCAGTTATCGCAACAACAAGGTAAATAAAAAGCAGACACATAGTACACAGCAGATTTACCCTGGTTCGGTCGTCCCAACGACCTACTCCAGCCCCCAAAGCAGAACTAGTATTGAATAGCGTAATAGGTACAAAACCACAAGTTAGAGCACGCTCAGAGCACCCTCTACGTCTCTACACTCGCCAGGCTCTCAGTATCCTACACACAGTGTTTTCTCTCACTATCAATCTTAGTAAAGCTTTCAACCAGCTAGTCCCAAACTAGCTGGGTCCCACTTGTCTAGCCCCAACTAGACAAGTCCCAAATAGTCACAGAAAATAGGTAAAAGTTTCCCCTCCAGAGAACGTTACACTAAGACACAAATAAAGGAGTTTAGAGTTTAGAAATGCTCAGTTTGTGTCTGTGTAGGCGTCTCTGTCAATCAGCACGTCGTCAGCTCCAATCTGACGCAAACGGTGTCTCAATCCGACTCCTGGATGTCAAGATATGCACTAGTCTGTGCACAAAGCAATTTCAGTTCAATCCCTTATAAACTCTGGTCTGTGCGCTCAGCAATAAAGCGGTCGGTGCATGGAGCAATTCAGCTTAACCTCTTTAACTCACGGCCTGTGCGCAAAGCAACTCCCTTATATTTCTCGCAGCCACGTCAGCTCACCTCCGTTGCGATTTCTAATTGATAGTCGATCTCCACCGTTAATTCAATTCGATCTCACGGCTATTGGATTGCCACGTCAGCTATCTCCGGCGTTGTTTTAGGGCATGCAGCAATTCACCTTCGACGACAGCTGCTTCTTCCACGACGGCAGCGTCTTCTTCCAACGACGATGAGCTTCGACTTCGACGATGATGCAGCGGCGGTCTCGTTCTTCAGCGTCGACTTCAGCTCCTCAGAGCGATGGCAGCGGTGGAGTTCTTCGTCGTAGCGGTGATCTTCAGCAGCTGCAGCAGCGTCGATCTCTTCGAGTGAAGGCGGCAGCAGCTCCTCTGGTGACGGCAGCCTCCTTTCGATGGTGAAGCTGACAACGGCAGCTTCCTCTCGGCGGTGAAGATGACGACGTCTCCTTCTTCGACGAACTCAGAGGGCAGCTACTCTCCTTCGACGGTGGGAGCTCGTGGACTGCAGCGAGCGGTGAGCTTTTGAAGACGTTGGCGGCGATCGGTGATGAGGGTTTTGCAGCGGTGAAGGCTCCCGACTACGATGGCTCTCCGACGGTCGCTTGGACAGCGTGACTTCGACGGCGACTTCTCTCGATGACGGAAAAGTTTTTTGGCGATGGCGGCGGCTCCTTCGACTCCTCCTTCGACTGGCACTGGCAACGGCGACGGCTGTGATTCCTCCTTGGCAGCGTAGCGAAGATTGTGAATGGGTATTGGCTATAAGATTGTAGTTGCTTGAGGAGGTGATTTTCGTGAATGCTTGGAGGTCTAAGGCTAATGTGTCACACCCCGCTTCCCAAAAATGTGGAGGCGAGACGTGAGAAGGTCCGCACAAACTTGAAGCTGTGAAGCTCCAAGTCTGATAAGCGTATAAAAACACTTATTATGGCAAGTCCTTGCAAAGCGAAACGAAACAACAATGATAATAAGGAAATGAGACGACATTTTATTGAATCTCCAAATGTCCATAAACAAATTACAATATCGCAGAAAAGCCACCAGGCTAAAGGAAAAAGAGCCTAAGTCCCAACATGGCCAACAAAGTATAACATACATACAAGAGCGCCACGCACCGACAACTAACAGGGATCCTAAAACATAAAGGGGAAACTCAACAAGTCACCGGTGTCCACAAGACTCCTCCTCAGCAAACACAACGTCCTCTGCAACAAGCTCTGGCTCGGCAACTAACATGCGACACCCAAAGAGAAAGGGGCACATATCAGCAAGTCTGAAAGACTTGAGCAAGGAAACTGAAAGTAACTAACAACCTAGCACTTATATAATATTAAGCAATGACATGGCAGTGAAGTATGATGCAACAATTTAAAGGAAGAGACAAGCACGAACGATGTAGCAAAGCTACCAAATCACTAATTCACGAATCACTTATCACTATTTTCACTTATCACTGTTATCACTGAAACACTAGAGATTTCGCCTGCTGGCCGGAGTGGCGGATCAGGCCAACTCGGGGCTCAGGTGGCCGCTTATCTCTTACCCCACCCATATGTGTCGAGCGTTGGGATTTCCAACTCACTGAGCTCGCTTCTGGATCACGAGCCAGGAAGTGTATTTGGCATAGGGGTGCACCTAGCCGGTATCCGAGCGTTGGGGTTTCCAACTACAGGGCTCGCTTCTGGATCACGAGCCAGGAATACAATGTTGTAGCGTGTGCTACGCAATCACGATAAATAATCACTATGCAATGACATGAACAGATATTTGCGTACCGTTAATTGAAATTAAACGTGACATACAAGCATGATGAGGGTGACGGACCAAGCTTCGTTGTCAAGCTAGGTCGATAGCGTCTAAACGGCTATCCTTTCACCGCTTAGTCTCTTTTACGCTAAAGCAAGGTAAATGGCCTAAGACATGGCCCAAATCAAGAGATAGCAAGTTTCACTTGCCTGATACCGGGGTTGCCGAGCAATGAAGATCGTCACAAGCTAACTACGAAATAGATCGCGTGAAGAGGCGGAAGAAACACTCCGGAGAACCTATGGATCAGATCTGGAAAGGATGGAGAAGTTTGGAGAACTAGGGTTTTGGGGGATTTTGGGGATTTGATGGAGATTTAGGGAAGATGAGAGGTAGATTGAGTTGAGGGAGGGTTTAGATGATGGAGGATGAGCTTGGGATGAAGGAATAAGGGTTTGAGGAAGATGGGGGCTCAATGGGGGAGAATTTAGTGTTTTAGGTCGTGAGGGAGGAGAAGAAAACGTTTGGGAGGGGTTTAAATAGGATGGGCTGGCGGCTGCCCAGAAATTAGGGTTTTAACACAGATTAGTCGGTCAAAGAGCAACCACTGACCGACTAGTTTGGCAACTAGTCGGTCGGTCGACCAACGCAGACCGACTAAGTGTAAACAATAACTCCTGAACAAAAATAGGTTTTAGATTTAGTCGGTCAATGAACAACAGCTGACCTACTAGTTTGGCATCTAGTCGGTCGATGAACGTTCTTAGACCGACTAAGAGTGAACAGTACTCGACTGTTCAGAAGAACGAAGAATTAGTTGGTCTGAGTACATAACTTAACCGACTAGTTTAAAAACTAGTCGGTCGAAAGATGAACTTAAACCGACTAAGAAGTTACAGTAACTCCTGAATTATAATCAAAGCCCACTAGTCGGTCCATTAAGGATTGCCGATCGACTAGATTGAAATCTAGTCGGTTGGTTCTCCTTCTTGAACCAACTAACGTGCACGAAAAGTGTCGATTCGAAGCGCGAAGCTTCGGGAAGACTTCTATGACTTCTAGGATCGATTTATACTCTAAGATATGAGCGATTTGAAGCTCGTCACGAATGACTTACTCCAAACCCAACGATCGAAGGAAGAAGCTAGAAAATCACGACGAAACGATCGAAAGTGAAAGCTATGGCGACGAAAACCACACATCCAAGGAGAAAATCCACCAAGCATATATTTTAATATAGATAATCCAATTACACGAAAACCAGTCGTTACATCCTACCCATCTTAGAATAAAGTCCGTCCTCGGACTTTCTAACATATCTAGTCGCCCTAGTGACTACCCTCAATCAATATCACATCAAAATTTCAACCAAGTACATTCATTTCAAGTGCTTTTATATATATATATATATATATATATATATATAAACTCTAGGTAGTCAAAAAAAAATTTTTTAAACACCACGGAAGTAAATATATATTCACGCACATAGTACACTCATAATTATTATAATCAAACAATTCCATTCACGTATTCAAATCATTCATATAGGCAAGTATATTCTATATAGCTATAAAACACTTATTACACACTATATGGAAATAACCAAGTCTCTCTTACTTATATGAAAATAATTTCACACTAGAAAATACCATCGGAATCTACACGTATAGGTAACTACCTATGGAAAAGATAATAAGGATACACTAGTCCCTATATCTCCTAGTATACGCCAAACAATCAACATGCGAATTCACACCATACCATTGTTAAAACAAGTTCACTATATCTAATATACATTCACAATCATTATAATTTCTCAATTTATAGTCATTCAAATGCATGCACACATTTCACCATATTATCACTTCATATATAGTCCTATAGCTATAATCACGACACACCACACATACCATAGTCACCAATTCCTATAATTATCACATACTTACCCGTGCATGGTGCACACCCACACACGCTAATATTTCATTCGTATATATACCAATCACTCCACTATATGCTTAGCACATCTACGCACCTAGTTTAGCTAGCGCACATATATTCACGCAACCAAGTCCATAGTGAATAACTATACCACAAGACCAACTCACATAACTATATATTGGTATTGCCACCCACAATCGTGTGCGTAACACAACCAGGCACAAACACTCCAACCATTATACATACATCATCCATCACTATACACCAACCACATACAATACACCAATGTACATAGAGTGTACCCACTCAAGCTTGAGTGAGACTCAAAATCATAGCGGAATAATTCCATATACATAACATTGCATCCATACATATGCCAATACTATCTAATGCATACACGTCTACCAACATAACCACATACATATCTAAATGTCAAACACCCTTAATATCTAACTAGGTAATATCACATATTTCAATCACTTCATATACCATGATATTATTACAAACATCAGCACACCTATAATTACAATACTCTCCCTAGTAAGAGTATTTACCTATAGTCACACCCAAGCATCGTATATATTCATACCATATCCATCCACCTATAATTGGTACATCAATACATTTACTTCATACATTAGTTAAGATATGCAGTAGTCGGGCATACCTCATGGTATACACGCATACGACATCTCATAAAAACAAGTAACACCAATCAAACAATTATAATCCTACTATCATATGTTTATCACACTTACACTCATGCAGCTAGTACATAACTACCTACACATAATATACCAATACCAACACACATACAACTTCATATGCACCATGAAATTAAATACACTACGACAACACATCAAATTACACTAATGGGGCCCACCAAACTATATTAAGGTCGACACGGCGACGACAAGCTCTGTTGTCTAGTCAAAAGGAAAGAAATCGAAATCAAAAGCGTAACGAATAGAAGGATCGAAAAGCATGAAAACGGTTGTGTAATGATGTAATGATGCTCCATTAGGACACATGGAAAATAGTGTAAATAACATATTCTAAAATACGAAAAGTTTGAAAACCGTTATACTTCAAAGGTTGGAGTCCCTTTCCGTATAAAACATTTAGAGGTCGACAAAACAAATTGTTTGAAATAAGTTTGAGTCGAATATACATAATAGGAGAAAACGGTTTATTGGCTTACGTGAAGTCATTAAAAGAAAGTAAATCATTCACACGAATTTTGAGGTCGTAGTTTTAAAAAAATATTACACGGTAGTAACTTAATAACGTTTGCAAGGTTTGAAATGAAACTAAATTAATTGAAAAATTTAAACTCAGGTTGAATGCTTTCTAAATCCTTAAGCCAGGGAAAATCTAAAGTAATCAATATTGAAACTACTTTTTAGAGGAATCAGGATTTGCCAAAAAGAGACTGTTTTACACAAAGCTCTTAACATACGAGCACCACGAGCCTGGTGCTGATATAAAAATAATTGAAATTCCATTTAGGTTAGAAATTCTTCTAAAGGCATGTAGGGTGAACGGAAAGATAACACTAGCTTATTAGTAGTATTATCAAGATTTATGGTGAAACTTTAAAATCAAATTTATGGAGGGTCTAGATCAGGAAATGTTATGAAATAACGATTTTTACAAAAATCTGAAATAGGGGAAAAAGTTGAGCATAAAAATCGACTCGCTGAAAGCTGAAGTCCCATGTGACTTGAAAGGTATGTAAGAAGCAAACATGATGCGGTATTCGAATAAGTTTTAATGGCATAAGTAAGAAAAGAAAATTATAATTCACGTTAGGAAAAACAGAAGCACGGTTCAGAAGAAAATTGGTATATGAAAAGAGGCAAGTCATTTATATTGATATGAAAATATAGGCTGAAGAATATTATAAAATAATAATCAAAAATCTCGACAAAAGTTTCAATGTTTAGAAAAGAACAAATAAATTTAAGTCGCGAAAGAGTACGAAACCTAATATATGCATTAAAAGTTCGCGAACAAATTCAAACTTAGCGAAAGAGGAACATCGAAAATACCTTTAGGGGAAACAAGGATTTGCCACAAGAATGGGTTGGTAAAAGACTTGAAGTACGGGTACGACAAACTTGTAATTTAGTATATATTCATAAATTAATTGGAGTCCTACTTATCTTGAAAGAAGTATTTTAAAGTACGTACGGTAAATAGCTAAAATGAATTTCGCAATAGTAGAAAAGGTGGTATATCGAATTATCTAAATAGTACTAAAGTTTAAAATCAAGTGCGGACGATATATGTTAGAAAGATAGTTACCATATAGTAATTTAAAATTACGACCAAAAAGTCTTCAAATCTAAGAATGACTTTTAGCTCAAATGGAAGTAATGGAAATATATTGAAAGAAGGTTTAAAACAAAATTTAAAATCAAGTGGAAACTTTTTAATAAGGGAAAATTCGAAAATGACCTTGGAAGAATCAAGATTTGCAACGGGAAAGATTTGAAAGGTCAACGATAATAGTAAGGAGGGGATCATTGTGAATCGAGGGCAATGAATGTGGTTGTGTGAGGCATGCACCTAAATCACGATGCAAGAAAACCATGATGAAGATCTATGGTCAGTAACACCAAGGTGTAGTGACCAGGAAAGATTGAATCAGGGGGGGGTTCTAATCATCGGGTTAACTAAAGGCCAAGGGATTTGGTCGGATGATCAAAACATAAATACGCCTAGGTTATGACTTAGGAAAATCTACGGAAACTCCTACGGTCAACCAACCAAAGATTATAGAACTAAGCGCTAAGACTCTCTAGGGAGCTGGTCAGCAACGCAATGAGTTCAGCTTGGTCCGAAATCGATGAACCCAAGCGAACAGCCAAAGAATTCTAGAAGTCTATCCTAGTCAAAGCTAGACAGGAACCACTAAGGTAACTCTTAGGACTATCAAATCAATCACTAACATGGAGTCTAACTAACAATCAAGGATCCCTAACTAGCAAGCACAAACTTCTAACTAAGTCTCACTATGGTCCTGATCTAATGGATTTCCTACCAAGCTGGGACAGATGCTCTAACATGCCTACCAGCCACATAAGACATAGGAACGCTAAAAACCTAGACTCCGGGCTTATAACTTGGATGTTCTAATTTATTTAATGGACATTCTATAATTATTATTGTTGTTTTTATAGTTCGCATTTGCAAATGGACCTGCATGGGCCACCACTAAAACCTGTCACGCCCCGCTTCCGAAAAATGTGGAGGCGAGACGTGAGAAGGTCCGCACAAACTTGAAGCTGTGAAGCTCCAAGTCTGATAAGCGTATAAAAACCTTATTATGGCAAGTCCTTGCAAAGCGAAACGAAACAACAATGATAATAAGGAAATGAGACGACATTTTATTGAATCTCCAAATGTCCATAAACAAATTACAATATCGCAGAAAAGCCACCAGGCTAAAGGAAAAAGAGCCTAAGGCCCAACATGGCCAACAAAGTATAACATACATACAAGAGCGCCACGCACCGACAACTAACAGGGCTCCTAAAACATAAAGGGGAAACTCAACAAGTCACCGGTGTCCACAAGACTCCTCCTCAGCAAACACAACGTCCTCTGCAACAAGCTCTGGCTCGGCAACTAACATGCGACACCCAAAGAGAAAGGGGCACATATCAGCAAGTCTGAAAGACTTGAGCAAGGAAACTGAAAGTAACTAACAACCTAGCACTTATATAATATTAAGCAATGACATGGCAGTTAAGTATGATGCAACAATTTAAAGGAAGAGACAAGAACGCACGATGTAGCAAAGCTACCAAATCACTAATTCACGAATCACTTATCACTATTTTCACTTATCACTGTTATCACTGAAACACTAGAGATTTCGCCTGCTGGCCGGAGTGGCGGATCAGGCCAACTCGGGGCTCAGGTGGCCGCTTATCTCTTACCCCACCCATATGTGTCGAGCGTTGGGATTTCCAACTCACTGAGCTCGCTTCTGGATCACGAGCCAGGAAGTGTATTTGGCATAGGGGTGCACCTAGCCGGTATCCGAGCGTTGGGGTTTCCAACTACAGGGCTCGCTTCTGGATCACGAGCCAGGAATACAATGTTGTAGCGTGTGCTACGCAATCACGATAAATAATCACTATGCAATGACATGAACAGATATTTGCGTACCGTTAATTGAAATTAAACGTGACATACAAGCATGATGAGGGTGACGGACCAAGCTTCGTTGTCAAGCTAGGTCGATAGCGTCTAAACGGCTATCCTTTCACCGCTTAGTCTCTTTTACGCTAAAGCAAGGTAAATGGCCTAAGACATGGCCCAAATCAAGAGATAGCAAGTTTCACTTGCCTGATACCGGGGTTGCCGAGCAATGAAGATCGTCACAAGCTAACTACGAAATAGATCGCGTGAAGAGGCGGAAGAAACACTCCGGAGAACCTATGGATCAGATCTGGAAAGGATGGAGAAGTTTGGAGAACTAGGGTTTTGGGGGGATTTTGGGGATTTGATGGAGATTTAGGGAAGATGAGAGGTAGATTGAGTTGAGGGAGGGTTTAGATGATGGAGGATGAGCTTGGGATGAAGGAATAAGGGTTTGAGGAAGATGGGGGCTCAATGGGGGAGAATTTAGGGTTTTAGGTCGTGAGGGAGGAGAAGAAAACGTTTGGGAGGGGTTTAAATAGGATGGGCTGGCGGCTGCCCAGAAATTAGGGTTTTAACACAGATTAGTCGGTCAAAGAGCAACCACTGACCGACTAGTTTGGCAACTAGTCGGTCGGTCGACCAATGCAGACCGACTAAGTGTAAACAGTAACTCCTGAACAAAAATAGGTTTTAGATTTAGTCGGTCAATGAACAACAGCTGACCGACTAGTTAGGCATCTAGTCGGTCGATGAACGTTCTTAGACCGACTAAGAGTGAACAGTACTCGACTGTTCAGAAGAAAGAAGAATTAGTTGGTCTGAGTACATAACTTAACCGACTAGTTTAAAAACTAGTCGGTCGAAAGATGAACTTAGACCGACTAAGAAGGAACAGTAACTCCTGAATTATAATCAAAGCCCACTAGTCGGTCCATTAAGGATTGCCGACCGACTAGATTGAAATCTAGTCGGTTGGTTCTCCTTCTTGAACCAACTAACGTGCACGAAAAGTGTCGATTCGAAGCGCGAAGCTTCGGGAAGACTTCTATGACTTCTAGGATCGATTTATACTCTAAGATATGAGCGATTTGAAGCTCGTCACGAATGACTTACTCCAAACCCAACGATCGAAGGAAGAAGCTAGAAAATCACGACGAAACGATCGAAAGTGAAAGCTATGGCGACGAAAACCACACATCCAAGGAGAAAATCCACCAAGCATATATTTTAATATAGATAATCCAATTACACGAAAACCAATCGTTACATAATGCTTTCTTGAGACGGCAAAGAAAAATAACGAAGAAGATGGGTTTCTTGTGTTGCGTGACCTATTGTTTGCCGCACTAAAAATTGTTGCTCTCTAATATTTTTTTGATGGCCGCAAGCTTAGGCTATAGGAAGAGAGATTCTTATATAGGATATAGAAAGGGTAGCCTAGGGTTTTGGAGAGAGTCCCTAAGAGATAGGAAATTTGAATTTTGATTGGGATTTTGAATTGAAGTGGGGTTAGGAGATAGAGTAAGATCTTCTAATTGATTTAAATAAATCTCCATTAGAAAAGAATTGGCTCCAACTCATCCCTTATTGGTCCGAGTCCAAATTTCGTGAGTTGACTTGGTCTCTCCTTATCACTTCATCTTGACTAAGTCTAACTCCTTAGCACACACATTTTCTTATCTCCCAATGTGCTATACGAATAGCAATTCCTCCAAATATCGAGAATATATTGTTGCGCCAAGCCTGAAACACACTGAGCATACACATTAGATATACCGACACGTTTGTCATCATCAAACCAAGTTCCTAGATCGTTGCTTCCAACAAAGTGAACACTCGAGACGTCATGTACTCGAGATTTCAATTTGAATATTTTAAATTGTACATCCTGATATTGCTATATTATTCACGAGGTAGTTAGTGCGGACCTGCATAGGCCACCAAACTTGTAACGATTTGCTCTCAGGGGGCCATTACTTATTTGATTTATTTGCATGTCTGCAGATCACCTGTGAAAACAACATAGCTACGATGCATAGATGTAGAAAAATACTCAAACCAGCGTACATTATTACAGTCCATATTTAAAATACAACACAAAGTAGCACTCTCTCACCGAATACATGAAATGAAATACAGAAAAGAAATACGTAAAGGAAATACATATTGGCATATAATACGCACACCAACTCAAGTAACTAGAAATCAGTAGTCTCTGGATCAAACTCTGGCTCCTCAAACTCAGGGGCCGTTTCTCCGATCTGTTCGTCGTCTGCTGGTGCCATAAATGGAACCGTAAGTAAGTCACAATAATTCTAAATATAGAAAAGAAGTAGTGCACAAGTATGACAAAAAGTAACTACGTACAAGTACACCAGAGTGAAAAGTAAAGTTATAACGGCAGGTATTTCTAGGCGTGTTATTTTTTTGTGTGCTCATACTTTGTTTTGATCGTCCGGATGTTTCGTGCGCGAGCCCTATTTCTACGCGTCGACGCGAGCACGTCTTTAATTTTTAATCTTTACCATGGCGTGATTAATTAACTATTAACACTAATTAAATTACCCCTAATCAAATTTTTAATTAACCTAACCCTACACCATTAAACCACCGTATGTATTGGTGAAACCCAACCCAACAGATTGAATCCCACCGAATGTACAGGTGAGATCCAACATTTCCCTTCATTATTCTCCCCCACATCCAGCCCATCTCTCATCAAGCTGCCCCCCTAACTTCACTGTTTTAAGCAGCAACAACAACAACAGGGGCAGCATCACCATCGTCTTCCTCCACAATCTGCAAACTTTACAGACAAATCCAACCCCATCCATCTCCATGCAGCTCCTCAGTCAAAGAAATCCACACCGAAATTCATCAAGCCCAAATCAACTTTCAACCCAAATCAACATCCAATCCAAATTTTTTTCCCAAATCAAACTGATAGATCAAAAAGAAGAGGGGAGATTTGAGATCAAGATCTGAAATCAATTCAAATCAAAACCCAATCCCTTCTTCTCCCCCTCCTCCCAGCCGCCCTCCCCTATGTCGCGTGCGCCGCCGCAGCAGGCCGCCGCCACCCCGCGCAGGCTATTGCTATCCCGCGCAGGCCGCCGCCGCCGCCGCCGTTCCGCCCAGGCTGCCGCCGCAGGCCGTCGCCCCACCTTGCGCCGCCCCCTTTTGCTGCCATCCTTGCCGTGAGTCACCTGAGAGAACAAAAAAAGGAAAGAACAAAGAACAGAAGTAAAGAACAAAGAAACAGAAAGAAAGAAAAAGACAGTAAAGAAGAAGAGAAGAAGACAGTAAGAGGAAATAGATAGAGAAGGAGAAGAGTTAAAGGTAATTTCTTATTGGGTTTAAGATGTTAATGGGTATTTGGGACTAGCCTATTGGGTTTAAATTAATGGGTTTGATTGGGTAATGCTATCTTATTGGGTTTGGGTACCATGCTATTGGGTTTGGGTATTATAACATGAGTATGATGCTATTGGGTTGGGTTTAATTGAATTATTAACCTATTGGGCTTTGGGTCTACTTATTGGGTATAAACCGTTAACTTATTGAATCATTAGGCAATTTTGTTTAGTTAATTGATTATTCAAGTTTCTATTATAAATGAGTTTAAGTTATAAGGATAAGTTTAAAATCAATTAGTATAATGATGTTAGTAAGTTAAGGTTAACTAGTATATTATAAAGTCAATGTTAATTAGTGATTAATACATGTTAGTATTAATATGATGTTAGTAATAATTTAGTAAGTTAATATTTACACATTAATTGTTAATATACGCAAGTAAGTATAAATACCCTAGTTGGTTAAAAGAGTTGTAATATTTGTTGGTTAGTAAATTGTTAGCTGCAAGTTAATATCGAAATTTAATGACGCAGATACGTCGCATCTTTTCTACCGTTGCTCGGACACCCTAAACTGTCACAGTCAGGCAAGCGTGCATTTTTATACATGTTAAATGTTACTTCATTTAAACTGCTTATTACCGTGCTACAAATTAACTGTTAGGGATGCATGCTAGATACATGAATGAACTTGATAATCACATATGTTACATGTCGTTGGCTACTAGATATTACATGTCGTTGGCTACTAGATGTTACATGACGTTGGCTGCTAGATCGTGCGGGTCGGATGTCGACTAGCCTGGCTCGTGCCCAGTATTATGGTTGTTTAGCTGATTCTGGCTCGTGGCCCAGAAAGTACACGTGGGTGGGGATGTGTTCGCGGGATACCTTTGGGGGAACTTGAAGGTAGATTCACTTGCTTGCCGCCTAACGACGTAAACCTTAGACACGCACTTAAACACACTGTCGAACAGATACCGAACATGTTAACTTATAAAACTGATGTTGTTTCTTTTAAATACTCTGCCATGTCTTAACTGTTAAATAGAATTGCCATGTTTTCACTTTTACTAGAACTGCCATGTTTTAAATTATAGGTGAACTGCCATGCTTGTGTAAATCCTTGAAATTTTATTTTGTCATTATAAATTGTTCTAACTGCCATGAAAATGATTTTGAAAACCTTGCCAAGAACCATTGCTGACATACATTTCTATGTTATTTGAAATGTATGTCAGGTCATGAGACAGAGTACTTTGAGGACGAGCTGCTTGACCAGTCTGATCCATTAGACCAGGATTCTGCTGATCCTGAAGTCCTCCCTACTGTGGACTAGTTGCTGAGTTTCACCGCTGCTGTTTATTTCTTTTCGACCGTTATTGTTTGTAGGGTGTGTACCCATTTTATCTTTGTGTAACTCTATCGTGGTAGGCCATGCTTGGGGCCCTTATTATTATTGTGTACTTTCTATCTGGATGTTGGCTTTTAAATTCGTAGTATCTCTGTTGTTCTGAATTGCATGCAAGTTCCTACGAAAGGTTTTATTCACAGACGCTTATTGGGTTCGAGCTTCACCGCTCTAGCCCATGCATGCGAACCCTCTTGCGTTCTCGCTTCCAAGTAAAATGGGAAGCGGGACATGACAAAAGTACCGAGCAACAACTGTGACAAGGCGTACATAACTGAGTAGTAAAGGTAAATAGACCTGAAAGAAGACAATGAACTGTACTATGGTAGTGCAAGTGTAAAGCAGACTAAGCATGCTACCGTTGTAGCTATAAGTGCGATAAATAAAGTACTGGTGACTGCACAAGTGTGGTAGGTAAGGTGCATGCAATGCATAAAGGAAAAGGTGGCCATGCAAGTACAACGAGTAACGTATAAGAGCAACCATGGTGATAGCAATAGTAAGACTAGCAGGCATGAACTGTAACCATAATAAACATGCAAAGTACTGAATAAGACGTACAATCAATGGTTATTTTGTGTTGGCATTAATTAACTAAACTATGTGATGTGACTCACGTAGGAGGGTATGCTATGCAACCATGGGTCACCTCGTTTTCCACAGAGAGCAAATTCTGGGCTTCAACATACAACATACTTTTGGGAAAAATGAGACGAGACGAGACGGACGAGAGAGATGACTCCGATCATAGCTCCCACACTTTCTCAACAATGAGTTACCCCAAACTCCAGTGTCGTGTGTATCGATTACATGTTTCTTACAGGATGTTCCACAAGATATTCCACGAGATATTCCACAAGATATTCCACGATGTATCACATGATGTTATTAGTTCCTTGTTTATAATGAAAGTTAAACCAGGACCACTGGTTGACTTTCTTATTGAAAACCAAAAAGTTAGTAACTCTTTTCAAAGTAGACTGGACTAAAGCAAAGTGGATGCTAAGAAGTTTGAGGATAAAGATAAGTCCAACAATTGTGATACCGATTCTATGCTTTGAGCATGTGGTAGTCTCGTTAGCACACAATTTATCCAAGTTGATGGGTGTGTGTTACAACCACCAAAGTTGAAAGTTCGCAATGTCGTATGCTTATTCAGTTTCCTATTAGATTAGGTCTCTAGTTGTTAGTTCAAGTCAATAGCCGTTCTGAGGCTATATGTGATGTCTTAAGTTCGTACGAGTATACTTATGTAATTTTCTAAATCTAGACTTCATTGTGACTTACTAGTTTCGAGGTTGTTGTATGAGCCGGGACTAGATCTAGAGCTTTCAAGGGAGTTGGTGCACGAGAATCGGTACCTGTAAACACAAGAAATAATCGGTTGAAGAACACACCATTTTCTATCTATTTAACTTCAGAGTTTTGATTTTATAATCGATTGAAACGGTGCCAAAAAGCGTTCTAAAATTTTATACCGGCTAGATATGAGGACTATAATTTTGCCTAAGAAAGAAATATTTTTCTGAAGCCTCTGGTAATTTTTATAATTTTTAAAAGCTTAAAATGAATTTAAAAACTAATTTTAATTAGTTGTCGTAATTGTTCAATAATTTCTTCTGGATGAAACACATATCAGAATGTTTCAACTGAGCTGTCAAAATGATCGTCTCGAAGAGTACTACAACATATAATTTTTCCATATATCAGTTTACGTGAAAATATTTAGTTATGAATTATTAAGTGAAAACAACGTATTTAAATTCTAAGCTTGAAAATAAAAATCTACTATTGAGATGAAATTAGCGCCAATGGGTCCAGAACGTCATTTCTGATTCTCTGGGCCTGGTCTTGTATTTTCTGGTACCTAAATTATTTACTATCAATTTTAAAACCAATAAACTCCTTATATATATGCATATCTTTACGTATACGTATACATACGTATACTTTTTATAAAAAACCTTACTCTCTCCGTTTCCCTTCGATACGCAGCAGGGGGGTTTGTCCAATGGCTCCGGCGATGTGGGGGGATTGTGGTCCGTGACGGAGATGGAGGTGGTCGGCGACGGCGTTACGCGTAGCGACAGCAAGGCGGAGCACGGTGACGTTAAAGCTGGGGATCGCTGCATGAGTGATCGGCGATGGGTCTCAGAGGTGGCGGCGGTCAAAGCTACCTGAAGGCAGCGGCAGTGGTGTCTTTGGCATCGACGAGAGGCTCCAGAGGCGGCATCGTCGTCGTCATGGACAGCCGTGGGGAGCCGTGGCTACGAGTCTGACGTGCGGGCGTTTGGAGCTGGGGGGGCTTTGCCTGGGATGGTGAGGAGCGGAGGATGATGGGTGGTGGGGAGTTCGGCATGAACTCAAGGCGTCTCTGCAGCGGCGGTCTCCACCGAGGTTGCTGCAGACGGTGGAGGGCAGCACGAAGCTTGACGACCTCGTGGGCGACATGCGGACGTCGGTTGGCACGAAGTTGCTTGGGGCTGTTACAGCGTGGCGGCGGTGGTATCGGGGGGAGGTGGGGAGCTCGGAGAAGGGCGGGGCACACGACGGTGCACGGGGCGAGGTTGAGGTGGAGACGGTGGGCGAGGTAGGCATTCCAGAGATGGGAGAGGGTGAGGAGAGCGGGTGTGTCGGCATGCTGCGTGGCGGCGGTTACGGCGGCGGGCGGAGGTGACGACGTGGAGGAGGGCGGTGGATGCGGCGGCGAGTCGACGGCGACCACCGGAGGGGTGAGAGAGAGATAGGGGAGGGGGAGAGGGAGATGGGTTTGGCGCTTGGAGGAGAGAACGAGAGAGTGAGAGAGATGGAGAGCCTGTATGATTGAGGGAGAGAGGAGTGTGAGGGTTAATTATACATGGGTTAGTTAAATTTAGAAATAAAATAGTATATATTTAATGATTAACGAATTAAATGAAAGGGGTAGCTGGATCCCATATTATCGGATCTCACTAAACTTAGGCAGCCATTTAAAGGGATGGTTACGGATAAAAGTAATTTAGTAAGGGTAATTAGTAAGAGTGAAAAGTCATTAGGGGATGTAATTAGTAAAAACGAAGGAATAATACCCCGTTTTTGCATACGACTCCGAAAAATTACGAAAACATAGCCACGGGATCGTATCGTCACTAGGATCGCGAATACGAATTCCATTTCAGGGTTTGAGCTACGAAAGTACGAGTTTTGGGCCAAAACGTTTAGGATTCGGTTTAGCGGGTTCTAAGTCGATTTGATTTCAGAAAATTACGAAAATAAAATGGGGATCACTAAATGATCATAGAATCATACTGTGGAAGTTTGAAATCGTTTTGATGATGTTTATTTAGAAAATTAATTCATACAGCTAAATCAATAACAATTGAATATGAATTATTATAAAAATTATTTAGAGGTATTTGATGATACTCGAACTTACTGAAATACACCATAACTAGTTTGATGCTTCAAAATATTTTTTACAAAGAGTTTTGAAATCATTTTTGATATAAAACTCCTGACCAACCATTATAAAATACTTTTAAAATGTGAAAATACGTCAAATACGTAATTAGTCGTATTAATGAATACGGATCGTTGCAGCTACGAACACCATCATAGAACAGATCTAGATCTAAAAGACATTCGGAATCTTAAAACTTTACCTCTGATTAGGAATCATACCTGAGTCCATGACGATCCAGATGACGCAGCGGATGATCTTCCAGATCCACACGAATCCACCGATTGAGAAATCGTTTGGCTTTCTCCATGTTTCTCCTCTAGCGACGGGATGTAGAAAAGACGGCTACTTTGTTCGTGTGTTCCGGGGATCACGATCACTGATATAAATAGGCTAGTCTCCTTAGACCTAGGGTTTCCAATTCGGCCCATCAACGAATTGAAGCACACGTCTCTACACATAAAGGCACACAACCTAATCGACTCGTTTTAGCCCACTTAACCAAAATAATGAGTTCACTTACAATGGGCTTTATTAATGACTATGTAGCATATATATAATTATTTTCGCATATTAGCCCAACGTCGGATTAAGATCCAACTATGTTGGATAAGTTCCAACAAATAGATCTTTATATTTAAATAATATATATGATAATAATGTAAAAAGGATGTCACATGTTCAACTTGGGTCTGGTGCGCTGACGTGGCGGCCTGCCATTGGCCACCCATAAAGCAAAAAGTTCGTCAAGTGCCACCTGATACACATTAATCTCACTATATATTATATATGAGAATAATGTCAAAAAGATGGCACGTGACCAACTTGGGTCAGGTGCGATAACGTGGCGGCCTACCATTGGCATCCCATAAAGCAAAAAGTATGTTTTGCTTTATGGGCGGCCAACCATTGGCCATCACGTCAGCGCACCTGACACAAGTTGGTTAGGTGCCACCTGATACACATTAATATCATAATATATATATATATATATCTAAATACTAAACGAACATTCGAGCTCTTAGTAAACGAGCTCTAAACGGATTTTTAATAAGTGTGTTCACAATACTTAAATGAGCTTATTCATAAACATAAATGAATGAAGACAGCTAGGTTTTAACTAAGTTCTAAAAATTTATTAAGCTTTCCAAACAAGTAAACAAAAATATTGTTAACGAGCGTTCCATTCGTCTACAGCCCAAGGTTCGAGCCGTTATATATAATTTAAGTTCAGGTGGGTCTACGAAGGTTTGAGGCCTCTTAAGTCTGTTCTAATCTGAAGGGCCTAATTGCTCTCACTGATACTCTGTGCGCTTCTTGTTCTTTCTTCTTCTTCTTCTTCTCTCCCTCTCATGTCGCCCGCTACAACGGAGGCAAGTCTCTTCAAAGCCCAGTGCAGGTTTGACTCCTATTTGAAACTCTCTCCTGTTTCTCCGTTGATCGACTGATTGATTCCATATTTACTTGTCATTGTTTCAGCAATTTGAGCCTGGATGCTTTGAAAGAGAGGAAGACGTCGCTGAAGAAGTATCTCATTCACACTGCAGTCGTAAGGTTTCAGATTTCTCTCATCGTTATCTCGTTTTTCAAAGCTCAAATTGATAATGGCAATGGGGTCTTGACACAAAAGGCCTAAGCTTTTTGCCATTTCTGTCATTATCTAATACATGTGACTATACTTGCTTGCACAAAATCCCGAGACCCATCAGCCATTTTCTCCCCTTATTGAAATCATCAACAATCATATCACAATGTGATTCAATTGCCCTAATTCAATATGGGAGGCATCATATTTGGCTTATGCGTGAATAGCCCTAATCCGAAGGATTATAATCCTAACCGCCATTTAACCCCAGGATTGGGGAAATCCAAAGATTGGCTTGTCTGGATGCCATATTTGACTTCAAATCAAAGGAGTGTAATTCAAAACATTGGGCAGTCCTCTGGATTAAAAAATGAGGCCTTGATCTCTCTTTTTTTCCAATCCAGACGATTTTCTTTAATCTAGCTACTTTTTGACGAAAATTAATGACACATGGTAGAACTAATATGGCATGCAAACAAAATTTTTGGATTGAAATCCAAAGGATTTTTACTCTTCAGAATATTGATGTGTTTGTTCCATTGGATTCGCATCCAAGATGAAATCAAATGAATTCGTATCATAACTATCCAAAGAAGCTTGGCAAGACATAAGATTAGAGGGTTTTATAATGTTTTCACTTTTGAATAAAATAGCTTCTTTAATTACTTCACTGCTATTTAGCAACAAAAAAAAAGTCTGATGCTTACAGCCAAGAGCTTAAGACTGTAGCAATAATAATATTTTCATGTCCATCCACAACAACACTGGAACATGTATCTGGCCAATGAAATGGGACCTTTGTTTGTTTTAGGAAGGTGAATCGGTTAAAGCAAGAGGCCTTGTCTCCATTTTTTAACTTTGATCGTCCACTTTCTCCTTTCTATGTGTAGAAGTGGAAACTTCTCCAAGTGCGATGGCCATTGATTGGAAAATGTTCAAACAGCACATCACTTGCTCACATTGTCAAAGGGTACTCTTGTTCCTGATTGTTCATTGTGATTACTATATAAAGCCAAATGTATATTTTGTGAATCGTTCTCTCTTTTTTTTTGATAGATTTATCTTATGGTAGTCAAATTAAAATCCCAATTCTGCATGTTGTTAAGAAGCTTACCATTTTAATGTTTTGTTGATAGGGGAGAAACATTGACATCGATTGCCAGACATTATGGAGTATCCATATTAGAAATTCTTGCAGAGAACGATAACTTGGTAGACATTGACTTTGTTATGAAAGGTGAAAGGATAAGCATACCAGCTCGTTCAGGAAAATTGCAGATGGTGAGAGTTGACGATCAGTTTGTATCGATTCATCTAGAATGATTGCTTCAACACATTTCCTGATGTTTCCTCCATCAATATCCTTCTTCTTTTTTTCTGAAAAGCTCGTATGATTTGAGAGTTGATAATGTTTCTTTTCTTGGTAAAAATTCTTGCATCAACATAAAAGACTGACCTAGTTTATTCTTTTCATCCACAAGCTTCTTCCTTTGTGGAACTTTCTCGTGCCATGTACGCTTTTTGACTTAGAAGTAACATCTTCATCAGAGAATTTTTCATCTTGTAGATGTCATAAAATCAAAACATCTTTTGAGGTGGATTAGTCAGTAGGCATTAGGTAACCACTATATGCTACATTCTTTCATCTCGATAAGCTAGCAGAGGGTCACCATAATATGTTTAGCTAATAGAGGATTACCATAATAGCTATGAACATCAATAGCTATAACAGTTCAGATCATATGCAGGATTCAAATAAGCTATACAATCCAACACTTGACAGATGGATACATATTTCAAATATTAAGTGGACACGTGAAACTCAGGAAGCTCTATCCAAGCCGCCGCCCTCCTGTGGCTCACAAAACGTAAGCCATTTTTTTTTGTTTGAGGTTGCATCTGAACATGTTTCACTTACCGTTTATTACCTTCATATTATTCTGGGAAATATATTTGCACATATAAGTGACCTAACAGTGTTTTCCTTTTTATAGGCCAGTCCAACCGGGTTTGATCTTGTTCTGGTTCCCCTCGTGACACTATGCATCCTTTTTATGATCAAGGCACTTCTATGTAGAGCTATGAAGAAAACAAAACATCAAGAACCAGACGTATCGCAAGAGCCTCGCTATGGAATACAGACAGATCGCTGGAGAAATATTCTCGATGGTCCCATGTCATCAGATTCAGACACTCCCCCCGGAGAAGATGACTACGTGAGCATATGTTACTCTTCGTGATTGTCTTGCTCCTTATTTTTATTACCTTTAACGATGTTAGATAAATAACACAAGAATTACTGCTAAGACCAACATAGTAGACTATCTTTCAACATAGGTCCCTTCTGAGGAAGATCCTTCTCCGGCTTCTTCTAAAGAGATGTCCCATGAATACAAGAAGCTTGAGTTTGCTTATCAGAAATTTCTCTCAGAGTGTGGAATGAGCAAATCTGGGTACTTTCGTGGAGGTGCACCAGACTAAAATTATCACCAATGCACCGCAACCTAGTGTTGAGTTTCGATTGCTATGTGGCCGCTTGGGTCTCAAATAAAGCTACAGTTTGCCTGTTTGTGTTCATGGGTAGTGCTTTTGTGGAGTTCCATGGTGACGGCACACTGCACTATGACTTACAATGGTGGCCTGATGAGTTTACTTCATGTACATACCGTAAGCAAATTATTTCGATTGTTAAACTTTGTAATTATTGGTCTTGATGCTATTACATTCTTTGAGAATTAATCGAACTAGAAGATTGGACTTCTCTTGTCATTAGAACAAGGCTTTCATTAGTGTTGTTTGCATGTAGAAGTAAACTTATTTCTCCAGTGACTGGTGAACTTGTTTTAGCTGTTATAAAAGGAAACTTATTTCTCCCGTGACTGTAGTTCTAGTAATGGTTTCTCGTGGGCAAAATGATTTGTAGATCCAAAAACGTGAATGTCTAAACCTCCATGCTCTATGCCTACTTTTTATGTGCATTTTTCCTGTTTAACAATGATGATGCGTGTATTTAGCCCTTGGAAGTTGATTTTTGGCTGCTTCAATTTATGCAATCATCTCTTTTTCTAATCATTTCGTTCTTCCAACATGTCTCTCGAAACTACATCTCTTGTGCATAGGTGTGTGGAATCTTCAAGTGTTGCAGTGAAACTGTGTTACAGGGAGATGTTCTACCAGTCAATTTCTAATTGATATCTCAGAAGGTACAATTTCTCAATGCTTTTATTTTTCATCATGCTCATATTTGTTTAGGGTCCAATCTTTTCGTAACTCGCTAATGTTTTTTGATTATAAGCAACAGGTATCTGCAATAAGCACTGGCATATCTTTGTTGATTTTCGGAGTTGAATGGCTAATGATTCGACCCAGTTTTTGTCAATGGAGGAAAGAAGACAACATGAGCAATTCTCATCTCCCGTTGTGTCTCAGATACTTGCCTCGCTGCTTCTGTTATCGTCTCAGTGACCATGGCGACTGTCCAAAAGGAAACTTTGGGGAGCCAATGTTCATATTGTAATGTCGATTTGCATGTCTTTAGTGATTCACTCATATTGTTGATATGCCCACTGGGATTGCCATCCGATACTAAGCCTGCAATGTACGAATATTAGTTGCAAGGCTGTCCAATACTAAGCTTTCTCTGCCACTTTTTTGCAAGGCTGTCCAATACTGGTTCAACACCATAATGCTTGGTATGGTTTTTAGCTTCATATAGCTGGCCAACCTCTTCATGTAACCATTTGTGATAACTAATATAAGGAAAAAGTCTTCCGTTCATCTACCAAGTGTGAAGCAATGCAAGGGGAAGTGTTTGAGAAAGTATTGAGAGAGATTCAACAAGACAATATTGGAAATAAAGAAGTTGTCACAGACATGTCTACAGTTACCATGATTAATGATATGACATGGAACACTAAGTTTAGGGAAACCCTTGTGATGAAGCTGCCCAAGACATGGATGACCACATGGCCAATGCTAAAACGTAGATGAACACTGAAGACATTCTATCATGTGAAAGCAAGTCTAAAGCAAGAGATTCTTTGCCAAAAGAAGGGCGAATAAGAAGAGGAGAGACAAGGCATTATGATATAAAGAATAAGAGAATGAGAAGGACAACGCTACCAAGGCAATTCAAGAAGTTCACACCATTAAAGATAGTCCTGCTTAAGTACTCATGTAGATCAGAAGGGATTGGTGTTTGAGCTACCCTTCTTCTCAAATGACATATGACCCTTAGAAGAGAAACAAATGTTGGTTTTGTAAACATCATGAATACCATGTCCACCACCAACTATGTAAGGACATTGAGTGTCTAACCTAGAAATGAAATTTGAAGTGGGTTTTAAATGAGCCGTTGAGGGAAAAAAAGAGAGATAAAAAGAGGAACGAAGAGATAGTAATAGAATTTTTGCTTAAGAATCGGATTGATTGGAAGAAATAATGAGTTAGGCGTAAGATAGCTGGCTATTGTGCGCTTGTAGAGCTAAGGAATTTTAGGGCGGATTTTTTTTTGTGAAATGATAGGGCTGGATCTCGATAGTTCGAGGATTCCGATGGATGAGAGTGGTTTGCGATCGAGAGAGGAGGATCTATTCCAGCCAAGTTCCAAGAAGATTAAGGGGATGTCGTCGTTTGTCTCTCCGATGGGGGAAGCGATGAAGGCAGGTTTATGTGGTGGTTCTAAACCGATAGGGGGATCTCCGACGGTGGGAGACAAATCTTTTAAGGATGCTTGCAGTGGGTCTGTTGATTTGGAAGATCGGGCTTCAGCCATGGATGAGGAAGAGCTAGATCTGGAAGATGATGTTTGCGTTTCTAAGAAGGGGGAGTGGGATAGTATTTCCTTTTCGTCTTCCTTCAAGGATCGACTTCGTCGAAGGTGCCAAAGGGTGGTGGCTGTCAAGCTGCTAGGGAGATTTGTTTCGGCTTCTTTTCTGGAAGGTAAGCTAAGAATTCTGTGGAAGCCAAAGGGTGATTTGGAATTCATAGAATTGGGGGAGGGCTACGTAATGGTGAGGGTCAATTGCGAGGAGGACAGTGTGTTTGCGATGGAGGAGGGGCCGTGGATGGTGCATGGTTGTTATCTTATGATCAGAAATTGGGTACACGAGTTTTCGCCTTCTGAGGCAGAAATTGGATCGACGTCAGTTTGGATTCGTTTTCCATTTTTACCTGTAGAATATTATGATGATATGGTTTTGAAGTTGTTGGGAAATTGTGTTGGGAGAATAGTGAAGATTGATTCAAATACTCAATTGGTCATGAAAGCGAGGTTTGCCAGAGTGTGTGTTGAAATTGACCTCAGTAAACCTCTGAAGACGAAGATTATGGTTGAGGGTCGTTGGCAGGAAGTTCAATATGAGGGGCTTGGGTTGATTTGTTTCAGATGTGGGAGAATGGGGCACAAAGAGCCATGCCCTTTCAAGCATCCTGATGGTAATTTGCCCGACGGATCTTTGAGAAGGGACGCTGGGGAGCTGAATTCGGAGGATTTGAAGGGGAGAAGACTAGTCATGGTGAGGTTGGTTCTAAAACGGAATTTGGCCCCTTGGTTGTTGGCCAGTGATAGGTGTGCTCGCAAAGATATGGGGAAGGCTAGGAATATTGGTCCAGGAAAGGGGGTGGCTGGTTCAGCAAAAGGTTCTCGATTCTCAGTGTTGGTTCCGAAGATGGTGGAGGATAAGAAGGTCGCAGTCAGCTTGGGTGTGTTAGGAGGAAATGTAGGCCCAACGGCTGTGTTAGGAAGAGCCATGGAAGGGGGTCAAGGGAGCTTGGGACCCGTAAGAGTATGGATGAGGGATTCTCTTTTTGCAGCATGTATGTTGGTTTGGAGGGAGAGAAGAATAAAGGTAAGCAGACCCAGTCTCGTTCTTCTTCTATGAGGAATGAGTTCTCACAGGGGGCAACTTGAGAGTGGGAAGGTTGGGAATGGATCTTTGGTTCTATATTCTCCTAAAGGTTCTAACTCTTCAGGGCAATTCAGGTTGGAGAGCAATGGCTCAAGATCCAGATTTTCAGGAGGCAAGAGGAAACCGTTGAGGGATATTTCTAATTCAGCCGGGAGTAAATCTCTTTCTTTGTAGGGGGATAGCTCTTCGAGGGAAGGGAAGGAGCCGATAGTTGGTGAAGTTCAGAGTGTTCTGGAGATTGGGGCTGCGGCGCTTTCTTTCTGATATGGCCTATCCTAGTTAGGTGTTTTGCTAGGATATGTTTATAGATTGTTGATGGATATTTTGTATTGGAACTGCAGGCGGCGGCTAAGAAATCATTTAATATGGAAGTAAAGGAATTGATTGCGGTTCATAAACTTGATATACTTGTCATAGCTGAGCCCAAGATTTCGGGAGAGGAAGCTAAGAAAGTCATAAGGAGGCTGCAGTTTGAGGGAGTATATTTGGTTGATGCAGTTGGATTTTCGGGAGGAATTTGGCTCTGTTGGGATATGAATGTTATGGATTTCCTTGTGATGCTTTCTTCGACTCAATTTATTCATGGGATTGTAAAGAGACAGGGATTGGATGACATTGCCTGTTCGGTTGTGTCGCTAGTCCCTACAGAATGATAAGATGAAGGATGTATAAAGAGCTGGAGAGACTGAGTTCTGCTATGAACATGCCTTGGTTATTGATTGGGGACTTTAATGATTATGTGGGATCCAATGAGAAGTTGGGTGGTGCCCCCCCCCCCCCAATGGCTAGATGTAAGAGATATATAGACTTCCTTTCCTCTTGTGCGTTCATGGATATTGGATTTCTTGGAGGGCCGTATACTTGTTGTAATCAAAGACATGGGGCGACGAGGGTGTACGAGAGACTTGACAGAGCTGTGGCTAATGCTGATTGGTGTTTGCTATTCCCAAAGGTTCATATTTGCCATTTACCGAGAATATTCTTGGACCATTGCCCGATTCTTTTGCAGGGTAAGACTGGTGTTAAATCTCCTCCCTCTTCTCGCTCGTTCTGTTTTCAAGCAATGTGGTTGAAGGAGGAAGGTTTTGATGAGTTTGTTGTGAATAATTGGGGTGTCAAGGAAGCTGAATTTTTTGGAAAGACTGATGATTTTGTTTGCAAAGTTCAGGAGTGGAACAAATCGGTTTTTGGAAACTTGTTTAAGATGAAGAGGTGGTTGAGAAATAGAATTGCGGGTTCAGAGGGAGTTAGTCAGAAATGATACACATTATCGTAGGATGGTGGAAAGGGGGCTTATCTGCAAATATGAAAGGGTTGTGAATCAGGAAGAGATTTATTGGTATCAGAAATCTAGATGTAGTTGGTTGTCACAGTGTGACATGAATACCAGATATTTTCATTTGACTACGCTTTGTAAGCATAGGAGATTGAAGGAGAAGATGTTGAAGGATGAGGAGGGTAGGTGGTTTACTAATTCTGAAGATATTCTTTCTCTCTGCAATAACTTTGTGAAAAAGTTATTCAGAGAGGAAAATAATTGGGGAGTGGACCTCCAGCATTCTTCTAGACATAGGATTTCAATGGTTGAAAGTCTTAGGTTAGATGTTGTTGTTTCTGAGGATGAGGTTAGAAGGGCTTTATTCCTCATGAAGCCATGGAAGGTGCGAGGGGTGGATGGGCTTCATGCTGGGGGTTTTCAACAATTCTAGCCTAAGGTTAAGAAGGATTTGGTTGGCTTAGTCAGAGAGGAATTTGTGTCTGGTTTGTTCAATGACGAACTGAACAAAACTCTCAATGTTTTAATACCTAAAGTGAATCATCCTGAGATGTTGTGTAACGCCCTGCTCTTCAGAATACCCAGGAAGTACGAGTCCGTCCCAAGTATTCCCAGAGCAAGCAAGTGTTATGAGGAAAGAGAGAGAAAAAAAGAGTACAAAAGAATATCCAGGTCACTGCGCACGTGCTGGGAAGTACATGTACTGCTCCAATAATACAACACCATAGAATAACACTACAGACAAAATACATCAACAAATAGTTTATTCATAAGCTAATTGAGGTTGAACTTGATGATGGCTCAGTTATGCCTATTGAGACCATCTTTGAAGCTGAACCCCCTCGCTGTAATAGATGCATGTGCTTTGGACACTCTATATTACAGTGCCCTTTCCAAGATAAAGGAAAGAGGATTGATATGCCTAATCACTCGATTCCTAAGGATTCTTGCATTTCATCTATCTCACTCGCTGGCCCGTCTACAATTCCGGTGCAGCCAGACCCTGCGGGTGTGACGCTCCAGTCACATGATCAGCAGTCACATGATCAGCTGCCATTAGTGGATGCGATCCCTGCGAATAACGCAATGAAGAAAGGCCCTCCCATTGACGGTAATGTCGCCCCACATCGGAATAACCTTCTATGCATGTTAACTTCCCTCAAGTTTATCCATAATCTCTGGCAAAAATGTAACCCTGCCATCAACAACTTGGATTTGAATCCGGCTGCGAGGACTGTTTCTGCATTGGATTTGAATCCGGGCCTCAACAACTTGGTTCAGGATGAATATGCTGCTGTCAAGGAGCCTGTCCAGATTGATAATGTAGCATGCCCTCTTGAGAGGCTGGATCACATTGTATCTTCCTCTACTCAGCTTGACAATAATCCTGATGCCTGCAGCCTCCCCAATGAACCGATATACGATAATCCATAGTGGGCAGCTGAACTCAGGGATTTATTGAAGGTTGATGAATCTACCAATCAGCGAAAGCAAAGCTCTTCTCTCTCGGGTACTGCAACCCGTAGAAGCTCCAGGCTAAAGTAGGAGAGGTTATCTCTAATCCTCTTCACTTATTCTAACATCTTTTTATGACTATTTTAATATGGAATATACGAGGTTTGAACAACTCTGTGAGGCGTAGGGATCTCCGTGATAGGATTAAAAATCTTGATCCTACTATTATAGTTCTCTTGGAGACTAAATTAAATGATGCTATTGTCAACTCCAAATCTTGCTTTCCTAAGCAATGGATTTCTATTCATAATTTCCACCGACATAGTGGAGGTCGAATCCTTATTGGATATGACCCGAATGTGTGGCAGTTGACAGCTATCTCTGATTCTATGCAGCATATCACTGTTCAGTGTATAAATAGGGGGGACTGAAGTTTTATTTTACTTCGGTTTATGGCAGTAACCAATTTATTGAAAGGAAGTTACTATGGGAGCATCTCAAGAATGATGCTGCTCTCATAGGGAGAGAGGCTTGGAGTGTGGGAGGTGACTTCAATTGTATTCTCTATGCTAAAGATAAAATTGGCGGCCGCAGGGTGGTTCCCTGCAATCTCATTGATTTCAATACTTGCCTTTCTGACTGTGGCCTTCAGGATCTCAAAAGTACTGGGAATAGAATGAGTTGGTGCAATAAACGTTTGGGTCATCGACGTATTACAGGACAGCTGGACAGGGTGTTGATTAATGATGCGTGGCTTGGCTTGCTCCCTGACTCTTTCTTCACCTATTTGGATCCACAAACTAGTGATCACTCTCCTATGTTTATCAAGTTGCATCCTCAGGTAATATCTAGTCCCAAGCCATTCAAATTTTACAATCATTGGATAAATTTGACAGGTTATCAGCAACTACTTGACTCTGCTTGGAGTCATAACACTCGTGGGACTCGTATGTTCTGCCTTATCAGTAAGCTACGTAGAGCCAAATCGGTACTGAGAAGCTGGGCTAAGGAGCTGCAGGCTGTTAACACTATTTCCCAGTGCCGTTCCCAGCTTGAATCTGTGAGGAATTTGAATAATTTACACTCCTCTTTGGAGCTTCAGGAAAGAGAGAGAAAATTAGCTGCTGATCTGGCCACACATTTGGATTTGGAAGAAGAAATGTTCCGTCAAAGAAGCAGGCAGGATTGGCTTGATCTGGGTGATAAAAATACTAGATTCTTTTACAATGCTATGAAATCACGGCATGGAAGAAATAACCTATGTCATTTAGTGGATGCTAATGGAGTTCATTGCAAAACCTATGAGGAAATCAAAGCTGAGGCCGCTTCTTTCTATGAAAATCTCTACAAACATAGCAGCTACTGGAATGTCTTCCCTAATCTCGTTCCAAAGAAAAAGATAAAATGTCAGACTGCCTTTTGGCTTGAAAGAAGTGTCACTGCTGAGGAGGTCAAAGATGTGGTTTTCCAAATTGGTGCTTCCAAAGCACCTGGGCCAGATGGGTTTAATGGGTTCTTTTTCCAGCATAATTGGAATCTGATTGGGGCTGATGTGATAGGGGCAGTGCAATCATTCTTCAATTCTGGTTCCTTATTGAAGCAGGTAAATCACACATTTTTAACTCTGGTCCCTAAAGGTTCAAATGCCACCGCAATGGGAGATTACAGGCCAATCGCTTGCTGTAATGTGCTCTACAAGATCATCAGCAAGATTCTTTGCAACAGGCTCCAATGCTTCATTCATGACCTTGTCTCTCCCAATCAATCAGCTTTCCTCCAGGGGAGACTGATTTCTGACTGTGCACTCCTTGCCCATGAACAAATACGTGATTTCAGCAATCCGATGGGCGCCAGAGCATGCCTAAAACTAGATCTCAGAAAGGCCTTTGACAGTGTGAACAGAGAGTTTGTGTATTTCATCCTACATCAGATGGGTTTTGGAAGCAAGTTCATTGGCTGGATAAGGGAATGTATTTCCACCCCCACCTTCTCTGTCTTGGTGAATGGCTCTCCAGTTGGTTTTTTTGGAGGGAATAGAGGGCTGCGGCAAGGTGACCCTCTTTCTCCATATCTTTTTGTCATCATTATGGAGTGCTTCACCCTTCTGCTTGCTAAGGCTATCGCTAGAGGAAGCATTCAACCTATGAAAAGGGCTGGAGCAATTTCTCACCTACTTTTTGCAGATGACTTATTGGTCTTTTGTCGTGCCAACCAAAGATCTTTTAATGGTCTTAAGATCCTTCTAGAGGATTTTCGAAATTTCACAGGTTTGGATATTAACTGGGATAAAAGCATTGCTATGTTTAGTAAGGGTGCGAGGAACCCTGGAGATTTGGCAAACTTTTTGGGAGCTAAGCAGGCAAACACGATCACCACTTATTTGGGTCTTCCATTGTCTTCCAAGTACCCAAAAGCACATATGTATAACCGGTTAATTGATAGATGCAGGAAACTACTGAGTGGCTGGACTTCTTCATCATTATATATTGCTGGCCGCATTGAACTGGTGAGAACTGTAGTTTATGGCATGATAAACTATTGGATCCAGGTGTATAGATTCCCTACTTCTGTGCTCCGTACTCTCACATCTATATGCAGGAAGTTTATTTGGGGAAATTCAAATGCTTGGGCCTGGAATGACTCCTGCAGGCCCAAGGAGGAGGGAGGGGTTGGATTAAGACTTCTGACTGATCTGAATCTGGCTTCAGGAATCAAGCTTACTTGGAGATTACTACAATCTAAAGGGCTATGGGCGGATTTCATGCGCAGGAAATATAAGGACTCTACTCGTTTTTTTGAGGCGAGGACAACGCCTACACAATCTGGTACTTGGAAGTTTCTACTCCATTGCAGACATCTTTCCCAGGATTTAATCAAAAGAAAGGTAGGAGATGGTTTAGATACTCTCTTTTGGCATGATAATTGGCTACCGTGTGGCCCCCTCAAAAATATATATAATATCCCTGATGGCGCAAGCGGTAAGCGAGTCGCTGATTATTGGAATGGTACTCATTGGGTTGATAATCAGGAAATTAGATTACTCCATCCCATTTTAACACAACACTACCTACATTCGGCAGCAGACACCTGGGAATGGATGGGTAGCCCAGCATGCAATTTCAGGGATGCATGGAATTTGGTGCGCATGAAATCAGCTCCATTTCCATTTTACAAACTAGTGTGGTACAGTAACTTTATTCCGAAATATTCCATAACTCTCTTGAGAGCATTGCGCAACAAGCTTAGCACAAAGGAACGCCTGGAGAAGTGGTGCTCCCTTCCTTCAAATAATTGTGAGTTATGCACTGCGAATCAGCCTAAGACACTTGAGCACGTTTTTTTCAGCTGTGCATATTCAAATTATGTGTTGCAAAGGTCATTATTGAAGCTTAACTGTGCAAATCCGCCTGGGTCCTCTATTACTGATATCGGCTCCTATTTCATATCAAAATTCGGGAAAAAGGGATCTCTCGGAAAACTTGGTAAAACTGTATTTGCAGCAATGGTCTGGCATCTATGGCGTGAACGCAATAGGAGAGTGTTTGAAAACAAGATGAAATCCAAAGTCGTCCTTTTTGATGAGATGGCTGAAGATGTCCGCATCATTTTAAGGAATATAGGTGATGTGGATGAGGATGCCGCAGCTGCCTTTGATAACTGGGATATCCGGGATACTGGCTGATTCAATATTGTATTGTATTTCATTCCTTTGAGATGTTTAGGGACGTGTTAATGATGTATCTCTTGGTTCTGCGCATGAATTTTAGACTTTTTGATATAGGGTGACGACGCTTGTGCCCTCTCCCCTATTCATTTAGTCTGGCATTCTACGCCCAGGCCAAATTGTAATTTTCTGTTCATATTAATATATAGCTAGCTTACCTTGCAAAAATATATATATATATATATATGAAAAACCAATTACATCATGAGTACAAATATTAACCCCCTCTCAAATTACAACAATATCTCACAATTACAACCCTCAAAACTACACCTACCAATAACTCCAACTGCCAATATCCAACTGCACCTGCAAGACTACTATCACCTGAAAAACCACGGGAAGAGCACGTCAAAGCGCGTCCAAGTAGGATATCCCAATCTCAAGGCATATTATTAACATGGTATGCAAATGCTACATGGCACGGCAATAAAATAATTGGATCATGAAAGAAATATGCATGACATAGGAGTAACATGATACCACATCATGACATATAAAAGGAGACATAAGGACAACGAACACAATGTAAGTTACATAGCATGATGCCTTGCATATTTAAAGGAAAGTGTACTACAACAATCCAATAATTATCACTTCATATGAGATCATATTTTGCATTATATCATTACAAGTTGTATTAATCAAGAGTATGGAATAATAATACCCTACACACATGGGTCATGGGCCATCATAACATGGCTTCATAGTCATTTTTCATATACTTTCCTTTTCATTCATATAGGGCCACGCATCTCCTTGTGCATCTCTTTTCCATCTTATATACCCCCACAAATCCATGCCATGCCTTCCCTTTTTCACCCACATATGTAAGGTATTGAAATTCCACATCTAGTTACAATAGTATAAAGCAAAATCTCAACACACAACATTGCACAACATTCATTTTTCTCCTTGCTTTTCTTTCTTTTCATAACAATTGTATAGTTTCTTTCTTTCCACAACAATTTCACAAATTCATTGCTAGGCCCATGGCCGAAATATAGAAATATGAAAATTGACTTTCCCTTAAGTAATTGAAGCATACAAGGTGCATGGATATGGCAACATATGAACTACTACAAAGGGGGAATTCTTTCATATACATCTACAAGTGCAAAATGGAAACAAGCAAGAGCATAGCATGAACTTTGTGAATTAACTCAATGGTGATAATTAACATGGCATAGTATCACAAGGGTATAACAATGACAATTTTATAACATAACAATTTGGGTGATTTAACACAAGGATAATATCTTTGTAGCATGGTAATTAGAACTATAGCATGAAAGTGAACTACAATCATTTAAGAATGGAATCCCAAATTAACAACAAGCACAACATGACATATTATGATAAGGGCATGAAAATGATAACTTCATAATATAACAATTCATATGATGACATAGACATGAAAAAGGATTCTAACAATATACTAAAGTGGCATGAAAATAATAGGCTATGAGAAGTTGGGAATCCTACCCAAGTAGATGAATAGCCATGAATTCTCCATGAGAAGACCCAAGATTCTAACTTCTCCATGAATCCCGTTTTCCCATCTTCACCAATCCAAAAATCACCATCTAGCTCATGGAATCACCTCCTTCTAGCTCCAAACCCCCCCATATACATCTATCTAACATCAAGGCTAAAAAGGAGCATGAGAAAAGGGGATTTGGGCTTGAAATTGAAGGGGAAAGGGCTATGGACAGAACTGTCTAGATCTGGACTGGATTTGGGGCTAGGGTTTGGCTATGAAATTTGAAAGAAAGAGGGAAAATGAGAGGGGAGGAAGAGGATATGAGATGAGTTTCTTCTCCTTTCTTTTTATTCTTCTTTTTCCTTCTTTTTCTTCTCTTTTCTCTTCCATTTTTCAAGAGAATTCGGTAGAAATTTTTGGGTCTTGGTTGTTTTGGGAAGAGGAAGAGAATGAGAGAGAGAAGGAAGGAGATTAATGGCTAATTAGATGAGTCATCCATGAGTTGTCATCCTCTCATAAAATCTCTCCCATTAATGACACCTAGCCATACATATACACATAACCCCTTACACAATCCAATGATTCTCACCAAATCCTCATGCATGCAATGAATCACAAAACACACAAAACCTCTCTAATCCTTCTATTACAAAATATTCACAAAACTCCTCCTAAGAAGGCATATTTACATAACTATACCTACATACCCAAAACCATTTGTATATAAAATCATATACCACACAAAATAAATATTATAATAAGTTACATAAAAACACAACTTTTAATTATATAATATAAATACCCAAATAATATAAAAATACAACTTAATGCACGACAAACATCTAATACAACTTTTATCTACTCACACTCATATACATAATACGCAAACCAGTATAACAATACACATAAATATAGCAGTTCAAACATAAGGGTATTACAATTTACCCACCTTAAAAACAAAGTACGTCCTCCGACTTTCTAAGCTAAGGCTGGCTACTTCTAGACTTTACGGTTTCCTACCCACCTAGGACCTGTCTACCCATATGAAACATTACATGTACTACCTTACGCATGCCGCTGTGCGGTGACCTGCATGGGCCACCAAATGTAACGCCCCGCTCTCCAGTATACCCGGAAAGTACGAATCCGTCCCAAGTATTCCCAGAGCAGCAAGTGTTACAAGGAAAGAGAGAGAGAAAAAGATTACAAAAGAATATGCAGGTCAATGCGCACGTGCTGGGAAGTACATGTACTGCTCCAATCATACAACACCAGAGAATAACACTACAGACAAAATACATCAACAAATAGTTTATTCACACACACACACACACACACACACACACACACACACACACGAAAAACCAATTACATCATGAGTACAAATATTAAACCCACTCTCAAATTACAACAATATCTCACAATTACAACCCTCAAAACTACACCCACCAATAACTCCAATTATCAATACCCAACTGCACCTGCAAGACTACTATCACCTAAAAACCACGGGAGGAGCACGTCAAAGCGTGTCCAAGTAGGATATCCCAATCTCAAGTCATATTATTAACATGGTATGCAAATGCTACATGGCATGGCAAATGACATAAAATAATTGGATCATGAAAGAAATATGCATGGCATAGGAGTAACATGATACCACATCATGACATAGAAAAGGAGACATAAGGACAACGAACACAATGTAAGTTACATAGCATGATGCCTTGCATATTTAAAGGAAAGTGTACTACAACAATCCAACAATTATCACTTCATATGAGATAATATTTTGCATTATATCATTACAAGTTATATTAAGCAAGAGTATGGAATAATAATACCCTACACACATGGGTCATGGGCCATCATGACATGGCTTCATAGTCATTTTTCATATACTTTCCTTTTCATTCATATAGGGCCACGCATCTCCTTGTGCATCTCTTTTCCATCTTATATACCCCCACAAATCCATGCCATGCCTTCCCTTTTTCACCCACATATGTATGGTATTGAAATTCCACATCAAGTTATAATAGTATGAAACAAAATCTCAACACATAACATTGCACAACATTCATTTTTCTCCTTGCTTTTCTTTCTTTTCATAACAATTGTATAGTTTCTTTCTTTCCACAACAATTTCACAAATTCATTGCTAGGCCCATGGCCGAAATATAGAAATATGAAAATTGACTTTCCCTTAAGTAATTGAAGCATACAAGGTGCATGGATATAGCAACATATGAACTACTATAAAGGGGGAATTCTTTCATATACAACTACAAGTGCAAAATGGCAACAAGCAAGAGCATAGCATGAACTTTGTTAATTAACTCAAGGGTGATAATTAACATGGCATAGTATCACAAGGGTATAATAATGACAATTTTATAACATATCAATTTGGGTGATATAACACAAGGATAATTTCTTTGTAGCATGGTAATTAGAACTATAGCATGAAAGTGAACTACAATCATTTAAGAATGGAATCCCAAATTAACAACAAGCACAACATGACATATTATGATAAGGGCATGAAAATGATAACTTCATATTACCATGAATTCATATGATGACATAGACGTGAAAAAGGATTCTAACTATATACTAAAGTGGCCTGAAAATAATAGGCTATGAGATGTTGGGAATCCTACCCAAGTAGATGAATAGCCATGAATTCTCCATGAGAAGACCCAAGATTCTAACTTCTCCATGAATCCCGTTTTCCCATATTCACCCATCCAAAAATCTCCATCTAGCTCATGGAACCACCTCCTTCTAGCTCCAAACTCCCCCACATACATCTAGCTAACATCAAGGCTCAAAAGGAGCATGAGAAAAGGGGATTTGGGCTTGAAATTGAAGGGAAAAGGGCTATGGACAGAACTGTCCAGATCTGGACTGGATTTGGGGCTAGGGTTTGGCTATGAAATTTGAAAGAAAGAGGGAAAATGAGAGGGGAGGAAGAGGATATGAGATGAGTTTCTTCTCCTTTCTTTTTATTCTTCTTTTTCCTTCTTTTTCTTCTATTTTCTCTTCCATTTTTCAAAAGAATTCGGCAGAAATTTTTGGGGCTTGGTTGTTTTGGGAAGAGGAAGAGAATGAGAGAGAGAGAAGGAAGGAGATTAATGGCTAATTAGATGAGTCATCCATGAGTTGTCATCCTCTCATAAAATCTCTCCTATTAATGACACCTAGCCATACGTATACACATAACCCCTTACACAATCCAATAATTCTCACCAAACCCTCATGCATGCAATGAATCACAAAACACACAAAACCCCTCTAATCCTTCTATTACAAAATATTCACAAATCTCCTCCTAAGAAGGCATATTTACATAACTATACCCACATACCCAAAACCATTTGTATATAAAATCAAATACCACACAAAATAAATATTATAATAAGTTACATAAAAACACAACTTTTAATTATATAATATAAATACCCAAATAATATAAAAATACAACTTAATGCACAACATACATCTAATACAACTTTTATCTACTCACACTCGTATACATAATACGCATACTAGTATAACAATACACATAAATATAGCAGTTCAAACATAAGGGTATTACAATCTACCCACCTTAAAAACAAAGTCCGTCCTCCGACTTTCTAAGCTAAGGCTGGCTACTTCTAGACTTTACGGTTTCCTACCCACCTAGGACACGTCTACCCATATGAAACATTACATGTACTACCTTACGCATGTCATTGTGCGGTGACCTGCCTGGGCCACCAAATGTAACGCCCCGCTCTCCAGTTTACCCGGGAAGTACGAATCCGTCCCAACTATTCCCAGAGCAGCAAGTGTTACAAGGAAAGAGAGAGAAAAAAGAGTACAAAAGGATATGCAGGTCAATGCGCACGTGCTGGGAAGTACATGTACTGCTCCAATAATACAACACCAGAGAATAACACTACAAACAAAATACATCAACAGATAGTTTATTCACACACACACACACATGTGTGTGTGTGTGTGTGTGTGTGTATATATATATATATATATAATATAAAAGAGGGATGTTATCAAGAGAATTTGGATAAGAGAATTTGGACATGAGAAATTGGATAAGAGAATTTGGATATCTATTATATAAAAGAGGGATGTTATCAAGAGAAATTGGATAAGAGAACTTGGACATGAGAAATTGGATAAGAGAATTTAGATATATATTATATAAAAGAGGGATGATATCAAGAGAAATTGGATATGAGAAATTGGATATGAGAATTTGGACATGAGAAATTGGATAAGAGAATTTGGATAAGAGAAAATATAAGAGATGAGATTTTGAAGGATAAGAGAGGTGGGGAATTTTGCACATACAACCCCGATTTTTGCATTTTTGCCCCTGGACCCTCCCCACACACCCACCCAAACTTTTTATTCTCCCCCCCTTTCCGATCATTTTTTTCCAGTCCTTTGAAGATTTTGAATCTTATCCTACTAGGACAAAACTTTGTCCTACGTTGTAAGTTTGTCCTAAGTGGCAATGACACTTTTGGGGGACTTAAATTTTGGGGGAAAACTTAAATTTAGGGGGGAAACTTGAAATTTTGTGGGAAAACTTGAAATTTGGGGGAACTTGAAATGGGGGGGACGCAGCCACTAAATAAACCGTGACCTATGGGCACGGGTAATGACTAGTATATAATGAAATGTAAGCTTTTCATCCCCTTGCATGACAGATAATGGGTAGCCTCAAACTTATGATCTTCCACAAGGAAATGTCATGTCATGTCGCTCAGCTAAATTGTGGGGTCTTTTATTGTATATCTATGTATTAAAGGATATACCTACATAAAGTTAAAAACAAAATTGTGATGGTAACATATTTGTAATATCTGAGAACTTCAGAACTCATATGCATATCAAGCGTATGGACTTCAGGAAATGACACCATGTCGATTACAATATAAAGCTCCATCCAAGAAGTTTGCATTGCAAACAGAATGCACAGGTGACAGGTGGAACAAATAAACAGTGTCAATCGAGTGGTAAGATGGACACCTGTGAGAATGGTATCCTAGTATATATATGAAAAACCAATTACATCATGAGTACAAATATTAAACCCACTCTCAAATTACAACAATATCTCACAATTACAACCCCTCAAAACTACACCCACCAATAACTCCAACTACCAATACCCAACTGCACCTGCAAGACTACTATCACCTAAAAACCCACGGGAGGAGCACGTCAAAGCGTGTCCAAGTAGGATATCCCAATCTCAATGCATATTATTAACATGGTATGCAAATGCTACATGGCATGGCAAATGACATAAAATAATTGGATCATGAAAGAAATATGCATGACATAGGAGTAACATGATACCATATCATGACATAGAAAAGGAGACATAAGGACAACGAACACAATGTAAGTTACATAGCATGATGCCTTGCATATTTAAAGGAAAGTGTACTACAACAATCCAACAATTATCACTTCATATGAGATCATATTTTGTATTATATCATTACAAGTTGTATTAAGCAAAAGTATGGAATAATAATACCCTACACATGGGTCATGGGCCATCATGACATGGCTTCATAGTCATTTTTCATATACTTTCCTTTTCATTCATATAGGGCCATGCATCTCCTTGTGCATCTCTTTTCCATCTTATATACCTCCACAAATCCATGCCATGCCTTCCCTTTTTCACCCACATATGTATGGTACTGAAATTCCACATCAAGTTACAATAGTATGAAGCAAAATCTCAACACACAACATTGCACAACATTCATTTTTCTCCTTGCTTTTCTTTCTTTTCATAACAATTGTATAGTTTCTTTCTTTCCACAACAATTTCACAAATTCATTGCTAGGCCCATGGCCGAAATATAGCAATATGAAAATTGACTTTCCCTTAAGTAAGTGAAGCATACAAGGTGCATGGATATAGCAACATATGAACTACTATAAAGGGGGAATTCTTTCACATACAACTACAAGTGCACACTGGCAACAAGCAAGAGCATAGCATGAACTTTGTGAATTAACTCAATGGTGGTAATTAACATGGCATAGTATCACAAGGGTATAACAATGACAATTTTATAACATAACAATTTGGGTGATTTAACACAAGGATAATATCTTTGTAGCATGGTAATTAGAACTATAGCATGAAAGTGAACTACAATCATTTAAGAATGGAATCCCAAATTAACAACAAGCACAACATGACATATTAAGACAAGGGCATGAAAATGATAACTTCATAATATAACAATTCATATGATGACATAGACATGAAAAAGGATTCTAACTATATACTAAAGTGGACTGAAAATAATAGGCGAAGAGAAGTTGGGAATCCTACCCAAGTAGATGAATAGCCATGAATTCTCCATGAGAAGACCCAAGATTCTAACTTCTCCATGAATCCCGTTTTCCCATCTTCACCCATCCAAAAATCACCATCCAGCTCATGGAATTACCTCCTTCTCGCTCCAAACTCCCCCACATACATCTAGCTAACATCAAGGCTCAAAAGGAGCATGAGAAAAGGGGATTTGGGCTTGAAATTGAAGGGGAAAGGGCTATGGACAGAACTATCCAGATCTGGACTAGATTTGGTGCTAGGGTTTAGCTGTGAAATTTGAAAGAAAGAGGAAAAATGAGAGGGGAGGAAGAGGGTATGAGATGGGTTTCTTCTCCTTTCTTTTTCTTCTTCTTTTTCCTTCTTTTTCTTCTCTTTTCTCTTCCATTTTTCAAGAGAATTCAGCAGTAATTTTTGGGGCTTGGTTGTTTTGGGAAGAGGAAGAGAATGAGAGAGAGAGAAGGAAGGAGATTAATGGCTAATTAGATGAGTCATCCATGAGTTGTCATCCTCTCATAAAATCTCTCCTATTAATGACACCTAGCCATACATATACACATAACCCCTTACACAATCCAATAATTCTCACCAAACCCTCATGCATGCTATGAATCACAAAACACGCAAAACCCCTCTAATCCTTCTATTACAAAATATTCACAAAACTCCTCCTAATAAGTCATATTTACATAACTATACCCACATACCCAAAACCATTTGTATATAAAATCATATACCACACAAAATAAATATTATAATATGTTACATAAAAACACAAATTTTAATTGTATAATATAAATACCCAAATAATATAAAAATACAGCTTAATGCACAACATACATCTAATACAACTTTTATCTACTCACACTCATATACATAATATGCATACCAGTATAATAATACACATAAATATAGTAGTTCAAACATAAGGGTATTACAATCTACCCACCTTAAAAACAAAGTCCGTCCTATGACTTTCTAAGCTAAGACTGGCTACTTCTAGACTTTACGGTTTCCTACCCACCTAGGACACGCCTACCCATATGAAACATTACATGTACTACCTTACGCATGTCGCTGTGCGGTGACCTGCATGGGCCATCAAATGTAATGCCCTGCTCTCCAGTATACCTGGGAAGTACGAATCCGTCCCAAGTATTCCTAGAGCAGCAAGTGTTACAAGGAAAGGGAGAGAGAAAAAGAGTTCAAAAGAATATGCAGGTCACTGCGCACGTGCTGGGAAGTACATGTACTGCACCAATAATACAACACCAGAGAATAACTTTACAGAAAAAATACAACAACAAATAGTTTATTCATATATATATATATATATATATATATATATATATATATATATATATATATATATATATATATATATATATATATATATATATATATATATATATATATATATATATATATATGAAAAACCAATTACATCATGAGTACAAATATTAAACTCACTCTCAAATTACAACAATATCCACAATTACAACCCTCAAAACTACACCCACTAATAACTCCAACTGCCAATACCCAACTACACCTACAAGACTACTATCACCTGAAAACCCACGGGAGGAGCACGTTAAAGCGTATCCAAGTAGGATATCCCGAGCTCAAAGCATATTATTAACATGGTATGCAAATGCTACAGGGCATGGCAAATGACATAAAATAATTGGATCATGAAAGAAATATGCATGACATAGGAGTAACATGATACCACATCATGACATAGAAAAGGAGACATAAGGACAACGAACACAATGTAAGTTACATAGCATGATGCCTTGCATATTTAAAGGAAAGTGTACTACAACAATCCAACAATTATCACTTCATATGAGATAATATTTTGCATTATATCATTACAAGTTATATTAAGCAAGAGTATGGAATAATAATACCCTACACACATGGGTCATGGGCCATCATGACATGGCTTCATAGTCATTTTTCATATACTTTCCTTTTCATTCATATAGGACCATGCATCTCCTTGTGCGTCCCTTTTCCATCTTATATACCCCTACAAATCCATGCCATGCCTTCCCTTTTTCACCCACATATGTACGGTATTGCAATTCCACATCAAGTTAGAATAGTATTAAGCAAAATCCCAACACACAACATTGCACAACATTCATCTTTCTCCTTGCTTTTCTTTCTTTTCATAAAAATTGCATAGTTTCTTTCTTTCCACAACAATTTCACAAATTCATTACTAGGCCCATGGCCGAAATATAGAAATATGAAAATTGACTTTCCCTTAAGTAATTGAAGCATACAAGGTGCATGGATATAGCAACATATGAACTACTACAAAGGGGGAATTCTTTCATATACTACTACAAGTGTAAAATGGCAACAGGCAAGAGCATGGCATGAACTTTGTGAATTAACTCAAGGGTGATAATTAACATGGCATAGTATCACAAGGGTATAACATTGACAATTTTATAACATAACAATTTGGGTGATTTAACACAAGGATAATATCTTTGTAGCATGGTAATTAGAACTATAGCATGAAAGTGAACTACAATCATTTAAGAATAGAATCCCAAATTAACAACAAGCACAACATGACATATTATGATAAGGGCATGGAAATGATAACTTCATAATATAACAGTTCATATGATGACATAGACATGAAAAAGAATTCTAACTATATACTAAAGTGGCATGAAAATAATAGGCTATGAGAAGTTGGGAATCTCACCCAAGTAGATGAATAGCCATGAATTCTCCATGAGAAGACCCAAGATTCTAACTTCTCCATGAATCCCGTTTTCCCACCTTCACCCATCCAAAAATTACCATCTAGCTCATGGAATCACCTCCTTCTAGCTCCAAACTCCCCCACGTACATCTTGATAACATCAAGGCTCAAAAGGAGCGTGAGAAAAGGGGATTTGGGCTTGAAATTGAAGGGTAAAGGGCTATGGACAGAACTGTCCAGATCTGGACTGGATTTGGGGCTGGGGTTTGGCTTTGAAATTTGAAAGAAAGAGGGAAAATGAGAGGGGAGGAAGCGGATATGAGATGGGTTTCTTCTCCTTTCTTTTTCTTCTTCTTTTTCCTTCTTTTTCTTCTCTTTTCTCTTCCATTTTTCAAGAGAATTCGGCAGAAATTTTTGGGGCTTGGTTGTTTTAGGAAGAGGAAGAGAATGAGAGAGAGAAGGAAGGAGATTAATGGCTAATTAGATGAGTCATCCATGAGTTGTCGTCCTCTCATAAAATCTCTCCTATTAATGACACCTAGCCATACATATACACATAACCCCTTACACAATCCAATAAATCTCACCAAACCCTCATGCATGCTATGAATCACAAAACACGCAAAACCCCTCTAATCCTTCTATTACAAAATATTCACAAAACTCCTCCTAAGAAGGCATATTTACATAACTATACCCACATACCCAAAATCATTTGTATATAAAATCATATACCACACAAAATAAATATTATAATATGTTATTTTAAAACACAACTTTTATTTGTATAATATAAATACCCAAATAATATAAAAATACAACTTAATGCACAACATACATCTAATACAACTTTTATCTACTCACACTTATATACACAATATTCATACCGGTATAATAATACACATAAATATAGTAGTTCAAACATAAGGGTATTACATGTTGAAACAATTCAGACCTATCAGTCTTATACCGGTGGCGTATACAGTTATAGCAAAGGTATTGGTGTGTAGGCTTCATGCGGTGATGCAAACTTTGGTGAGCCCTAATCAGTCTAGCTTTGTTCCAGGGAGACAAATTATGGATAATATTGTCATTGCTCAAGAATTGGTTCGCTCGATCAGGAGATCGAAAAGGAAAGAGGGTTTGTTTGCTGTCAAAATTGATTTAGAGAAAGCTTATAATAAGATTAGCTTGAGTTTCTTGGAGGAGACTTTGAAGATGTTTGGTTTTACGGAGAGATGTACCAAGCTTATCATGTTCTGTGCTCAAATTCTCAGTTATCTGTGCTATGGGAGGGGGTTCGACTAATTCGTTCAGACCGTAAAGGGGATTAAGGCAATGGGACCCTCTGAATCCTTTTTTGTTTGTGTTATGTATGGAGAGATTGAGTTTGTTGATACATGATTCTATTCAGAGCAAGAAGTGGAAGCCTATAGGTGTCGGTGACAAGGGCCCTTGTGTGTTTCATTTTCTATTTGCGGATGATCTATTTCAGTTTGGGAGGGCCTTAGTAAAGCACGCTGTAGAGATGAAGAGAGTAATATTGGAGCTGTTTTGTCAGGCCTCGGGATCTGGCATTAGTTTTGACAAATCCAAGTGTTTCATTTTTCCTTATGTGAGACAAAGGCATATGCTGGAGATTGTGGGGTACTTGTATTGCTCTCACTGAAGATTTGGTTATGTATCTTGGAGTTCCTCTGATGCATAGGAGGATTTCCAAAGGCACCTTTAGACACATAGTTGAGAATGTTAGCGGGAGACTATCGGGGTGGAAGGCAAAGCTTCTCAGCTTGGCTGGAAGATCTACGTTGATACAATCTGTTTCGTCTGCAATTCCTACATATTCGATGATGATGGCCAAGTTACTGGAGCATACGATTAACAGTATTGATAGATTAAACAAACAGTTTCTGTGGGGAGGTAATCAGGATGTTAGAAAAATGCATTTGGTTAAGTGGAATGATGTTTGTGTACTCAAGAGAATGGGAGGACTGGGACTCAAAAGGATGAAGATGCACAATACGATGATGTTGCAGAGGCTTGCCTGGAAGTTCTCATCTGAACCTGAGTCACTATGGGTGAAGTTAATTAAGGCCAAGTATAAGAAAGTGGATGATGTGGTAAATTGGATGAAAAATCCTGTTTGCGATAAAGGTAATTGGTCATTCCATTTTAAATCTCTTCTTTTTGGATTCAGATTTTTAGAGGGAGGTTTGGCGAAAAGGATTGGTTCTGGGAATTCTGTGTATTTTTGGACTGATACTTTGTTAGACAAACCGATGGTGGAGCTGGTTGATTTTGTCCCAGAGAAGAACCTTATTATGGAGAAGGTTAGTGAATATATCTCCCCCAATGGGTAGTGGACCCTAGACAAGCTTCTTCTTGTTTTGCCAAATTTTGTAGCTCTAAGGGTAATGGCATACCCTCTGCCTAGATCAAAAGTCCTGAGAGATGATTATATTTGGAAGGGCTCTCTCCATGGTGAGTTCTCGACTAATTCTACCTATAAGAGTCTCCTTGAGGTGCAAGCTGATGAAGACCTCTCTTGGCTTTGGAAATGTCGGATTCCTACTAGATGGAACTATTTTTTCTGGTTAGCAGTCAAAGAGAGACTTGTTACTGCTCAGCTCAGGTTTCGTAGGGGCATTGCAGATAATGAAGAGTGTAAGCTTTGTGGAGCAGCCGTGGAGGATGTGCTACTTGCGCTTCGTGATTGTCCTATGGATAGAGCTGTGTGGTTATTGCTGACCCTAGCTCACGAACAAAAAGTGTTTTTTGAGTCGAAGCTCAGAGATTGGTTGTATGCTGTGCTGAAGGTGAGTGATCATATTGGTCATAAGTGGAATGTCCTATTTGCTGCGGCCTCTTGGAGAATATGGACGGAAAGATGTAAAGCAGTGTTTCAGCCTGAAGCACAGATGAGGGAGATATTCAGTTTATGTAGTAATATTCAAGTGTTAGCGTCGGAAGTTTTCCTAGCATTCTCATTCCAGATCAAGGTGGTGAAGGAGGGAGGTTCGCTACACTGGATGCCTCCGCCTGAGGGATGGGTTAAACTCTACATTGATGGAGCGGTTAAGGGGAGCACTTATCTGGCGGGAGCTGGAGGAGTTATCAGAAATCACAAAGGTAAATAGATTGAGGGATTCTCTTCTTTTTTGGGGATTTGTTCTGCATTGGTGGCGGAGTTGCATGCCATTCTTTTAGGGCTTAGATGGGCCTGAAAAAAGGGATTCAGGAAGGTGTTATGTGAAACAGATGCATTAAGCACGGTTTTGTTGATTGAAGGAGGGAATGTTGCCTATCATCCTTTAGCGGCTTTAATTCTGGATATCAGGGAGATTAAGAAAAAAGAGTGGGAGGTTTGTATTCTGCATATTCTAAGAGAGAGGAATTCTGTGACAGACGGAATGGCGGATATAGTGACTCAGTTGGAGGAAATATTTATGGTTCATTCGCACCCTCCTAAGAATATTTTGAAGTTACTGTTAGCTGATGCACATGAGGTTAACTATGTGAGAGGCCACAGGCCATTGTAATTCTGTGGTATTCTGTGTTTTTATTTCATTCACACCCAAAAAAAGAGAGAGAGTAATAGAAATGAAGATGAAGGTAAGATCATCCATGTGCTCTTGGAAGGTAGTCATGTGTCGGGATGACGATTATATTTAGAGAATATGGACTTGGTTTCTTCATTTGAAAAGTAAATTAGGTCATAACTTCCTTTAATAAAGACAAGAAGGGCCTAAATGCGAAGTGTGACAATTTATTCATGACACGAGTGGAGGTTACAAGGTTCAAAATTTTTGTTGATACAAAAAGCTCAGTTGATATTCTATTCTTCAATACACTTCAAAAGATGGGCATTGATAGGAGTCAATTGAAGTCGTGGCCTAATCCCCTAATCAGCTTTATTGGTCATTATATGGAAGTTAATAGAAGAATAACTGTAACGACTGGTTTTCATGTATCTGGATTATTATATTATATATATGTATGTTGTGGTGGATTTTCCCCTCATGTGTGGTTTTCATCCCCGTAGCTTTCATTTTCGATCGTTTCGTCGTATTTTCTTAGCTTCTTCCGTTGATCGTCGATTTTGGAGTGAGTCATTCGTGACGGGCTTCATATCGATTATATCTTATTGTTAGATCAAGCCTAGGAGTCTTAGGAATCGATCCCGGAGCTTCGCGCTCCATTTTGGAACTTTTGGTGCTCATTAGCCGGTGTAAGAAGGGGCACCGACCGACTAGATGACGATCCAGTCGGTCGGAAAACCTTCTTAAACCGACTAGTTGGCTTTGTTAATTTCTCAGGAGTTACTGTTTGGACTTAGTCGGTTTGCGTTGGTCAACCGACCGACTAGTTTCCAAACTAGTCGGTCAGTGGTTGCTCTTTGACCGACAATCAGTGTCGAAACCCTAATTTCTGGGCAGCCGCCAGCACTTCCTATTTAAACCCCTCCCAAACGTTTTCTTCTTCTTCTTCAACTCTAAACCTAATTTCTCCCCCCATTGAGCCCCCTACTTCCTCAAACCCTTATTCCTTCATCCCAAGCCCAAAATCCATCATCCAAACCCTCACTTAACACATTCTACCTCTCATCTTCCTCAAACCTTCATCAAATCCCCCAAAATCCCCCAAAACCCCATTTCTCCAGATTTTCCCCATCCATTCCAGATCTGAACCCTAGGTTCCCCGGAGCGTTTCTTCCGTTGCCGTGCTTGCTCGGCATCATTCTTCCGCCTCCGATACGGTAATAATCGATCTCTTAATGTTTTCATAACCCGTTGTGTTTTTGTGAAACCCTAATGAGATGAATGTTGTTTTGATGATTGTTTCTCCATAACAGCGACTTCCCCGTAGATTAGCGTCCGTGAGACGAACCCTCGTTGATCGTCATCCTCGGTGCTAGGCAAGTGAAACTTGCCACTTAGGGTTTGGGCCATGTCTTAGGCCATTTGCTTATTGTAGGCGTAAAAGAGACTAGGCGACGAAATGATACTCGCCTAGGCGCAATTTCAGGAACTAGCTTGACAACGAAGCTAGATCCGTCATTTATCATGTTGCATAACTATCATGTCATGTTTAATTTTGATTAACGGTACGCGAATAAATGGTCATCCATGCTATCCATGTTGTATGTCGCATTCGTAGCACACGCTACGATACTTGTGTTTCCTGGCCCGTGTTCCAGAAGCGGGCTACGTGAGTTGGTTGATAGCCAATGCCCGACCTACTTGTTTCCCGGCTAGGCACCTGCGTTGCAGGCATAACCCTACGCCATACATGTTAAATACACTTCCTGGCTCGTGTTCCAGAAGTGAGCATTCCATGTTTGGGGTAATTCCCTGGCTCGATACACGTGGAGGGATAGAGATAAACGGTCACTTGAGCTTAGGAGTTGGCCCGATCAGCCACTCTAGCCAACAGGCGGAATCTCTGTGCACAACTTGTTTACTTGACTATTCATTTGACGTGAACCACTTGACTTGTACTTGTCCGTGTTTTACTTGTTATCCATGACATACTTGCTACTTGTACTTCCCTTTACTTGTCACTTCCATACTATACTTGCCATGCCATGCATCATACTATAACTGCTAGGTTGTTAGTTTACCTTGCCTTCAGTTTCCTTGCCCAAGTCTTTTAGACTTGCTGACATGTGCCCCTTTACTCTTTTGGGTGACACATGTTAGATCCCGAGCCTGAGTCCGTTGTTGAGGACGAGGTGTTTGCGGATGCCGTGCCCGAGTCTGCGTTTGGCGAGGAGTACGTGGACACTGGGGACCAGTCCTAGTGTCTTCGTTGTGCTTTCCTCTTTTTGTTTTAGACTGCTGTTTTGTTGTCGGTGCGTAGCACCTATACTCTGTTTACGTTTGTCTTTGTTTGGCCTTGTTCTGGGCCTTTAGACTCTTTCTTTTAGCATGGTGGCTTTTCTGGATGTTGAACTTAATTTTAATGTTGGACATTTTCTGAGATTGAGATTTGTTTCTGTCTCTCCTTGTGTTATTATTGTTGTTTCGCTTGTGGTTACAGGGACATGCTTATGTTTTATTGACGCTTATCGGGTTTGGGGCTTCACAGCTCCACTCTCGTGCGGACCTTTTCACGTCTCGCCTCCATTTTAGGGAAGCGGGGCGTGACAGGTTTTGTTGGTGGCCCATACAGGTCCTTCTGTACCTGCGAATTGTCGGAATAGCGATAATAATATTAGAATGTCCAATAAACTAAGTTTGACGTCCGAGTCATAATCTATGAGTCTAATTGTTTCGTTTTCTGTGTCACTAGATGGCAGGAAGACGAATCACCCGTGGTGGAGGTAGTGGTGCGCCCCCCCATGACGAGGAGCCTAAGCGGGAACCCACCAATGGGGAGATGATGCGGATGATGCTTCAGATGATGCAGGTGCAGTAAGGCGTGCTCCTGCAAGTCCAGAATGCTCCGGCTGGTCGAGCTCCTCGGGCGACTCCGGAGGCCCCTCGCTCCGAGCCGGGAGCGAAGCAATTTCGGGAGCTGGGTCCCGCATATTTTGATGGGTCTGAGGGTCCTCTGGCTGCCGATGAGTGGATTCGGAACATTGAGGATAACTTGAAGATGGCCAAGATCACCCCAGCTGGATGGGTTGATTTGGCGAAGAGGCAACTCAAGGATAATGCTCGAAACTGGTGGGATGCGGAAGAGAAGATGCTGGTGGAGCCGATAGCTTGGGCTACCTTTAAGTCCAGATTTGACGATGAGTTCTTTCCGAAGGCTGCTAAGAAGGAGATGCTGCAGCGTTTCATTGATCTGAAGCAAGGGAGCTTGACGGTGGACCAGTACCACCAAGAGTTCACTAGGCTTAGTCGGTTCGTGCCGAAGATGGTGTAGGATGCTGATGAGAGGGCTCAGAGGTTCCTGCAGGGACTTGCTTTGGAGCTCCAGAGTTTTGTGTCTTCCTCTGATCTGGACTCTTATCAGAAGGTTCTGGTCGCTGCCAGGAGGCAGGAGCTGAACCTGAGTCAGAGGAGAGGACATGTTTCTGGTGCTGGGAAGATGCCTATGGAGCAGGCCAGAGCGATGGTTAGGCCTGGTTTCAAGCCTAATCAGCCAGCTCAGTTCAAGAGGCCAGGAGGGCCTATTCTGAAGACTTGCCATTTCTGCGGCAGGACCGGGCACGTCAAGGATCAGTGTAGGAGATTCCTAGGCCAGTGTGTCGTCTGTGGGGATCCTACCCATGCCATGAAGGATTGTCCGAGGTCGAAGCAGCCTTGACGGGGACCTATTGCTGCTCAGCAGCAGAGAGCCCATGTGCCCGCTGGACGTGGAGCGCCCCTTGTTCCACAGAGACAGGCCTTTCGGCAGGCTGTTCTGCCGAGAGGGCAGGCCTTTCTGATGACTGAGGAGGAGAGCATGGCCGTGGATGAGGTTATTACAGGTAACGCTCATTCTAGCTATTTTTCTTCCTTAGTTAGTTGGATTGTTGATTATGTTGGTTGCTTGCTCATGTGTGTTGCTAGAATAGGATTTGATTGTTAGACTGTTTGCTAGGTGTAGTTTTGGTTTGCACATTTCCTGCACGAGTCCTCTTTGACTCAGGTGCGTCGATGTGCATTTTGGCCCGGAGCTTCGTGGAGAAGCATTCTTTGTCGACGTCCTCTCTTCCTAAGAGTTGGAATATCGTCACAGGGAACGGTGTGGTCTCGGTGCATCGTGGGTGCAATTCTTGCCCATTGGTGGTTTGTGGACGTGACCTTTGTGCTGATTTCATTGTCCACGACATCATTAACTACAATGCGGTCCTTGGGATGGATTGGCTTGCGAGCTTCTATGCTATGATTGACTGTCGGAGGAAGAAGGTGGTGTTCGAGATTCCCAGACATCCAGTATTTGAGTTCAGTCGAGGTAGCAGTTTGCTGGGTCCGGTCAGAGTTCGGACCAGACCGGTGGAGATTGTGGCTATGCAGATGGAGTTGGAGAGGCCAGCTGTGGTGCGAGATTTTGATGACGTCTTCCCCGAGGAGATGTCTGGTTTGCCACCTGATCGAGCTCTAGAATTTTCTATTGATCTTATTCTGGGAGCGCAGCCGATTTTGAAGGCGCCTTATCGTATGGCACCCGCTGAGTTGGAGGAGTTGCGGAAGCAGTTGGATGAGCTTTTACAGAAGGGTTATATCAATCCTAGTGTGTCTCCGTGGGGGGGCACCGGTGCTGCTGGTGAAGAAGAAGGATGGTTTGCGTCGCATGTGCGAGGACTTTCGGGAGTTGAATGCGGTGACCATCAAGAATAAATACCCGTTGCCTCGCATCGATGATATTTTTGATCAGCTTGGAGGTTCGAGGGTGTTTTCCAAATTGGATTTGAGGAGTGGTTACCATCAGTTGAAGGTGAAGAAGGATGATGTTCCGAAGACAGCGTTCAGGACAAAGTATGGACACTATGAGTTTGTGGTTATGCCTTTCGGTGTAACCAATGTGCCCGCAGTTTTCATGAATCTGATGAACATGATTTTCTACAACTTTTTGGATAAGTTTGTCGTTATCTTTATTGACGACATTCTGATCTATTCAAAGTCGGAGGAGGAGCATGCATCGCACTTGAGGACGGTATTGGAGATTTTGAGGAAGCATCGGTTGTATGCTAAGTTTTCGAAGTGCGAGTTTTGGCTGGACAGAGTTACTTTTCTCGCGCATGTGGTGACTGGAGATGGTATTTCTGTGGATCCCGAGAAGATTAGGGCCATCAGAGAGTGGCCTGTTCCGCAGTCAGCGTCTGAGATCCGGATTTTCCTTAGACTTGCTGGTTACTATCGGCGTTTCATTAAGGACTTTTCCCGTATTGCTGAGCCGATGACCAGATTGACGCGGAAGGATGTACCTTTTGTTTGGTCGGGTGATTGTGAGAATGCTTTTGGTGTTCTGAGGGAGCGTTTGACGTCTGCCCCCATTCTTGTTGTGCCTGATCGCAGTGGAGGATTCGAAATCTTTTGTGATGCTTCTGGCAAGGGTCTCGGTTGTGTGTTGCATCAGCACGGGCATGTTGTGGCTTATGCATCTCGTCAGCTCAAGGTTCATGAGAAGAATTACCCGACGCATGATTTGGAGTTGGCTGCTGTTGTGTTTGCGCTCAAGATTTGGAGGCACTTCCTACTGAGTGAGAAAGTGAAGATCTTCACCGATCACAAAATCTTGAAGTATATTTTTACTCAGAAGGAGCTCAACATGCGACAGCGTCGATGGTTGGAGCTTATGGCGGATTATGAGATTGATTTGCAGTATCACCCTGGCAAGGTGAAAGTGGTTCCTGATGCGCTGAGTAGGCTTCCAGCGGTGATGATTTTGACCTCGCAGTGGAGATTGCAGCAGGATTTTTGCGGGTCCGATGTAGAGATTGTTCTTCCTGGAGAGGCTTCTTCGTTGATGTACATGCAGGTGCAGTCGACGATCGTGGATCAGATCAAGGCTGGCCAGGCTGAGGTCCGAAGCTGGTGAAGATTCGGGAGCAGGTGGAAGCCGGTCTGCGGACTGACTTTTTGATTCATGAGGATGGCTCGCTGAGGTTTGGAGCTAGGTTGTGTGTGCCAGCTGGAGATATTAGAGAGGAGTTGATGGTGGAGGCACACAGTTTGCCGTATTCTGTGCATCCTGGTGGGACCAAGATGTACCAGGATCTTCGTCTGAATTATTGGTGGCATGGCATGAAGAGGAGTGTGGCTCGAAGTGTAGCCAAGTGTTTGGTTTGCCAACAAGTAAAGGCGGAGCATCAGCGTGCGGCTGGGTTGCTACAACCGCTTTCGATTCCGGAGTGGAAGTGGTAACACATCACTATGGATTTCGTGACTGGACTACCTCGGAGTCCGAAGCAGAATGACGCGATTTGGGTGATCGTAGATCGATTGACCAAATCCGCGCACTTTATTCCGTTCCGAGTGGGACAGTCCACTGAGACGCTAGCGGGGAGATATATGGAGGTAAATTCTTTTACTCTCCGTTTTTATTTCCTTTTTCCTAGTTTAGATAGTGATGTAACGTGAATCGTGCAGGAGATCGTGCGACTTCACGGAGTCCCCGTGAGTATCATGTCAGACAGAGACATGAGGTTCACATCTCAGTTCTGGCAGAGTTTGCAAAAGAGTTTGGGTACGCGTCTGAGTTTCAGCACGGCGTACCATCCGCAGACGGATGGCCAGTCCGAGAGGACGATTCAGATTTTGGAAGACATGCTGAGGGCGTGCATGTTGGATTTCAAGGGTTCGTGGGAGGACCATCTACATCTGGAGGAGTTTTCTTACAACAATAGCTTCCAGGCGAGTATTGGCATGGCGCCTTTCGCCGCTTTGTATGGGAGGAAATGTCGATCGCCATTGAGTTGGGATGACGTTGGTGATCGGGAGCTGTTAGGACCTGAGATGATTGTGGAGGCCGTGGATATTGTCAAGAACATTCGGGAGAGGTTGAGGATTGCTCAGGACCGTTTTAAGCATTGGGCGGAAGCTAAACATCGTCCTTTGGAGTTTCAGCCGGGCGACCATGTATTTCTGAGGATTTCCCCGAATCGTGGTGTGATTCGTTTTGGGAAGCGAGGGAAGTTGAGCCCGCGATACATTGGACCGTTTGACATTCTGGAGAAAGTTGGCGAGGTAGCCTACCGCTTAGCCTTGCCGCCATCTTTGGATGGAGTTCACAATGTTTTCCATGTGTCACAGCTTCGTCGATACATTAGCGATCCATCTCATGCTGTGGATTTCTCGGAGATTACCGTTCGCCCCGACATGACGTATGACCAGCATCCAGTGCAGATTCTGGACAGGCGTCATAAGTCACTTCGAAACAAGGTTGTCAATCTTGTGAGGGTGATGTGGCGATACGGCTCGCCTGGAGAGTCTACTTGGGAGAATGAGGAAGAGATGCGAGAGCGTTTCCCACTTTTGTTCCCGGACACGTGAGTGTTGGGAAATTCTGAGGACGGAATTTTTCTTAAGTTGGGGAGGATGTAACGACTGGTTTTCATGTATCTGGATTATTATATTATACATATGTATGTTGTGGTGGATTTTCTCCTCATGTGTGGTTTTCGTCCCCGTAGCTTTCATTTTCGATCGTTTCGTCGTATTTTCTTAGCTTCTTCCGTTGATCGTCGATTTTGGAGTGAGTCATTCGTGACGGGCTTCATATCGGTCATATCTTATTGTTAGATCAAGCCTAGGAGTCTTAGGAATCGATCCCAGAGCTTCGCGCTCTATTTCGGAACTTTTGGTGCTCATTAACCGGTGTAAGAAGGGGCACCGACCGACTAGATGACGATCCAGTCGGTCGGAAAACCTTCTTGAACCGACTAGTTGGCTTTGTTACTTTCTCAGGAGTTACTGTTTGGACTTAGTCGGTCTGCGTTGGCCAACCGACCGACTAGTTTCCAAACTAGTCGGTCAGTGATTGCTCTTTGACCGACTAATCAGTGTCGAAACCCTAATTTCTGGGCAGCCGCCAGCACTTCCTATTTAAACCCCTCCCAAACGTTTTCTTCTTCTTCTTCAACTCTAAACCTAATTTCTCCCCCATTGAGCCCCCTACTTCCTCAAACCCTTATTCCTTCATCCCAAGCCCAAAATCCATCATCCAAACCCTCACTTAACACATTCTACCTCTCATCTTCCACAAACCTTCATCAAATCCCCCAAAATCCCCCAAAACCCCATTTCTCCATATTTTCCCCATCTATTCCAGATCTGAACCCTAGGTTCCCCGGAGCGTTTCTTCCGTTACCATGCTTGCTCGGCATCATTCTTCCGCCTCCAATACGGTAATAATCGATCTCTTAATGTTTTCATAACCCGTTGTGTTTTTGTGAAACCCTAATGAGATGAATGTTGTTTTGATGATTGTTTCTCCATAACATCGACTTTCCCGTAGATTAGCGTCCGTGAGACGAACCCTCATTGATCGTCATCCTCGGTGCTAGGCAAGTGAAACTTGCCACTTAGGGTTTGGGACATGTCTTAGGCCATTTGCTTGTTGTAGGCGTAAAAGAGACTAGGCGACGAAATGATACTCGCCTAGGCGTAATTTCAGGAACTAGCTTGACAACGAAGCTAGATCCGTCATTTATCATGTTGCATAACTATCATGTCATGTTTAATTTTGATTAACGGTACGCGAATAAATGGTCATCCATGCTATCCATGTTGTATGTCGCATTCGTAGCACACGCTACGATACTTGTGTTTCCTGGCCCGTGTTCCAGAAGCGGGCTACGTGAGTTGGTTGATAGCCAATGCCCGACCTACTTGTTTCCCGGCTAGGCACCTGTGTTGCAGGCATAACCCTACGCCATACATGTTAAATACACTTCATGGCTCGTGTTCCAGAAGCGAGCATTCCGTGTTCGGGGTAATTCCCTGGCTCGATACACGTGGAGGGGTAGAGATAAACGGTCACTTGAGCTTAGGAGTTGGCCCGATCAGCCACTCTAGCCAACAGGCGGAATCTCTGTGCACAACTTGTTTACTTGACTGTTCATTTGACGTGAACCACTTGACCTGTACTTGTCCGTGTTTTACTTGTTATCCGTGACATACTTGCTACTTGTACTTCCTTTTACTTGTCACTTCCATACTATACTTGCCATGCCATGCATCATACTATAACTGCTAGGTTGCTAGTTTACCTTGCCTTCAGTTTCCTTGCCCAAGTCTTTTAGACTTGCTGACATGTGCCCCTTTACTCTTTTGGGTGACACATGTTAGATCCCGAGCCTGAGTCCGTTGTTGAGGACGAGGTGTTTGCGGACGCCGTGCCCGAGTCTGCGTTTGGCGAGGAGTACGTGGACACTGGGGACCAGTCCTAGTGTCTTCGTTGTGCTTTCCTCTTTTTGTTTTAGACTGCTGTTTTGTTGTCGGTGTGTAGCACCTATACTCTGTTTACGTTTGTCTTTGTTTGGCCTTGTTCTGGGCCTTTAGACTCTTTCTTTTAGCATGGTGGCTTTTCTGGATGTTGAACTTAATTTTAATGTTGGACATTTTCTGAGATTGAGATTTGTTTCTGTCTCTCCTTGTGTTATTATTGTTGTTCCACTTGTGGTTACAGGGACCTGCTTATGTTTTATTGACGCTTATCGGGTTTGGGGCTTCACAGCTCCACTCTTGTGCAGACCTTTTCACGTCTCGCCTCCATTTTAGGGAAGCGGGGCGTGACAATAACGCTACCAATCACCGAGACTAGAAGCATTATAGGTCTATGGTGACAGTTGAATTATTAATGATCAAGATGGATTTTGTGTACAACACAAGTCTTTGGGCAACCATCCTTGGTTGAATTGAAATTGATGGCATCTCTTTACCATCAAGGGACGCAGTTCTCCACCCCTACCAAAGAAGGTAGTGCCCAAAGTGATCAGGAATTACTATCACTTATCCACCAAAGGAATAAAGTTGGAGAAACATTCATCATCGACTCCTTAGATGTCAGGTCAAACTAAGAAGCACAAAGAGAGGTTTTAGTGGAAGATGTGATATGAGTCCCCTAAACAACTAGGAGCCTAAAGAGGAAGTACATATAAGATCATTTCTGGTACTGGTAGAGAAGTAGTGATTTGAACTGATGAAATTGTGAGGAAGTATTCTAACGTGTTCAATTGATCAGAGCTACTGATATGCGAAAAATTGATCTGAGTGTGGCTATGAATCAACTCGATGTTGACTCAACCTTCCTACCAATCAAGGAGGAATGGAGGAACATCAGTATTAACACGTAAAGGAATTGATAAAGAAGTGCATAAGCTGCTTCATCCAGGCTTCATCAGAGAAGTCTAGTATCCAGAATGATCGTCAAATGTAGTGATGGTTAAGAAGGTGATTGGTAAATAGAAAATATGCATGGACTTCAACTGTCTCAACTATCCTTACCCCAAAAAAATTCCTTCCCTTTCATCTCCTAATTAACTTATGGACAGTTCCCCTCCAGATATGAAATGCTAGTGTTTCATAGATGTCTACATGGGATACAATCAGATCAGGATGAAGAAGATAAAGAGATGACATCTTTCATCATTGGGAAGGTAACATGTTACTATAAATAAATTCCTTTCTAGTTAAAGAATACAGGGGCAGCATTAGAACGGTAAGCAATGAAAATTTCTTGCCTACAAACAGAATGAATGTTGAAGTATATGTTGACGACATACTCCAAAAATTTATCGATACAACTGACATCTAAAGAACTTGGAGGAAACTTTTTAGGTCCTTAGAAACATAACGTGAAGCTGAACCATAAAAGGTTTACATTCGGGGTTACCTCTATTAAGCTCATTAGCTACATCATTATAAATGTACGGAAACATGCTATATTTTCTAAACTTTTTTAGAAAACAACGGAAACAAAGGAAGACTTAAAAAATCAAATTTTTCTATTTTTAGTATGCAATAATCCATGGTCATGCTACATTGACTTGAATTAATACATAAGATGAAGATCATACATTTTCTTGAGTATACTTTAGCAATAGCCACAATTCCAACGTCTCCTTTGATGAAGACCTAGCATTGCTATCCACCATGGTGCTTTAGATGACTCACATCGATGGCAACCCTGTCACGGTCCACGGAGCTCTTCTCAAACTCGAACCGTCTCCCAAACCAAGCTTTTGCAAAGGGGCTTTAAGAGGTGGAGAACTAAAAAAATTTCTTAGGTGCAAGTTATTCTCACTCGTAGAAGTTTGGATATCTCCACATAAGAGATCTAGGATGCAAGAACTTCGATCTCTAAGATTAGGATCTCTTGAAAATCCTTTTATTGTTGTTGCTTGTTATTCTTGTAATACCTTGAGAGTGCAGGAGAGGACATAATTATATAGTGCTAGGGATCATCCTAACTTGTGTTGTATTTAGAGTTTGAGTTGGACCACAACTTTATACACAAACGTGCTTTCAAGAAGAAGGCTTGTTCATTAGGATTTCTAGTCCAATTAGAATTCAAGATTTGAAACCAAATCTATTCCTAAAACAATGTGGGTTTATTAGAGTCAAACTCTAGGAATTTGGTTCGAATTTGATTCAACATTTGAATCAAATCATGCTTAACTTTGTAAACCTAACTTGTTCTGTCGGTTGTTAGTTAACTAGCAAACATATGTTAGTCAACTAGCTACCAACCAGAAGAAACTCATGCATCATGCACTAATTAGTCAACTGACCAAAATTATTAGTTGACTGATTAGTGCTTTAATAAACTAATAATATAACATTAGTCGACTAACTGATGCTGAGACGATTTAGCATTTTTTCTTTGAGTTGAAATGTTTGTAACTCTTTACTATCATTTCTAATGCACTCGCATCTCCTTACGATGCGTTATTTCCTCTCGATGTTGATCACAACTCTTGTGATCGATCCCATGTATATCTTATATACATAAATTTATTTCCTTTGCTTTTCTTGAGAGATTATTTTCTGTATGAGACTCTAACAGCCAGATTTCTACGTTAACAGTGACATGATTACATACTAATTTATCATACTCGTTGATCAATTCTTTTTGATCATTACAAGAGTGTTTTAGAGACTCATGTTCATTAGCAAGAGAGTCAAATTCATTCTTGAGTTTATCATATTCTTCATGCAGAGTCTTGTGCTTTTTGTCTAGAGTTTTGTGCTTCTTTGACAAACGATCATATTCTCTATAAAGATTTTCATATGTGCTTGCAATATCAAATTCATTTTCCTCATCGGAACTAGAATCACTTACCTCGTTCTTGTCGTTCTGACGAGCCATCATGCATAGTTCTTCATCGTTGGCTTGAGGTATCTTTATGAGTGTTTGATCTCATTTAATCTTGATCTGAATCTTTCGTCCAACAAGTTTAAGATTTGGTGTGCGGTCTCCGCTTTTTCTACAAGATCTAGCATTTGATCAGTTAATCCAGTGTAAAGTAAATGCATTACATTTATGTTGTTGAAGTAAGCTTCCTCTTGATCAAGATTCCATTGAGTTTGCGGTATGGTTGGGATCTCGTATGGTTCTTTAAGAGATCTCATGTATTTCAGATCTTATGCCTCCAAGAAGATTTCCATTCTCCTTCTACATTGGGAATAAAATTTGCCATTGAAGATCGGAGGAGTATTTCTCATGTATTTTTCATATCATTGTCGTATACTAAACAAGAGTCAAGTGTAAAGAGGACCTTCATACCTTTGTCGCATAATTGGCTTATGCTCAGTAAATTATGCTTTAGCCCATTTACCAAGCTTACGTCTTTGATGAGTAATTTTGAAGGACTGCCAATGTTGCCTATTCCGACAATTTTACCTTTCTTGTTGCCGCCAAATGTCACGGTTCCGCCGTCATACATTCTTATTGCGCTAAGTAGTCTTGCGTTCCATGTCATGTGTGCGGAGCATCCGCTATCCATTATCCATATGTCCTGAAAGAAGATAATTTTGACACGTTTGGTACCCACTTATAATTGGGTCCGATTTGTTAGGAAAAAAATTTCTATCAATATGTATACTCTTAAATGTTGGGTATTGAAGGAATATACATGAAGCATGTGAATACCCTAATATATGTACATATGGGAGAATCATTCATTAGGAACCCAAATTCGATTTGAATTTGATTTCAAATGTACAATTTTTAACATGGTGGAAACATAAGTATTCTTTTCATGTTTGTTTAAATGTTTTGGTACCCAAATTTTATTATTAGTAAAACTATTATAACCATGTGTGTGATGTGCATTGTGTGCAACATGATTGTGACAATAGGATTTATCATAATAATTATGCTTGGCCTTTTTGCTATAAACAAGAGTATTTTGTCTCATATTTTTATGAACAATATTTTGAACTATCTTTCCATTAGAGGTGGATGCACACATACATGGTATAGTAGCTTTTACATTTGGTTTGTTCTTAAACTTTTCAAGTCGTAGAACAAGTTCCTCATGTTTAAGCTTACTTGAAGATAAATCACTTGAGAGAAGGTTGAATTTATCATTCAAGGTAGAAACATACATAGCATATTTAGATTTCAGTGCATCGTTATCACATACTAATTTATCATACTCGTTGATCAATTCTTTTTTACCATTACAAGAGTGTTTTAGAGACTCATGTTCATTAGCAAGAGAGTGAAATTCATTCTTGAGTTTATCATGTTCTTCATGCAGAGTCTTGTGCTTTTTGCCTAGAGTTTTGTGCTTCTTTGACAAACGTTCATATTCTCTATAAAGATTTTCATATGCGCTTGCAATATCAAATTCATTTTCCTCATCGAAACTAGAATCACTTACCTCGTTCTTGTCATTCTGACGAGCCATCATGCATAGTTCTTCATCGTTGGCTTGAGGTATCTTTATGAGTGTTTGGATCTCATTTAATCTTGATCCGAATCTTTCGTCCAACAAGTTTAAGATTTGGTGTGCGGTCTCCGTCTTTTCTATAAGATCTAGCATTTGATCAGTTAATCCAGTGTAAAGTAAATGCATTACCTTTATGTTGGTGAAGTAGGCTTCCTCTTGATCAAGATTCCATTGAGTTTGCGATATGGTTGGGATCTCGTATGGTTCTTTAAGAGATCTCATGTGTTTCAGATCGTGTGCCTCCAAGAAGATTTCTATTCTCCTGCTCCATTGGGAATAAAATTTGTCGTTGAAGATCGGAGGAGTATGAGTGTTGCAGACGTTTGTTGATGCCATCACTTTTATAGCCTCGCTCTGGTACCAAGTGTTGGATTCTGTGGATGGCAAACAACACTAGAAGGGGTGGGTGAATAGTGTTGTATAAAATAAACTTTTTCGTTTTTAATAGATTAACCCAAATCAAAGCCTTCTAATGTTGCCTAAAAAACCAAGTAGAGTGATCTACGCTTGGTTCTTAATCAACTCAATAAATCTTCAAAATCAAATCAGAGATAAAAATCTTCTGGTAGTCGACTCCCTATGAACAACAGTCGACTCCCAGAGGGAAATTAAGCACAGCTCAATTAGTTAAATACTTAATGAAGATATATAAAATTTGCACAGAAGTACAAATACGAAACTGATCTTTGCAGTATATTATAAATGAGTTACAAGAATAATATTCACCAAACAAATGATCAAAGAATTATAATAACAAGTTAAATGAGAATTATTTGCAAAGATAAATAATCAAACACAGATAAGCAAACGTAGAGACAAGGATTTTTATCTTGGTTCCCCACAACTTGGGTACGTCCAGTCCCCGACCAATCCGGTACGAGATTTCCACTATCTGCCTTAGAAAATACAAGCACCTAACTTCACTCTTTAGGATTTCCAACAACCTAGTCTTGACCAGGACTTCCAACCGCAACACCTAGGCTTGTCTTGGGTTTCCAACAACAACACCCTTACAACAAAGGGTAATCACAAAGAGAAAAACAATTTCCAACTCACCACAATTGTTTGGTGGAGATTGGATTTACACCCAAATTCTATAGCCAATAGTAATAGACAATTACGTGTATAGTGGCTTGATAGAATAATATTCTAGATCACACAAAGATACGAATAAAGTCTTTGTGATCTAAATCAAATGTTTTTCAAAATCCTTTTAAATAAAATCAGAGAATAAGTAATACGGATTTTGAAAACAAATAGCCAAATAAAAATTCGATCTTCAGAAAATAATATCTCAAAGAAATTACAAGATCAATAATAAAAACAGATTTGGCTGAGAGAGAATGAGAGCTGAGAATTTGAGAGCGTTTTGCACAAGAGAATTTTATTTCAAGAGTTGTTGTATTTTTCTCAAAGAAATAATCCTCTACTTATAGGTGAAAGTTGAGAATTCAAAATTCAAATTCTTTTGACTTTTGTCCTGGAAATCATAGGAATAATAAATTAGAGATATGTCAAAAGTCAAGTCAAAACGTCAAATTTCGACAGCTGGTAGTCGACTCCCTGGGATTGGTAGTCGACTCCCAGTGTGTTTCAGGAGAAATTAATTCTCATCTGGTAGTCGACTCCCACTCCTTGGTAGACTCCCAGAGGAGTTTCTTCTGAGACACGGCTAGTTAAACAGGTAGTTAGCTCCAGGGTGAAATGGAGCTTCACTACGAAAATGCAAAGCGACTAGAAAAAGCTCTCAATAACTTTTGAAAATGATTTAAAAGATATTTAAGATGTTTTGAAATCATTTGTGTGTGTGTGTGTTGTCTATACATTTGGCTTTAACATTACCCTAAGAAAGACACAACACACTCACTATAGACTAGGACATGTCTTCGGAAGCTTGATCAACTGATGGAGTAGATGTGAGCTTCACTTGAGCTTCTGTTCCATTTGAGCTTTGAGCTTCATTGATCTAGCAACGTTCGTCATTGTCTTTGAGCATAGATTGCGCTTCTTTGGAGTATGCATAAATCTTTTCATTTGTCGCACAACCTGCACACACTTAGTCGTAGTGTAGTTAGTACACTAAGCTTTATTTGGTGTGCTCATCATCAAAATCATTTGGGGGTGGAATTCAATTTCCATCACTCTCTCCCTTTTTGATGATGACACCCAAATGAAAAAATGAAGTAAGTTGACATACTGATATGATATGAAAATAAACTTACTCCCCCTGCTTTGATGCGGTTCTCCCCCTGCATCAAAGCCGTTAGCAAAACAATACATTCATATAATATATTTATTTTTGCATTATAATATATTCATTTTTGCATTTCATATCTTTCTCCCCTTGTCATCAAAAAAACAATAACATAATATGATTAATCCTTACTTAATTCTTTTTCTCCAACAATACCCAATTCTCTACGAAGTCTAGAAAATGTATCTTTTTGTAGGGGTTTTGTTAGAATATCTGCAACTTGATATTCAGAGGAGACAAATTTAAGTTCAACATCCTTTTTGACACAGTGATCATCTATAAATCTGTGTCTAATATCAATATGCTTTGTTCTAAGATGAAGAACAGAGTTTTTAGTGAGATTAATAGTGCTTTTTTATTATCACAATAAATTACACATGTAGATGTATTAACACCATAATCTACGAGGACTTGTTTCATCCAAAGTATTTGGGCACAGGCAAGTCCGGCAGCTATATACTCTGCCTCACTGGTAGATAGTGAAACCTAACTTTGCTTTTTGCTAAACCACGAAACAAGGGAATGTCCAAGAAAGTGACATGTTCCACTTGTACTTTTTCTTGTGGCTTTACTACCCGTATAGTCTGCGTCACTAAAGGAAGTTATATTAAATGTGCCGCCTTTGGGATAAAATCGTCCAAAGTCAGAAGTGGTTTTAAGATATCTAAATATGTATTTTACCATTTTAAGATGTGACTCTCTAGGATCACATTGAAATCTAGCACATGCAAAAACACTAAACATAATGTCAGGTCGGCTAGCGGTTAAATAGAGTAAAGAACCGACCATACCTCGATATGTTTTCTAATCGACCTTTTTACCTGCTTCGTCTTTGTCTAAAGAAGTGGATGTTGCCATCGGTATGTTCTTTCCTGATGCGGTTTCCATCCCGAATCTTTTGATCAAGTCTTTGGCATACTTCGTTTGATGAATAAAGGTTCCTTCTTTTCCTTGTTTGATTTGTAATCCGAGAAAATATGTGAGCTCCCCCATGTGGCTCATTTCAAATTCTTCCTGCATTAACTTAGCAAACTCTTGACAAAGATCTTCATTAGTAGATCCGAAAATGATGTCGTCTATGTAAATTTGGATAAGAATAATATCATCATGAATTTTCTTAACAAATAAAGAGTTATCTATTTTTCCAACAATGTAACCTGAGTCAATTAAGAATTTTCTTAATCTTTCATACCAAGCTCTTGAAGCTTGTTTTAGGCCATACAAGGCTTTGTTTAACTTGTATACATATCCTATTTTCTTATCATGTTCAAATCCGGGAGGTTGTTCAACGTAGACTTCCTCCTTTATGAATCCATTTAGAAATGCGTTTTTCACATCCATTTGGTATAGTTTAAAGTTTTTATATGATGCAAACGCAAGTAGCACCCTAATAGATTCTAATCTAGCGACAGGAGCGAAAGTTTCATCGAAATATATACCTTCCTCTTGTGAGTATCATTGTGCTACTAACCTTGCTTTATTTCTTACCACATTTCCATCTTCGTCTAGTTTGGTCTGATACACCCATTTAGTGCCGATAACTAGACGATCTTCCAGTCTAGGTACTAACTCCCATACTTGATTACGCTCAAATTGTAGAAGTTCTTCTTGCATGGCTTCAATCCATGCTTCATCTGCAAAAGCTTCTTCTACCTTTTTTGGCTCAACGTTAAAAACAAATGCAACATGTGTCAAGTGCACTATTTGAGATCTAGTTCTAATTCCTGCATCAATACCACATATGACTTGTGTGTGTGTGTGTGTGTGCGCGCGCGCGTGCGTGTGTGTGTGTGATATGTGACTTCAGGGAATGATTTTGGCAAAGAACTAGAAGTGTCATTAACAGTGATAGATTCGTTATTAGGAGTAGGTGCAATGATTATGATGTCATCATCATTATGAGCAGTGTTGTAAGAGAGAGATTCATCAAATGTTACATGTAAAGTTTCAACAATAGTTTCGGAACTCTTATTGTAGATTCTATATGCTTTACTACGTAAAGAATAACCGATAAATATGCCTTCAACCGCTTTGGAGTCAAATTTATCTAAATTATCTTTAGTATTCAGAATATAGCATTTACAACCAAAAACTCTGAAGTAAGATACTTTTAGAATTCGTTGGAGTAATAATTCATAAGGAGTCTTTTCAAAAGGTTTTCGTATTAAAACTTTGTTTTGATTATAGCACGCGGTTGCCACAGCTTCCGCTCAAAAACTTTTTGGAATGTTGCTTTCACACAACATTGTTCGTGCATACTCTTGGAGTGTTCTATTTTTCATTTCAACTACCCCATTTTGAGGAGCAGCTCTAGAAAAAGCAAAAGTATGAGAAATGCCTCGTTCTTCACAAAACGGTTTAAAATGTTCATTTTCAAATTCAGCACCGTGATCACTTCTTAAAGAAATAATTTTAAAAGAGTATAAACGTTCAATTCTTTTGAAAAATATTTCGAATTCACGGAAGGCATCATTCTTATGAGTTAAGAATAATACCCGTGTATATCGAGTAAAATCATTAACTATGACAAATACGTATTTAGAGTTACATAGAAATGGAGTTCTAGTTGGGCCAAACAAGTCCATATGAAGTAGTTCAAGTGGCCTGTTCGAACTGAGGGCTCCAATATTCTTAAATGAACTCTGTTACATTTTGCCAAATTAACATGAATCACATATTTTATCCAATTTAAAATTTATTTTGGGAAGTCCTTGCACCAACTCTTTCCTAGAAATCTTATCCATGTTTTTGATGTTCACATGACCAAAGCGTATATGCCAGAGCAAAGGGTCATTTGTTGAAACAATTAAACATACATTTGGTTCACATTCATGTAATCTAAGTACATCGATATTTTCTACTCGCTTACCTTTAACAAGAATATTTTTCATATCACTGTCGTATACGTCAAGTGTGAAGAGGACCTTCATTCCTTTGTCGCATAATTGGCTTATGCTCAGTAAATTATGCTTTAGCCCATTTACCAAGCTTACGTCTTTGATGAGTAATTTTGAAGGACAGCCAATGTTGCCTATTCCAACAATTTTACCTTTCTTGTTGTCGCCAAATGTCACGGTTCCGCCGTCATACATTCTTATTGCGTTAAGTAGTCTTGAGTTCCATGTCATGTGTGCGGAGCATCCGCTATCCATTATCCATATGTTCTGAAAGAAGATAATTTTGACACGTTTGGTACCCACTTATAATTGGGTCCGATTTGTTAGGAAAAAAATTTCTATCATTATGTATACTCTTAAATGTTGGGTATCGAAGGAATATACATGAAGCATATGAATACCCTAATATATGTACATATGGGAGAATCATTCATTAGGAACCCAAATTCGATTTGGATTTGATTTCCTATGTACAATTTTTAACAAGGTGGAAACATAAGTATTCTTTTCATGTTTGTTTAAATGTTTTGGTACCCAAATTTTATTATTAGTAAAACTATTATAACCATGTGTGTGATGTGCATTGTGTGCAACATGATTGTGACAATAGGATTTATCATAATAATTATGCTTGGCTTTTTTGCTATAAACAAGAGTATTTTGTCTCACATTTTTATGAACAATATTTTGAACTATCTTTCCATTAGAGGTGGATGCACACATACATGGTATAGTAGCTTTTACATTTGGTTTGTTCTTAACCTTTTCAAGTCGTAGAACAAGTTCCTCATGTTTAAGCTTACTTGAAGATAAATCATTTGAGAGAAGGTTGAATTTATCATTCAAGGTAGAAACATACATATCATATTCAGATTTCAGTGCATCGTGATCACATACTTATTTATCATACTCGTTGATCAATTCTTTTTTATCATTACAAGAGTGTTTTAGAGACTCATGTTCATTAGCAAGAGAGTCAAATTCATTCTTGACTTTATCATGTTCTTTATTCAGAGTCTTGTGCTTTTTGTCTAGAGTTTTGTGCTTCTTTGACAAACGTTCATATTCTCTATAAAGATTTTCATATGCGCTTGCAATATCAAATTCATTTTCCTCAACGGAACTAGAATCACTTACCTCGTTCTTGTCGTTCTGACGAGCCATCATGCATAGTTCTTCATCGTTGGCTTGAGGTATCTTTATGAGTGTTTGGATCTCATTTAATCTTGATCTGAATCTTTCATCCAACAAGTTTAAGATTAGGTGTGCGGTCTCCGCCTTTTCTACAAGATCTAGCATTTGATCAGTTAATCCAGTGTAAAGTAAATGCATTACGTTTATGTTGTTTAAGTAGGCTTCCTCTTGATCAAGATTCCATTGACTTTGCGGTATGGTTGAGATCTCGTTTGGTTCTTTAAGAGATCTCTGTATTTCAGATCTTATGCCTCCAAGAAGATTTCCATTCTCCTTCTCCATTGGGAATAAAATTTGTCGTGGAAGATTGGAGGAGTATGAGTGTTGCAGATGTTTGTTGATGCCATCACTTTTATAGCCTCTCTCTGATACCAAGTGTTGGATTCTATGGATGGCAAACAACACTAGAAGGGGGGTTGAATAGTGTTGTATAAAATAAACTTTTTCGTTTTTAATAGATTAACCCAAATCAAAGCCTTCTAATGTTGCTTAAAAACCCAAGTAGAGTGATCTACGCTTGGTTCTTAATCAACTCAATAAATCTTCAAAATCAAATCAGAGATAAAAATCTTCTGGTAGTCGACTCCCAGAGGGAAATTAAGCACAGCTCAGTTAGTTAAATACTTAATGAAGATATATAAAATTTGAAGTACAAATACGAAATTGATCTTTGCAGTATATTATAAATGAGTTACAAGAATAATATTCACCAAACAAATGATCAAAGAATTATAATAACAAGTTAAATGAAAATTGCTTGTAAAGATAAATAATCAAACACAGATAAGCAAACGCAGACACAAGGATTTTTATCATGGTTCCCCACAACTTGGGTACGTCCAGTCCCCGATCAATCCGGTACACGATTTCCACTATCTGCCTTATCAAATACAAGCTCCTAACTTCACTCGTTAGGATTTTCAACAACCTAGTCTTGACCAGGATTTCCAACCGCAACACCTAGAGTAGTCTAGGGTTTCCACAACAACACCCTTACAACAAAGGGTAATCACAAAGAGAAAAACAATATCTAACTCACTACAATTGTTTGGTGGAGATTAGATTTACACCCAAATTCTATAGCCAATAGTAATAGACAATTACGTGTATAGTGGCTTGATAGAATAAGATTCTAGATCACACAAAGATACGAATGAAGTCTTTGTGATCTAAATCAAAGGTTTTTCAAAATCCTTTTAAATAAAATCAGAGAATAAGTAATACGGATTTTGAAAACAAATAGTCAAATAAAATTTCGATCTTCAGAAAATAATATCTCAACGAAATTACAAGATCAAGAATTAAAATAGATTTGGCTGAGAGAGAATGAGAGCTGAGAATTTGAGAGCGTTTTGCACAAGAGAATTTTATTTCAAGAGTTGTATTTTTCTCAAAGAAATAGTCCTCTATTTATATGTGAAAGTTGAGAATTCAAAATTCAAATTCTTTTGACTTTTAACCCGGAAATCATAGGAATAATAAATTAGAGATATGTCAAACGTCAAGTCAAAACGTCAAATTTCGACAGCTGGTAGTCGACTCCCTGGGATTGGTAGTCGACTCCCAGTGTGTATCAGGAGATATTAATTCTCAGCTGGTAGTCGACTCCCACTCCTTGGTAGTCGACTCCCAGAGGAGTTTCTTCTGAGACACGGCTAGTCAAACAGGTAGTTAGCTCCAGGGTGTAATGGAGTTTCACTACGAAAATACAAAGCGACTAGAAAAAAGCTCTCAATAACTTTTGAAAATGATTTAAAAGATATTTAAGATGTTTTGAAATCATTTGTGTGTGTGTGTTGTCTATACGTTTGGCTTTAACATAACCCTAAGAAAGACACAACACACTCACTATAGACTAGGACACGTCTTCGGAAGCTTGATCAACTGATGGAGTAGATGTGAGCTTCACTTGAGCTTCTGTTCCATTTGAGCTTTGAGCTTCATTGATCTAGCAACGTTCGTCCTTGTCTTTGAGCATAGATTGCGCTTCTTTGGAGTATGCATAAATCTTTTCATTTGTCGCACAACCTGCACACTTAGTCGTAGTGTAGTTAGAACACTAAGCTTCATTTGGTGTGCTCATCATCAAAATCACTTGGGGTGGAATTCAATTTCCATCACTCTCCCCCTTTTGATGATGACACCCAAATGAAAAAATGAAGTAAGTTGACATACTGATATGATATGAAAATAAACTTACTCCCCCTGCTTTGATGCGGTTCTCCCCCTGCATCGAAGCCGTTAGCAAAATAATACATTCATATAATATATTTATTTTTGCATTATAATATATTCATTTTTGCATTTCATATCTTTCTCACCCTTGTCATCAAAAAAACAATGACATAATATGATTAATCCTTACTTAATTCTTTTTCTCCAACAATACCCAATTCTCTACGAAGTCTAGAAAATGTATCATTTTGTAGGGGTTTTGTTAGAATATCTGCAACTTGATATTCAGAGGAGACAAATTTAAGTTCAACATCCTTTTTGACACAGTGATCATCTATAAATCTGTGTCTAATATCAATATGCTTTGTTCTAAGATGAAGAATAGAGTTTTAGTGAGATTAATAGTGCTTTTATTATCACAATAAATTACACATGAAGATGTATTAACACCATAATCTACGAGGACTTGTTTCATCCAAAGTATTTGGGCACAGGCAAGTCCGGCAGCTATATACTATGTCTCAGTGGTAGATAGTGAAACCGAACATTGCTTTTTGCTAAACCACGAAACAAGGGAATGCCCAAGAAAGTGACATGTTCCACTTGTACTTTTTCTTGTGGCTTTACAACCCGCATAGTCTGGGTCACTAAAGGAAGTTATATTAAATGTGTCGCCTTTGGATAAAATAGTCCAAAGTCAGAAGTGGTTTTAAGGTATCTAAATATGTATTTTACCGTTTTAAGATGTGATTCTCTAGGATCACATTGAAATCTAGCACATGCAAAAATGCTAAACATAATGTCAGGTCGGCTAGCGGTTAAATAGAGTAAAGAACCGACCATATCTCGATATGTTTTCTGATCGACCTTTTTACCTGCTTCGTCTTTGTCTAAAGAAGTGGATGTTGCCATCGGTATGTTCTTTCATGATGCGGTTTCCATCCCGAACCTTTTGATCAAGTCTTTGGCATACTTCGTTTGATGAATAAAGGCTCCTTCTTTTCCTTGTTTTATTTGTAATCCGAGAAAATATGCGAGCTCCCCATGTGGCTCATTTCAATTTCTTCCTGCATTAACTTAGCAAACTCTTAACAAAGATCGTCATTAGTAGATCCGAATAAGAATAATATCATCATGAATTTTCTTAACAAATAAAGTGGTATCTATTTTTCCAACAATGTAACCTGAGTCAATTAAGAATTTTCTTAATCTTTCATACCAAGCTCTTGGAGCTTGTTTTAGGCCTTACAATGCTTTGTTTAACTTGTATATATAACCTATTTTCTTATCATGTTCAAATCCGGGAGGTTATTCAACGTAGACTTCCTCCTTTATGAATCCATTCAGAAATGCGCTTTACACATCCATCTGGTATAGTTTAAAGTTTTTATATGATGCAAATGCAAGTAGCATCCTAATAGATTCTAATCTAGCAACAGGAGCGAAAGTTTCATCGAAATCTATGCCTTCCTCTTGTGAGTATCCTTGTGCTACTAACTTTGCTTTATTTCTTACCACATTTCCATCTTCGTCTAGTTTGTTCCGATACACCCATTTAGTGCCGATAACTGGACGATCTTCCGGTCTAGGTGCTAACTCCCATACTTGATTGCGCTCAAATTGTAGATGTTCTTCTTGCATGGCTTCAATCCAAGCTTCGTCTGCAAAAGCTTATTCTACCGTTTTCGGCTCAACGTTAGAAACAAATGCAACATGTGTCAAGTGTTTTATTTGAGATCTAGTTCTAATTCCTGCATCAATATTACCTATGACTTGTGTGTGTGGGTGATATGTGACTTCAGGGAATGATTTTGGCAAAGAACTAGAAGTGTCATTAACAGTGATAGATTCATTATTGGGAGTATGTGCAATGATTATGTTGTCATCATCATTATGAGCAGTGTTGTAAGAGAGAGATTCATCAAATGTTACATGTAAAGTTTCAACAATAGTTTCGAAACTCTTATTGTAGATTCTATATGCTTTACTACGTAAAGAATAACCGATAAATATGCCTTCATCCGCTTTGGAGTCAAATTTATTTAAGTTATCTTTAGTATTCAGAATATAGCATTTACAACCAAAAACTCTTAAGTAAGATACTTTCGGAATTCGTTGGAGTAATAATTCATAAGGAGTCTTTTCAAAAGGTTTTCTTATTAAAACTTTGTTTTGAATATAGCACGGGGTTGCCACAGCTTCCGCTCAAAAACTTTTTGGAAGGTTGCTTTCTCACAACGTTGTTCGTGCACACTCTTGGAGTGTTCTATTTTTCCTTTCAACTACCCCATTTTAAGGAGCAGCTCTAGGGAAAGCAAAAGTATGAGAAATTCCTCGTTCTTCACAAAACAGTTTAAAATGTTCTTTTTCAAATTCAGCAACGTGATCACTTCTAAAAGAAATAATTTTCAAAGAGTATAAACGTTCAATTCTTTTGAAAAATATTTCGAATTCACGGAAGGCATCATTCTTATGAGTTAAGAATAATACCCGCGTATATCGAGTAAAATCATCAACTATGACAAATACTTATTTAGAGTTACATAGAGATGGAGTTCTAGTTGGGCCAAACAAGTCCATATGAAGTAGTTCAAGTGACCTGTTCGAACTGAGGGCTCCAATATTCTTAAATGAACTCTTTTGCATTTTGCCAAATTAACATGAATCACATATTTTATCCAATTTAAATTTTATTTTAGGAAGTCATTGCACCAACTCTTTCCTAGAAATCTTATCCATGGTTTTGATGTTCACATGACCAAAGCGTCTATGCCAGAGCAAAGGGTCATTTGTTGAAACAATTAAACATACATTTGATTCACATTCATTTAATCTAAGTACATGGATATTTTCTACTCGCTTACCTTTAACAAGAATATTTTTGATATCATTGTCGTATACTAAACAAGAGTCAAGTGTAAAGAGGACCTTCATACCTTTGTCGCATAATTGGCTTATGCTCGGTAAATTATGCTTTAGCCCATTTACCAAGCTTACGTCTTTGATGAGTAATTTTGAAGGACAGCCAATGTTGCCTATTCCGACAATTTTACCTTTCTTGTTGTCGCCAAATGTCACGGTTCCGCCGTCATACATTCTTAGAGCGCTAAGTAGTCTTGTGTTCCATGTCATGTGTGCGGAGCATCCGCTATCCATTATCCATATGTCCTGAAAGAAGATAATTTTGACAAGTTTCGTACCCACTTATAATTGGGTCCGATTTGTTAGGAAAAAAATTTCTATCATTATGTATACTGTTAAATGTTGGGTATCGACGGAATATACATGAAGCATGTGAACACCCTAATATATGTACATATGGGAGAATCATTCATTAGGAACCCAAATTCGATTTGAATTTGATTTCTTATGTACAATTTTTAACATGGTGGAAACATAAGTATTCTTTTCATGTTTGTTTAAATGTTTTAGTACCCAATTTTATTATTAGTAAAACTATTATAACCATGTGTGTGATGTGCATTGTGTGCAACATGATTGTGACAATATGATTTATCATAATATTTATGCTTGGCCTTTTTGCTATAAACAAGAGTATTTTGTCTCACATTTTTATGAACAATATTTTGAACTATCTTTCCATTAGAGGTGGATGCACACATACATGGTATAGTAGCTTTTACATTTGGTTTGTTCTTAACCTTTTCAAGTCGTAGAACAAGTTCCTCATGTTTAAGCTTACTTGAAGATAAATCATTTGAGAGAAGGTTGAATTTATCATTCAAGGTAGAAACATACATATCATATTCAGATTTCAGTGCATCGTGATCACATACTTATTTATCATACTCATTGATCAATTCTTTTTTATCATTACAAGAGTGTTTTAGAGACTCATGTTCATTAGCAAGAGAGTCAAATTCATTCTTGACTTTATCATGTTCTTTATTCAGAGTCTTGTGCTTTTTGTCTAGAGTTTTGTGCTTCTTTGACAAACGTTCATATTCTCTATAAAGATTTTCATATGCGCTTGCAATATCAAATTCATTTTCCTCAACGGAACTAGAATCACTTACCTCGTTCTTGTCGTTCTGACGAGCCATCATGCATAGTTCTTCATCGTTGGCTTGAGGTATCTTTATGAGTGTTTGGATCTCATTTAATCTTGATCCGAATCTTTCGTCCAACAAGTTTAAGATTTGGTGTGCGGTCTCCGCCTTTTCTACAAGATCTAGCATTTGATCAGTTAATCCAGTGTAAAGTAAATGCATTACGTTTATGTTGTTGAAGTAGGCTTCCTCTTGATCAAGATTCCATTGAGTTTGTGGTATGGTTGGGATCTCGTATGGTTCTTTAAGATATCTCTTTATTTCAGATCTTGTGCCTCCAAGAAGATTTCCATTCTCCTTCTCCATTGGGAATAAAATTTGCCGAGGAAGATTGGAGGAGTATGAGTGTTGCAGACGTTTGTTGATGACATCACTTTTATAGCCTCGCTCTGATACCAAGTGTTGGATCCTGTGGATGGCAAACAACGCTAGAAGGGGGTTGAATAGTGTTGTATAAAATTAACTTTTTCGTCCTTAATAGATTAACCCAAATCAAAGCCTTCTAATGTTTCCTAAGAAACCAAGTAGAGTGATCTACACTTGTGTAACGACCCGCTCTCGGGGGCCCGTTACTTATTTGATATTTGCGCAGGTCCTGCAGGTTACCAGTGAAAACAAAATAGCCACGATGCAGAGATGTACAAAATACTCAAATAGTGTCCAATTATTACATTCCATACTGTACAAGATGTCCCAACGAATATACATGAAAGAAGAAAAGTACACAACTGAAAATATCTCTGGAAGCTGCGGTTGAATTCTGGCGCTATTAGCTCAAGAGCATCTACCTCCATATGTACGTCGTCTGCGGTGCCACGGAGATGGAACCGTAGGTAAGTCACAACAATTCTAAATATAGAAAAGAAGCAGTGCACAGGTATGACAAAAGTAACTACGTACGAGCAGACCAGAGTGAAAAGTAAAGTACCGAGCACAACTGAAAAGTAAAGGCAAACTGAACTGAAAGGAGAGAACCATAATACTGTGGTAGTGCAAGTGTAAAGCAGGCTAGGCAAGTGAAACATACTACTGCTGTAGCTAAAAGTATGCCAGGTAAAGTACTGTGACTGCACAAGTATAGTAGGTAAAGTGTATGTACTGCGTAAAGTAAAGGTGACTGTGCAAAAGTAGTTACACTACGTGACTCAAGTCGGAGAGTACAATATGTTACCATCGAGTTCATCTCTTGCCTGGGCGCGACCCAGACGAATGCCAAAAACCCAGGCAGCTAGACAGGATGCTGACATGCAGCATTTTTATATTTGCCGAAACACAGGCAGCTAGACATGATTACCGAAACACAGGCAGTTAGACATGTAGATTGAACTCCAGTCACTCCCGCACTCTCTCAAACTATGAGTTATCCCAAAAACCCCAGTGAAGGGTCAAGTGTTCTATGTACACTTCCTTTTCATGATGTTCCACGAGATGTTCCACAAGATGTTTCATAAGATATTCCATACGATGTATCCCAAGATGTTATCAATTCCTTGTTCACAATGATAGTTAACCAGGACCACTGCCTTGTTCACAATGATAGTTAACCAGGACCATTGGTTTTAAAGCCAGAAAGTAAAGCAAGTGGATGCTAAGAAATTTGAGGATAAAGACAAGTCCAACAAACATGGAATACAAAAACTGTTGGTTTAAGGGTGGTAGTTTTGTTAGCACACAATTTACCCAAGTTGATGGTTGTGTGTTACAACTACCAAAGTTGAAAGTTGGCAAAGTAATCTGAAGTTGATTACTTTCCTATTTGATTAGGTTTCTAGTTCAGTTCAAGTCAAGTAGCAGTTCTGAGGTTATAGTGATGTCCTAAGTTCATACGGGTACACTTATCTAATTTTCTAACTTTAGAATTAGTCGTGACTTACAGATTTCGAGATCGTCGTGGCAAGACGAGGTTAGGGCAAGGAAGCTGGTGCACGATGATTGGTACCTGCAAACACAAGAAACAACCGGTTAAAGAACACACTATTTTCTACTTATTTAACCTAACGTGTTTGATTTTATAATCGATTGAAACGGTGTCGGAAAGCGTTCTAAATTTTTCTATAGGCTAGATATGATGAAAATAATTTTTCTGCAAGAGAAAATATTTTTCTGAAGCTTGTAGGAATTTTTATAATTTTTCAAAGCTTAAAAATAATTTAAAACTAATTAAAAATGGGAAAACAATTTTTCGTGATATTCTTCAAAGATTTCTCTAGGGCAAACCATACGTCGGAATTCTTCCAACAAATAGTCAAAACAACCGTATTAACTAGTACTCTAGCATATATTTTTCTTACGTATTGGTGTACGTGAAAATAACAAGTTATGAATTTTTAAAAGAAAATAACCTATTTAACTTTTAGGCTTAAAAATTAATTCTGGAAAAACCAAGTGTCGGATCGAGATGAAACAAGTGCCATTGGGTCCAGAATGTCATTTCTGATTTTCTGAAGGTGGTCTTACATTTTTCTGACTGCTATATTATTTATTATAAATTTAAAACTATTAAACCCATATTAATAATTATTTAAAATTCGTATTTATACGTATTCGTATATAATCCAACGTATACGAACTCACCCTTCTTTATTCCCCCGTACGTGCATGGGCTTCGCCGTCGACGACGGGGGCTGAGGTGTGTAGCGAGGCGCTCGGCGTCGGGCGGTAGTCGGAGGCGACGGCGAGGCTGAGGGAGAGGCGGAGCAACGAGGGGGACGAGCTTGAGGCGGTGGCGCATCGGAGCAACGGAGGCGAGTCTCTCGAGCGGCTCAGGCGGAGGGAGAGATCGGAGGAGCAGCGGTGCGAGGGGGCGGCGCTGTCGGGGCTCGGATGGGGAGCTGCTACAGGCGACAACGGCGGCGGAGGATGCTGGGTACGGGGCGGAGATGGACGGTGCTTCGCGACTTCGTCGGAGCTCCGAGAGCTCGTCAGCGAGAGGAGGCAGAGAAAGGCAGCTCGGAGGGCCTGCAGGCGGGTGCTCCGGAGTTGGTTGAGGACGGCGAGGATTGGTGCAGCGGCCACAGCGAGCTCGGAGATGCTCCGGGCTGTCGGAGCAGGGTGACGAGAGCACGGAGGCGGGCGTGGGTCGCCGTTTCTTGGGTCGGGCAAGCGTCGGAGCTCGGGGCAGAGCGGAGTAGCGTCGCTTCGTCGGAGCTTGGGGATGCGGCGACAAGCGTAAGCAGCTGCTGCTGCTTCTGCTCGAGGCGTCGTGGCGGGGCTTCGGGCTGCCGGAGCGGGGAGCGTCGAGGACGGCTGAACGATGGTGGGGTGTTGCTGTCGGAGTGGGGTTCTCGGCGAGCTTGATGGAATAGGAAATGACGGCGGCGAGGCTTCGAGTTCGGACGGCGACGACGGTGAGGTGCTCCGCCGTGCATGAGTTGGGAGGGGTTCGAACGAGGGAACAGGGGAGAGAGAGAGGGATAACTGTATGTGTGGGTTTCGGAGAGAGAGAAGGAGAATGAGAGAGAGATGATGAGGGGTCTGCGTGGAGAGGGGAATGGGTTAAGCTGAGGATGATGATGGGTGTTTAGTTAGAGAGAGGAGGGGGGTTTAAGAGGTATTTATAGGGCTAATGGGTTTATGAACCCACTATTAGCATTAAATAAACCTTTAGTTAGTCAATTAGTATTAATTAGGGTAGGTTAGCTCTTTTTGACTAAGTATGGAAAAACAGATTGAAACGTGTTAAGTGTTTGAGGGTAGGTGAGGGTAAAATGATTAGGGTAATGTAATTAAGTAGGGTAGGTTAAAGATAATTAGTGATAAGTAAAAAAACCATTAGTGAAGGTCAATAGTGAAAATTTGTAACGAAATTACGATTTTGCCCCTGACAGTAAACGTGTCCGAAAAATTACGAAAACATACCCACGGGATCGTTTCGTCACGAGGATCGCGAATACGCGATCCGTTTCAGGGTTTGGGCTACGGAGATTCGTGTTTTAGGCCAAAACGTTTAGAAAGCGGGTTTGCGGGTTCTCTACCGATTTGACTTCAGAAAATTACGAAATTAATGTGGGAGTCCCTAAATGATCATAGAACGATACTGTAGAAGTTTGAAAACGTTTTGAAGCTGTTTGGATAGAAAATAAATTCATTGAGCCAAAACAGTAATAACTGAAAATGAATTTTTATCAGATCTTTTAGAGTTATTTAATGAAATCCGATCTTACTAAAATACTTCATAAATAGTCTGATACTTCAAAATATTTTTATATGAAATTTTTGAAATCGTAAAACTCCTGACAAACTATTATAAAATAGTTTACAATTTGAAAATACGTGAATATTTATATTGAAAAAATCCGGACCGTTACATTCTACCCTCCTTAAAATAATTCCGTCCTCGGAATTAAGAAGACCGATCATTGCCAAAGCAAATCAAACGATCGAAAGGAAGACTTGATGAATGATTACGATAAATGAAAAATAAGTTGTTAATAGCATGAAATATAATGTGATATCACAGCATCAAGAAAACAAGAGATGTTATATATGAATACATACTATTGACATCACCATAGCTTCTGTAACTAGTTTCGAAACCTAGTATCATCACAATAGTTACTTTGACTTCTCAAGTAGCCCAAAACATGAGATAATAACATCACATGAAAATGAGGGCTATTTGATGACAACATCTGTTCGAACTTGGAACCTGAGGTGATAAGCCAGTAGCAAGCTATAAAAACGGAAGACCATAAAGTTTATTCGTGATACTAGTGACTAACTGGGTCTAGCCAAAGATGTTGTTCATAATATAGCATGTATCGACTAATCCATGGGTACTAACAACATCAATCTCCATAATGCCCAGCCACATGCTAACATCCAAATCAACGCCCAAAGGTAAGTACAAGGCCAACACCCAAAGTCAGTACTTATTGCCAGTATTCCTTCCATCAATCTCCATAATATCACACAATAAGGCAAGATCCAAGCTCTCATCCAGAGCCAAGCACAAAGCCTACATCCAACTTCAACACCCAAGGCCAATATCATGCCAATAGTCATCGCCATCACTCCTTCTGTAGACCAATACTTGACGTTCGCAACACCCAACATCACCCAATAAATGAACAACCAAAAACACGCTTTCCAGCACACCAAAAGGAGTAAACGCAAGAGGAAGCCTAGACGGGAGCTCAACCTGGGTGAGATCCAGGGCAGAGAGCTCAAAAGAAGCCCAAGGATCACGGCTTCCCAAGATCTCAACCATACGGCTACAGTGAGGGTGGTGGCGAGGGTTGTGGCCAAGGCCAAAAATCCCAAAACATATCGTTGGAGGGCCATCGGTGGTTATCGATTTATGGTAGCTGCGACTGCTTGACGTGGTGGGTGTCATCGGAGTAGGGTGGGTGGTGGAGCTTTGGGTGAGGTCAGAGGAGCTTGAGGCGAGATGGCTCGAGTTCGCTTGGAGAAGAGGCCGGGAGGAGGAGTGGGAGTCGATACGGCGTAGGGAAAACCACGGGGTGGCTTGGTGAGGAAGGTAGGAGGGTTTAAAGAGGGGGCACCGAAAGTCGTCGGTAGGTAGGCTAGGTTAGGCGGGACTGGGGCTCGAGGTGAGGAGGCAGACAAAAGAAATAAAGAGGGGGAGATGGTAGGTGGGAAAAGAGGTTTAACTCATGGAGAATCGGGCATAAAATAGAAAGTAGGGGCTAGAAGAGAAACACGAGCTCAAAACGACACAAACAGCCTACACTTGCACATCAGGTTTGGCTCGTCTCTAGCACCATTCCTCCAATACTTCTGAGCGTCCTTCGATTCGCTACAGTTGTCGAACTTGAACTTCTGGTGATCGAAAAGTCGAAAGCTACCCTCCTTAAAAATAGACGTAGCTAGAGTTCAGGCGAACTAAACGCAATTACGAAATAGTAGAACAATCAGAAGGCCATCAAGTTAAAGAAAGAGTGATAGTGATGAAGATTGATGGCGTTACATAATCATGATTCACGTCCTTGCGGTCCAGCGGAACACGGCCAGGGAAGTGACTAAGCCAGGATCACTTATCCCAAGTCTAGCAAGGGTGATCCAACAAACTTAGCCAAGCACATTGACCGGATCATGGTCCATTGAAGGAAGCTTATCATTTATATGCGTGCCATCATCAACTGAAGGAAAGGTGAGGAAGTAGGTAGATGGTTCAACCTATGAAAAATCACTATAACTGGTAGCAAAAGAGGTTACTAGGGAGGGTATATCCAAGAATGGAACACGAGTTCCTAAGCAAGGGTTAAGAGTTCAAAGGAAGTGATGAGGATCAAGGAAAACATAAGGAAGATGGTAATAAGGACGCTTCACCCGTATATCCAATACAGGTGAACGCTCGAGACGTCCTGTACTCGAGAGTTCAATTTGAGTATTTTATACTGTACATCCTAATCTTTCTATATTGTTCACGAGGTAGTTAGCGCGGACCTGTGTGGGCCACCAAACTTGTAACGACCCGCTCTCGGGGGCCCGTTACTTATTTGATATTTGCGCAGGTCCTGCAGGTTACCAGTGAAAACAAAATAGCCACGATGCAGAGATGTATAAAAATACTCAAATAGTGTCCAATTATTACATTCCATACTGTACAAGATGTCCCAACGAATATACATGAAAGAAGAAAAGTACACAACTGAAAATATCTCTGGAAGCTGCGGTTGAATTCTGGCGCTATTAGCTCAAGAGCATCTACCTCCATATGTACGCCGTCTGCGGTGCCACGGAGATGGAACCGTAGGTAAGTCAAAATAATTCTAAATATAGAAAAGAAGCAGTGCACAGGTATGACAAAAGTAACTACGTACGAGCAGACCAGAATGAAAAGTAAAGTACCGAGCACAACTGAAAAGTAAAGGCAAACTGAACTGAAAGGAGAGAACCATAATACTGTGGTAGTGCAAGTGTAAAGCAGGCTAGGCAAGTGAAACATACTACTGCTGTAGCTAAAAGTATGCCAGGTAAAGTACTGTGACTGCACAAGTATAGTAGGTAAAGTGTATGTACTGCGTAAAGTAAAGGTGACTGTGCAAAAGTAGCTACACTACGTGACTCAAGTCGGAGAGTACAATATGTGACCATCGAGTTCATCTCTTGCCTGGGCGCGACCCAGAAGAATGCCAAAAACCCAGGCAGCTAGACAGGATTCTGACATGCAGCATTTTTATATTTGCCGAAACACAGGCAGCTAGACATGATTACCGAAACACAGGCAGCTAGACATGTAGATTGAACTCCAGTCACTCCCGCACTCTCTCAAACTATGAGTTATCCCAAAAACCCCAGTGAAGGGTCAAGTGTTCTATGTACACTTCCTTTTCATGATGTTCCACGAGATGTTCCACAAGATGTTTCATAAGATATTCCATACGATGTATCCCAAGATGTTATCAATTCCTTGTTCACAATGATAGTTAACCAGGACCACTGCCTTGTTCACAATGATAGTTAACCAGGACCATTGGTTTTAAAGCCAGAAAGTAAAGCAAGTGGATGCTAAGAAATTTGAGGATAAAGACAAGTCCAACAAACATGGAATACAAAAACTGTTGGTTTAAGGGTGGTAGTTTTGTTAGCACACAATTTACCCAAGTTGATGGTTGTGTGTTACAACTACCAAAGTTGAAAGTTGGCAAAGTAATCTGAAGTTGATTACTTTCCGATTTGATTAGGTTTCTAGTTCAGTTCAAGTCAAGTAGCAGTTCTGAGGTTATAGTGATGTCCTAAGTTCATACGGGTACACTTATCTAATTTTCTAACTTTAGAATTAGTCGTGACTTACAGATTTCGAGATCGTCGTGGCAAGACGAGGTTAGGGCAATGAAGCTGGTGCACGAGGATTGGTACCTGCAAACACAAGAAACAACCGGTTAAAGAACACACTATTTTCTACTTATTTAACCTAACGCGTTTGATTTTATAATCGATTGAAACGGTGTCGGAAAGCGTTCTAAATTTTTCTATAGGCTAGATATGATGAAAATAATTTTTCTCCAAGAGAAAATATTTTTCTGAAGCTTGTAGGAATTTTTATACTTTTTCAAAGCTCAAAAATAATTTAAAACTAATTAAAAATGGGAAAACAATTTTTCGTTATATTCTTCAAAGATTTCTCTAGGGCAAACCATACGTCGGAATTCTTCCAACAAATAGTCAAAACGACCGTATTAACTAGTACTCTAGCATATATTTTTCTTACGTATTGGTGTACGTGAAAATAACAAGTTATGAATTTTTAAAAGAAAATAACCTATTTAACTTTTAGGCTTAAAAATTAATTCTGGAAAAACCAAGTGTCGGATCGAGATGAAACTAGTGTCATTGGGTCCAGAATGTCATTTCTGATTTTCTGAAGGTGGCCTTACATTTTTCTGACTGATATATTATTTATTATAAATTTAAAACTATTAAAACCATATTAATAATTATTTAAAATTCATATTTATACGTATTCGTATATAATCCAACGTATACGAACTCACCCTTCTTTATTCCCCCGTACGTGCATGGGCTTCGCCGTCGACGACGGGGGCTGAGGTGTGTGGCGAGGCGCTCGGCGTCGGGCGGTAGTCGGAGGCAACGGCGAGGCTGAGGGAGAGGCGGAGCAGCGAGGGGGGCGAGCTCGAGGCGGTGGCACATCGGAGCAACGGCGGCAAGTCTCTCGAGCGGCTCAGGTGGAGGGAGAGATCGGAGGAACAGCGGTGCGAGGGGGCGGCGCGGTCGGGGCTCGGAGGGGGAGCTGCTACAGGTGACAACGGCGGCGGAGGATGCTGGGTACGGGGCGGAGATGGACGGTGCTTCGCGAATTCGTCGGAGCTCCGAGAGCTCGTCAGCGAGAGGAGGCGGAGAAAGGCAGCTCGGAGGGCCTGCAGGCGGGTGCTCCGGAATTGGTTGAGGACGGCGAGGATTGGTGCAGCGGCCACATCGAGCTCGGAGATGCTCCGGGCTGTCGGAGCATGGTGACGGGAGCACGGAGGCGGGCATGGGTCGCCGTTGCTTGGGTCGGGCGAGCGTCGGAGCTCGGGGCAGAGCGGAGTAGCGTCGCTTCGTCGGAGCTTGGGGATGCGGCGACAAGCGTAAGCAGCTGCTGCTGCTTCTGCTCGGGGCGTCGTGGCGGGGCTTCGGGCTGCCGGAGCGGGGAGCGTCGAGGACGGCTGAACGACGGTGGGGTGTTGCTGTCGGAGTGGGGTTCTCGGTGAGCTTGATGGAATAGGAAATGACGGCGGCGAGGCTTCGAGTTCGGACGGCGACGACGGTGAGGTGCTCCGCCGTGCATGAGTTGGGAGGGGTTCGAACGAGGGAACAGGGGAGAGAGAGAGGGATAATTGTATGTGTGGGTTTCGGGGAGAGAGAAGGAGAATGAGAGAGAGATGATGAGGGGTCTGCGTGGAGAGGGGAATGGGTTAAGGTGAGGATGATGATGGGTGTTTAGTTAGAGAGAGAGGAGGGGGGTTTAAGAGGTATTTATAGGGCTAATGGGTTCATGAACCCACTATTAGCATTAAATAAACCTTTAGTTAGTCAATTAGTATTAATTAGGGTAGGTTTGCTCTTTTTGACTAAGTATGGAAAAACAGATTGAAACGTGTTAAGTGTTTGAGGGTAGGTGAGGGTAAAATGATTAGGGTAATGTAATTAAGTAGGGTAGGTTAAAGATAATTAGTGATAAGTAAAAAACCATTAGTGAAGGTCAATAGTGAAAATTTGTAACGAAATTACGATTTTGCCCCTGACAGTAAACGTGTCCGAAAAATTACGAAAACATACCCACGGGATCTTTTCGTCACGAGGATCGTGAATACGCGATCCGTTTCAGGGTTTGAGCTATGGAGATACGTGTTTTAGACCAAAACGTTTAGGAAGCGGGTTTGCGGGTTCTCTACCGATTTGACTTCAGAAAATTACGAAATTAATGTGGGAGGCCCTAAATGATCATAGAACGATACTGTAGAAGTTTGAAAACGTTTTGAAGCTGTTTGGATAGAAAATAAATTCATTGAGCCAAAACGGTAATAACTGAAAATGAATTTTTATCAGATCTTTTAGAGGTATTTAATGAAATCCGATCTTACTAAAATACTTCATAAATAGTCTGATACTTCAAAATATTTTTATAAGAAATTTTTGAAATCGTAAAACTCCTGACAAACTATTATAAAATAGTTTACAATTTGAAAATACGTGAATATTTATATTGAAAAAATCCGGACCGTTACAACTTGGTTCTTAATCAACTCCATAAATCTTCAAAATCAAATCAGAGACAAAAATCTTCTGGTAGTCGACTCGCTTTGAACAGTAGTCGACTTCCAGAGGGAAATTAATCACAGCTCAGTTACTTAAATACTTAATGAAGATATATAAAATTTGCACAGAAGTACAAATACAAAACAGATCTTTGCAGTATATTATAAATGAGTTACAAGAATAATATTCACCAAACAAATGATCAAAGAATTATAATAACAAGTTAAATGAGAATTGCTTGCAAAGATAAATAATTAAACACAGCTAAGCAAACGCAGACACAAAGATTTTTATCCTGGTTCCCCACAACTTGGGTACGTCCAGTCCCCGACCAATCCGGTACGCGATTTCCACTATCTGCCGTAGAAAATACAAGCACCTAACTTCACTCTTTAGGATTTCCAACAACCTAGTCTTGACCAGGATTTCCAACTGCAACACCTAGGCTTGTCTAGGGTTTCCAACAACAACACCCTTACAACAAAGGGTAATCACAAAGAGAAAAACAATATCCAACTCACCACAATTGTTTGGTGGAGATTGGATTTACACCCAAATTCTATAGAATAGACAATTACGTGTATAGTGGCTTGATAGAATAAGACTCTAGATCACAAAAAGATACGAATGAAGTCTTTGTGATCTAAATCAAATGTTTTTCAAAATCCTTTTAAATAATATCAGAGAATAAGTAATACGGATTTTGAAAACAAATAGCCAAATAAAAATTCGATCTTCAGAAAATAATATCTGAAAGAAATTACAAGATCGAGAATAAAAATAGATTTGGCTGAGATAGAATGAGAGCTGAGAATTTGATAGCGTTTTACACAAGAGAATTTTATTTCAAGAGTTGTTGTATTTTTCGCAAAGAAATAGTCCTCTATTTATAGGTGAAAGTTGAGAATTCAAAATTCAAATTCTTTTGACTTTTGTCCCGAAAATCACGGGAATAATAAATTATAGATAAGTCGAAAGTCAAGTCAAAACGTCAAATTTCGACAGCTGGTAGTCGACTCCCTGGGATTGGTAGTCGACTTCCAGTGTGTTTCAGGAGAAATTAATTCTCAGCTGTTAGTCGACTCCCACTCCTTGGTAGTCAACTCCTAGAGGAGTTTCTTCTGAGACACGGCTAGTCAAACAGGTAGTTAGTTCCAGGGTGTAATAGTGTTTCCCTACGAAAATGCAAAGCGACTAGAAAAAAGCTCTCAATAACTTTTGAAAATGATTTAAAAGATATTTAAGATGTTTTGAAATCATTTGTGTGTGTGTGTTGTCTATACGTTTGGCTTCAACATAACCGTAAGAAAGACACAACACACTCACTATAGACTAGGACACGTCTTCGGAAGCTTGATCAACTGATGGAGTAGATGTGAGCTTACTTGAGCTTCTGTTCCATTTGAGCTTTGAGCTTCATCATTGATCTAGCAACGTTCGTCCTTGTCTTTGAGCGTAGATTGCGCTTCTTTGGAGTATGCATAAATCTTTTCATTTGTCGCACAATCTGCACACTTAGTCGTAGTGTTTAGTACACTAAGCTTCATTTGGTATGCTCATCATCAAAATCATTTGGGGTGGAATTCAATTTCCCCCAGACATCACCCAAATTTGGGGTGAATATAGCACACGACGCAGTGAACACGGGCACTGTATAACACCGGGCATCACAGCTCCCCCGTCCCTGGCAGGAGTAAGGCTCTTCCACAATAACACAACCTCCGTATGTTCCCTCCACTACCGGTAAGGACGAGTGGGTATAAATATCACATATCACATAATCATTTCCCCAACTTTTCAGTCCACGCATCATATCCACAATTTACTCGAATCCCATCTAAAACCCGGGTTCTGCTAACTCACCCTCATTAGAGAGGACTGAAATATTCTAAATCATCAATTAAACATCTTAAGTCATCTTATAAGAGCCATGATGGCAAGATTTCACAATGTCAACGATTTTCATTCATATCAATTCGGGGTCATGCACCTAAGTGTCATGCCCTCCATCACAACCACGTCACATATCAACATGGGTCATGCACCAAAGTAACATGCCCTCCATCACAACTCATTGATACATCACTAATGAAATCATGCCATACATGTCTCGCAACATTACAAATCCATAACATGGTTCATTGGAGTACATTTCTCAGGTTTCTCAATTTCTAATTCATTGAGGCATTTTCACAAACACGTGATGGGCGTGTCATGCATGTCCATGAGCACATTAGCAAATCCATTATGAATACATTCCAATAATCTACCTTGCATGTAATAACAACAATCATGCACTATAGAGAGTGAATTAGCAACACTACACAATTCATAACACCACTTTAGTACTTCAGATTGCTGGAATTTGCAGAAGTTGACAATACATGGGCATATAGCATCAGTTTGCATTGAGAATTTGACAAATTGTTCCAAAGGAAAGTTATAGATATATTAGTCCTGGATTCACAGATAATATTTCATGCAAAAATATGAAGTATATGATTTATAGTGAATTATTTGGTGAAGTGTGTCAAATTTGTTTTTCAGACAGATTTCAGGGTCTGTAACGATTGCTATTTTGTGCATTTTCTAGCCAGGATTTCGAAATATAAGCACTCTGATGAAATTATAGATAAACTTGTTAAGTTTCCAACGAGACCAAGAACATAAAATTCCATTATGTGTGCAGGTATTTAGATCAATTTTACTGAACTGTGTCAAGCCTAAAGATCAAACAGACATGTTGTAAATATGGAATGTTTGCTCCTAATTTCTGAACTGAACTTATATCAAAATTTATATGATTTAGGGGTAGAACTTCAAGATCTACAAGCACATATTTGTTTCGAAACCTAATTCAAGCTACAGTAATCGTAATCACAGCAAAATCACACAACAGAATTTCAGGATTTCAAGAGGGGTGGTTTTTGCTTGGAATTTCAAGGGGAAATTGATGAAATTGAATAATGGTACGTAAATTCGATTACACATACTACAAATTTAGTAAAACATAATATGAAACATGATAGAAAGAAACCCTAAAGAGATTTCCAAAACCAAGTTGAAATCCTACATCAAAACTTGATTTTTCTCCTTTCCTTCTCTTCCTTTCTTCTCCAACTTCTTCCCATATGCAACCCACTTGAGTTTCTTGAATTTTATAAGGGAGAATTAGGGTTTAAATTTGGAGGATGATGAGCAATTGGGAGAGGGGTGGCCGGCCCTAGGCTAAGGGAGGAGGAGGAAAAGAAAAATGAAAAGAGAAAAGAAAAGAAGAGTGAAGAAGAAGAAAGAACACTCCTACAAATAATCTCTTACAAATAATCTATCTCCAGAACCTCCTTAGGATAAGCATGCCACATCTTAAATGACCTAAATACCCTTCCAAAAATGTCCCTCAACTTATGGGTATTTACAAGTTTGCCATTACTTTATGCACCGACCATTTAAGTATGTACGCACAACAGCTTTAGTCCAAATGACCGTTTTGTCCCTCGCCTTTCTAAAAATTTACGGGGGTTGCCATTGACCCCTAACCCTTTTCACACTTGTATAACTTCCCCACACATACCCATGCATGCCTACACAAGTATACATGCACCACGCACACACGTCCAACACATTCCTGTTGTTTCGCAACCACGACATCGTTCACACTTTTCCCGCACTTAATCTCGCTTTCTCGACTATTAGCCACGAATTACGGCCCAATCCCCCTTGTACTACGTTACATACATCGATATCTACGTTTATTTCATGCCTATGTATGCACCGTAGGTAGAAATACCACGTGTGTTTAGTAGAATACACATATAGTGCTAAATAGGGCATGACATCGTACCCACCTTCAAATAAAGTCCGTCCTCGGACTTCCTAGGGTGTGAATTCTGGCAAAGGTCAGCTAGGTATGATGGTCTTTCTACACATTAAGTACAAACAAGAATACATATTTACCCCACATTTATATACACTATATGATTCACGGTCATCCATGCACACCTGCATGGCACAGAAATCACAGACACACCCAATTATTCATCTAGTAGGACATCCACATCATTATGTGCACTCACTACATACACATACATATATGTTCTTCACATAAACATCTAGGCACATGTATTCACACACTAACATACAATCGCACATCATAAATAAATCTCTATACGTATTATTATACGTATTTAGATTACTACTCATATCCATGTGCATACGACATCACATCATATCCATATCACGATACCTTCAAGTATAACAACTTATATTCTACCTGCTTATATATATATGCATAAACGTCTATATCCATGCACAAACACACAACAATACACATTAATCTACACACCATTTCTTGATAGACAGGGTCACTATGACGGTGTCGCACCGTATGTACACCTGATCCCTATACACCCAATACTTAGTCATATGGCTCGCGTCCATGTATAGGCACATAAATATCTATATACACACATTATTTAGTCACATCCATACATACATTCACATGCACATGCTAACACATGCATGATCGAGTCACATAAGGTTCACCATCATACTATAAATAAATATACACATAACCTCACATTCATATCAGTGCATCTATTGCCTCACACAGATAGACACATATACCACACACAATGCACACAAGAGTGCACAAACATAACACATATAAATACCCTTGCACATCCTACGCATATATAGCCATAATACTCAAATAATTATAAACATCCATCTACACTCCACACACGCGTATACATATAAATAGGCAAACAAATACATGCATTCCAATACCCGCATATCAAACAGTTTCATTCACTTACATTCATTAAACATATACATACACCTATATTTCATAATCATCACATTCATACTCACACTGCATATGACTATACATACACACTTGCTCTAGTATAGACCTACACATACATGCACACACACATGGATACGCTTCTCCCAGATACACATAGATAGAAAACCATGTCGGAAAGATTCACAGATAAACAAACAAGAATATATATATATATATATATATATATAAGTATATATTTATTCAACCAATATACACACAACCATATATTGTCTCTACGGCACACCGCACATGCATGAACACATCCCTACACTCCATTGTAACACGTATAATAGAAATCCATACAACCATAATACATATTCACATATACATATCAACCAATACACCACACGGATACTCTATATAACCCAATAATATGCACATACTCATTATACACCCACAGACGTACACTAATAATTGTACTTTAATATTCATACACATTCAGTAGGCAGTCACACCCCATATACGTATTGATTCGGGTTCAATATTACATATTTAACCCCCCATTTAGCCCTATTTTGTGCTCATGAGATGCTACATTGTTCTCTAATTCATACGTATTTTCTACACATTTATTTATTAGAGAAAACACACTATTTGAGCACAAAACAGCATTTAACGAACTATTTCTGCATTATGAGTAGCTAAAACTTATTTGTGCATGATATGGCGTAGTTAGGGGCTATGATTTGTGTTAGTTTGGTTGTATTCCATGTGCTAAATCGTTAAACGTCGCTAAAATTGTAATCTTTGTTCGTAAATCGACTTTTTCAGATTCCAGAAGAATTGATTTAGTTGATGATCGCCCCAAAAGGGTGAGTTTTGATCTCCCCAAAAGGGAGTTTCATACCATAGTTTTGATCTCTCCAAAAGAGAGTTTCATATCGTATTATAGCTTTAGCGACGATCTTATTGAATATTTTGTTTGAACCCCCAAAAGGGCATCTTCCGATGAATTGCTCCCAAAAGGAGAATTCATTGAGTTATATTGGGTATTTTCCGGTGAATTGCTCCCAAAAGGAGAATTCATTGCGTTGTACCTATCAACCAAATTAATACGAATCGTTGATCCTAACGAACCCATACCATGTGCATACTTTTTATAGATATTTTCGTACACGAATTTCTTTGTTCGCATTTTTCACGTGTTCACATCACCATCATCGCCATCATTGTTGAAGTGGTTAGTTTCTTTTCGTAGGATTTCTATTTGATTTGAATTGTGGTTGCAACAGATTTCTTCACGTGGATTCGACATCTGGACTCCCAGATTTTACTACTTGTACGGACTCTTGCGCTTGAGAGAGAGCACCTTTTCGGAGCCCACCAAGTTTTTGGCGCCGTTGCCAGGGAGGAATGGTTTGTGACTACGGTTTATTTCATTTAGAGGACCTTCGGTGAGATCTTTCCACTTTTCTGTACATAAACTTTTTTTATTATTTTATTTTATTTTATTTCAAAATGGAATATATGAACTTCTATTGCACAAACAATCTTTATGATGCACGATATGCTAATGCACACAAACATAGAATGGAGAAGCTCAAAATTGTTAATTTTAATCAAACTGACTGTGAAACTTTCTTTCAGGCCTGGAGGAGGTTCACAGACATTATATCGAGCTATCCGCGGTATGGGTACACAAATGAAGAGCTTATGGCGTTCTTCCTAGATGGACTACAACCGCAGCTGCAGGAATTATTGGGAGGCATGACGCCGACAGTGGCGTGGGAATACATGGAGTCTCTGCAAGAAAACGAAGAAACCGTGGAAGAGACTTCAGAGAGCAATTCAACGGAGCCTTTGTGCCTTGATCAAGAAGAGCAAAGCGTAGACGTTCCTTTGCAATCCTTGAAAGAGGAAGCTTACCAGACTATTCAGACACAGGAGGCCACATCCCATCAATTCCAGGAGAATTTCCTTGCTCGGAGTCGGCAGATTCAAAAATTATTGAAGATCTTAATTTGATTGCTGCTTGCTTAGAAGAAAATAATTATTTTGAAACTCAATTTAAAGAAACTAATACGAGTTCATCTTCTATTGCAGGAATATCGAGCGAGCCATGTCACGTTGCTAACACGAATAAAAATATCCACATGGCAGAAAGTGTGCGCAAAAGAGAGGACGAGCTAGCAATTTTGGATGAACGAGAGGAGGAGACAGCTAGGGAAAAGGGTTTTGAGATTATCGCCATGGAGTCAGAACCATGCCCTCCTCCAGTTTTGTCCCAAAATCATTTATCCCTCTACACAATGAACGGGCATCGTACAGAGAGTAGTGCATATCTTTCAGGGAGTAGTCGTCAACGTGCTTTAATTCATTTCACTTACTTTGATGACTACATTTGGAATATTTTTATCGAGAATAATTTTAAATTAATTTGGACTGACATAACTCATCTCTCGCAGGACATTGGCAAACAGCTTATAGAGATGCTTGGAGTTGTGTTGCTGGGGTCCAAATTAGTTTTTGGAGGAAGAATAATCGCCGAAGAGCGCAAGGAGCAAATTGAACAACTTCCTCCACCATCAAAGATTCGGGATCCGCCATTTGATCACGGTGTGTTCTTTCCAGTAGTGTAGTTTTTATATGCTTTCTAGGTTGCTCGCTTGAATAAACTCGTACCTCTTCCGACATTGAGGACAATGTCCATCTTTAGTTGGGGGGTGTGTATGAGACCTTAGGATTTTTTTTTTTGAGAAGAATAAATCGCCAAATCTCATCATTTTAAAACTCATTCATATGCCTCAAATGCGGATGATTATACATGAATCGTGTTCTTAAAATTGTTTATGGCGTGCTTTAATTATTTTTCTCTTCATGGAATTACTTTTAATATGCGACTCATGAAAATTTTCAATTTCCTTGATTAATATCTCGAAATAGTTTGGATTTATTTCATGCATGCTAATGTGATGAAAAAGCTTAAGTATACACGATTTATTAGAAAAGTCTTCAAGTTGAAGAGGAATTTGGCCTTTGCTATTAATATTTTGATTTGAAGAATGGGTGTTGAGTTGCTTACAAAAGAAAGAAAGAAAAGAAAAGAAGAAATGAATGAAAAATGGATGAAATGAATGAATAAGTATGTCACTAATAAATAACTTGGTTGGCTCGAGTAGTACAGTCCGAGGGGTCCTTTTTGGCCTAATGCCCTATTATCGTCTGATTTGGGAGCCATTGACAGGAAACTCACTCATTTGATGGAGCGATCCAAGTTATACATTTTTCTGCGAATGTTGCTTGATGCGCGTTACGCGGAACGAATAAAAGAAAAGAAATGGTGAATGTACTAAGCTACTTCAATACCCATGTCTTGAACGATTGTTTTGATAGGCCAATTCCTTGGAAACAAGAAAACTGGAACAAAACGACGTGTTATACTTTCGCTTGCGCAAAACAATGCTTGCATGTTATTTATTCATACTAAATTAGAGAAAATATCATGTGATTGATTTTGTTCATGGATGTGTATATTGATGGTCAAGATCATGTTGGAATGCGTATTATTGAGGGATGCCATGAGCAATTTGAAAGAACTTATTGTTCTATTACTCATCCGTATTTATCGCTCTTTTTGCTAGAGACTAGCAAATCGCTAGTTGGGGGGTGTGATTCGGGTTCAATATTACATATTTAACCCCCCATTTAGCCCTATTTTTTGCTCATGAGATGCTACATTGTTCTCTAATTCATACGTATTTTCTACACATTTATTTATTAGAGAAAACACACTATTTGAGCACAAAACAGCATTTAACGAACTATTTCTGCATTATGAGTAGCTAAAACTTATTTGTGCATGATATGGCGTAGTTAGGGGCTATGATTTGTGTTAGTTTGGTTGTATTCCATGTGCTAAATCGTTAAACGTCGCTAAAATTGTAATCTTTGTTCGTAAATCGACTTTTTCAGATTCCAAAAGAATTGATTTAGTTGATGATCGCCCCAAAAGGGTGAGTTTTGATCTCCCCAAAAGGGAGTTTCATACCATAGTTTTGATCTCTCCAAAAGAGAGTTTCATATCGTATTATAGCTTTAGCGACGATCTTATTGAATATTTTGTTTGAACCCCCAAAAGGGCATCTTCCGATGAATTGCTCCCAAAAGGAGAATTCATTGAGTTATATTGGGTATTTTCCGGTGAATTGCTCCCAAAAGGAGAATTCATTGTGTTGTACCTATCAACCAAATTAATACGAATCGTTGATCCTAACGAACCCATACCATGTGCATACTTTTTATAGATATTTTCGTACACGAATTTCTTTGTTCGCATTTTTCACGTGTTCACATCACCATCATCGCCATCATTGTTAAAGTGGTTAGTTTCTTTTCGTAGGATTTCTATTTGATTTGAATTGTGGTTGCAACAGATTTCTTCCCGTGGATTCGACATCTGGACTCCCAGATTTTACTACATGTACGGACTCTTGCGCTTGAGAGAGAGCACCTTTTCGGAGCCCACCACGTATACATTCATATACTGATACATGCATATCAGAATATGGATCATTCAAATAAATATACATAGAATCACTCATAAGACATACACCAATACACATTCAATAACACATATACATAGTCACACCGCACTAGCTACAGCAAACCTACATGCCCACAAGTATTTCATATACCGATACATAATCCTCCTCATGCCACTATATACGGAAGGGTACATGTACTACATATACATCCAAATGGTCCTATAGACACCATTTTACGGGTAAGCGTATACCCACATATATACATATACCATAACTCCACATAACCATGCAAACCCATAGCCATTCCACTTATTTATGCACTGTATAATCTCGAATCCTTACATTCAGCATATTCTACATATGATACACATCACACTTATATCACTATCCCATATTAGGCACGGTATAGAGCTAAGAGTTTAAACTTAGTGTGGGCGAGTCTAAAGCACCAATACCCACCTCCGGACGCATCTATACCAAACACTCGGGAGCATTACTCGTAGTATCCATACGTCCATTACTTATCTATATTGCTACATGTGCACCATATATAGCCATAGCGCACCACTTATCTTCACGCAATAATGCATCCCACAACTATACACCAAATTTAGACCATATACCAGTTCATATAAACACATATGCAGTACGTAGACGTACTTACTGTTATTCAAATCTAACACATTAGGAATTTATACACTAGCAATGCAACACTAGTGATATATATATATACACACACCAATATCCCAACCCATATCTACACCACCTACCCATACAAGCACACATATATTCACACACATGCACTTTCCCCCATATGTCCAAAGACAATGTGGATACCCAACTACTCTATCCACACAAGGACAGATATACACACCTTGGTACTTCCCCACATGGAAACACAACCATAATGTAATAGATAGGAAAACGCTTACATGCACTCATATCACATACGTACATATCCTCACTCACACCCCTACAAGGCATATGTCCTAGCTAGCTTATACGTACCCACCAATATACATCCACGAATAAACATGTATATATCACCTATATCTCGGAGTCACACAAATATACCACATAACTTCTCACATATCTGAATCATGTACTTATATAGAGACGTAATATACATACACTGGAGTATTCACCTACCTAGTATATACAATTATGCATATCCCTATACCACTACAACCATCTAAGATACATGTAACTTTCATGCCATTCAAACATAAATACACATATTGAATACAAGTATACCACAACAAATATAATTCAAATCTATAAGCACAACAAATGCACTTATACACACGGGTTCACACAGTTTAAGATACCCACGTATACCTACAATATACATGTTTAGTATAATGCACTGCAGAAAGTTCATCCCCGGCCTCCCTAAAGCTAGGAGTTCAAGGGTGGGTCACTCAAAGCTCTAATTTCCCTACGGTCACTACCCACCTTCGGGCTAATATATCCCAATCAAATATTGAAGCATTACATGTACTATCCTTACGCACATCGCAGTGCGGTGACCTGCATGAGCCGCCAAAACTGTCACGCCTCGTTCTCCAGAATACCCGGCATTTAAATTTTTTTCCCAAGTATCATGAAGAGTGAGGGTGAAGAGAGAGGAAAGAAGTAACTGAATAAGAAGGCCACTGCGCACATGCTGGGATTGTACAAATGCAGCTTCATTAAAATATCAACAACTGATAAATAGTATAGAACAACAACAACTAATTTATATAACAACTTTCATTTACATACATAGTCCAAGTGCACCACTACACATACACCACCACTCTCCACCTCCCAAGACAACCATGTCACACTATATAGCTATGGCTCACACCAAGTTCTACTCCTGAAACCCAACTTTAAGTCACCACCAACCACGTTGTCCCTGCTACCAGAAAAATAGGGAGGAACACGTCAATGTATGCCCCAGTAGGAACCAACTTGGATTTGGAACATCGTTTTAAGGTTATTAATCCACAAGGCAAGGTAAGGGAAATAAGACATGTAAGCTAAGTATATAGCGAAAAGTAAACATTCAAGTAAGAGGATCATAACTGCGGTCCAATGTTGAACTACTGCAAGAAAAGGGTTAGCACGAATAATAATACAAATACTCATACAACAACAATCTAATAGGGGAATCACAAGTGTCAGAATTATAACATAGTGTCACTAGTGAAGCAAGTAAATGGAATGAAAGTGCTGTCAGCAGAAGGAGTAACGTGCCAAATTCTTATTTTATTATTTTGTAATTGAATTAATTGGAACTTGGGTAAACTGTGGGATACCAGGACCTGGACATCACCCCAAATTTGGGGTGAATATAGCACACGGCGCAGTGGACACGGGCACTGTATAACATCGGGCCTCTCAGCTCCCCCGTCCATGGAAGGAGGGAGGCTCTCCCACAATAACACAACCTCCGTATGTCCCCTCCACTCCTGGTAAAGGCGAGTGTGTATAAATAACACATACCACATAATCATTTCCCCCAACGTCTCAGTCTAGGCATCATATCCACAATTTACTCGAATCCCACCTAAAACCCGGATTCTGCTAACTCACCCTCATTAGAGAGGACTGAGACATTCTAAATCATCAATTAAACATCATACGTCATCTTATAAGAGCCATGATGGCATGATTTCACAATGTCAACGATTTTCATTCATATCAATTCAGGGTCATGCACCTAAGTGTCATGCCCTCCATCACAACCACGTCACATATCAACATGGGTCATGCACCAAAGTAACATGCCCTCCATCACAATTCATTGATACATCACTAATGAAATCATGCCATACATGTCTCGCAACATTACAAATCCATAACATGGTTCATTGGAGTACATTTCTCAGGTTTCTCAATTTCTAATTCATTGAGGCATTTTCACAAACACGTGATGGGCGTGTCATGCATGTCCATGAGCACATTAGCAAATCCATTATGAATACATTCCAATAATCTACCTTGCATGTAATAACAACAATCATGCACTATAGAGAGTGAATTAGCAACACTACACAATTCATAACACCACTTTAGTACTTCAGATTGCTGGAATTTGCAGAAGTTGACAATACATGGGCATATAGCATTAGTTTGCATTAAGAATTTGACAAATTGTTCCAAATGAAAGTTATAGATATATTAGTCCTGAATTCACAGATAATATTTCATGCAAAAATATGAAGTATATGATTTATAGTGAATTATTTGGTGAAGTGTGTCAAATTTGTTTTTCAGACAGATTTCAGGGTCTGTAACGATTGCTGTTTTTGGGCATTTTCTAGCCAGAATTTCGAAATATAAGCACCCTGATGAAATTATAGATAAACTTGTTAATTTTCCAACGAGACCAAGAACAAAAAATTACATTATGTGTGCAGGTATTTAGATAAATTTTGCTGAACTATGTCAAGCCTAAAGATCAAACAGACATGTTGTAAATATGGAATGTTTGCTCCTAATTTCTAAATTGAACATATATCAAAATTTATATGATTTAGGGGTAGAACTTCAAGATCTACAAGTACATAATTTTTTCGAAACCTAATTCAAGCTACAGTAATCGTAATCGCAGCAAAATCACACAACAGAATTTCAAGATTTCAAGAGGGGTGGTTTTTGTTTTGAATTTCAAGGGGAAATTGATGAAATTGAATCATGGCATGTAAATTTGATTACACATACTACAAATTTAGTAAAACATAATATGAAACATGATAGAAAGAAACCCTAAAGAGATTTCCAAAACCAAGTTGAAATCCTACCTCCAAACTTGATTTTTCTCCTTTCCTTCTCTTCCTTTCTTCTCCAACTTCTTCCCATATGCAACCCACTTGAGATTCTTGAATTTTGTAAGGAGAATTAGGGTTTCAATTTGGAAGATGATGAGCAATTGGGAGAGGGGTGGCCGGCCCTAGGCTAAGGGAGGAGGAGAAAAAGAAAAATGAAAAGAGAAAAGAAAAGAAGAGTGAAGAAGAAGAAAGAACACTCCTACAAAAAATCTATCTCTAGAACCTCCTTAGGATAAGCATTCCACATCTTAAATGACCTAAATACCCTTCCAAAAATGTTCCTCAACTTATGGGTATTTACAAGTTTGCCATTACTTTATGCACCGACCACTTAAGTATGTACGCAAAGCAGCTTTAGTCCAAATGACCGTTTTACCCCTCGCCTTTCTAGAAATTTACAGGGGTTGCCATTGACCCCTAACCCTTTTCACACTTGTATAACTTCCCCACACATACTCATGCATACCTACATAAGTATACATGCACCACGCACACACGTCCAACACATTCTTGTTGTTTCGCACCTACGACGTCGTTCACACTTCTCCCGCACTCAATCTCGCTTTCTCAACTCTTAGACACGCATTACGGCCCAGTCCCCCTTGCACTACGTTACATACATCGATATCTACGTTTATTTCATGCCTACATATGCACCGTAGGTAGAAATACCACGTGTGTTCAGTAGAATACACATATAGTGCTAAATAGGGCATGACATCCTACCCACCTTAAAATAAAGTCCGTCCTCGAACTTCCTGGGGTGTGAACTCTGGCAAAGGTCAGCTAGGTATGATGGTCTTTCTACACATTAAGTACAAACAAGAATACATATTTACCCCACATTTATATACACTATATTATTCACGGTCATCCATACACACCCGCATGGCACAGATATTACAGATACACCCAATTATTCATCTAGTAGGACATCCACATCATTATGTGCACTCACTACATACACATACATATATGTTCTTCACATAAACATCTAGGCACAAGTATTCACACACTAACATACACATCGCACACCATAAATAAATCTCTATACTTATTATTATACGTATTTAGATTACTATTCATATCCATGTGCATACGACATCACATCATATCCATATCACGATACCTTCAAGTATAACAACTTATATTCTACCTGCTTATATATATGCATATACGTCTATATCCATGCACAAACACACAACAATACACATTAATGTACACATGCACCATTTCTTGATAGACATGGTCACTATCACGGTGTCGCACGGTATGTACACCTGATCCATATACACCCAATACTTAGTCATATGGCTCACTTCTATGTATAGGCACATAAAAATCTATATACACACATTATTTAGTCACATCCATACTTACATTCATGTGCACGTGCTAACACATGCATGATCGAGTTACATAAGGTTCACCATCATACTATAAATAAATTTACACACAACCTCACATCCATAGCAGAGCACCTACTGCCTCACACAGATATGCACATATACCACACACAATGCACACAAGAGTGCACAAACATAACACATTCCCCGCCATATGCTATATATATAACTACCCTTGCATATCCTACGCAGCCATAATAGTCAAATAATTATAAACATCCATCTACACTCCACACACGCATATACATATAAATATGCAAACAAATACATGCATTCCAATACCCGCATATCAGACAGTTCATTCACTTACATTCATTAAACATATACATACACCTATATTTCATACTCATCACATTCATACCCACACTGCATATGACTATACATACACACATGCTCTAGTATAGACCTACACATACTTGCATACACACAGGGATACGCTTCTCCCAGATATACATAGATAGGCAACCATGTCGGAAAGATTCACATATAAACAAACAAGAATATTATATATATATATATATATATATATATATATATATATATATATATATATATATATATATATACAACCAATATACACACAACCATATATTGCCTCTACGGCACACCGTACATGCATGAACACATCCATACACTCCATTGTAATAGAAATCCATACAACCATAATACATATTCACATATACACATCAACCAATACACCACAGGAATACTGTATATAACCCAATAATATGCACATACTCATTATACACCCACAGACGTATACATATCAATACCCTATATAGATCTCTAGGCCTACACATAGCCAAATACACGTTCGCTCATACACACCAGATTATTATTCTAATAGTAGGTATGCACACAACGATGCTTATATATATGTACTAGGACCCATGCACCATGCACATACATTACCATGTATGGGCACACACACCCATTCACACATACCATACATATCCTCCTATCACATACCCATACAGGCGAGCTACCCAACTGTACCAATATGTAGTCGGTAGCTGCCCATACCATTATATACATAGTATCCAATATATCCACACTTTCACTAGTATAATAGTACATACACTAATAAGTGTACTTCATATTCATACACATCCAGTAGGTAGTCACACCCTATATACGTATACATTCATATACTAATACATGCATATCAGAATATGGATCATTCACATACATATACATAGAATCACTCATAAGACATACACCAATACACATTCAATAACACATATACACATTCACACCGCGCTAGCTACAGCAAACCTACATACCCATAAGTATTTCATATACCGATACATAATCCTCCTCATGCCACTATATACAGAAGGGTACATGCACTACATATACATCCAAATGGTCCTATAGACACCATTTTACGGGTAAGCGTATACCCACATATATACATATACAATAACTCCACATAACCATGCAAACACATAGCCATTCCACTTATACATGCACTGTGTAACGACTGGTTTTTCATGTATGGATTTTATTATATATATTTATATATTTGGTTGCTTTCCCTTGTTGTGATTTCCATTTCCGTCTTCGTAGTTTTCATTTTCGTTCGTTTCGTCGTGATTCTCTAGATTCTTCCGTCGGTCGGCGTGTTTGAAGTAAGTCATTCGTGACGGGCTTCATAACGTCGATATCTTAGAGTTAGAACGAGCCTAGGAGACTTAGGAAACTATCCCGGAGCTCCGCGCTCCATTTCGGAACTTTTGGTGCTCATTAGCCGGTGTAAGAAGGGGCACCGACCGACTAGATGACGATCCAGTCGGTCGGAAAACCTTCTTGAACCGACTAGTTGGCTTTGTTAAATGTTCAGGAGTTACTGTTTGTCGTTAGTCGGTCTAAGAACATTGGTTGACCGACTAGGTTGCAAACTAGTCGGTCGGCAATGCTTCTTTAACCGACTAACTCTTTAACTATTTTTGGTACTAGTTACTGTTTACTCTTAGTCGGTCTAAGAACGTTCATCGACCGACTAGATGTCAAACTAGTCGGTCAGTAGTTGTTCTTTGACCGACTAAATCTAAATCCTAATTTTCGTCTGGGTTACTGTTTACACTTAGTCGGTCTGCGTTGGTCAACCGACCGACTAGTTCCCAAACTAGTCGGTCAGTGGTTGCTCTTTGACCGACTAAACAGTACAGGAAACCCTAGTTTTGCCCTAGCCGCCACCAAACTCTATAAATACCCCTCCAAACGTTTTCTTCTTCTCCCTCATGACCTAAAACCCTAATTTCTCCCCCATTGAGCCCCCATCTTCCTCAAACCATTAATCCTTCATCCCAAGCTCATCCTTCATCATCCAAACCCTTACTTAACACTTTCCACCTTCCACCTTCCTCAAACCTTCATCAACCCCCCAAAATCCACATCAAAACCCATTTCTCCAGATTTTTCCCTCATTTCCAGATCTGAGCCGGATCGTTCTTCCGTTGCCGTGGTTGCTCGGCATCGTTCCTCCGCTTCTTCACGGTAATACTCGATTCCTTTAGTTTTAGCATAACCCACATTGACATTTGTGAAACCCTAATAAAATGGATTATTAGACAATTATGATTCTATTAAGAAATCGATTTAGAATCGTTGTTCTAATGATTGTTTTGCTATAACAGTGATCTATTCCGTAGTTAGCTTATGTGACGATCTTCATTGCTCGTCAACCCCGGTATCAGGCAAGTGAAACTTGCATCTCTTGATTTGGGCCATGTCTTAGGCCATTTCCTTGCTTTAGCGTAAAAGAGACTAGACGGTGAAAGGATAGCCGTCTAGACGCCATTGACCTAGCTTGACAACGAAGCTTGGTCCGTCACCTTCATCATGCTTGTATGTCACGTTTACTTTCCCTTAACGGTACGCGTATTAACTGTTCATGTCATCCATGCATCCTTAACTGCTATTGCATTTTAACTGCCATGTTTAATTTAAATTAACGGTACGCGAATATGTTCATGTCATTGCATTTCGCCTGTCACGTTTAATTTCAATTAACGGTACACGAATATCTGCTCATGTCATTGTATGCTTGAACACTCATCGTGATTTCGTAGCTTCGCTACATACTTGTACTATTTGTACCGGCTAGGCACCCGTTTTGCGGGCACAATCCTTTGCCAAATACACTTTCTGGCTCGTGTTCCAAAAGACGAGCTCAACACAGCCTGCGGGCAATAGGGTACTCGTTGAGTGATCCCTTGTACTTGATACTTGAACACAGCCTGCGGGCAATAGGGCACTCGTTGAGTGATCTCTTGTACTTTACTTGTTACTTGACATTACATGTCACCCCTACCACTTGATACTTGCTACGCGTACATTACCTTACTTTACTTGTTACCACCTTACTTTACTTGCCATGCACCATACTTTAACTGCTAGGTTGCTAGTTTACCTTTCTTTCCGTTTCCTTGCACAAGTCTTTCGACTTGCTGACATGTGCCCCTTTTCTATTTTGGGTGACACATGTTAGAGCCCGAGCCTGAGATACTTGCTGAGGACGCGATGTTCGCTGACGCTGAGTCGGAACCCGCGTTGATCGAGGACTTCGTTGACACTGGGGATCAGTCTTTGTTCCTTAGTTGGCTTCTTGTTTAGACTGCTTAGTTGTCGGTGCGTGGCACCTAGTTTGATACTCTGTTATGTTTATGTTTTGTTTGGCCTTGTTCTGGGCCTTTAGACTCTTTCTTTTTAGCCTGGTGGCTTTTTTGTGATGTTGAATATTTTGTGGACAAACTTTGGGATTGGTATTTCATATCCGTCTCATATTATTATTATTATTGTTGTTGTTCCGTTTGCAATTACAGGGACCTGCTTATACTAAATTGACGCTTATCGGGCGTGCGGCTTCACAGCTCCACGCTTGAGCGGACCTTCTCACGTCTCGCCTCCATTTTAGGGAAGCGGGGCGTGACACACTGTATAATCTTGAATCCTTACATTCATCACATTCTACATTTGATACACGTCACACTTATATCACAATCCCATATTAGGCACGGTATAGAGCTAAGAGTTTAAACTTAGGGTGGGCGAGTCTAAAGCACCAATACCCACCTCCGGACGCATCTATACCAAACACTCGGGAGCATTACTCGTATTATCCATACGTCCATTACTTATCTATATTGCTACATACGCACAATATATGGCCATAGCGCAACACATATCTTCACGCAATAATGCATCCCACAACCATACACCAAATTTAGACAATATACCAGTTCTTATAAACACATCGGCAGTACATAGACGTACTCACTGTTATTCAAATCTAACACATTAGGAATTTATACACTAGCAACACAACACTAGTGATAAATATACACCAATATCCCAACCCATATCTACACCACCTACCCATACAAGCGCACATATATTCACACACATGCACTTTCCCCCATATGACCAAAGACAATGTGGATACCCCACTACTCTATCCACACAAGGATAGATATACACACCTTGGTACTTCCCCACACGGGGACACAACCATAATGTAATAGATAGGAAAACACTTACATGCACTCATATCACATACGTACATATCCTCACTCACACCCCTACAAGGTATATGTCCTAGCTAGCTTATACGTACCCACCAATATACATCCACGAATAAACATGTATATATCACCTATATCTCGGAGTCACACGAATATACCACATAACTTCTCACATATCTGAATCATGTACTTATATAGAGACGTAATTTACATACACTGGAGTATTCACCTACCTAGTATATACACCTATGCATATCCATATACCACTACAACCATCTAAGATACATGTAACTTTCATGCCATTCAAACATAAATACACATATTGAATATAAGTATACCACAACAAATATAATTCAAATCTTTAAGCACAGCAAATGCACTTATACACACGGGTTCACACAGTTTTAGATACCCACATATACCTATAATATACATGTTTAGTATAATGCACTGCAGAAAGTTCATCCCCGGACTCTCTAAAGCTAGGGGTTTAAGGGTGGGTCACTCAAAGCTCTAATGTCCCTATGGTCACTACCCACCTTAGGGCTAATCTATCCCAATCAAATATTGAAGCATTACATGTACTATCCTTATGCACATCGCAGTGCGGTGACCTGCATGGGCTGCCAAAACTGTCATGCCTCATTTTCCAGAATACCCGGCATTTAATTTTTTTCCCAAGTATCCTGAAGAGTGAGGGTGAAGAGAGAGGAAAGAAGTAACTGAATAAGCAGGCCACTGCGCACATGCTGGGATTGTACAAATGCAGCTTCATTAAAATATCAACAACTGATAAATAGTATAGAACAACAACAACTAATTTATACAACAACTTTCATTTACATACATAGTCCAAGTGTACCACTACACATACACCGCCACTCTCCACCTCCCAAGACAACCATGTCACACTATATAGCTACGGCTCACACCAAGTTATACTTCTGCAACCCAACTCCAAGTCACCACCAACCACGATGTCCCTGCTACCAGAAAAATAGGGAGGAGCATGTCAATGCGTGCCCCAGTAGGAACCAACTTGGATTTGGAACATCGTTTTAAGGTTATTAATCCACAAGGCAAGGCAAGGGAAATAAGACATGTAAGCAAGTATATAGCGAAAAATAAACAGCCAAGTAAGAGGATCATACATGCGGTCCAGTATCGAACTACTGCAAGAAAATGGTTAGCACGAATAATAATACAAATACTCATACAACAACAATCTAATAGGGGAATCACAAGTGTCAGAATTATAACACGGTGTCACTAGTGAAGCAAGTAAAGGGAAGGAAAGTGCTGTCAGCAGAAGGAGTAACGTGCCAAATTCTTATTTTATTATTTTGTAATTGAATTAATTGGAACTTGGGTAAACTGTGGGATACCAGGACCTGGACATCACCCCAAATTTGGGGTGAATATAGCACACGGCGCAGTGGACACAGGTACTGTATAACAGCGGGCCTCTCAGCTCCCCCGTCCCTGGCAGGAGGGAGGCTCTCCCACCATAACACAACCTCCATATGTCCCCTCCACTCCCGGTAAAGGAGAGTGGGTATAAATATCACATATCACATAATCATTTCCCCCAACTTCTCAGTCCAGGCATCATATCCACAATTTACTCGAATCCCACCTAAAACCCGGGTTCTGCTAACTCACCCTCATTAGATAGGATTGAGACATTCTAAATCATCAATTAAACATCATAAGTCATCTTATAAGAGCCATGATGACATGATTTCACAATGTCAACGATTTTCATTCATATCAATTCGGGGTCATGCACCTAAGTGTCATGCCCTCCATCACAACCACGTCACATATCAACATGGGTCATACACCAAAGTAACATGCCCTCCATCACAACTCATTGATACATCACTAATGAAATCATGCCATACATGTCTCGCAACATTACAAATCCATAACATGGTTCATTGGAGTACATTTCTCAGGTTTCTCAATTTCTAATTCATTGAGGCATTTTCACAAACACGTGATGGGCGTGTCAAGCATGTCCATGAGCACATTAGCAAGTCCATTATGAATACATTCCAATAATCTACCTTGCATGTAATAACAACAATCATGCACTATAGAGAGTGAATTAGCAACACTACACAATTCATAACACCACTTTAGTACTTCAGATTGCTGGAATTTGTAGAAGTTGACAATACATGGGCATATAGCATCAGTTTGCATTGAGAATTTGACAAATTGTTCCAAATGAAAGTTATAGATATATTAGTCCTGGATTCATAGATAATATTTCATCCAAAAATATTAAGTATATGATTTATAGTGAATTATTTGGTGAAATGTGTCAAATCTGTTTTCAGACAGATTTCAAGGTCTGTAACGATTGCTGTTTTTGTGCATTTTCTAGCCAGGATTTCGAAATATAAGCACTCTGATGAAATTATAGATAAACTTGTTAAGTTTCCAACGAGACGAAGAACATAAAATTCCATTATGTGTGCAGGTATTTAGATCAATTTTGCTGAACTGTGTCAAGCCTAAAGATCAAACAGACATGTTGTAAATATGGAATGTTTGCTCCTAATTTCTGAACTGAACTTATATCAAAATTTATATGATTTAGGGGTAGAATTTCAAGATCTACAAGCACATATTTGTTTCGAAACCTAATTCAAGCTACAGTAATCGTAATCACAGCAAAATCACACAACCGAATTTCAGGATTTCAAGAGGGGTGGTTTTTGCTTGGAATTTCAAGGGGAAATTGATGAAATTGAATAATGGTACGTAAATTCGATTACACATACTAAAAATTTAGTAAAACATAATATGAAACATGATAGAAAGAAACCCTAAAGAGATTTCCAAAACCAAGTTGAAATCCTACATCAAAACTTGATTTTTCTCCTTTCCTTCTCTTCATTTCTTCTCCAACTTCTTTCCATATGCAACCCACTTGAGATTCTTGAATTTTGTAAGGGAGAATTAGGGTTTCAATTTGGAGGATGATGAGCAATTGGGAGAGGGGTGGCCGGCCCTAGGCTAAGGGAGAATGAGGAAAAGAAAAATGAAAAGAGAAAAGAAAAGAAGAGTGAAGAAGAAGAAGAACACTCCTACAAAAAATCTATCTCTAGAACCTCCTTAGGATAAGCATTCCACATCTTAAATGACCTAAATACCTTTCCAAAAATGCCCCTCAACTTATGGGTATTTACAAGTTTGCCATGACTTTATGCACCGACCACTTAAGTATGTACGCAAAGCAGCTTTAGTCCAAATGACCGTTTTGCCCCTCGCCTTTCTAAAAATTACGGTGGTTGCCATTTACACCTAACCCTTTTCACACTTGTATAACTTCCCCACACATACCCATGCATGCCTACACAAGTATACATGCACCACGCACACACGTCCAACACATTCCTGTTGTTTCGCACCCACGACGTCATTCACACTTCTCCCGCACTCAATCTTGCTTTCTCGACTCTTATCCACGCATTACGGCCCAATCCCCCTTGCACTACATTACATACATCAATATCCACCTTTATTTCATGCCTACGTATGTACCGTAGATAGAAATACCATGTGTGTTCAATAGAATACACGTATAGTGCTAAATAGGGCATGGCAACGAGTCATTCTATGAACTGGTTCCCTAACAAGAACATATGCATTGTCTAATGATGTACATACATCAAGTAGCTATGAGACCGCTGCTACCATCTGATGGTAGAGATCAATGCATACCAGTCTATACAGAATAATAGATTTTCCTGTCTCGATATTTCCTCGATAATGAATATTTTGGAATTGTGCTCATGCGAATCCTTTGGACCTTATTATCATGATTTCATTATAATCTCAATCTTCGTCACACATCTCCAAGGACTTTACCCATGCGATATAAACATAATGGCATACTCAGAGTGTATGAGAGAATCACATAGATAAAGAGTACCAAATAACATACTATTATTTTGAACAAGATGCCTTTATACAATTACAATAACTGTCTGAAGGGCACATTGGCGTGATGCAAATAGTGCATGGGCTAACTCCCAAGTATAGGAGGTCACCAAGTAGTAATTTTCCTAGCGAGCATATGGTCAAACTCAGGGACAATTCGTTTACAATCAACAACGGTTATGAATGGCTTTGGCGATGTGAAGAATATCACCCTTTGAGGGTGAGGATTGACTAAGTGGATTTTTAGTGTGAACTGAAATCAAATATGGGAATGAAGAAAAGTGCGGGAGTACTCAAAGATGAGAAGTGGGGGTGTTTATGGTTTCATGATGTAGTAGGGCTTATAAATTTATCTCAACTTACTACAACCTCTCACCCGGCTAAGGAGAGAGTGATCGGAAGATATGACATTTCATCGAACATATGGGGTGCAGAAAATAGTGCATGAAACTTTGAGAAAAATAATCAGTGAGCCTAAGAGAGAGGGTCCTCTAGGATACATGATGAGTGTTTATTGTATATAATTTCCTACTCTTTTTCATGCATGTTTTACATCGTTTTATTCTCTATTCATCCCAGCTTTCCCCGTTTTGTCTCTTCTTTTGCTTTTGTGGTCCCTCACATGCTTTGCAAGAGATATATGCCAATTTGTAAAATCCTAAATATTGACGTGTTTGAACTTTCAGGGCCTAGTGTCATTTGCACCACAAAGGCTTATATTTCCAAATACCAAATAGGATGCTCGGGTACATATGCCTGGCACAAATGAATTTTCAAAAAAAAAAAAATTCACTCCGATTCTCAAACCCAAGCAGCCATGGGTGCTCGGACACATATGTCCTCCAATTTAGTTTCTTAGGTTCAAGCACTCACGTGGCTGCTCAGGTTTGAGAACTCGAACTATAATACAGGTGGGGGAGGATGACGATGAAGAGGAAGAGAAGGACGATGGGGATATGGAGGAGAAGAAACGGCGACAATGACAAAGAAAATGATGAGCATGTGATGGCGAGAGGTGGCGAGGAAGAGGAGGAGAGGTGAATGGAGTTTATCGTAGAGAGGGGAAAAGGGTAAAATAGGCAGTAAAAACATAAAGGCAAACTTGTAATTAAAAGCAAGGTGTGTTTATGAAAAGTTAAAGTACAGCTACCAGCAGGAATCAAGTACTTCGTAAATTTCAATCTAGTAGAAAGAAGAAAACAGAAGAAGAGAGAAGAAGATTAAGGATGAGATTCGTGGTCTCATCTCCCAAAGCATGCGCAAGCAATGGCCGAGCTCGGGCTGGCTTCCTATATGCCGGCAGCAGTTGCAATAGCGGCGGCGGCGGCGTAGAGATCGAGACCCCAGCCCTCTTGGTCTCCACTCGCAAAGGACTCCCCAACTTCATCTCTCGCGATCTCCTCTCCTCTCTCCCTCTCCCTCTCCCTCACTCTCGCCTACTCCACGTCAGCCCTCTCAACTTGTAAGTTCCACTCACTGACCCCATCACCCCAGCACCCCCTTCCCCACTCGCCTCCCCATTCTTTTGCACTTGACATGTTTGATGAAATACCCATTACAAGCAAATGCATATTTTGATGACCCATCTGAGGATGGCTCGTGTTTCTCTTAAAAGATGCGATTTTTGAGGGAATTGGTGGCAATGGCATGTGCTCGGGGGAAATGCCCGGGAAATGCTATTTTGATATACGGATGAAGAACATGTTATGACCCAATGTAGGATTCATTCATTAAAATTTTGCGAGTTTTTAGTGAGTTTATGGATTGCAATGTATTTAGGGTGTATTACTATTGTTATTATTGATAGAGGTAAACTGCCACTTTGCTCCCCTGCGAAAATATAGCATATTACGAAATATCTATGTAGAAACGACTAACTACCGTTTACATTCATTTCTAAATGCAAAACGCAAAAGAAAATCTGTATCTACATTCATTTCTATAATACAATTTCAACTCCTGAAAAGCAATTTTGAAGCACAATTACCCACGTTTTGCCAAGTATGTGATTATACTGAGGGTAGAAAATCTCCTCAGTGTAAGTATTTTGTTTATTGTAGTATTGAATGCCCACCATTGAAGACTATTTCTAGTGTTGGAGGGTTGCACCGTATGGTAGGATTGGACGAATATGTCTTTGTGGCTTCTGCAAGGGACTCAATAGTAAGCCTTCCAGAGAGCGGAGCAACTAACAAGCTTGGAGCTTCCTTTGAAACGCCGAGTGGTCGACGGCTGGTAGTGGTCTCATATTTATTTGTACTAGCACTAATTGTTATTTATGTTCTAATTATCATGTTCTTTCATATTAATTCTTTTAGTTAATTTCATCAGGTAAAACCTTCAGAGTTTGTGGAAATGATTTCGTCCTTAAAACCCAACTTGTGGGCCAGTTTGGCAGATGAGGTCCCTGTTTGGGTTTCTGAGAAGAGAAATACGGCTTCTGTGGATCGAACAATCCGTTGGCTTGATGAATGCCTTAATATCGACAAGGTGTGTAACTGAAAAAGCGAATTATTATTATTATTTTGCCAAGATATGGCAGGTTCAGGATTGATTCCCAATAATGGATTAGATCGCACCAATATCAATCCTTTTTATTCCAAAGTGAAGATTTCATTAGTTACCCAGCATCAAGCTATTGGTACGTTGTTGAATCGAAATAAGGAATGCCGATCTTTGATGATTTTGTCATTAGTTAATTGTTTTCAAGTTGGTCCATTCAATGGTTCGAAATATAACAATGTGGCAAAAGGATCGAATCCCGTAACTCCAATTAGGGATTTGTTGGGAGGAATCATCTCCGAACTTCACTACACGGAATGAATTAAAACAAAGGAAGACGCCTGCGGGTCCTACAATGTAATTTTTATATAATTCAAATGGACCATCATCGCGCATGTTTATTAAATGCTGTTAAAGTTTTTCATCCTTGCATTCAGAAACTTCATTTCTCGTAAAATTTTAGTAGGAATGTAAATAAATCCATTTAGGGGATCATACTTTGGGCCAGTGTAACAGGAGTTGTAGTTCAGTTTGCTTCGCGATAAATGCACATGGACAAGGTACAATTCTTTTAACAGTACATAATACGAAATGATAGGCTTAGTCAGATAGTATTCAGGGTCGCTGTACATTTGGGTTTGTTGCTCGGTATATGTCACCATTTTCATTTGTCTCTTACCCACCAGAAAGTCGTTTTATGGTACTACTATTATTTATAAAATTTCTAATGTTTATTGTGACTTATCTTCTTTGTCTCAAGCCACACACAGTGAAGGCATGTAGTTAACTGATCTATGGTATTAGCTTGGATTTGTTCATAGCTATAAAGCTCTAGTTTAACGCTTACTGTAAAAAAATTAGAAGCAACTAATTTAAAAGAAAAATGTAATGACAATTCTAATTAAACAAATAATCAAAGTCCATAATTAAAGCTTAAAAACCAATTGTTGAGTCTCAAAGACGGTAAATAAGTAAGTCCATATCCAGAAAATGACTATAAATAAGTCTGCAGAGGAAAAACTTATTAAATGCAACTACACCAAAACTGCTTAATTGATTAATTATTAATTTATGAGGGTGTTATATATCTGAAAACAAAAACAAAAAAAAGATTTTGGGGGATTTCGGAGAGTGGATGTTGCTGGATAATAGATGAGAAGGGCCACGAACACTCCATCCACCCATGTAACTGATGCGGTCGTCTACAAGAGGAGGCAAGCAGGCACGGGCACGGGCCGGAATTAGAGCTACCCACCTTATCTTCCTTAGTTTGGTTTGTTTTTGCTTTGTAAACATCTTAGTCATTGCTTAAGTCACGGTGTGTGCGCTTAGCAATAACTAGATGAACCCTATAAATACCCCAAAAACCCTAGTTGTTCATTATCGAAGAATTGAGATTAATTGCCGTGACGGCTAGGGTTAGTGGGGATTAGACTTGATCATTTAGATTCAAGTTAGGGAGTGATCTCTCCAGAAAAAGATCAAATCTATCTTATTGTTCTTCGTATTTCAATAGAAATTCCTCTCTTTTCCATTTTTCCTCTTTTAAATTCAGCCCTAAATACGATCTGACCCCCAAATCGTATCATTTTGGTATCAAAGCACTCGGTCCTATGGCGAGCACACGGGCGACGGCGACAAAAACTCTGGAGGAGCGATTGGATGCGGAAATCACGGGGTTGCGAAAGGAGATGACGGATATGAGGGAAGAACTCAAGGCGGGTTTGAGCGCAACCATGGATGAGAAGTTGAATCGGGTTTCGGAGCGCCATTCGCGCGAGATGAAGGATGGGTTTGCCGAGGTGGCGAGGATGCTTCAACAACCCCAGTTTCTGCAGCGAGATCCAGATCCGCAGTCGTCGGGTTCATTAGATCTGGTCTCACGGACAAATCATGGAAACGGCGACGAAGTAGTAGCTTTTCCCCCACGGGAGAGCAACCAGAGGCAACCGGATGATGGGCGGGGCCGGCAAAGGGGCCCGGATGGTCGGCCGCCCCCAACTGGGGGCGGCGAAGGCGGGCGGCCCCGAAACGGGGCCGCCGGAGGGTTTCCGCCCCCCACGGGGGGCGGCGAACAGCAGCGGGCCCATCTGGGGCTCGCTGGGGTGTTTCCGCCCCCCTGGGGGCGGCGAAGGGTGGCGCCCCCAGGCGGGGGGCGCGGGGGGGTTTCCGCCCCCAGGCGGGGGCGGAATGATTGGGCGGACCCTCCTGGGGCCCGCCGATGGAGACCCGCCCCAGGTTGGGGGCGGGGGAGGATGGCCGGCCCACCTTGGGCCCGCGGGAGGTTTTCCCCTCCTTTTGGGGGCGTCGACGTAGGTTGGCTACGTGGAGGACCCCGGAGGGAGCATGTGGAGAGTGGGACGATGTGGGAGCACTCGCCAATGGGAGGGCCAGGGGAGGTGTAGGACAGTGGGGGGCCGAGGATCATACTTACCAGAGGCGGCAGGCAGACAGGGGGGGACCACTACGAGGAGATACACCCCCTGATATGCGGAAGCTGAAGGCACCACTGTTCGATGGGAAGGACCCCGATGGCTGGATCTATCAGGTAGAGAGATACTTTGAGGTCATGGGCTTCGCTGAAGCAGAGAGGCTGAGGGCGGTGGCACTAAATTTCGAAGGGGAAGCCCTGTCGTGGTACCGGTGGACCCAGAAGCAGAGACCGATACGGACTTGGAGGGAGCTGACAGAGTGCCTGATGGAGAGGTTCCAGGAGACCCACGGGGGCGGGCTTTTTGAGCAGTTGTATGCCTTGAAACAGGAGGGGACCGTGCGTGACTACATCTCGAGGTTCGAGACCCTCTCGAGCCGGGTAGAGGGGGTGTCAGCGGAATCGATGGAGGGGAATTTTTTGAAGGGGTTGAAACCATCCGTGAGAGCAGAGGTAGGAGTGCATGACCCTCAGGGGTTGGCAGCTATGATGTGACTAGCCAGGAGGGTGGAGGACAGGCAGACTCAGGAGAGGAGGTCTAGAGGAGTGTGGGGCGGGGTTGCGGCACGTAACCCAGTTCCGCCAGCAGTACATAGAGTTACGACCGGGACCCCGGCCGCGGAGACCAGACCTGGAGGGCAGACCCGTCGGATGACCGAGGCAGAGATGAGGGAGCGCAGGGCCAAGGGGCTGTGCTTCAAGTGCGATGAGCGGTTCACTCCGGGGCATCGGTGCGCAGGACGAGCCATGCAGTTGGAGGTGGCGGCTGAGGAGGAAGAAGGGGGAGATATTACTATTATACTCGATGGGGAGGAGGCTATGGCGGAACAACACCAGCATTTAGACGTCGTGGAGGTTTCTCTTAGCTCCGTGGTGGGATTTACTCCTTATCACACCATGAAGCTGGTGGGCAGGTTGGCAGACCAGGAGGTGACGGTATTGATAGACAGTGGGGCGACCCACAACTTCATCTCCAGGAAGTTGGTGGAGCAGGTGGGGATAGAAGTGAGTGAGACAGCCACCTTTGGGGTGATTTTGGGCACCGGCCAGAGGGAGGAGAGCAGGGGTGTCTGCAGGGCTGTGATTCTGGCGGTACAGGGAGCTCAGGTGGTGGTAGACTGTTACCCCCTGGAGCTGGGGAAGGTTGACTTGGTATTGGGAATGCAATGGTTGCAGACATTAGGCGACACCAAGTTCAACTGGAAGCTGCTTAGGATGGAATATCAGGAGAACGGAAGGACGGTGATTTTGCTAGGGGACCCCAGTCTGTGTTGCCGCGCAGCGTCCTTGAAGTCTTTGGCTCGGGCAGTATCGATAGGTGGGGAGGCATATTTTGTGTCCTACCAGGAGTTTGGGGCAGAGGCAGAGGAGCAGAGGGCACCGCCGGAGGTGGAGGAGTTGTTGGACAGCTATGGGCACATTTTTCAGATGCCACAGGGACTTCCACCGCAGAGAGACCACGAGCACGCCATCGTGCCGCGGGAGGGGGTAGCGCCCATCAGTGTCCGACCATACAGGTACCCGCATGTCCAGAAGGATGAGATCGAGCGATTGATCAAGGAGATGCTACAGGCGGGGGTGATTAGGCCGAGTGTTAGTCCATTCTCTAGCCCGGTGCTCTTGGTGAAGAAAAAGGACGGTAGCTGGAGGTTTTGTGTAGACTACCGTGCCCTCAACAAGGAGACGGTGGCAGACCGTTTTCCCATACCGGTGATAGATGAGTTGCTAGACGAGTTACATGGGGCGTTGATCTTTTCGAAGATTGACCTGAAGTCGGGTTATCATCAGATCCGGATGAAGGCAGAAGATGTACAGAAGACTGCTTTCAGGACTCATGAGGGGCACTATGAGTTCCTCGTCATGCCCTTTGGGCTGACGAATGCACCTGCTACATTTCAGTCGTTGATGAACAAGATATTCCAGCCTTACCTACGGCAGTTTGTCTTGGTGTTCTTCGACGACATCTTGGTGTACAGCCGGACAGTGGAGGAGCACGTGCGGGACTTAGAGACAGTGTTACAGGAGCTACAGGCCCACCAGCTGTATGCCAATAAGAAGAAGTGCACGTTCGCCCAGGCGAAGGTGGAATACTTGGGGCATGTGGTCTCAGCAGCAGGGGTGGCGGCGGATAGGAGCAAGATAGAAGCCATGCTAGATTGGCCGCGGCCAACTACACTGAGGGCGTTGCGGGGATTTTTGGGCTTGACGGGGTACTACCGCAAGTTCGTGCAGGGATATAGTACCATTGCCTGGCCGCTGACTGAGCAGTTGAAGAAGGATGGGTTTCAGTGGACCGAGGAGGCGACTGCGGCATTTGAGGCCCTGAAGGGGGCAATGACGACCGTCCCGGTACTGGATCTTCCTGATTTTAGCAGACCCTTTGTGGTTGAGACAGATGCTTCGGGGTACGGGTTGGGGGCAGTGCTGATGCAAGATCAGCGGCCCGTGGCTTACTTCAGTCAGGTTTTGTCTTCGCGGGCGAGGCAGAAGTCCGTGTATGAGAGGGAGCTGATGGCGATCGCTTTGTCGATTCAGAAGTGGCGTCCGTACCTGCTGGGGCGGCCATTTATTGTGCGCACGGATCAGAGGTCCCTGAAATACTTACTGGAGCAGAGATTGGTGGCGGCGGACAATCAGAAGTGGTTATCTAAGCTTGTGGACTACAAGTTTGAGATACACTATCGGCCTGGGTTGGAAAACAAGGCTGCGGACGCGCTATCACGGCGGGAGGAGGGTACGTCTTTGGCAGCCTTATCAGTACCACTGCTAGCGGATTGGGAGCCCTTATGGAGGGAGGTGGAGGCCGACGAGGAGTTGTCTAGAGTCCGCGAGGATTTGGTTCACGGGGTGACTGAGCACCCAGGCTATTCAGTGGAGGGACGACGGTTGTTGTATCGGGGGAGGCTGGTGATACCACGGGGCTCAGTGCACATCCCACTGATTTTTCAGGAATTCCATGGGAGCGCAATAGGGGGGCATTCTGGCGTCCAACAGACATACATGAGGATGGCCAGAGAGCTGTACTGGAGGGGAATGAAGAAGGACATCGCAGAGATGGTAGCCCGTTGTGACGTCTGCCAGCGTCACAAATACTTGGCCATGGCACCAGCAGGGCTGCTGCAACCTTTAGCTCTTCCTGAGCGGGTCTGGGAGGGGATTAGCATGGATTTTGTGGAGGGGCTACCCAAGTCAGAAGGATACTCGGTGATTTTGGTGGTGGTAGACCGACTGAGCAAGTATGGACACTTCATTGGGCTGAAACACCCTTATTCTGCAGTGACAGTGGCTACGACATTTATGCGGGAGGTGGTGCGTCTGCACGGGTTTCCAGAGTCCATAGTATCGGATCGGGACACTGTCTTCATGAGCCAGTTCTGGAGGGAGTTGTTCAGGGTGCAGGGGACCGTTCTGAGGAGGAGCACCGCTTACCACCCCCAGACGGATGGGCAGACGGAGGTCGTCAACAGGAGCGTTGAGACCTACCTTCGCTGTTATGCATCGGATTGTCCTCGGAGTTGGTATCGATGGCTGGCGTGGGCGGAGTATTGGTACAATACCTCCTTCCATTCGGCCGCACAGACGACACCGTTTCGAGTGCTATATGGGAGGGATCCACCAGCGCTGGTCCATTATCTTGGTGGGACGACCCCGGTGTCCCAGTTGGACCAGTACCTCGAGGAGCGAGAGGGGATTTTGGAGGAGCTGAAGAAGCATTTGACAAGGGCTCAGAAGCTTATGAAAGCCAAGGCGGACGCACATCGTAGAGAGGTGGAGTTTGCGGTAGGGGATCAGGTCTATCTGAAGCTGAGACCGTATCGACAGAGGTCGCTGGCCCGACGCCGGAACGAGAAGTTGGCCGCGCTGTTTTACGGGCCGTTCCAGATAGAGGCGAGGATTGGACCCGTGGCATATAGACTGATGCTGCCCACAGGATCTGCCTTACACCCAGTGTTTCACGTCTCTCAGTTACGACGAGCGGTTGGAGCGCAGACACCAGTGGCCACTCTGCCATCCACATTGACAGCCGACTCAGAGATGATGATGGCGCCCCAGGATATTCTGCAGGTTCGACACACAGAGAGGGGCGGTCAGGAGGTGCTGGTAAGATGGTTGGGGTTGCCTGACCACGAGGCTACTTGGGAGCGGGAGGACACCATCAGGGCTCAGTTCCCAGACTACAACCTTGAGGACAAGGTTCGTTTTTTGGGGGGGAGTAATGATGCGGTCGTCTACAAGAGGAGGCAAGCGGGCACGGGCACGGGCCGGAATTAGAGCTACCCACCTTATCTTCCTTAGTTTGGTTTGTTTTTGCTTTGTAAACATCTTAGTCATTGCTTAAGTCACGGTGTGTGCGCTTAACAATAACTAGATGAACCCTATAAATACCCCAAAAACCCTAGTTGTTCATTATCGAAGAATTGAGATTAATTGCCGTGACGGCTAGGGTTAGTGGGGATTAGACTTGATCATTTAGATTCAAGTTAGGGAGTGATCTCTCCAGAAAAAGATCAAATCTATCTTATTGTTCTTCGTATTTCAATAGAAATTCCTCTCTTTTCCATTTTTCCTCTTTTAAATACAGCCCTAAATACGATTTGACCCCCAAATCGTATCAGTAACCTACCCTTGATTTCCTTTAATTGCCCCACGATTACGTGAGAGAAAATCACATAAGATCATTCTGTTAGTTGAGAAAATCACTCATGTATCCCAACTGATGAGTCGGGCCTGGTTTTGTTTTATTGGGTCATTTCAAGCCAAACCCACTAACATTTTCCACTTGGCCAAAATGGCCAAATACATTCCAGTCATACTCCCATTATTCGTGTGATATGACACAAAATGTAATTTTACATACTCCCACTGTTTGTGAAATATGCATATTTTTATTCACTGAGCACAACCATTTTTTATGATTGTCTCCTTGCATTATTCATGAAAGTTTCTTTGGCATAGATATTTCTAAGTCCCATCAAACCAACATATTTGATGAATGTTGCTGGAATACCCTTCGTCAAGAGATTAACAATATTATCACTTGTCAGAATATAAGTTACATGACCTCTTTCATTTACACCATATCATGAATATAATAATATTGTATCTTAATATGCCTTCTTTTTGAACTATTTGCACCATTATAGATCAAAGCTGAAGGTTGCTTGATTATCACAGTACATATCAATTGGTACATCCTAATTGGTACATCCTCCAAATTGAGATCTAAGTCCATCAGGAACCATCTTATCCACAATGCATGTGTAACAGCCATACTACATGCTGTATACTCAGCTTTTTGTATGTACCTTGCTACACATTCTTGTTTCTCACTACCACACGAAATAGCTACACTACCAAAGATAAATAAATGTCTTGAAGTGGACTTCCTGTCATTTTTGCCCCCTCCAAAATCTGCATTGGAATAACCAAGAACCTCAAATGAATTCACTTGATAAACCAACTTATATTGCACCATACCTTTCAGATATTTTAAAATCCTCTTAACAGCTTCCTAATGAGCTTGACCAAGATTACTTTGATATCTATTTAACAGACTTGTTGTGTACATCAAGTCTGGTCTAATACACAACATTGCATACATTAAACTTCCAATAGCTTGAGCATATGGAACACCTAGAAGTTTCTGTCCTTCTTCAGGACATTGCTCTTTACATAACCGTTTCCTCATAATCAATGGTGTAGGTGCTGGATTAGAATTCTGTATTTTAGACTTTCTCAACATTATATGCAAATACTTTTCTTGATCCAAACTCAACATTCTAGATTTTCGATTTCCAAGGATCTGTATACCAAGAACATAGGATGCATTTCTTATGCCTTTCATCTCAAATTCACTATAAAGTACCGATTTAATCGTATTCAACACTTCAATGTCATTTCCAGCAAGCAAAATATTATTCACATACAATGATAATATTATAAAATTGTTCCTACTTTTCAATACATACACACAATTATCAATTTATTTATAATCAGACCAAGTTGGATAGCAGTATTGTGAAATTTGAGATATCATTGTCTATATGATTGTTTCAAATGATATAAAGAGTTTTCAATTAATACATTGTATCTTCTTGTCCCTCAATCTGAAATCCCGCAGTTTGATTCATATATTTAACTTCCTTTAACTTTCTGTTAAGGAATGCAGTCTTGATATCTATCTGAAAAAGTTCCAAGTCAAGATATGCAACAATTACTAAGATTATACTTAATAGATGCAAACTTAGCCACCACAGAATACGTCTCTTGATAATCAATATCTGTTTTCTGAGTAAATCTTTTGGCAACTAATCAAGCCTTGAATGTATCAACAGAGACATCATCCCGATATTTCTTCTTTAACACATTTACATTCTATGGACTTCATCTCTTCTGGTACGTCACATAGCTATCATACATTATTTCTCTCGATTGAGTCACCTTTTTATGGCCGCAAGCTATTGATCCAATTCATCGGACTTCATTGCATTCACATAATTCAAGGTATCAACTTGCTTATCTATATCAATATCCACTGAGAAATAAGACGGTTCACATAAATATAAATAATAACCATCCATCCATGTAGGTGTGTTCTTGGTCTTTTGTTGTCATTAAGGTTTGCAGGTTGGACATGTGCAGCTGGTTGATTTTCCATAGGTATATTCTCATTTAGAGCCTCATCTTCCATAATTAGATATACTCCCTCTATTGTGTCCAAGTCATCATGGGGAATATCAACTTAGTCCAGTAAAGGTGCACATTTTCTTGGACTTATTCCATTTCATCTAAATTTTCTAGAAAAGTAGTATCTATACTTTTAATGACTCCTCTTTTCATAGAAGAACCTGAACCATTTAGATCTTTCAGAATAACGTATAAATCTACACTTTACGGTTTTGAGATCCAGCTTATCTCTAACCTGATATGGAATAGAATCATTTGTCATACAACCCTATTTTCTCAAATAACTTAAATTGGGTTTGCGTCTATTTCATATATTATACAGTGTTGACTCGACTGATTTTGTGAGAATTCTGTTCAAAACATAATTAGAATCAATATAACTTCTCCTCGAAAAGCCTTGGCGAGACCAGAATGTGATAACCAAGTTTTAAGTTGAGGTCTTGGTTTCGTTTTGTTTTTCTTGAAACTTTAGGTTTCGGTTAGGATTTACTCGTTGATGGTTTCGATTTTGCATGTAACTAACTATATTTGTAACTTAACTAATAAGATAATGGCAAACTAATAAGATAATTAGTAACTAAAAAATAATTTCTATCTAAAAAGATAATTTGTAACAATAATAGTTAAATCTGACATTCACATTACACATTTTTATTAATACACTGTCGTCCAGAATAATCTGTCAAACTTGTAAATAAATGAGTTTAGCAGAATGTAGAATGCGAATATCAATTTCAATATACACTACTAGTGCTGCTAGTCATATACACATTTTGCTAAATATATTGCATTTATTTACAAGTTTGCCATTGAAATTGTAATAGGCAATGTCAAACTTGTAATTAAATGCAATATGTTTAGCAAAATGTGTAATGTGAGTAGCATCCCCTATTATCCCTCTGCAGTCTCCAGAATTCCAAATTGTGAAACCAATGCTTCTTCTTCTTCTCCCCTTATCTCTTCTTCTTCAGTGAGGCGGGCGGGAGGCGAGATCTCTAGGTAAGTTTCACTCTCTCATCTTCCTCTTCCTCTTCTTTTTGTGTTCATCTGCTCTCTTTATGTAGTTGTTGAACCTTGTTTTGATGTTCATCTTCATCTTTATCTTCTCTTCTTTTCTAAATTCGTTTTGGGTAGAATGGCAACGTGAAATCGAAACAAACCCTTGGTTTCGGTCTCGGTACCCGTCGAGACCGAAACGAAACGGCTGATACCAGGGTATCGGTCAATACCTGTTTCTATGGTGATAACATACATATTACTACATTCATATTTAATGTAGTATTCTTCCTTTCAGCCACATCATTCTATTATGGCGTATACAGCATAATTATATGCTTCTTTATACCGTATTGTATACAGTAAAACTCAAATTCCTTTGAGTTGAATTCCCAGCCTCTATCAGTTCTTAACACTTTTATATATCCCTCAAGGTTTCTTTCTACTTCTGCCTTGTATTTTTAAAACAATCAAAAGCTTCAAACTTTCTATTTAAAAGATGCACGAAAGTATATTTGGAATAATCATCTATAAATGTTATAAAACATTTCTTATTCCTTGTGTCTTTATGCTCAAGAGTCCACAAATGTCAGAATGAAGTAATTCTAACAGTTCATTAGCACTTTGCCCTTCTAAGAATGATTTCTTGGTCATTTTTCAGTTAAGCAATATTCATAGGGTGATGTAGTTTCTGTTGTCAATTCTGATAATAAATTCATCTTGATTAATTGGTCCATCTTATTGTTATCAGGATGTCCTAATCTCATATACCAAATATTATAATCAGACAAAAGATAAGATGAATAATTCAAATCACAATCTTTAATACAATATCAGATTTTATAACAGAAAGGCAAAACAAATCATGTCCAGGCATAAACTTATTCATAGCAAATACTTTCTTGTCTTTCCTAATCGACACCATATTATTGTAAACTCTAATCTTAAGGCCTTTCTTTAGCAAAGCCGGAACAGAGATCCGGTTACATTATGCCATGTGCATAAAACACATCTTTGAGGATCATGATGATATCTCCAAGATCCAATCTGTAAGAACCAATACCTTATACATCTATATATGTATTGTTCCCAATATATATCTCCTGCTCTCCTTGCTTTAGTTCCTAGAAGTCGACAATCCATTTCTGTCTTTGCTATCTGTCGAGTTGCCCCTGAGTTAATTCACCAGCCTTCAATATCAGTTGTTGCAGTATTACATATAATAACGCAAATGAACTCTCGCTTACTAGATCTTCCTTGTTTTGGACACTTACGATAGCCCTTATTAGTTGCCTGGGGATAGATGGCCTTGAATTGACCGAACTTCATGTTTCTTACTGCGACCTTGGTGTTGCCTAGTTACTTTGAAGGATGGTTTCACAGGTCCAAGACGCTAGGTATCTCGTGCCTTCCAATATTGAGCAGCATTTGCCTCTTCCTCTTGTACAAGGTTTAAATCTGAGTCATTCCTCCTAGCTAAAAGGTCTTGTTTTATTGCCAACTGAACTGACAAGTCAGTGACACTTTTAATGGTTTCATTTAATCTAAGTGGTGTAGCAGCCATATCTTGTGACAGTGGCAGACTATTCAAAACAGTTGCCACATGTAGCTTTTTAGAAATTCTATTTCTTGCAGTAGCTAAGTCCTTATCCATGATAATCATGATGTTCACAAGTTCTGTGACATTGCCAACTTCTTGCATACATCATGAGTTATAACTATGAATCAAGATGTTCACCTCCTAAGTGGTGTTATACTTCTCCTTAATAACCTGCCACATGTCCTTGATAATGCTACATTTCTCGAATACCTTAATAAGGCTATCGACCATGAACATGAGCATAAGGCTTTTACCTTTCTTGTCATTGATGTTCCACTGGTCAAATGCTCTTTTCTGAGCATTTGTGGGATTTTCCACAAGAGTAGGAGCAGAGGTCTCCGTGACCATATCTAAATTATCATGTATAAGTTTGTACTTTATTTTTCTATGCCACAGTTGAACCATTAAGGTGTTCTATCTTAGTCAATGAAACTAATTTACTACTCATTTATGTCACTGATTTATAAAATGAATAGTAAGGTTAAATAAGGAGAATAATTAAGTTAACCGATGTGTGAATTTTATTAGATTATGTGGGGTTCAATTTATGTAAAAACATAACTACGATATTATGTATGTGACATGAAAAAATGAAAAAAAAAATTTGATTTTAATTAATGTGGTGGGGCAAATTTTATTAGGTTTAAGGTGAAGGGGAGTATCTATGCAAAAATCTAATAAATTACAAAATTTAAATAAATGCACAGAGGAACCCGATCTGAGAAGAAGCTGCTCGGACGTGTGGACATGTGAACTGCACAACGCATGCGTGTAGCTAGAAGGCATGTGCGGTGGGCGTGTGTGGCTCGAAGGCATGACGCGCGCGCACTGTTTGGTGGAGGAAAAAACTTGTGAGAACAGGCCGAACACAGTCCACATAACCCCATAACCCCTGTATAGCTTGAAACGTGAAAGAGGGGAAACATGCACACTGCGTTATGTGTGGAAGCAGGGGCCTGGCTGTTGATTTTTTGTTTTTGTTTCCTGCAAAAATCGCTCTACTCAATGAGTGGCTCTGACGCGTGAAAGAATGTGTTGGTTTTGCTTGCGTGGAAATCTGTACGGCTCTGAAGGCACATGCAGTTGCTTCTTGGTGCATGGCTTGAGGTGAAAAAGTCAGTTGCCCGCACAGCTGCTGGGATCGAGGAGAGAAGAGATCTGTCGCTCGGTGCATTAGGAGACACGTGGAAGGAGGCCTTGCCCGTTGATCTTTACAAGACTTTAGGCATCGCATGTGTCGTTGTCGATGCAAACTTGAGGTTGACGAATCCACTCTGTAAGGATCGTCTAGCGTACATACTAATAACAAACACTTTAAGGGGGGTGAATAGAATAATGTCAATAATTGTGCAATTAAAAATTAAACTTGCAAATGCGGAATAATAAGTGCAAGAGAAAATTAATACACACAATCAAGCAAACGCAAACACAAGAGATTTTACACTGATTCCTCAACTTGGGTACATCCAGCTACCCCAATATTCACTATGATCTTTCATAAGGTAGTGAATACAATCCCTACACAAGGGATACCATACACAAGGGATTTGTCCTACATAATGACTCAACTAACGCTACACAAGGGTTAAACTCCTACGCAGATAGAAACTAACTCCCACAAAGAGAATTAGGGTTACAACTCAACCAACCCTACACAAGGGTTAAACTCCCACAAAGAGAGTAACTAACTCCCACATACAGAGTTAGGGTTTCAATCACAAAGATGAAATAAATAGACTCTTATATATGCCTTGATGAGATGAACTTACTCAATGTTGAATGCAAGACATGGAAGAGGATCTCCAAGTGTTGAGATGAGCTTTGATGCACTTGGAGAATTTCCCTATGAGCTAGCTTTAATGCATGAAAATGGGCTCAAGAGAGGGAAATGAGAAATAGAAGTGGCTAATTGATTATCTATGATATTCAATATGTGTCAAGTGTGGTCAATAGTTCTAATAGAACTAAGTCATCTCATATATATATATATATATATGCTCATTAACCTACATCCCCAATGCTCATTAACCTACATTCCCAGGTATCTTCAGACCCAAAGCCTTTTAAATTCTTTAATCACTGGGTGAGTTTGTCAGGTTTTAAAGAACTTTTGGAAGCTAACTGGAATCAAGCTACTCATGGTACTAGAATGTACCAGTTGGTGCAAAAATTGAAGCAATTGAAGTATGCGTTGCGTGCTTGGTACTATTCTCAACATGCGGGTAATCCAATCCAGAATTGCCGCACCATGCTGGAGGAGGTTCGAAAACAGAAGGCTATTCATTATGACACCAACCTACAAAAAAGGGAGCACAAGCTATCAAAGGAATTGGTCAATCTGTTGGGTCTTGAAGAAGAGATGTACAGACAAAAAAGCAGGCAATACTGGTTGCGGCTGGGTGACAGGAATACAAAATTTTTCTACAACTCTATGCGGGCGCGGCAATGTCATAATAATCTTCTTCACTTGGTGGATGCAAATGGGATACAATGCATGTCTTATGATGAGCTTAAGTTGGAGACAGTCAATTTCTATGAAGATTTATATAATCAAACTGATTATTGGAGGGTATTCCCAAATATTGTCCCGAAGAGGAAGGTTAAGGTGGAAACAGCTAGATGGCTTGAAAGGCGGGTCTCGGCAGAAGAAATTAAGGAGGCGGTCTTTCAAATTAATGCAAATAAAGCTCCAGGGCCTGATGGATTTAATGGGTTCTTTTATCACTCAAACTGGAATCTTATCGAAGCAGATGTCGTAGGTGCAACTCAATCTTTCTTCAATTCCGGTACTCTACTTCGCCAGGTCAATCACACTTTCTTAACTCTTGTCCCTAAAAATTCAAATGCTTCTAATCTGGGAGAATATAGGCCAATAGCATGTTGCAATGTGCTATATAAGATTATCAGTAAAACTATCTGCAACAGGCTTAAAAGGGTTGTTCATGCTCTAGTCTCCCCAAATCAGGCAGCTTTTCTCCAGGGCAGACTAATTTCTGACTGCGCCCTTCTAGCCCATGAACAAATTAGGGATTTCAGCGACCCAATGGGGGCTAGGGCTTGTCTAAAACTTGATCTACGGAAGGCTTTTGACAGCGTCAATAGGGAGTTCGTTTATTTTATCTTGCATCAGATGGGGTTTGGAAAGACTTTCATTGGCTGGATCAGGGAATGTCTCTCAACAGTTTCCTTTTCAGTAATGGTAAATGGCTCACCAGCGGGACACTTTGAGGGCAATAGAGGGCTAAGGCAAGGTGACCCCCTTTCACCGTATTTATTTGTCATCATAATGGAAGCCTTCACTCTCTTATTGGGAAATGCACTAGATGCGGGTTGCATTCAGCCAATGCGGCGGACGGGTTCAATTTCACATCTTCTTTTTGCAGATGATCTTTTGGTCTTCTGCCGAGCAAATATTAAATCCCTCCAGGGACTGCTTAATCTCTTATCTAAATTTAAAAATTTCACAGGTCTTGAGGTTAACTGGGGGAAGAGCAATGCTATGTTTAGCAAAGGAACAAAAAATCCTGGGGCACTTGCAGATCTGTTGGGGGCAAAACTCACTAGCACCATCTCTACTTATTTAGGCCTCCCGCTGACATCAAAATATCCGAAAGCTCAAATGTATAGTCGCCTGATAGATAAGTGCAGGAAACGCTTAAGTGGATGGACCTCTTCCATGCTCTCCATTTCTGGTCGAATTGGGTTGGTGAAAACAGTAATATATGGAATGATAGCCTTCTGGTCTCATGTATATAGAATTCCAACTACGGTGCTTCGTACTTTAACATCTATGTGTAGAAGTTTTATATGGGGAAAAAGCATTGGCTGGGCTTGGAATGACTGCTGCAAGCCTAAAAAAGAAGGGGGGGGGGTGGTGGGCCTGAGGCTACTCTCAGATCTGAACTTGGCATCAGGGATAAGGTTGACATGGAGGATGTTGAATTCCAAGAGCATGTGGGCTAAGTATATGCTAAGCAACTACAAGGATTCAAAGGCTTTCTATGGGGCGAAGGCCAAGGTGACTCAATCGGGGACTTGGAAATTTCTACTTCGATGCAGGAATGATTCCCAGAAACTAATTGAGAGGAAAGTCAGAGATGGAAATGACACTCTGTTTTGGCTTGACAACTGGCTACCCTGCGGACCCCTTATGAACCAATTTGACATCCCCAATGGGGAGAGCTATAGAAGGGTGCGAGATTATTGGGGTGGTTCTGATTGGGTAGATGACCCAGCACTACATGCTATTAGACCCCTGCTGGCCTCAGCTAAAGTCCAAGTTGGTGCTGACTCCTGGGAATGGAAGAAAGGGCAGGAGCCGAAATTCAAAGATATTTGGGATAGCATACGCAGCAAGGCAAGTCCGTTCCCTTTCTCATCGCTGATTTGGTACAAGGACCATGTACCTAAGATGGCATTAACCCTATTGCGCGCTATCAAAGGAAAGCTTCTCACCAAAGATCGGTTGGTGAGCTGGGGATCACAGATCTCTCCAGAATGTGTCCTGTGCAATGAAGGCTGCCCTGAAACTCTTAATCACATTTATTTCGGCTGCTCTTATAGTGCCTACATAATCACACGGTCCTTGCTGAAGCTGGGTGCAGGCGGCCTAAGTGTTGACTACTCGGACATTTCGGCAGCAGGTAATTTATTCCTATCACTCTTTGGGAAGAAAGATATGTTGGGCAGGCTAGCTAGATCTGTCTTTGCATCGGTGGTCTGGCATCTATGGCGAGAGCGCAACAACAGAATATTTGAGAAAAAATACAAGCTGAAAACCGGCCTATTTGACGATATCCAGGCCACCATACGTATTTTGCATCGTAATCTAGCTGAGGTTGATGAGGCTGCGAAAGAGGCTATGGAGAACTGGGAAATAATTGACAATGGATAGTCTTTGGGCTTTATTGTATGATTTTCATTTTCGATATTTTTGTAAATTGTGTGGTGACTGTCATGTTGGTGTTAGGTTCATAGATGTTGGTTGGTAAATGTGGAGAGTGACGACGCTTGTGTCCTATCCTCTCCCTTTAACAACAATCTGAGTACTAACACGTTGTACTATAATCCCATCCTTTCTAATATAGTTACTAACTTACTTTTCAAAAAAAAATATATTCTATAAAATAGGGATGGTATCAAGAGAAATTGGATAAGAGAATTTGGATAAGAGAATTTGGACAGTATACATACATACATATACATACATACATATCCATTCTATAAAATAGGGATGTTATCAAGAGATTGAATAATAGAATTTGGACAAGAGAAATTGGATAAGAGATGAGATTTTGAGGGATAAGAGAGGAGGTGGGGAATTTTGCACATATAACCCCGGTTTTTACATTTTTGCCCATGGACCCTCCCTACACACACCCACACTTTTTATTCTTCCTCCCTTTCCGACCGTTTTTCCCAGTCCACGTGCACGTGTGCACATGTTATTTACTATCTATTCTATAAAATAGGGATGTTATCAAGAGAAATTGAATAAGAGAATTTGGACACGAGAAATTGGATAAGAGATGAGATTTTGAGGGATAAGAGAGGAGGTGGGGAATTTTACACATACAACCCCGGGTTTTACATTTTTGCCCCTGGACCCTCCCCACCCACACACCCACACTTTTTATTCTTTCCCCCTTTCCGGCTGTTTTTTCCAGTCCACGTGCACGTGTGCACGAGTTATTTACTAGTATATATATATGATGCCAAGAAAACCACTCAAAACCAAGCAAAAAGTCCAAAGGAACAAATCTACAACGGCTAGAATTTGGGCTGAAATGTCATGGACATGTGCATGTAGAACAAAGGTCAGACGACTGATCAACGGCTAGATTTTCACCAACGGCTATTATCTGAGCCTGGACAGGCGACTGTAGAAGACTACACATGCGCATGTACAACTGTGCATGCGCATGTAAAGACTTCGTCAGGCAACTGTCACATGTGATGGAATAGAGCTGAGAAATGTCAACTTACGCACTTGTCAGACGACTAATGAACAAAGTCCAAGTGCCTGATGATTGACATGCGACTGTAAACTTTACATCAGTCGACTGACACACAAGATAGAGTGATACACAAAATTGACAAGTTACGCAATTTGGCACAAAGGTGACCGATGAACAATGTCCAGACGTCTGATGGTTAACAGGCGCCTGTCTTTTGTACTTCAGTCGCTTGCACCAAAATCTCAAGTAAGAGTCAAGAAAGTATTGACTTGAGCTGTGTAAATCAGCCGCCTGTAGAAGGCTGGACAAGCGCCTGGTGATCCACCAGTTGCCTGTCCTGCTTTCAGCAGGCGCCTAAAGGAAGGCCAGAGACTCCAATAAGAGTTCATGTCATGTGGAACCTATTAGGTTGTATTCTATGATAATCCTAAAGTTCTCTAAGATGGTTGATGCATATACATGAATGAATGAGACCATCTAATCAAGGCATTACAATTTCCTAGACTGAAAAAGAAAAAAGCAAGTAATAAGAATTACATAGATTACAATTTGCTTCTCCTAGAGTCTAAGCCTTCAAGATTGAGTAGTCTTGATTTCCCCGTCATCTTCCAAGCTTTGGCACCACTTGATGAGCTTACTTTCATTAAGTTCCAAGCTTTGGCAATGCTTCTCTTGATGTCCATCCTTGCACCAAGCTTTTAATATCCAAAAATGCTATTCTTCAATAGTTAAATATGAGACTAAAACATTGAGAGTCATTAGCAACATAATGTTGTGATCATCATCAAAACAATATTGGTCTAAAACACAAATACCTAACATTCTCATCCTTTTTGATGATGGCACACATATATAAAATATAAACAAATAAAGCACAATGCTAATGAGCTCCACCTACTTATATGCACCAATTGAAATAAATAAACCAATAAAGCTTCAAATCAATTGTGACATATAATAGGTAAGGATTATATAAACCATAAATCTCTCATAACTCTCCCCTCATATATGTATATCTCTATCCCCATATATGTATATGAATGGTTTACATAATCCATATTATCTCCCCATAGTCACTGTCAAAAAGGTGGATTACAACAAACAAGAAATAATTCTTGTCATTGATTTCCTTTAAACTGTGACAAAAAACCAAGAGATTAAGAGATATTTGATACCTAATTGTAAACTTAAGTGGGTATCAGTCACTATCACATGCTCCCCCTATATCATAGAAAGGATCAAAATGTTGACTCATATGATCTAATACCAATTGTAAAATTCTTTACCAATTGAAAGTAATAATTGGAGCCATGAGCCTAAATTGTATCAATGCATGGATATATAAGAATCAAACATCATTGATACAAATGATATTGCCAAGAGAAAATATAGCATGGGAATGTTGGCAATATCAATGGGTTGAGTTTGAGACCACAATAACCAATTGTAAATAATGTAAGAATGATCTCAAAAATAACATAATATGAGAGTTAAAATATATTTTAAAATACGTTTAAACATAACATACTAACTCCCCCATTGTCATACACATGGATCAACAAATGCATGTATTACAATGAAATCCCCAAGGTCCCATTTTCATGAAAAATAATTTGAAAATAATTTCAAAATCATGAAACATCACACACAATCAATGTGTATGTTAAGATATTGAAATGACAGCAAAATACACATGCAATATGCACGTGTGAGTGACCTAAATATTATAGAACCAAACCCAAGAAGAGTTTGATTTCCTAATATAACCAACCCATATGCACAAACATTATGAGAATGACATTCAATGTGACATATGAAAGGAAAAACTAATGCTAGCAAGTAAAAATTCCATACTCCCATATTAACATACAAAACATGCAAAATTGGAAGTAAAGAACACACTCACATAAATATGGGTACAAAATGTAAACATACAAGTAAGGTACCTAAGCAATGAATAATAATGTGAGTATACTAGCAAGGTGGAAACCAAACAAAAGTGGAGTTTGGTTTCCGTATATAGTCATATGAAAATATAACATTTCGAACATATGAATCTATATACGAATTCCTATCAAGTCTAGAAACATTCCTAGGAATCCACAAAGAAAGTGATTTGGGATTCTTAAGAAGAGATTTAGTTAAAGCATGAGTAAGAGGTAAGGAAACACGCTTATGGGCGGAACATAAACATTGGCGTGTCCCGTGTGTGAAACATGTAATTTAGCATTAGAAACATTCACACAAGCATTTCTACCATGCATAGGAACATGTGAAGCATGCAAATGATTGACATTAATTCTAGCATGCAAGCAATGTAAATTATTTCTATGAGAAAAATTATCATGCATATCAATATATGAAGAAGCATTCACACCAATAGGTTTTTGAATAAGCTTCTTATGCAATGAAGTGTACATATATGCATGATTCTTCTTTGGCTTATTAGTCGAAGTTGATGTTTGGCCAAATGAAGGCTTGATTGTGACACACCTTTTAGAAAGCTCCCCCACAAATTTGTTTTGGGTGCTTCTAGAGGTAGAGTTTGGTTTGGTTACCTTCAAAGATGAAGTTGCCAAAGCCTTGTCCTTACTCAAGTTGAGACTCTCAAGATGAGTGGACAATAACACATTTCTTCAAAAGAGAAGAAATGGCGTCATCCCTAGTGGATAGACGTGAGCTAAGCTCAAGACATTGAGATTTGAGCGCCATTGTATCATTTCTCAAAGCATCACAATCGAAATTGTGAGTACGTTTAAATGAAGCATTTTCTTCACGTAACTCACGAATTTGAGAAAGAAAAACTTCTTTCTCGGCATGCAAAGATTCAACCATAGCACTATGAGAAGCATGCAAAGAAGTGCAATCATGAGAGTCATCATGAAAAGAATGTGAACTATACTTATGAGCAATCAAAATTTTTTTTTCACTAATATCATTAAGCTCATAAGTAGATTGAGTTTGAGATACCTTTTTATCGCTTGACTCAATCCTATCTTCTCCGGTGTAATTGTCCTCAAGGTAACTCCACATTTCAGTTGCTATCTTCAAGCCTCCAATATCATCATTCTCATGATCCCAAGTGGAGATGCTCAAAGCCCTTTTGGCATGGGCATCCATCACGAAATTTGAATCTGAGACATCCGAAGTCATCGCATCCAAGAGATTATTCTTCTTGAAGTGATTGATCATCTTGCTCCTCCATCTTGGATAGTTCGTTCTGTTGAAGAGCGGAGGATAAATGGTTAATAGACCTTCTTGAGACACAAATGAAGCGTTGAATGCCATAGTTGTTTGAATACTTCAACCTCGGTCTGATACCAATTGTAAGGACCATCTATCTTTGCAATACCAACAACAAACACTCTAGATGGGGGTAAATAGAGTAATGTCAATAATTGTGCAATAAAAAATTAAACTTGCAAATGTGGAATAATAAGTGCAAGAGGAAATTAATATACACAATCAAGCAAACACAAACACAAGAGATTTTATACTGGTTTCCCAACTTGGGTACATCCAGCCACACCAATATTCACTATGATTCTATACAAGGTAGTGAATACAATCCCTACACAAGGGATACTCTACACAAGGGATTTGTCCTACACAATGACTCAACCAACTCTACACAAGGGTAAAACTCCCACATAGAGAAAAACTAACTCCCACAAAGAGAATTAGGGTTACAACTCAACCAACCCTACACACGGGTTAAACTCCCACAAAGAGAGTAACTAACTCCCACACATAGAGTTAGGATTTCAATCACAAAGATGAAATAAATAGACTCTTACATATGCCTTGATAAGATGAACTTACTCAATGTTGTATGCAAGGCATGGAAGAGGATCTCCAAGTATTGAGATGAGCTTTGATGCACTTGGAGGATTTCCCAATGAGCTAGCTTCAAGTATGAAGAGAAATGGGCTCAAGAGAGGGAAATGAGAAATAGAAGTGGCTAATTGCTTTTATATCATATTCAGTATGTGTCAAGTATGGTCAAGAATTCTAATAGAACTAAGCCATCTCATATATATATATATATATATATATATATATATATATATATATATATATATATATATATATATATATATGAAGCCAAGAAACCCACTTAAACCAGAGTAAAAAGTCCGAAGGAACAAATCTACAACGGCTATAATTTGGGCTGAAACGTCATGGACATACGCCTGTAGAACAAAGGTCAGACGACTGATCAACGGCTAGATTTTCACCAATGGCTATAATCTGAGACAGGACATGCAACTGTAGAACTACACATGCACATGAACAACTGTGCAAGCACCTGCACCTGTAAAGACTTCGTCGGGCAACTGTCACATGTGACGGAATGGAGCTGAGAAATGTCAACTTACGCACGTGTGCATTCAGACGACTGATGAACAAAGTTTAAGCGCGCCTGAGGATTGACAGGCGACTGTAAACTTTACATCAGTCGACTGACACACAAGATGGAGTGATGCACAAAATTGACAAGTTATGCACTTTGGCACAAAGACGACTGATGAACAATGTCCAGGTGTCTGATGGTTGACATGCGCCTGTCTTTTGTACTTCAGTTGCCTGCACCAAAAGCTCAAGTAAGAGTCAAGAAACTATTGACTTGAGTTGTCCAGATCAGCCGTCTGTAGAAGGCTGCCCATGCACCTGGTGAACCACCAGTTGATTGTCCTGCTTTCAGCAGGCGCCTGAAGGAAGGCCAGCGACTCCAATAAGAGTTCATGGCATGAGGAATCTATTGGGTTGGATTGTATGATGATTCTAAGGTTCTGTAAGATGGTTGATGCATATGCATGAATGAATGAGACCATCTAATCAAGGCATTACAATTTCCTAGACTCAAAAAGAGAAAAAACAAGTAATAAGAATTACATGGATTACAATTTGTTTCTCCTAGAGTCTAAGCCTTCAAGATTGAGTAGCCTTGATCTCACCGTCATCTTCCAAGCTTTGGCACCACTTGATGAGCTTACTTTCATTAAGTTCCAAGCTTTAGCAATGCTCCTCTTGATGTTCATCCTTGCACCAAGCTTTTAGTCTCCAAAATGCTATTCTTCAATAGTTAAACATGAGACTAGAACATTGCGAGTCATTAGCAACAACATAATGTTGTGATCATCATCAAAACAATATTGGTCTAAAATACCAATACCGAACACACTCCACTAACGAATCGAACTCCAGATTGAAATGCACGTGAGTTCCTTTGCGGACGTATAAAAAGCAGCCGCCCGCATGTCCCGCATGTCCCGCATGTCTGGAACTGCGTTGTGTCTCAGGAATTTGAGAAGCAACACGGGGGAAGCTGTGTGCCTCAGGAAAATAAAACTTGTGCGAAACTATTGACTTGTGCATAGAACGAAACCGTGAGAAACAGGCTGCTTGGAACCCTATGAGGCTCTGCTGCTGTGCACCAAAACACGAGGCACTGCATGAATCAAGGAGACGTCGTGTGAGGAAGTTGCCCCTCGTGGGAGATGTTGCGCGCGGAACGAGGTGCGGGAGAGCGGCGGCGAATTTTCTTTGTTTGGGACGCGGATCGAGCAATTGCTCGGATACCAATAAGAGATTTAGAGATCTATGAATAAAAATAGAAAAGATTTTGGGAGATTCTGGAGAGTGCATGTTGCTTGATAATATAGGAGAAGAATTCATCTCTATTTATAGGGCCACCATCACTCCCACCATCCCTGTAACCGTCCCTTGATTTCTCAACCGACCCACAATTGCGTGAGAGAAAATCACATAACATCATTCTATTAGTTGAGAAAATCCCTTGCGTATCTTAACTAACGGGTCGGGTCATGTTCCGGTTTATTGGGCCATTTCAGGCCAAACCCACCAACAATTTAGTCCTCTTTCAGTACTTCTCTATTACCAGGCATGGCAGGAATACCACAAATCAGATAGCTTGATTCCGATCAAAATTCCATTGAGGGTGATATGCATAGGGACATAATGCTTTCAAATGAGCCATTAATAATACTAGTATGTACATTACATGATGAGCTTGATAAGGTCCATTTATCTGTTTGTAGAACCTTCTATAATTATCAAAGAAGTTTATCATAACAACGTTCTTATTTGTAGTGGAATGTCCATTTATTAGGAATTTTCATAAGAACAGTTCACAAATAAATTCATTGTTATGCTCACATTATTATTGCATGAGTTGTATTTTGCCATTGAATTAACTTCCTACTTGATTCTTCAAGTAATTTCCAAAAATCAGGCAGGTGTGGCAGCAATTATGGGATCTGTTGTAGGAGGATCCAACATAGAAGAAAGGAAGCGCTGTGCAACTGAAGTGTCATTGCGAAATGTATCAGGTAAATTTGGATGTTCATACTCTTTACATAAACTGATGCTATCCTGCTCCATGTGTGAATTATATTACAGAGTACCCCGCTTTTGTTATGTTTATGTTGCAAGGCGGGGCCTGGTTTCCAGGTTCAAATTGTTATAACATGTTTAATGCTTTTTTACGAGTTTATCATGCATGATCATACCTATTTACAGTCTTTCAACCATTCGTACTGTGAATGTTTATTTAGTTCCCTCATGATATGAATTCTGTTGGTTCTTTTCCTAACGGATGAACCATTTCAAGCCTTCTGGGAATCAGAATTATGAGCATGCAATTGGTTGAGGCATCATGTCACACAAAATTGCCAACTTTACTAGTCTTTCCTACAATAGGTGTGTCAGAAATCTTCCATCTCAGCTCTGAACTCAGAGCAGTCATGGAGTAGTCGCTGCACATGTTCATTCTTCTTTTTTTTCTTTGCCTTCAGCACCAACCAGGTTTTACTCTATCGTTTGTATGTCTGCAAGATCTTGAATGACTCAGCTCAGTTTGCATTCAGGGAAGATCTATTACTGAAATATTTATAAAATGGTTATGCTATTGCTAAATGTTACCGATAATCAAGGAGGACTTCCCTTCAATCACAAGATAACTCCGATCAGAGAGAACAATATAGTCCAAAACTACTCAAGCCCAATGACCGGGGTGCTTGCAGTTTTAGGTAGCTGTTAAAACATTCCATTAGTGGAAAGATGAAAAATAGTTATAGGAAAAGTAAAATGATGAGATCGTGACGTAGCAGAGGAGACGGCGTAGAGAAGATCATGGAGCGGCTAACTAACACATGTACGTTTTTTGTAATTTTTGGGTTTTCAGGTGTATTTTTGTAAATCTGGACAAATCTGTCCTCTCTATATATTTTGGAGGTTGGGGTTAATGTTCATGCTAAATTGAGAAAGTAACCCTAGAAGTAGAATAGAACGCTAGATATAAAAGAGTTCCCCTTTTGAATTAAGGCTATGAGAGCAATTTCCTCTCGAAAGAGATCAACTTGTATTTTGTATTTCACTTTTCTTTATAAAAAATCTGAGTTTTATCTCTTCAACCCCTAGTTTTTCCTATCAAAGTGGTATCAGAGCATATATCCTCATGGCGGGAGCAAGAAAAATCGAAGCTTTAGAGGAAAAACTCGATTTCGAGATCCATGGGCTCAAAAGATCAACAGATGATAAGTTTCTTTGATGGATGAGAAGATGTTTTTGATGGAGGGGATGATCTCAAATCAAATCTCAACTCAAGTAAAGATGTGTATAGAAATCCTAATTAAAAATGAAAGAGATGAATGGAAGCTATAGATCTAAGAAAAAGATCTTATGAAATCCAGATTTGAAGGAAGATGAAGACCTCAACGTAGATTGGAAGAGAGAGGAGCAAACTTTGGACAAAGGCAAGGAGAGAGTTGTGATATTTGAAGGAGATCCACGGGGAAAGATCGATAAATGGCAAGAATGGGAGCAAACCTCCCTCTATAGGTATGTGGGATAGAACGCTTGATAATCAAGGAGGTGCTGAAGGCAAAGAAAAACAAAGAAGAATGAACATGTGCAGCGACTACACTCAGTTTGCATTCAGGGAAGATCTATTACTGAAATATTTGAAAAATGGTTATGCTATTGCTAAATGTTATCGATAATCAAGGAGGACTTCCCTTCAATCACAAGATAACTCCGATTAGAGAGAACAATATAGTCCAAAACTACTCAAGCCCAATGACCGTGGTGCTTGTAGTTTTAGGTAGCTGTTAAAACATTCCATAATTAGTGGAAAGATGAAAAATAGTTATAGGAAAAGTAAAATGATGAGATCGTGATGTAGCAGAGGAGACGGCGTAGAGCATATCATGGAGCGGCTAACTAACACATGTACGTTTTTTTGTAATTTTTGGGTTTTCAGGTGTATTTTTGTAAATATGGACAAATCTGTCCTCTATATATTTGGAGGTTGGGGTTAATATTCATGCTAAATTGAGAAAGTAACCCTAGAAGTAGAATAGAACGCTAGTTATAAAAGAGTTCCCCTTTTGAATTAAGGCTATGAGAGCAATTTCCTTTCGAAAGAGATCAACTTGTATTTTGTATTTCACTTTTCTTTATAAAAAATCTGAGTTTTATCTCTTCAACCCCTAGTTTTTCCTATCAAAGTGGTATCAGAGCATATATCCTCATGGCGGGAGCAATAAAAATCGAAGCTTTAGAGGAAAAACTCGATTTCGAGATCTATGGGCTCAAAAGATCAACAGATGATAAGTTTCTTTGATGGATGAGAAGATGTTTTTGATGGAGGGGATGATCTCAAATCAAATCTCAACTCAAGTGAAGATGTGTATAGAAATCCTAATTAAAAATGAAAGAGATGAATGGAAGCTGTAGATCTAAGAAAAAGATCTTATGAAATCCAGATCTGAAGGAAGATGAAGACCTCAACGTAGATTGGAAGAGAAAGGAGCAAACTTTGGACAAATGCAAGGAGAGAGTTGTGATATTTGAAGGAGATCCACTGGGAAAAGATCGATAAATGGCGAGAATGGGAGCAAACATCCCTTTATAGGTATGTGGGAGCATGTGGGAGCGTCCGGTGCCGGGAAAACATCTGCAGGACCGTCTCTCCTCCAAAACTCTAACTGGGGCGGCGCCCCCGATCACACCCCTAGGGCCTCGCGGGGCCTTGGTGCCCCCACCAGACCCTCGCGAGGCCCCGGGACCCCGTGGGGCCTCGCGAGCCGATGTCGAACCCTTGGGGCATCGCGAGCCCTCGATGCACTTGCAGGGGGCTGCAGGCTCCCTGCGCAACCACAAGGGCTTTGCTGGCCCTTGCGTGGCAGCACGGGCCCTTGGGCCCCCGATCCGGCCAGCTATAGTGTCGCTGGCCATGTCGACATTCCGGGGGCGGCGGCCCCATACTTGGAGTACAACAGCCCTACGGCACATACGTGGGGCTTTCGGAGCTTAAAGCTAAGCATGGGGAGATGGTAACCACTTCAAGGATATGATGATCGTGATGGTGATCCTTGGGGCTTGTCAGATGATGGAGGAAATCCAGATTGGGTTGCCAGAGGCTTGGGAAACAACGGTGAAGCAGAAGGAGGCCTGCGGGGAGATGGAGGAGCTCCGTAGAATGACTATCAGCAATTTCACTTCTAACAGCCGAGGATGAGAGCATGACAGGGGGTGTTTGGTCCTGAGAGCAGGGGCTAAATGCTGAAAATGTCGACCTTCGAAGAGGATGATCCTTATAGGTGGGTGTTCGTCTAGTTTTACTATGTATAACCGCAAGCGCACGACTGTCATCGTTGCGCTATACAGGTCGTCCGCATAGAGGTTGATTGATCGAGTACTAGGTTGATCTTGGGTCGTTGCTAGCTATATGTATCGTTTGAACAAGATATGGAGTACGAAGATTAACAAAGGATTATGATATGAAAAGATATAAAACGAGGATAATCACAAGATATGGCAATAAAAGCCCTAAGAACTCAATATAGAACAACAATCAAATGCAAAATAATAAGGAAAATACAATGAAAGAAAGCAAAGAATACTCATCTCGTTGGTTTGCTCATAGAAGTTGTCAATTCCCATTTACAATTCAAGAGAAAACCAAAATCCTAATCTAAACCAGCTCTACTTCTAAAACTAGAAGGAAACATGAAAATGGGGAAGAAAACGAGCTAGGACATGGCTCCCTCCATCGCTGGTGGAGCTCCAAACATTTAAATACAACTCAAAACCATATCGGGTTTGCAGCAGACCAGATTCGAAACGGCCATATGGAAAAATCCACACGGCAGCGTCGATTGACAAATGTTACGCATTGCCGCAGCTTCATCTCTTCGTTTGATGCGGCCGTTTGGAATTTCCAAATGGAGCATCGTTGTAGCTTGATGCTGCTGGTTTTCGCTTGGAATGGAGACGACACAGTCGTGTGAAAGATTCACATGACCGTGTCATCACGGCTTTGCTCCTTCGGCTAAATAACCCACACGGCCGTCCAAACGGTCGTATGGCTACTGCTTGCTGCTGGCCCTTGTTCATTCTGGAGATGACACGGCCGTGTGGAAAATCCACACGGCTGTGTTGAGGCTTTGTTGTTGTCTTGATGTCTCAACTTCCACTTCTTCAGCTTCAGGCCGTGCTCTTCTCACACGACCGTGTGATTCATCTCACACGGCCGTGTGAGATGCTGCTACTCAACCACAAAGTTTATCAACACTCCATCTTCTTGAATTTGATCCCATCGCATTGCCGATTGCCCTTAAAGCTTGATTTCTCGCTCTTTAGCTCCAAAAATCCACGAATTTGTTCCATTTTTCCTGAAACACACTAGAGACACTAGAAAACATAAAAGGAACAAAAAGTGGGGAAACAACGTAGAAAACGTGGCGAAGTGACGAAAAACGTGGGAGAAAAGTATGTGAAAACTATATATAAAAAGCACTCATCAAAATCCCCCAAGCTAAATTCTCCATCGTCCTCGAGGAAGACGAAGAAAGAGTAGAGAATGTGGTATGCAATCAAGCATGCAAGTGATGACATGAGTTTTGAGAATTTCATAATATCGCACGTATATACGTGGACAAACAAAAATTTCAAATTCATGGAAATTTAAAATGCCAACTACTCTCTATTGATTAGAATATAATCCTAGGACGTGGTTTTTAGCTCGAATCGTCAAATAATATACTTAGCTATGATCATCCTCAAATCCTGTGCTATTTTCTCTAACCTGTCCTTAGGTTGAAAACAAAGAGATCGAAGCTATGCGATGGTAGAAGAAAAGACAAATTCTGAGATATGGGTTATTGGTTCATCGAAGAAGTGGCTCTCACAACACGTCAACTTTCCATGATTCGTGAAATCGACAATTTTATCCATGCTTCCAAACCTCTCTTTTTCATTTGGATCATAAATGGTTTGTGTAACAAGCGTTGGGTCGATGACTCTCAGGTCAGATAACCTTAGGGCATCAGGCCAAGGACCTCTCGGACCTACTAGCTCAAACCAGTTATAATCCTTATTCCCATGCACTCCCCCAGCTAAACCTTTCGGCGTGAGGCCCCGATGATTTCCGAGTCATGGGGATCTGGGTGTTTGGAGTGACGATGGGGACATGACAGGTAGAGCGCATCAGATGAATATGTTGTGGCTTGATTTTGACTCTCCAGTGGATACATATCGTGGAGGATTTTTTCCCACTTAACCAGGGCAACACAGATGTCATTTTAGGTATGAGGTGGCTGCAGCCTTTAGGGGACACACAAATCAACTGGAAGCTATTGAGAATGGAGTTTCAGGAGGGAGGGAGAGTGGTGACGCTCTAGGGAGATCCCAGCTTGTGTCGAACCAGTGTTTTCTTGAAAACCATGGCTAAGGCAATCCAGATAAAGGGCGGGGGATTCTTGGTGGGGTTACATGGGATTGCAGAGGAGGATGTAGAGCATGGGCATGACATTCTTCGAGTGATGCATCAAATTTTGTTTCGGTTCGAGGGGGTGTTCCAAACACCTCGTGGGCTCCCACCTCTTCGGGACAACGAGCATACCATAGTCATGTGAGAGGGTGTCTCATCTATCAGTATGAGGCAATATCGATATTTCCAGTGCAAAAGGGGAATATCAAGAGGATGGTGGCAGAGATGATTCATGCGGGAGTGATACAACCTAATGTGAGCCCTTTCTCAAGCTCGGTTTTGCTGGTGAAGAAGTATGCAAGTTGAAGGTTTTGTGTGGTTACATGGCATTGAATAAGGTGACGGTGCCAGACAAATTTTCTATTTATCTATCCTTGTGATTGATGAGCTTCTTGACGAGCTTCACGGAGTAACAATCTTTTCCAAGATTGACTTGAAGTCCGGGTATCACCAGATCCTGATACAAGCTGAGGATGTGGCCAAGACTGTTTTCAAGATGCATAAGGGCCTTTACAAGTTTTTGGTCATGCCCTTTGGCTTGACCAATGCACCTGTCATTTTTCAGGCCCTTATGTATAAGGTGTTCCGCCACTATCTGACGAGATTTGTGCTGATGTTCTTCGATGACATCTTAGTGAACAGCCAATCCATAGAGACACATGTGGAGCACTTAGAGATTATGCTACAAGAGCTACAGAACCACCGACTTTATGCCAATAAGAAGTGCATGTTCGTCCAGCTTAAGATGGAGTACCTAGGGGTACGTGTCAGCATGGCAGGTGGCAGCAGATATATCAAAGATTGCAGCCATGATTGATTGGCCACGTCCTACCACTCTACGAGGGTTGAGAGGTTTTTTGTGATTGACAGGCTACTATAGGAAGTTCGTCAAGGGGTTTAGCACCTTACATGGCTATTGATGGAGCAACTCAAGAAATAGAACTTCCACTGGGGCGAGGACACTCGAGCTTTGAAGCCTTGAAGAGGGCCATGCCGAGCATATCAATGTTAACCCTCTCAGATTTCAGCTAGCCTTTTGTGGTGGAGACAGACGCTTCTGGTTATGGTTGGTTGCAGTGTTGATGCAAGACCAGCGGCTGTTAACTTACTTTAGTCAGGTATTGACATCGAGATCTCAGCTCAAGTCCGTCTATGAGCGCAAGTTGATGGCAATTGTGCTGGCAGTGCAGAATTAGAGACACTATTTGCTTGGCCGTCGATTCATAGTCCGTATAGATCATAAAAGTCTCAAATACCTATTGAAGCAGCGGATGGTGACTGAGGAGTATCAGGGGTGGTTAACCAAGTTATTGGGGGTAATATTTTAAGATCCAATATAGGCCGGGACTGGAGAATAAAGCGATTGATGATTTATCCCAACGAGGAGTGGATTCCCAGGTAACATGATTCTTGATTAGGAGCCCTTGATGCGTGAGATTGAGGATGAGAGCCTGGCAAAAATTCGGTCCGCACTTCTACAGTGATCGACTGAATATCCAGGGTATTCATTGGAGGGGCATCATCTCTTGTACAAGTGGCGGCTAGTCTTGCCTAGGACTTCTATTACATCCCGAACATATTACAAGAGTTTCATAGGAATACAACTGGATGCCACTCTGGAGTCCTCAAATCCTGCTGGCACATATCTAGAGAGTTGTTTTGGGAGGGGACAAGGAAGGACTTTGCAGATATGGTGACGAAATGTTACGTCTGCGAGCATCACAAATATATGGCAATGGCTCCTGGGGTTTGCTACAACACCTATCATTGCCAGATCGGGTCTGGGAGGATGTGGCGATGGATTTTATTGATCGATTGTCGAAATTTGATGTGTATTTGGTCATCCTTGTGGTGGATCCACTCAGCAAATATGTACACTTTGTGGCGCTCTGACATCCTTACATCGCAGTGATAGTGGTGGCGGCATTTACCAGGGAGGTGGTGGGAGGTGATGAGGTTGAATGGGTCCCGGAGTCTATTGTGTCTGATCAGGATTGAGTTTTCCTTAGCCATTTTTGGAGGGAGTTATTTAGGATGCATGTGACACTGTTGAAAAGGAGCACCGCTTATCATCCTAGATAGACGATCAAACTAAGGTCTTCAACAAGAGCATCAAGACATATTTGCGCTGCTTTGTTTTAGAGACTCTGAAATAGTGTGCGAAGTGGTTGGCATGGGCGGGGTATTGGTACAACACACCTTTTCACACTGTCGCTCAGACCATTTCTTTTCGAGTTCTGTATGGGTGTGACCCTCTGCATCTACTCACGGTGGCCACAATTCTATAACAGGTTCTCAGGTGGAGCAATATTTGGAGGAGAATGACAGAATGCTGGAGGAGTTGGAGCGACATCTGATGATGGCCTAGCAGATTATGAAGATTGATGCAGATGGACATAGGGGAGAGGTAAGATTTGCGGTGGATAACATGGTATACTTGAAGCTGCGGCCCTATCGACATCGATCTTTGGCGCCAGAAGGAATGAGAAGCTGTCACCCCGCTACTTTGGTCATTATAAGATTGAGGCTAAAATTGGTCAGATTGCATATAAATTGAAGTTGCTACCAGAGTTAGCCATCCACTCAGTTTTCCATATATCCCAGCTTCGTCAGGCAATTGGGGACCACACCTCTTCTTCATCACTGCCACAGAATCTGACCGAGGATATGGAGGTGATTTTAGAACCGACAAAACTGAAGGGGGTTTGCAGAGAAAGTGCAGGGACATGTGAGGTGTTCATCAGTGGAATGGCCTTCCATACCATGAGACCACTTAGGAGCCTTTTGGAGGTATTGCATAGTGATTTTTAGACTTCCACCTTAAGGACAAGGTGATTATTTTGTAAGAGTATTGATGGGATCATGGAGCGGCTAATTAACCTAGGGACCATTTTGTAATTTTTAGGGTGTTAGGGTTATTTTGTAAATATGGACAAATCTGTCATCTATGTAATTTGGGGGTTGGGGTTAATGTTTATCATGTAGAAATTGAGAAAGTAAACCCGAGAAGTAGAATAGAACCTTGATAGAGAAGAGTTAATCATTGTTTGTTGAATTAAAGGCTAAGAGAGCGAGTTTCCCTCGAAAGAGATCAACTTGTATCTTGTATTCCACTTTCCTCTATGAAAAGCTGAGTTTTATCTCTTCAAACCCTAGTTTTTCCTATCACAAAAGTCTGGGAAAAGATCTGTATCCAGACGTTAAATTTTATGAAGAGTTGTTTAGGTGAAAGGCACCTCGCTTGTAATCCCTACCTTTACTATCAGAAGGGTGTCCTCAATCTTGCTTGTAGGCCAATCAAGCTTAATTAACAAAGTATTGCACTTCATTATCTCATAGGAGGTTGTCGGTTTGCATCTCCCTGGGAAGTTCAGGGGCGCACTATTGTAGCCATATTTAGCAATGACTTGATTTTATGACACATGGAGGCTTCTGGTGATTCATAGAGGCTTGTCATGATGCATGTTGCTGTAGGATGATGAACTAGGATGGTAAGGAAACTGTCCTATCTAAGTGAGTTTTCTTGCTCTCTTCATGGGAGCTTCCCCCCACCCCAATTATTAGGTCTCCTTTCCACACTACCCAACATCTGAACTTCCTTCTCCCTTCTTTGAGATGTCCCCAGTGTACTCTCCATCCTCTCTTATTGATGTAATCTACGGGCCTTTATCCAGAAAAGAATAAAGAAAAAGAAGTCTTGCTTTCGCATTCTATAATATGGTATGATATGCCAAATATTCATAAAATTAGAAATGTTCCTGAGTAACCAACCAATAATGTTCCAAGTAGAAAACTGCTGGACTTTAATCAGAAGTCTTGCCCTCATTTGACATCTCCCTTTTAGTGTGAGAACAGATAAATTCCCATCAGCCTTGATGGTCCAAGAGTATTCTCATTCTCAATGATCGATATCCAACTAATGGCGTTCTTTAAATTATCTTGAGCGGTACTAATTTGATTTTCATATTTGTCCTTCAGTGCCATAAGTCGTCCCTAATTCAGTGTATTCCTGTTAGCCCGCGGGAGCATAGCAAATGAGTTCCTCCACAAACTAACTCCTTTGGATGTCTCCGATCAGTCTTTGAACAATCTGTCCACAAAGTCTAGGTAACACTTCACATGAGCTTCCAACTTGGAAGAAAGCTTCCCTGATCATGAGCTATCAAAAGCTATCAATTTATACACTAAAATTATAATCAATCCACCTTCTTCGCTCACTGAATCAGCCTCATCGTCGTTACTCTTAATCTTCCAAAGATGTAGAAGACTTGGCAATCCTTATTGGATCAGATGGGTCCATCAGCCTCGAAGTTCTAATAGTATTATCATTCTCAATGATGCCCAACCAATGGCATCTTTAAATTATCTTGAATGGCATTATTTTTATTTTCATGTTTCTCCTTTAGAGCCATAATCTGCCTACTATTCAGCATATTCCCATTAACATGCAGAAGTAGACTATAGCAAATGAATTCCCCCACAAACTAACTCTTTTGGATGTCTATGATCAGTCCTTGAACGAGCTCTCCAAAAAAGTCAAGGTAACCCTCCAAGTGGGCTTCCATCTTGGGGAAAAGGTTACCTGATCATGAGCAATCAAAAGTGTTAGATCAGTACCTATGAATCAATCAACTAAACCATAAAAGCATATGCGGAAAACACAAGAACACGCAAAACTTGGTAACGCAGTTCAGTGCGCACACCTATATAGCTGGATAAGCATGATGTGCATTGAAAAAGAAAAAAACAAAATTCTGTTATTTCAAACTACTAATCAGCTATAGGAATTATTTTTATTCAATTAACATAGATATCCGTACGGAGAAGAGATATGCAGATTAGAGATAATTATATAATTCTATTTTCTTTTAACAGCAAGAACGTTGATGATGGATTGGCAGACGTCACTAGGCATATTTACTATCTGAATATTTATGAAGATTGATACCACTGCAGTAAAGGTATCTTTACAAAATGCTGTGAGAAATTCAAGTCACAAGTAGGGGTGGGCAAAAAACCCAGTTCCGAACTCGATTCCGATTCCGAACATTCGGACCCGTTGGATTCGGAACCGGATTCGGGTCAAAAAACTGCAACCGTATTATTTTCGGATCGGAATCGGATTAGGCCAAAAAATTGACAGCCCGACCCGATTCTGTATTATAATGTCAATGTCATCGTATTTAATATCAACGTCTAGGCCCACGTGACAGAGCCCGTTGGCTGCACTCCCAAATAGTTGATTTTAGGATGCCCTTCCAAACAAACTTATTTAAAGCATAGAATCCTTTTTCAGCTGATCGATGTGGGACTATGATGTCCTTTCAATTAAAGCCTCAGCACTCCCACAAACCAAAGCCATTATTGTCCCACATCGGCCACACAAATGACCGCGAGGTACTTTATAACTATATTGTGAGCAAAACCAATCAGATTAGCTCGTTGGTAAGGGTCCAAATGCAGGTTGAAACGTTCCCTTCCAGCATCCTGCGAAGCGAAATCGGGTTTCGGTTGTGTTTTCCTAATCCGATTTTTAAATCGGAATTAACAATTTCGGATCCGATAATTCGGAATCGGAGAACGGATCCCATTTGCCCATCCGAATTATTTCGGTTTCGGATTCGGATTGCACTAAAAAAATCGGATTTTTCCGATGCTCACCCCTAGTCACAAGCATGAAAATTGCAAATGTAGCTCAGGCTGGAATCACATTTCATGAACCATACATACATGAATACTTACTGCTCCTTACCACCAATTTGACGAACCACTTCTCTGTGTCTCACTGATCCTTTTGGACAAGGATAGACCTGAACTAATATAAGAGACAAATTACATTAGGCACACGATCTAACCTAAAATCTAAGAGCAAAGCATGTTAACATAAATCAATGGATATGTTGGTACTTAGTGCATGCATCACGAACCAAAAAACAAATGCATAGTGCGTGAGAATGCATATGTTGATTTTTGATAGCTTAGCCACAAGCATTATTTATATGAATATAAGGCTTAATTTCAAAATGCAGTAGGTTACCTCTACAGAAAGATCCAGCTCAGTCAGGGCTTCTCGTACTCGCCTACAAAAAGGGCATGCCTCTGTCGACGCAATAATATACAAAAATCCAACATTTGAGTCATTTCTATGACATGCATTCTCGATGTATATAAAACAAGTACAGAAGTTTAATATAAACAGAAAATTATCAAAGGCAAGTGTAATTCCAAAAACTAGTGAATAAGTATATTCATGTCACAATAATTCCATAAACTAGTGAATATGTAATACATATTCAGGTCTGAATAATTCCATAAACCTGGATATTGACAGATAATGATACCATATTCAAAAATTTTAATGTGAAGTAGATTTGCTAGCAACCATAATGCTTTGGAAAGAAAGGAAGCGTGCAGCTAAGTGTTCAGCCCTTGAGCAAAAAAAAAATAGGTAATGTGAAGCAAAAGGTGTGAGATCCAAGAACTTCATCATTCTATTTGTAAATTTCAACTATATATAATACAAGAAAGAGAAAATGCAAAAGCTAGTAACCATTAATCATGAAATATATAAGCTGGAAAGTAGATGTATATATTAAGAGAACACACACATTTTTCTAATATAATCAAGTATCAATATTAAAGCTTCATTCTTTGGGAATCTGATGCGATCCGCTAGGGTTTGGATGGTTTAAAAAGGACTTTTATTGCTAAACTCATATCTGAAATTATAAATTGGCTACTACAAATTCAACTACTCGCTAAATAACAACAACGAATGGGTAGAACGACAGCTAGTGATTAATCTATGGGAAATATGGAAATTCCTACTACAATTTATTTAAGTAAAGAAATAAACTAGAGGAATTACTCGACAAATCTTGCATCCACCATTAGGGCCGGCTCTACCCCTTTAAATAGAAACATTACAGAATTTGTTACTTTACGAAAATGCCCCTAGGGGCCAAAAGTACCGGCCGTATCACTACTTCACCCCTAAAAACCACCTTGTCCTCAAGGTGGTGCGTGAAGTGTGTAGACGGTTATTCCACGCGCAGGTGCTCCTGATCATCGTCCTCGTCGGCTTCCATTATTACCACGCCCTCTCCATCCTCATCATTGTGATTCACTATTAGGATCTGAAGCGTACGGTCCCCGCACCGGTGCCCTGGAGTAAACTTCTCGTCTTATTTGAAACACAGACCCTTGGTTTGCTTGTCACGAATCCTGGCTCTGTCATCCTCCGTGTCTGTCCTCTAGGTCGTGGTTCCACCCACTTCTCCTTATTAGCCGTTGCCCCGTCTGTGGATGCTGTCCCCCCCTGTGACCGCCTTCTGTCCCCCTCCAGGATCCTGCCCTCGAAAAGAGGAGCCTCCCCATGTCCCACAGTCTATCTTCTCTGTATCCTGATGGTCCTCCACCATCCTCGCTGAAGTCATCATCTCTCGTAGATCACCAGGCTTCAGTTGTCTCAGTCCTGATATAATCGTGGGTTTCAACCCCTTCATAAAACACCCCTCCAATGACTCACCTGATACTCCACGAATTCTACTGCATAGCGGCTCAAACTTCTTAATGTAGTATCTGACACTTCCATCCTGCCTCAACGTGTACATCCTTTCATACGCTCCACCAGCCTGTATCTCTCCACAACGCTCCAACAAAAGGGTGGTGAACTCCTTCTACGTACGAAACGGTCGTTGTTGCTGCGTCCATCGAAACCATCCCAGGGCCTCACCCTCCAAGCAGACTCCCACTGTCCCTGAGACAGTCCTCATGTACCACAACCACCTCAAAGTATCTCTCCATCCGGTACAACCAGTCATCGAGATCTCCTCCTTCAAAGATGGGCATCTTCAGCTTTCTCACCATGTTCTATATAGCAAATCCTCCTGGCGTCCCTGTCGGGATGGGTGTGGTCCCTCCTGCCAATGCCCCGCAGCTATGGTCTAGACTCCTCCTGCAACATCCCACGCCATGTCTCCCCATACTGCTCTACCACCGCGGTCATCCCCATAATATCGTCCGTAATGATCCTGGGGTGCTCTATGCGGGCCCTGATATCCTCTCCAGTCTACTGACACCCCCCGAAAGGTGGTGGTGGCGCCGATGGTCCGCCAAAAAATTGTGCATGTCCTCCGGGTGGCTGTAAAGCTCCAATGGTCCCATTTTGCGGCTGAAAAGGGGGAGCTTGTGTCTGTCAGGCCCTGACATGGGCCCCTGAGTGCTCTGAAAAGGGGCCAGAGCTTGTCGCCCCCATGCTGGACCGACAATCCCTCCCAGTGGCCGTCGGGGGCCACCGAGCCCCAAAATGGGCCGGCGGCCCATCAGGTAGGTTCGACGGGGCCTGTCGGCCCCCTTGCTGGGCCGACGGCCCCGCAGCTTGAAGCTAAGGGGGCTGTCGGCCCCCGTCCTGGGCCGATAGCCCTACTGGGAGCGACGAAAGGGCCTGGTGGCCCTTCCCATGAGCCACCCCCTCCATCTGATTCGGCGAGGCCAGTCGCCCCTGCCGAAAGCCCCTGGAGTTCCCCTGCATTAATTTGTTACCGCCGGCGTCTCCAACTTGTAAATCTTCCCCTTCAGAGTCCTCCCCGTCCTTGTAGTACGCATCGGCGTCGGCGAGAAGCCCTTCGTCAAGAACAACCTTTTTCTCCTTCCTCCTCGTCAAAGGTGGCTCCTTTTTGCTTGGATCTAGCTTTTCCATAATCGCCGTCAAATTTTGCATCATCTGAGTCGTGTTTGCCGCTGAACTTTGTTGGATCATCTCTGTCATTTACGCAAAACATCGTTCCAATTGATCTTCTGTATTCTTCTTCAACCCTTAGAACTCTTCTTCAATTTTGCTCACGAATTTCTCCATTCTCTCTTCCAACAAGTCAATCCTCTCATTGGTTCGTGTCGTCGCCATGGATCTACTGCTCTGTACCAAATTGATGCGATCTGCTAGGTTTTGGATGGTAAAAAAGGATTTTTATGCTAAACTCAGATCAGAAATTATAAAGTGGCTACTACAAATTCAACTACTCACTAAATAATAACTACGAATGGGTAGAACGACTGGCTAGGGATTAATCTAAAGGAAATATGGAAATTCCTACTACAATTTATCTAGGAACTAATGAAATAAACTAGAGGAATTACTCAACAAATCTCGCATTCCCCGTTAGGTCCGGCTCTACCCCTTTAAATAGAAACATTACAGAATTTGTTACTTTACGAAAATACCCCCGGGGGCCAAAAGTACCAGTCGCATCAGAACCACAAGACCATTAGAAAGCCATTGAAAAACTATCCATCATATCTTAAAACAACACTTCAATGAAACACTGGAAGAAGAAAGAAAGGGATCAAGAATGCCATGATTGGCCGCTTAGTCATGTTCGGGTCCAACGGGGTATTATGTCTAACACAAGATGTGCACGCAGCGGAATAAGAAATAATAACCACATACACCAACTAACAAACAAAGTATGATCATGAAGAAATCATAGAAAGCACAAAGATAAATAACCACAATCACATATCAAGCAATCACATAGATAGACACATGATTTATACTGGTTCGACCCAATGTGACGCGTAAGTCCAGTCTTCCGTTGTCACGGTTTCAACTAGATCAGATATATAGAACAAGAGATTACACCGAATACCAAGATCTCTAACAAGTGAACCTTCTTGACAATGTAAATTTAGCAATCTAGCAAATACAAAGTCTCATGCACACTCAATAATGAAAAGATCTTACCAAAAAACCCTAGAACAAGAACTATCTCCTCTTCCGATGCATGTAGCCATCTTCAAGATTCTTACCGTGCAATCTTCAATGTGTATAGCTTAGGAATCCATCTTTAGGGTTAATGAGGCCGTTTTAAGTTGTGGTCGTTCGATCTGATCAAGTTTCAGATCAACTGCTCAAAACAAAACACATCATGCTGGAACTAGTCAAGTCGACTAGTGGCAAGGTACTAGTCGACTAGGAAACACTCTGTTTCATACAGACTGGGACCAGTTGATATGTGCTCTTTCACCTAGTCGACTAGGTGAGCACTAGTCGACTAATGACAAGGAACTAGTCGACTAAGAAACTCTATGTTTCCTGTAGACTGGCACTAGTCGACTAGTGCCTTGTCACTAGTCGATTAGGTGAGCAGAAATGCAAGAAATATAAGTTTGAAACATAAATTTCAAAACTTTACACTGCTTCAAACTTCCTCCATCATACAACCACTGCTTCATCTATCACAACGACATCTCCAAACTCTCCACAACTGCTCTACCCAAATTACATACTTCTCTATCCAGATTTTAAATTTCTGAAACTTAAATGACAACAGGAATTAGTCAAACCACTCACCAATTGTATATCAAGCTCAAGCAATATATGAGCTTAACTGTAGCAACCATCTTCGTAAGTATGTCTACAGGAATGTGATCTGTCGAGACATTCTCTAGCACTATGACCTTCTCCTCCTGTAGAAAGAAGTCTATCACCTTTGGTCCTCGAACTATAGGATTGATGCTCCGCTAAGTGGAGCTCTAACTATCACAGTAGAACTTTCGTCATCTCTTGCAGAATACTCAAGTCTCTCAGTAGACTTCGTATGTATTTGCATTCCTTTATCGCCTCAATTGTAGCTATAAGTTCTATCTCAGTGGTTGACAATGATACGACAGACTGAAGGACTCATCTTCAGGACACTTCAGCAGTGCCCAACGTAAACACGTATCCAGCCGTCGATCTCCTCTTGTCTCTGTCACATGCATAATCTGAATCATAAAATCCAGACATCACCAACCCGTCACCCTTGCCATAACACAATCCAATGCCAGTTGTTCCTTTCAGATACCTCAGTATCCACTTCACAACTTGCCAGTGTTCTTTACCAGGATTTGTCATATATATCTACTGACGACTCCAACTGCCTGGGCCAAGTCCGGACGTGTGTAAACTATCACGTACATTATACTTCCAACAGCACTCGCATAGGGGACTTTAGACATTAGCTTTTTTCAGGCCCTAATGTATAAGGTGTTCCGCCACTATCTGACGAGATTTGTGCTGATGTTCTTCGATGACATCTTAGTGAACAGCCAATCCATAGAGACACATGTGGAGCACTTAGAGATTATGCTACAAGAGCTACAGAACCATCGACTTTATGCCAATAAGAAGTGCATGTTCGTCCAGCTTAAGATGGAGTACCTAGGGGTACGTGTCAGCATGGCAGGTGGCAGCAGATATATCAAAGATTGCAGCCATGATTGATTGGCCACGTCCTACCACTCTATGAGGGTTGAGAGGTTTTTTGTGATTGACAGGCTACTATAGGAAGTTCGTCAAGGGGTTTAGCACCTTACATGGCTATTGATGGAGCAACTCAAGAAATAGAACTTCCAGTGGGGCGAGGACACTCGAGCTTTGAAGCCTTGAAGAGGGCCATGACGAGCATATCAATGTTAACCCTCTCAGATTTCAGCTAGCCTTTTGTGGTGGAGACAGACGCTTCTGGTTATGGTTGGTTGCAGTGTTGATGCAAGACCAGCGGCTGTTGACTTACTTTAGTCAGGTATTGACATCGAGATCTCAGCTCAAGTCCGTCTATGAGCGCAAGTTGATGGCAATTGTGCTAGCAGTGCAGAATTAGAGACACTATTTGCTTGGCCGTCGATTCATAGTCTGTATAGATCAGAAAAGTCTCAAATACCTATTGAAGCAGCGGATGGTGACTGAGGAGTATCAGGGGTGGTTAACCAAGTTATTGGGGGTAATATTTTAAGATCCAATATAGGCCGGGACTGGAGAATAAAGCGATTGATGATTTATCCCAACGAGGAGTGGATTCCCAGGTAACATGATTCTTGATTAGGAGCCCTTGATGCGTGAGATTGAGGATGAGAGCCTGGCAAAAATTCGGTCCGCACTTCTACAGTGATCGACTGAATATCCAGGGTATTCATTGGAGGGGCATCATCTCTTGTACAAGTGGCGGCTGGTCTTGCCTAGGACTTCTATTACATCCCGAACATATTACAAGAGTTTCATAGGAATACAACTGGATGCCACTCTGGAGTCCTCAAATCCTGCTGGCACATATCTAGAGAGTTGTTTTGGGAGGGGACAAGGAAGGACTTTGCAGATATGGTGACGAAATGTTACGTCTGCGAGCATCACAAATATATGGCAATGGCTCTTGGGGTTTGCTACAACACCTATCATTGCCAGATCGGGTCTGGGAGGATGTGGCGATGGATTTTATTGATCGATTGTCGAAATTTGATGTGTATTTGGTCATCCTTGTGGTGGATCCACTCAGCAAATATGTACACTTTGTGGCGCTCTGACATCCTTACATCGCAGTGATAGTGGCGGCGGCATTTACCAGGGAGGTGGTGGGAGGTGATGAGGTTGAATGGGTCCCGGAGTCTATTGTGTCTGATCAGGATTGAGTTTTCCTTAGCCATTTTTGGAGGGAGTTATTTATGATGCATGTGACACTGTTGAAAAGGAGCACCGCTTATCATCCTAGATAGACGATCAAATTAAGGTCTTCAACAAGAGCATCAAGACATATTTGCGCTGCTTTGTTTTAGAGACTCTGAAGTAGTGTGCGAAGTGGTTGGCATGGGCGGAGTATTGGTACAACACACCTTTTCACACTGTCGCTCAGACCATTTCTTTTCGAGTTCTGTATGGGTGACCCTCTGCATCTACTTCACGGTGGCCACAATTCTATAACAGGTTCTCAGGTGGAGCAATATTTGGAGGAGAATGACAGAATGCTGGAGGAGTTGGAGCGACATCTGATGATGGCCTAGCAGATTATGAAGATTGATGCAGATGGACATAGGGGAGAGGTAAGATTTGCGGTGGATAACATGGTATACTTGAAGCTGCGGCCCTATCGACATCGATCTTTGGCGCCAGAAGGAATGAGAAGCTGTCACCCCGCTACTTTGTTATAAGATTGAGGCTAAAATTGGTCAGATTGCATATAAATTGAAGTTGCTACCAGAGTTAGCCATCCACTCAGTTTTCCATATATCCCAGCTTCGTCAGGCAATTGGGGACCACACCTCTTCTTCATCACTGCCACAGAATCTGACCGAGGATATGGAGGTGATTTTAGAACCGACAAAGCTAAGGGGGTTTGCAGAGAAAGTGCAGGGACATGGGAGGTTTTCATCAGTGGAATGGCCTTCCATACCATGAGACCACTTAGGAGCCTTTTGGAGTTATTGCATAGTGATTTTTAGACTTCCACCTTAAGGACAAGGTGATTATTTTGTAAGAGTATTGATGGGATCATGGAGCGGCTAATTAACCTAGGGACCATTTTGTAATTTTTAGGGTGTTAGGGGTATTTTGTAAATATGGACAAATCTGTCATCTATGTAATTTGGGGGTTGGGGTTAATGTTTATCATGTAGAAATTGAGAAAGTAAACCCGAGAAGTAGAATAGAACCTTGATAGAGAAGAGTTAATCATTGTTTGTTGAATTAAAGGCTAAGAGAGCGAGTTTCCCTCGAAAGAGATCAACTTGTATCTTGTATTCCACTTTCCTCTATGAAAAGCTGAGTTTTATCTCTTCAAACCCTAGTTTTTCCTATCACAAAAGTCTGGGAAAAGATCTGTATCCAGACGTTAAATTTTATGAAGACGTTAAATTTTATGAAGAGTTGTTTAGGTGAAAGGCACCTCGCTTGTAATCCCTACCTTTACTATCAGAAGGGTGTCCTCAATCTTGCTTGTAGGCCAATCAAGCTTAATTAACAAAGTATTGCACTTCATTATCTCATAGGAGGTTGTCGGTTTGCATCTCCCTGGGAAATTCAGGGGCGCACTATTGTAGCCATATTTAGCAATGACTTGATTTTATGACACATGGAGGCTTCTGGTGATTCACAGAGGCTTGTCATGATGCATGTTGCTGTAGGATGATGAACTAGGATGGTAAGGAAACTGTCCTATCTAAGCGAGTTTTCTTGCTCTCTTCATGGGAGCTTCCCCCCACCCCAATTATTAGGTCTCCTTTCCACACTACTCAACATCTGAACTTCCTTCTCCCTTCTTTGAGATGTCCCCAGTGTACTCTCCATCCTCTCTTATTGATGTAACCTACGGGCCTTTATCCAGAAAAGAATAAAGAAAAAGAAGTCTTGCTTTCGCATTCTATAATATGGTATGATATGCCAAATATTCATAAAATTAGAAATGTTCCTGAGTAACCAACCAATAATGTTCCAAGTAGAAAACTGCTGGACTTTAATCAGAAGTCTTGCCCTCATTTGACATCTCCCTTTTAGTGTGAGAACAGATAAATTCCCATCAGCCTTGATGGTCCAAGAGTATTCTTATTCTCAATGATCGATATCCAACTAATGGCGTTCTTTAAATTATCTTGAGCGGTACTAATTTGATTTTCATATTTGTCCTTCAGTGCCATAAGTCGTCCCTAATTCAGTGTATTCCTGTTAGCCCGCGGGAGCATAGCAAATGAGTTCCTCCACAAACTAACTCCTTTGGATGTCTCCGATCAGTCTTTGAACAATCTGTCCACAAAGTCTAGGTAACACTTCACATGAGCTTCCAACTTGGAAGAAAGCTTCCCTGATCATGAGCTATCAAAAGCTATCAATTTATACACTAAAATTATAATCAATCCACCTTCTTCGCTCACTGAATCAGCCTCATCGTCGTTACTTTTAATCTTCCAAAGATGTAGAAGACTTGGCAATCCTTATTGGCTCAGATGGGTCCATCAGCCTCGAAGTTCTAATAGTATTATCATTCTCAATGATGCCCAACCAATGGCATCTTTAAATTATCTTGAATGACATTACTTTTATTTTCATGTTTCTCCTTTAGAGCCATAATCTGTCTACTATTCAGCATATTCCCATTAACATGCAGAAGTAGACTATAGCAAATGAATTCCCCCACAAACTAACTCTTTTGGATGTCTATGATCAGTCCTTGAACGAGCTCTCCAAAAAAGTCAAGGTAACCCTCCAAGTGGGCTTCCATCTTGGGGAAAAGGTTACCTGATCATGAGCAATCAAAAGTGTTAGATCAGTACCTATGAATCAATCAACTAAACCATAAAAGCATATGCGGAAAACACAAGAACACGCAAAACTTGGTAACGCAGTTCAGTGCGCACACCTACATCTGAGGGGCCACCCCCAGAAAATCAGATTACTCTATTATATCAATAAAAGATTACAATCACTAGTATTGGATTTCTATTAGAAGGAACACACTCCCCCTCAATACAAACCGCAATAGGTGATCCCAACCCCATGGAGTAATCTCCGCAAGATCGCCTTGCGCGTATGATCCCCTTGCATAAACCGACAAGATCGAACTCTCTTCAATCCCTACGTGCATAGCCGTCGGCCTCCGTCCCCTGATGTAGAAACAAGATCCTCTTGCATAAACCGACTAGATCAAACTCCCTTCAATCAATACATGCGTAGTCATCGGCCTTCATCCCCGGATGTTGATCAACAATCTTGACAAAAGAGATAAGCCCTAGTGGAATCCATATTAGCCTTATGTACGCCGGCCACCATCAATCTGAGAACTGTTTTGGAAAACAGTTCAAATAAGATCTCATGCAGATTTTTCCGTCCACATATTTAGGAACTACTTTGGGCAAGTAATCCCACATATCTTGGAACTAATCAACTATTTCGGGTAAATAGTTTCAGCAAATCTTGAGCGGATATTCCCTCAATAAATATAGCAATCATCAGAATTATACCAAGATTCTAGGGAAGCAAATCAGATCTGAGAGGAGCAGAAAAACAGATCTCAAAATCAAATCAGAAAATTTTGCTTATTAAATCAGTTATTTCCGTCCATCATTTAAGGAACTATTTTGGGTAAAAATGAACAGAAAAATCTCTAGCAGCTATTCTGTTATTCCGTCAATCAGTTCAGGATCCTCCGAGATTCTGGGCTACAGATCAGATCTGAAATCAGCAAAACAGATCTACAAACTAAAACAGAATTTCTGCATACGATCCAGCATACCGATCCCGCATGTTGTGACTGATGTTGCAACATGACTCACAACATGACCTCTCAACCTGTTTAAAAACAGTTCCGAATCCACAACCTGGACACCCCAGATCTAGTGTCACAAATGCCAACATATAATAATAGAAAATCAACCCAACAATCTCACACTTTGGCATTATGTGGTACAACCCAAGCACGGGCAAGTGCACCATCAACTACAAAAACATTCTTCCCATTGAGCCACAATAGCTGGAGTCGGAGCAGTATAAACATTAGCAGCGGAGCAAGGATCATCCCACTTACTAGTAATATCGATCACCTCAGAAGAGACAGCCACTTCATTCGGTTTCTGAGATAATAGCTGCTGAGAGATAAGACATGGTGGCAGAACTATGACAACAGCGACAAGAATGAGTAACTTTCAGTTCAGCAGACATATCAGAAGAAACGGGGATCAAATCAGATATAGGATGCTCAGAAGTAGGAGTAGTTGTAGCATCAACTGGAGGAGAGGACGTGCATGTTGCGTCCTGTGTCACAACATGATCCATGACATGGACTGTTGAAGAATCAGCTAGATGGTCCTGAGATGTTGGCCCTTATGTTGTAACATTAGCAGTAACATGACAATCATCAGGGCCACATGTTCATTAATATGATAATCTGACACAATGTCATCTGGAAGATCCAATCCAAATACATGATCATAAAAATTTGAACCTAGTTGATCTAAAGAATATATAGCAGCTGTTTGATGTGCACCAACACCAGCAAATACAGTTATTGAAGAATCAGAGTCGGTCAACACAACAGAAGAAGATGAGGAACCAGATTCAGTGGTCGATAGTAAACGTGTGACCTCGTCGATAACTCTAATACTTTTAGCGGCCCTCCAATATAATCCAAGTACACAACTCTAATAATCAATTCAGAACAATCAAACCGAGACACATCAAGAGGCTCCCATGTCTCTCTCATTAGCAAATAAATCATCAGGCACAGCGGAATTAGAGGAAGAAAAGTATACCTCACATCTGATAGTAGGCTGTAAAAATAGACCGATATCCAGTGTAGAGTTGAGCTCTGAGAGGTCGAAATAATAGCTCGTGAGTTGAAGACATCGGTGGTGCTGACAGAGAAGCTTCGACGGTCTGCATGTCAAAATTTGGAGACATGGATGTGGTGAAAACGGCTAAGAAATGAACAAAAAATTGGGAAGTCAGCCGAAATGGGTGAAGAGGCCGTGAAAGACAGATCGACAGTGGATCGCGTGCTGGAGAGGGTACATGCAAAGATTCGATGGCACTGGCGGAGGATGAGCGGTGAGAAGAGCGGCGAGGTAATTCTCTGATAATTCTGGAGGAAGATTCATAAAAATTTGGCGCATGTTGCTCACATTGATTGTTGAGAGGAGATGTCGATTCTGGTGTCGTAACATCTGCAGCAACATCGTTCTGTGTCGTATTTGATGTTGCAACATCAGACACAACATAAGGTGTTTTCTCTGAAGCTACAATGTTCAGTCTATATAATTCAGACTTCCTAACCCATTGCCTTTTTACTCTACTGCCGAAAGAGCTTACAGTTCTTTCCTACATGAAATGACACATACGGCTAAAACAGTTCTTCTCAGAATAACTAACAATTCTGCAATATCCACACACTGGACGTTCACCTTTGACAGTTTTCGTTAACTTCTTACCATCATAGCACTTGTGCTGATCAATTTTCTCAAGTTCCTTCTTGACTTGTATCCTTTTTTGCAGTAGAAATGTTATAATTAAATCCTCTGTTATAGCCCACTCCAGTGCGATCTCCTGAAATCTTACCCATATTCAAGATATCATCCAGCTTTCCTTTTCCAGAGTTCCACTTATTCAATGTGCACTCAGCTTTCTCTGCACTGAGAAGAACATTTCTGAAGTTGCTTTCCAGTTATTTACAGTTTTCCTC